>OX457077.1:20495600-21740100 GCA_949752815.1 Conops quadrifasciatus | reverse complement strand
TTCGAATTCCGTGCAAATTTCTTGCAGCTTGGTTTTGTTTAAGGTATACACCCAACCTGTAGTGACCATTTTGAAAATTTTTCTCTTATTTTTCATTCACTTTTGTGTTATTTTACCAATATTTGAATATTTTATTTATTGTCCCTGCTCGGGCGCCATCTGTAACGTTGTTTTCAAGCCGAGGTATTACTCAGTGAGTTACCTGAGTCCAGTCCACAGAAATATTTTATTTATTTAGTGGAACAATAAATGGTTCTTTATTCTATTTAATTTTTAACTTATTTAATATTTAATTTCATTTCATTTCTTAGATATTGGCAGCTCTCTTTTTGTTGGCAGCTTTTGTTAAAATTGTCATACATGCGAGGTTGGTGATCGTTCTAGCGTGAGTTGAATCCTGAGCGAGACGAACGTGAGCTAGGCCGTGAGCGGTAAACGTGAGCTGGGCCGTGAGCGTGATGAACGTGAGCTAAGCCGTGAGCGTGAGCCAGGCCGTGAGCGGTAAACGTGAGTTGGGCCGTGAGCGTGAGCGTGATGAACGTGAGCCAGGCCGTGAGCGTGAGCGTGATGAACGTGAGCCAGGCCGTGAGCGTGATGAACGTGAGCCAGGCCGTGAGCGTGAGCGTGATGAACGTGAGCCAGGCCGTGAGCGTGAGCTAGGCCGTGAGCGTGAGCTAGACGAACGTGAGTCAGGCCGTGAGCGGTAAACGTGAGTTGGCCGTGAGCGTGAGCGTGACGAACGTGAGGCAGGCCGTGAACGTGAGTTAGGCCGTGAGCGTGACGAACGTGAGCTAGGCCGCGAGCGTGAGTTAGGCCGTGAGCGTGAGGTTGGCCGTGAGCGGTAAGCGTGATGAACGTGAGTCAGGCCGTGAGCGTGAGCTAGGCCGCGAGCGTGAGCTAGGCCGTGAGCGTGAGTGAGGCCGTGAGCGGTGAGCGGTGAGTCAGGCCGTGAACAGTGAGCGTGACGATCGTGGGCTAGGCCGTGAGCGGTAAACGTGCGTTGGGCCGTGAGCGTGAGTCAGGCCGTGAACAGTGAGCTAGGCCGTGAGCGTGAGTGAGGCCGTGAGCGTGAGTGAGGCCGTGAGTGGTGAGCAACGAGATGAGGACGGTTCTCTCACAATGTTGACAGCGGGGTAGTTGACAGGAGGGAATGCCGTCCGACGCCAACAACAGCCGCCGTTGAATTGTCTAAGAGGGGGCTGGCAGCCGGAGGTAAAACCTTCCCTAGACACTGACAAACACCTCTCTCGAACAATCCCAACAAAAGCAAGCACGGGATGAGGAAAGATAGGAGCTACTCACCAAAATGCCTTTGTCTTCCGTCGTGTGTATCTTCTGCGACTCCGCGAGGAACTGACTGTACTATCGCGTGTGCTTGCCTATTTGAATGCTTTTCTTGTTCTTGTTCGCCTGTGAGCAAGTTCGCGCGCCAATCGAACCTCTTCGAACTCTGTTTGAGCGTTCGAGCATATGACACCGTGACGTCTTGAGCTTGTTCGCAGTTGTACGAGTAAAGAGAGCTGCCTATATTTACAATGTTTTTCGACATTTTTCTTCTTATCATCTAATTCTTATTTCTTTTTACAGAAAAGTATTATATAATAATTTAACATAAGTAGGAAAGTACTTTACTCATTATTTCTTAATTAATAACAAAAATTATTACTGAAAAATGTTCTTATTGTATAAAAGAAAAATATAAATCAAACAATAATAAGCAATCAAATCAAAGAATAAAGCAAAGAAAAATAATAAACAATTCATTTAGTTAATTAACGGAAAATTATAAGTGAAAAGAAAAAATTTTGCGGCGGATGCTTTAATCCGTCGCAACCCTTTGATGTATTTAACCCACTAGGAATGTGGATGTTTTTTTAATTCTTCAACGTTCTCCATGAACTCATCCCATTCTTTTTTAAGGTTGGTTGATAGGACGGTATCCCAATCCATCTTCAGTTTCCATAATTTTTGGATAAATAATTTTGCTACAACTCTTACTGGTGAGATTCAACCTAGAGGGTCAAATATACGCGCTAAATATGATAACGCTTGTCTCTTAGTTATTTGGGGAGACAGTTAAAATCCCGAAACGACAAAATCCCCAAAAATTTTGAAATCCCGAAACGACAAAATCCCAAAAAACTTTCAGTCCCGAAAAATTTTTAATTCCGAAATGAGAAATCCCGAAAATCACGAAATAAAATTTGTAATTAATTAAGAAATGAAATTTGAGTCACAACTTTTCTAAAGTTATAATCCCTGTCAAAGCCGAAGGCCACCTCGCATCAGGACTTTTTATGCGAAAATATTTTTTATTATTTGCTTCTTTATATTCGTTTAGCTTTCCGACAGGGTTGGATAATGATGAGTGTTGGAACGAATTTCCGTCATCCCTTGTCAATTTTGGTTTGGAGACAAACCGGTTTCGGCGATGTGACAGTTTTTTTGACAGTTTTCGTAGTTCATTAAGAACTATGTTTTATTTATTTATTTACTAGTCGTTGCTAATAGCAGTAAGATAAACATCTTATAAATTAGCTATAGCTTAAAAACAAGGAAATTGACATGATGATAAATAGTTTAATGACAAATTAATGATAAATTATAGAAAATTATCTAGGAAAGAGTGAAAGAAAAATAAGAAGTAAAATCAGTAAATAGATAGGAACAGAAAATGATAGAAAAGGAATTTAAATAAAGAGCAGAAAAGTTAGATGTCCTAAGGTTCTAAAGCTAAGTGCCGTAACAGTGAGTTCTTAAAACTGCTTCTATTTCTGATCCTTCTTAATTGGATGGGAAGGGAACTCCACAGCCTAGTAGCATGGATGAAGAATTGACGCTCGGACGAATACTTCGGTTGGACGAGCATGTGTAATCTCTGCGAATTCAGAAATTTTATTCTGGAGAAGAGATAGTCTGGTTCATCCGTAACAATAATCGAATTGAGTGCCATGAGAGTACGGTGTTTGATGAGGTTTAGAATTGAGCAACCGCAGATTCTTTCTGCTTGCGAGGAGATCTGCTCATATTGAGTTAGGTTGAAGACAAAACGCGCGATATTATTAAAACCTACATTAAGCTTCCTTTTACTAATAGAGTCGACGTTACAAAAAAGTTCACTGGAGTATAACAGAATAGGCAAGAGTAAGGACTTGGCCAAAAGCATTTTAGTATTCACAGGGAGAAAATTCTTGCAGTGCCAGAGGGCCCGCAGACCACCATATACTTTTCCAACAATTTGATTTATATGCGTTGACCAGGTCAACGTTCTGTGGAAAGTCACACCGAGGTTTTTGGCCGTTTCAACATAGTCGATTTTAGTGCCAGACAGATATATATTTGGGAAAAGAGTAAGGACAAGTGATTTTTTATGCATCAATAGTAGTTTTGATTTTGACGGGTTAAGCGAAAGATAATTTTCACGGGACCAATTATAGATGCTACGCAAATCATCGTTAAGTAATTGAGCCTCTATCTGATGAACCGGGCTAGTACAGATTAGCTGGACATCATCAGCATACATTTTAACGGTGCAATTTTGTACAACTTTAGGGAGGTCATTCACGTAAAGGGAGGAAAGAATGGGCCCAATAATTGAGCCCTGGGGAACTTCATTCCCAACCCGTAGCGAACTCGAGGAGTTGCTGTTAACAACGACCCTCTGGTATCTTTCACTCAAATACGAATGAATTAACCTGGCCGAGGTATGAGAAAACTTAAGTTGGTACGCAGCTTGTTAAGAAGCACAGCGTGGTTTACTGTGTCGAAGGCTTTAGAGAAATCTAGTAAAGTCAATAATGCAAGGTTGTTTTTGTCAAAGGCCATTCTTATTTCATCCACGACAAACAAAAGAGCAGTTGTACAACTACGTTTAGCACGAAACCCGGACTGATGAGAGTTAAGAAGTTGGCGTGTTCTAAGGTAATCTAGCATTTAACCCAAAATACATTTCTCAAGGGCCTTGGAAAGAAAAGGAAGTATCGCTATTGGTCGATACTCTGTTGTTGTTTTTGGGATCCCGATTTCTTAGGGATTGGTATTATTTTTACTTCTTTCCAACATGTTGGAAAAGTGGATGTAGTTATAATTGAATTAAATATGTATGTTATATAGGGCGCGACGATGGGCAAAATAAGTTTAATGGATTAAACTTTGGGTGATGCCATCCAGACCGACTGCGTTTGATTTTATGAACAGCAAGGCTTTTACGACATCAACATTACGCAAGCAAGCAAATTGAAAAAGGTTTTCACAACGGCTGCCCATCACTGCCAGTGTCACTGAAAACAACAGAGGATGGAGGGGGCCCAGTCGAAGACGTACTTGAGGTGTCTGTGAAACAATGTCTGGTGAAACAGAGTGGTTTTGTTTACCATTTCTTATAGCTTTTTAAACTTTCAGAGGCATTTTCCTAATGATGCATCTAGTTTGCGCTCATAGTACTTGGCTTTAGCAGCCTTAATTTTAAAAACCACCAAATTGCGGAGGCTACGGTATTCTTGGTGGGAGTCTGCAGTGCGCCGAAACTTCCATCCATATTGTTTGTGCCATCTTCAGAAGTTAAATCAAAAAAGAAAGGAACAAGAGGGCAATGAAACAAGAGGGCAAAGAAACTAAGACAGTTACGAGCCTAAAACAAAAATTAAAAAATTAACAACGTAATAACAACAAAGGCTGACAAAGGAAATACAACAGTACTGATGGACAAAAACGAAGCAATTAATCGAAGAAACTAACTGCAGAAAAATCAGAAAAGACCGCACGGACGAATATCAGACACAAATTAAGAAAGCTGTTAAAAAGGCAACCAGAATAATAAAACCAAACACAGCACACACACTAACGCTCATGAACCCCTCGGCCCCACCAATGATCGCGCTACCAAAAATAGACAAACCTGACACTCCAATGAGACCTATAATCATTTACAAATCGGCACCGGGATAAAAAACTATCAAAATACTTGATTAGATTCCAAATACTAAGAGACCATACTAACAGACACCTTGGAACTATCCAACGAACACACTGTAGCCAACACCACGCAACTAATCGAAAAGCTATCCACCGTAAAAATGACAAAAAACACAAGATTGGTGTCATTCGATATCAAGGACCTATACCCATCGATACCGGTAACAGAGACAGTGAATACTCTACACAAAACAATACTTGAGAAAACAAAAGACAGAGACTTTTCTACACAACTCACAAACACACAAAATACTGTGCTACACAAAAATTACTTTCAATTCAACAACAACATCTACAGACAAACGAACGAACTAGGAATGGGAAACCCAACCTCAGCAATCCTCATGGAAGTATTTATGCAGAAACTACAAAACGATATATGAACGAACTAAAGACAAGGCTAGGCGTAACGTTCTACGCGAGATACGTCGACGACATTTTTTGCGTAATAAATGCAAACAATGAAGAACCTTGGAGTACCTTAACGAACAACACAAAAACATAAAATTCACAATGGAAACGGAAAAAGAAGGAAAAATAAATTATCTAGACATGACGGTAAAAATAATCAAAAGCACCAATAAAATTGAGTACGAAATATACAGAAAACCTACAGCCACAGACACAATAATACATAACACATCAAACCATCCACAACAACATTAAAACGCCGCAATTAGACAATTAATAACCAGACTAGAACGAACACCTCTAACGAAGGAAGCCTACAACAAGGAACTGAACACAATATACATTATAGCTGAAAACAACGTGTTATGATTCCGTGCCTCCTGATAGTGGCTAAATTTAACTTTGCTAGTGGTTTTAAAATGTTTGAGAGGCTGGAGAATACCGAAAAACTAGTTTTGTCATTTCGGGATTTTGTCGTTCGGGATTTTGTGGTTCGGGATTTTGTCTTTCGGGATTTCGTTACCAACCCGTTATTTGACTACCTCCTTTCACGTTAAGGTTGAATTTAAAGAAATCTATTGTAGACCGAATGTTTTCATTGTTCCATCGCCTTCTATTTGAATTACCCGTTTCTCACCAGTCATTGGTATATCTTTCAAAATGCTCCTGTTATTTTAAAGCCATTTGCGTAAGTTGAATTCATACTTCAGAAAATATGTAGTTATTTCCTTTTGTATATGAATCCACCGTGTCAGCTCTAGTCATCAGATCATCCATATAAAAATCTTCTTTGATAAAATTCGTGATAGCAATGTGTTAATTGCGAGAAACGATGCAGCAGCTGTGCCGTATGTGACTGTTTATACTTGTATTTTCTATGATTGGCATTTTTATACCCTACACCCGAAGGGATGAAGGTATATTCACTTTGCGGTTCCTTTTGTAACGCATTAAAGGAGGCGTGGCAGGTATAGAAAAATATATATATTCTGGTTTAGAATCACCTCCTGAGTCGATTCAGCCATGTCCGTCCGTCCGTCTGTCTGTGGAAATCACGATTACGGAAGAACGAATCACCATGAAATTTGGCACGAATATTCTTTGTCATCATAGGCTGTTTGGTGTTGAAAATGAAGAAAATTTTTATAGCAAATGTGAATTTTTCCGTGCTTATCAGCCAAAACACATTGCGGCAGCGGCAGCAACAGCAACTCTCTCTCGCTGCTCAGCAAAGTACATTAGAGCAGCGACAGCAAGTCGGCTATTTGTTTTTGTATTCTGTATCCCATTCTCTCGTCTTGAAAGAGAGCTTACTCTACGTATATTTTTCAATACAATTTGTCGGATTTTCAGTGAAAATTGGCAACACTGAGTGAAAAAGAGAGTGGAAAAAAGAGAGTTTTGCTTGCTGCCGTAATAGAATCTATTTTTCAGGGCAGCGGCAGCACCCATAAGCCTCTATATAATTTGCTGTTGCTGTTGCTGCTGCTGCCGCAATGTGCTTTGGCTGTATAGCTTAATTTCTCAGCTTGTATAGCGAATTCAAAGCTTAAATTTCATTCCCCAGTCCACCGTCTCAGGCTTAAATATACTCCCAAAAATGAGCGTGGTACGTCCACTGGTAACAAAAACCATAATTACAGGAAAACTAGTGGAAGCATCATTTTGAAATTCAGCAGAAATATTCCCTTCCATTTAGAGCTCTCTGATGTCGAAAATGGAAAAAATCAGTTTAATGCCACGCCTCCTTTTTAGGTAAATATTAATGCATCCAATTTGAGAGCTTAATTTCTCAGCTTGTAGTCCGGATCTAAAGTTTGAATTTCAGTGCCGCGTTTACCGCGTTAGTGAGAGTAATCGCACCAAAAATGGGCGAGACACGCCCACTGGTATACCATACTATATAATAAAGTGTTTCTTGAAAAAAGCGTTGTCGTAAATGCGACACTTTTTATCATCACTTTGACAGATGCGGGTGTAGGGTATATGAGGGGTATAGGGTATGAGAGGTGTAGGGGTATTCGGCCAGGCAAAAGTTAACGCTCTTACTTGTTTTATCTTTTCTCTATAATATATGCTAATAGGCCTTATCCTCCTTAGCTATTTCTATTTGCCAATACATTTTTTCTATATCAGCTGATATAACGTTCCGCCCTTATCGGAATCAGAAGAAAATACTATTAAATCAATAGTTTTTTAATAGTATTTACAATTGTTTTTATTTATTATAGTTTTTGACCTATTGTATTATACTTTTTTTTATAACTAAGTAGACAAAACTCAGGGGAGTTTTTGTTGGTCAGCATTTGATGGTCTGTGAAAGGAAGATAGGTTAGTGGGTGGGGGGAAAATAGGAGTAGTGACGATGGACATTTACTTTAAAGGATTTAACATTATAAGCAGACGGGAAGACACTCGCAGGGAGAATGTCCCATAAATGAACAGTGCGGCCGAAGACCGAGCCCTCGCGGTAATGCGTGGTGCGTTGGAGCGGTATCGAAAGGCGGAAGCTGTAAGCCGTTTGGGAAAGCCGTGTTTGTCTGTTAAATACCTGGGTCGGTGGAGCCATGTTGACTAACTACTTCAAGCATCTAAAAAAAATAACGGTAAAATAACGACTCATACCTCACATCTCGACGACGCACAGCGGTTCGTCTAGAACAAGCTAGCTGGACAAAATTATTTTTTCGGTTTTTTGTATTTGTTAGGTTGTGACAAGAAAAAAATTGTATGGAACCGGGGTTGCTTGCCCCCCGTTTAGACGGGAGGGGGTTAACTAGAAATTTATAGAAAAAACGTAAAAACATATGTTTGATCGATGAAAAAAAAAAACACGTAAGTAAGAAATTTTTTTTTTCTTAAGCAAAATATCTCAATAAATTCTTGTTAAAATGTTGAAAACCGTATGGTTCTAAGTGGTATAGTTTTCAAGAAAATGTTGGCTGACAAAAAGATCTGAGGACCAGCAAGTACAAATTTAATCTCAAAGTAGACAAAGTAGTGAATCATTCACTGAATCGTTCAAGTCACTCCTATGTAAATTATATACATTTGTAGTGTTTTTTGTATGTATATATATATGTATATATATATATAAGTATATATAAGTATATATATATGTATATATACTTAAAAAGTAGGCGTAGCAGAAGTCGGATGTTTTTAATTTTCGATGTCAAAGAGCTCTACGTAGCGTAGTAGAGAATATTCATCGCAACTTCTGTCTATGACAATGCTTCAATTCGTTCTCCTATAATCGTCGTGGGCGGACCATGCCCATTTTTAGGAATATATTTACGTCTGACGGTCGACTCGCGCTAAAAATTTTATCTTTAAATGCACTCTTCCAGCTGAGAAATTGAGCTATAAGCACGGATGAATTCATATTCCCTATAGAAAGTAGGCGTGACACTAGTCCGATTTTCCCTATTTTCAATACCAAACGGCTTAGGATAACAGAGAATATTCGTACCAAATTTCATGGCGATACCTATTCGTTCTCCTGCAATTGTTATTTCCACAGGCGGACGGACAGACAGACAGACAGACGGATAGGCTAAATCGATTAAGGAGGTGATTCTGAGCCAGAATATATATAAACTCCTGTACCTGCCACGCCTTTTTTCTGCGTTACAAACGGAAGGGCAAAGTGAGTATGTATGCCCTCATCCTTCAGAATGTAGGGGGAAAAAACATAGATGTGCAAATATATCGCAATGAAATTTTATACCGAGTTTAAATAGATGAACGCGCGTATAATATATATAAATTTCAGAGTGGGTACATGAGGTGACATTTAAGTTTTCTTCTTGTGAAGTTAAAAAAGGAGACAATTTCTTTTTTGTTTTTAAGATTGTATTTATAAATTATACCTAAAACATATAAGTATTAAATTTATCCTTAAAGAATACTACTAACCCTTAGTTTAAAGCTGCGTAATAGAAAAATAGTCCAGAACTTCTTTAACGTGAATAATAATCGTATTATCAGATGAAAAAACGCAGCAAATTTTCCTTAAAAATTTACGTTTTCCAATATACCTACCCGTGTAAGTCATCATAGTAGGTTGACCGGGAAAAATTTTTTTCCGAATTCTAGTTGTGTGGGTTCTCTCTTTGTATTGCGATAGGAATATTCACGATAGTAAATTATTGTTTTTGTCCAGCTAGCTTGTTCTAGACTAACCACTGTGCAACGCTCCAAAGATTCAATACATTTTGGTACCCTACTGTCTCCTATTAGCTTTATCGCACGATTTTGAACACGGTCCAGGAGCTGCAGATATGTTCTGGAAGCCCCTGACCATATGTTCAAACGGAACTCCATTTTAGGGCGAATGTGGGTGACGTAGAGCTGTGCACAAGCCGTTTTAAAACCACTTTCAAAACACACAACGTTTTAGCAGTAAAAATTGATAAAACATTTCAGATTTGCACTCATAGCCTTTATTGCTTGTGCTCTGCTGGAAACAAAAACAAAATTGTCAGTCGAAAATGACACAGCAGTTTTAATGCCACTTATTGCTAAATAGATATAAGAGGTGATACACACACGAAATGCACATACATATTAAATACATACATACGTTCAGCCGTATCCTAGGCGTTTAGTTTAAAAAAAACCATATAGTGCCTCTCCCTTTTTTTCGTTTCTTTTTTTTTCGTTTTTCTCGAAAATGTGGCAGAACATTTTTTCAATGTTTTCAAAACAAAGTAAGAAAAGGGCGATAATTACGTGGAAAAATAGATAAGAACGGTTTTTGAGTTTGAGCGGAGGGAAAGAGGGGATGTTTTTTCTTCTTAATTTGGGAATGCTTTTCAGACGCTTATACGGCGGTCTGTTGCCTGCAATGGTACGACGTCGAAAGCTTATCTAAAAAACGATAATAAAATGGAAAAATTAATAAATATGCCTTTGGAGTTTGAGCTGCGGAAAAGAGGGAGAGTTGTTTGCGTTTCTTTCGTTTCTTTCGTTTCTTTGGAGATTAAGCGGAAGGAACGAGAGAGAAATGCATCAACATTAAAACAGCAACTGCAAATTTTCGAACAAGCAGTAAAAATTAATGTCGGTCGGGTAAAGGCACCACAGCAGTTGCTGTTTATTGCGATTTTCATACGGCAGTCACAAAACAGCAGTCGTGCCGATTTGTGCCTAGCTGTCTTCAAAACGGCTTGTGCACAGCTCTAGTAGATAGTGCGAAGATCGACAAGAGTAAAGCAAACTGTTTTGTTTATAGACGCAAGATGTTACTTGCGTCTCTGTTTGGTTGCTGGTGATTGTAAGAAATATCTGGCTCTTAAACCAGCTATTTCTTTACCAGACTTTATTTGATAATGTGTTAGCAGTTGGCACTTTAACCAACTACTAACGGATGTAGGTGATAGGTTAGCAATCGGCACTTTAACCAATTACTAACGTATGGAAGAATAAAGACGCGTTCGTTCCGATATTTAAAAACACACTGACTTTATTGATTAATTTTCGACCTTATAAATAAAAATTACATTGAACGCTTAATCAATAAAGTATAGTAAAGCATGTATAAAAAATGCTTGAAACGGTTACAAAAAAGAGTGCATGAGACAGTGACAAAAAAAAGTGCAGGAAACAGTGACAAAAAAGGTGAAAGAAGTTTCGGTTTCAGAACTGTTCAAATGCAGAAGTGCAAGTCAGCACGCTTGGGTTCGAAGACTTCGAGTGCTGCTTGCAGCGCTGCGAGCAGAAATGTTCGCAGCTAGACGGCATTATGTTACCGTTAAAGGTGCGATGACCGCTAAAAACATTGGAGTCAATAAACTCTGAAGTAATAAAAAATAGAGTGAAATTTGCTATTCTGGATTTGAACATTCTGCCCCCCGTTGAGCGAAGGTTTCTTCGTTCAACTAAATAAAGAAATGACCTCGATTATAAATATTACAAAAAATAAAGAAAATGATGTCGATTATAAATATTACATTGATTATAATGTTAATTAATACATATGTATGTATATACGATGTAGATATACATAATAGTTAATCATATGTGAATGCTGTGAAACTGGTCCGGCTGTCGACGTGGTGCTGGTTGAGGTGCAGAGGTAACTTCTATGGTTTGACTCCTCTGCTTCCCGATCCTATAATGCTTAATGGCTGCAGCAATACCGAGTAAGATGATCAGGGCCAAACATGCGTATCCTAAGGTGTAGTGGTGGATATCATGGTGGTGTATCTTGGGCAGACTTCGGCGGACATGAGAAATCTCAGTTTTGAGCGATTCTATTTCATTAATGTGTGGATTGAAGATTCTGGAGTCGGCATTGAGCACCCTTGCAGGAGTGTCTTCGGGTTGAAATCCTACTTTGCTCACGTTTATTGAAGGTAGATATGATGCATATTTTTTAGTCTCCAATATTCGATTCCCTTAAATTGTCAAATACGGAAGTTTGATTGCACAGTCCTTATTTATTTTTGAAATTCCTGTTCCTTGTATTCTGATGTGAGTCAGGTTTGATTTGCAAACTGCATTTAGGAGAATTTCTTGATCGAGGGCAAATATCCATGTGTTTAGATCATGCAATTGCAACCAATGTGGTCCTGGGCCTGCGTCGGTCACAAAGCATGCCGATGAATCTTCTTTATGGTTTAGGAGATTCATTTCGCATATACCGATGTTGGATCCTTCATTGTATAATGGGTGGTTTTGATGGCATAAGTGATTTTCTAGTTCAGTCTTGATGCAAGTTCTTAATTCTGCTTCTGTTAATGGGTAAAACAAATCGCGATGTAGATTTACTATCATGAAGGGTGACATCACTTTTATTATTTTGAAACTGTGGTTCATCTTCCAAGGAACTGCGGTGAGTTTGAGCATTTCAAAGTCTTCGGTTGAGGTTAATGGTATATTTATTTTAAAAATTACATATTTGGCGGTGATTCTATCTTCTATAGTCATGAAGGAGTAGAGTTTTAATAAATCGTTTAAAGATACTGGCAATCTCAGTGTTGGAGGAAGATTGAGTTTTATTCTAAGTAATTCCGTTTTTAACTGCGCAGGTGAGATCAGCATCGGATTTATGGTTCCATGGTGGGTGTCGGTTAATATGTCAATAAGGGAATCTTGAGTGTTTTTGAGACTCATCATTGCTAACGTTGCTTGGAGCGTCAATTCGAGGAAGGCCAGCGATACTTTTTCGGCGTCGACTTGCTGGTTTATGTTGTCAAATTGGTCCTTTGTACGTTTTAGGGTAGCTGCGATTTTATCAAACTGTGCTTCGCTCTCTTGTTGGTTTATTTTCATCAAGTAGAGAGTGCTGTCAAGAAAAGATGTCTGATTTTCAATCTGAGATAGCAAATAGTCATCATTTTGTTCGAGCCTTTGAATAGATTCTGCTGCTTTTTCTGCATACTCTTCGTCAAGAACTCCAAATAGTGAGCGGGCGATTGATCTGACTACGTTTAGAGCACCTCTCTTTATTCGCATGGTAGGATTGACTTGCAACAGCTCATTATTCAAATTAATCCCATCGGTAAGTTGGTTGAGCTGTGCAAGAATTAGAGAGCATGTTCGACTATTATGAATCCATCCGCACATTGGCTTTAGTGTGTGTTTGAAAGAGTTTAGCAGTTTCACCTCCTTCCAGTATGGTTCCAGGTTGAAATATGTTATTAAATTCCATTCGCTGGTGATGAGTTGTGCGAATCCCATGTTCTCAAAATATACTCCGGGATTTGACTCAAAAGGTTGAACCTCGACTGGAGCCGAACGAACGACTGGTATCAATAAGCACGTTAAAAGAAGCGTCGCCAATGTTGAGGCTCTTGGCCGCCTTTTCGAAGACGAAGCTTCACCACTAGTGTCAGGTGGTGATTGTGCATCCCTCTTCGATGATGCGGACACCTCCTTATTAAGGTTTTGCTCTTTTTGTTGGGAAATGGTGGTAATGCTTGGTGGTTTACTCGGTGATGGTGAACTTGCCTCCAATCCAAGTGGTGCCAATCGGTGAATAGCGCGTTTGATAACTCCGTTCTTGGTTTTCACGTCTGCTACTCTGACCGCACCATCTGGACCTGTGTAGACCTTGATGATTCTTCCAAGTGGCCATTGTATAGGTGGAATGTTGTCTTCCTTGAGGATGACCAATGTCCCGATTTGTGCGTCTGGTGAACGATCTCGCCACTTCCATCGATATTGCAACTCGTTGAGGTACTCGATTGACCAACGTTTCCAGAATTCCTGTTTGAGGTGGGAAACCAAGTTCCACCTTTTTAAAGTTGAAGCATTAATATCAGCTGCTCTCAAATCTACTTGTGCAGTCAATGGTTCTCCGATTAAGAAGTGACCGGGAGTTAGTGCTGCTAAGTCGTTTGGATCGCTTGACATTGGTGTTAAAGGCCTTGAATTTAGAATTGCTTCTATTTCAATTACGACTGTTTCTAACTCTTCGTATGTTAAGTTAGCAGTGGAGACGCTTCGAACAAGGAGATGTTTTGCTGACTTGACAGCAGCCTCCCACAATCCTTCAAAATGAGGGGCTCTCGGTGGAATAAATTGAAATTGTATTCCTTTGTCTGCACATACCGTTGTTAGAGCCTGTTTTGCTGTAGAGGAGTAGATTGCTTCCTTTAGTTCAGCAAGCTGATTGCTTGCTCCCACAAAGTTGGTGGCGTTGTCGCAATATAAATTCTTGCAGTGTCCTCTGCGACTCATGAACCGTTTTATTGACCCAATGAATGCTTCTGTAGTTAAGTCGCTGACTACCTCCAAATGAACGGCCTTTGTTGCGAAGCAGCAAAATACTGCTATATAGACCTTATGTGGTTTTTTGCCACGAATTTTATAGTGAACCCAGAATGGTCCACAATAATCGACTCCTGAGTTGATGAAGGGCCTAGCGGGTTGGATCCTGAGTGTAGGTAAGTTACCCATGACTTGATTGTAGAGTTTTTGGCTTGCCCTTGTACATTTCACGCAACGTTGTACCACAGCTCTTGCCATTGACTTTCCTTTCAAAGGCCAAAAGGGTTGGCGTGTGTTCGCTAACAGAGCCTGGGCACCACAATGAAGATTTTGCTCATGTATCATCTTCATTAGAAGTTTAACTAAAACATCGTTGTATGGTAAGACCATTGGATGCCTGGCATCGTAAGGTAACTGGGCTGATTCCAGTCTGCCTCCTACACGAAGAATTCCATGATCGTCTAGGAAATGTGAAAGGCTGTTTAAGGATTCTTTATTCTTTAATTGCTCTATAATTTCGTTGAAATCGGAGTATTAAATTGATTTGACGATTAGAAGCAGGGCCTCATCCATCTCTTGGGACGTCAATGATGGAACATCATTTTGTGGTTGGCGCTGCTGCTTCCTCATGTAGTTGATTGCGCGAAGCATGTACCCTACAATTCGTTGAAGTTGCTTGAATGAGTTGCCATGGTTAATACTGTAGATTATGTCTCCTTGGCTAATTGTAATTGTTGTTGTTATTAAGGGTGTATGTTGCTTTCTTTCAAGAGGAGTTGCCAGAGAGTCTCTGCTAATTACTCCCGGCCAGCTGGTTTCTGGTCCATGTAGAAAGAGTGGTCCATACATCCACAGATTGCTTGATGATAGCCGTTTTGGTGATAGGCCTCTGGATAAAATATCTGCTGGATTGTCTTTCGTTCCTACGTGTCTCCATTGCTCAGGAAGAGATAGTTCGTGAATCTTTGCAATCCTGTTTGCGACAAAAGTTTAGTATGACGCTGCATTTGAGTTGATCCATGCAAGAAATATTTGCGAATCAGACCAATAGAAGATCTGTTTCGACTCGTAAGAGAGATCTTTCTTGACTCGCGCTGCCAATTGTACACCTAGTAGTGCGGCACAAAGCTCGAGTCTGGGCACTGTTTGAACCTTGATAGGTGCCACTCTAGACTTGGGACACAATAATCTGACAAGAACTGTATTGTTTGCTAAAATTGATCTGATGTATATTGAAGTACCATATGCCTTTTCTGAGGCATCCACAAATACATGAATTTGGATTGCTTTTGGAATTTGTTGCGAAAACATGTGACGAGGAATCCTTACATCATTTAATTGCGTTAGACTCTCGCGAAAATTTGTCCAGGTGGTGTGATGTTCTAATGGCAGTGGCTCATCCCATGATATTTTTGATTCCCATAGTTTTTGTATGAATATTTTAGCTGTGACAGTCACAGGCGACATGATTCCTAATGGGTCGAAAACTCTTGCTAGTTCTGATGCGACTATACGTTTTGTGATTCGAGTGCCGGTGCTCACATTGCTTTTGATGCATAATGCGTCTTCTTTTGGAAGCCACGTTAATCCTAAGGTTTTCACTAGTGTTTCCTTTCCTTCGTCTAGGTTAAGATTGATCACCTGGTCTTCTATTGGTATACCTTGTAGAAGCTGCGGATGGTTGGCGCACCATTTCCGCAGTTTCAATCCGGCAGAACTGAGAATAGCGCTGAGTTGTTCCTGTATTAATTTAGCTGTTGCAAGACTATCACTACCTATGATACCATCGTCGACGTAGAAGTCTCGCTCTAATGCCTTTGCTGCCTGCGGGTATTTGTGTCTGGCTTGCCTTGACAGCTCTTGCAAGCATCTTGTGGCAAGATATGGTGCTGATCTTGTTTCATATGTAACTGTATTCAATTTGTAGTATTTTATTCGTAAAGATGGATCTTCTCTCCAGAGAATTAATTGAAGCATATGGTCGGTTGGGTGCACTAAAATTTGCCTATACATTTTTTCAATGTCGGTGATGAATATGAATCGTGGCAATCAGTATCGTAGTAAGATGGAGAATAATTCACTTTGTACCCAAGGTCCTGTGTATAGATGTCGTTGAGTGCCAAACCTGTTGAAGTTTTGCATGATGCATCGAACACTACTCTTAATTTAGTAGTGATGCTGTCCGGTTTGAGGACACAGTGATGCGGAATGAAATAGTGTGTTGGCAAAATGTCATTTTGCTTGATTTCTGTCATGTGACCGAGCTCATTGTATTCTTTCATGAATTGAATATATTGTTGCTTCAGTTCCTTGTTTCTTGTTAACCTTCTTTCCAGCGCTGCAAACCTGTTCAATGCTATTTGTCTTGATTCTCCTAATGCAGTTGGACATGTTGACAAAGGAAATTTCACCACAAATCGTCCTTCTTGATTTCTTTTCACATTTTGAACATAGTGAGTTTCACATAGTGAATTTTCTGGTGTAGATAACTGCTGCGATGGTCCCGAGACTTCCTCCAGCTGCCAAAATTTTTCCAATATGTTATCGGTTGCCTCATCTTCAGAACTGGCCACACCGCAGGTCACTATACTTGGTTGTACAATTCCAACCTTTCCGGCCACAACCCATCCAAAGGCGGTGTTCTGTAACACAGGTAACCTTTCTGCTAACTGGATCTTTCCTGTTGATAATAATTCATGGTAGAGTTCAGCTCCTATCAATGCATCTACCTTATCTGGACGGTAAAATGTAGGGTCTGCTAGAGTTATATTTTTGGGAATAGGCCATGTTGATGTATTTAGATGAGTATTTAGATGTATTTAGATGTGTGGCTGTTGTTGGTTGGCCCGTGCCTGTATTGTCAAAATGTAGTAAGGTGTTATGTTTTTTACCACACTTGAAGCAGTTTTTAGATGGACAGGAATTAAGTTTATGTCCTGATTTTAGACAATTCATTCACAAGTGGTGCTTTTTCACTAGCTGCAATCGATCATTTGTAGCCATCTGAAGAAATTGTTTGCATGCGAAGAGAGGATGACCTTCATTGTTACATACCCTGCATTTTGTAGGCTGAGTTGTTTTCGTTATCTACAGGCAAGCTTGTAGATGTTCTTGGCCTATGTTTGTTTTTCTGGCGGGAAGCGGCCTCCAAATATTGGAATCGTGACTCTAGAAAGCTGAGGAAAACCTTTATAGTTGGTACTTCCTTTGGATTCTTGAGTGATTGTTCGAACAGCAAGTGGCTCTGTTTGTCTAATTTTTTAAATAATGAATGAAGTAGCAGAGGACCCCAGGATGTCGTATCAATACCTAAATTGTTGAGTGCATTTAGGCATTCTGTGGTCGTGTCGTGTAGATTCTTTATAGATGCTGCTGTCGTCTCACTGTTGTGACTAGACGGTTGGTCCAAAAGCTTCTGAAGCAGTACTGATGTTAAAATTCGATTATTGTTGTAACGATCTTGAAGCATCTGCCAAGCCGTATTGTAATTGGTCTCGGTAATTGGCAGATGCTTGATTAAACGTTCTGCCTCTTCAGTTACATTTGTTTTGAGGTACCACATTTTCTGGATTGTTGCTAGTGGTTTTTTATGGATCAATTCCTGAAACATTTCGAAGAATTGACGCCATTTCAAATAATTTCCATCAAACGGCTGAAGAGTAATTCTTGGGAGCTGAACGTCGTTGTTAACATTAGATGTTGAGTTCATCAAGGTCGGCGATTCGTTCGTCTTCCTGGTCAACTTCACAATCTGCTTTCTAATGTCTTCTTCAAGCTGTAAGTATTCTTGATGATCATAGCTGTCTGTTGTTGGATTAGTACTGCTTTCCCAAATTTGAAAGTGTAATTCCTCGACCTGATGCCAAAGCTGCCGAATATTGGCTAATTTCACTTCGTAATACTCGATTGATTCATATTCATTCACTTCATCAACCAATAACCGCCTTAATGATATTATCATTGCCTGTTGACGACGAATAAATCTTGCAACATGTGGGTCAGAAGTACTAACTGCTGCTGATTGGCCTGATCAGAACTTGTGCGTGTTGGTGGGACAGGCGTATTTACCGATGAAGGCTTGAGAAGCTCTGGAGCCATTGGAGTTTCACGCCCAGCCCAATAGTTTGCCTGCGTTGTAAACTCCTCAATATAAACTCTAGATAAATCTGCAATTTTGTCATAAAGACCGCTTGAAAAGTACTCGAAGTCGAGGGGATTGTCACAGTGTGTCCTGATTGTTGAATCCTGCTGCTCGAATGCTTCATATAGTTTAGTTAATTTAGCAAGCCTTTCTTGATAATATTCTTGTGACCTCTTGCGTACTGATGAGTCCTTCTTGTAGTTGGATATGAGTCTTTGTATTTCTCCTGCGAGCTCCGTCTGGTCATTGAAAAGTTCCTCTAAATTTGCCATTGATGTAGAGTGAGCCGGTATAATTAACAAACGTGATAAGCTTGTGATCAAAGATCACGTCGGGGTCACCAATGTTTTGTTTATAGACGCAAGATGTTACTTGCGTCTCTGTTTGGTTGCTGGTGATTGTAAGAAATATCTGGCTCTTAAACCAGCTATTTCTTTACCAGACTTTATTTGATAATGTGTTAGCAGTTGGCACTTTAACCAACTACTAACGGATGTAGGTGATAGGTTAGCAATCGGCACTTTAACCAATTACTAACGTATGGAAGAATGAAGACGCGTTCGTTCCGATATTTAAAAACACACTGACTTTATTGATTAATTTTCGACCTTATAAATAAAAATTACATTGAACGCTTAATCAATAAAGTATAGTAAAGCATGTATAAAAAATGCTTGAAACGGTTACAAAAAAGAGTGCATGAGAAGTGACAAAAAAAAGTGCAGGAAACAGTGACAAAAAAGGTGGAAGAAGTTTCGGTTTCAGAACTGTTCAAATGCAGAAGTGCAAGTCAGCACGCTTGGGTTCGAAGACTTCGCGTGCTGCTTGCAGCGCTGCGAGCAGAAATGTTTGCAGCTAG
The DNA here is from genome assembly GCA_949752815.1 of Conops quadrifasciatus. NCBI lineage: Eukaryota > Metazoa > Arthropoda > Insecta > Diptera > Conopidae > Conops > Conops quadrifasciatus. The sequence continues at coordinate 21,720,997 of OX457077.1, read as the reverse complement.
ACGGCATTATGTTACCGTTTAAGGTGCGATGACCGCTAAAAACATTGGAGTCAATAAACTCTGAAGTATTAAAAAATAGAGTGAAATTTGCTATTCTGGATTTGAACATAAGGTCAAAACGTAAGGTTTACTTACACCGCTTTAAATAGCCTAGGCACTTGACTGCTTCCCTTCGACACATCGAAAATGTGATCATTCCAACGAAGATCACATTGGGTCGACAAACCCAGAACATCAAGAGCCGTCGACTAGCTAACATTCACGCCACCCACATTAAGATCGGGACAGGGATTACCCTCTACTCGCTTCTGAGTTAATATGTTGAAGTTAGCTAGATTCGCTCAAACCCATTCATAGATTTTGTGAAGTCACTTTGGAGTGTGCCACCCATTGTTCGCCTCTTTTCGCTAATGTCAGACCTCGAAGGTCGTTTGGAGAACGAGTATGAGTGACAAAGGCTGCTGTCATCTGCAAACGAATAGACGAGATTATGAGTCAACGACAGAATGTCGTTGATAAAAACCAGAGAGTGTAGGGGACAGGACGGAACCCTGCGAAACTGCAGTATTAATAAAGTACTGAGCACGAAAAATTATTTATTAATAATTTGTTACTAATTTCGTTGCGGCATGTATCACTGAAACACAATTGTCAATTAAAATGCTTAAAAAACAGATTCAAATCACCACAATTTGCTCTCTCATAAAGCCACACTGTCTGGTTCAGAACTACTGGAAAAGCAGATTGATGACTAGAATATGAAAAGGTAGCAGAAATTGCAGCGTGGTCCGAATCATCAAGAGGTGCAAAAACATCAACATCATACTTACTATGATGTGAAGTTAGAAATAGGTCCAGAATGTTTTAGCCTTGCCCTTTAAATGGGAAATGTGTTGGTTCCTTCAATAGTTGAGTCAAATTGTTAGACTCAGCAAACAATTCAACGTGTTAGCCCTCGGGAGTTGTGTGACTCGAATGACGAAGCCAATTGGAATTATGAACACTAAAATCACCAGCAACAACAATCTCACTTTTCGGATACAATTCCAAAATTTTGGAGATCGAATCAGAGAGACCATCCAGTTTATCGAAAATGGATAGCCCCACTAGACTCGGACTTTTATATAGGAAGCAGAAGTCGCCTCCTGCACTGGGTGTGAATTCAACCCACAAAGAGCTAAATTTGGCATCCGACGTGCATAAGTGTTGCTGACACAGGTACGAAACATCGCTGCGAATATAAATGGCGAGGCCTCTGTGTAGGGAAAATAATGGCAGTAGGTGGTACCCAGGCACCCTCAGCTACCTGAACCTCACACAGTGAGGTATCCATTATATGTGGATAGGAAGTACTTAGATGCACATAAACGCGAAATGATTCACCTTCAATTGATGCGAAATAATAATAGTATACAATTAGAAGTAAAATTCGAAATTTTTAATACATAATACACCCATTAATATAATAGCAAACACATAAATTCAATTGTATGTATACCATTAATTGCGTAATAATAATATTAATTGCGCAATTTTATAGTATGTATTCCATAATATAAAATTAAACTGGTAAAAACATTGAAACAAGTACATATAAACTTAAACATCAATGGGATAGAAGTTTTAACATTATATTGCTACACTATAAACATAATAGATGAAATACTATTAAGTTTTAAGAATTCCTTGTAAAAATAAATCTCCGTTCTATTCAATAATAATTTTAAATAATAAATAATAAATAATAATTTTTTTATCATGGGAAAAACCTATTTATTGGTGTACTATATAATCAATAGGCGTACTATTAACGATTTAATGGGACGTTTCTTTCTGAGTGTAGATTATCCGAACCTGATACGTGAATAATATTGGCTGAGAATTCCGAAATAAATTCAAATTTTTCGCTGTTGGAGAGGAGACGCTCTGTTTAAGCGTTGCTTTAAAGCAAAAGTTGTAGGCTTGGGGTCGGTATAAATCGCAAAAATCGCAGCCTTTGAGTAAATATTGGAAATACTTTATGCATAAATAGCAGTAAGTAACTTTCTATCGTACGTGCAATATCGTGTTTCAGCCAGCGAAAATTTTATAGAGAAAAAGGCGAGAAGCTTCGACAATATTCTGTTCTATTGCAGCGCCCATTACTGTCTCCAAAGCATCTGTAATTAATCCCAAAGTCGAGTTGTTTTTAATTATTATTTAGTCTTTTCGTCAATGAGGACTTGACCTTTTAAATCTACGAGTATAACTAGGTCATAATGTGAAAATAGATCAGTGTCCATGATTGAATACTGCATTCTGCAATGCAAAATTAATTAGACGTCGAAGTCAGTCTCTATGAGGAATTTTGTATTCGAGCGTTTGTCATTGATAACCAGGCGGTGTTGTAGTTTGCGAGGACCATCGTCGACCACCTCTACGCAAGATAGTTAATCTTGCAGTCTAGTCAGTCTAGTTTCCCTGATTGTTTGTAGGATTTTGTTCCATAAGGCGGTATAAATTTTCTTGCTTTACTCCCAAATTTATTATGGAAAAAGCAGATTGATGGGTTTAAACCAGCCGGTATTTGTGCAAGGTCATTTTGGTTTTTATTGCCGACTCTACCTCTGGATTTAAAACGGCCCCGCTCATTTTGCAGGTACCTAAGTGATACAGAAAGCGTTTTGATTTTTTCTTTAAGTGCAGCTATATCTGAACTCAGTTTTTCATATTGCGTAGATTCCACATTATACTTGTTCTTCACTTCAAAAATATTTGCCGGAGTTTGATTTTCCATAATCTTGTCAGCTATAAAAGCCAAGCTATCGATGTCGTCAGAAGGACTAACTGTCAGTATTGCTCGGACGGAATCAGGTAAGTGTTCTAAAAACAAAGATTTTAGTACTGTATTATTGCAATGACCATTATCTTAAGACCATTAAGAATTGGGCTGGTTTACGATTGTCTAACATTTGTCCTTTAAAAAACTTTCGCAATTTGGCCTTCTCCGACGAAGAGTAACTCTCTCTCTCTCTAAGAATTGAATATTTTGTTTTTCCAGCTGGAACAATTTCTTTCTTTATTGATGCTTGTAGCGAAAGGTCCCACCTCGGGGAGTGCGAGCCCAAACACATTATGACACTTAGTTATTACCGGAAATTTTAAAAAATGGCGGAGATATTTAGTTTCAAAGCATCCAAAAATAGACTTGGCCTTTGGCCTTTTCAGAGGGCCAAAAAGTTATTAAAAACTCAACGGATGCACTTGAAACTTCACAGCCATTGCGAATATATTCTTAATTTATAGATTAGTGGAAAAAAGTTTCAATAATTTTCCTCTGAATACGTTTTTTTGCCAAAGTTTAAAAAAAAAGAAATATTTTTGGACTTTGGAGCGCTACGGCTCTGATCCTGAGACATCTACATATATCTCGGTTCCAGTGTAAAGATATTTCAATTGTCTCTGTCAATTGCAGAAGACCGCATTAAAAAATTCCTATCCGTTCAAAAGTTACAGATTTCTGGCCGATGGATTTCTATTCTGGACCACTGTGCGGCGTTGATTTTTTATTTTGCTGCTCGTTTGCGGCCATTGAAAATTCAGGTACTTGTAATGTAAGAATTTTTGCGCAGTTAAATGTGACTTTTTGAAAATTCTATTTCATGCGTAGAACACACAAATTGATAAGAGAATTGTAAAATTAGTGTTTTTAATCACTTCGGGGTCACCATTTGTGGTTTTACCACGTAATAATTAATTAATTTTAGAGTTAAAACTATTCTCTTTTATGCTTCGCTGAGCAAACAATTAAACGCAGTTTTTCTATTCACGATTTCAAAATGACTAATCTATATTTCTTCTATGCATACCCGTATGTATAACATATATACAAGTGTGAGTAAGTAGGCTATATAAATGTCAATTGGAGGAAATCTTCCTACAATCCACCCCAGCGCCACCTATGGGTCCATAAATAAGAACTTTTGAAAAAAAGCAACCCCAGCGGCAGCCCAGGCGCATCTAACAAACAAAAACAATCCATCACACGGAGCACCAGGCGAACATATGGTGTAAATATAAGGTAGCTTTAGTGGTATAAGCTACCTTATATTTATAAGGTAGCTAAGGATAGCTTTAGTGGTTCACCCGTGATGATCAGACATACATACTCACGAACGTTTTTATACCCTACGCCCGAAGGGATGAGGGTATATTCACTTTGTTCTTCCATTTGTAACGCATTAAAGATTGCCTCTATTAAGTATAGGAAAGTATCTATAGCAATTATCCTTGCAAGTATAGGAAAGTTTCTATATTCTGGCTCAGAATCACCTCCTTAGTCGATTTAGCCATGTCCGTCTGTTTGTAGAAATCACGATTACGAGAGAACGAATAGGCTAGAAACTTCGCACGAATATTCTTTGACATCATACGCTGTTTGGCATTGAAAATGAAGAAGATCGAATTAGTGCCACGCCTACTTTTTATAGCAAATGTGAATTTTCTCGTGCTTATAGCTCAATTTATCAGCTTGTAGAGCGAATTTAAAGCTAAAATTTTATTCCCGAATCTACCGTCTCAGACTTATATATACTTAAAAAAATTGGCGTGGTCCGCCCATTGGTGACAAAAACAACGGTTTAAGAAAACGAGTGGAAGCATCATAATAAAATTTAGCAGGAATATTCTCTTCCATTTAGAGCCCTCTGATGTTGAAAATGGAAAAAATCTACTGACTCCCACGCCTACTTTTTAGGTAAATATCAATGCATCCATTTTATGAGCAGAATTTCTCAGCTTGTAGTCCGGATCTGAATCTGAAATTTAAGCGCCACGGTTGCCGTGTTAGTGAGAGCCATCGCACAAAAAATGGGCGTAACACGTCCACTGGTATTCCATACTCTATAATGAAGTGTTTGTTGAGAAAAGTGTTGTCGTAAATGAGTTAATAGATCAGAATTTACTATCTGTAAATTAAATGAAAGTTGGCGTATCCCGCCCACTTTTTATCATCACTTCGACAAGTGCGGATGAGCAGGGCCGTAACCAGGGGAGGTTTGATGGGTTCCAGTGGCGTAGCTAGAGGGGGGCGGTGGGGGCGGTCCGCCCCGGGCGGCACGATTTCGGGGGCGGCAAATTTTAAAAATTAAATTGTATCTCTAAGAAAATTTTCATATTGATTTTCATAATTTATTATTTTATTAATTTCGCATTATAAAAACATGTGTATTTAGAGGGTTGGTAACGAAATCTCGAAAGACAAAATCCCGAACGACAAAATCCGGAAAAATCCCGAAATTCTTGCACTGATTGTGTGGCAGGGATAAGAACCCTTAGCCAACAAAACTATCTTCTTTGCTGAAAAGTCTTTCTCTACTCAGGGTCCTTCTGCGTGTCGGCCTACGGCCGGGGCAGGGATTAAAACCCTCAGCCAACAAAACCATCTTCTTTGCTGACAAGTCTTCCTCTATCCAAGGTCCTTCCGCGTGCCGGCCTTCGGCCGGGGCACAGTGGTCCAGAATAGAAATTCATCGGCCAAAAATCTGTAACTTTTGAACGGATAGGAATTTTTGAATGCGGTTTTTTGCAATCGACAGAGAAATGTTGAAATATCTTTGCACTGGCACCTATGTAGATGTCTCAGGGTCAGAGCCGTAGGGCTCCAAAGTCGAAAAATATTTTAATTTTTTTAAATTTTGGCAAAAAAACGTATTCAAAAGTAAATTCTTGAAACTTTTTTGTACTTATCTATAAATTGAGGATATATTCGTAATGGCTGTGAAGTTTCAAGTGCATCCGTTGAGTTTTTCATAACTTTTTGGCCCCCTGAAAAGGGGTCTATTTTTTGATGCCTTGAAACTAAATATCTCCGCCATTTTTAAAAATTTCGATTTCCGTTTTTTTTTATTATATTATATGGGGTAAGAGTTTAAAAAAAATGGGGGAAAAAATTTATATATATTTTGGAAAAAAATTTTTTTAAAAAAAAAAACCACGGAAAATTAAAAAAATTATAGCCCAACAGTCGACAACAAAAAAAAATTACATTTTTCTGATAGCCTTTGAGATAACCTTTAATCGTATACACGGTTTTGTACCCGGCAGACCACGGCCCTAGGCGCTGGAGCCCTCTAAATGGTCTACATTTTAAAAAAACAACGAAAAATTTAAAAAATTATGGTCGACAACAAAAAAAATTAGATTTTTCTAATAGCCTTTGAGATAACCTTTCATCCTATACCCAGTTTTATACCTGGCAAACCACGGCCTTAGGCGCTGGAGCCCTCCAAATGTAGAATTTTCAAAAAAAGGGTACTTCAGACACTAAATGCATATGTAAGTATTTCTTTTTTTAACCCTAATTTTTTTTCTTTATATACTCCTGAATATTACCTATTTAAAAGTACCTGCTTCAAGTCCAAAAACGAAAATAATAAAATACCTGCGAGGTCAATGTTGCGGTTAATTACAATTTTTATATATTTCTTTATATACGAGTATTATACAATTTTTGTAAAAACAGATTGTAAATATTTTTCTCTTTCCGAATTTTCATTAATATTTAATAGTAACAATTTGGCTTCTGGACTTATATCTGGGTTTTTTGTAGTCCACACATACCGGATGCTGGAAATATATGGATCCGATGTGGCTAATAAAATTCCAAAAAGGTCTTCATTTGTTGCTTCTCTACTACATTTTCTAGTGTTATGTTCCTATATAAGATTATATAAGAATCTATAATCTTTATTTCTTTTTTCTTGAGCTTCTTCTGATAAATCTCCTATTGGCAATAAATGGTGTTGAATAATGCTTTCTCCATGAAACAGAATTTTGTGGACTGTTGGTGACATATTTTGCCATGGGTACAATTCATTATATAATTTTATAAGCTTTCATTAAGATCTTTTAGTTTCCGTCTCTGGGATCTTTTACTGCTCTCTTCAAACTCTTTAGTTGGCCTTCCACGTCCTTCGTTGCTATCTGCCTGATAAATGATGCAGAGTTCGCCTTCCATCCACTCCTTTAAACTAGCATACACTTTATTTTTGTTGAAGTAGGAAGACTTGTAGGGTCTAGACAAAATGGACACAAACGAGTTTATTTGTGCTAAAATTTGTTCCTGAATTTTTTTGCTACATGAATCAAATGGTACTTTAATTTTAATATATTCAACTATATCTTGTGCGCTTCTGTTTTTAAAATATACATCTGATAATTTTTTGTAGCTGTATGACTCCATGGCTGAAAGACGCTTGGTTTGATAATGCCAAAAATCTTTCAAATGTTTAATATTTATATAAAAAAAATACATATAAAGAATTGGAATTTTTGAAGAAAATTGTAATTAACCGCAACTTTGACCTTCAGGTATTTTATTCTTTTCGTCTCTCGCCTTGAAGCAGGAACTTTTTAACAGGTAATATTCAGGCGTAGAAACCGCAACATTGACCTCGCAGGTATTTTATTATCTTCGTTTTTGGACTTGAAGCAGGTACTTTTAAATAGGTAATATTCAGGAGTATATAAAGAAAAAAAATTAGGGTTAAAAAAAGAAATACTTATGCATTTAGTGTCTGAAGTACCCTTTTTTTGAAAATTCTACATTTGGAGGGCTCCAGCGCCTAAGACCGTGGTTTGCCAGGTATAAAACTGGGTATAGGATGAAAGGTTATCTCAAAGGCTATTAGAAAAATCTAATTTTTTTTGTTGTCGACCATAATTTTTTTAATTTTTCGTTGTTTTTTTAAAAGAAAAAATGTAGACCATTTAGAGGGCTCCAGCGCCTAGGGCCGTGGTCTGCCGGGTACAAAACCGGGTATACGATTAAAGGTTATTTTAAAGGCTATCAGAAAAATGTAATTTTTTTTTGTTGTCGACTGTTGGGCTATAATTTTTTTAATTTTCCGTGGTTTTTTTTAATAAAAAAATTTTTTTTCAAAATATATATAAATTTTTTCCACCATTTTTTTAAACTCTTACCCCATATAATATAATAAAAAAAACCGGAAATCGCAATTTTTAAAAATGGCGGAGATATTTAGTTTCAAAGCATCCAAAAATAGACCCCTTTTCAGGGGGCCAAAAAGTTATGAAAAACTCAACAGATGCACTTGAAACTTCACAGCCATTACGAATATATCCTCAATTTATAGATAAGTACAAAAAAGTTTCAAGAATTTACTTTTGAATACGTTTTTTTGCCAAAATTTAAAAAAATTAAAATATTTTTCGACTTTGGAGCCCTACGGCTCTGACCCTGAGACATCTACATAGATCTCGGTGCCAGTGCAAAGATATTTCAACATTTCTCTGTCGATTGCAAAAAACCGCATTCAAAAATTCCTATCCGTTCAAAAGTTACAGATTTTTAGCCGATGAATTTCTATTCTGGACCACTGTGCGGGGCAGGGATTAAAACCTTCGGCCGACAAAACCATCTTTTTTGCTGAAAAGTCTTCCTCTATCTAGGGTCCTTCTGTGCAGGCAAAAAGTGTCATTCTGCATGGCGGCCTTCGGCCGGGGCAGGGATTAAAATTCTCAACCGACAGAACCATCTTAATGCTGGAAAGTTTTTTTCTATCCAAGGTCCTTCTGCGTGCCGGGCTTCGGCCGCGGCAGGGGTAGTAACCCTGGGTAAGCAGAAAGTCGGCTTCGCTGCTTATATAATTTTCGCATACAGAGTTTTTGCATGTGGCGGCCTTCGGCCGCGGCAGGAGCTGTAACCCTTGGTAAACAAACCGTTGTGTTTGCTGCTAAGTTTACTCTCAGGCAATAGAACTCCTCGGAAAATTGCGGATATAGCGCTTATTTTACGAAAAGCAATAAAAAAACGCTATGAAATGCCATTTTTTCGGGATTTTGTCGTTCGGGATTTTGTAGTTTCGGGATTTTGTCGTTTCAGGATTTTGTCGCGTCGGGATTTTGTCGTTCGGGATTTTGTCCGTCTCCCGTATTTAGATACGAGGGCAGTCCGATAAGTACTTAGCCTCACCACCCGATGGTTTCCACGATCGCAAGAGAAGTTTACTATCGTGTAGTACATTCTTGTAGACACCTACTGTCAAAGTTTTAGCCGAATCGGACTCGTAGTTTTGTTTTGACCGCGTGTGGAAGCTGGTGTGCTCGCGTATTTTAGAAAAATGGAAAAAGAGCAATATCGGTCGGCAATATCGGATCTATCTTTTATCTTTTTTTGTTAATGTTCAATAAAAATTAATAAATAATAACGAAATAATAACACAAAATAAGTTTATCTTCAAAATTTTAGCACTTAATTGGGGCGGCAATTTGATTAATCGCCCCGGGCGGCATAAACCCTAGCTACGCCACTGATGGGTTCGAACCCTCTTTAAATTATTGACATTTTCAAATTATAGCTATAATATGAAAAAATATGTTGTTTTAACCCTTATGTTCTCCTCGGGTCAATATGACCCGAAATGAAATTCATATAGCTATAACTTCTTCCTTTTTGAATATTTATTCTTGATACTTACTGACTTTGTGCGCTACATGTTGCCGTTTATGTAGTTACATTTTTTTTTTGGAATGCCTTGTTCTTTAGATAATTGCAATTGTTACTCATGTTCTCTTCGGGTCAATAAGACCCAGACTGCTTCGTTATGATAAGTATGAATCATGTTTGATTCTTAAACACCACAAAAGCTGAACAAGTCTGCACAGGTTTATAGAAATACGAACTGTGATATTAGTGACATCACACTATCGATATGAACACGTCGGAACATGTTCAAGTTCGTCGATTGCTCCTATTAGATGGCTCCTATTAGAAATTTCTGGGAAAAGTGGGTGGAAATACTACCGAGCTTGTACAATCCTGGGATAAATGTAACTGTGGACGAACAATTAGTTGCCTTTAGAGGCCGTTGTCGCTTCAAGCAATAAATTCCTAGTAAGCTAGCTAAATATGGTATCAAAATATGGAGCCTGTGTGATAAGATAGGATAGGAGCCTTGTGTTCAAGTATATACTGCGAAAATGCCTGGCGCGGCTCCTGAAAAAAATCAAGGGATGCCAGTAGTTTTAGATCTTACCGAAGGACTGAGGGGCCAAAATGTTACATGTGATAACTTTTTCACGTCGTGCAAGTTAGGTCAAACATTCCTCAAAAACAATCTCACATTGTTAGAAACAATGAGAAAAAATAAAACTGAACTGCCTGTTATGACTCTAAGTAAAGACGTACACAGCTCTTATTTTTATTTTACGAAAGACATCACTGTTATGTCCTACATTCCTAAAAAAAATAAGAATTCCAAAAAAAAAAGAAAAAATAAGTCTTATTGAGTACACTGCATATTAGTAATGAAATAAGTGATAAAGAGGATAAGAAACCACAAATTATTATTACTTGATTATAATTCGACCATAGGAGCAGTTGATTCGACAAAAGGAGTTGATTCTATTAAAAAAATATTCGTTTATTTTGGGTTATTTTGAATAAAGAGTGAACCCTCATAACTATTATAGAAGTTTTTTAGGTTTTATTCTGTATTTCAGAATTCGGGTCATTATGACCCGGAGGAGTACAAGTGTATAGTCATACGGAGGAGAACATGAGAGTTAATCTTTTACGCACCATTAGAAGTTTAAAGAAAATTAAAAGTATTAAGTAAATTAAAAGTAAACAGTTAAGTTCACTTTTGTAAATCTTTCGTTAACAGCTGTTAAAGTTGGTTGCCGCCGTTCCAGGGGAAATTAATCTAATCGCGATAAAATGAGGAAACTTCCCTGAAACATCCTCTTCTGAAGTAGGATTATCGTAAAATTATAAATGTTCCCGACGATTTCTTAGAGTTTGTTCCTGTGAAGATCGTTACAGGAGAAGATTTGGCAACTACTATCCTAAAATCTCTGAAAATGCGGGGAATTGACCTTAAATATTTAATTGAACAAAGATACGATGGCGCGGCGGCTATGAAAGATAGTTTCAATGGTGTCCAGACTATAATTCGACGGATTTACCCTACGGCTTTATATGTACACTGTTGCTCTCATTCATTAAATTTAGCTGTGGGATACGCGTGCACGGTCAAACACATTAGAAATTGTATAGGAACAGTAAAATCTATTGGAGTTTTCTTCAAAAGATCTGCTAAAAGGGCTGGAATTCTAGCTGGAAAAATAAAGGAGACTTGTCCTTAGACAAGATTGTCTCGATTGGTAGCAATGTATGAAATGCGTTGGGTAGAAAACCACGATGGATTAGTAAGATTTAGAGAAGTATATTTAGCTATTTTTCAAACACTTGAGTATCTTCAATTCACCACTGACATTGAAACATGCAAAACAGCAACTGGACTCTTGGAATCAATTACTCGTACAACAACTGAATTCGTTGTGAGTTCAATTCTGGCGCTTAATTTGTTTTCATTTCCATTGTCTTTTTGTCAAAAACTTCAATCACTTACTCTCGATCTGTCTAGCGTTATTGAACATATTGAGTTAGTCATACAAGTAATTAAAGACTTTCGCACAAATATAGATTAACGTTTCGCGGATCTTTTTAAATCAGTCATTGCAAAGATATTCCAGAATAGCTACTGCAATTCCATTTATTGACGATATTTTTGAACAGCTCCAAACCAAGTTTGTGAGCCAATACTCCTTACTACCATCAGTATGTTGTGAGGATCTTGAATCGGAAGTGCAACCAAGAGACTATAAATTGTACAGTTATATTATTAATCTTGACTCCATTAGTGCTGAATTCTCCTTATGGAAAGAAATGGGAACAACCTCAAGACCGTCCTACTGTTAAAATAAATGCTCTGAACCAGTGCAATAAGGACCTACATATTTCCATGTATTCATGGGCTTCTTTAAATTTATGCAGCCATACCAGTAACAACCTCTACAGAGTAGCGGTAATTTTCAACACTTAAAACCTTCCTGAGGAACTCTTCCGACCAAGAGCGACTTACGGGATTGGCACTAATGAGTGTGCATCGAAATGTCAAAATTGATACGGCGGAAGTACTAAACAACTTCGCTACCGAGAAGGCTAGAAGGCTAAATTTTTTATTATAATGATTTCATTCTAAAATAAATTTCATAATTTCATTATAAAATAAGAAACATTTTCGTATTATAAAAACGAAAATAATATATTTGAACCCCCCAAAAAATGTTTCTGGGTATGGCCCTGCGGATGATGGTATACGAGTATGAGCTTCGGCTAAGCCAAAGTTAACGACGATCTGACTTGTTATATATTAAGACTAGATGTACCCGTCACCGCGTTGCTGTGGCTCATTTTGGTTAAATGGTTACAAAGCGTGTGTTGCTTCCGACTACAAATAAAATATTCCTCATACAAAAGTTGCAACCCGTTTTCACCCCATCAGGGGTTGGATTTTAAAAAATGCCGTAATATGTATTTGATTAATTATACCAAAGAGTATTAAGACCAAGTTTCAAGCAAATCTGACCACAAATAAAATATTCCTCATACAAACTTTGCAACCCGTTTTCACCACCTCAAGGGTCGAATTTCGAAATATCCGTTCTTAGTGCTTGTATACATCATAAAGGAAACGTCTTTGCAAAATTTTAGCTTTCTAGGTCTAAGCCTTTAGCCTGGGCGTTGATGAGTCAGTCAGGACTTTCATTTTTATATATAGAGATAATCACTATATGCACGATTATAATACACACATACATATATACAAAATGTTTCAAACAGTATAACAACCCAGTGGTAAATGTAGCGAAGGCCTTGAAAATCATTGATGATTGCGTACTGATTTTGTCGATGAACTTAACAGTACTTCGCCCCGAAGATAGCTGTAAGCGAGAAAAATAACTACTACTTACGGACCTCCCTTACGGTGTAAACTGGACTCGAAGCAAAGGTTTAGATTTCGTAGGCAGGTAGCGAAATGATTGCGTATAGGCTTCATCCGTTAATCGCTTACGTAAGCAAGAACCCGAAGTACTCCGGGTCCCTAGACACTCTATGTGTGAATGTAATGCGAAAAATGAATGCCGAATCCAGTCGATACGGCACACGAAATCATCGATGATATCATGACAATTTTTACCACTGGGAAGCAAGAGGAAGATTTAAAAAAGTTTATATAACTATATAAATTTTTTTTTTATTATAATCGTTTGTATTATAAAATATTTTTTTGCAAAATTTTTTATAATCGTTTGTATTATAATCGATATGTATTATATTTGACTAAAATTTGTTCATGTTCATAGATTTGTTGTGGATTTGTTATCCGATTGTGGACACTACATCTGTTTTAGTATTATTTATATAAATTAAATAATGAATAATAATAATTAATAAATGTAATTGTTTTCGGCATTATAATAGAAATATTTTAGTGGATATGGGGTCTCCCAACCATATCCATATCCATATCCACATCTTCGCTATTTATTCATAGTCGTGGTATTTCTGGTCGCATTCTGCAAACCAATTAGTTTTAAACTTATCTGAGAATTATATTTTTCATATTCATTACTTTAAAAACACAAAAGAAAAAAGCTTCACAATTACCAATTATGTATGTACATTAGGGTGGTCCTTAGCTATATGGGTAAAAGAATTTTGTGAGATTTTTTTTTCTTACCCCCCCCCCAAATTTTTACATATGATAAGAAAACTATATGTCCAAACTTTAAGCAAGATCGGATATCGGCAAGTCGTGCCGCAGAAAACTGCTTACACCTGATTGCAGTTTTTGCACTTTGCAGGCAAAAAGTGTTTTTTGGGAGGGAAGTATATGTCGTAATTTTCAATTTTCTCAAGAACTATAAGACATAGGATCCGTTCTGTTTGAAAAATTTATTGTAAAATTTATCAGAAAACTACGAAATCAGAAAAAAAGTATACTTATTCATGTAATTTTTTGTAAAAAATTGCGACCAAAAATTTTTTTTCGAAATTTGTTGTACAAATTTTAAATTTGAGATTAATTTTCTCAAAAACTATTTGACCTAGAAGTCTAATTTTAAAAGTATTTTAAAGCTTGGATATTACTTTTTTAAAAACAGGAAACAGGAATGATATAAGTGTTCCCGTTTTTTTTTTGAAATTTTTTTTACGGTTTGAAGTCGCGTTTTTTAGGAAAACCCCTCCTGCGCCTGAATTGGGGAAAATTGCCCCTCCCCATAATATGACTTTTTCCTTGTCTCGACTCAACCTACACGTCCTAGACATTTGATACATCTTATACGGAACGCCCTGGATATATGTCGATACATGCCGACTTTTATTAAGGTTGATTTTAGTCGCATCGGGATAACACCGCCGATAATCTTCTAGTACTTGCAAAATGAAATGTTTATTATTTTTTTGAACTCTCAGCCGGAGCTAAAGTAGAAACACTTGCTGTTGTCAATGGCAGTGAGTGTAATTACATTTACGGTACACTTATGCCGTGGTTAAATTTTTAAACTTTGCCTTAAATGCGGCACGGGTTCCCGTTATCCGATTTCGCTAAAAATTGGTACTTATCATTCTTTCATTACGTGTCATAATTTAGAAGGGTAAGACAAAAAAAAAATCGGAAGTTGAAAAATAGGGACCAGTTTTAAGAATATTAGAGAATGAAAAGGAAAAAGAGGATGTGCTGTGATTTAAGTAAGTGCATTGCGTGGTAAAAATTAGCATGATACCGTTACAGATCCATTCGCAGTGTATTGTTATAATTGATTTATTAAATTTTATTAAAATGCAAATAATTTAATATATTTATTCCATTGCTTTCTAAACTCACTTGGTCAGCTCACGTTGCAAATTATTCATAACATCTGCACAACGTTTATAATAACGGACTTGTGTTTGGACAAAAGCATGTAGGTGACGTAAATGAGAAGCGTGGGATGTACTGATGCCTTCCAAAAATAGTTTTGTTATCTCGGATTGACGATCGAATTCAGCTTGTGCCACGCGCAAATCACGTTCCGCCTAAGAGCAATAAAATTGTAACAATTGGTAATAAAAAGAAATTTACATTTCCAATAAAAAGTTCACACGTATTATATCCCATATTTGCAAATATACCTGCTCCAAAATGGTTTCGGGTGAAACACCATCTTTCTATTTATCCAAAACATTTTTAAAGCAGCATTAGAAAAATAGTTTTAGATCTTTAAATCTTTTCTTTTTCTTTAATTAAAAGAAAATCACTTAAAATTAGATTTTTTCTATTAGCGATAAGAATAGCGATAAGTTTTTCCTATCTCTTATTTTGGCTTTATAAGTTGGCTTATAAAAAGGGTTATCAATTTCGAGTTACGAAAGGTGAAGCCCTGCCGTTTGGCAGCTTTCAAATGTCAGTGTCATCAGAACTAGCGTTGTTTTAGTTCAAGGTTTGGCATTTTACAATATGGATCGTTTTACCAGCGAACAACGCGTTAACTTTGTTAAAGCATTCTACACGAATGGGATTCTGCTGTGGCCGCATTTCGAGCTTTACGACAAGATTATGGTTGTCGTAATCGTCCACTGGGCGTACAATTTCTAACGTAGTAAGGAAATTTGAAGAAACTGGATCGATTACAGACATTGTAAGGCCAGTGCATCATCTCTTCACACGTTCGATCGTAAACATTGCCGCTGTGAGCCATTTATTTGCGTCATTTGAAATGACGAAGGTGTGGCCGCTATCGTTTATTCTCAGAGTTATAGCGCAATGATAAAGGAATTCTTGTGGCGTGCACTTGAAGGTATGTATCTGGACGATATGTGGTTCCAGCAGGATGGCGCCACAAGCCACACATCACTTCCGGTTTTGGCTTTACTGCGGGGGAAATTTCCAGGACGCGTTATTTAACGATTTGGCGATGTTAATTGGCCACCAAGATCGTGCGATCTGACGGCTTTGGATTTCTTCTTGTGGAGCTACGCGAATCCCTCAATTTTGGAGCATTTAAAAATGACATACGTCAAGTTATGGCCGAATTATTGCCCGACTTGTGTCAAAAAGTCATCGAAAATTACCTTAATACGATTGAGGCCTGCAAAAGGTCCCGAGGAGGACATTTGAACGATATTATTTTTTACGCATAATGGCATGGAAGCATCATATTATTGCTTTCCAATGGTCCAAGCATCATATTAAAATAAAAATTCAATCGATATCTGAATATTTAGTGTGTTTTTTTTTACTTTATTATCCGAAGGAGAAGATGGATAACCCTATTTAATAAGTATTCTTATAAATAAATTAAGCATATGTTTGATAAAATTCAATAAAATATAGATTGCAATTTCTTTCACTGTTAAACACGAATACTATTTTATTTCACCACACTAGAACACTACTTTAATTGCAATTTGGTCTCGATGGCCGCAAATACTTTGATTGGCGCCTTTAAAGCTCATCCAGGTTCATCCTCTCACGCTCTCGCTGACTTTGTACAGAACTTGTACAAGAACTTTGACAGAACTTTGTACAGAAAACAAAAACAAATTCGTGTGATTGATCAATCAGTGATTGCAATGTAATAGGGCACTTTGGACTCGTCGACTGCAAATTTTCTGATTGCCGTTTTTTCAAATTTCAGTTTGAAGTTGTTCATCCAAATTCATCCTCTCACGCTCTAGCTGAGAGTTGACAACTTTGCACGGAAATAAGAAAAGTTCACAATTTGATGAAAGAAATTATTGAAATTTATTAGGCACTAAAGGGTAAAATTTAATGCAGAAGGGGGGTGAACACACAAATATGTTGGCGCAACGCTCTTATTTCAGTTCAGCAGAATAGGAAGCACAGCGCGACGCTATATTGTAATCGCAGAATACCGCGATGCGCGAATAAACTCTTACAGCGTTACAGCGTCACGCGAAATCTATTTAAGGGCATCGTGCAACGAGAGAGAGTTTCGCGCATCACGCATCGCGGAATTTCGCGGTTATAAATATGCGCTTATTTTGATTGCACAGTAGGCTGGTCCTTATTATTCAACTTCTGATTTTTTTTGGCCTTACCCTTCTAAATTATGACACGTAATAAAAAAATTATAAGTACCAATTTTTAGCGAAATCGGATAACATGAACCCGTGCCGCATTTAAAGCAAAGTTTAAAAATTTAACGGCATAAGTGTACCGTAAATGTAATTACACTCACTGCCATTGACAACAGCAAGTGTTTCTACTTTAGCTCCGGCTGAGAGTTCAAAAAAATAATAAACATTTCATTTTGCAAGTACTAGAAGATTATCGGCGGTGTTATCCCGATGCGACTAAAATCAACCTTAATAAAAGTCGGCATGTATTGACATACATATATCCAGGGCGTTTCGTATAAGATGTATCAAAAGTTTAGGACGTGTAGGTTAAAATAGGTAGGTTGAGTCGAGACAAGGAAAAAGTCATATTAGTGGGAGGGGCAATTTTCCCCAATTCACGCTGCAGGAGGAGTTTTTCTAAAAACGCGAATTCAAACCATAAAAAAAATCCCAAAAAATAACGGGAACACTTATATCATTCCTGTTTCCTGTTTTTAAAAACCAAATATCCAACCTTTAAAATACTTTTAAAATTAGACTTCTAGGTCAAATAGTTTTTGAGAAAATTAATGTCATATTTAAAGATCTCGCTGAAAGTTTGGATATATAGTTTTCTTATCACATGTACAAATTTGGGGGGGTAAGAAAAAAAAATCTCACAAAATTTTTTTACCCATATAGCTAAGGACCACCCTATTGCACAGTTATGTACATATTGTGACGAATTTACAATCGAAGGTTCACGACAACACTAGAAAACACATCGTGAGTAATCGTGAATAGTAAAAGCATGCAAACAATGAACGCGAGATAGAAAGAGATAGATAGTTCGAGAATCTTCGACAGCATGCATGCAATAAACGCGACATCTATCGCGAGATAGAAAGAGATAGATAGTTCGAGAATCTCCGACAGCATGCATGCAATGAACGCGATGTCTATCGCGAAATAGAAAGAGATAGATAGTTCGAGAATCTATCCCCAAGTGTCAGCTCGCATATAAATAGGCCGCAAGTCGTCGCAGCGGACACAGTTCGTACTTGGTTGTTGAACAAGAAACATCGTGCCTTCTAACAAGCAAAACTGACCAGTATAGTAATAATAAGTGTAGAAAGTAATAAGTGTAGAAAATAATAAGTGTAAATAGTAAGTGTAATTAATAAATCTGTAAAATTAGAAACAAGTAAACTTTTGTGTTTTATTGGATTATTTGCAATCCAGAGATCGGACCTAGAGAGCCGAAACGTCAAATATAAAATTTACGTAACAATTGGTGTCAGAAGTGGGATTGTAGAATAATCCTAAATCATGGTGAAGTTTATTGACTTGAAAATACCCCAGCTAAGAGAAGAGTTGGGTTCTCGAGGATTACCTGTGACTGGGTATAAGGCAGATCTACAAGCACGGTTGCGTAAAGCAATGGAGAGTGAGGGCATCCATGTTGAAGAACATGACTTTTGTCATGATGCTTCAGGAGCCTCATCGAAAGTCGAGGAGCAGTTGGTAGAGCCGCAGTCAGCTCCAGCATTTGACATGAATGTGCTTTTAGCGGCAATGGCGCAGCAGTCGGCTCGCATGGAGGATCAGCTGGCACAGCAGTCCTCATACATGAAGGTTTAGACGGAGAAGCAGCTAGTACAACACACTTCACAACTGCAGGAGCAACTATCGCGCATCGAAGGAAATTTTGCCAGACTGCAGGTGAGGCAGGATCAAATGGAGGATGAATTACACAATGTTAACCAAGATTTAAAATCAGAAATATTCCGGTTGGATAATCATATGCGAGAGATGCAGTCCAGTGGACCAGTTACAGCTGTTAGTGCAACGAAGTTGAAAGCACGTTTGACGGAACTGTACCGTTTAAAATTTTTAAACTACAGTTCGAGACCACAGCACACACTAATCAGACAACGGACTACGGCAGACAAAGTGGCAGCTTTGGTGGTGTCATTGAAGGGCTCCGACGCTGAGGTTTTGCAAACAGTTCGTGAAACTGAACGTGGTAACTATGACGCATTAATGGCAGCGATTGAACGGCGATATGGTAGCGACCATAGAAAACAAATGTTCTAGATGGAGCTAATGAATCGCTAATGAAAAGCGAACGAGCCGTTACAAGAATATGCGACGGAGATAGAGCGGCTACGTCTCCGCCATTTGGCAAACGCAGATGCACCAGCGGAAGTGATAGAATTATTAAAAATTCAGGCGTTCATGAATGGAATACGAGATGCGTATACCAAACGCGCAGTCTATTCCATGCCAAAGAAGACGTTTGCCGAAACAGTGTCATTTGCTTTGACGCAGGAAACAGCAAGCCTTTTAAGCAAACACAAAAAGTGCATCAGCTGGAAGTTGGACCAAGTGAATCTCTGGAGCAAACCATAAAGGATCTTACCCAGACTATTTCTCGGATCGTACCAACCTTACGCAAAGGCTCTGAAGTAAAATATTACAGCTGTGGAAAAGCAGGACACTTTGCACGGAATTGTAATGAGGCTTTTAGGAAAAACGAAAATGAAGAGGAGAAGCGCCGAAAATGGAACTGGTGCTTCTGGAGAAAAACAGTCGCTAAACTAAAACGGACCAGCTCAAAGGGGCGTGAGCTGGTTCCCGCAACTGACTGCCCCACTGTCTCGGTTTCACAAATACATCGTAAAAACAATAATTTGACTGTGAACGGGAACGTAAATGGACGATCGCTGGTCTTAACTCTGGACACGGGCGCAACGCATTTCATCGTTAGATCAGACCCCGCAGGAGATAAGGTTGAACCGGTAAATGGTTGTAAACTACGAACAGCTACAGGAGAGGAAGCTGCGATTTCTGGAAAATTGGAGACTAAGGTTCAGATTGGAACGCTAGAAGTAATTCACAACCTTCTTAGTGGCTGGAATAATGGACGAGGTAATAATCGGCGTGGATTTTATGCTAGCCCATGGTCTTACTCTGGATCTGAAGGAAAAAACTCTGACGTGCCAGAATATGGAGATACCCCTAAGCACTGGGTATGAACGGCCTCAGATCAGGAATGTAAGTGTCAGCCACCGTCAGCAGATTCCACCAAAGTCCGACGCAGTGCTGTCGGGATGTGTGGATGGAGACTGTGGAGCAGGCAAGCTGTGGGTAGTAGAGCCATCAGAAAATACCTCAAATATTTTGGTTGGACGAACATTGGTACAAACGGTAGAGAATCAGCTCAGATCCCAGTTCGAGTGATGAATGAGTTCAGGTCACCGATCACTCTTGATAAAGAAGCACTAGTAGGACAATTTCAAGCTGTGGAAGCCGTAGTTAATTGTGACGATCCTCCACAGAAATGCGAAAACAAGGTTTTCAAAGAGACAAAAACTCCTACTATTATAGGTACCTGGTTAAATGAGGTGAGCGGGCCAGAAAGGATAAAAGCAAAGCGGTTACTAGAAAAGTATAGTTCCATATTTCCTAATAATGGCAATAAATTTGGAAGAACTGCCATCGTACAACATCGAATAGACACTGGCGATGCAAGACCTATTCGGCAAGCTCCACGCAGAGTCCCACTGGCAAAACGAGAAGAGGCGGAACGGATAATAGACGAGATGCAGAACCATCAACAGGTATTGAACCATCAACAAGCCCATGGAGTTCACCGGTTGTGTTACTTAAAAAGAAAGCTGGAAGCACCCGGTTTTGGACACATTATCCGGTCGCGAGAAAACTGCTTTTAGCATCGGAGATAGACTGTGGCAGTTCTCTGTAATGCCATTCGGATTATGCAAAGCTCCAGCAACTTTTGAGCGTTCAATGGAACACGTATTAAAAGGGCTTCACTGGAAAACATGTTTGGTGTATCTTGATGACATTATTGTCATGGGCCCAGCTTGATGGGCCCACCTTTGATGAGCACCTCAAAAATTTAGAAGTCTTTCAACAAATTTCTTCCGCTGCATTACGGTTGAATCCAAAGAAATGCAATTTATTTAAAACCGAAGTAACCTATTTGGGCCACAAAATCACTACTGGAAGAATTCACACATATGAAGACAAAATAAAATCTGTAAGAGATTGGCCTCGACCCAAAAATGTTCATGAAGTGCGAAGCTTCCTTGGACTCTGTACGTATTATCGGCGCTTTGTACCCGCATTTGCCAATGTTGCAAAAAGTTTACACAATTTGACAAAGAAAAATTGCAAATTGTGTGGAAAGAGGAGGAAGAGAATGCCTTACAGCAGTAAAAGGAATTGCTTTGTACAGCTCCAATGTTGGCTTATCCAGTTCCTGGCGAAAAGTTCATCCTGGACACAGATGCTAGTGCACATGGAATAGGAGGTGTACTCTCGCAGATTGTCGATGGTCAGGAAAAAGTAATTGGGTACTATAGCAGAGTTCTTAGAAAACCGGAAAGGAACTATTGCGTTACAAGGCGAGAACTCTTGGCAGTGGTCGAAGGCGTGAAACATTTTCACAAATACCTGTATGGGCAGCATTTCCTACTGAGGACAGATCATGCAGCATTTAGATGGTTACTCCAGTTTAAAAATCCGGAAGGGCAGATTGCGCGATGGATAGAAAGGTTGCAGAATTATGATTGTGGAATACAACATCGGAAAGGTAGGCAACATGGATAAGCTGATGCACTATCTCGACGCCCATGTGCATTGGAGTGTAAGCATTGCTCTAAAGCTGAAAGATGCGAAGGTATAGTCGACATCCGACTAAAAAATCTGCAACGTCAAGCGCTATAAGGAAAAGTCAACTGGAGGATACAGACTTAAGGTCATGAAAGCGAAAGAAATGGATAAAAGACCAACCAAGGAAGAAACGGCACCGGAAAGTCCATTGGCCAAGACGTATTGGGTGCAATGGAATAGCTTGAAGTTGGTAAATGGAGTACTGCATCGTTCATGGGAAAGTGAGGATGGTAGACACACTCACGATTTGATTGTCCTTCCAAAGTCTAGAATAACAGCCGTATTAGAAGAGTTTCACAATGGACCAAGTGGAGGGCATCTCGGCGTTACGAAAACTCTGAAGAAGATTAAGCAACGGTTTTACTGGGTGTATTATCAGGAATCAGTTGCTGAATGGATTAAAAACTGCGCGCAATGCATGGCAGCTAAAGGTCCGAAAGTTAGAACCAGAGGAAGGTTGCAGCAGTACAATGCAGGAGCACCCTTTGAACGCGTTGCAATGGATATAGCTGGTCCATTTCCTACTGGTGACTCTGGAAACAAATACGTGTTGGTGATTATGGACTATTTCAGTAAGTGGCCAAAGGTATACGCTATACCAAATAAGGAGGCTAAAACTGTGGCTTTTGTTACTTTTTGTTCAGAATTTGGTTACGCGGTTTGGAATACCAATTGAATTGCATTCAGATCAAGGGAGGAACTTTGAGTCTTCTTTATTTCAAGAAATGTGCTCACTGTTGGGTATCAAGAAGACTCGTACGACAGCTCTACATCCACAGTCGGATGGCATGGTAGAAAGGTTTAGCCGCACATTAGAAGATTTGGGGAATATAGTGGAAAAATGTCAGCGCAATTGGGACAAGCATATTCAAATGTTCCTATTGGCTTTCCGATCAGCAGTCCATGACACTACCGGCCATTCACCTGCGAGGATTTTTTTTGGCACAGAGTTGAAACTCCCGTCAGATCTAAAATTTGGAAGAAACAAAGAACTTACTGAAACTGGAGGCAGTTACTGGAAAATGCTTCAGTCCGAAATGGATGAAATACACCAACATGTGAGGCAGCGAACACAGCTGATGAGCAATAAAATGAAGGATCGATATGACCGAGCTATGAATTCTGAAGGATTTCAAGAAGGCGACTTGGTGTTGCTGTACAATCCGCAACGGAAAAAGGGGATGTCCTCAAAGCTGGAAACATCGTGGGAAGGGCCATATAAAGTCATAAAGCGACTAAACGATGTTGTGTATCGCATACAATCCTACACGCAGAGGCGAGGTAAAATAAAAGTCGTCCATTTGGAGAGACTAGCCCCATTTAGATCAAGGAATTTGGTGTCTGATCTGAACGATCAGATATAAGTGGAGGGCAGTGTGACGAATTTACAATCGAAGGTTCACGATAACACTAGAAAACACATCGTGAGTAATCGTGAATTGTAAAAGCATGCAAACAGTGAACGCGAGATAGAAAGAGATAGATAGTTCGAGAATCTTCGACAGCATGCATGCAATAAACGTGACATCTATCGCGAGATAGAAAGAGATAGATAGTTCGAGAATCTTCGACAGCATGCATGCAATAAACGAGCCATCTATCGCGAGATAGAAAGAGATAGATAGTTCGAGAATCTTCGACAGCATGCATGCAATGAACGCGATATCTATCGCGAGATAGAAAGATATAGTTAGTTCGAGAATATATCCCCAAGTGTCAGCTCGCATATAAATAGGCCGCAAGTCGTCGCAGCGGACACAGTTCGTACTTGGTTGTTGAACGAGAAACATCGTGCCTTCTAACAAGCAAAACTGACCAGTGTAGTAATAATAAGTGTAGAAAGTAATAAGTGTAGAAAATAATAAGTGTAAATAATAAGTGTGAATAATAAATCTGTAAAATTAGAAACAAGTAAACTTTTGTGTTTTATTGGATTATTTACAATCCAGAGATCGGACCTAGAGAGTCGAAACGTCAAATATAAAATTTACGTAACAATATTTTGCATGTATACAAAATCGAACAGTCCCAGTGGACTCGATAGCTAGCACTTCTCATTTGTAAATGAACGAGACGCGCATTTTTTTCATATGCGTAGGTGCTGTAAATACAGCGCTTCCAGAGACGTTAGTTTGGAAATCAAAAGGCATGTCTGAAATAATTGAGAGCATATTTTTAAATTTGATTCGAAAGTTATAGCCCAGTTTTGAAATACAAAGAGTAGAGGTTAAACTCCCGACACCGCAAAGAAACTTATTGGTAAAATCTGAAATACGAACTAAGTTATAGATAATTCAATTTAACACTAGAACTACCAAGACCGTCATTTTGACGGTTTTCAAATTTCATGCTTAAAAATTTTATATAATTTATGTAATTGTTCTAGAATTTTATTACGACTTTTAATAAAATATAAGAACAGTTAATTATTACTATTAAATTTCCCCTCACCGACTTTAATTTCCATAGTAAGTATGACCTATACCTATTTATACCAAGACCCGTCAAAATGACGGCTCTAGCAGTTTCAAAGTTTATAATAATTTATGTATCATCTATGCAATGATGGACATCAATACATATTTACATTCATTACATCGCTTCCAGACAATTGAATGATCCAAAATGTTCGAAAGCCGTTATAACACCGTTACTTTAGAACTGAACGCTCTAACTGGTAGAGTTTACTAACGCAGACGTACGAAGTAAATATCTTATAAATGGCTTTCTCTACTTAGGCAAAGATGAAATTAGACCATCAGGAGTACCTGAATAAATTTGTAGTTTTGAATCTTGTAGACAACTATGTAAATTGTGGGAGAAACATAACAACAGAAAATTTTTTTACAAGTGTACAACTTGCACAGAAGCTAGTGGCCAAAAAAACAAGTCTTGTTGAAATTATGCGGGCAAATAAAAGAGAATTGCCAAAAATAGCTAAAGTTAGAAAAGATAAGATAAAAGAGGCATCTCTTTTCTCCACAAAGCTGTACAAATCAAATGATATTGTTCTAACAATTTACGAAAGTAAGTCTCGCAAAAAAGTACTACTTCTTAGCACTAAACATAAATCGGTAAAAATTGCTTCTAATCAAAAACAAATTCCTGACACTGTATCTTTTTACAATAAAACTAAGTTTGAAGTAGATGTAGTTGACCAAATGGCCCGAAAATATAGCGTAAATAGCCATAATAAAAAATCCTTCAATTTGACGAGTGCGGTAAAACTAGGTATATATTTAACTTCGGTAGTTCTAGTGTTAAATTAAATTGAAATCTGAAGGTGATCATTAATAACATTTATAATTAGAAACATTTATAATTAGGCAAATCAGACTTACCCTTATAAGTCATAAAATCTCATAAATTATAATTTTAGAAAAATCTTAATAAATAAATAATATTAATAACTTATAATTTTTCGAAAAATCATAATCTGTCAGTCCGTTAAAAAATTCAAGATTCAAAGTTCAAAAAAATTCTGAAATTCAAATAAATAAGTAAAATTTAAATGAGTTTGGAGAGCAAGCAAGTTAGTAAAAATGGAAAAAAAATATTTAACAGAATAAGCATTTACATCGTTGCATTTCACGACGATCAAAAAAAGAAGCGCTCACAGATATTTTTGGCATTTTAACTTTGATTTTATCAAATATAATACCAAATATATGTACAAAATATGTATCAAATATGTATAATATGTATCAAATATAATGCCAAACAGCTGTTCATACTCAAACATCTGCCAGATTTTTACAATACAAAAACAAAATATAAGAAAACTGTTCACAGTTAAAAGTCATAACTTAGGACCTTATAACTTATGAGGGAAACTGTGAATACGCTTAATAATAATAAAAGCTTGCTGAATTCTAATTCTTCTTTCATTTTTCTTTTAAACTTACACGCGATATAAAAGTATTTTTCTTTATTTGGAACGGATTCACGTTATCATATTGACAAATAAAAAAATAATTAGAGAAGTTTTTTCCCAAACCGGGGATTGCATCCGTGACCGCGATTGTTAAGCCAGCACCCTATGCTCCTGCCTATGAAATATGAAATTTTACTTATATTTGGTTGGCATTTTGAGAAAGCATCGATATATGTATGAGAGCGAATGAGAAGTTCGAAATTTATTTTGAAGAGAGGGTGATATTTCTGTTGATCGCATCTTTTAAGCTTCCCCTGGAAGCGATAAAGATGCGCATTTTTTGTGGACATGTAGAGTACAAAAAATATACTTTCCTGCCAAAAGGCAGCGAACTTAAAATGTGTATCATCATACGTGTTGGAGCTCTTCTTGGGCTGCTGGGGTTATTAAAGGATTTTCTAAATATTTATGTAGTCATTTTACAATCCCACACAACACAATTCTCGCTCAATCTGCTTTGTTTATACCCTACACCCGAAGGGATGAGGGTATATTCACTTTGTTCTTCCGTTTGTAAGGCATTAAAGGAGGCGTGGCAGGTATAGAAAAGTATATATATTCTGGCTCAGAATCACCTCCTGATTCGATTTAGCCATGTCTGTCCGTCTGTCTGTCTGTCTGTCCGTCCGTCTGTGGAAATCACGATTACAGGAGAACGAATAGAGGTATCGTCATGAAATTTGGCATGAATATTCTTTATTATCCTACGCTGTTTGGTATTGAAAATGGGAAAAATCGGACCAGTGCCACGCCTACTTTTTATAGAAAATATGCACTCATCCGTGCTTTTAGCTCAATTTTTCACCTTGTAGACCGAATTTTCAGCTAAAATTTTATTTTCGAGTCCACCATCTTGGACTTATATATATATATTTCCAAAAATGGGCGTGGCACGCCCACTTATATACTATACCATATAATAAGGTGTTTGGTAGGAAAAGCGATTTTGTAGATGAGTTAATAGATCAAAATGTGCTCCCTGTAAATTAGAAAAAAGTAGGTGTCACCCGCCCACTTTTTATCACTTCGACAGATGCGGGTGTAGGGTATATGACCTTCGGCCAGGCCGAAGATAACGCTCTTACTTGTTTTTTCTTTAATTTGAAGTTCAGGCATTTCAAAAATACAATTTCAAGGCAATTCAATTTCAAGAAATCACAAATACAATTTCAATACAATTTCGGGCAATAACTACGTTTGTTGTTGCTTTTTTAAATGCTTTTTGTATATTGCCTGTCTGACAAGGTATTTCATAAGCTGAAAATATACAATTGCCAGACAATCGGATATGTCAATGTAGACGACACCTAAAAACCAGTTGTTTTCATACAATTGACTTGAGTATTGGGCTCTTTTTCTTCTGTAAACTTCAAATTTCTAAAAAATCTAATCAACAATCATTCTATCATTGCAAAAGAGATCAAAATATCATGGTTGCCATGTTGCAAAACTTCGAAATTTCACATATTTTCACATTTTTAAAAATTTCTTAAAAACAGACGTAAAATACTTAAAAATGGTATCTCTAGTCAGCAGTACACGACGTTTTTTGACGTATTCAGGACAATCCAGACAATTTTGAGACAATTCTGGAAATTTTCTTCTGAAATACTTGGGTCTTCAATTGCCTGACAATTTCAAGTCTCATATTGCCTGACAATATTGCTATTATGAAATCTTCACATTATTCTCTCTATCCCACTATAATTTATCACTGTAGAGTATCCTACACTCAACCAACACAACACTTTAATATTTTAAAAATATTTTATATACAAAATTTATATGTCTAATTTTAGAATGAATAATTTTCATATTTTCATTCCTATCTTGAATTTCAATAAAACGAGTTGTATCGCTTATAAAATAAAGATAAAAATATATATTAGCACGTTATATCTTGGCTACATTAATTCATAGAGTCGACCTCCATATTGGCGATCCTGCAATTGACGACCCTGCGAACAACTACATATATTGGCGATCCCACGAACATCTACATTGTACAACAAAAAAAAAAAAAAAAAAAAATTGTACAACCTACTGCAACTGTTTCCAGAGTACCCAGCTCGGGACCTACAACAACAACCATTGACGTCAAATAATATTCCGAATAATATGCAAGGTGGTGGGCCAAATACCTCCATCCCAATCAAGCCTATCAAGTCGCACCACAACAACAACAACAACCAAACCAACAACAACAAGTTCCTCAACCAAACCAACAGCATGTTGCACAACAACAGCAAGCTTCTAATCAACAGAATATACAGCAGCAGGTAGACCAGCAGCAGTACATTCCACAACAACAGCAACAGCAGCCAGCACAACAATAACAACAACACCTTAGCTCCTGCAACCAACTACCATCACCTACTGGAATTACAACAACAACTATATCCTCATCATCAACAAGAGATGATTATTCACAAGGTTTATTATTCACAAAGATTTTAACCATCTATTACTAAATTATTATATCAAACTACTATTAATTATACTTTACTACTATTATCACTTAATTTATAATATATAATACTCATATATATATTGTATAACATACACTTATATTATATAATATACAATACTTAACACTGATACATTCAACCAAATACCTTAAATATAAAATCAAATTATTACTCAAACTAAATTACTATTAAATTATAAAACACTCCTTCAACGAAAATGATAACACGTTCACGATCTCGCACACGCAGAAACAGTCCATCACTCACTAACCACAACATCACCTTCGATACACTCACAACTACAACACAAGAACCAAACACAAACACACAAAACCATTTAACTCACACCTCAAACATGTCACAACCACATTATTACACAACAAAACACACCAAATTACCACAATTTTGGACCGAAAACCCAGAAGCATGGTTTCTCTTAATATAAGGACAATTCGAATTAAACAACATATTCGATGACAATACCAAATTTCAGAATGTCATCGTCGCTCTACCAAGAGAAAACATAAATAAAATAATAGACATAATTAACCCACCACCAAACTCCAATAAATACGAAACCATAAAAAAAGCACTTTGCCAAAGATTTTCAGCAAGTGAAGAGAAAAGATTGGAACAAATCTTCTCTAATACAACACTCGAAAATCAAACACCATCAGAGTTCTTCAGGTACATGAAAAATTTAACAGGTTCCAATTCCATAGTCGGTCAGGAACTCCTCTATAAATTGTGGATAAACAAATTACCCCAACAAATCCAAATACACCTAACCACTAGCAACAACAAAAACATCGACGAAAACCTCTCACTAGCAGACAAAATTTATGAACTAATCAACAAAACATCCAATCCAATCTCAGCCATACAAAATTCAACACCAATCTACCCAGCAATCGAACAACAATTACACAATTTCACACAAATAACAACAGCAATACTACAAAACATAAACAAACTTACAGAAGAAATAGCAGAAATCAAATTTCACTCAAGAGAGAGATCTAGATCAAAATCCAGATCAAACCAAAGATTTCCAAAAACATACAATAGATACTCAAATACACAAAACAATATATGCTGGTACCACAGAAAATTCGGACGAAATGCTGTCAAATGCACGCAACCATGCGAATTTGAACAAATTCACAAATCCAATAACCCAAAACAAAATTTAAACTAAAAAATTCCATTATGGACGTGACTAATAATGGAAACACATTTAAACAAAGTCACCGCCTTTTTATCTATGATAAATCCAATAAACTAAATTTCCTCATCGACACCGGTGCAACAGTATCCGTAGTACCAGCATCCAAATTCACAAACCTTAAACGAAATCACGACATCAATCTGACTGCAGCAAATGGCTCCGAAATAAAGACATTTGGATCAAAACTATTAAAAGTCGACTTACGATTTTTAATAGTTTATGGATTTTTAATGGATTACGTAGAAATTTCGAATTCCCCTTCATATTAGCAAACATTTCAACACCTATCATAGGAGCAAACTTCCTTGAAAAATTCGAAATTATAATAAACATAAAGAAAAAGGAAATTACAGACAACCTAACAAAAATAAAAAACTACGGTTTCACCGGACACTGTGATCTGTATTCCCTCAAAATAACCACCAAAGAAAATCCATTTACAAACTTACTAAAAAATTTTCAATCACTAACCACTGAACCAAATTACAATTTACCAGTAAAACACCACACCGTCCACAGAATTGAGACAAAAGGAATCCTACCCTTTTCAAAACCCCGTCGATTAGACCCAATCAAATTCAAAATTGCCAAAACCGAATTCGATCAATTAATCAAAATAGGTATCTGCAGACCATCAAACTCACCTTGTACATCACCTTTACACTTAGTCCCAAAAAAAGAACCTAACGACTGGAGACCCTGCGGAGACTACAGACGAATCAACTGTATCACAATACCTGACAGATACCCACTTCCTCATATACACGACCTCACCATTAACTTAAAAGACAAAACGATATTCTCAAAAATAGACCTCGTACGAGCCTATCACCAAATACCAATGGCAGAAGAAGACATTCCAAAAACCGCCATCACCACACCATTTGGCATGTTCGAATTCACCAGAATGCCATTTGGACTAAGAAACAGCGCACAAACATTCCAACGCTTCATTAACGAAATAATTTCTGACTTAGATTTCGTATTCGCATATGTAGACGACATACTAATCGCAAGCGAAAACGAAACTAAACACATAGAACACTTAACAACCGTATTCACACGCCTACAAGACTACGGACTCAACATCAAACCATCAAAATGCACATTTGGCACCTCAAAATTAAACTTTCTTAGCTACGAAATATCGTCACAAGGTATCCAACCCACTGAAGAAAGAGTTAAAACCATAACAAACTTCGAAAAACCCAACTCAATAAAATCACTTCAAAAATTTTTAGGCATGATAAACTATTACCATCGCTACATTCCCAAAATAGCCGCACACCTTGGCCCATTACATGAAATGTTAACAATAGCAAATAAAAATAAAAACAAACAACTAATTTGGAACAACGAAAACATAAATGCATTCAACAACGTAAAAACATTATTCGCCAAACAAACACTACTTACACATTTCAACAAAGACGCACAACTATCTTTAGCTGTCGATGCATCAAACACTGCAATCGGAGCAGTATTACAACAAACAAATAAGAAATCATGGGAACCATTAGCATATTTCTCAAGAAAACTAAGCGCTACCGAAATCAAATACTCCACATTCGATAGAGAACTACTGGCAATCTACGGCGCAATCAAACATTTCAAACACATTTTAGAAGGTCGACAATTCACCACATACACTGACCACAAACCTCTAACTTACGCATTGAATTCAAAAACTGATAGATCACCCAGACAAACACGACACTTAGAATACATCGCACAATTCACAAACAACATACAACACATTTCAGGAAAAAACAACATTGTCGCAGACACACTCTCAAGAGCAAACGAAATAAATACAATATCAACACAAGACATCAGCTTCACAACACTCTTCAAAGAACAAAAAAGCGACGATACATTAAAAGACATAATCAACAACCCAAATTCAAAACACAACCTAAAACAGTTCAACATACCAATTCTTAACATCAAAATTTGGTGTGACATATCTTATCAAACACCAAGACCATACATTCCACATCCACTAAGAAAAATCATATTTGACAAAATACATTCACTTTCTCACCCAGGTATACGACCAACAAGAAAACTTATACAAAACAAATACTTCTGGCCAAACATGAGAAAAGAAATTAACGAATGGACAACAAATTGCATAAATTGTCAAAAATCTAAAATCGGCATTTACACAAAATCACCCATACAAAAAATACCGATTCCACACTGTAGATTCGAACACATCCACATGGACATAGTTGGACCACTCCCAACATCAAATAATAACAAATACATACTAACAATCATCGACCGATACACACGTTGGCCAGAAGCATACCCACTCAGAGACATAAAAACCGACACAATAACAAACACACTCGTACAAATTTTCATATCACGTTTTGGAGTCCCTTTACAAATAACAGTCGGTCAAGGCACACAATTCACATCAAAATTATTCACAGACTTAACCAAACTCTTAGGAGCACACAAAATACATACCTCCCCATATCACCCACAAGCAAATGGAATGATAGAACGCTTTCACCGACAACTGAAAACATCAATATTATGCTCAAACAACACAGATCGTTGGTCAGAACTTCTACCAATAATACTACTAGGTTTGAGAACCACAATAAAAGAAGATTTAAAGTGTTCACCAGCCGAATTAGTCTACGGACAAACACTAAGGTTACCTGGAGAACTCATTATCAGAAACAACACAAACAACATAGACACAACCACTAATCAAACACTACAACACTTGAGACAACACTTCACACATGTACGCTCAAACATCATACATCATAACAAAGACAAAAGTTTCATTCCCAAAAACCTCAAAAATTGCAAATACGTATTCTTAAAAACAATACACAAAACAAACCTAGAAACACCATTCGAAGGTCCTTTCGAAGTCATATCCAGAACAGACAAAACATTTAAAATTCAAAAGAACAATAAAATAATTAGTGTCTCAATAGACCAACTAAAACCGGCATACACAAACGACGACACCAACATAGAACACAATCATAAACAAAACAAGTAAGAGCGTTAACTTCGGCCTGGCCGAAGCTCATATACCCTACACCCGCATCTGTCAAAGTGATTATAAAAAGTGGGCGGGATAAACCAACTTACATTTCATTTACAGATAGTAAATTTTGATCTATTAACTCATTTACGACAACGCTTTTCTCAACAAACGCTTCATTATATAGTATGGTATACCAGTGGGCGTGTCACGCCCATTTTTTGTGCGATGACTCTTACTGACAAGGTAAACGCGGCACTGAAATTTCAGCTTCAGATCCGGACTACAAGCTGAGAAATTCAGCTCTCAAATTGGAGGCATTAATATCTACCTAAAAAGTAGGCGTGGCAGTAAACCGTTTCTTTCCATTTTCGACGTCAGTGAGCTCTAAGAATATTCCTGCTGAATTTCATAATGATGTTTCCACTAGTTTTCCTGTAATCGTGGTTTTTGTCACCAGTGGGCGGACCACGCCCATTTTTGGGAGAATATTTAAGTCTGAGACGGTGGACTCGGAAATAAAATTTGAGCTTCAAGTTCGCCCTAGAAGCTGAGAAATTGAGCTATAAGCACGGGAAAATTCATATTTGCTATAAAAAGTAGGCGTGGCACTTGTCCGATTTTCCCCATTTTCAATACCAAACAGCCTATGACGACAAAGAATATTCGTGCCAAATTTCATGGCGATAGCTCTATTCGTTCTCCCGTAATCGTGATTTCCACAGACAGACAGACAGACAGACAGACAGACAGACAGACAGACAGACAGACGGACGGACATGGCTAAATCGACTCAGGAGGTGATTCTGAGCCAGAATATATATACTTTTCTATACCTGCCACGCCTCCTTTAATGCGTTACAAACGGAAGAACAAAGTGAATATACCCTCAACCCTTCGGGTGTAGGGTATAAAAAGAAAGTCACATTCAACATTAACAACATCGAAAACTAAATACAATTATTAAATCGTTACACTAGAGGGGGAGTTCTAGAGTATCCTACACTCAACCAACACAACACTTTAATATTTTAAAAATATTTTATATACAAAATTTATATGTCTAATTTTAGAATGAATAATTTTCATATTTTCATTCCTATCTTGAATTTCAATAAAACGAGTTGTATCGCTTATAAAATAAAGATAAAAATATATATTAGCACGTTATATCTTGGCTACATTAATTCATAGAGTCGACCTCCATAATCACCAACTCGAACTGTTACAGCCAAAACACAACCCCGCAGCGACAGCAGCAGCGAGCAGAATTTTATACACAAGTTTATGGGGAAAGCCACTGCGCCAGGCACTGCACTATGGGGTGAAAAGGTGGCCAAAAGTCCGATTTAAGAGAATTTTGATTTGAACAACACAATTACGTGCTGATATAAGGTTTTGAGGTCGCTGATTACAATTATGGCATTAATTATTTTTATTAGTTTACGTCATTCATCTCATACAATGTCTTCTCATTTTTTAAATTTTAAAAATGGTATGTCATTTTTAGCCTTAAAGAAACACATTTCCTTACAAGCTACACAAAAAATTTTACAATCACCAAAAAAGCTAATATCTCAGAAGTAAATATTGCCTCAGATATTTTGACGTATAGTATGAAAATATTTTTTAATATAATAAAATGCAAACCTTTAAACGCGAAGTGTGACTAAGACCATTTTCATAATTATGGCCACATATCTGGAAATGGGCAAGTTTGGGCAGGTTAGGATTGTAGTATATTTTATATACTTTAGATTGACGGATAATAAATACTTTTTTAAAGTGGAGTTTTCTGGAGTAATCAAACGGTAACAACCAACACTATCAAATACTACGCAATTCACGAGTAAAGCACCTTATTTATTAAATTAGTGTGTGTGTTTTTTTTAACTTTTTTAGCTTCTGATGAAGCCGCTATACCAATGTGTAAAACATAATAAAAAATTCTTACTAAAATCTATACTAATATTATAAATGCGAAAGTAAGCCTGTCTGTCTGTTACCTTTTCACGGCTGAACCGCTGCACCGATTTTGGTGAAATTTGGTGTGGAGATAGCCGGAACCCTGACGAGGGACATAGAGTACCTATTTTATAAAAAGTCAACCTCTAAATAGGGGATAAAGGACTGTAGGGGAATTCAGTCTCAATTTTAAAATAAGTTAACATTGTAGATTGTGATTGTCTATTAACAGAATAGATGCCAATAATAAATGAATTTATATCATGGTAAGACACAAACAAGCAAGAAGTATCTCTGGGACCCTCGAGTTATCAAGAAAACCCTATAACGGGCCCCTCCTATCCAAATAAAAAAGTGTCGTGTATATCATATGGACGAGTATGTACATATACATACCGCAAGCAAACGACTGTGATGTGTACATATGTATATCATTCAATCAAACTAAGTTAGAGCGAGCACTATTCCACGCGAACGAAGTTGCGGGCAACAGCTAGTAATTTATAAAACTGAAAACTAACTGCAACAACGTAAGCTTTCTAATGAATAATTAAAAAAAAAGTTCTTTCATATGTTCATTAATATGTCTAGATATTGATGACATATAATTTTTTGTCCTATTTCGTATCTGATTTTTGGCCACTTTTTCAGGTCTCCGAACCCATGGTGCACTGTAAAGAATATAGATTCTATTCCCGCAGTAGTGATTTCGGTCAAACAGCGAGAAAAAATGTTGGACACCTTTTATGTAAAGTCCTGAAAAAAACGATTGTTGAATCGTTCCCAACTTTTTATAAAAAAAGTAAACAAAAACAATATGATTTTTACTTCAAGAAAAAAATTTAAAAAGCTGTTACAATTCAAATTCAAAATGAATTTTGAAGAAAATATAATTGAAGAAGTGCGTCAGAAGGAGTTTTTATACGACTTGATTTCTGAACATTATAAAAATGTTGTTCTTAAGTATACAGTTTGGCAAGATTTATCTACACATTTATGTGTTCCAGGTAGGAATAAGTATACAAAGAAAACGTGCCTTCAAAAACGAAAGAATAGAATGCAGGAGTGTAAACAAACAGATGACTTGCTGTTGCAGTCACTGCTACAACATTTAGGGGGTTATTCCTGAACGCCCGGGCCTTTAACTCCCATGAATTCTTCACAATTATGCTTTGTTCATTTTCGGGTCTTTGCTGATAAACAACAACAACAATGGAAAATAACAAAGCAAAATCGAGAAGAATTCATGGGAGTTAAAGGCCCGGGCGTTCAGGAATAACCCCCTTAGTTTTACTGCTGCGTCAGAGAGAGTTGCTGCTGCAGTCACTGCGAGGTTGTGTTTTGGCTGTTAAGCTGAAAGCCCAGTGCTGGCATCATGAAGCGCCTCAAATTACCCCCAATTATGCTCTTCGTGTGAGCGACTCTTTCAAGAGAGCTGTTTTTTTGCTTCTACTCGAAACAGAGATACACAGTTGTATTTTTGATTAAATTTTTGTGGTTATACGGGCGAAAAATTGGAGGATGGGATTGTGCATACAAGGTAAAGTTTTTGATTACCCTTAACCTGGTAGGGAGCCAGAAACGATCCTTGTTTAATGCACAACTCAAGTTGACGTACAGTCTCCTCGTGGCCCTCCTGGACAGCTCGTTAGCAGCCGCTGATTAGTGAACAGATGTACACAGCCTACGTTCAAGGTAACGGAACGTTATGTATCCCGACCAGCCTGGCAGTTGTGCGTAGGGCTAACGACCCGACCACGTAAAAATGTCATTGTTATGAGAGAACGAAAAGCCTCGGATATAAACGGACCCAAACATCGACGACGACATGGCACGAATAAGGACAACGATTTGCGAGTGTGCACTTGGAATGTCAGAACTGTGTACACTCCGGGTACCGCTCAAAAACTAGAAAGTATCCTCATGCAGTATAAGGCGGATATAACTGCAATCCAGGAAGCACGCTGGATAGGAAACGGAATAGTGAAGAAGAAAAAGTTCAATTGTTTTCCAGAAGAATTGAATATTTCAATTGTTTCAAGTGTCCGTTAATAATTAAATCGGGAATTATAATGCGACCGAATTTGTGCTTGCAACCGAACAACGAAT
This sequence comes from Conops quadrifasciatus, assembly GCA_949752815.1. NCBI lineage: Eukaryota > Metazoa > Arthropoda > Insecta > Diptera > Conopidae > Conops > Conops quadrifasciatus. The sequence goes on along the minus strand of OX457077.1, from coordinate 21,684,625 downwards.
GCTTTCAATAAATGCTTAGCTAATAATTGCTATTAAAATTTTATAATAGGAATATATTGGATGCAGAATATTATATCAAAAACTTTAAAAATAATGAAAATTAAAATCTAATACAAAAATTAGTATTCCTTTTATAAGTTATTATTTCTTTTAAACCTTTTTCTATTACTGCACATTATGCACAAGTTACTCTTAGTCATCCTTTACAAAACGCAGCAAAAACAAATTCATACAAAACACACAGAAAAATTCTCCTTTCCAGCTATTCAGTGGCATGAGCAACGAAGCAAACGAACAGAAACCGCCGGCGTTCGATTTTTCTGCTCAAAGATCAAAATTTTGCCTGCGCAAAGTTTTTCGATCACCAGCGATCGTTCTGTACGCTGTACGCACGTCTTTTTTCATCTCTTGTCATCGCTATTCGCCAAAACCCGAAGTTTTTTCATCCCTCGCGTTCGTTATTTGACAACAAACGAAGTTTTTTCATCTTCTCCGATCGAAACGTTGAGAAGATGAGAATTTTTTATTATGTATTTATTTTAGATATTTATTATTGAAGATGAAAATTATTTTGAACGTGAGCGATATTTATTTTTTCGAACGTAAATAAAAAAGATATTTATCAGTGAGGATCGAAAAATTGTTATCTTTGGTGAGGGATATGAATTGAGCTATATAAAAAAAAACGTTTTCCGAACCCTGGTTAGCACGCACTTGACGAAAAACACGAAATACATAAACGTCTAACGATATACACTTGCTACACAACCACCTTAGGCTTCCACCAATTTTTTCAGCAATTTTTACTGTGGGGCCAGCACATTTAACATGGAAGTCTTCATGAAAATGTCAAAAAAGTGCAAAGCAAAAGTAGCGAAATCAAACTGAAAAATTGTTCACAAATGTTTCACAAAAATATTTTCACAAAAATATTTCACTGCGATTATAGAGTGCAAGAGTCCAAGATGTGCAAAATATACCGAACATTAGTTATTAATCAAATTTGAGAAATTTTTTCAGTTTATTATAACTTTTTAATTAAAACCACGGAGGATTAAAAACACGTCAGGTCGCAAAGAGTGAAGTAACGTAGAGGAGGCCGTATTAGCTGACCGAATTCGGCAAGTTAGTTAACTTGGTTGTAAACTCTAACATCCAGTTAGAAAAACTTCAATTCTACCTTAATTCGGGTTGAATAAAACGAATCTTACAGAGGCATTCCACGATTCACGAACTATTGAAATCGTCTTTCAAAATCGTCTTTAGACGATTGAAATAGTCTTTCGTATTCCAAGATTCACGAACTATTGAAATCGTCTTTAGACGATTGAAATCGTCTTTCGTATTCCAAGATTCACCGAAATAGTTAAAATTCTTGTAAAACGGTGAAATTGTCGTCTTTTGGTATTCCAAGAGACGATTTTATCGGATTTTTTCTCCTAAAAAAGACGATCAGAAATTAGCTCTCGTTCCCTAATAAAAATGTAATATTTAAATGAAAAATCTGGTTATATATTTTTTGATTCACTTGTATAGTTATTATTTTCTATTTTTATTTATAAAATAGATAATAAATAGTATATACATAATTTTTATAAATAATACTAATTCCAATTTTTATTTCGAACGCGAATTAATTCCTTCTCAGAGTCTTCAGCAAAAAATTCCACTAAAGAATCCATGTTTTTCAATGAAGCTTATCACACGAGAACAATTCTGCTTGCATTAAACCGTCGCTTGTGGGCGAGGGAGATGAAGAGCATGGTAGTTCGTGCATTGAAATTCTTCACTCTTGGACCTGCATGAACAGAGCGCAAAACTAACACATACACAATTTTAATTGGGTTCGAGGGTTCTGAATATTTCACCAACCCATACAAGTGACAGGCCAATCAAAATATTCAACAATATACATACACGGAATGTTTTCACTTGAACTGTGCAATACAAGTGGAATTTTCCATTGTTCACAAGTTCGTACAGTGTTGGAAAATTTCTAACAAAAAAAACAATGGTAACTTTTTTTCGCTAAAATCTAAGCGAAATAATATAAAATAACACAAATATTACTCTACATATAATTCGCGATGTATATTCTATATTTTGGTAACGTTTATAACTTTGTTTTTGCGAAAAAAAACAATTTTTTTAGGTTTGTTAATTTCACTTTCCAATTCCGCAATTAACAGAGGCATTCTGAGATTCGAGGTCAATCGTTAAACTATCTCGGCAAAAAAGTCACGAAAAAGGGAACGAGGCATTCCAAGATTCACGAAACTCGAATCGTCTTTTGCTTTTACTGCAGTTTGAGCTCAAGATGACATTTTCAGTGCTAGGAGGCAAAACTTTGATTATTGTAGTTATGTTGAATAAATAAAAACCTAAAAAAATTGTTTTTTTTCGCGAAAAACAAAGTTATAAACGTTACCAAAATATAGAATATACATCGCGAATTATATGTAGAGTAATATTTGTGTTATTTTATATTATTTCGCTTAGATTTTAGCAAAAAAAAATTACCATTGTTTTTTTTGTTAGAAATTTTCCAACACTGTACGAACTTGTGAACAATGGAAAATTCCAATTGTATTGCACAGTTCAAGTGAAAACATTCCGTGTATGTATATTGTTGAATTTTTTGATTGGCCTGTCACTTGTATGTGTTGGTGAAATATTCAGAACCCTCGTTAATTAAAATTGTGTATGTGTTAGTTTTGTGCTCTGTTCATGCAGGTCCAAGAGTGAAGAATTTCAATGCACGAACTACCATGCTCTTCATCTCCCTCGCCATCAAGCGACGGTTTAATGCAAGCAGAAGTGTTCTCGTGTGTTAAGCTTCATTGAAAAATATGGATTCCTTTAGTGGAATTTTTTGCTGAAGACTCTGAGAAGGAATTAATTCGCGTTCGAAATCAAAATTGGAATTAGTATTATTTATAAAAATTATGTATTTACTATTTATTATCTATTTTATAAATAAAAATAGAAAATAATAACTATACAAGTGAATCAAAAAATATATAACCAGATTTTTCATTGAAATATTACATTTTTATTAGGGAACGAGAGCTAATTTCTGATCGTCTTTTTTAGGAGAAGAAATCCGATAAAATCGTCTCTTGGAATACCAAAAGACGATAATTTCAACGTTTTGCAAGAATTTTAACTATTTCGGTGACTCTTGGAATCCGAAAGACGATTTCAATCGTCTAAAGACGATTTGAGAGACGATTTCAATAGTTCGTGAATCTTGGAATACGAAAGACGATTTCAATCGTCTAAAGACGATTTCAATAGTTCGTGAATCTTGGAATGCCTCTGTAAATTTAACTATGTAGAAGTAAATAAAATGGCTTTTAAAGATTTTCATTTTCAAATCCTTAGTAAAAATTTCCAGTTTTACGTTATAAATATTTTAATATTAGGTCTGCTCGTTTACTTTTCTAGTAAATAATAGTAAAAACTTTAAATTTTGTAAACAGAGAGAATTTTACTTCAACATTTATCGAACAAGTTTCTAGTAAAAAATATAATGTCAAAATTTACATTTGAAAGTAAAGAAAAAATTGAATGTTTTTCTATTCACAAATGGAATATCGTCAGTTCTATTTTTACTAGTCGAAATTTTGCCAGTGAAAAATAGTACGAAGGGGAAATGATTTTCGTTCTCACTTGCTTCAATTCTTTCAGTTATCGAGCGAGTTCGAGTAAAAAATAGTAAAAGGTTGTGCTTTCTAGTACCAAGAAGCATGTTATCGAACGAACCTGTTTTCAAACATCATTAAAAAACTTGCCAATTATCTTGAAGTTTTTTATACAGTTCATTTAAATGCTGAGTGACATCAACGAGCATAGATCGTGAAGAGATTACATGAGCGAATCGAATTCAAAAAACTTTTAACTGTGCTGTAGTCATATAACCGCGTTGTTTTTTGGCGAACTGAGCGACACTAGCAGAAGTTTTCCCCTTCATTCTTCCCTAATGTCTTTTAGCTTCAACCATTTGGTGTTTTAATGTTTGCCAACGGTTTCTTTTATTTGCTTTTTCATTTCTGCACATGGGTCAAGGGATAAGACTTTTTTCTTCTACTGCATTCTTTTCACCTTTGAGCTGACTGCTGAATTATTTTGCTTTTTGTACATATTTTGTAAGGTTATGGTTACAATCGGTCATTTTTTGTGATACTTAGGCCCTTTCACAAGCTAAATTTTACCCGTCGTCGTCTTCAGCCGTTTGTCGCCTTTTGCTATTCAAAAGCACGACGCCGTCTTTTTAGCACGAGACCACACCTAAATGTCTGTCGTCTTAAAATTGACGTTTTAACGTCTGCTGTCGTCCTTGTGAATAGCTTTTAGTTACCTCAAAGTCACCTAGTCGTGCCACTGCAATTTACGTACTACTAGCTCTGAAAATCTTATCTAGTACGCAAACCTCCTGAGTCCATTGCAACTGATGTGAGCGTAAAATAACTAGTCACTTTTAGAAGAAGTGAACTTGTGAATAAGAATTTTGAAAAAAAAAATTAACTTTTTAATGGCGACGACGACGGGTGACTCGGTGAGATTGTGAATAAGCGTGTTAATGCTTTTATTAATATCAATTTATGCTTTTAACTTCGACTTTTAATATGCATTATAATTTTAGTATATGTATTTCTTTTTACAAGAGTTAATTTTAAAGAGCTTTTAAAGGCCAAAATCTATAAATAATTCTCTTTTTAAAAAGTTTTCAAAATTGTAATATTACATTTTTGAAAATCCAAACATGTGTTAAAAATATATTAATATACAATATATTTATGTATATATTATATTATACAACTAATTTGTTACGTAATTTGATACGTTTTAAGTTTATCCACGCATAAATTGACATTTTTCAATCGAACACAAATTTATCGATTAGCAATTAGAGGTCTGCAGGGGATGTCTCGAACACACGAATACACTTGAATACATTACTGCAGTACAGCACATTTCGAATAAAAATTTTACTCCCTAACTTAAAAATTCAAACGCCTACTATAGTCGAATGAAACCGAATCTCTATACGTTTTTGTAAGAATGAAATTAGGGTAGAACCCAAAGAAGAAAAGATAAGTCATTCAAATTTCGAATGAATCGTGTATGTACGTATACATTATGTATGTACACATTGTATGTATATTCTTCTTTAGTCACAATGGGCCAAAGTGGCCTAAGTGGACGGGAGAAGAATCTCCCACGCCCTTCCTACCATATCTAATCTTATTAAACGAGCTAAAATTGTATATATATTTGCAGCTTTTTTGAGGTCGGAAACGGCTCTAAGGATTTCTTTGATATTCACATATTAGCGAGATTGAAAGATTGCAAATCGATCTGTCCAGCTGTTTTTTTCGAAAAAATTCATTTTGGTGGTTTTTTTTCTCTATTAAAGTGGTTGATCAACAAGTGTGTGAATAATTTATTGACATTTATTGACATTGCTTTGTTTTTGTTTTTAAATTTTGTTCTGTTCTGAAATAAAATGTCAATCAAATATTTTTTTAAATATTATTTGACAATACATTTAAAATATTTTTCAAATATTTTTGTTTTGTTTTGTAAAACTTCAAGAAATTTATTAACAGGGTCAATGTTTTTAAGGCAAAAATGTTTATAAAAATTGAAAAGATTTTGAAAGCATACAGGCAAAGTGTTTCCCTTCGCTTAAAACCGATAGAACGGCCTTTTTTTACTATTCACACTGCAAAAAATCAAAACTCTTATTTTTAAAATTTTTCGCCCCATTAAACCTAACTCATAAAACTTGGCAACGTTTGGAAAAAAGTTCCAAGCAACTGCTCGGCGTCCCAGGTACTTCTTCTTTATTGCGGACGGCAACAGGCTTCGAAAACCATAAAAAATACAATGACAAATAACATAACAGATAGGAGACTACGTAATTTTTAGACAGTGTCTGCATGGAGGGAAATGGCTTTGGACAACAGATAACGTCGGAGCAGAACAGTAGATAAAGGCCTGAAAATGTGCAAATAAAAAACGAAAAACTTCCCCTCTTTCTCTCCCCGCAAATATCAAATGCTCTCTGGATATTTACCGTCGGTAGCAGCGCAGGCAGCAGACCGCTGTATAAGCGTCTGAAAGTTATCAGCAAATAAAGAAATGAATAAAACTCTCCCTAATTCTCACTGCTCAAACTCCAGACCGGCGACTACCTCTTTCGATTCCACTAACAAAAACTTGAGTAAATAGAGAAGAAACAAAAAACTATCCTTTTTTCCCTAGGCGTAAAGTAAAAAAAAAAAAGTATTTCCATGGATTCCACCAAAAAAAATTAATCAACGAGATATGAATATTTTTTTATTCAGTGCCCCTCCAATTCATAAACGACGAATAATCGTTTTCTTCCGAGTCGTCTAGTGTAGAATTTTCAACAGAGTATTGCAGAGTGTTCAGTCTCATTCCATTCGAATAATCAAAAGATCTCTGAAGTCAATGCTTGAATCTCTAAAGTCAATGCTTGAACCTTTTTGTGTATCTCGAAATTGCTTTTGAGACGATCCATGCAGACTTCTATTAGCAATTAGTAGCCAGCGGTATTCGTTATAGGCAGCCATAATTTCAGAAAATATGTACAAAAAGCAAAATAATTCGGCAGCCAGTGAAATAATGCTGAAAGTTGAAAATAATGCAGAAGAAAAAATCTTACCCTTGCCCCTTGTGCAGAAATGAAAAAGCAAATAAATGAAACCGTTGGCAGACAACAACAAAAAACCAAACTACTGATGGCAAAGGACATGAGGAAAGAATGAAGGGCAAACTTCCCTGCCAGCGTCACTCAGTTCGTCAAAAAACGACGCGGTCATAATGTGTATGTCTACGGCAAGTTTTTTTAATCGAACTCGTTGCTCTTGTAATCTCTTTACGATCTACGCTCGTTGGTGACATCGCATTAAAATATTACCCCCGTATTCCAAGAGACGATATCGTTCCGAAAATCGTCTTTTTACATGCAAAACAAAAACAAAAATCGTCTTTTTGTTGTTGTTTTGCATATTCCTTAAATTAAAAACTCGTCAAAATCATTGTTTTTTTCATTAAAAAAAGACCTTTTTCTTTTAATAAAATGACAAACCGATTGCAACTTGACCGCAACTGAGCTATCGGACGACATTGTTGGACCTTTTACTTTTATAAAGTTGATGACTTTTATTAAAACTGGCATAACATTGGAAAATGTTTTTAAACCTTGTTTCGCACATAGATGTTGCTGATGTATTATACAATGAAATAAGTTCACAAAAATCAACGCGTGGGTTATTTAAAAAGCCTGAGCGGGTCAGTGTCTGACCCACGGGTCATAGGTTCGCCATCACTGCCTTAGTTAATCGGCCAGAATACGACTAAACACTAAAAGCTGGGATTAATATTTCGTATATACCTTCTGGAAATATTAATCCCAGCTTTTAGTGTTTAGTCGTATTCTGGCCGATTAACTAAGGCAGTGATGGCTCAGCTTTTAATGTTTAGTCATAGGTTGCATTCAGGACAACAAGCTGTGTTGGCTTTTTTCTGTTTTTTTGTCTGAGGGGGTTAGAAAGGTCAGAAGGGCTGACAAAGCCGTCGCCATTTTTTCTAGCCAAAAATTTGTATGCTGGATCTGCTCAGAACTTTCTTCTCTGTCACTAATTTTCAGTGTTTTGTTTACTTCTCGTGTGGCGGCCACGTGGAATTTGGCATAAAGTGTTGTTGTTGTTTAAATGTTGTTATTTTTCAGCAAAGACTCAGCAAACGTATTCAGAGCACATGATTTATTCTGACAAGAAAAAGCCAACACAGCTTGTTGTCCTGAATGCAGCCATATTCTGGCTATAAAAAACTCTATAGCCATATTTATTTTAAAATTTAAACAATAATTTAGTGATATTTATTTGCAATATCTTACCGTTTGTTGTCCCAACACACTACGGGCTTTTTTAACACGACTTTTACAAGCATCTAAATCAAGCCTGAAATCAACGACAGAAAATTGATGGATATATTCTACCACTAAATATACTGGAAATCTTACCTTTTACTTTCTAGTATACCACGTTCTTTGGCAATCGCCTTCATCTCACCATCGAGAAACTTTCGTAATGGTTGAGTGAAGCATATCGCCGAAGAACCAATAAAATCACGTTCACACTGGCCTAATTTCTGTTCTGCTTGACCAACCTTAATCAATGTCTGTCCATAGGGTAAATCTTGACCAAAATCTCCACCAGCCTCAAGCATATCCAAGGCTAAATATTCCAAGTTGCTCAAACGTTGCGGCTTCGATTTTTCGATTTTTTCAAATATAAAATCTTCTATTCGATTCTGTGGGTTAGGTATAAGAACAGATTCTGTGTCCCGCACAATCTTCTCAGTCCACATTTTAGTAACATGACCACGTTCAGCCAAGTTTTGAAAATCTGGATCAAATTCGGTACGTTCTGTTGTACCAATTTTTTCTTCAGTGAGCTAACGAAAATAAAAAATACACATAAAAGTTCTTTGCATTTTTCCACCAACCTCGTAGCTGTTAAGTACATACCAATCGCCGTCAAACCTACCTGTACAACTCTTGAGAGGGTGCTTCCAGCCTCTTTGACAAGGTTCTTCATATTGAAAGTCGGTAGATTTATATTCATAATTTCGCTGTTCTCCCCTCAAAGATTTATATTTATTTATGTAAAGTTCTTAATTTGTTTTCAAAATAATTTTATTTAGAAATTTTCACACGAAAATATTTTTTTAAATATCGAATTTTCTCAAAACAGTAAAAACGATTCGATAGCAAGAAGATCAAATTTGATACCCAGTGGCGCAATTCTGTAACTTCTTAAGCTGCGTACAAACAGAATGCGTAAATTTTGTCGTACTCCGACAAGATTTTGTCGGACTCCGTTTTGGTGTACGAACAGAACACGATGCGACACAAAACGTGTTTGTTTATCTATCGAGAGCAAGGTGCCATATTTGCAGAAAAGGTTAATTTTTTGGAAAGTTATTCCTTCAAACTTTCAACTATCTAACAATAACTGGTAATCTGAGCTCTGGCAACTCCAAAAATTGTAGAAATGAACTCACACACTCACAAAACACTAACACTAGTAGGACATTTTGTAAATTTTCACAACGCATCCGACTCCGTATTTTTTGTCGTTCCGTATGTAAACAACGTTTTTTCTCTGTCTGTACAGCTCCATTGAATTCTGTGTAATACAACGGCTCCGTACGCATCCGACAAAATTTACGCATTCTGTTTGTACGCAGCTTTAGGCCGTACTCACACAGGGGACATATGTCCGGAGACATGGAACTATGGCATCATTCAGGACAACAAGCTGTGTTGGCTTTTTCTTGTCAGAATAAATCATGTGCTCTGAAGACGTTTGCCGAGCCTTTGCTGATAAACAACAACAACACTTCATTGCCTAATTCCACGTGGCCCCACATGAGAAGTAAACAAAACACTGAAAATGAGTGACAGAGAAGAAAGTTCTGAGCAGATCCAGCATACAAATTTTTGGCTAAAAAAAATGGCGACGGCTTTGTCAGCCCTTCTGACCTTTCTAACCCCCTCAGACAAAAAAACAGAAAAAAGCCAACACAGCTTGTTGTCCTGAATGCAACCTATTTCTTTCATGTCTCCCCGATAGCAGAGATATAAGCATTAAACACAATCACAGCAGCGAGAAGCAACTTCATTTCTCAACTGTCAAATTTACATGGGCTCTTATGGAGATCGAGAAAAAAGTTTGATTTCCATTTTGCTGCCCTTACTTGCTGCTGAATCTTCAATTTGCTGTCGAGCTAATTCGAATTTTGACAGCAGCACAACGCATTTTTGTTGTTTTACACAGCTGTTTGTAAACAAACGAAAATTTTACATTTGACTTTCTCATATGCAATTTTTTGCTGCCAGAAGATGCTGCTCTGCCATTTGGTTTAATGCTGTAAACACAATCACAGCAGCGAGAAGCAACTTGAAGTTAGGGTTGCAAGAAATAGCGTATCGTTAAAGCAAATGGCAGAGCAGCATCTTCTGGCAGCAAAAAATTGCATATGAGAAAGTCAAATGTAAAAATTTCGTTTGTTTACAAACAGCTGTGTAAAACAACAAAAATGCGTTTTGCTGCTGTCAAAATTCGAATTAGCTCGATAGCAAATTGAAGATTCAGCAGCAAGTAAGGGCAGCAAAAAGGATATCAAACTTTTTTCTCGAACTCCATAAGAGCCTATGTAATTTTGACAGTTGAGAAATGAAGTTGCTTCTCGCTGCTGTGATTGTGTTTAATGCTTAACGATACGCTATTTCTTGCAGCCCTAACTTGAAGTTGCTTCTCGCTGCTGTGATTGTGTTTAGAGCAATAGCCTGAACACAGTAATTTCGTCGCGATAAGCGATAGCGATGATAGTTGTCAAATAAACAAAAAAAGAAGAACAAGACGTACTATGTGGCTAATAGCCTAAGCACAGTCAAATTTCGTTGACTACAAATGACGACGCTAGTGTCAAAATTACATTGGCTCTTATGGGAGACGAGAAAACAATAAAATTTCGTTGCTTTCGTCGACGACACCATCGTCGGTGGTCGCTCTATTTCTACTTTCATCGTCACATAGTTCGTCTTGTTCTTCTTTTTTTTTGTTTGTTTACAAAAATTGACATTAACTATTGACTTTACAGAATTAGAAAATTATTAGAAATTAGAAACAGTGAGTATGAACACAAATTATTATTTCAATAGAATTTTATTAATAATTATAAATTTTCAGCATAGAATGGATACAGGTGAACGCATAATTGAAGAGGTTAGGCGCCATAAATGCCTATACGATCTTTCTTCGGTGTTATTTAAGAATACACAAGGGCACAAAGATGGAATTTGGGCCCATGTTGGGCAGTGCATGAATTTGGATGGTAAATATTTTGCAAATAAATATATTTTAATAAAATTATTGGAAAACTATTTTTCAGGAGATACGTGTAAAAAGAGGTGGAAGGGTTTGCGAGACACCTATAGGCGGCTGAAACGCACACACATTATAGCGTCGGGTAGCGCTGCGACCTACCCAATAAGATGTGGCGCCATTTCGAGGCATTGTCGTTTCTGGACGACGTGCAGTCCAGCAGAAGGTGAGCTATTGACTTATCGTTTAACCTTAAACGTTACTTTTATTGTTTTTAGTACTATCGGTAACATACCGCATGTGCCAGAGGAACTCGCAATCGGAGGCCTTGCCGCTGGAATCTCCTGTCGGTTTGCAGGAAGAGTCATCTTCACTGCCAGCGTCGCCGTAATTTGCACCACCTTCAGGAAGGGTGAGTGGTAGTGCAGGGAAAGTATGAATATTTTTATTCTGTTACGTATTCTAAACTACAATAAAAATGCATATTCGTCTTCATTTTAGAAACAACTCCAGCACGATTTTTCTAACTTGATGGAAAACATGGCGACGACTGTGGTTAGCACAAGAGAAAACCTCGCCCCAAACCGACAGGAGACGCCGGCGCAATTGTGGTTCGCCAGTTTGGCACGGACGTTGGAGGCAACCAATATGCCACCGGCGGTTTTACAGTCCGCCCTTCAGGAGGTCGACGGTCGTGTTTTCCATAACTCGGAATTGGTATGTGAACAGCGCTACCCGACGCTAACAGTTCTGTGCGTTTTATCCGCCGATGGGTGTTCCGCAGACCTTTCCATGCATTGCCCAACATGTGCCCAAATTCCGTCTTTGTGCACTTTCAATGATCCCATACATAAAATGTATTATATTTATTAAATAAAACACATTTTATTTAAAATATTTTATTTATTTATTTATTTATCTATCTATCTATCTAATCTTATTAAACGAGCTAATATTGTATATACAGTCAACCCTCCTACAACGCGAGAGATACGTTCTTAGAAAACGTCGCGTTGTAGGAAATCGCGTTGTAAGAGACATGAACTCTATAGAAAAAAGGGGGTTAGGTTCCAAGTATAAAAAACTGCATTGAAATTAATAAAACGAAACTTTAATAAGTTAATGTTCAAGATTTTATTAGAAATCCTTCAATAAAATTATAATAAATTAATAAAATAAAACAAAATAATTTACGTTTTTAAAAATTAAGAACTAAATAAAAATTCAAATTTATAGAAATTCAAATATAAAAAGAAATGTTGGTGCATATTATTTATGCAAATTTTTCGTCATCACTGCTAAACGGATTATGCCGCGAATGTTTTGCTGGTGCTATATCCGAATCTGAACTATTGGAACAAGGGATAGGTTCGTAATTAAACGAGTCCATTTCATTAAAAAGCGGAGTTAATTTTTTACTCACAAATTTATACAAAACACCAAATGTTAAATGTCAAGTTTGTCAAATTTTAAACATTCCGAGAAAAGTGACTTTTTTTAAAAAAGTAAATTTTTTTAATCGCGTTGTAGGAAAAAAATCGCGTTGTGAGAAAAATTGCCTCAATTTATGAATCGCGTAGTAGCGAAAACGCGTTGTAGAAGTGTCGCGTTGTAGGAGGGTTTGCTGTACATATGTAGCTTTTTTGAGGTCGAAAACGGCTCTAAAGATTTCTTTGATATTCACATATTATGGAGATTGAGAGATTGCAAATCGATCTGTCGAGGTGTTTTTTTCTAAAAAATTCATTTTGGTGGTTTTTTTCTCTATTAATGTGGTTGATCAACAAATATATATTGAAATATATATAGAAATTCTTTATTATTATTTATTAATAATCAATTAGAAAAGACGTTGTTACAATATTAATGAAAAAGAACTGCACCAAATTTTCTGTGAAATCTCAACAGGATGAAAACCGCGCGAGAATTTGACAGCTCTCATCGCTTTCGCTATGAAAATATTTTTGTGTTCGGCCGATAGCGTATGAAAACTATCATCGCTCATCGTCGACGAAATGACTGTGTTCAGGCTATAAGGAGTTAGAACACGAGCGACTACCGACGTTGCTTTCGTCAACGAAAGCAACAAAATTTTATTTTTTTCTCGTCTCCCATGAGAGCCAATGGCTTCGTTAAGGGACAACAAGCTGTGTTGGCTTTTTCTTGTTAGCATAAATCATGTTCTCTGAACGCTTTGCTGAGTCGTTGCTGATAAACAACAACATTTAAACAACAACCACAATGCATTGCCAAATTCCACGTTGCCGCCACACGAGAAGTAAACAAAACACTGAAAATGAGTGACAGAGAAGAAAGTTCTGAGCAGATCCAGCATACAAATTTTTCGCTTGAAAAAATTGCGCCCGCTTTGTCAGCCCTTCTGACCTTTCTACCAGAGATAACGAGATAGGAAACTGCGTCAAGACCCATCGTATATGTAAAAAAAAAACGAAATTCGGTAATTAGGTGAAACACGTATAGTGTATGTGTCGTGTATATGTAGTTCACCACAAGACGTCACGTTTATATGACATTTTCTTTGTTTATTATTTTAACAGATAAAAAGTGTTTAGCATGTGAAAAATTATCAGCTCTTTTGCAAAGAAATTAGCGTTTTTAGTGAATTTAAATGAAGTTATATCATGCACTGGATCTCGCAAGTAGCACTTGCCGGGGCTGTCTATGAACGGCTTGCCATTTTGGAGCAGAATGATTGGCCTGCAACGGCAGGCATGGAAATTTCAGTGCAGGGAAGTTTGTTGCGACCTCTGGTATTTTCTCTGGTATTTCTCCGGCCAATCGGAGTTGATAGGTCATGTTTTGAGTGAAACCGCATCGGATCCGATGCCAGCGTATTAAGGCACCACCTTGTCGCACAATCATGAACACTATGTGATACTATCGTCGGGAGCCACGGTCTTAATGCAATTGCTCGGAGTGCACTTTCAATGATCCCATACATAAAATGTATTATATTTATTAAATAAAACACATTTTATTTAAAATATTTTATTTATTTATTTATTTATCTATCTATCTATCTAATCTTATTAAACGAGCTAATATTGTATATACAGTCAACCCTCCTACAACGCGAGAGATACGTTCTTAGAAAACGTCGCGTTGTAGGAAATCGCGTTGTAAGAGACATGAACTCTATAGAAAAAAGGGGGTTAGGTTCCAAGTATAAAAAACTGCATTGAAATTAATAAAACGAAACTTTAATAAGTTAATGTTCAAGATTTTATTAGAAATCCTTCAATAAAATTATAATAAATTAATAAAATAAAACAAAATAATTTACGTTTTTAAAAATTAAGAACTAAATAAAAATTCAAATTTATAGAAATTCAAATATAAAAAGAAATGTTGGTGCATATTATTTATGCAAATTTTTCGTCATCACTGCTAAACGGATTATGCCGCGAATGTTTTGCTGGTGCTATATCCGAATCTGAACTATTGGAACAAGGGATAGGTTCGTAATTAAACGAGTCCATTTCATTAAAAAGCGGAGTTAATTTTTTACTCACAAATTTATACAAAACACCAAATGTTAAATGTCAAGTTTGTCAAATTTTAAACATTCCGAGAAAAGTGACTTTTTTTAAAAAAGTAAATTTTTTTAATCGCGTTGTAGGAAAAAAATCGCGTTGTGAGAAAAATTGCCTCAATTTATGAATCGCGTAGTAGCGAAAACGCGTTGTAGAAGTGTCGCGTTGTAGGAGGGTTTGCTGTACATATGTAGCTTTTTTGAGGTCGAAAACGGCTCTAAAGATTTCTTTGATATTCACATATTATGGAGATTGAGAGATTGCAAATCGATCTGTCGAGGTGTTTTTTTCTAAAAAATTCATTTTGGTGGTTTTTTTCTCTATTAATGTGGTTGATCAACAAATATATATTGAAATATATATAGAAATTCTTTATTATTATTTATTAATAATCAATTAGAAAAGACGTTGTTACAATATTAATGAAAAAGAACTGCACCAAATTTTCTGTGAAATCTCAACAGGATGAAAACCGCGCGAGAATTTGACAGCTCTCATCGCTTTCGCTATGAAAATATTTTTGTGTTCGGCCGATAGCGTATGAAAACTATCATCGCTCATCGTCGACGAAATGACTGTGTTCAGGCTATAAGGAGTTAGAACACGAGCGACTACCGACGTTGCTTTCGTCAACGAAAGCAACAAAATTTTATTTTTTTCTCGTCTCCCATGAGAGCCAATGGCTTCGTTAAGGGACAACAAGCTGTGTTGGCTTTTTCTTGTTAGCATAAATCATGTTCTCTGAACGCCTTGCTGAGTCGTTGCTGATAAACAACAACATTTAAACAACAACCACAATGCATTGCCAAATTCCACGTTGCCGCCACACGAGAAGTAAACAAAACACTGAAAATGAGTGACAGAGAAGAAAGTTCTGAGCAGATCCAGCATACAAATTTTTCGCTTGAAAAAATTGCGCCCGCTTTGTCAGCCCTTCTGACCTTTCTACCAGAGATAACGAGATAGGAAACTGCGTCAAGACCCATCGTATATGTAAAAAAAAAACGAAATTCGGTAATTAGGTGAAACACGTATAGTGTATGTGTCGTGTATATGTAGTTCACCACAAGACGTCACGTTTATATGACATTTTCTTTGTTTATTATTTTAACAGATAAAAAGTGTTTAGCATGTGAAAAATTATCAGCTCTTTTGCAAAGAAATTAGCGTTTTTAGTGAATTTAAATGAAGTTATATCATGCACTGGATCTCGCAAGTAGCACTTGCCGGGGCTGTCTATGAACGGCTTGCCATTTTGGAGCAGAATGATTGGCCTGCAACGGCAGGCATGGAAATTTCAGTGCAGGGAAGTTTGTTGCGACCTCTGGTATTTTCTCTGGTATTTCTCCGGCCAATCGGAGTTGATAGGTCATGTTTTGAGTGAAACCGCATCGGATCCGATGCCAGCGTATTAAGGCACCACCTTGTCGCACAATCATGAACACTATGTGATACTATCGTCGGGAGCCACGGTCTTAATGCAATTGCTCGGAGTGCACTTTCAATGATCCCATACATAAAATGTATTATATTTATTAAATAAAACACATTTTATTTAAAATATTTTATTTATTTATTTATTTATCTATCTATCTATCTAATCTTATTAAACGAGCTAATATTGTATATACAGTCAACCCTCCTACAACGCGAGAGATACGTTCTTAGAAAACGTCGCGTTGTAGGAAATCGCGTTGTAAGAGACATGAACTCTATAGAAAAAAGGGGGTTAGGTTCCAAGTATAAAAAACTGCATTGAAATTAATAAAACGAAACTTTAATAAGTTAATGTTCAAGATTTTATTAGAAATCCTTCAATAAAATTATAATAAATTAATAAAATAAAACAAAATAATTTACGTTTTTAAAAATTAAGAACTAAATAAAAATTCAAATTTATAGAAATTCAAATATAAAAAGAAATGTTGGTGCATATTATTTATGCAAATTCTTCGTCATCACTGCTAAACGGATTATGCCGCGAATGTTTTGCTGGTGCTATATCCGAATCTGAACTATTGGAACAAGGGATAGGTTCGTAATTAAACGAGTCCATTTCATTAAAAAGCGGAGTTAATTTTTTACTTACAAATTTATACAAAACACCAAATGTTAAATGTCAAGTTTGTCAAATTTTAAACATTCCGAGAAAAGTGACTTTTTTTAAAAAAGTAAATTTTTTTAATCGCGTTGTAGGAAAAAAATCGCGTTGTGAGAAAAATTGCCTCAATTTATGAATCGCGTAGTAGCGAAAACGCGTTGTAGAAGTGTCGCGTTGTAGGAGGGTTTGCTGTACATATGTAGCTTTTTTGAGGTCGAAAACGGCTCTAAAGATTTCTTTGATATTCACATATTATGGAGATTGAGAGATTGCAAATCGATCTGTCGAGGTGTTTTTTTCTAAAAAATTCATTTTGGTGGTTTTTTCTCTATTAATGTGGTTGATCAACAAATATATATTGAAATATATATAGAAATTCTTTATTATTATTTATTAATAATCAATTAGAAAAGACGTTGTTACAGTATTAATGAAAAAGAACTGCACCAAATTTTCTGTGAAATCTCAACAGGATGAAAACCGCGCGAGAATTTGACAGCTCTCATCGCTTTCGCTATGAAAATATTTTTGTGTTCGGCCGATAGCGTATGAAAACTATCATCGCTCATCGTCGACGAAATGACTGTGTTCAGGCTATAAGGAGTTAGAACACGAGCGACTACCGACGTTGCTTTCGTCAACGAAAGCAACAAAATTTTATTTTTTTCTCGTCTCCCATGAGAGCCAATGGCTTCGTTCAGGGACAACAAGCTGTGTTGGCTTTTTCTTGTTAGCATAAATCATGTTCTCTGAACGCCTTGCTGAGTCGTTGCTGATAAACAACAACATTTAAACAACAACCACAATGCATTGCCAAATTCCACGTTGCCGCCACACGAGAAGTAAACAAAACACTGAAAATGAGTGACAGAGAAGAAAGTTCTGAGCAGATCCAGCATACAAATTTTTCGCTTGAAAAAATTGCGCCCGCTTTGTCAGCCCTTCTGACCTTTCTACCAGAGATAATGAGATAGGAAACTGCGTCAAGACCCATCGTATATGTAAAAAAAAAACGAAATTCGGTAATTAGGTGAAACACGTATAGTGTATGTGTCGTGTATATGTAGTTCACCACAAGACGTCACGTTTATATGACATTTTCTTTGTTTATTATTTTAACAGATAAAAAGTGTTTAGCATGTGAAAAATTATCAGCTCTTTTGCAAAGAAATTAGCGTTTTTAGTGAATTTAAATGAAGTTATATCATGCACTGGATCTCGCAAGTAGCACTTGCCGGGGCTGTCTATGAACGGCTTGCCATTTTGGAGCAGAATGATTGGCCTGCAACGTCAGGCATGGAAATTTCAGTGCAGGGAAGTTTGTTGCGACCTCTGGTATTTTTCTCCGGCCAATCGGAGTTGATAGGTCATGTTTTGAGTGAAACCGCATCGGATCCGATGCCAGCGTATTAAGGCACCACCAAAGAATATGTATTGTATAGAAGGCGCATCTCATACAAATTTTTGAACGAAAAATTTTGTTCTGTGGGTCGTACCGGTACGACCCAAGTTTATAAACATTGTTTCTACACATCGTCTTTTTCGCTCAATTTTGACTCAATTTCTTGTAGTCGTGTTAACTTTCCATTGCTATCGTATTTTCTCGTTTTTCGGCAAACGATGGGCATGGGAACTTGTTACTGAAAAACCAACCGCCGTTTATAGGGCTTAGTAGCCTAGAGTAGCTTACTCGCGTGCAAAAAGCCCTGAGTTCGAACCTGGGTTCGGAAAAGAAAATCGTTCAAATTTATTTTTTCAATTTAAGAATAATTTCACAATTTTTTTACATTTTTCTTGCTTTTGCCTCCATGCCAGGTGTTCTTTTTTTGGCTAACGATGTGTAGAAAAATTTTGAATGGATGTTTTTGTGGCTTTTAGCGTCTGTGTGTCATCGCATGTAGAATGAGCTTTGTGAGCTCTGAGTTGACGACGCTAGACGTCGACAATAGATAAAACGACAGAGAAGAATGCCTTTTTAGCAATAAGAAGAACGTAGCGAACTGCGTTTTTCCTCATTGAAAAATTGGGGGAAAATGTCGGCATGTTCGGTGCGTTCTATGCGGTACAATGGATTAATATAATTTTTGTTAAATGTCGCCGAATTTAATCCTAGTTGTTTACTTTTTTTTTTAAATTAGTGAACATTTGGGGTAACGATAAACTAGTTCATGTTCATACATATAGAAAGAGTCAAATTTAAAAAAATAAGCTTACAAATTTTTAATATTTAAGCTTTTAATAAAGATTAACGAGACAATATTTTACGAAAATATTTAAAAGGTTACAAGCAATAAATACTTGTATTCATTAATTTTTGGAATTTAATTTTTCAAAATAATTTTTTAATTCTTTTTAATGAATACTACAAATATTTTTAAAATATAAAAATTTTAATATAATTTTATATTAAAATATTTTTTAAATATTAATATATTTGTAGTATTTATTAAAAAGAATTAAAAAATTTGTTTATAAAAGAAAATTCCAAAAATTAATAAATAGGAGTATTTACTGCTTGTAACAAACATTTTCGTAAAATATGATCTCGTTAATCCTTATAAAATTTTCCCATCTTTGTAATTCCCAATTTCTCATATCAAGTAACATACAAAAATCTTGAAATATATTTTCAATTTGCAAAATCAAATCAAAGTTCCAAAAATTTCTAGCTGTGGCCGAAGCGCCGACAACATTGGCTATGGCTACACACGACCAAAGCATACACTACTATATGCGTATAGTCAATTTACCCAACACAAGCAGCAAGAAACTGTACGTCGTCAAAAGCGACGAAACGAAAGGGCAAGAAATTCACTTGAAATGCATTCTACTCGGGCCATGAACGAAGAAATAAGTCGTTCAAATCTCTTTCTTTTTGCTTATCATGTGTTTTGTGTGTATGTTGCAATAGAAGCACCATATAAATTGTTAATAAGCAATGCGTTTGTAGAGCGAAAAGAAGAGAGAGGGGAAGCAATTCACTTGCTTGCAAGAGTGGCAAGAGCTCGGGCCATGAAACATCATGTCCCGAGCTCGGGTCATGATATTCGTCGAGTTTTTGCTTATACTCAAAGAATACATGTTGCTAATACCCCTTCGCCTACCGACCGACCGCATCTGTTGCGAAAAATTGAAAATTTTTAATGATGCGCCTTCTATATATTGTATATTCTTTGGCACCACCTTGTCGCACAATCATGAACACTATGTGATACTATCGTCGGGAGCCACGGTCTTAATGCAATTGCTCGGGGCTCAGTCAATCGATTTGAATGGAAGTGGAATGGAAATGGAAATGAACTTAGCATTTGGAATCGCAACGCAAATGCAGAAATTAAGTAAAGGTACTTTAGTTAATGATTAAATTATTATTTAAGTGTTTTATGTGATGTTTTTGTATTTTTTTCTAGTACGGGCGTTGCTGTACTTGGCCACACGGTTGCTCGATTTACTCACGCACAAATCCGCCGGATTTACTTTAGCTTTAAACCAAAAGAACAATGAAATGTGCAACATATTATTTTTATAATTCAGACTGTATATTTAAATGTTACTACATAATATTGTAGGAAAAATTATTCATCTAATAACTTAAATGTTATGTATCGGATAAACACTTAATGTGGTTGTATGCATAAGTAAATAAACACATGAAAGAACTTAAATTTTTATTATTTAAAAGCAATTTTTTTTTACCCTAAACCCGAAAGGATGAGGGATAGATTTACTTTGTGCTTCCGTTTGTATCGCATTAAAGGAGGCGTCTGCCTGTAAGTCTGTCAGTCCGTCCGTCTGTAGAAATCACGATTAAGGGAGAACTAATAGAGCTGTGAAATTTGGGACGAATATACTTGGTCATAATAGGCTGTTGTGTATTAAATACAATACCAACATGGTTGTTTGGAACACATATGCAATCTTGCGTCCAGAAGATTTATAACTTCACAACCATGTTCGTTATTAAACTTTTGAAATTTCAAAAGCAGCAAAGATAAAAGGAAAGAAAGTTACTCATAACTACTGAAAATAAAGAATACACCTAAACAAACAAATGACGGAATTCTGTACATTTAGTTAACATTACTTGTATCGTTAAATACGATATCCATGAATAAAATAGAAGATTTCATCTAAAATTTATTCATTTCGTCAATTGTGGTGAAAAAATCAATGATATTATAAAGCAGCGTTACATTTTACGTTAACAAAAGAAAATTCAGAAAGTACGAAAAAGGTAAAAGTACTTTTTGTAGTACTCGGTGTAAAGAACACAATAATTTTCTATTCTAGGAAGTAATTTGTACTCCGCGAAGCAAGAATAAAAGTTTTGTTAACAGTTCAAGCACATTTATGCACTAATATATTTGCTAATTAAGAAAAAAATCAAATTTATTTGATATTGTAGCATACCGACAACACTGCTTTGGTACCAGAATTCATAAGAGGCGCAAAAATAGATGCGTTCTATACAAACGGGCAACACTAGTATCGGCAAATTCAATGGCGAGGTGAACGAAAAATTTGAGGGTATACCAACGCCATTTTATGTCTGCTTTTTTATTTTAATTGGATAACCAATTTGATTTTACAATGATTTCTTTTCCTTGAATTGTTCATATAATAGATCATACAGTTTCTGGTATAAAATAGTGGCGGATTTGAGCGCATAAAACAATTTACATTAGATTTTTTGTTGTTAATCTGCACTTGCAATTACTTCTAAACTTAAAATACTTTTACCAAATAGGTTATAATTAAGTAATAAACTATTTAAAAGTAAAATGGATATTAAATAGACTAAATATTGGCATAAATAATTAAATAAAAATGTATGTCTTCGAATTCATTACTTATGTGAATAATTAACTAAGTTGCTATCTCAAAACAAACGATTCGACTTAAAAATCTGAATTGTCATTGGGGTCTCAAAGTTGAACCCTCTCCGTCCCGATTACTCTTCATCCAAGGTCTGTAATGTTGAGTTTCTCTTGTAGTAACCCCTCCGCCGCAAACGTCTCACCATCAACAGGGGCACGTAACTTTCAGTTTCCTATACAAAAAACCCCGTTCCCTTTCCTCGACACTCTTCATCAAGGGTCTGTAATGTTGAGTTTCTGAGCTGAAATTTTGGCTTTTTCACGAACAATACTTTACGATTTGACGTCAAATCGCAGATCAGTGTTGCAAGTTTTTCGAGCCTTGACGCAGTTTCCTATCTCGTTATCTCTGCTTTCTACCCCCTCAGACAAAAAACCAGCAAAAAGCACACACCGCTTGTTGTCCCTGAACGCAGCCAATGTAATTTTGACACTAGTGACGTCATTTGTAGTCAACGAAATTTGACTGTGTTCAGGCTAATAAGGAGATAGGAAACTTCGTTCCAGCAAAAAATTATGTCAAAAAAAAAACTGAATTTCTTAGTTATATTTAAGTGGTGGTGGTGGCGGCGCATCACAAATTGGTAAAAGCTTACCTCCACATCATGGCTACAGGTAGAGTGAATGGCATGCTTGCGGAATTTTGAATTTCATAATTTTTTGTGGATTTTTAGGACTCCGGCTTAGCCCTCTTGCTAAAAATCCCATACCGCCAAAACAGAAAGTTATGTCCATACTTGCTAAGGACAAAACGTACGGGTAGGTTTTATGATCAAAATATGTATTCTGTCTTTTTCGGCTGATCAAAAATGTCAAGTCGACTGAGTTTAGAGACCGAAAGATGTGGATTTTTATTGTAAAAGTAAATTTTCATTCCTTTCATTGTAGACGAGGTTCCGACGAACACGTTGCGTACGAGCAACAAGCTTATGATAGCTATATAGTATTGGCGTCTCTGGCATAGGTGCATGCATCCCTTATGACACACCCGATTACGAACCGGAATATAACTGCAGATTATTATCAGCATTCACCAAATTACGGAGGTCTGTGGAATTACTTACAGAATAATTCCGATAGAAGCTCTGCATGCAATTCCAACATTCGGAAGCTACACTCTCGTAAGTTTATTCATTCATCATTTCCTTTGCCTTTTTGGCTTTCTTTGATTTATTTCCATATTTTATATTATTCTTTACATTTTATGTATTCTGGTACCAGATCCATTACTCTCAAAGCTGCCAAATCGTAAAATGAACAAAAGAACAATGAAATGTACAACATGATATTTTCATAATTCAGACTGTAATAGAAAATTTTTGTAAGTATAAGCATTTAAATGTTACTATATAATATTTAAATAAAATACATAATCAGCCTGGTTCTGCATTCCGATTCATACGGAATCGGATTTGATTCGAATCACTTTTTTCTCTAAGGTATTCTTCACTTTTCACTTTTTTATTCGAAGCGAAGAGTTAGCGGAGAAACTCAATATTTTTGGTCCACCAATAAAAAAAGTGCCGAGTGGAAAAAGGTATCCCTGTTATTATTTAATTTTTACCACGAATGATAATTAACCATAGATATGCTGGGAAATGCAAATGTAGAAGATTTATAACTTCACAACCATGTTCGTTATTAAACTTTTGAAATTTCAAAAGCAGCAAAGATAAAAGGAAAGAAAGTTACTCATAACTACTGAAAATAAAGAATACACCTAAACAAACAAATGGCGGAATTCTTAACATCTTAACATTCAAGTTAACATTACTTGTATCGTTAAATACGATATCTATGAATAAAATAGAAGATTTCATCTAAAATTTATTCATTTCGTCAATTGTGGTGAAAAAATCAATGATATTATAAAGCAGCGTTACATTTTACGTTAACAAAAGAAAATTCAGAAAGTACGAAAAAGGTAAAAGTACTTTTTGTAGTACTCGGTGTAAAGAACACAATAATTTTCTATTCTAGGAAGTAATTTGTACTCCGCGAAGCAAGAATAAAAGTTTTGCTAACAGTTCAAGCACATTTATGCACTAATATATTTGCTAATTAAGAAAAAAATCAAATTTATTTGATATTGTAGCATACCGACAACACTGCTTTGGTACCAGAATTCATAAGAGGCGCAAAAATAGATGCGTTCTATACAAACGGGCAACAGTAGTATCGGCAAATTCAATGGCGAGGTGAACGAAAAATTTGAGGGTATACCAACGCCATTTTATGTCTGCTTTTTTATTTTAATTTTATAATCAATTTGATTTTACAATGATTTCTTTTCCTTGAATTGTTCATATAATAGATCATACAGTTTCTGGTATAAAATAGTGGCGGATTTGAGCGCATAAAACAATTTACATTAGATTTTTTGTTGTTAATCTGCACTTGCAATTACT
Source organism: Conops quadrifasciatus (assembly GCA_949752815.1). Lineage (NCBI taxonomy): Eukaryota > Metazoa > Arthropoda > Insecta > Diptera > Conopidae > Conops > Conops quadrifasciatus. The sequence goes on along the minus strand of OX457077.1, from coordinate 21,660,760 downwards.
TCTAAACTTAAAATACTTTTACCAAATAGGTTATAATTAAGTAATAAACTATTTAAAAGTAAAATGGTTATTAAATAGACTAAATATTGGCATAAATAATTAAATAAAAATGTATGTCTTCGAATTCATTACTTATGTGAATAATTAACTAAGTTGCTATCTCAAAACAAACGATTCGACTTAAAAATCTGAATTGTCATTGGGGTCTCAAAGCTGAACCCTCTCCGTCCCGATTACTCTTTATCGAAGGTCTGTAATGTTAAGTTTCTCTTGTAGTAACCCCTCCGCCGCAAACGTCTCACCCTCAACAGGGGCACGTAACTTTCAGTTTCCTATACAAAAAACCCCGTTCCCTTTCCTCGACACTCTTCATCAAGGGTCTGTAATGTTGAGTTTCTGAGCTGAATTTTTGGCTTTTTCACGAACAATACTTTACGATTTGACGTCAAATCGCAGATCAGTGTTGCAAGTTTTTCGAGCCTTGACGCAGTTTCCTATCTCGTTATCTCTGCTTTCTACCCCCTCAGACAAAAAACCAGCAAAAAGCACACACCGCTTGTTGTCCCTGAACGCAGCCAATGTAATTTTGACACTAGTGACGTCATTTGTAGTCAACGAAATTTGACTGTGTTCAGGCTAATAAGGAGATAGGAAACTTCGTTCCAGCAAAAAAGTATGTCAAAAAAAAAACTGAATTTCTTAGTTATATTTAATTGGTGGTGGTGGCGGCGCATCACAAATTGGTAAAAGCTTACCTCCACATCATGGCTACAGGTAGAGTGAATGGCATGCTTGCGGAATTTTGAATTTCATAATTTTTTGTGGATTTTTAGGACTCCGGCTTAGCCCTCTTGCTAAAAATCCCATACCGCCAAAACAGAAAGTTATGTCCATACTTGCTAAGGACAAAACGTACGGGTAGGTTTTATGATCAAAATATGTATTCTGTCTTTTTCGGCTGATCAAAAATGTCAAGTCGACTGAGTTTAGAGACCGAAAGATGTGGATTTTTATTGTAAAAGTAAATTTTCATTCCTTTCATTGTAGACGAGGTTCCGACGAACACGTTGCGTACGAGCAACAAGCTTATGATAGCTATATAGTATTGGCGTCTCTGGCATAGGTGCATGCATCCCTTATGACACACCCGATTACGAACCGGAATATAACTGCAGATTATTATCAGCATTCACCAAATTACGGAGGTCTGTGGAATTACTTACAGAATAATTCCGATAGAAGCTCTGCATGCAATTCCAACATTCGGAAGCTACACTCTCGTAAGTTTATTCATTCATCATTTCCTTTGCCTTTTTGGCTTTCTTTGATTTATTTCCATATTTTATATTATTCTTTACATTTTATGTATTCTGGTACCAGATCCATTACTCTCAAAGCTGCCAAATCGTAAAATGAACAAAAGAACAATGAAATGTACAACATGATATTTTCATAATTCAGACTGTAATAGAAAATTTTTGTAAGTATAAGCATTTAAATGTTACTATATAATATTTAAATAAAATACATAATCAGCCTGGTTCTGCATTCCGATTCATACGGAATCGGATTTGATTCGAATCACTTTTTTCTCTAAGGTATTCTTTAGTTTTCACTTTTTTATTCGAAGGGAAGAGTTAGCGGAGAAACTCAATATTTTTGGTCCACCAATAAAAAAAGTGCCGAGTGGAAAAAGGTATCACTGTTATTATTTAATTTTTACCACGAATGATAATTAACCATAGATATGCTGGGAAATGCAAATGTAGAAGATTTATAACTTCACAACCATGTTCGTTATTAAACTTTTGAAATTTCAAAAGCAGCAAATTTAAAAGGAAAGAAAGTTACTCATAACTACTGAAAATAAAGAATACACCTAAACAAACAAATGGCGGAATTCTTAACATCTTAACATTCAAGTTAACATTACTTGTATCGTTAAATACGATATCCATGAATAAAATAGAAGATTTCATCTAAAATTTATTCATTTCGTCAATTGTGGTGAAAAAATCAATGATATTATAAAGCAGCGTTACTTTTTACGTTAACAAAAGAAAACTCAGAAAGTACGAAAAAGGTAAAAGTACTTTTTGTAGTACTCGGTGTAAAGAACACAATAATTTTCTATTCTAGGAAGTAATTTGTACTCCGCGAAGCAAGAATAAAAGTTTTGCTAACAGTTCAAGCACATTTATGCACTAATATATTTGCTAATTAAGAAAAAAATCAAATTTATTTGATATTGTAGCATACCGACAACACTGCTTTGGTACCAGAATTCATAAGAGGCGCAAAAATAGATGCGTTCTATACAAACGGGCAACACTAGTATCGGCAAATTCAATGGCGAGGTGAACGAAAAATTTGAGGGTATACCAACGCCATTTTATGTCTGCTTTTTTATTTTAATTGGATAATCAATTTGATTTTACAATGATTTCTTTTCCTTGAATTGTTCATATAATAGATCATACAGTTTCTGGTATAAAATAGTGGCGGATTTGAGCGCATAAAACAATTTACATTAGATTTTTTGTTGTTAATCTGCACTTGCAATTACTTCTAAACTTAAAATACTTTTACCAAATAGGTTATAATTAAGTAATAAACTATTTAAAAGTAAAATGGATATTAAATAGACTAAATATTGGCATAAATAATTAAATAAAAATGTATGTCTTCGAATTCATTACTTATGTGAATAATTAACTAAGTTGCTATCTCAAAACAAACGATTCGACTTAAAAATCTGAATTGTCATTGGGGTCTCAAAGCTGAACCCTCTCCGTCCCGATTACTCTTTATCGAAGGTCTGTAATGTTGAGTTTCTCTTGTAGTAACCCCTCCGCCGCAAACGTCTCACCCTCAACAGGGGCACGTAACTTTCAGTTTCCTATACAAAAAACCCCGTTCCCTTTCCTCGACACTCTTCATCAAGGGTCTGTAATGTTGAGTTTCTGAGCTGAAATTTTGGCTTTTTCACGAACAATACTTTACGATTTGACGTCAAATCGCAGATCAGTGTTGCAAGTTTTTCGAGCCTTGACGCAGTTTCCTATCTCGTTATCTCTGCTTTCTACCCCCTCAGACAAAAAACCAGCAAAAAGCACACACCGCTTGTTGTCCCTGAACGCAGCCAATGTAATTTTGACACTAGTGACGTCATTTGTAGTCAACGAAATTTGACTGTGTTCAGGCTAATAAGGAGATAGGAAACTTCGTTCCAGCAAAAAAGTATGTCAAAAAAAAAACTGAATTTCTTAGTTGTATTTAAGTGGTGGTGGTGGCGGCGCATCACAAATTGGTAAAAGCTTACCTCCACATCATGGCTACAGGTAGAGTGAATGGCATGCTTGCGGAATTTTTAATTTCATAATTTTTTGTGGATTTTTAGGACTCCGGCTTAGCCCTCTTGCTAAAAATCCCATACCGCCAAAACAGAAAGTTATGTCCATACTTGCTAAGGACAAAACGTACGGGTAGGTTTTATGATCAAAATATATATTCTGTCTTTTTCGGCTGATCAAAAATGTCAAGTCGACTGAGTTTAGAGACCGAAAGATGTGGATTTTTATTGTAAAAGTAAATTTTCATTCCTTTCATTGTAGACGAGGTTCCGACGAACACGTTGCGTACGAGCAACAAGCTTATGATAGCTATATAGTATTGGCGTCTCTGGCATAGGTGCATGCATCCCTTATGACACACCCGATTACGAACCGGAATATAACTGCAGATTATTATCAGCATTCACCAAATTACGGAGGTCTGTGGAATTATTTACAGAATAATTCCGATAGAAGCTCTGCATGCAATTCCAACATTCGGAAGCTACACCCTCGTAAGTTTATTCATTCATCATTTCCTTTGCCTTTTTGGCTTTCTTTGATTTATTTCCATATTTTATATTATTCTTTACATTTTATGTATTCTGGTACCAGATCCATTACTCTCAAAGCTGCCAAATCGTAAAATGAACAAAAGAACAATGAAATGTACAACATGATATTTTCATAATTCAGACTGTAACAGAAAATTTTTGTAAGTATAAGCATTTAAATGTTACTATATAATATTTAAATAAAATACATAATCAGCATGGTTCTGCATTCCGATTCATACGGAATCGGATTTGATTCGAATCACTTTTTTCTCTAAGGTATTCTTTACTTTTCACTTTTTTATTCGAAGGGAAGAGTTAGCGGAGAAACTCAATATTTTTGGTCCACCAATAAAAAAAGTGCCGAGTGGAAAAAGGTATCCCTGTTATTATTTAATTTTTACCACGAATGATAATTAACCATAGATATGCTGGGAAATGCAAATGTAGCCCTGTTATTATTTAATTTTTACCACGAATGATAATTAACCATACACTCAGAAGAAAAACAACGTAAAATCAAACAAAACCACTTCATTTCAAATAGAAATCGGAATGATTTACAGTCAACAGAGAAATTATTCAATTCAAAATGGAAAGTATTTAAAATATATTTTAAAGGAAAACGTAGTAATATTAAAAAATATCAACTTTGATTGAATAATTTTCAACTAATGAATTAAAATGCAGAAACTTTGACCTAAACAGAAATAAACCTTAATTCAATCATGAAATGCATTGAATCAAATATTATTCAAGTTCAAATTGAAGGTATTTAAATATCGATTTAAATACATTCAACTTTAAATCAAATCTTTAGCGTACTAGTTTTTTCTGAGTACAGGGTGCTAGCAAAATCCTCTTTAAAGGAAACAATTTCATAAAGTTTCCATGTTGGTAAAATTTTATTGTATATGTATACATATATTATGTAATTTGTTACAAATATGTATCTACAAATATTTACAAACTCGTTTTGATTATAAAAACTTATCCCTTACACAGGTGTTACTTTATCCATTTGATATAAATGTAAGAGAGAGCTTGTGAAATAACTTATATTTTAATTAAAGTAAATATTATTAACATTACTCCTAATTTCATATGACTGAAAATGTGTGAAAAAGACTTCAATTTGTATTGGACTACAAACAACAAATACATCGTTATCTGCACAGAGAAAAATTTGCATTTTATATAACTGAAATAACGACGGAGTCCAAAAACATATATAACAAAAGTTATATAACAATTATTTTAATAGAGTATTGGTTATATGGTTATACGCCACCCATGTTGTAATGTACTGTAGAAAGTACTGGTATAGGATCACGCGTCAGATCGACTCCGGCAAAAATGAGCGCTGTCTCTGAAATAGCAGGTAAACGCTCAGCCAGTTGTTTCGGAGGTAAACGATGCAATTGCAAGAGCACAGGGTTTTTATGAGCACCAACATCACCCTCGCCACGGCAACCCTCCACGATCAAGCAGCTTGCACCATATATTCTCGTCGGGTGAAACTGCACAGATTCCAAGTCCTGGCAAGGCAGCCCTCGTTGTCTTCAAAGATCAAATCCAGAGTACTCTATGAAATAGTAACAATCGCATTTAAGCGACTGCCCATTAAGGGTATGTAGCAGGCAGTGACCAGTTCTAAAATGAAATTATTATTATAACTAAGTTCTAAGTGCTTCAGACTCAAGTTCACCTGTCAGCCACAGCACAACATGTACATACATATGTGCTTGCCCTCTTTTTCCAAACTGTAAGCTTTGGCCTCCAAATAATCGTTGGTAGATTTTATCTTCAGGCGTGCGAGAGAATGGCATGCCATTATCATTCGTGGTAAAAATTAAATAATAACAGGGCTACATTTGCATTTCCCAGCATATCTATGGTTAATTATCATTCGTGGTAAAAATTAAATAATAACAGGGATACCTTTTTCCACTCGGCACTTTTTTTATTGGTGGACCAAAAATATTGAGTTTCTCCGCTAACTCTTCCCTTCGAATAAAAAAGTGAAAAGTGAAGAATACCTTAGAGAAAAAAGTGATTCGAATCAAATCCGATTCCGTATGAATCGGAATGCAGAACCATGCTGATTATGTATTTTATTTAAATATTATATAGTAACATTTAAATGCTTATACTTACAAAAATTTTCTGTTACAGTCTCAATTATGAAAATATCATGTTGTACATTTCATTGTTCTTTTGTTCATTTTACGATTTGGCAGCTTTGAGAGTAATGGATCTGGTACCAGAATACATAAAATGTAAAGAATAATATAAAATATGGAAATAAATCAAAGAAAGCCAAAAGGCAAAGGAAATGATGAATGAATAAACTTACGAGAGTGTAGCTTCCGAATGTTGGAATTGCATGCAGAGCTTCTATCGGAATTATTCTGTAAATAATTCCACAGACCTCCGTAATTTGGTGAATGCTGATAATAATCTGCAGTTATATTCCGGTTCGTAATCGGGTGTGTCATAAGGGATGCATGCACCTATGCCAGAGACGCCAATACTATATAGCTATCATAAGCTTGTTGCTCGTACGCAACGTGTTCGTCGGAACCTCGTCTACAATGAAAGGAATGAAAATTTTCTTTTACAATAAAAATCCACATCTTTCGGTCTCTAAACTCAGTCGACTTGACATTTTTGATCAGCCGAAAAAGACAGAATATATATTTTGATCATAAAACCTACCCGTACGTTTTGTCCTTAGCAAGTATGGACATAACTTTCTGTTTTGGCGGTATGGGATTTTTAGCAAGAGGGCTAAGCCGGAGTCCTAAAAATCCACAAAAAATTATGAAATTCAAAATTCCGCAAGCATGCCATTCACTCTACCTGTAGCCATGATGTGGAGGTAAGCTTTTACCAATTTGTGATGCGCCGCCACCACCACCAATTAAATATAACTAAGAAATTCAGTTTTTTTTTTGACATACTTTTTTGCTGGAACGAAGTTTCCTATCTCCTTATTAGCCTGAACACAGTCAAATTTCGTTGACTACAAATGACGTCACTAGTGTCAAAATTACATTGGCTGCGTTCAGGGACAACAAGCGGTGTGTGCTTTTTGCTGGTTTTTTGTCTGAGGGGGTAGAAAGCAGAGATAACGAGATAGGAAACTGCGTCAAGGCTCGAAAAACTTGCAACACTGATCTGCGATTTGACGTCAAATCGTAAAGTATTGTTCGTGAAAAAGCCAAAAATTCAGCTCAGAAACTCAACATTACAGACCCTTGATGAAGAGTGTCGAGGAAAGGGAACGGGGTTTTTTGTATAGGAAACCGAAAGTTACGTGCCCCTGTTGAGGGTGACACGTTTGCGGCGGAGGGGTTACTACAAGAGAAACTCAACATTACAGACCTTCGATAAAGAGTAATCGGGACGGAGAGGGTTCAGCTTTGAGACCCCAATGACAATTCAGATTTTTAAGTCGAATCGTTTGTTTTGAGATAGCAACTTAGTTAATTATTCACATAAGTAATGAATTCGAAGACATACATTTTTATTTAATTATTTATGCCAAAATTTAGTCTATTTAATATCCATTTTACTTTTAAATAGTTTATTACTTAATTATAACCTATTTGGTAAAAGTATTTTAAGTTTAGAAGTAATTGCAAGTGCAGATTAACAACAAAAAATCTAATGTAAATTGTTTTATGCGCTCAAATCCGCCACTATTTTATACCAGTATGATCTATTATATGAACAATTCAAGGAAAAGAAATCATTGTAAAATCAAATTGATTATCCAATTAAAATAAAAAAGCAGACATAAAATGGCGTTGGTATACCCTCAAATTTTTCGTTCACCTCGCCATTGAATTTGCCGATACTAGTGTTGCCCGTTTGTATAGAACGCATCTATTTTTGCGCCTCTTATGAATTCTGGTACCAAAGCAGTGTTGTCGGTATGCTACAATATCAAATAAATTTGATTTTTTTCTTAATTAGCAAATATATTAGTGCATAAATGTGCTTGAACTGTTAACAAAACTTTTATTCTTTTATTCTTGCTTCGCGGAGTACAAATTACTTCCTAGAATAGAAAATTATTGTGTTCTTTACACCGAGTACTACAAAAAGTACTTTTACCTTTTTCGTACTTTCTGAATTTTCTTTTGTTAACGTAAAATGTAACGCTGCTTTATAATATCATTGATTTTTTCACCACAATTGACGAAATGAATAAATTTTAGATGAAATCTTCTATTTTATTCATGGATATCGTATTTAACGATACAAGTAATGTTAACTAAATGTACAGAATTCCGCCATTTGTTTGTTTAGGTGTATTCTTTATTTTCAGTAGTTATGAGTAACTTTCTTTCCTTTTATCTTTGCTGCTTTTGAAATTTCAAAAGTTTAATAACGAACATGGTTGTGAAGTTATAAATCTTCTACATTTGCATTTCCCAGCATATCTATGGTTAATTATCATTCGTGGTAAAAATTAAATAATAACAGTGATACCTTTTTCCACTCGGCACTTTTTTTATTGGTGGACCAAAAATATTGAGTTTCTCCGCTAACTCTTCCCTTCGAATAAAAAAGTGAAAACTGAAGAATACCTTAGAGAAAAAAGTGATTCGAATCAAATCCGATTCCGTATGAATCGGAATGCAGAACCATGCTGATTATGTATTTTATTTAAATATTATATAGTAACATTTAAATGCTTATACTTACAAAAATTTTCTGTTACAGTCTGAATTATGAAAATATCATGTTGTACATTTCATTGTTCTTTTGTTCATTTTACGATTTGGCAGCTTTGAGAGTAATGGATCTGGTACCAGAATACATAAAATGTAAAGAATAATATAAAATATGGAAATAAATCAAAGAAAGCCAAAAAGGCAAAGGAAATGATGAATGAATAAACTTACGAGAGTGTAGCTTCCGAATGTTGGAATTGCATGCAGAGCTTCTATCGGAATTATTCTGTAAATAATTCCACAGACCTCCGTAATTTGGTGAATGCTGATAATAATCTGCAGTTATATTCCGGTTCGTAATCGGGTGTGTCATAAGGGATGCATGCACCTATGCCAGAGACGCCAATACTATATAGCTATCATAAGCTTGTTGCTCGTACGCAACGTGTTCGTCGGAACCTCGTCTACAATGAAAGGAATGAAAATTTACTTTTACAATAAAAATCCACATCTTTCGGTCTCTAAACTCAGTCGACTTGACATTTTTGATCAGCCGAAAAAGACAGAATATATATTTTGATCATAAAACCTACCCGTACGTTTTGTCCTTAGCAAGTATGGACATAACTTTCTGTTTTGGCGGTATGGGATTTTTAGCAAGAGGGCTAAGCCGGAGTCCTAAAAATCCACAAAAAATTATGAAATTCAAAATTCCGCAAGCATGCCATTCACTCTACCTGTAGCCATGATGTGGAGGTAAGCTTTTACCAATTTGTGATGCGCCGCCACCACCACCACTTAAATATAACTAAGAAATTCAGTTTTTTTTTTGACATACTTTTTTGCTGGAACGAAGTTTCCTATCTCCTTATTAGCCTGAACACAGTCAAATTTCGTTGACTACAAATGACGTCACTAGTGTCAAAATTACATTGGCTGCGTTCAGGGACAACAAGCGGTGTGTGCTTTTTGCTGGTTTTTTGTCTGAGGGGGTAGAAAGCAGAGATAACGAGATAGGAAACTGCGTCAAGGCTCGAAAAACTTGCGACACTGATCTGCGATTTGACGTCAAATCGTAAAGTATTGTTCGTGAAAAAGCCAAAAATTCAGCTCAGAAACTCAACATTACAGACCCTTGATGAAGAGTGTCGAGGAAAGGGAACGGGGTTTTTTCACACGACAAGTATTGTGGCCCGAGCTCGATAATTTCTCGTGAATTTCTTCTCTTCTCTCTTCGTTCCCCTTTCCTAGATTTGATTGCTTATTATTATTTCTTCTTTCATGGTCCGAGCCCAATGCATTTCATGTGTATTTCTTACCCTTTCGTTTCGTCGCTTTTGCAAGGTACAGTTGCTTGCTGCTTGTGTTGGGTAATTTTATACGTCTGTGTTTGCTTCGGTCGTGTGTTGGCAAGGTTGTCGGCGCTTGCGGCCGAAGCTAGAAATTTTTGCAACTTAAAATTAAAAAGCCATTTCAGGATTTCTTATGTTACGCGATATGAAAAATTGGAAATGAAAATAATTGTAAAATTTTTTTTAGATTAACCAGATAATTTTTCTGAAAATTTCTAACAGTTTACAAGTAATAAATATTGCGTATTTATTAATTTTAATAATTTTTGAAATTTAATTTTTTAAAACAATTTTTTAATTCATTTATAATAAATACTCTAAATATTTTATTTGTAAGCTTACTTTATTAAATTTCAACATTTTCTATAGGTATGAACATTTTGTAAAATACTTTATTAAATTGGAAGTTTGAATTGGAAGAATTAGAAGTTTATAGTTCTATTTCTAATAGAATTATAGTTCAAATGTTCAAAAGTGTTTTAATTTAATAAAAAAAGTTAACTACTTTTATCAAAAATTATTTCAATTAATTGTACCGGATAAAATGCCAAGAACATACCGACAATTTTCCTTAATTTTTCAATAAGAAAAAACGCAGTTGCGCTACGTTCTTCTTATTGCTAAAAAGGCATTCTTCTCTTTCGTTTTCATTTTTTGCCGACGTCTAGCGTCCTCAACTCTGAGAACTCAAAAATAGCCACGCAAAGCTCATCCGACGTACGATGAATGACACAAACACCGGCATTTAAAATTCTTCTACACATCGTTAGTAAAAAAAAGAACACCTGGTATGGAGACGCGAATAAAAATAAAAATGAACAAAAATTACAAAATCATGCTTAAATTGAAAAAATTGTTTGAAAAAAAAAATTTTTTTAACTACTCCCGCACCCAGTTTTGAACCCAGGCCTTTTGCTTGCGAGCAATCTACTCTAGCCACTACGCTATCGTGCCCTATAAAAAAATGGCTTCACACACCATAAATGGATGCGAAATTGCTACCGGCTTTGATGCTGATAACTGAAGCTGCCGTAAAATCCATGATGACGCGTACGAAGAATGTTGCGCAACATGGACGTACGGCTACCTCCATAGAGAAACCTCAGGTTATGGACGTACGAAGAATGATGCGCAACATGGACGTACGGCTACGTCCACCGAAGAAACTTTTTTGTTCTGAAACATGTATGAGATGCGCTTCTATTTATTACATATTCTTTGATAATAGCCTCATAGAGCTTTCCTTTATTTCTTATGAGTTTTTGAAAGTAGTGAAAAAAAATATTTCCCAGGGGTGTAAACCACCCTGATCGTTACTAACTATCGTTACTAATTTCACGGACGTTGTGGAGGTCGTTAACAGTTGGTATATAATTATATATAGTTTATATAATATTATATAGTTATATAATAAAATTTATATCAGAATGTTTGTATTCACCACCAGTGGGGAATATAAAGAGTTTTATATTCAGATAATTAGGTCACTCAGATAATTAGGTCATTATTAAACACGGTATAATATTCGTAAAATTCAGCTTACAAAGTTTTATATTCAAGAAGTAGTAAAAAGCATTAAATGGTAGCAGAAAGGTATTAAATTATATCAAAAAGTATTGGAATTGCTCGCTCATGAGCGGCTCAGCTCACGAGCGTGAGCCGACTGAAATTTTTTTTCGGCTCACAGCTCACGAGCGTGAGCTGCAAAAATTTTTTGTTAGCTCACGCTCACGCTAACTTTTTGTGAGCACTTCAGAATGCTCTCGCTCGTGAGCCGTGAGCCGAAGAAAAATTTCAGTCGGCTCGCGCTCGTGAGCTGAGCGACATCAGACAGCTCACGCTCGTGAGCCGAGAGCTAAACCTTCAGCTCACGAGCGCTCGTGAGCCGAGAGCTAAACAAACAGCTCACGAGCGCTCGCGAGCCGAGAGCTAAACAAACAGCTCACGAGCGCTCGCGAGCCGAGAGCTAAACAAACAGCTCACGAGCGCTCGCGAGCCGAGAGCTAAACAAACAGCTCACGAGCGCTCGTGAGCAAACTGAAGGGATACATATGCATCTGAATATATATTATAGTGTTTTATACGTAGATATACATTCATTGTTATGTATTGATATGCCAAGAAGCAATTTGATAAAGGTTGTTGTGGTGTGACGTGGGTGGTGACCAAAAAATTGTTATTGCACCAATCGATAGGATATGTCGTGAAACGGATTTGGGACATGGTCCGAGGGTGGCAGGGTATTCCAAACGGGGTCATATGGGTCACTTAACCTAAATAATTTTTATTGCGTCAATCGATAGGAAATGTCGCTAAATTAATCCGAATATATTTTCGGATATACATATGTATATTTCTAGTCGTAGAGAAGAGGACAGAATGCGATATGAAAATTTTTTGTTGTAATATAACGTACAAGTTCAACAAAAAACAAATTTAAATATAAATATTTATGTGAGATCGAAAGAAAATCTATATTCTGGTCTAAAAATCAATCTTTTTCATTTTTTATTCAACCAAACAAAACATATTTTGTTTAGCGTTGGGAAAATTGTTATTCCGAGAAAAAATTTGTTAAAAAAATTAAAACTATCTTAAAGTAAAATTCTGGTTTATTTAATTTTTTTCTTTTCTTGCAAATTGTTTCTGCACTCATAATTTCATAATTTCATTTCATTCATAATTTTTTAATATGTATATACAAGGAAGAACAGAAAGGAAAAGTGTTGGTGACGATCTTTTATCATGCGTTTTATGAGATTGCTATGAAAACTGCTCAGATATGAGCTCTCATAAAATCGCGGTCTTATTCTGAACTCTTTTACCCGATTCCACGAAACCAACACATATTCGCTACGATCCTCACAAACGGTTTGAGCGTGAACGAGAGGGGAACAGAGCGACGACACTGACCCTTTTTTCGTGCTTTTTTCGTGATCGTTTTGTGATCCTACAGTAGGTAAACAAATTTTTTTAGTGCATAAATAAGCAAGAAGCCTTGCCTTGTCCTGTCGTTTTTTAAAATGCAACCAATGATAAGAGTATCAATGATATGGAAAAGGGTTAATAGGGTTAATAGGGTTAAAGGGGTAATAGCCTTTTCTGTTGGAAAAACCAAAGAGAACATTCCTGAAACAGAGTTATTTGGGAGATTAATTTTCAGAAGTATTTGTTACAGATATGCAGGTAGGTATTTAAAAGTTCAATAAAATAATAATTACTGTGGGTTGTCCCAACAATGGTGTTACAGGTAACTCGTCTGATTTATTATTGCTCAAACTCAATGATATAGATTTCGTTAATATTTAATTAATTTTTAGACCAGAATAAAGATTTTTCTTCGATCTCACATAAATATTTATATTTAAATTTGTTTTTTGTTGAACTTGTACGTTGTATTACAACAAAAAATTTTCATATCGCATTCTGTCCTCTTCTCTACGACTAGAAATATACATATGTATATCCGAAAATCATATTCGGATTAATTTAGCGACATTTCCTATCGATTGACGCAATAAAAATTATTTAGTTAAAGTGACCCATATGACCCCGTTTGGAATACCCTGCCACCCTCGGACCATGTCCCAAATCCGTTTCACGACATATCCTATCGATTGGTGCAATAACAATTTTTTGGTCACCACCCACGTCACACCACAACAACCTTTATCAAATTGCTTCTTGGCATATCAATACATAACAATGAATGTATATCTACGTATAAAACACTATAATATATATTCAGATGCATATGTATCCCTTCAGTTTGGTCACGAGCGCTCGTGAGCTGTTTGTTTAGCTCTCGGCCCGCGAGCGCTCGTGAGCTGTTTGTTTAGCTCTCGGCTCGCGAGCGCTCGTGAGCTGTTTGTTTAGCTCTCGGCTCACGAGCGCTCGTGAGCTGAAGGTTTAGCTCTCGGCTCACGAGCGTGAGCTGTCTGATGTCGCTCAGCTCACGAGCGCGAGCCGACTGAAATTTGTCTTCGGCTCACGGCTCACGAGCGAGAGCTTTCTGAAGTGCTCACAGCTCACGAACGTGAGCTGAAAAAATTTTTTTGTTAGCTCACGCTCGAGAGCCCTGAGCCATTTGGCATTGCTTGGCTCGCTCACGAGCGAGCGTGAGACGAAATGAGCCGCTCACTCGTGAGCCATTCCGCACTCTGCTTCAGGGGACACTAGCGATGAATAGTTCCAAACTCGGGACATATGTATGTCTCATGTCTGAACAGCGCCATAGCAGTTCCAAAATGAATTTTTGCGGTAACAAAGCAAGTATAAGCACGATTTTATGTGGGGATAAACATGCGGGGATAAATCCCGGGATTTCGGGACCTTACTCTTATCCGCAGCATGAGAGGATGAACTGATATAAACGCTTATGCCGTGGTTATGCTAGGGCGAAATTACATTTCAAATTTTTAATTGATCAAATTGTTTTTGTTTTCCATGCAAAGTTGTCAACTCTCAGCAAAAGCTTGAGAGGATGAATCAGGATGAACTTCAAAAACGCCAATCAAACCATTTGCTGTCGTCGAGCCCAAATCACCAATTTCAGCAGTGTTCTAGAGGGGTGGAATAAAATAATATAAGTGTTTAGCAGTAAAAAAAAGCTAAATTATCATTGCAACACTTCCTACCAGAGATAATTAGATAGGAAACTGCTGAAATTCGCTAAAATTTGCAACTCTGACGTAAAGTAGTGTTCGTGAAAAAGCCAAAAATTCAGTTTAGAAACTCAACATTACAGACCAATGATGAAGAGTGTCAAGGAAAGGGAACGGGGTTTTTTGTATAGAAAACTGAAAGTTACGTGCCCCTGTTGTTAGTGTGACGTTCGCGGCGGAGGGGTTACTACAAGAGAAACTCAATATTACAGACCTCCGATGACCCCAATGACAATTCAGATTTTTAAGTGGAATTGTTTGTTTTAAAATAGCTCACTTAGTTAATTATTCATATAACTAATGAATTCAAAGACATCAATTTTCATTTATTTATTTATGCCAACATTTAGTCTATTTAATATCCATTTTACTTTTAAATAGTTTATTACTTAATTAGAACCAATTTGGGAATAGTATTTTAAGGTTAGAAATCATTGCAAGTGCAGATTAACACCAAAAAATGTAAAGTAAATTGTTTTATACGCTTAAATCCGCCACTATTTTATTCCAGAAACTGTATGACCTATTTTATGAACAATTCACGCAAAATAAAACATTGTATAATCAAATTGATTATCCAATTAAAATAAAAGAGCAGCCATAAAATGGCGTATACCCCCATATTTTCGTTCACCTCGCCATTGAATTTGCCGATATTAGTGTTGCCCGTTTGTATAGAACGCATTTATTTTTGCGCCTCTTATGAATTCTGTTACCAAAGCAGTGTTGCCGGTATGCTATAATATAAAATAAATTTGATGTTTTTCTTAATTAGCAAATATATTAGTGCATAAATGTGCTTAAACTGTTAACAAAACGTTTATTCTTGCTTCACGGAGTACAAATTACTTCCTAGAATAGAAAATTATAGTGTTCTTTACACCGAGAGCTACAAAATGTACTTTTACCTTTTTCGTACTTTCTGAATTTCCTTAAGTTAACGTAAAATGTAACGCTGCTTTATAATATGATTGATTTTTTCACAATTGAAAAAAATTATAAATTTTAGATAAATCTTCTATTTTATTTATGGATATCGTATTTAACGATACTAATCATGTTAACTAAATGTACAGAATTCCGCCATTAGTTTGTTTAGAAGTATTCTTTATTTTCAGTAGTTATGAGTAACTGTTTTTCCTTTTATCTTTGCTGCAATAGCTTAAATATCCCAGCAAAATTTCTCAAAGTTCGATAACGGACATGGTTGCGAAGTTATAAATCTCCAAGATGCAAGATTGCATGTGTTCCAAACAGCCATGTTGGTATTGTGTTTAATACCAAACAGCCTATTATGACAAAAAATATTCGTCACAAAATTCATAGCTTCATATTCGTTCTCCCTTAATCGTATTTTTTACAGACAGACGGACGGACAGACAGACGGACGGACAGGGCTAAATCGACTCAGGCGGTGAATCTGAGCCAGAATATATACAGAATATATACAAACGGAAGCAAAAAGTGAATATACCCTTTCGGGTGTAGGGTATCAAAAGAATTGCTTTTTAGTAATAAGAATTTAATGCCTCAGTAATTCAAGTTCGATGTATTTATTTACGTTTTAAATGCTCAGCCTTGTTCTGTATTCCGATCCGGAATTGATTCTGAATCGAAATTAAATTCCGATTTGTATTTTTTAAGGTGTTCTGCAATCCGATCGAATTTCACATGTTCGAAACGAAAGCAATTCCGATTCGAACTCATCGAACTATTTTTTACCTGTCACTTTGGCGTTTAATAAATTGAAATTTGAAAATTAGAATTGTGGCTCTCAATAGTGTAGTAGAGCAAGTACTCGCCTAGCATGTTGAGGGAGTGGGTTAGAATCCTGCTAACGCACGCGTGGTTGTGAAAATAGACATTTAAATATTTTTTTAACCTTTTTTAGATTGGTGGCTAATTATTGTTGCACCTAGTATTCCCTGGAGCGCTTTGTATTCTCCAGAAATACTTTTTTCTGATTTTGCATTTCCCAGCATATCTACACACAGAAAAAAACAGCAACGTAAAATCAAATAATTTTTTTTTGATTTTAAGTGGCTAGTTATTTACAAGAAATACTTTAAAATGAAGTAGAAATATTTAAAATCGAATATGAAATACTTTGTTTACTAAAATAAAAATGCTGCAACTTTAAAATAAAATATGTTCAATTTAGTTTTTAGTTGCATACTTCAAATTCAGTTGCCAGCACTTCAATTTAAAGTCGGACGCTTTTATTCTGGAATTTAATGTGTTGCGTATTTAAATTGAAATTGTAAAATTTGAATTGAAGTGAAGTGAAGTGAATTACGTACATAAAAGTCAGTTCGGTCTTTATCGTCAAAGTTAATAAATGTGTACGTCCGTGAAATTAGCAACGATATTTAGCAACGATCAGGGTGGTTTACACCCCTGGGAAATTTTTTTTCCTTTCTTTATTTTCAAAAGCTCATAAAAAATAAAGGAAAGCTTTAAATAAAAAAGTAAAAACGCAGTTTTCTTGCAAATTTTATGCGCTATCAGGCTATGTAAATATTTAGGTTCTATAGCTTAAATAATCGGAGATATGATGTAAAATGTCTGACCATTATGTGGAAGATATCAGAAAATCACGGTTTTTAGCTACTAAAACATTTTCTCGGCCAAATAGGTATATATTATCTAAAAGCCTGTACTCTTACAAATCTTTTGACATCAAAATTATATGCCTGAGTAATTTAGTATAGACGCTATAACGGAAAAAGTGGAATACAATCCAAGCGTATATATTGCTACTTAGACTTAATTTTCTTTTAAAAAACCTATCTGGATCTATGTAGGGAATGGCCATAAACGTTTCTAAATAAAAATATTTGAAATATTACCAAAAAAAAAAATTTTATAAGCAAAAACACTAAAAATTTTAAATCTAAGATTTGGGCACCGTTGCTGGGGTTGTAAACATTTTCTCGGCGAATGAGGTGTAATATATCTCAAAAAAGGGTTCTTTTCAGAATATTTTGGTATCATTAGTTTTATCGAATTCAATTTCGTATTTGAGATATAGAAGAAAATCTGGAACAACAATAAAATAGCTTTTTTCGTGATTTTCAATTAAAATCCTTAAATGACAATACTCTCGTTGGAAAGTATGTATTTTTCCCTAAATATTGATGCCTAAATCATGACTCTAGCTTTAATAGTTTTTGAGAAATTCAAAAAAGAAATTTAAATTATATAAATATTTTGATTTCTTAAGATTTTTTCCAGTAACACGTGGTGGAACGTAACTATTGCCGTCTCTGCAACGAGTGAATTTATCCTCGTTGTATATATTGTCGTTTAGCAACGATTTCAATTACTTTATAGGTAATATTTTTTTTAAAATCAGAATTTAATAAAATTATATATTTTTGTTAAAAAAACCAAAATATTTGAAAAAAATAAATAAAACTGATTACGTTTCCAAAAACATTTTCTTTTTGTTTTCTATGAAAGCATTGATTATGATTAAATATTTAATTACTAATATAAAAGTCTATAAAGGGATGATATAAAACACCGTTGCTAAGTATCTTAGACCAAATCTCGGTGAATGGTATTTACAGGACATAAAGTAGAATACTTGAAGATATTTCTGATACCTTTATCATATCACAAATCCATTTAGTTGTTGAGATATTTTAGTTAGTTTCAAAAAAAAGTTCATAAAAAATAAAGAAAAGTTTTAACAAAAAAAGTAAAAATGCAGTTTTCTTGCAAATTTTATGCTCTATTTGTCTATATCAAAATTAAAACTCTGTACTTTATATAATCCCAGATATTGTGTAAAATATCTGACCAATATTTGGAACATATCAGAAAATCACCGTTGCTGGGCTTGTAAACATTTTCTCGGCGAATGCGGTATAATAGATCTTAAAGAGGGATGTTTTAAGAATATTTTGGTATCAGTATTATTATCGAATTCAATTTCGTATTTAAGATATAGCAGAAAGTCTGCAAAACCAATAAAATGGATTTAAGGTGATTCTGAATTAGAATCTGTAAAAGACAATACTTTCGTGAAAATTGCTTATTTTGCTCTAAATATTGATATCTTAACCATGTCTGTAGGTTTAAAAGTTTTTAAGAAATTAAAAAAAGAAGTACAAATTAAGTTTAAGTTAAATTAATAATGAGATTTACAGAGCTTAAAGTAGAATACCTAGAGATAGTTTTAATGATATTACCATGTCCCAATTCAATTTAGTTGCTAAGATATTTCAATTAGTTTAAAAAAAAAAATCATAAAAAATAAAGGAAAGTTTTAGGTAAAAAAGTAAAAATGCAGTTTTCTTGAAAATTTTATGCTCTATAAGGCTTTATAAAAACTCTTATTCCAAAGTTTATCTAATCTGAGATATTATGTAAAATATCTGACCAATATCCGGAACAGTTTAGAAAATCACCGTTGCTGGGCTTAAAAACATTTTCTCGGTGAATGCGGTATAATACATATTAAAGAGGGATGTTTTAAGAATATTTTGGTATCATTATTATTATCGAATTCAATTTCGTATTTAAGATATAGCGGAAAATATGCAACACAAATAAAATGGATTTCAAGTGATTTTGAATTACAATCTGTAAATCACAATACTTTTGTTGGAAACTGTTTATTTTTCTCTAAATATTGATATCTTAACCATGTCTGTAACTTTAATAGTTTTTGAGAAATTCAAAAAAGAAATACAAATTTAGTGAACAAAATAATTTTTTCTACTTTTCTAGTTGATAAGTTAGCAACGATTTTGTAGCGTGTGGATACCAACGAATATGTATTAGCAATCGTTGGAAGAGTTGAGTAATCGTTTCATATTTGCTCGTAAGTCCAATCGTAAGTCCAATAGATGGCGCTTTTTAGAATTTTGCATAGCTACTTTGCACGAATGCTATTTTTTAAAAGGAAATTATTAGAAAATTTTTTATATTTTAATAAAAAAATCAAAATATCGAAAAGGAATAAATAAAACTAATTAAGTTTCTAAAAGCCCTTTCTGTAATTTTTTTATGAAACCATTTAGTAGAATTAAATAATTAGTTAGTTATATAAAATTCGATAGTCTTTATATAAAACACCGTTGCTAGATATCTTAGAACAAATCTCGGCTAATGAGATTTACAGGGCCTAAAGTAGAATACCTAGAGATAGTTTTAGTGATTTTATCATGTCCCAATTCAATTTAGTTGTTAAGATATTTTAATTAGTTTAAAAAAAAAATTCATAAAAAATGAAGGAAAGTTTTAGGTAAAAAAGTAAAAATGCAGTATTCTTGCAAATTTTATGCTCTATAAGGCTATATAAAAACTTGAATTCCAAAATTTATCTAATCTGAGATATTATGTAAAACATCTGACCAATATCTAGAACAGTTTAGAAAATCACCGTTGCTGGGCTTAAAAACATTTTATCGGCGAATGCGGTATAATACATATTAAAGAGGGATGTTTTAAGAATATTTTGGTATCATTATTATTATCGAATTCAATTTCGTATTTAAGATATAGCGGAAAATATGCAACACAAATAAAATGGATTTCAAGTGATTTTGAATTACAATCTGTAAATCACAATACTTTTGTTGGAAACTGTTTATTTTTCTCTAAATATTGATATCTTAACCATGTCTGTAACTTTAATAGTTTTTGAGAAATTCAAAAAAGAAATACAAATTTAGTGAACAAAATCATTTTTTCTACTTTTCTAGTTGATAAGTTAGCAACGATTTTGTAGCGTGTGGATACCAACGAATATGTATTAGCAATCGTTGGAAGAGTTGAGTAATCGTTTCATATTTGCTCGTAAGTCCAATCGTAAGTCCAATAGATGGCGCTTTTTAGAATTTTGCATAGCTACTTTGCACGAATGCTATTTTTTAAAAGGAAATTATTAGAAAATTTTTTATATTTTAATAAAAAAATCAAAATATCGAAAAGGAATAAATAAAACTAATTAAGTTTCTAAAAGCCCTTTCTGTAATTTTTTTATGAAACCATTTAGTAGAATTAAATAATTAGTTAGTTATATAAAATTCGATAGTCTTTATATAAAACACCGTTGCTAGATATCTTAGAACAAATCTCGGCTAATGAGATTTACAGGGCCTAAAGTAGAATACCTAGAGATAGTTTTAGTGATTTTATCATGTCCCAATTCAATTTAGTTATTAAGATATTTTAATTAGTTTAAAAAAAAAATTCATAAAAAATAAAGGAAAGTTTTAGGTAAAAAAGTAAAAATGCAGTATTCTTGCAAATTTTATGCTCTATAAGGCTATATAAAAACTTGAATTCCAAAATTTATCTAATCTGAGATATTATGTAAAACATCTGACCAATATCTAGAACAGTTTAGAAAATCACCGTTGCTGGGCTTAAAAACATTTTCTCGGCGAATGCGGTATAATACATATTAAAGAGGGATGTTTTAAGAATATTTTGGTAATAATATTATTATCGAATTCAATTTCGTATTTATGATATAGCAGAAAATCTGCAAACCAATAAAATTAATTTTAGGTGATTTTTAATTACAATCAGTAAATGACAATACATTTGTTGGAAAGTGCTTATTTTTCTCTAAATATTGATATCTCAACCATGTCTGTAGCTTTAATAGTTTTTGAGAAATTAAAAAAAGAAATACAAATTTAGTTTAAAAAATCCTTTTTTCTACTTTTCTAGTTGATAAGTTAGCAACGATTTTGTAGCGTGTAGATTCCAACGAATATATGCATTATCAATCGTTCGACGAGTTGAGTAAGCTTTTCATATTTACTCATATAGTCCAATAGATGGCGCTTTTCTGAATTTTGCAAAGCTACTTTGCAATAATGTTTTTGCTAATACTACTACTACTTTGCAAAAATTTTGATATGCCAATAATTTCAATCGGTTTTATAAAGCTGAAGAAAATTAAGAAATTAATTTTTGAAACTCATCTTTTAGTAATATTCTAGTTAGCAACGATTTTGTAGCGAGAAGAAATCAACGAATAACATTATTCGTTGAAACACGCCCGTACAGAATTCCTGGAAAATAGCTAAAGAATTCACACTAATTTTGGACGATGTTACTAGGGCGATATAACATTGCAAATTTTTGCTTTTTAAGCAACTAATACAAATCGCTTTAGGGTCTATTTTTTATGCTCTGTGGACGAACCCACGTTCACTAAGAGCGAGATTTTTCCACATTGATTTTGTTTTTTGTCAATTTTGCTTGGTAGTTGCGGTTTCTCTTTACTTCCAATTGTATTTGCCAGTAGATTGTAGTACAGTGTAGTACAAAATTATAAAAATTTACATTTAAATTACAAATTTTCTATTAAATTTGACAGTCGGTACCAAATTTAAATTGACCTACTGAACTGACAGTATGTCAAATTTAATACCTACCTACCTATCCAGGAAATTAAAATGTTTTGCGAAATGAAACGACAATCAATTAGCGCTGATGCCTTTTTTTCTTTCTGAGGGGGTAGAAAGATCTGAGGGCTGACAAAACGGTCGCCATTTTTTCTAGCGAAAAATTTGTACGCTGAATCTGCTCAGCTCATTCCTTCTGTCATTCATTTCGGTGTTTGCTTACCTTTGTTTGTCCTTTCTTCTCAGCAACGCGTTGAGAGCACATGATTTACGCTGACAAGAACCAGCGATGCCTACCTTTTACTGAAATCAAATTTAGATAGCAAAAGTGAACAAAAGATATATGTTTTCGACAGAAAATACATTTCCAAAAAAGTATACATTTTGGGATAAATGTAAACATTAAACAAAACCTTTATATTTGTATGTAGCTACATGCAGCTAAGCGCCTGTCTGATCTGATATTGGCGGTTTTCGTCACTGGTCTTTTTTTTATTACAAGTGGTATGTTTAGACTTTCTAGCTGACAAAACCTTATTTCAAGCAGAAAAGAATTGCATTGCGTGAATATTAACAATATTAAGAATATAAAGAAAAGAGTAAGTACGTGGAGATAAATGTTTGTTAGCGACCATCGCAGCTGTGATTTCGTGCAGCCGACAAGCAAATGGCAGCGATGATTGCATCTCGTCAAATCGCCGTCTTGGTTCTGGTTACACCATCAATTTCAGCTGTGCACCTGGTGCAGTTATGAAGCTCCATAAACTTGTATATACATATGTAAATGAAGAGCTGAGCTGCACAGCTCCAGTGATTGATTTCTACTGTTAAGGAGATATAATAAAATGCGACAATTTCTCTACTACAAGCGCATTTCTGATTCAATCGCAATTTTCCAAAATTAATCTGAATTTGGTACAGATTTCCTAGAAAACTGTGTCAGCGTTTTTGCCTAGACACACTGAGTATTTCTTCTTAGAAGTCGCTTTATTAAAAATGTCATACAATTTTTAATATGTATGTATATCTTCTAACTTCTCTCAATTTTTTTTTCACTTTTTGTAACTTAACTACTAAAAATTAATTAAATAAAAACATTACATTGAAACTAGTCCCGTTTTTATCTACTTAACTGCATCATCATGGGGACTTGTACCTCCTTCGCACCTACTACAACAGTGATGGCGAACCTATGACCCGCGGATTACATACTGATCCATGCCACATTTTTATATGGCCCATGCAATATTTTAACCATTTCGCAAAACATTTTCTATTTCCTGGATAAGGTTTAACCAGTTTAAACATCTCAAAAATACAATGCAATTTATTGACCACACGGAAAAAAGGTTTGCCATCACTGTACTACAATCTACTGGCAAACACAATTGGAAGAAAAGAAAAACAACAACTACCTACTGGCAAGCAAAATTGACAAAAAACAAAAACACAATGTGGAAAAATTTCACGTATAGTGAACGGGTTCACAAAGCATAAAAAATAGACCCCAAAGCAATTTGTATCAGGGTTAAAAGAGTATCGAATCTGGATACTCTGGAATCAGTACTGGATATAACCAAAACAATTGAGAGATTGATTAATTAAAAATTTGCAATGTTATATCGCCCTTAGTAACATCGTCCAAAATTAGTGAGAATTCTGTAGCTAATTTCTGGGAATTCTGTACGGGTGTGTTTCAACGAATAATGTTATTCGTTGATGTCTTCTCGCTACAAAATCGTTGCTAACTAGAACATGACTAAAAGATGAGAAATTAATTTCTTAGTTTTCTTCGGCTTTATAATTTAATAAAACCGATTGAAATTATTGGCATATCAAAATTCTTGCAAAGTAGTAGTAGTATTAGTATTAGTAGTGATAGTATTAGTAGTAGTATTAGCAAAAACATTCTTCCAATGAAGATTTGTAAAATTCTAAAAAGCGCCATCTATTGGACTTACAATGAGTGAATATGAAAAGATTACTCAACTCGTCTAACGATCGTTAATACATACATATGTATGTAAGTATATTCGTTGGTATCTACACGCTACAAAATCGTTGCTAACTTATCAACTAGAAAAGTAGAAAAAAGGATTTTTTAAATTAAATTTGTATTTCGTTTTTTAATTTCTCAAAAACTATTAAAGCTACAGACATGGTTGAGATATTAAAATTTAGAGAAAAATAAGCACTTTCGAACAAATGTATTGCCATTTACTGATTGTAATTAAAAATCACCTAAAATTAATTTTATTGGTTTTGCAGATTTTCTGCTATATCTTAAATACGAAATTGAATTCGATAATAATATTAATACCAAAATATTCTTAAAACATCCCTCTTTAATATGTATTATACCGCATTCGCCGAGAAAATGTTTTTAAGCCCAGCAACGGTGATTTTTTAAACTGTTCTAGATATTGGTCAGATATTTTACATAATATCTCAGATTAGATAAATTTTGGAATTCAAGTTTTTATATAGCCTTATAGAGCATAAAATTTGCAAGAATACTGCATTTTTACTTTTTTACCTAAAACTTTCCTTTATTTTTTATGAATTTTTTTTTTAAACTAATTGAAATATCTTAACTAAATTGAATTGGGACATGATAAAATCACTAAAACTATCTCTAGGTATTCTACTTTAGGCCCTGTAAATCTCATCAACGGTGTTTTATATAAAGACTTTATCGACTTTTATATAACTTATTAATTATTTAATTTTACGAAATAGTTTCATAAAAAACTGACAGAAAGGGCTTTTAGAAACATAATGAGTTTTATTTATTTCTTTTTGATATTTTGATTTTTTTATAAAAATTTTATAAAATTTTATAATAATTTCAATTTAAAAATTACATTCGTGCAAAGTATGTAGCTATACAAAATTCTAAAAAGCGCCATCTATTGGACTTACGATGAGTAAGTATGAAACGATTACTCAACTCGTCAAACGATTGCTAATACATATTCGTTGATATCTACACGCTATAAAATCGTTGCTAACTTATCAGCTAGAAAAGTAGAAAAAAGGATTTTTTAAACTAAATTTGTATTTCTTTTTTTAATTTCTCAAAAACTATTAAAGCTACAGACATGGTTGAGATATCAATATTTAGAGAAAAATAAGCACTTTCCAACAAATGTATTGTCATTTACTGATTGTAATTAAAAATCACCTAAAATTAATTTTATTGGTTTGCAGATTTTCTGCTATATCATAAATACGAAATTGAATTCGATAATAATATTATTACCAAAATATTCTTAAAACATCCCTCTTTAATATGTATTATACCGCATTCGCCGAGAAAATGTTTTTAAGCCCAGCAACGGTGATTTTCTAAACTGTTCTAGATATTGGTCAGATGTTTTACATAATATCTCAGATTAGATAAATTTTGGAATTCAAGTTTTTATATAGCCTTATAGAGCATAAAATTTGCAAGAATACTGCATTTTTACTTTTTTACCTAAAACTTTCCTTTATTTTTTATGAATTTTTTTTTTAAACTAATTAAAATATCTTAATAACTAAATTGAATTGGGACATGATAAAATCACTAAAACTATCTCTAGGTATTCTACTTTAGGCCCTGTAAATCTCATTAGCCGAGATTTGTTCTAAGATATCTAGCAACGGTGTTTTATATAAAGACTATCGAATTTTATATAACTAACTAATTATTTAATTCTACTAAATGGTTTCATAAAAAAATTACAGAAAGGGCTTTTAGAAACTTAATTAGTTTTATTTATTCCTTTTCGATATTTTGATTTTTTTATTAAAATATAAAAAATTTTCTAATAATTTCCTTTTAAAAAATAGCATTCGTGCAAAGTAGCTATGCAAAATTCTAAAAAGCGCCATCTATTGGACTTACGATTGGACTTACGAGCAAATATGAAACGATTACTCAACTCTTCCAACGATTGCTAATACATATTCGTTGGTATCCACACGCTACAAAATCGTTGCTAACTTATCAACTAGAAAAGTAGAAAAAATGATTTTGTTCACTAAATTTGTATTTCTTTTTTGAATTTCTCAAAAACTATTAAAGTTACAGACATGGTTAAGATATCAATATTTAGAGAAAAATAAACAGTTTCCAACAAAAGTATTGTGATTTACAGATTGTAATTCAAAATCACTTGAAATCCATTTTATTTGTGTTGCATATTTTCCGCTATATCTTAAATACGAAATTGAATTCGATAATAATAATGATACCAAAATATTCTTAAAACATCCCTCTTTAATATGTATTATACCGCATTCGCCGATAAAATGTTTTTAAGCCCAGCAACGGTGATTTTCTAAACTGTTCTAGATATTGGTCAGATGTTTTACATAATATCTCAGATTAGATAAATTTTGGAATTCAAGTTTTTATATAGCCTTATAGAGCATAAAATTTGCAAGAATACTGCATTTTTACTTTTTTACCTAAAACTTTCCTTCATTTTTTATGAATTTTTTTTTTAAACTAATTAAAATATCTTAACAACTAAATTGAATTGGGACATGATAAAATCACTAAAACTATCTCTAGGTATTCTACTTTAGGCCCTGTAAATCTCATTAGCCGAGATTTGTTCTAAGATATCTAGCAACGGTGTTTTATATAAAGACTATCGAATTTTATATAACTAACTAATTATTTAATTCTACTAAATGGTTTCATAAAAAAATTACAGAAAGGGCTTTTAGAAACTTAATTAGTTTTATTTATTCCTTTTCGATATTTTGATTTTTTTATTAAAATATAAAAAATTTTCTAATAATTTCCTTTTAAAAAATAGCATTCGTGCAAAGTAGCTATGCAAAATTCTAAAAAGCGCCATCTATTGGACTTACGATTGGACTTACGAGCAAATATGAAACGATTACTCAACTCTTCCAACGATTGCTAATACATATTCGTTGGTATCCACACGCTACAAAATCGTTGCTAACTTATCAACTAGAAAAGTAGAAAAAATGATTTTGTTCACTAAATTTGTATTTCTTTTTTGAATTTCTCAAAAACTATTAAAGTTACAGACATGGTTAAGATATCAATATTTAGAGAAAAATAAACAGTTTCCAACAAAAGTATTGTGATTTACAGATTGTAATTCAAAATCACTTGAAATCCATTTTATTTGTGTTGCATATTTTCCGCTATATCTTAAATACGAAATTGAATTCGATAATAATAATGATACCAAAATATTCTTAAAACATCCCTCTTTAATATGTATTATACCGCATTCACCGAGAAAATGTTTTTAAGCCCAGCAACGGTGATTTTCTAAACTGTTCCGGATATTGGTCAGATATTTTACATAATATCTCAGATTAGATAAACTTTGGAATAAGAGTTTTTATAAAGCCTTATAGAGCATAAAATTTTCAAGAAAACTGCATTTTTACTTTTTTACCTAAAACTTTCCTTTATTTTTTATGATTTTTTTTTTTAAACTAATTGAAATATCTTAGCAACTAAATTGAATTGGGACATGGTAATATCATTAAAACTATCTCTAGGTATTCTACTTTAAGCTCTGTAAATCTCATTATTAATTTAACTTAAACTTAATTTGTACTTCTTTTTTTAATTTCTTAAAAACTTTTAAACCTACAGACATGGTTAAGATATCAATATTTAGAGCAAAATAAGCAATTTTCACGAAAGTATTGTCTTTTACAGATTCTAATTCAGAATCACCTTAAATCCATTTTATTGGTTTTGCAGACTTTCTGCTATATCTTAAATACGAAATTGAATTCGATAATAATACTGATACCAAAATATTCTTAAAACATCCCTCTTTAAGATCTATTATACCGCATTCGCCGAGAAAATGTTTACAAGCCCAGCAACGGTGATTTTCTGATATGTTCCAAATATTGGTCAGATATTTTACACAATATCTGGGATTATATAAAGTACAGAGTTTTAATTTTGATATAGACAAATAGAGCATAAAATTTGCAAGAAAACTGCATTTTTACTTTTTTTGTTAAAACTTTTCTTTATTTTTTATGAACTTTTTTTTGAAACTAACTAAAATATCTCAACAACTAAATGGATTTGTGATATGATAAAGGTATCAGAAATATCTTCAAGTATTCTACTTTATGTCCTGTAAATACCATTCACCGAGATTTGGTCTAAGATACTTAGCAACGGTGTTTTATATCATCCCTTTATAGACTTTATATTAGTAATTAAATATTTAATCATAATCAATGCTTTCATAGAAAACAAAAAGAAAATGTTTTTGGAAACGTAATCAGTTTTATTTATTTTTTTCAAATATTTTGGTTTTTTTAACAAAAATATTATATAATTTTATTAAATTCTGATTTTAAAAAAAATATTACCTATAAAGTAATTGAAATCGTTGCTAAACGACAATATATACAACGAGGATAAATTCACTCGTTGCATAGACGGCAATAGTTACGTTCCACCACGTGTTACTGGAAAAAATCTTAAGAAATCAAAATATTTATATAATTTAAATTTCTTTTTTGAATTTCTCAAAAACTATTAAAGCTAGAGTCATGATTTAGGCATCAATATTTAGGGAAAAATACATACTTTCCAACGAGAGTATTGTCATTTAAGGATTTTAATTGAAAATCACGAAAAAAGCTATTTTATTGTTGTTCCAGATTTTCTTCTATATCTCAAATACGAAATTGAATTCGATAAAACTAATGATACCAAAATATTCTGAAAAGAACCCTTTTTTGAGATATATTACACCTCATTCGCCGAGAAAATGTTTACAACCCCAGCAACGGTGCCCAAATCTTAGATTTAAAATTTTTAGTGTTTTTGCTTATAAAATTTTTTTTTTTGGTAATATTTCAAATATTTTTATTTAGAAACGTTTATGGCCATTCCCTACATAGATCCAGATAGGTTTTTTAAAAGAAAATTAAGTCTAAGTAGCAATATATACGCTTGGATTGTATTCCACTTTTTACGTTATAGCGTCTATACTAAATTACTCAGGCATATAATTTTGATGTCAAAAGATTTGTAAGAGTACAGGCTTTTAGATAATATATACCTATTTGGCCGAGAAAATGTTTTAGTAGCTAAAAACCGTGATTTTCTGATATCTTCCACATAATGGTCAGACATTTTACATCATATCTCCGATTATTTAAGCTATAGAACCTAAATATTTACATAGCCTGATAGCGCATAAAATTTGCAAGAAAACTGCGTTTTTACTTTTTTATTTAAAGCTTTCCTTTATTTTTTATGAGCTTTTGAAAATAAAGAAAGGAAAAAAAATTTCCCAGGGGTGTAAACCACCCTGATCGTTGCTAAATATCGTTGCTAATTTCACGGACGTACACATTTATTAACTTTGACGATAAAGACCGAACTGACTTTTATGTACGTAATTCACTTCACTTCACTTCAATTCAAATTTTACAATTTCAATTTAAATACGCAACACATTAAATTCCAGAATAAAAGCGTCCGACTTTAAATTGAAGTGCTGGCAACTGAATTTGAAGTATGCAACTAAAAACTAAATTGAACATATTTTATTTTAAAGTTGCAGCATTTTTATTTTAGTAAACAAAGTATTTCATATTCGATTTTAAATATTTCTACTTCATTTTAAAGTATTTCTTGTAAATAACTAGCCACTTAAAATCAAAAAAAAATTATTTGATTTTACGTTGCTGTTTTTTTCTGTGTGTAGATATGCTGGGAAATGCAAAATCAGAAAAAAGTATTTCTGGAGAATACAAAGCGCTCCAGGGAATACTAGGTGCAACAATAATTAGCCACCAATCTAAAAAAGGTTAAAAAAATATTTAAATGTCTATTTTCACAACCACGCGTGCGTTAGCAGGATTCTAACCCACACCCTCAACATGCTAGGCGAGTACTTGCTCTACTACACTATTGAGAGCCACAATTCTAATTTTCAAATTTCAATTTATTAAACGCCAAAGTGACAGGTAAAAAATAGTTCGATGAGTTCGAATCGGAATTGCTTTCGTTTCGAACATGTGAAATTCGATCGGATTGCAGAACACCTTAAAAAATACAAATCGGAATTTAATTTCGATTCAGAATCAATTCCGGATCGGAATACAGAACAAGGCTGAGCATTTAAAACGTACATAAATACATCGAACTTTAATTACTGAGGCATTAAATTCTTATTACTAAAAAGCAATTCTTTTGATACCCTACACCCGAAAGGGTATATTCACTTTTTGCTTCCGTTTGTATATATTCTGTATATATTCTGGCTCAGATTCACCGCCTGAGTCGATTTAGCCCTGTCCGTCCGTCTGTCTGTCCGTCCGTCTGTCTGTAAAAAATACGATTAAGGGAGAACGAATATGAAGCTATGAATTTTGTGACGAATATTTTTTGTCATAATAGGCTGTTTGGTATTAAACACAATACCAACATGGCTGTTTGGAACACATGCAATCTTGCATCTTGGAGATTTATAACTTCGCAACCATGTCCGTTATCGAACTTTGAGAAATTTTGCTGGGATATTTAAGGGGTTGGTAACGAAATCCCGAAAGACAAAATCCCGAACGACAAAATCCCGAACGACAAAATCCCGAACGACAAAATCCCGAAATGACAAAATCCCGAAACGACAAAATCCCGAAATAACAAAATCCCGAAATTACAAAACTAGTTTTTCGGTATTCTCCATCTTCTTGAATACCTTGAATACATTTTAAAACCACTAGCAAACAATTCCAAGAAAGTAATAAAAAATTACTCTTATTTTACTTCTCTAAAATTATTATTAAAAAATAAAAAAAAACATTATTAAAAAAATTTTAGCAGAGCCCTCTCGGAGGCTCTGAGGTGAGGTGATGTAAGGTTTTTTGCATACAGGTTTTTCCGCGTATTTGCAGCCTTCGGCTGCGGCAGGGATCATAACCCTCAATCAGCAGAATCCTCACGGTCATGTGAAGTTTTTTGCATTCAGGTTTTTTCGCGTATTGGCGGCCTTCGGCCGCGGCAGCGATCATAACCCTCAATCAGCAGAATCCTCACGGTAATGTGAAGTTTTTGCATACAGGCTTTTCCGCGTATTGGCGGCCTCCGGCCGCGGCAGGGATCATAACCCTCAATCAGTAGAATCCTCACGGTCATGTGAAAATTTTTTGCATATTGTAGATTATAACCTTCAGACAACAAAATTCTCTCGATATTACAACTTTGCTTTTCTGCCATTGTAAAAAAAGGCAAGTAGGCGCGTACTACGCTTCGGAAAAAATTGTGACTTAAATGTCATTTCTTCATTAATTTAAATTTTATTTCATGATTTTCGGGATTTCTCATTTCGGTATTAAAAATTTTTCGGGATTTTGTCGTTTCGGGATTTTGTCGCATCGGGATTTTGTCGTTTCGGGATTTTAAAATTTTTCGGGATTTTGTCGTTTCGGGATTTTGTAATTCGGGATTTTGACTGTCTCCCATATTTAAGCTATTGCAGCAAAGATAAAAGGAAAAACAGTTACTCATAACTACTGAAAATAAAGAATACTTCTAAACAAACTAATGGCGGAATTCTGTACATTTAGTTAACATGATTAGTATCGTTAAATACGATATCCATAAATAAAATAGAAGATTTATCTAAAATTTATAATTTTTTTCAATTGTGAAAAAATCAATCATATTATAAAGCAGCGTTACATTTTACGTTAACTTAAGGAAATTCAGAAAGTACGAAAAAGGTAAAAGTACATTTTGTAGCTCTCGGTGTAAAGAACACTATAATTTTCTATTCTAGGAAGTAATTTGTACTCCGTGAAGCAAGAATAAACGTTTTGTTAACAGTTTAAGCACATTTATGCACTAATATATTTGCTAATTAAGAAAAACATCAAATTTATTTTATATTATAGTATACCGGCAACACTGCTTTGGTAACAGAATTCATAAGAGGCGCAAAAATAAATGCGTTCTATACAAACGGGCAACACTAATATCGGCAAATTCAATGGCGAGGTGAACGAAAATATGGGGGTATACGCCATTTTATGGCTGCTCTTTTATTTTAATTGGATAATCAATTTGATTATACAATGTTTTATTTTGCGTGAATTGTTCATAAAATAGGTCATACAGTTTCTGGTATAAAATAGTGGCGGATTTAAGCGTATAAAACAATTTACTTTACATTTTTTGGTGTTAATCTGCACTTGCAATGATTTCTAACCTTAAAATACTATTCCCAAATTGGTTCTAATTAAGTAATAAACTATTTAAAAGTAAAATGGATATTAAATAGACTAAATGTTGGCATAAATAAATAAATGAAAATTGATGTCTTTGAATTCATCAGTTATATGAATAATTAACTAAGTTGCTATTTTAAAACAAACAATTCCACTTAAAAATCTGAATTGTCATTGGGGTCATCGGAGGTCTGTAATATTGAGTTTCTCTTGTAGTAACCCCTCCGCCGCGAACGTCACACTAACAACAGGGGCACGTAACTTTCAGTTTTCTATACAAAAAACCCCGTTCCCTTTCCTTGACACTCTTCATCATTGGTCTGTAATGTTGAGTTTCTGAGCTGAGTTTTTGGCTTTTTCACGAACACTACTTTACGTCAGAGTTGCAAATTTTAGCGAATTTCAGCAGTTTCCTATCTAATTATCTCTGGTAGGAAGTGTTGCAATGATAATTTAGCTTTTTTTTACTGCTAAACACTTATATTATTTTATTCCACCCCTCTAGAACACTGCTTAAATTGGTGATTTGGGCTCGACGACAGCAAATGGTTTGATTGGCGTTTTTGAAGTTCATCCTGATTCATCCTCTCAAGCTTTTGCTGAGAGTTGACAACTTTGCATGGAAAACAAAAACAATTTGATCAATTAAAAATTTGAAATGTAATTTCGCCCTAGCATAACCACGGCATAAGCGTTTATATCAGTTCATCCTCTCATGCTGCGGATAAGAGTAAGGTTAGGAATCCCGGGATCCCGAAATCCCGGGATTTATCCCCGCATGTTTATCCCCACATAAAATCGTGCTTATACTTGCTTTGTTACCGCAAAAATTCATTTTGGAACTGCTATGGCGCTGTTCAGACATGAGACATACATATGTCCCGAGTTTGGAACTATTCATCGCTAGTGTCCCCTGAAGCAGAGTGCGGAATGGCTCACGAGTGAGCGGCTCATTTCGTCTCACGCTCGCTCGTGAGCGAGCCAAGCAATGCCAAATGGCTCAGGGCTCTCGAGCGTGAGCTAACAAAAAAATTTTTTCAGCTCACGTTCGTGAGCTGTGAGCACTTCAGAAAGCTCTCGCTCGTGAGCCGTGAGCCGAAGACAAATTTCAGTCGGCTCGCGCTCGTGAGCTGAGCGACATCAGACAGCTCACGCTCGTGAGCCGAGAGCTAAACCTTCAGCTCACGAGCGCTCGTGAGCCGAGAGCTAAACAAACAGCTCACGAGCGCTCGCGAGCCGAGAGCTAAACAAACAGCTCACGAGCGCTCGCGGGCCGAGAGCTAAACAAACAGCTCACGAGCGCTCGTGACCAAACTGAAGGGATACATATGCATCTGAATATATATTATAGTGTTTTATACGTAGATATACATTCATTGTTATGTATTGATATGCCAAGAAGCAATTTGATAAAGGTTGTTGTGGTGTGACGTGGGTGGTGACCAAAAAATTGTTATTGCACCAATCGATAGGATATGTCGTGAAACGGATTTGGGACATGGTCCGAGGGTGGCAGGGTATTCCAAACGGGGTCATATGGGTCACTTTAACTAAATAATTTTTATTGCGTCAATCGATAGGAAATGTCGCTAAATTAATCCGAATATGATTTTCGGATATACATATGTATATTTCTAGTCGTAGAGAAGAGGACAGAATGCGATATGAAAATTTTTTGTTGTAATACAACGTACAAGTTCAACAAAAAACAAATTTAAATATTTATGTGAGATCGAAGAAAAATCTTTATTCTGGTCTAAAAATTAATTAAATATTAACGAAATCTATATCATTGAGTTTGAGCAATAATAAACCAGACGAGTTACCTGTAACACCATTGTTGGGACAACCCACAGTAATTATTATTTTATTGAACTTTTAAATACCTACCTGCATATCTGTAACAAATACTTCTGAAAATTAATCTCCCAAATAACTCTGTTTCAGGAATGTTCTCTTTGGTTTTTCCAACAGAAAAGGCTATTACCCCTTTAACCCTATTAACCCTATTAACCCTTTTCCATATCATTGATACTCTTATCATTGGTTGCATTTTAAAAAACGACAGGACAAGGCAAGGCTTCTTGCTTATTTATGCACTAAAAAAATTTGTTTACCTACTGTAGGATCACAAAACGATCACGAAAAAAGCACGAAAAAAGGGTCAGTGTCGTCGCTCTGTTCCCCTCTCGTTCACGCTCAAACCGTTTGTGAGGATCGTAGCGAATATGTGTTGGTTTCGTGGAATCGGGTAAAAGAGTTCAGAATAAGACCGCGATTTTATGAGAGCTCATATCTGAGCAGTTTTCATAGCAATCTCATAAAACGCATGATAAAAGATCGTCACCAACACTTTTCCTTTCTGTTCTTCCTTGTATATACATATTAAAAAATTATGAATGAAATGAAATTATGAAATTATGAGTGCAGAAACAATTTGCAAGAAAAGAAAAAAATTAAATAAACCAGAATTTTACTTTAAGATAGTTTTAATTTTTTTAACAAATTTTTTCTCGGAATAACAATTTTCCCAACGCTAAACAAAATATGTTTTGTTTGGTTGAATAAAAAATGAAAAAGATTGATTTTTAGACCAGAATATAGATTTTCTTTCGATCTCACATAAATATTTATATTTAAATTTGTTTTTTGTTGAACTTGTACGTTATATTACAACAAAAAATTTTCATATCGCATTCTGTCCTCTTCTCTACGACTAGAAATATACATATGTATATCCGAAAATCATATTCGGATTAATTTAGCGACATTTCCTATCGATTGACGCAATAAAAATTATTTAGGTTAAGTGACCCATATGACCCCGTTTGGAATACCCTGCCACCCTCGGACCATGTCCCAAATCCGTTTCACGACATATCCTATCGATTGGTGCAATAACAATTTTTTGGTCACCACCCACGTCACACCACAACAACCTTTATCAAATTGCTTCTTGGCATATCAATACATAACAATGAATGTATATCTACGTATAAAACACTATAATATATATTCAGATGCATATGTATCCCTTCAGTTTGCTCACGAGCGCTCGTGAGCTGTTTGTTTAGCTCTCGGCTCGCGAGCGCTCGTGAGCTGTTTGTTTAGCTCTCGGCTCGCGAGCGCTCGTGAGCTGTTTGTTTAGCTCTCGGCTCGCGAGCGCTCGTGAGCTGTTTGTTTAGCTCTCGGCTCGCGAGCGCTCGTGAGCTGTTTGTTTAGCTCTCGGCTCACGAGCGCTCGTGAGCTGAAGGTTTAGCTCTCGGCTCACGAGCGTGAGCTGTCTGATGTCGCTCAGCTCACGAGCGCGAGCCGACTGAAATTTTTCTTCGGCTCACGGCTCACGAGCGAGAGCTTTCTGAAGTGCTCACAAAAAGTTAGCGTGAGCGTGAGCTAACAAAAAATTTTTGCACCAATCCGAAAAAAAATTTCAGTCGGCTCACGCTCGTGAGCTGAGCCGCTCATGAGCGAGCAATTCCAATACTTTTTGATATAATTTAATACCTTTCTGCTACCATTTAATGCTTTTTACTACTTCTTGAATATAAAACTTTGTAAGCTGAATTTTACGAATATTATACCGTGTTTAATAATGACCTAATTATCTGAGTGACCTAATTATCTGAATATAAAACTCTTTATACTCCCCACTGGTGGTGAATACAAACATTCTGATATAAATTTTATTATATAACTATATAATATTATATAAACTATATATAATTATATACCAACTGTTAACGACCTCCGCAACGTCCGTGAAATTAGCAACGATAGTTAGTAACGATCAGGGTGGTTTACACCCCTGGGAAATTTTTTTTTTCACTACTTTCAAAAACTCATAAGAAATAAAGGAAAGCTCTATTAGGCTATTATCAAAGAATATGTAATAAATAGAAGCGCATCTCATACATGTTTCAGAACAAAAAAGTTTCTTCGGTGGACGTAGCCGTACGTCCATGTTGCGCATCATTCTTCGTACGTCCATAACCTGAGGTTTCTCTATGGAGGTAGCCGTACGTCCATGTTGCGCAACATTCTTCGTACGCGTCATCATGGATTTTACGGCAGCTTCAGTTATCAGCATCAAAGCCGGTAGCAATTTCGCATCCATTTATGGTGTGTGAAGCCATTTTTTTATAGGGCACGATAGCGTAGTGGCTAGAGTAGATTGCTCGCAAGCAAAAGGCCTGGGTTCAAAACTGGGTGCGGGAGTAGTTAAAAAAATTTTTTTTTTCAAACAATTTTTTCAATTTAAGCATGATTTTGTAATTTTTGTTCATTTTTATTTTTATTCGCGTCTCCATGCCAGGTGTTCTTTTTTTTACTAACGATGTGTAGAAGAATTTTAAATGCCGGTGTTTGTGTCATTCATCGTACGACGGATGAGCTTTGCGTGGCTATTTTTGAGTTCTCAGAGTTGAGGACGCTAGACGTCGGCAAAAAATGAAAACGAAAGAGAAGAATGCCTTTTTAGCAATAAGAAGAACGTAGCGCAACTGCGTTTTTTCTTATTGAAAAATTAAGGAAAATTGTCGGTATGTTTTGGCATTTTATCCGGTACAATTAATTGAAATAATTTTTGATAAAAGTAGTTAACTTTTTTTATTAAATTAAAACACTTTTGAAAATTTGAACTATAATTCTATTAGAAATAGAACTATAAACTTCTAATTCTTCCAATTCAAACTTCCAATTTAATAAAGTATTTTACAAAATGTTCATACCTATAGAAAATGTTGAAATTTAATAAAGTAAGCTTACAAATAAAATATTTAGAGTATTTATTATAAATGAATTAAAAAATTGTTTTAAAAAATTAAATTTCAAAAATTATTAAAATTAATAAATACGCAATATTTATTACTTGTAAACTGTTAGAAATTTTCAGAAAAATTATCTGGTTAATCTAAAAAAAATTTTACAATTATTTTCATTTCCAATTTTTCATATCGCGTAACATAAGAAATCCTGAAATGGCTTTTTAATTTTAAGTTGCAAAAATTTCTAGCTTCGGCCGCAAGCGCCGACAACCTTGCCAACACACGACCGAAGCAAACACAGACGTATAAAATTACCCAACACAAGCAGCAAGCAACTGTACCTTGCAAAAGCGACGAAACGAAAGGGTAAGAAATACACATGAAATGCATTGGGCTCGGACCATGAAAGAAGAAATAATAATAAGCAATCAAATCTAGGAAAGGGGAACGAAGAGAGAAGAGAAGAAATTCACGAGAAATTATCGAGCTCGGGCCACAATACTTGTCGTGTGTATTGCCTACGTCCAAAAAGAATACATGTTGCTAGTACCCCTTTGCCAACCGACCGACCGCATCTGTTGCGAAAAATTGAAAAATTTTCGTCATGCGCTTTCTATGTACTGTATATTCTTTGCTATTATGCTCTATATTTAGGTTCTAAAGCTGAAGGAATCGGAGATATGATGTAAAATGCCTGACCATTATGTGGAAGATATCAGAAAATTAGGGTTCTTAGCTACCTAAACATTTTATCGGCCGAATAGGTATATATCAGCTAAAAGCCTGTACCAAAGAATATACAATATATAGAAGGCGCATCACTAAAAAAAACTTTCAAAATTTTCAATTTCTAGAATCAGATGCGGTCGGTCGGCAGAAAGCGGGTGCAAGCAAAATGAGTGAAAAGAGCGTCACTGCTTTGAAAGTTTATTTTGCCTTTGCTTTGGTTTTTCTCCGCTTTTTCTGCTTAGCATTGGCATCATGTCCCGAGCTCTTGCCATTTATGTGAATTGCTTCTCTTCTTTCTTCGTTTCCCTCACCCTTTCATTGCTTATTATCAAACCATTTCTTTCTTCGTTCACGGCCCGAGCCAAATGCATTTCATGTGTGTTTCTTTCCCATCGTTAGCCAAGAAAGAACACCTGGCATGGAGTAGTAAAAAAGACGCGAGAAGAGAACACGAAACCAAAAAGTTGCAATATGGTTGAGAGGTTGAGACCAAAAGAGAAAAAGTTATTAAACAAATGAGAGAATGAGGAGAAACACAAAAAAACACTCAGGGCCGGTTTTTCCATCTCCGTGTAAATATCGCTTTATCTGTAGGTTAACTACACAGTAGATTAATGTTACCAGGGACTTTATCTCAGAGTGCGTTGTTTGACGCTATTATGACTATATATGACTGTCGTGTAACTATCCTACAGATAAACGCAAAATATCGATATATTAACTTCCGGTGAAACTTCAGTCGACTGTTTTCATGCGATTTGATTGACAGACAGATTTTTTTTATTGAAATCCCGAAGCGCAAATTTCTCTCCGCAAGAAGTGTTGCAACTTGTGACACAAGTTGTAAGAAAGCATAAAAAAATAATAGAGTGTAAGAAAACCGATAGTTGACACTTGGCGCAAAAAGAATGAAGCATGGGAAAACGTTGCAAAGAGTTTCAACGAGGAGGGAGGAGATATACCTAGGAGCAGTATAGTCTTAAAGGAAAAATATGAAAACTTAGAATAGCTGTCAAATATATTAACCTCGTAGTTAATTTCCAAAATATTTGCTCAATTAAAAAGTTCGGGCACCAAGCACGTATATTGCATTTGTCAATAACATGAAACGCGTCCTCTATACAAACGTCATTAAACATTTATCTGCCGTGTAAGCTCGCTACACGCTGGTCCAACCACCGTGTAATTTATCTGTCGTGTTGTTTATAGTTATCCGGCAGATTACTTTTACACGGAGGTGGAACAACGCGTGCAGACATTTACACGCCGGATAAATTTACACACTACTTTACACGGAGATGGAACAACCGGCCCTCAAAAGTGTACGTACCAGTACGTACACCAGAGCAAACATTTTCGGCCGAAAATTTATATGAGATGCGCCTTCTATACCTTGTATATTATTTGCCTGTACTCTTACAAATTTCAAATGCCTGAGTAATTTAGTATAGACGCTATAACGGAAAAAGTGGAATACAATCCAAGAGTATATATTGCTACTTAGACTTAGTTTTCTTTTAAAAAACCCATTTGGATCTATGTAGGGAATGGCCATAAACGTTTCTAAATAAAAATATTT
This sequence comes from Conops quadrifasciatus, assembly GCA_949752815.1. Lineage (NCBI taxonomy): Eukaryota > Metazoa > Arthropoda > Insecta > Diptera > Conopidae > Conops > Conops quadrifasciatus. The sequence continues at coordinate 21,621,478 of OX457077.1, read as the reverse complement.
GAAATATTACCAAGAAAAAAAATTTTATAGGCAACAACTTTAAAAATTTTAAACCTAAGATTTGGACTCCGTTGCTGGGCTTATTAACATTTTCTCGGCAAATGAGGTGTAATATATCTCAAAGAGGGTTATTTTCAGAATATTTTGGTATCATTAGTTTTATCGAATTCAATTTCGTATTTGAGATATAGAAGAAAATCTGGAACAACAATCAAACAACTTTTTTGTGATTTTCAATTAAAATCCTTAAATGACAATACCATGCCTTATCCCTAAATAATCCTTAAATGACAATACAATTCGATGGAAAGTATTTATTTTTCCCTAAATATTGATACCTAAATCATGACTCTAGCTTCAATAGTTTTTGAGAAATTTGAATAGGAATTTTAAATTAAATAAATATTTGAATTAGGAATTTTAAATTAGATAAGATTTTTTTCCAGAAACACGTGGTGGAGCGTAAACTATTACCAAAGAATATGTATTGTATAGAAGGCGCATCTCATACAAATTTTCGAACGAAAAATTTTGTTCTGTGGGTCGTACCGGTACGACCCAAGTTTATAAACATTGTTTCTACACATTGTCTTTTTCGCTCAATTTTTACTCAATTTCTTGTGGTCATGTTAACTTTCCATTGCTATCGTATTTTCTCGTTTTTCGGCAAACGATGGCCGCAGTGAACTTCTACCTGAAAAACCAGCAATCGTTTATAAGGCTTGGTAGCCTAGTGGATAGAGTAGGTTACTGACGAGTAGAAAGGCCTGAGTTCGAACCTGGATGCGGGAATGTTTTTAAAAATGTCTTTGTAATATTTATTTTTTCAATTTAAGGCATTTTTAATTTTTTACATTTTTCTTGCTATTCTCGTCTCCATGCCAGGTGTTCTTTTTTTGGGTAACGATGTGTAAAATAATTTGGAATGCATGTGTTTGTATCATTTAGCGTCTGTGTGTCATCGCATGTAGAATAAGCTTTGCGTGGCTATTCTTGAGTTCTCAGAGTTGACGACGCTAGACGTCGAAAATAAATGAAAACGACAGAGAAGAATGCCTTTTTAGCAATAAGAAGAACGTAGCGCAACTGGGTTTTTTCTTATTGAAATATTAGGACAAAATGTCGGTGCATGTTCGGTGGTATGTTCGGTGCATTTTATCCGGTACAATAAATTAATATAATTTTTTGTTAAATGTAACCGAATTTAATCCTAGTTATTCATTTTTTTTTTTTAAATTAGTGGACATTTGGGATAACGATAAACTAATTCATGTCCAAACATATAGAAAGAGTTCAAATTTAAGTAAGTAAACTTACAAATTTTTAATATTTAAGCTTTTAATAAGGATTAACGTGCAATAAATACTTATATTTATTAATTTTTGGAATTTAATTTTTCAAAATAATTTTTTAATTATTTTTAATAAATACTACAAATATTTTAATATTTTTAAAATATTTTAATAAAAAATTATATAAAAATTTTAATATTTTAAAAATATTTGTAGTATTTATTAAAAAGAATTAAAAAATTATTTTGAAAAATTAAATTCCAAAAATTAATAAATATAAGTATTTATTGCACGTTAATCCTTATTAAAAGCTTAAATATTAAAAATTTTGTTAGAAATAAGAAAAACGCGTGCGACTTATTTCATAGCTCTTTATTCAGGAAGTGAAGTGAAAAGTAAGAATAATCCAATATGTCTAATAACTTTGAAGTTGGCGGCAGTTTATAATAAATACAATTGAATAGAAAGGTAGATGCACAATGCAAGTTGATTAACAATCTCCGCCTCAATTGTATTACAAATATAATTTACAAAATTAATGTTTAAATTCAATACGTAACATTTTGCATAACTGTAAATGTTTATCTTTAGTTAAATGTTTAGTTAATAGGTCAGCAATATTTTCTGCTGACGGTACATATTTCAACACAATAATCTTTTCATTGTATTTTTCTTTAATGTAGTGATATTTAATATCTATATGACGACTTCTTTTCTGTGTCGTCGGGTTTTTAACTATAAATTGGGCGCTCTGATTATCACAAAATAAAGTAGTTGGACTGCAGATGTATTTCTGGAAACCCATTTCCGTAAGTAAACTGCGATAAAAGACTATTTCTTTTGTGCCTTGGCACATCGCGACATATTCCGCTTCCATTGTACTAAGAGATATTGAAGTCTGCTTTTTAGATTCCCACGCAATAGGTGCATTCGCAAATAACATCACATGTCCACTATATGATTTACGGTCATGTGTATCTCCGCCCCAATCCGCATCTGTGTAACAGGTTAAAAACTCGTTGTTGTTGTTGTTGTCGTGGTGACTGTTGTTGTCATCATAACTCAGTACGCCTTTCGGGTTTTTACGCAAATATCTTAACACACGTTTAGCCGCCACGAAATGTTCATTATGAGGATGTGTATTGAATTGTGATAACCTGGAAATAATGTGTGCGATATCCGGTCTAGAAACCACCGCTAAATACATTAAGGAGCCCATTAAAGACTGATATTTCGTTGTATCTAATCCTTCGCAGTTCTTGTTACATTTTTCCAATATAGTGCCACAGACAAATGGTGTGTTCGATGATTTGCATTGATCCACTGTTGTAGTAAATTCTCAACATATTTTCCTTGATGTACTATGATAGGACCTCTCAAACTGTCACGTTCAATTTCAAGGCCTAAATATTCTTTAATAGGTCCACGGTCAATTATGTCAACAAATTTTTTAATTTCTTCAATGATTTTTTGCATACGTTGATCTGACGAGCATGCAAGCAATATATCATCTACATAAATTGCTATTAAATTTATTCCATCAGCTTCCATCTGGTAAACGCAGCTATCAGTTTCGCAACGTTTAAATCCAATTTTAAGCAAGATTTCCGTGATCTTAATATTCCAATCCCTCCCAGCTTGCTTGATATCAATATGACTGATTCCGCGTCTCCATTATGTTTTTCATGATATTTAGCTGATTTTTATTTTTATTTCAAAATAAAAATTGTCAGAATCGTTAGTAACAGGATCTGCTGTTTTAACACGGTCTGAATAGGAATTTTCGTAAAATATGACATCCCTAGCAATTGTAACTGATTTGCGCGTCATGTTATATAATCGATACGCTTTTGACGTGTCCGAGTAACCAATAAATGTTAATTTTTCACCACACGGTTCGAACTTTGATTTTCCAGGACGTTTATTAAGCACAACAGCATCAGAACCAAAAACTTTTAAGTGAGAGACACAAGGTTTGTATCCACACCAGCGCTCATAAGGAGTCTTGCCTTGTAGTTTATTAGTCGGTGCACGATTACGCAGATACACGGCTGTATTTACAGCTTCTGCCCAAAAACTTTGATGAAGAGATGATGTAACCAGCATACAACGTGACATCTCTACTAGAGTTCGATTTGCTCTTTCGGCAACTCCGTTTTGCTGAGGTGTATACGCGACCGTTGTTTGGTGTTTTATACCTCTTGCATTTGTAAAATTTTCAAACTAATATATTCGCGACCGTTATCACTACGAATTACTTTTAATCTCTTTCCAGTCATATTTTCAGCTTTTACTATAAAATCTTTTATGGCGTCTAATGCCTCCGATTTTCGTTTTAAAAAATATACGCTTATGTATCGCGAGTAATCATCAATTATTGCCATAAAGTAAATGGCACCTCCTTTTGAGGGTGTACGCATGGGTCCACAAATATCAGTGTGTATAAGATCTAATACCGATTCACTAAAAATATTGTTAAAGGTTTTAAACGGCTTCGAATTAATTTTACAAAGTCCGCAAGTTATACAGGAAAACTCTTTTAGTTTCGGAAGACTTATACCACGCACTATGTTTTCATCACTTAATTTTTTTAAATCACGTACATTCAGATGACCATACCGTTTATGCCACACTTCGAAGTTATTATTGATGTCGTTTCCAATATTAGAACTGAGCAGAGCATGCTCATTCTTTTTATCCAACTCCGCGATATAAATGCCTTCATGCAGCCTTGCTTTTAATAAAATCTCGTTTTCACTATTTTTTACTACGGCCTCAGTTTTTGAAAAAATTACTGTACACTTGGCATACATTGCTTTTGTCACCGATATAAAATTGGAATGTAGTTTCGGCACATATAACACATCTTTTAATTCAATGTTCTTTTTATAAAATTTCACAACAATGTTACCTATGCCTTCTGCAGAGAGTCTTTCTCCACTCGCTAGTACAATGTCTTGATTATACCAAAGAATATGTATTGTATAGAAGGCGCATCTCATACAAATTTTCGAACGAAAAATTTTGTTCTGTGGGTCGTACCGGTACGACCCAAGTTTATAAACATTGTTTCTACACATTGTCTTTTTCGCTCAATTTTTACTCAATTTCTTGTGGTCATGTTAACTTTCCATTGCTATCGTATTTTCTCGTTTTTCGGCAAACGATGGCCGCAGTGAACTTCTAACTGAAAAACCAGCAATCGTTTATAAGGCTTGGTAGCCTAGTGGATAGAGTAGGTTACTGACGAGTAGAAAGGCCTGAGTTCGAACCTGGATGCGGGAATGTTTTTAAAAATGTCTTTGTAATATTTATTTTTTCAATTTAAGGCATTTTCAATTTTTTACATTTTTCTTGTTATTCTCGTCTCCATGCCAGGTGTTCCTTTTTTGGGTAACGATGTGTACAATAATTTGGAATGCATGCGTTTGTATCATTTAGCGTCTGTGTGTCATCGCATGTAGAATAAGCTTTGCGTGGCTATTCTTGAGTTCTCAGAGTTGACGACGCTGAGTTGACGACGTCGAAAATAAATGAAAACGACAGAGAAGAATGCCTTTTTAGCAATAAGAAGAACGTAGCGCAACTGGGTTTTTTCTTATTGAAATATTAGGACAAAATGTCGGTATGTTCAGTGCATTTTATCCGGTACAATGAATTAATATAATTTTTTGTTAAACGTAACCGAATTTAATCCTAGTTATTAATTTTTTTTTTTAAATTAGTGGACATTTGGGATAACGATAAACTAATTCATGTCTATACATACAGAAATAGTTCAAATTTAAGAAAGTAAGCTTACAAATTTTTAATATTTAAGTTTTTAATAAGGATTAACGAGATAATATTTTAGGAAAATATTTAAAAGGTTATGAGCAATAAATACTTGTATTTATTAATTTTTGGAATTTAATTTTTCGAAATAATTTTTTAATTCTTTTTAATAAATACATACATACTACAAATATTTTAAAAATATTAAAATTTTAATATAATTTTATATTAAAATATTTTTAAAATATTAAAATATTTGTAGTATTTATTAAAAAGAATTAAAAAATTACTTTGTAAAATTAAATTCCAAAAATTAATAAATACGAGTATTTACTGCTTGTAACAAATATTTTCGTAAAATATGATCTCGTTAATCCTTATAAAATTTTACAATTTTTTTTAATCCTAATTTCTCAAATCGCGTAACATACAAAAATCTTCAAATATCTTTTCAATTTGCAAAATTGAAAGTTCCAAAAATTTCTAGTTGCGGCCGCAGCCGCCGACAACCTTGCCTATGACCAACACACGACCAAAGCATACGCAGACGTATAAATTTACCCAACACAAGCAGCAAACAACTGTTCGTTGTCAAAAGCGACGAAACGAAAGGGCAAGAAATTCACATGAAATGCATTCTACTCGGGCCATGAACGAAGAAATAAGTCGTTCAAATCGCCTTCTTTTTGCTTATCATGTGTTTTGTGTGTATGTTGCAATAGAAGCACCATATAAATTGTTAATAAGCAATGCGTTTGTAGAGTGAAAAGAAGAGAGAGGGGAAGCAATTCACTTGCTGGCAAGAGTGGCAAGAGCTCGGGCCATGAAACATCATGTCCCGAGCTCGGGTCATGATATTCGTCGAGTGTGTGCCTATACTCAAAGAATACATGTTGCTAATACCCCTCCGCCTACCGACCGACCGCATCTGTTGCGAAAAATTGAAAATTTTGAGTGATGCGCCTTCTATATATTGTATATTCTTTGATTATACTCTCTCAAGAAAACAAATGCAGTTTTGTCGCGACACATATGACATGATGCACCACTATCGATGATCCAAACCATTTTGTCTTTCGGCGAACGGTACATGCTAGAGAGCATTAACGCATGATGTGGTTGGGTCTGTGAAGTCTTTTTGCACTGAGAGCGTATATGTCCTCTCATACCACACCCGTAACACTTTATATTTTTGCGTGGTGCCATATAACGGTTTTTTGGTTTCTCAATAACACTTTTAGTACAGTATCGCTGTTTTCTCTCATCAAATGATTTTACAGAAAACAATTTTTCACCGCATATATTGCTCTCCGAGAACTGTCTTGCTTCTTCCTCGAAGATTTTTGCTTTTAGAAGGTCCAGCGTTGGCAATTCGTCGCGACTCTCGATGGCCACCACAAAGCTCTCCATTTCGTTTGGTAATCCGCATAAGATCATTATGCATAGAATGTCTTCTTGCACTTCCACACCGATCTCTTTTAAGCTTTCAACGGTCGACAAAAAATTATTAATTTGTGGACCGAGCTTTCGTCCACTCTCACAACGAAATCTTACCAAATGTTTAAATAAATTTACTTTACGCGCGGGTCCTTTCGTTTGATAGATGTTTTTTAATTTTTTCCAAGCCTCTTTGGCTGTTACACAGTTTCTCACATGCAGGATTTCAGAAGGCTTGATGCACAAAAGAATACTAGCTAATGCCTTAGTATCAGCACTTTTCCAAGCATTTTTCTCAGCTTCTGCAGCTGAATCCAATGGAACTAAGTCTATTGCACACCATAAATCTTGCATCACTAGAAAACTTTTCATTTGGACCGACCAAATGTCATAGTTTTCTGCACTAAGTTTATCAATTTGTGCTATTGAACCAGCCATCGTTACAAGTAGAAGAACAAACTGGTTTATTTAGAAATATGCGACCGTACGCGAAAAATTTTTGACTTCAGCACTGCCTGGGCCCATAACCCTTGTTAGAAATAAGAAAAACGCGTTTTTCTTATTTCTAACAAATTTGTAAGCTAAATATTAAAAATATGAGCTCGTTAATCCTTATAAAATTTTACCATTGTTTTAATTCTCAATTTCTCATATCGCGTAACCTAAAGAATTACAAATTTCCAAAATTGAAAGTTCAAAAATTTCTAGTTGCGACCGCAAGCGCCGACAACCTTGCCTATGACCAACACACGACCAAAGCGTACACAGACGTATAAATTTACCCAACACAAGCAGCAAGAAACTGTACGTCGTCAAAAGCGACGAAACAAAAGGGCAAGAAATACACTGGGCTCGGTCCAAGAACGAAAAAAGAAATCGCACAAATTGGTTCAAAACGCCGTCTTTTTGGTTATCATGTGTTTTGTGTGTGTGTGCCTGCATCAGGTTGCACTAGAAGCATCACAATAACAAAGAATATATATGCAAAATATTCTTGGATAATAAGCAAAGATTCGATAGAGAAACGAGGAGAGAAGGGAAGCAATTCACATGTCAGCAAGAGTAGCAAGAGCTCGGGCCATGATACTCGGGCCCGAGCTCGGGTCATGATACTAGTCGAGTGTGTGCCTATACTCAAAGAATACATGTTGCTAATACCCCTCCGCCTACCGACCGACCGCATCTGTTGCGAAAAATTGAAAATTTGGGCGGCTCCCTGGTCCGCGTCTGATCCCAGAGGGGCGGCGGTTTTATAAACCTGGCAGAAGGTATAAAATGCAAGGTGGAGGAGTTTTTATGGTTCATGAGTGAGTCTAAAAAGGATACAACTCGGGTAGGGATATCTGCCCAAACGTCGGTGGAAGCTGTGGCTGCTACCACCGGCGGGCACGGTGGAGACAATAGGTCTCCTCTGCGTGTCGCCAGCGGCCACCAACTGAAAACGGCTGGCATGTCGTCGACAACAGGGCATGCCAGTTCTAAAGCTACTGTTGAAGCGCTAGACAAAAGGGTAGCGCGGTCAGGTGCTGTAGTCGATTCAGACTCAGACCTCGACAGCGTTACCATCGAGCCTACAAAGGAAGGGCCTCCGATGTCTCCGGGTTCCTCTATGGTTGCTGAACCGGATAGCAAGGTCAGGATCAAGAGGATACCTAATAGGGAGAATCTGAAAGCCCTTTCTGAATACAAGGCGGCAATTCGCATTGTCAGCCGTCTAGGTCCCAAGACTGGTCTCTCCAAGGCGGAGAATGAAAGGCTGGCTTGGGCTAATGACACGGTGGCAAGAGGGCGAGCACACTTTGCGGGAAAAGAGAAATACTTCCCGAAAAGCAAGACGTTTCCCAACTCTATAGAGGAGGGCGTCGCCAAACAGTTGACAATGAAGAGGCAAAGGTCCAATGATGAGGCCAAGTCAGCTAACAAGAAGCTGAAGCATCAGGACCAAACCCCTTCCACATCTAAGGCTTCCACGTCCAAAGCTGCGCTCGAAGCGTTGCCCGATAGTAGGAAGGCCAGTGAGGTCGCAAAACGTCATCTGACAGTAGCGGTCCTCAACCGAGCCAACCCCTACGGGCAGATGACGACGGGGCAATGGAGGATGGTGGAAGCTAAACTGCTGGAAGCTATGATCAGCAAAATGGACGCCGAGGTCGACCAGCCAATGCCGTCTTTTGACGGGGCGGGCTGGTTCAATGGTGTGAAGCTGGTCAAGTGTAATGACGAGATGACCCTCCAATGGCTAAAGGGAGCGGTTTCGAAACTCCACGGCCTATGGGAGGGAGCAAAATTCGAAGTCGTGGATAGAGCTAACATCCCCTCTATCCCGAAGGCGAAGGTCCTCATTCCGGTCACTATGAAGCCGGAAGTAGCTCTCCGTCTTTTGCAGAGGCAGAATCCAGATGTGCCAACCAGTGAGTGGCAGATTCTGCACGTTGCAAAGCCCTCCACTCCTGAGGGGGGACAGAACTACATTCTGCAAATAACGAAGCAGGCGGAAGACATATTATACCCGCGGTTCGGGAAAATGTTTTGGGGCGTAGGAAGTGTATTCCTACGTCTGAAGAAGCGACACCCGGGCGACGAAAACACCAACACGTGAGACACTGGTGAAGTAGAGTAAGATCTGGCCGATGCAGCCTCAAACCTTCAGTTAGGGGAGAAGTCGGCAGCGGTGGAACCAGACAAAGTAGCCGGCCCCGCTGAGGTCACCAAGGAGCCTAGCTCTGAGGGTCCTACAGATAAATCTACATCACAGTAAAACCGCCTCAGCCGAGCTCCTCCTCACTTTAGAGGGGGGCGGCTACGACGTGGCCCTAATTCAGGAACCCTGGATATCTTCGGGTGACAGGATTTCTGGACTTGGGTCACAAAGTTACACACTGTTCGCACCAACAAGGGTAAGTAAAGTTAGGACCGCGATTCTTATTAGGCGGGGAATTAACTCAAACCTTATCTCTCGTTACAGTGTCGACGACTTGACGGCTGTGGAGGTAGAGGACGGTGGGAATACCCTACTTCTCGCGTCCTGCTACATGGCTCACAACAAGGATGCACCCCCTGAAGAGCTCAAGATTCTGGTCGAAGGAATGAAGGCCAAGGGGCAACGACTGGTGGTGGGCACCGACGCCAACGCTCATCACCCTGTCTGGGGATGCGAGGACGTCAACGACAGAGGTGAGTCTCTCCTGCACTTTATCCTTAATTATAACCTATCGATAGCCAATAGAGGGAGGGAACCCACCTACAAAGGTCCACTCTCTGAGAATGTGCTAGATATTACTCTTTTTAATCAACATATAAACGTGATTGATGATTGGAAGGTGCTTAGGCAACCTTCCTTCTCTGATCACAACTATATCTCCTTTACCATTCATTTTAACAATACTGACACCATCAAAGCATACAGAAATCCTAGGAATGCAGACTGGGAAAAGTATGAAAGGGTACTCAGTAAGAAAATAGGTCAACCGGTGCCAATTGCAAGCGCTGGGGACCTTGAGAAATGCGTTGATAAACTAGTAGGGTCTCTAATATCCTCTTATAAAATCGCTTGTCCCCTTACGAGGCCGGGGCGGAAGAGTAAACCGCCCTGGTGGAACAAGGAGTTGGGGGAGAGTAGGCGCAACCTCCGTGAAATCTTCAAGCTGGCTAAAATAACTGACCGACTTGAGATATGGGATGAATACAAGGAGTTACTTAGATTGTACAAAAAGGACATAAAAAGGGCTAAGAAAACCTCTTGGAGGAATTTTTGCTCTAACATCGAGAAAACAACCGAAGTGGCAAGGTTGAGGAAGCTTATGGCGCGTACCCCGACAACACCACGCACTCTATGCATAGGCGACGGAGAGTGGACAGAAGACAGCAAAGAAACCTTAGAATCGCTGATAGATTCTCACTTTCCAAGCTGCGCAGAAGACGCTCTCTCGAACACGGTGGAACTCATAGATGAGCCATATGAATGCGATGCCATCTCCAATAATAGAGTGAGATGGGCGATCAAATCCTTTGACCCATACAAATCGCCAGGGCCAGACGGAGTATTCCCTGCGATGCTGCAACACGGAATAGAGGACGTTAGCCCGTGGCTTACACATATCTACGAAGGTTGTTTAAGGCTGGGCTATGTACCAAGCAATTGGAGGGTATCTAGGGTTGTGTTCATTCCGAAATCAGGCAGAAACAGCCACATATACCTAAAAGACTACAGGCCCATTAGCCTCACGTCCTTTCTTATGAAAACGCTTGAAAGGGTGTTAGATGCTCATATAAGAGGAAAACTAAACCCCCTACTTTTGTCTCCAAGGCAGCACGCGTATACAAAGGGAAAGTCAGTGGAGACGGCACTACACATGGTCGTCGAAAGCATTGAGAAAGCCCTAGAACAACAGGAGTTCGCGATGGGAGTTTTCCTTGATATTGAGGGTGCCTTCAACAAAGTATCACCTGAAGCGATAATAGAAAGCATCTGTCAACTAGAAGTACACCCAGCTATCTGTAGGTGGATAGAGAGGTGGCTAAGACACAGGGAGATCTCAGCGGAATGGGGGGGTTTCACCACCAAGAGGAAAGTCAACCGAGGAACACCACAAGGTGGCGTCCTATCCCCCCTCCTCTGGAACCTCGTAGTGAACACGCTACTGAAAATCCTGGAGAATGGACCAGCAAAGCTAACGGCCTACGCTGATGACATAGCCGTTATTATCACTGGGAAATTTCTAGACACTATTATCTCAATAATGGAATGCACATTAAGGGAGATTCACGCATGGGCAACCAAAGTAGGTCTCAGTGTAAATCCAGGAAAAACGGAACTTGTGCTCTTCACCAGAAAATACAAGATTCCAACCTGGAATCCTCCAATGTTGGGACGACAAAGACTGACGGCAAAAAGAAGCACCAAATACTTAGGAGTAATACTGGACAACAAACTGACGTGGAAGGCAAACATTGAAGAGAGAGTGAAGAAGGCGTCTGTGGCCCTCTATGCATGCAAGAACATGGTGGGTAAGTCATGGGGCCTCTCTCCCTCCTTAATGTACTGGGTCTACACAGCAGTGGTCCGGCCAATATTGCTCCATGGTGCTTTGGTGTGGTGGCCTGCCACGACAAAAAAGACCTATGCTGACAAACTGGATAGGGTACAGAGGCTAGCTGGATTATGCATCACGGGTGCCTTAAGAAGTACACCATCCGACGCGTTAAACGTCTTGCTCTACCTTCCACCTGTAGACCTGTGGATTAAAAACCAGGCTAAAAAAGCTGCCCTAAGACTGAAAGCTATGGGGCAGCTTGGGTATCGATCTTATGGCCATTGTAAATTAAAGGAAATAGATAGGCCCATGCAACCTATAGACTACGTGACACCAAGACTTAGCATTGACGTCAAGCCAAAGGTAACTATTAAAGAAAAGGGATGGCTGAGAGGCGCCAGGCTCGAGGGCAAAACTTTTAATATTTTTACTGACGGCTCTAAACTAAAGGAAGGGGTAGGTGCTGCGGTGTACTGTGCAGAGCTGGATCTCAAAGAGGCTTTTAGGCTGCCGGACCACTGCAGCATCTTTCAAGCTGAAATATTTGCCATTAAAATGGCAGCTATTCTGGCTGATACACGCACGGCACCATACTCAAGAATAAACTTGTACGTTGATAGCCAGGGGGCAATCAAACCTCTCTGTGCAGACTGGATCTGTTCGTTGATGGTTTGGGAGTGTAAAGCCGCACTTGAACAGCTAATGAATGACAAGATCCTACATATCTATTGGGTCCCTGGGCACACGGGGATCCTGGGGAATGAAAAGGCCGACGAACTAGCAAAGATAGGAGCACTACAAACTGAGAACATAGTGGCAGCTCCTATACCCTTACAAAATCTTAAGTATAACTGTGACTCCGAAATGATAAAAGAAGCGGAAAAGCGTTGGAACTCTACTCCTGCCTGTAAAGCCTCAAAAATCATGTGGAGCCACTATGACGGAAGACGAACGAATTACCTACTGTCACTCACCAGGGCTAGCTGTAGACTTCTTGTGGGGATGGTTACTGGACATTTCTATACCGCAGCTTACGCTTACAGGATTGGACAGGCTGCCAGTGAATCCTGCAGGAAGTGTAGACAACCTGGGGAGAGAGAGACTGTGGAACACTTGCTCTGTCAGTGCCCAGTCCTAGCTGACAGTCGGGTCAAATGCCTGGGCCTCTACTGGTGCCACGACCTAAAGCAAGCAGCGGAGGCACCACTTGATGACCTTCTGCGCTTCTCTAAAGTCGTGCGCAGCAGTTTGACCTAAGCGAAGTTTTTTGCGGCAGATGAAATAATTACATAGTTGACCTAGCGACCTCGTAATGACTCAATGAATCAAACGTAGGCTAGTAACACCAAGGACCGTAAGGTATATGTGGGGTACCTAGTGCCAGCTAGCTTTTAACTAACTAACTAACTAGCAGAGTGTGATTTGTTTGAATTATTAATATAACAGTCTATAAAGGGATGATATAAAACACCGTTGCTAAGTATCTTACACCAAATCTCGATGAATGGTATTTACAGGACATAAAGTAAAATACTTAAAGATATTTTTGACACCTTTATCATATCACAAATCAATTTAGTTGTTGATATATTTCAGTTAGTTTAAAAAAAAAGTTCATAAAGAATTAAGGAAAATTTTAAGAAAAAAAGTAAAAATGCAGTTTTCTTAGAAATTTAATGCTCTATGAGGCTATATAACATCTATGATTCTAAAGTTTGAATAATCTGAGATATTCTGTAAAATATGTGACCAATATGTGGAACATTTCAGAAAATCAACGTTGCTGGGCTTGAAAACAGTTTCTCGACAAATGCGGTATAATGCATCTTAAAGAGTTTTATAAATATTTTTATTTTTATGAAGAGTTTTATGAATATTTTGGTATCAATATTATTATCGAATTCAACTTCGTATTTAAGATATAGCAGAAAGTCTGCAACACCAATAAAATGGATTTCAGGTGATTTTGAATTACAATCTGTAAATGACAACACTTGTAAAGAACAAAATTTGGCCAACCAAATTTTGCTCTACATACTAGTTATTAGCTAAAACATAAAACAATTATACCTGTGTTATACATTTTTATAAATATACCTAATTATATATTTGTATTTGCATTATATAAATTAAGCAAAGAAAATTATATAATTATAAAATTCAACAAAGCCACACTCTGTAAGCCACCCTAACAGCTGACTTAAACGAAATCAGACCCCGACAACAAAAAGACAACAAAAGAACAAACGAAGAACAAGCATGGCCGGCTATAAAAGAGACGACAGCCGCAGAAGTAAGGCAGTCGTCGGGAGCCGGCCAGCTAGGTAAGACCTACCAACATATAATTAATTATTTTTCTTCTTTTCATTTCAGCTTCGCTCGGAACAAGTGAGTCTTTCGGTTGTCTCCGGCCATGAGACTCACAGTGTTCACACCTTGGGTGACCAGATCTCTTGTTCATCAAGAGTTAAAACTGATCCTCAATGGTAACGAGCATAATCACGGTGGTTACTTTCGTTGTTTCCGACGACGGTAACACAAGTGATTGCCCTCTCTTTATTTTCATTTGCCATTAAGAATCGCCTATAGGAACAACCAAAGACTACGACTACGTAAAAGACAACGTGCGCGACCGACCAGGATAGACTTATTTCGTGACAAAGTTAAGTGCCACGACTCCAGAGTGTACCCACAGACGGGTGAGATCTCAAGCGGGAGAACCTTCAAGCGGTAGACCCATTCTCTCACCTTAAGTCTCGTCGGGAGGACTCTGGATCGGAAAGCTGGACTTAAGGCAAGACAAGACAAGACAAGACAAAACGAGTACGTAAAAGACAACGTGCGCGACCGACCAGGATAGACTGATTTCGTGACAAAGTTAAGTGCCACGACTCCAGAGTGTACCCACAGACGGATGAGATCTCAGGCGGGAGAACCTTCAAGCGGTAGACCCATTCTCTCACCTTAGTCTCGTCGGGAGGACTCTGGATCGGAAAGCTGGACTTGAGGCAAGACAAGACAAGACAAGACAAGGCAAAACGACTCAAAAAACAAACCAAAACGTAAGGCAGGCATAGAATTAAGAAAAATGTAATGATAAAGAAAAAAGGAAATAAAGATTTATAAAATAACCACTGTCTCTTTCTTAAAATTATCGGCCTCCTGACACAAAGAAATGTTTTGTGACGAAGGCAGAACCGTGGACATCCGGCGAGCGTCACCTCGGCCGAGAAAACACTTCGTTACACACTTTAGTTGGAAACGGTTTTTTTTCTGGAAACAGTATTTTTCTCTAAATACTGATACCTTAACCATGTCTGTAGCTATAATAGTTTTTGAGAAATTTAAAAAAGAACTACAAATTAAGTTAAAAAACCATGTTTCCTAGTTTTCTAGTTGATAAGTTAGCAACGATTTTGTAGCGAGTAGATATTAGGGAATTTATCATCAATCGTTGGACAATTTTGGTAATCGTTGAAAATATTTTCACAGCGATACTATCGCTTCTAGTAGGTGTGTACATTCACTAAAAGAGATAAAATTTTACTCTCAATATGCCTTTCAGTTCATAATCACTTTTTTGATACTCCGAAGTGATTAAAAAACGGCTCGCTTCGAAAATTTTTTCATACAACAACGACTTCGATTGTTTTATAAGAAATATTTTTTTTAATTTTTTTATGACTACCAAAAGTTTTATAAAAAGTAAAAATGCAGTTTTCTTGCAAGTTTTATGCTCTATCAGTCTATATCAAAATTAAGACTCTAAAGTTTATCTAATCCGAGGTGTTGTGTATCAATATTATTATCGAATTGAATTTCGTATTTAGGATATAGCAGAAAATCAGGTGATTTTGAATTACAATCTGTAAAAGACAATACTTTTGTTGGAAACTGTTTATTTTTCTCTAAATATTGATATCTTAACCATGTCTGTAAATTTAATAGTTTTTGAGAAATTCAAAAAAGAAATACAAATTTAGTGAACAAAAATATTTTTCCTAGTTTTCTAGTTGATAAGTTAGCAACGATTTAGTAGCGTTAAACGAATATGTATTATCAATCGTTGGACGAGTTGAGTTTCATATTTACTCATCGTAAGTCCAATAAATGGCGCTTTTTTTTTATGAATTAAATAATTAATTAGTTATATAAAATTCGATAAAGTCTTTATATAAAACACCGTTGCTAGCTATCTTAGACCGCATCTCGGCTAATGAGATTTACAGGGCATAAAGTACAATACTTGAAGATAGTTTTAATGCCTTTACCATGTCCTAAGTCAATTTAGTTATTAAGATGTTTCAATTAGTTTCCAAAAAAAATTTATAAAAAATAAAGGAAAGTTTTAAGTAAAAAAGTAAATATGCAGTTTTCTTGCAAATTTTATGCTCTATAAGCCTACATAAAAACTCTTATTCCAAAGTTTATCTAATCTGAGATATTATGTAAAATATCTGACCAATATCTGGAACAGTTTAGAAAATCATCGTTGCTGGCTTAAAAACATTTTTTGGCAAATAAGGTATTATACATCTTAAAGAGGGATGTTTTAGGAATATTTCTGTATCAATATTATGATCGAATTCAATTTCGTATTTAAGCTATATCAGAAAATCTGCAACAACAATAAAATGGATTTCATATGATTTTCAATAACCATCTGTAAATAACAATATTTTCGTTGGAAACAGTTTATTTTTCTCTAACTTTAACGGTTTTTAAGAAATACACAAAAGAAATAAAATTTTAATGCTCTATGTTAAAAAAGTAATTTTTTCTACTTTTCTAGTTAATAAGTTAGCAACGATTTTGTAGCGTGTAGATACCAACGAATGTATGTATTAACAATCGTTGTACGAGTAATTTTTTCATATTTACTCATTGCAAGTCCAATAGATGGCGCTTTTTAGAATTCTGCAAATCTTCATTGCAAGATTGTTTTTGCTAATACTACTACTAATACTACCATTACTTTGTAAGAATTTTTTATATGCTAATAATTTCAATCGGTTCTATATAGCCGAAGAAAATTAAGAAATTTTTTTTTAAAACTCATCTTTTAGTAATGTTCTAGTTAGCAACGATTTTGTAGCGAGAAGACATCAACGAATAACATTAATCGTTGAAACACGCCCGTACAGATTTCCCAGAAAATAGCTACAGAATTCTCACTAATTTTGGACGATGTTATGCAATGGTAGAGGGTTAGCACTATTTGATTTTCTTAATTCCAACGACCTACTAACTTTAAATAGAGGGTGCAGTGCGACCTTTATGAATAGGAATAGGAGGGAAGTGTTGGATATAACTATATGCGACAAAAACACTGTGGAGAACGTCAGAAACTGGCATGTGTCTAACGCGCATTCCTTCTCTGACCACTCTACGTATGTTTTAAAATTGAAAGTATAGAAAGAGAAACTGTTTTGCACAGAAATAAAAAAGCTACAAATTGGCAAAATTTTAAAGAGCGAGTCGAAAACTGGCTAAACAATAATACAAGGGACTCCATCACAACCTGTAGGGATGTGGAGAGAGAAACCAATACAATCAAAGAGGGACTGGTAAAAGGCTTCGAGAAAGCATGCCTATTAAGGAAGGCAAGTACTCCCGGGGACAAAACTTGGCTAACTCCCGAGTTAAGAGACCTAAGGGGCCACTCTCGCCGGCTTTTCAATAGGGCCAAAAGATTTAAAACAAGCACGCATTGGGATAAATATTATGAAGTGCTAAAGTTATATAAAAAGAGACTTCGAGAGGCGAAAAGAGACTCATGGAGATTTTTTTGTGAACAAGTCGATTCAGTAAATGGACGGACGGACGGGGTCCAAGCTAGGAACCTAGAGGAGTCGATACGAATTTTAATGAATGAACACTTCCCAAACTGCTTTGGGGAATCATTACGTCCAACCAGAACAACAACGTCTGAGATTATGAACGGAGTGATAATAACACGTCACATGGTAAGGAAAGGTTTAAACCGTTCAAGGCAGCAGGTCCAGATGGTATATTTCCTGCAATGCTGCAAAGCTGCGTGAAGATGGTGGAACGTAGGCTGGCCACACTCTATACAGCATGTATTCAACTTGGATATACGCCAAAAGCACGGAGACAGGCGAAGGTAGTCTTCATACCAAAACCAGGTAAAGCAGACTACAATTCACCAGAATCTTACAGACAAATCAGTCTTACATCATTTATGCTCAAAACTCTAGAGCGCATCTGCGATGACATAGTTAAGGAGAGTATTTCCAAGGAAACCTTGACTTTCAAGCAACATGCGTATGTCAAAGGTAAATCAGTAGAGACGTCACTGCAAGAAGTGGTGCAACAAATAGAGAAGTCTTTGGACTCTAAAGAATTCTAGTAGAAAGATTCCTAGTTTCGTCCCCCCAACACTAGAGGGCAAAATGGTGAAGCTGAAGGATAAGGTTAAGTATCTAGGGATTATCTTAGACAAAAAGCTTAACTGGAAAGAGCATATTGAAAGCAGAGTAACAAAAGCCTATAGACTATGGGCTATCTGCAAGAGATGTATAGGGCCCAGATGGGGACTAAGACCGGAAATAGTCAGATAACTATACCTAAGCGTTATCCGCCCAATACTAACATATGCGGCAGTAGTTTGGTGGAACGCATTAGGTATTAGGACCAACGTGAAACCGCTGGAGCGGGTACGGGAGGGCATGTTGCATTGACATTAGTGGTGCACTTGTCACCTCATCTACTAAGGCCCTGGAGGTAATTCTCTCCATAAGACCAATAGACATCCAGGTCAAATATGAGGCTGCAGTAACAGCGGCTAGACTCAAGGTTTTAGGCTCCTGGTTCTATGGGGGCCGCACTACCGGACATCAAACCATAATGAGCGAAATAAATATGGAACCCTTGGTTCTGGAATGCGACCGCATCCAGGAAACTCCAGAACTCCAGTAGAGACCATCATCCCGAAAAGGGAAGACTGGAACTGCGGACTGTTTGAGTCAGTAGACCGAGACATCCATGTATACACGGATGGATCGAAAATGGAAGGGCGCACCGGAGCTGGTTTCTTTTGTAAAAATAATGAATTTGGAAATAGCATCAGGCTAGATGATTCCAACACAGTCTTCCAGGCAGAAGTGTTTGGCATCATGGATGCAGTAAGGTGGCTATATAATAACAGCCTTGCAGGCTGTTGCTGTAAAATTTTTTCAGACAGCCAAGCGGCTATCAAGGCTATAACAAGCGACCGGACAACCTCGGAAGTGGTGCGTAGCTGTAAAGAAGCTATAACACTTCTAAGCCAAAGGTACCAGATATATTTGGTATGGGTGCCGGGACACTGCAACATAGCAGGCAAACAAAGGGCGGTTGAGCTTGCACGAAAGGGTACTCAACTAAATAAGGTTACCGCTGCAGCCAAAAAACCTTTCCAATCCATAAGAAATGAAATATCGGCATGGACGAATGATACGCATTTGTGTTCATGGAACGAGTCGACGGGCTCCAAAGTAACCAAAAAACCAAAGTAACTAAGCTACTTTGGGGAAACCCTGACGCAGCCCAAACGAAGAAACTTCTATCAAGAAGTAAGGTCGAACTCAGGAAGATCATTAGTATTCTGACGGGTCATAACGAACTCAGAGGCCACCTGCGGAAATTCCGAAGGATGGAATCTGATATTTGTAGATCCTGTCTGAAGGAGCCTGAGACCCTAGAGCACTATTTGTGCGACTGTCCTGCATTTGGCAGGATAAAATTGCAGACATTAGGCTCAACACAGCTTACCACCCTTAAAGATGTTGGTAGTAAGGGAAGGGTTGCAATTTCAAGCTTCGTGAAATGCAAAAGGCTATTTGAGCAAAGGCTGCATCAGCCCTGATTCATTCCACTTCCTTTTCCTTCCTTCCATATACGGAGGTGCACAATGGGCCATTGGCCTAGGTGTATCCAGTACTCAACTGGATGACCCATAGGGTCCCTCTTGACAACCTAACCTAACCTAGGACGATGTTACTAAGGGCGATATTGCAAATTTTTGATTCATCAATCTCTCAATGGTGTTTGTTTATACCTAGTACTGAGATTCGATACCCTTTTAAACAAATGATCAAATCACTTTGGGGTCTATTTTTTATGCTCTGTGAACCCACGTTCACTATACGTGAAATTTTTCCACATTGTTTTTTTGTTCTTTGTCAATTTTGCTTGCCAGTAGGTAGTTGTTGTTTTTCTTTTCTTCCAATTGTGTTTGCCAGTAGATTGTAGTACAGTGATGGCGAACCTTTTTTCCGTGTGGGTCAATATTATGTAATTTATTTTTAAATTTTACAGCGTGGGTCAAAATTATAAAAATTTTACATTTAAATTTGACAGTAGGTAAAATACTTCACATGATTTAAATTTTATTTCGATAAATGTTATTAAATTCGATTTTATGCAAAATAAATTGCATTGTATTTTTGAGATGTTTATACTGGTTAAACCTTATCCAGGAAATAAAAAATGTTTTGCGAAATGGTTAAAATATTGCGTGGGTCGGTCTGTTATCCGGGGGTCATAGGTTCGCTATCACTGTTGTAGTAGGTGCGAGGGAGGTACAAGTCCCAATGATGATGTAGTTAAGTAGATAAAAACGACACTAATTTCGATGTAATGTTTTTATTTATTTAATTTTTAGTAGATAAAAGTTAGAAAAAGTGAAAAAAAATTGAGAAAAGTTAGAAGATAAGTATATTAAAAATTTGATGACATTTTTAATAAAGCGACTTCTAGGAATAAATACTCAGTGTGTCCAGGGCCGCACTCACACAGGAGATATATGTCCTATGAGGGACACGAATTGTTGTTGTTTCCCAGCAAAACGGCAAAATGAACTGTGGACTATGAACGAATGAATCTGTCCCTCGTGTCCCTGGATTTTATTGGGGACCCAAAAAAGCAGAGTTGTCGTACTAGTGAAAAAATATTATGTCTGAAATCAAGTATGCATTTTCAAAATATTTGGAAGACAGTGTATAGAAATTTACATAATTTAAACCACAACAGCAATACCAAAGTTCGATAGATTTCAGAGGAAAAACCTCTATTACTTTCTGCGAATCAATGTGTTTTCACGTGTTTTATATATATTTTGCTGAATTGTTTTAAGTTAAATAATTAAATTAACATTAAATAGTGCAACGGTAGGTTTTTTCTTTTAGTTCTAGGATAAGCATTCACTTTGGAACTTGAATACGTAACCAGTTATGGATTTTCTGGTGTCCGTATCGCTGGCCCAGTCTACATATGAATAATAATAAATAAATAATAATAATAAAATTATGCATTTTTTAGAAATGTCTTGGCAATGGACAAAATGCAGTACTGAGGCGCTAATAAATTTATTAGAAAACAAAAGGTCGCTCTGGGATATAAAGGACCCCAAATATCAAGATAGATGCGCGAAGGAAGCCGCCATGAACCGGATTCTCATCCAAATACAAACACATGCTCCTGAAGTGACTTTGAAAGACATAAAATTAAAAATACACTTGCTCAGATCGCAGTACAGGAGGGAGGTACGGGCAATATCAGCATCCAAAGTATCTGGCGCTGGTGCAGAAAATGTAAGGTGTCTAAAGCTGTGGAGCTTTGCACTATTGAATTTTCAGAGGCCAATAACAGATATTAGACCAACAACCTCTAGTTTTGTTAGTATCAATATTATACTTTTATATCAAATTATTAAGCCAAAATTTTATTTAACCTAGGAACCTTTTGAAAACGAACATCAACAAGATATTTAGGTAAATCAGCAAGAAGATGGTTACTGTGACGCTTACTCGTCGTTTGTAAGTGATGTAAGTATGGAGACTCATTTATGAAATTAGAGACTGATAGGCTATGGTATGGCCTAGATGGTATTTCTCAAATATCTAGATGCTAGACCAATTTTTATTGGCAATCTGTATTTCAATTGAAAAAATATTCCGTTTGATAAATTCCAACTCTTTTTAAACATTATCTTGAGTTATCACTGGTTTCGCCGACCAACATGTTCATTATGTTCCGACGATTCACGAAACGTGTGAACCACTCATGAACTCTGCTGTCCAAGCAGATAGCAGTTTAAAATGAAGAAGCAAAATTAAGAATAGTCGCAAAATGAAGAATAGTCGAAAAATTATGTTCGCTCAGATTTTTTTTTTGTGATGTGGCTGCTGATTACAAAACTGGGTCTAAGGGCCTGTGCGAATTGACACTAAAATTTAGTATTTTGCTGAATCATTGGAAATGTCGATAAAAAAGGCTACGCCAGCATTGCAGTATACACTAAATGTCAACAATTTTTTGAACTAAAATTTAGTATTTTTTCGACCATACTATTTGAATGTAACGGATAATTGAAAATTATTTCAAAAGCAATATGACTGTAAATAGCTGGGAGTCATAGAATCAATGGCTTCCTTCATATTTATCGTAAAATTTTAAGCAAAAATAAGGTTTTTTCAAATATTTCAAATTATAAAATTCTGTCATTAATTTGATTTAGAATTGGAAAGTAATTCGCACAGTTCAGAAAGGTTGTAAAGCAGTTCAACAGCAAATAGTATATCACTAATATTTAGTCACATTTCGCACAGGCCCTAATTATCAACATGAACTTTTTCAAAACGAATTGCTCGGGAGGAAAATACACATATATTAATTATAACAAACTAATTAGGTCTATTCTGGAAAATCTTTTATATAAAAGATCTGTTATTCTGTTACGTTTTCCCATAAAGAAACCATTGGTTCTGACCATGGTCCAAAACATGCTGTAGGGATGATTGTCGCAGCACACCTCCATCGTTGGTTCGGCCGTTAGCTCCGATATTTATGTATAAAAACTTGCTCCCGGAGTCCACTAGCGCCAATAGGACAATGCTATTAGCACCTGCGTATCGGGATATTACGTATTAATGAGAATACATATTTCTGTTTACAATATAACCTTTATAATTATAATCGAGGAAGCCATCTACTGCTGAAGCGCGAAAGTTTATGTGCTTTCCATCTAAAGCCCCTAAACAATGCGAAAACTGCCAATTTTTTTGAAAGCCATGTGCTATTTTTAGCCACTGTAAACTATAAAACCATAAAATAATAAGAATTTAATAAGTTTTAATTATTATATGTTATATGAATAAGCATTGTTTCACCTTATCCCATCCCTTATCCTTAGCCCACTTTTAATCACTTCGCCCAATGCGGGTGTAGGGTATATAAGCTTTGGCCAGGCCGAAGTTAACGCTCTTACTTGTTTTATGTTAATTTTGATCTCAGTATGAATATTAAATAAGAAAAGTTGTATTCTTAGTCTTGCACTGGAAGGAATTTTGGACGATGAAAACTCATGAATATGTTTATGTCTAAATGAACATGTTAACGCTGACATGAAATGTTTATGTTACTTATGATCTCAGTATGAAACTGTTTATGTTTAACTAATTTTTTAGTTTTAATTTAATTAATTTTTTTATTGCCTTATAGTATCTATTTACTGAATATTAAATAAGAGAAGTTGTATTCTTAGTCTGGCACTGGAAGGAATTTTGGACGATGAAAACTCATGAATATATTTATGTCTAAATGAACATGTTAACGCTGAAATGAAATGTTTATGTTAATTATGATTTCAGTATGAAACTGTTTATGTTTAACTAATTTTTTAACTTTAATTTTATTAACTTTTTTATTGCCTTATAGTATCTATTTGCTGTGAAAAATTGCTGTGAATAGTTGTTAATTTTGAGCTATAAATATATAAATAAAAAACCCACTGAAATATGTACCACATTTGTTTACTAACTTTCAAATATATAGCCTTCATATTTCTCCAAATTGCTTGGCATACACGAGGAATGCATTTTACTAAATATGGCGTCGATATTTTAGTTTGCACTTCCAAACTTTTGTAAGATTAACCAGTGGCTTACTGTCACTGTGGGTGACTGTCAACTGTTCTTCAGTTGGTATAGGTTGGCGCATATGCGTTTCGACTTTTTCTAAATCTTTTTTAACATAATTAAGTAAAAGGTTAAACTTATCCGCATAAGTTTCTGACATTCTTAAATAATTTTTAAATGCAGGTCTATCGAAACTAGAATTTCTTTTGTAAGAACCGCAAATGCCCCATTGGAATTTTTTTCTTTCCGCCAATTTTTTACCCAGCAACTTTTTTGAGTGCGTGCACCTCTTTCATCTTCCAACGATTGGACTGTTGTTAAAATATCGCTTAAAATGTCGGCATCTTCTTGTCGAATTGCTAAGAATGCGTCCACAAATTCAATTGCCATACAAATTAATTCAATTTGAAATTGTTCTATACTTTCCATTTTAACTTTATTAATCACGAAAATATGTGCTTTGCTGAAATCGAATAAAAAAGAGCGCGAAAATTCCAAATATTCACGAAGTTATGTGTAATAAAAAGGTTTGAATAGTTTGTAATCAAAAAGTATTAAAAAGTCTTAAATGGTACCATAAAAGTATTAAATGTTGGCAAAAGTATTAAAAAATTATGCGGGAAAACTAGAATTCGTAAGTAGTATTTATAATTACCCATTTCAGTACGACCCACAATCCAATCAATCCCCTGTGTGAGTGCTATCGGAAAACATGAAATGAATAGTTCCAAACTCGGGACACATGCCCCCTGTGTGAGTGCGGCCCAGGCAAAAAGGCTGACACAGTTTTCTAGGACTATTCAGACTAATTTTGGAATAGTTTGCGATTGAATCAGGAATGCGCTTGTAGTGGTGAAATTGTCGCATTTCATTATATCTGCTTGACAGTAGAAATCAATGCAGCTGTGCAGCTCAGCTCTTTATTTATATACAAGCTTATGGAGCTTCACAGCTGCACAGCTGAAATTGATGGTATAACCAGAACCAAGGCGGCGATTTAACGAGATGCCATTTGCATCGTTGCCATTTGCTGCACGAAATCACAGCTGCGATGGTCGCTAACACACATTTATGTTCACACACTTACTCTTTCCTTTATATTCTTCATATTGTTAATATTTACGCAATGCAATTCTTTTCTGCTTAAAAAGCTGCAGTGATTGTGTTTATACTCTCTATTTCAGCTGTGCACCTGGTGTAGCTGGCGCAGTTGTGAAGCTTCATAAGCCTGTGTATAAATTAGGAGCTGAGCTGCACAGCTGCAGTTATTGTGTTTCTACTGTAAATGAGGAGCTGAGCTACACAGCTGCAGTTATTGTATTTCTACTGTAAAGCCGACGTCAGACAGAACGCGATATACGCTGCGCGATACGGGGCGTAATTATCGCGCTGCGATTTGGTGGTCAAATAGAGCGCGAATCACTACTAAGGTGCAACAACAACCGCAAAAGTAGACGTCACATACAATTTGGGAAATTAAAATCTTTTAGTTGGGCACAGAGTTGGGCAAAATTTTTATTCGTTACATCCTCGTTAAATTTACTTTAACTTCGTTACTTTTAACGAAGTCCTCGTTACTCTAAAGTAACTAGTTACTTTGCTATCGTTAAAAGTTACTTTTGTTCGCGTTAAAGTAACGCGTTACTTTGCTATCGTTAAAAGTTACTTTGATTAACGAAGTAACGACGTTAACTGAAAGTAACGAAGAGTAACGAAGAAGTAACGACGTTAACTGAGAGTAACGACGTTACTTTATCAGTTACTTTTGCTCACGTTAATTTAACGGCGTTACTTTTCAGTTAAAGTTACTCAAGTAACGCCACGCAAAGTAATGGCTAGTTTACACAGTGCAAGCTGCTGCCTGGCCAGTAGACAGCTACTAGGCTTGTCAAATTCCTAGGCAGCAGCTCTAATTGTTTTCATTATATAATCCATTATATCAAACTATTTTATGGATGGTTTGTACACCCCGTCTGCGCTAGCGCCACTCTTCTTGCTTTTTTCGATTTTATTCACTTCTTGATTGTAGGTGGATCGTAAATTTTTCATTTTCTTGGTTACCTCAATGGTGTTACCTAGGTGCATTCCTTTTGCGATATGTTCCAAAGATGCTTTTCTCATATCTCTATTTCGATAGTTTTTATCGAAACAATTCCACAGAATTGTTGACAGAAGACCATCTATCCGCAGCCATTTCGAACGATTCGGCGTAGTACACAAAAAAAAAAAGCTGTTTCACGCACAGCTGTCCGGCGAGCAGGCGAGTGAAAACAAAAAATGTTGAAGTAACTCGGATGCGAGCTACTAACCAACTCACACGTACGAGTTACTCGTAAGTTACGTCCAAACGTTGCGAGTTACTGCAGTGCAGCTACTCGGAAGGCTGACTCGTACGCTAGCTCGCACTGTGTAAACCAGGAATAACGCGTTACTTTTTTCGAATTTTGTTACTTTTTGTAGTTTCACCCAAAGGAGTGAAAATGTGGGTGAAAAATTTTTTGTTTATACCAAAAAAATTTTATTGCGTCAATCGATAGGAAATATCATGAAACGGATTTTTGACATGGTGGGGGGTGGGTGGGGAACCCCTTAAGTGGTCACACGGGGGTGTTTTGACCCAAAAATTTTTATTGCACAAATCGATAGGAAATATCATGAAACAGATTTTGGTCATTGTGGTGGGTGGGGGGTCCCCCTAAAGTGGTCACACGGGGGTGTTTTGACCCAAAAATTTTTATTGCACAAATCGATAGGAAATATTATGAAACGGATTTTGGACATGGTGGGCGGTGAGTGGGGACCCCCTAAAGTGGTCACACGGGGGTGTTTTGACCCAAAAATTTTTATTGCACAATTTGATAGGAAATATCATGAAACGGATTTTGGACATGGTGGACGGTGGGTGGGGACCCCCTAAAGTGGTCACACGCGGGTGTTTTGACCCAAAAATTTTATTGCGCCAATCGATAGGAAATATCATGAAACAGATTTTGGACTTGGTCCGAGGGGCGTTGGGTGGTCACACGGGGGTAAATTGACCCCAAAATTTTTATTTCACAGATCGATAGGAAATGTCACGAAACGGATTTTGGACTTGGTAGAAGGTGTACCGCCGAAGTGGTCACGCGGGATAATTTTACCAGAACAATTTTAGTGTTGAAATCCATAGAATATATAACAAAACAAATTTTACACATGTACGGATACACGTATACGGGTATTTTTAATAATGTAATTTTACATATATACGGGTATAACCAGAACCAAGGCGTCGATTTAACGAGATGCCATTTTCATCGTTGCCATTTGCTGCACGAAATCACAGCTGCGATGGTCACTAACAAACATTTATGTTCACACACTTACTCTTTCCTTTATATTCTTCATATTGTTAATATTTACGCAATGCAATTCTTTTCTGCTTAAAAAGCTGCAGTGATTGTGTTTATACTCTCTATTTCAGCTGTGCACCTGGTGTAGCTGGCGCAGTTGTGAAGCTTCATTAGCCTGTGTATAAATTAGGAGCTGAGCTGCACAGCTGCAGTTATTGTGTTTCTACTGTAAATGAGGAGCTGAGCTACACAGCTGCAGTTATTGTGTTTCTACTGTAAAGCCGACGTCAGACAGAACGCGATATACGCTGCGCGATACGGGGCGTAATTATCGCGCTGCGATTTGGTGGTCAAATAGAGCGCGAATCGCTACTAAGGTAAACAAATCAACCGCGTGTATATATAGATAGCAAGATGCCATATTTGTAGAAAATGTCAATTTTTTACAAATTTTTCCTTTACAGTTTCAATTGTTATACGATAACTAGTGTTGGGAACTATCGAGTGATTTCAACTATTAATAGTTAGTTACTGAATAATTTTAACCAGAGATAAGGAGATACGACACTCGATGACTCATCTCAAAAAATTTCGGCGTATTTTTTATGCTCTGTTGAATTCACGTACACAATATGTGAAAGCTTGCCCTGTTGTTGTTTTTGCTTATTGCCAATTTCATAGCAAATCGTTGAAATGTGTATCGAGTATGTAGAAAAAATTTGTTCACCACTGCTTACAACATTTTGCAACAACAACCGCAAAAGTAGACGTCACATACAATTTGTGAAATTAAAATCTTTTAGTTGGGTACAGAGTTTGGCAAAATTTTTATTCGTTACATCCTCGTTAAAGTTACTTTAACTTCGTTTCTTTTAACGAAGTCCTCGTTACTCCAAAGTAACTAGTTACTTTGCTATCGTTAAACCAAAAATTTTTATTGCACAAATCGATAGGAAATATCATGAAACGGATTTTTGACATGGTGGGCGGTGGGTGGGGAACCCCTAAAGTGGTCACACGGGGGTGTTTTGACCCAAAAAATTTTATTGCACAAATCGATAGGAAATATCATGAAACGGATTTTGGACATGGTGGGCGGTGGGTGGGGACCCCCTAAAGTGGTCACACGCGGGTGTTTTGACCCAAAAATTTTATTGCGCCAATCGATACGAAATATCATGAAACGGATTTTGGACTTGGTCCGAGGGGCGTTGGGTGGTCACACGGGGTAAATTGACCCCAAAATTTTTATTGCACAGATCGATAGGAAATGTCACGAAACGGATTTTGGACTTGGTAGAAGGTGTACCGCCGAAGTGGTCACGCGGGATAATTTTACCAGAAAAATTTTAGTGTTAAAATCCATAGAATATATTACAAAACAAATTTTACACGTGTACGGATACATACGTATACATGTATATGCACATACATACACATATGTATG
Source organism: Conops quadrifasciatus (assembly GCA_949752815.1). Lineage (NCBI taxonomy): Eukaryota > Metazoa > Arthropoda > Insecta > Diptera > Conopidae > Conops > Conops quadrifasciatus. The sequence continues at coordinate 21,593,245 of OX457077.1, read as the reverse complement.
TATCCGTACATGTGTAAAATTTGTTTTGTAATATATTCTATGGATTTCAACACTAAAATTTTTCTGGTAAAATTATTCCGCGTGACCACTTCGGCGGTACACCTTCTACCAAGTCCAAAATCCGTTTCGTGACATTTCCTATCGATCAGTGCAATAAAAATTTTGGGGTCAATTTACCCCCGTGTGACCACCCAACGCCCCTCGAACCAAGTCCAAAATCCGTTTCATGATATTTCCTATCGATTTGTGCAATAAAATGTTTGGGTCAAAATGTCCACCATGTCCAAAATTCGTTTCATGATATTTCCTATCGATTGGCGCAATAAAATTTTTGGGTAAAAATACCCGCGTGTGACCACTTTAGAGGGTCCCCACCTACCGCCCACCATGTCCAAAATCCGTTTCATGGTATTTCCTATCGATTGGCGCAATAAAATTTTTGGGTCAAAACACCCGCGTGTGACCACTTTAGGGGGTCCCCACCCACCATGTCCAAAATCCGTTTCATGATATTTAATATCGATTTGTGCAATAAAAATTTTTGGGTCAAAACACCCCCGTGTGACCACTTTAGGGGGGGTCCCCACCCACCTCCCACCATGTCCAAAATCCGTTTCATGATATTTCCTATCGATTTGTGGTGCAATAAAAATTTTTGGGTCAAAACACCCCCGTGTGACCACTTAAGGGGGTCCCCACCATGTCCAAAATCCGTTTCATGATATTTCCTATCGATCGACGCAATAAAATTTTTTTGGTATAAACCAAAAATTTTTCACCCACATTTTCACTCCTTTGGGTGAAACTACAAAAAGTAACTAAATTCGAAAAAAGTAACGCGTTACTTTGCGTGGCGTTACTTGAGTAACTTTAACTGAAAAGTAACGCCGTTGAATTAACGTGAGCAAAAGTAACTGATAAAGTAACGTCGTTACTCTCAGTTAACGTCGTTACTTCTTCGTTACTCTTTGTTACTTTCAGTTAACGTCGTTACTTCTTCGTTACTTCGTTACTCAAAGTAACTTTTAACGATAGCAAAGTAACGCGCTACTTTAACGCGAACAAAAGTAACGAAAGTAATTTCGTTACTTTCAGTTAACGTCGTTACTTCGTTACTCAAAGTAAATTTTAACGACAGCAAAGTAACTAGTTACTTTAGCGTAACGAGGACTTCGTTAAAAGTTACAGATTTAACTAGTTAATGCCCAATTCTGGTTGGGCAGAAAAAATACAAATTTTCTAGTACGAAAATTGATAACTGAAAATCTGTGAATAAAAATGTCTATCTGCACCAAGTGCATCAAAGCAACAAGTGAAGCGGGTAATAAATATAATGGGAGAATTTGATGTTGAACATTCCGTAGCAAAATTGATGGTAATGGCCAGTCAGATGCAAGACGCTGAAGTGGGAGATGGAACAATTTTGTGGTTATATTTCTGTGGCACTTGTTTATTTCTCAATTTGGTAATTCCTACAAGCACTTAAACCTGTAGGAATTTGTTAGAGAATTTTGATTTTGCAACAAGCACTTGAACTTGTTGCGGCTAGATAGTTTTGTTTTGCAACAAGTACTTGAACTTGTTGCGGTTAGTAGAACTCTAGATGGATTTGTTCCTTCAAGCACTTTAACTTGAAGAAACCCAAAGGTAGATTATTAGCTGATGGTTGATGTTGTTGATTGTTCAAATTTTAGTTTTATATACATTATTGCTACATACAACACACATACAATTAATGGAAATACAATTGCATACAATTAGAATTCAAAAGTTCACAAAGAAAGAATGACGCGTGGTCAGCAGATCCCACGGCGGATCCCAAGCAGACCTTGGAGCAAGCTCGTCAGCGGGGTGCACTCGTTTTCGCGTCGACATCAGACTCCAGCGGAATTTAGATACTTGAGCAAGCACGTCCCGTGGACTGCATTCGCTCTCACGACGACACCTGACTGATGCGGAATTTAGATACTTGAGCAAGCACGTCCCGTGGACTGCATTCGCTCTCACAACGACACCTGACTCCTGCAGAATGTAGCGTCTGCTGCTGGCAGCGAAGGCAACTTGTTTTTTCGTTTCTTTAAATTCGTACGCGTATGTAGTATTTGTGTATGTTCTTGAACATTTTCAAGTTCAATTCAATGTTTATGTTCAATTCATGTTCAATGTATGGTCTTGAACATTCTCCACCCCGTTGAATAATATAACCTTTATTCAATTATACATGTATGCTAAATTGGTCGAGCTGTCTTGGTGTCGGTTGCGGTGCAACACGATTCTTGTCGGTAGCCTTTTTGGCTTTCCGATGTTTTGTTATGATGGCGATGATGATGAAGATAATGATAATGAATTACACATGAGTATCCCAATGTATAGTGATGAATGTCGTGGGGGCGTAAATCGTTATGGAAATTGTGTTTTAAGTGTGCAACATCCCGCTGAATTGCTTCGAAGTCCAAGTCTTCGGAAACATATTTTTTGGTGTAGTGGAGGGGTATTGCGGTGGTTAAATTGTCTGATTCTGGGTTAAAGTGAGTTGCGTTGATTTCTGATATGTAGGAGACATGCTCGTCTGTTTTCAGTTGGCGGTGACCTTGAATGGTTAAGTAGGGCAATCGAATGGTGCAGTCTTCACTTAGAAGGAGGAGTCCAGTATTTTGCAGAGTAAAGTGTGTGTGGTTTAATTTGCAGACTGCATTTAACACCAACTCTTGATCGAGGGCAAATATCCATTGATTAGGATTATGTAGCTGTATCCAGTATGGCCCTGGTCCAGCATCGCGCACAGTACATGATGATGATCTTGTCTTGGAGGTGAGCAAACTTATTTTGCAAGCGCCTAGATTTGAGCCTTTGTGGTATACTGGACGAATTTGATGACACAAGTACTTTTGTTGGTCATACTTGACGCAATTTCGTTGTTCTTCTGCTGTTATTGGAATGTATTGATCCCGATGCAAGTTGATTATCAAGAACTCAAATGCCAATGCCATCATGGTAAAGGTTTTGGCTGATCTCCATGGAATGGGGGTGAGTTTTAGCATCTCAAAAGCTTCTGTGGAGATATGGGGCAGATTAATTTTGAAAATAAAATATTTTTCGGTGATTCTTCCTTCGATGGTCATGAGAGCGTAAAGTTTTAACAAATTATTGAGTGGGACTGGGAGCTGGAGTGTCGCAGGTAGATTAATTTTGATTTGCAGAAGTTCCATTCTAAGCTGCTCTGGTGAGAGTAGTATTGGGTTGATAGTTCCGTGATGGGTGTCGGTTAAAATGTCGATTAGAGAATCTTGAATCCGTTTGACATTGGTCAATGCTAAAATGGATTGAAGGGTCAATTCTAGGAATGTTTGTCCTAGTTTTTCGGAGATGAGCTGTTGATTGAGGTTTTTAAGCTGGCTGTTAGTCTGATTTATTGCAATTTCCACTCTTGCAAATTCTTGCAGTCCAGCAGAAGGTGAGCTATTGACTTATCGTTTAACCTTAAACGTTACTTTTATTGTTTTTAGTACTATCGGTAACATACCGCATGTGCCAGAGGAACTCGCCATCGGAGGCCTTGCCGCTGGAATCTCCTGTCGGTTTGCAGGAAGAGTCATCTTCACTGCCAGCGTCGCCGTAATTTGCACCACCTTCAGGAAGGGTGAGGGGTAGTGCAGGGAAAGTATGAATATTTTTATTCTGTTACGTATTCTAAACTACAATAAAAATGCATATTCGTCTTCATTTTAGAAACAACTCCAGCACGATTTTTCTAACTTGATGGAAAACATGGCGACGACTGTGGTTAGCACAAGAGAAAACCTCGCCCCAAACCGACAGGAGACGCCGGCGCAATTGTGGTTCGCCAGTTTGGCACGGACGTTGGAGGCAACCAATATGCCACCGGCGGTTTTACAGTCCGCCCTTCAGGAGGTGGCGACGGTCGTGCTTTCCATAACTCGGAATTGGTATGTGAACAGCGCTACCCGACGCTAACAGTTCTGTGCGTTTTATCCGCCGATGGGTGTTCCGCAGACCTTTCCATGCATTGCCCAACATGTGCCCAAATTCCGTCTTTGTGCACTTTCAATGATCCCATACATAAAATGTATTATATTTATTAAATAAAACACATTTTATTTAAAATATTTTATTTATTTATTTATTTATCTATCTATCTATCTAATCTTATTAAACGAGCTAATATTGTATATACAGTCAACCCTCCTACAACGCGAGAGATACGTTCTTAGAAAACGTCGCGTTGTAGGAAATCGCGTTGTAAGAGACATGAACTCTATAGAAAAAAGGGGGTTAGGTTCCAAGTATAAAAAACTGCATTGAAATTAATAAAACGAAACTTTAATAAGTTAATGTTCAAGATTTTATTAGAAATCCTTCAATAAAATTATAATAAATTAATAAAATAAAACAAAATAATTTACGTTTTTAAAAATTAAGAACTAAATAAAAATTCAAATTTATAGAAATTCAAATATAAAAAGAAATGTTGGTGCATATTATTTATGCAAATTCTTCGTCATCACTGCTAAACGGATTATGCCGCGAATGTTTTGCTGGTGCTATATCCGAATCTGAACTATTGGAACAAGGGATAGGTTCGTAATTAAACGAGTCCATTTCATTAAAAAGCGGAGTTAATTTTTTACTTACAAATTTATACAAAACACCAAATGTTAAATGTCAAGTTTGTCAAATTTTAAACATTCCGAGAAAAGTGACTTTTTTTAAAAAAGTAAATTTTTTTAATCGCGTTGTAGGAAAAAAATCGCGTTGTGAGAAAAATTGCCTCAATTTATGAATCGCGTAGTAGCGAAAACGCGTTGTAGAAGTGTCGCGTTGTAGGAGGGTTTGCTGTACATATGTAGCTTTTTTGAGGTCGAAAACGGCTCTAAAGATTTCTTTGATATTCACATATTATGGAGATTGAGAGATTGCAAATCGATCTGTCGAGGTGTTTTTTTCTAAAAAATTCATTTTGGTGGTTTTTTTCTCTATTAATGTGGTTGATCAACAAATATATATTGAAATATATATAGAAATTCTTTATTATTATTTATTAATAATCAATTAGAAAAGACGTTGTTACAATATTAATGAAAAAGAACTGCACCAAATTTTCTGTGAAATCTCAACAGGATGAAAACCGCGCGAGAATTTGACAGCTCTCATCGCTTTCGCTATGAAAATATTTTTGTGTTCGGCCGATAGCGTATGAAAACTATCATCGCTCATCGTCGACGAAATGACTGTGTTCAGGCTATAAGGAGTTAGAACACGAGCGACTACCGACGTTGCTTTCGTCAACGAAAGCAACAAAATTTTATTTTTTTCTCGTCTCCCATGAGAGCCAATGGCTTCGTTCAGGGACAACAAGCTGTGTTGGCTTTTTCTTGTTAGCATAAATCATGTTCTCTGAACGCCTTGCTGAGTCGTTGCTGATAAATAACAACATTTAAACAACAACCACAATGCATTGCCAAATTCCACGTTGCCGCCACACGAGAAGTAAACAAAACACTGAAAATGAGTGACAGAGAAGAAAGTTCTGAGCAGATCCAGCATACAAATTTTTCGCTTGAAAAAATTGCGACCGCTTTGTCAGCCCTTCTGACCTTTCTACCAGAGATACGAGATAGGAAACTGCGTCAAGACCCATCGTATATGTCAAAAAAAAACGAAATTCGGTAATTAGGTGAAACACGTATAGTGTATGTGTCGTGTATATGTAGTTCACCACAAGACGTCACGTTTATATGACATTTAATATATTTGCTAATTAAGAAAAAAATCAAATTTATTTAATATTGTAGCATACCGACAACACTGCTTTGGTACCAGAATTCATAAGAGGCGCAAAAATAGATGCGTTCTATACAAACGGGCAACACTAGTATCGGCAAATTCAATGGCGAGGTGAACGAAAAATTTGAGGGTATACCAACGCCATTTTATGTCTGCTTTTTTATTTTTATTGGATAATCAATTTGATTTTACAATGATTTCTTTTCCTTGAATTGTTCATATAATAGATCATACAGTTTCTGGTATAAAATAGTGGCGGATTTGAGCGCATAAAACAATTTACATTAGATTTTTTGTTGTTAATCTGCACTTGCAATTACTTCTAAACTTAAAATACTTTTACCAAATAGGTTATAATTAAGTAATAAACTATTTAAAAGTAAAATGGATATTAAATAGACTAAATATTGGCATAAATAATTAAATAAAAATGTATGTCTTCGAATTCATTACTTATGTGAATAATTAACTAAGTTGCTATCTCAAAACAAACAATTCCACTTAAAAATCTGAATTGTCATTGGGGTCATCGGAGGTCTGTAATATTGAGTTTCTCTTGTAGTAACCCCTCCGCCGCGAACGTCACACTAACAACAGGGGCACGTAACTTTCAGTTTCCTATACAAAAAACCCCGTTCCCTTTCCTCGACACTCTTCATCAGGGGTCTGTAATGTTGAGTTTCTGAGCTGAATTTTTGGCTTTTTCACGAACAATACTTTACGATTTGGCGTCAAATCGCAGATCAGTGTTGCAAGTTTTTCGAGCCTTGACGCAGTTTCCTATCTCGTTATCTCTGCTTTCTACCCCCTCAGACAAAAAACCAGCAAAAAGCACACACCGCTTGTTGTCCCTGAACGAAGCCAATGTAATTTTGACACTAGTGACGTCATTTGTAGTCAACGAAATTTGACTGTGTTCAGGCTAATAAGGAGATAGGAAACTTCGTTCCAGCAAAAAATTATGTCAAAAAAAAAAACTGAATTTCTTAGTTATATTTAAGTGGTGGTGGTGGCGGCGCATCACAAATTGGTAAAAGCTTACCTCTACATCATGGCTACAGGTAGAGTGAATGGCATGCTTGCGGAATTTTGAATTTCATAATTTTTTGTGGATTTTTAGGACTCCGGCTTAGCCCTCTTGCTAAAAATCCCATACCGCCAAAACAGAAAGTTATGTCCATACTTGCTAAGGACAAAACGTACGGGTAGGTTTTATGATCAAAATATATATTCTGTCTTTTTCGGCTGATCAAAAATGTCAAGTCGACTGAGTTTAGAGACCGAAAGATGTGGATTTTTATTGTAAAAGTAAATTTTCATTCCTTTCATTGTAGACGAGGTTCCGACGAACACGTTGCGTACGAGCAACAAGCTTATGATAGCTATATAGTATTGGCGTCTCTGGCATAGGTGCATGCATCCCTTATGACACACCCGATTACGAACCGGAATATAACTGCAGATTATTATCAGCATTCACCAAATTACGGAGGTCTGTGGAATTATTTACAGAATAATTCCGATAGAAGCTCTGCATGCAATTCCAACATTCGGAAGCTACACTCTCGTAAGTTTATTCATTCATCATTTCCTTTGCCTTTTTGGCTTTCTTTGATTTATTTACATATTTTATATTATTCTTTACATTTTATGTATTCTGGTACCAGATCCATTACTCTCAAAGCTGCCAAATCGTAAAATGAACAAAAGAACAATGAAATGTACAACATGATATTTTCATAATTCAGACTGTAACAGAAAATTTTTGTAAGTATAAGCATTTAAATGTTACTATATAATATTTAAATAAAATACATAATCAGCCTGGTTCTGCATTCCGATTCATACGGAATCGGATTTGATTCGAATCACTTTTTTCTCTAAGGTATTCTTCACTTTTCACTTTTTTATTCGAAGGGAAGAGTTAGCGGAGAAACTCAATATTTTTGGTCCACCAATAAAAAAAGTGCCGAGTGGAAAAAGGTATCCCTGTTATTATTTAATTTTTACCACGAATGATAATTAACCATAGATATGCTGGGAAATGCAAATGTAGCCCTGTTATTATTTAATTTTTACCACGAATGATAATTAACCATAGATATGCTGGGAAATGCAAAATCAGAAAAAAGTATTTCTGGAGAATACAAAGCGCTCCAGGGAATACTAGGTGCAACAATAATTAGCCACCAATCTAAAAAAGGTTAAAAAAATATTTAAATGTCTATTTTCACAACCACGCGTGCCTTAGCAGGATTCTAACCCACACCCTCAACATGCTAGGCGAGTACTTGCTCTACTACACTATTGAGAGCCACAATTCTAATTTTCAAATTTCAATTTATTAAACGCCAAAGTGACAGGTAAAAAATAGTTCGATGAGTTCGAATCGGAATTGCTTTCGTTTCGAACATGTGAAATTCGATCGGATTGCAGAACACCTTAAAAAATACAAATCGGAATTTAATTTCAATTCAGAATCAATTCCGGATCGGAATACAGAACAAGGCTGAGCATTTAAAACGTAAATAAATACATCGAACTTTAATTACTGAGGCATTAAATTCTTATTACTAAAAAGCAATTCTTTTTATACCCTACACCCGAAAGGGTATATTCACTTTTTGCTTCCGTTTGTATATATTCTGGCTCAGATTCACCGCCTGAGTCGATTTAGCCCTGTCCGTCCGTCTGTCTGTAAAAAATACGATTAAGGGAGAACGAATATGAAGCTATGAATTTTGTGACGAATATTTTTTGTCATAATAGGCTGTTTGGTATTAAACACAATACCAACATGGCTGTTTGGAACACATGCAATCTTGCATCTTGGAGATTTATAACTTCGCAACCATGTCCGTTATCGAACTTTGAGAAATTTTGCTGGGATATTTAAGCTATTGCAGCAAAGATAAAAGGAAAAACAGTTACTCATAACTACTGAAAATAAAGAATACTTCTAAACAAACTAATGGCGGAATTCTGTACATTTAGTTAACATGATTAGTATCGTTAAATACGATATCCATACATAAAATAGAAGATTTATCTAAAATTTATTAATTTCTTCAATTGTGAAAAAATCAATCATATTATAAAGCAGCGTTACATTTTACGTTAACTTAAGGAAATTCAGAAAGTACGAAAAAGGTAAAAGTACATTTTGTAGCACTCGGTGTAAAGAACACTATAATTTTCTATTCTAGGAAGTAATTTGTACTCCGTGAAGCAAGAATAAACGTTTTGTTAACAGTTTAAGCACATTTATGCACTAATATATTTGCTAATTAAGAAAAACATAAAATTTATTTTATATTATAGCATACCGGCAACACTGCTTTGGTAACAGAATTCATAAGAGGCGCAAAAATAAATGCGTTCTATACAAACGGGCAACACTAATATCGGCAAATTCAATGGCGAGGTGAACGAAAATATGGGGGTATACGCCATTTTATGGCTGCTCTTTTATTTTAATTGGATAATCAATTTGATTATACAATGTTTTATTTTGCGTGAATTGTTCATAAAATAGGTCATACAGTTTCTGGTATAAAATAGTGGCGGATTTAAGCGTATCAAACAATTTACTTCACATTTTTTGGTGTTAATCTGCACTTGCAATGATTTCTAACCTTAAAATACTATTCCCAAATTGGTTCTAATTAAGTAATAAACTATTTAAAAGTAAAATGGATATTAAATAGACTAAATGTTGGCATAAATAAATAAATGAAAATTGATGTCTTTGAATTCATTAGTTATATGAATAATTAACTAAGTTGCTATTTTAAAACAAACAATTCCACTTAAAAATCTGAATTGTCATTGGGGTCTCAAAGCTGAACCCTCTCCGTCCCGATCATTCTTCATCGGAGGTCTGTAATGTTGAGTTTCTCTTGTAGTAACCCCTCTGCCGCGAACGTCACACTAACAACAGGGGCACGTAACTTTCAGTTTTCTATACAAAAAACCCCGTTCCCTTTCCTTGACACTCTTCATCGTTGGTCTGTAATGTTGAGTTTCTGAGCTGAATTTTTTGCAAGTTTTTGCAGTTTTGAATACTTGCTTTGTTACCGCAAAAATTCATTTTGGAACTGCTATGGCGCTGTTCAGACATGACACATACATATGTCCCGAGTTTGGAACTATTCATCGCTCGTGTCCCCTGAAGCAGAGTGCTTTTGAATGTTTGGAAGTGGCTGCAGGTGGATCATTTCATTGAACAGATCATGAAACTGACGCCATTTCAGGTTATCCCCATCAAATTTTGGGATTTCAATTTTTGGTAGTTGGAGTGCGGATGAATTGACGGGATTCGGGCTGCTTACTGGTATGACTTCAGAGGGTTTCAACAATCCACGTTGTTCAATCACCCTTTCTTCTAATTGGATGTAGGCTGCCATATCATATCCTTCTGATTGAGGGTCGTCATGGAGCTCCCACAGAGTAAAATTAGCTGCTTCGATGTTGTCCCATAGTTTTTCCATCGCTACGAGACATTGTGCTGGTGAATTTTCTCGTGCTTTACCATTGAGCAAGCTCTCGAGTGACGCCATCATCGCCCTTTGCTTGCGGATGATAGGCATGACAGAGGCACCTTTGGTCGCCTTGGTGCTCGTGCTGGCTGAGTTGTCTGATGATCTGGTGTATACTTCGGCAGCTTTTCCTTGATTTATGGATTGGGATTTCTGCAATGTATACAGTTCCTGTTGAAGCAACTCAGTGTGCTGATCCACTACTGTCTTCATGTTGTTGTAGTAGTCCGTGGTGAAGTATTCATGGGTCAAATCCAGATCCGATTGGGAACGGATCTCAGTATCCTTGAGAACGAATTGTGCCCATGCGTCCCTCAATTGATTAATGCACTCTTCAAAATACTTAGCTGATGTTTTCCTTTCCGCAGAGTCCTTTTTGTAATTGCGGATGATTCGCTGGATCTCTTTTCCTATGTCCTGTTGAGCGACTACCAGAGTCGTCATTGTACTGGATGTCTCCATCACGTCGGGGTCACCAATGTTTATTTCTAAATTTGGTAATTCCTACAAGCACTTAAACCTGTAGGAATTTGTTAGAGAATTTTGATTTTGCAACAAGCACTTGAACTTGTTGCGGCTAGATAGTTTTGTTTTGCAACAAGTACTTGAACATGTTGCGGTTAGTAGAACTCTAGATGGATTTGTTCCTTCAAGCACTTTAACTTGAAGAAACCCAAAGGTAGATTATTAGCTGATGGTTGATGGCTAACTAACTCTTTATTGTTCAAATTTTGGTTTTATATACATTATTGCTACATACAACACACATACAATTAATGGAAATACAATTGGATACAATTAGAATTCAAAAGTTCACATAGAAAGAATGACGCGTGGTCAGCAGATCCCACGGCGGATCCCAAGCAGACCTTGGAGCAAGCTCGTCAGCGGGTTGCACTCGTTTTCGCGTCGACATCAGACTCCAGCGGAATTTAGATACTTGAGCAAGCACGTCCCGTGGACTGCATTCGCTCTCACGACGACACCTGACTCCTGTGGAATTTAGATACTTGAGCAAGCACGTCCCGTGGACTGCATTCGCTCTCACGACGACACCTGACTCCTGCGGAATGTAGCGTCTGCTGCTGGCAGCGAAGGCAACTTGTTTTTTCATTTCTTTAAATTCGCACGCGTTTGTAGTATGTGTGTATGTTCTTGAACATTTTCAAGTTCAATTCAATATTTATGTTTATGTTCAATTCATGTTCAATGTATGGTCTTGAACAGCACTGTTAGAGGCTGCAGAAGAATTTCTATATCTGGGTATAACCACATCGGATTTTTCATAGCATTGGATAAGTCAGAGATACTACCGAAACTGGTGTGTCATGAAATCAAAGACTTCCGCGACATTTCAAAAGTCAAATAATATGGACAAGAAGAATTCCTTACGAATTGATATTATGGCTGACTGCTTGACTTCCTAATTCGACTTAACGATAGCAAAGTAACGCGCTACTTTAACGCGAACAAAATTGCGATAAAGAGGGCATTGAGGAATTAGGTGAAACAACAGTTGCTGTTTTCAGGTAATGGTCAGTAATAACAAAACAGTATAGAGTTTTAAATTAATATACTTATTACTTTGCAGAAACGAAGACGTCGACTCACGTATTTCTGCAATTGTCGTACGCGGCGCTGCCGATAATTTCAGCGGTGACATTGAACGAGCCATTGATGATAACGTTAATAATTTCAACGAACTTTTTCGTGATGGCCGCTATGTGCCTAGTGCTCGTGCCATTGAAATTGAACTTGCCACCCATCTGGCGGCATACGCTGACACACTCCCCGGATTGGAGCAATATGCTATGGGAAAATTCGCGGTTGCTTTGAAAGTATTTTCGAAGGCATTAGCAGAGAATATTTGAATTTATTTTTAGGCCTATCCAAAAGAAAAGGAACGTTACTTTGCCTGCTAGCTAGTAAACAATTCCGATAAAACAAATAAAATCGATTTATATTAAGAAAAATTTGGCTTTCTTTATTTTTTATATTTATATGCTTTACTTTATATATACATATAATGAACTGCACATACTTCAATCTGTAAAAATCGCTTGTTTTGGAACGGATCAAATAATGTGTTAAAAGGAAAAGGAATCTGGCATAAGAACATTTAGGATTATAACAATATTTAATAAACTAATTTCTGGCTGCGCACCAAATTTGGCTGCAGATACGTTAGTTAGGCCCTCACGAACAGGGTTTAACCTCTGCTTCACTGATTTGCAACTCCTTGGTAAGCGTTTCAAAAGAAATCTCCGGATTACTCTTAGCCAACAGCATGAATGTCAGCAAACGAATTTTTTTCATGTTTTGCTCATGATTGAGGCCTTGGGACATTACGAACTCCTTGTAATTCTCATAGAATTGTATATAAGATGGCAATTTATCCGACACAAAAATCGATTAGATCGTGTATTATGTCCCCTTCTAGGAAACACACTGGCTTTAATGTGATTCAATAACAATTTTTTGGGATCGGCCAAGGCAGTGACAACACATTTCATACCATCTTCGCGAGAAACACAAGCCGTTTCTGCAGTACATGTTTCTGGTAATTTAAACATTACTTTGGCGTAAAAGTCAAGATTTGTATCCTTAGTAACATCATGCAGAAGACGTTAAAGTTATTGCCTTTGTTCGCCGGACGGAGGACAATTGGAAAACTGGGCTTTAAGATCTACTCTGAAGAAGACTTCCAAAACTTGGTCGCATTGTTTGGCAACTTGCACAAGATGATAAAAACATGATAACGTTGAGGCGATTATTGAATAAGCGCCGCAATCTAGAAGAAAAGAAAGAATATCAAAAGAGAGACCATAAGCTATAATATGATATGTTTTTACTTACGATTGCAGACAAACTTTTGTAAATGTAGCAAATTTTTGTACCGTGTTTTGACAATTATCATTTTCACCACATAAACAAAAGAGGTAAAATTTTTGCAGTCAATATTAGCGGGTGCGATGGAGTAGGATGTCCCCCAAATTTTTTATTTTCAAAAGTTTATAGATAAAATATCTAATTTATATATTCGGGTCATTCGGGTCATTCAATTTGTTGCAGTGAAACACTTTTATTTACCAGTTTTTTCTTAAACAACAGAAGAGTCATATAAAAGATACATATATTTTTTATTATTATTTTTAGTCAAATAAACTGCGACTGCATAAGTTTTAAGTTTCTATTTACTATTTAATTCTTTTTTATTTGCAAGGAAACAAAACTAGGGAGAAAAGTCATTAACAATTATTTAAAACAACGAGAAAATTGACCACAGTTTTTGACGTTTTGAATTAGAAACACCCCCTAGAATCAATACCAATGCAAAAGACGCCGATGCATTGGTATTGATGCATTGGTTTCCTAGGAAATCTGCACTAAATTCTGACTAATTTTGGCCGATTTTGTGATTGTATCAAGAAAAATGCATGTAGTAGTAACGAGTGTCTCATCTCATAATCTCTGATTTTAACTATCAAATGATTTTTTTCACTCATTCATTCATTCATTCATTCGATCTATTTCTAAAAATTACCAAGCGATTTACTCGTTGAATGTTTTTCAAATTAGAACGTGGCCAATTAATAGCTTTTAGATCGGGGTAGGTAGGGGTAAAAAAATTTTACTCTGGTGAGTAATTATTTCGTTTCTAGCTGTGCCAATTCGTCGAATAACTTTTAATTTCATTTCCAAAAAACATTAATAAACGTAAATCATGCACAGCAGTTTACAAAATTTAATAGACTGATATGTGAAAAACAGGTCAACAGTTTGCAGCTCCTACGTTTAATTAATGTACAATATTATTCTTTTAATAGTTATTAAAATTATTATTTAATTGGTTATATTACTTTTTTTCAACAACAATTAACTTTTATTTTGACTTTCAACATGCTTAGGAAAATTAATGATTGTCAAAATTTTACCTAGCTCCGAAGGCTACACACAATTTTGACGTGGGAATTCACTTCAACAGCATAAAAATTTCTGTTTCCACTGTAAAAATTTTCTATATTAAGTAAAAAGTCATCAATTGGCCTTACTCGTTGAATAATTTCTGAATTACTAAAAACTATCGAATAAATATTGTTACGTTAATTTTATATTTGACGTTTCGACTCTCTAGGTCCGATTTCTGGATTAAAAATAATCCAATAAAACACAAAAGTTTACTTGTTTTTAATTTTACAGATTTATTATTCACACTTATTATTTTCTACACTTATTATTACAACACTGGTCAGTTGGCTTGTTAGAAGGCACAATGTTTCTTGTTCAACAACCAAGTACGAACTGTCTTAGCTGCGACGACTTGCGGCCTATTTATATGCGAACTGACACTTGGGTGGCATGCTGTCGAAGATTCTCGAACTATCTATCTCTGTCTATCTCGCGATAGATGTTGCGTTTATTGCATGCATGCTGTCGAAGATTCTCGAACTATCTATTTCTTTCCATCTCGCGTTAATTGCTTGCATGCTTTTACTATTCACGATTACTCACGATGTGTTTTCTAGTGTTATCGTGAATCTTCTATTGCAAATTCATCACATTGCCCTTCACTTAAGTCTGATCGTTCCGATAAGACACAAAATTTCTTGATCCAAATGGGGCTAGTCTCTCCAAATGGACTACTTTTATTTTACCTCGTGTGTGGGATTGTATGCGATACACAACATCGTTCAGTCGCTTTATGACTTTATATGGCCCTTCCCACGATGTTTGCAGCTTTGGAGACATACCCTTTTTCCGTTGGGGATTGTAGAGCAACACCAAGTCGCCTTCTCGAAATCCTTCAGAATTCATAGCTCGGTCATATCGATCCTTCATTTTATTGCTCATCAGCCGTTTTCGCTGCCTCACATGTTGGTGTATTTCATCAATTTCGGACTGAAGCATTTCCCAGTAACTGCCCCCAGTTTCAGTAAGTTCATTGTTTCTTCCAAATTTTAGATCTGACGGGAGTTTCAACTCTGTACCAAAAATAATCCTCGCAGGTGAATGGCCGGTAGTGTCATGGACTGCTGATCGGTAAGCCAATAAAAACATTTGAATGTGCTTGTCCCAATTGCGCTGACATTTTTCCACTACTTTCCGCAAATGTTCTTCTAATGTGCGGTTAAACCTTTCTACCATGCCATCCGACTGCGGATGTAGAACTGTCGTACGAGTCTTCTTGATACCCAACAGTGAGCACATTTCTTGAAATATAGAAGACTCAAAGTTCCTCCCTTGACCCAATTCTGAATAAAAGCTTCGGCCACCGTTTTAGCCTCCTGATTTGGTATAGCGTATACCTCCGGCCACTTACTGAAATAGTCCATAATCACCAACACTAATCACTAATCACTAACACGTACACATCCATTGCGCCGCGTTCAAATGGTGCTCCTGCATTGTACTGCTGCAACCTTCCTCTGATTCTAACTTTCGGACCTTTAGCTGCCATGCATTGCGCGCAGTTTTTAATCCATTCAGCAACTGAATCTTAACAATTCACCCAGTAAAACCGTTGCTTAATCTTTTCCAGAGTTTTCGTAACGCCGAGATGCCCTCCACTTGGTCCATTGTGAAACTTTTCTAATACGGCTGTTATTCTAGACTTTGGTAGAACAATTAAGTCGTGAGTGTGTCTACCATCCTCACTTTGCCATGAACGATGCAGTACTCCATTTATCAACTTCAAGCTGTTCCATTGCACCCAATATGCTTTGGCCAACGGACTTTCCGGTGCCATTTCTTCCTTAGTTGGTCTTTTATCCATTTCTTTCGCTTTCATGACCTTGACCTAGTCTGTATCCTCCAGTTGACTTTTCCTGACCTTATAGCTTGACCTTGACCTTATAGCGCTTGATTCCCATTCGTCATCAGGTTTCAAATTTGTTAATGGGATGTCGACTATACCTTCGCATCTTTCAGCCTTAGAGCAATGTGTAGGGTGTCCAATTCATAAAATAGTTGTAGGGGGTCCAATTCATAAAATATCCGTTTCTTATTTTTTTCTTTAAGGTATTATTTTATTTCCAGTTTTTTAAATGTACACGTCTTTTGTGTAACTTATATTTTTCTATAATAATTTTCATTTATTGAAAATTGACAAACAAAAGTTGATTTAATTTAAAAACAAACTTTCTGTACAAAACACAAGGTTGAAAGTTGGGGTACAACATAAAAAAACCCTACAATACTCCCCCTCCGAGATAAAAAAGATTAAAAGTGACCTTTTTGTGTGTGTGTGGTGATGTATTGTTTGTGTTTGTTGTCAGTGGCGGTTCTATGTTGGCAGGTTTGAGTCTGTTTGTCGGTTTATTGTTTTAATGTCATTGTCTATTTCTATCTTAAAGTAATATTTGTCCTTTTCTATAATTTTGTATGGCCCTTCATATGATTGCTGTAGTGATTTTTTGTTGATTCTTCTTACAAATACGTATTTACATATGTTAAGGTTTTTGGTATGTATGTGTCTTTGTCTGTATTTCGGTGGTGTTCAATGTTGGATTTAACAGTTCTAAAATATTGTTTTATATTATTTAAAACATCAGACGGATCGTTATCTTTACTTGAAAAACGAATTCGCCTGGGAGACGCATATTCTGTCCGTAAACTATTTCTGCAGGTGTGGCAGAAAGGTCTTCCTTAAAGGTGGATCTTAAACCCAATAGAACTCTTGGAAGTTCATCGTGCCACTTAGCTGTTTGGTTTCTAGCTATAATTGCTGCTTTTAGTTGTCTATGTAACCGTTCAACCATGCCATTAGCTTGCGGATGATAAGGTGAAGTGGTAATTTTGTGACTACCGAGTAGTTTTGTCAGTTCACAGAAAAATGTTGATGTGAACTGGGAGCCTTGGTCTGTCGTTATTTGAAGGAGTACGCCGAAACGCGAAATATATTGGTTGAAAAATACGTCTGCAATTGTAGTGGTGATGATGTCTCGTAAGGAGAACGCTTCAGGCCAACGTGTGAACCTATCTATGATTGTCAATATGTAACGATAACCTTTGGAAGGTGGTAAAGGTCCTACTATGTCCAGATGAATATGTTCGAATCTACCGTTTGGAATTAGTATCTTCGTCACGGTTGGTTTCGTGTGTCGGTTTACTTTGGATTTTTGGCACTGTATGCATTCTTTTGACCAATTATTTAATTCTTTGTTCATATTTGGCCAAAAGTATCTGTTCGAAATTAAACGGCGTGTTGCTCTGATTTTTGGATGCGATATGTTATGCAATTTATCGAACACTGTTTTCCTCAAAGAATGTGGGACAAATGGTCCTGTTAAATTATTGGTGGTTTCACACCATATTTCTATGTTTAACTGCGGAATTTTAATCAACTTTAAATTTTGATTTTTGTTAAGAACGGGATCTTTAAGATTTTGATCGTTTTGTTGTTCTTTTGCCAAAGTTTTAATGTTGAATTCAAAGTTTTGTAAAACATTTACTTCAAATGCGCGTGATAAAGTGTCTGCTACGATGTTTGTTTCTCCGCGTATATATTAACCCAGTAGAGAAAGTAATCATTACGAAAGTGGTTATGCACTGATTATTCAATATTGGGAGGTAGTTACTCCTGGATTACAGCCTGTGTAAAAAACTAATTACCTTTAACATAGGCATGTCATAGGCGATAATTAGCCTCGCTTACTTCGAGTACTTTCTGTAAGCGAGAGCGTAGGTAGTTATTGTATAATGGGTTTGTAATCTACAGAGTAAGTGGTTACAAATGTCATTACGTAATAATGAGTACTGCTTATTTACAGACCGCATTATAAGTACTAATGTAACTATTTATTCTGCATTGGAATGCATAATTAGTTATAATCCACACAATGAAACTCTAAAAATTTACGTATTATTAATAATTTAATTTAACTTTTAACAGCTTTATATACTTTAATTATATGGAATTAAAAATTATATGTAATTATAAAAATATTTGCGTATTTTTATATTTATATTTATTGCGTCATTTTTAATAAAGATTCAGTGGTGTACCTATCGATGATAGTATGGCAATAGCCAGGAGCAGAATTTGAGCGGCCAGCACTTGAGAAACGTTAAAGACTGGAACCACCACGCTGTGATGCTCTAACCGAGACTTCCTTTAAAAGTGGGTTTTAATTTTCAGAGGGTAGTTGAATTGTACATCATTGGTTACCCATGGATGCACCTACAATAGAAAGAGTTTTTCATATTAAAAAATAAAAAAATTGTTTTATCAAAAAATGTTTCTTGCTTGACCTACCTTGAGCTGAAGCAATGTAATGCGCTTCTTGGGATGACCAGATATCCCTTATATAAAATACACTTTAAAAAACTTTGAAGTACGGATGTCTCTTCTTTATTATTAATTTTTCCGCTTTCTTCAAATATAATCTTGCTATTATTATATTTTTTTTCATTTAAATTTTTTTTGAAATTGAAAAAAACGACACATGCTACTTCTACGGCTTTTTAGAACGAGTAAAATCTTACTTACTGTCTTCATTATTTGATAAGCGAGTAAGATGCTGTAGATTACTAACCTCATTATTTTAACTTGAAATTGTAAGCGAGGCATTTCAAACAACTGCCTTCTAGCTTATTTCAAGTTTAAAGATAATGGGTTCTACAATAATCAACAATGATATTATGCGTAACGACCTTTCATTATATTGTAAGTAGTTACAGAGCTACCTACGCCGTAAGTGATGTTAAATTCTTTACTGGGAAATGTCGTTTGTAAATTCCGCTATGTATTCGAGATGTCTAGTTTGTCGTGGACTTCGTTCTGTCTTAGAATTTATCGCAAAGTCAATGGTTTATACGTTTATGGACAATGGTCCGTAAATATTGTAAATTGTCTTCCTTCCAAAAGGTGTCTAAAATGTTTAATATTTAGATATATGGCCAATAATTCGCGGTCAAAAGCACTGTATTTAATTTCTGTGGGTGAAAGTTTTTTTGAAAAGAAGGCTAGTGGTTCTGTCGTATTCTTGTACTTTTGGTTTAAGACACCACCGACAGCGACATTTGAAGCGTCGACCGTTAAGGACAGTTTAGCATCTTTGTTGAAATGATTCAACATTACCGTTGATGCGAAACTGTTCTTAATGGCTTCAAAGTCTGTAATGGTTTCTTCATTCCATATTAGTGTTTTGTCCTTTTTCTTTGCGGTCTGTTTAATCATGTTGTATATTACGTTCGTTTTCTCTGCGATAAGATCTTTTCTTCTGAGGGTTGTTTATTATCTTTATTAGAAATTTTGTGTCCTAGGAAGTCGACACAAATTTGACTAAATTTGGTTTGGGTAAATTTTGGTTTTTATTAAGAACGGGACCCAGATAGACACATTTGCATCATGATGATATCATATTGATTCAGAAAATCTCTCATCGATGCGTTGCTTATGAGGAGCAAAATTGTAACACGTATGCTACAAATTGTGATGACATTAAATGTAGGCAATATGTGTACAATATGATCTACATGAAATGTTCTAATTTTTTTTCGAAATTTAATTTTGAACCCGTCAAAATGCCGAACGTATATGTAAGTAAAATTTCATAAGCCAAATATACTATATAGGGCATAGGCAGGAATAGAGTGCTGGCTTGCGGGCCTAACAATCGCAGGTTCAATTCCCGGTTTGGGAAAAAAATTTTTTTTTATTTAATTTATTTGTTTTTATTATTAATGTTGATCATGATTACTGCTCCGCATTATAATTTAAACTTATTATTATGATTTATGATTTTAATTATTTATGATTTTTAATTTAGTTCGTATTTCAAAATTTTACCTATAATTTTTTCATGGCGTCGTCAGGATTTGAACCTCTGCTCCTTTGCTCCCAAACCAAGCACACATCCTCTAGGCTACGGACTGCCTTTGTTCCCAATCTCTTTTTAGTTACTTTTTTGTTTTTTTTGTCTATCTGGACATCATGAAATGATATCAAATGTATTTCTCGTCGATATATTTTCGTGTAATATCATTCCTTGATATCAACTTGAGTTTTACATGATTGAAACATATCACGCATTAAAATACCTCATATTGATGTCTCTATGTCTTTAAATATGCTGCGTATGTGACAAATGAGCTGAGAACATATCTTGCTATCAAAATGATTTCATTTTGTAGAAAAAATTGAGATATCATGTTATGATTATCTTGCTTGTCTATCTGAGGATCTTTAAGATTTTGATCGTTTTGTTTTTCTTTTGCCAAAGTTTTAATGTTGAATTCTAGGTTTTGTAAAACATTTACTCCAAATACGCGTGATAAAGTGTCAGCTACGATGTTTGTTTCTCCGCATATATATTGAATGTCGTTTGTAAATTCCGCTATGTATTTGAGATGTCTAGTTTGCTCCATGTGTTGTTCCTCATTTTCACTAGCAATTAGTACGTCATCTACGAGTATATAAACGAAAACAAAGTCTAGTTCTCTGACTACTTCATTTATGAATCTTTGGAAAGTTTGTGCAGCGTTTCATAACCCAAATGGCATTCGAGTGAATTCGGGCATACCAAAAGAAGTTGTTATTGCTGTTTTAAAAAACGTTTTCTTCCGCCATGGGAATTTGGTGATATGCACGTACTAAGTCTAATTTGGAAAATATGTGTTTGCCTCTAATGTTCATGTTAAGGTCGTGTATATGTGGTAAGGAATATCGGTCTGGAACAGTTACTGTATTTAATCTCCTGAAATCACCGCAAGGGCGCCAATCGTTAACGTCTTTTTTGGGTACTAAATGTAGTAGGGATGATACTGAAGATTTTGATGGCCTACAAATGCCAGATTTCACTAAAAATTAAAATTCATTCTTTGCTATGTTAAATTTTATAGGATCTAAACGTCGTGGTTTTGAGAAAGGTAGAGTTCCTTCAGTAACCAATCGGTGTATTGTCGAATGTTTTACCGGTTTGGTATAGTCTGGTTCTCTTGTTAATGAGGGAAAATCTTTCAGTAATTTAGTGTATTTGTTGTCGATAACGAATAATTTCGGGAGTTGAATATCGCATAAATATGCAATTGCGTTAATTGTTAAATTTGTAGAAGGGTCTACGAGACGTTTTCTTTTCACGTCCACTAACAGACCATATGTGCTGAGAAAATCAGCGCCGATAATTGGTTTTGCGAAATCGGCAATCAAAAATACGAAAGGGAATTCTCTTCGTAATCCCAAGTTAATGTTTAGTAGTTTTCGTCCGAAAGTATTGATTACCGAACCGTTAGCTGCGGTTAAAATTATATCAGAGGACTGTTTATTTCTCGAAAATTGTGTTTTCGGTAATACAGAAATCTCTGCACCACTATCTATCAAGAATTTTGGCTTATTGTCCTTGTCGTAAATAAAACGGCGACGCACAGTGGTTCGCCTAGAACAAGCTAGCTGGACAAAAACAATAATTTACTATCGTGAATATTCCTATCGGAATACAAAGAGAAAACCCACACAACTAGAATTCTGAAAAAATTTTTTCCCGGTCAACCTACTATGATGACTTACGCGAAACTTACGCGATGACTTACTTATAGGAAAACGAAAATTTTTAAGAAAAATTTGCTGCGGTTGTTCATTTGATAATACGATTACTATTCACGTTAAAGAAGTTCTGGACTATTTTTGTATTATGCAGCTTTAAACTAAGGTTTATTGGTATTCTTTAAGGATAAATTTAATAGTTATGTATATGTTTTAGGAATATTCTATAAATACAATCTTAAAAAAAAAAAAATTTTTTTTCCTTCTTCAACTTCACAAGACGAAAAGTTAAATGTCACCTCATGTCATCGCTCTGAAATTTATATATATTATACGCGCGTTAATCTATTTTAATTTGGTACAAAATTTCATTGCGATATATTTGCACATCTATGTTTTTTCCCCTACATTCTAAAGGATAAGGGCATACATATTCACTTTGCCCTTCCGTTTGTAACGCAGTAAAAAAGGCGTGGCAGGTACAGAAATTTATATATATTCTGGCTCAGAATCACTTCCTGAATCGATTTAGCCTATCCGTTCGTATGTCTGTCTGCCGGTCTGTCCGTCAATCTGTCCGCCTGTGGAAATAACAATTGCAGGAGAACGAATAAGTATCGTCATGAAATTTGGTACGAATATTCTCTGTTATCCTAGGCTGTTTGGTATTGAAAATAGGGAAAATCGGACTAGTGTCACGCCTACTTTTTATAGGGAATATGAATTCATTCGTGCTTAGAGCTCAATTTCTCAGCTGGTGGAGTGCATTTAAAGATAAAATTTTGAGCGCGAGTCGACCGTCTCAGACGTAAATATATCCCTAAAAATGGGCGTGGTCCGCCCCTGGTGACAAAAACGACGATTACAGGAGGACGAATTGAGGCATTTTTCGTTATTTTGTTTTTTTGTTAAGTACTTATACAATAAAAGCTTAGTACTTAATGTAATTTTTGATATACTTAAAAAGTAGGCGTGACACGAGTCCGATTTTCCCTATTTTGAATACCAAACAGCCTAGGCTAAATCGATTTTACTGCGTTACAAACGGAAGGGCAAAGTGAATATGTATGCCCTTATCCTTTAGAATGTAGAGGAAAAACATAGATGTGCAAATATATCGCAATGAAATTTTGTACCAAATTAAAATAGATGAACGCGCGTATAATATATGTATATAAATTTCAGAGCGGGGACATGAGGTGACATTGAAATTTTCTTCTTGTGAAGTTGAAAAAGGGGAATTTTTTTTTTTTTAAGATTGTATTTATAAATTAATTTAAAACTAAACCTAAATTAAATAAAGAACTGACATGTATGCATGTATTTGTGTAAATAAAATAAAATAAAATAATTCTTATTAAAAATGTCTACTTTGATTAAATTTACACTTACTGTCCTCATATCGGTTTGTCAGCAAACATTAATTTTTTTGAAAACCGTACCACTTAGAACCATACGGTTTTTAACATTTTAACAAGAATTTCTTAGGATATTTTGTTAAAGAAAAAAAAATTTCTTACTTACGTGTTTTTTCTTTTTTCTTCGATTCAACAACTGTTTTTACGTGTTTCCTATACATTTTTCCCCCCCAACCGGCTAAACGGGGGGAGAAGCAACCCCGCTCCCAAACAATTTTTTTCTTGTCACAACCTAACAAATACAAAAAACCAAAAAAATAATTTTGTCCAGCTAGCTTGTTGTAGACGAATCACTGTGCGACGTGTCGAGAAATTTAGGTCACCGTTATCTGTCGCCGCGACAACGGGTTTCTTTAGTTTACCGAATTCATGTTTTTGTTTTGGTAAGAACACGATTGTTCGCATTTTCTGGCTTTGCTTCCGAAGCGGTAGTGGTATCTGCAAAGCCAGTTCGGATTTCTACTTGAGTTTGCCCTATGTCGTGAAGAACTTCTTCCTCGTGAAAATGGCCGAGGTCTGTGTCTTTGTTGTTTAATCTCGGCCATTTCAACAGTTAATTTGTTAAAGTTCTCGGTTAGTTTAGTAGTCAGTTCGATTAAATTTTGAATAAGTTGGTCCGAAATGTGTGGTTTTGAAACGGACGCAATTTCATTGCCACTTAACGCTTCCCATATCCTATCTGCAAGGCGTAATAATTCGGTTGTATCACTTAGATTGGATCCAGTTACGGCAACATTAAGATTTTTTGGGAGTTTTCTCAACCATAATTCCTTAATGATTTCGGAACCAAAACTAGATCCAGCTAATTGGCTAAGTGTACGAAAAAATTCCGAGGGTTTTCGATCCCCTATTTCGGAAGACGACAGAAGTCTTTCAAGTTTCGCGTTTTCGCTTAAGGTGTGTATTTTGATAAGCACCTTCTTTAATTCTATGTATCGATTGTCTGATGGTGGATTTTGTATGAAATCCAGAACTGTGATAATGACTTCTTGTGGTAGTGCTGTAATTGTGTATTCGTATTTTGTGTTTTCTTGTGTAGTGTTTATTGTCCTAAATAGTGTTTCCGTGTGTATGAACCATGCTTCATTTGGTAAGTCTATTAATGATGTGTTTAAATTGAGCGTTGTATATGTAGGTGTGTGTGTATTTTGTTGTGGAGAGTGATACTATTTACTAAGAGAAGAAGTTTACAAGATGTTGAAAATAGAACAGTAATGATCACAAACAATACGATGTGTAAAATGAAAGATGGTAAGAAACAATGTTCGAACAATGTTGTTATAGAAAATTTAGGGCTTATATTAATGGTTTACAAACAGCTGAGATTTTTGTTTTTGTACTTTTAGTAGTAAGTGTTTATAGTCCTGACCCCAACAAATCAAAAATAAAGTGTCGCTCTCCCTTGGGGGCGGGGCTGGAGCCCTTTGAAATTTGAAAAGAAAACATCAATAACTCGAAAACCGTAAAAGATATTATGATGATGTTGGTACCGTTAGAAAGCTAATAAAAATGTTATTAATTTATGTAAAATGAAATTTTATCGAATTGCAACGGTTTTCTAAATAATCGCAAATTAAACTTTTTAGTACTTTTTTTTTCATTACGTAAATTTTTTTCTACAAAAAATATATAATTAACCCATATAATTATACAAAACGAAAGAAAGTAGAGGGAACAAGCTTTCTGAGAAAATTTATTTCATTCAAATCGGTGCGGTATTCACGGAGAAAAGCCATTTTTAAACTGGCATCAAACTGCATTCTACAATAATCTTATTATACCTTTTTTTTCAATAATGCGACTCTGCTACTCTGATACTGTGCAGTATGGCATGTTGCCGTAGCGGTAGTGGTGTTTGCAGTTACAATGTATGATATCAAAAAACTGTGCAAAATTTAAATTGAGTTGCCTGCGGCGCTCAACTAAAAAAAAAAAATTAAATAGGCAAACTAATTTTTAAATATAGTAAATGTATATTAAATATATATTTTGCTTTGAAAAAAGCACCTGTTGTTGGCACGCAATTTATACAAATGTCCATTAGGGCATTTTAAATTTGTAGGAAGTAGCTTCCATTCCTGTAATTTTTTGATAATGTCTCTGGTAATTTCACCATCGACTTCACAATTGAATAATTTAAATAATTCAGTTAAATTTGCTCCAGACATACCGTAGACAAATCGACAATCACAAATAAAATATGATTTCCGTCATTTTACATAAATTAATGACATTTTTATTAGCTTTCTAACGGTACCAACATCATCATAATATCTTTTACGGTTTTCGAGTTATTGATATTTTCTTTTCAAATTTCAAAGGGCTCCAGCCCCGCCCCCAAGGGAGAGCGACACTTTATTTTTGATTTGTTGGGGTCAGGATCATAAAAACTAAGGAAAAAAAAAAAAAAAAATTCCAGCTGTTTGTAAACGGTAAATATGTTCCTTTATTTCAAAACCAGACGGCAATGTTCTTAATAAAACATCAAATTGCTTAATTGGTGTCACATACAATCCTGTGACCTGCGCACTCAATTCAGGTTTCCCGGAAAATCGGCGAGCGGTGCTACCGTCATTAGTTGAACCAAAACCTGGCTTTTGTTTGTGCAAAATAAGACCCATTTCGGAACATATTTACCGTTTCGACCCGTTTCGCTGTAATTTTGTTGTATTTTTTGTTGTTGTTTTTGTTTTTGGTGTAGACCCCAACAAATACAAACATTTTTGACGCTCCATCTTGGGGCGGGGCTGGAGCCCTTTGAAGTTTGAAATTTAAGCACCGATATCTCCTAAACTACGAGAGATATGTTGATGATATTGAAACCCTTAGAAAGCTCATAAAAATACCGTTAACTCATACTAAATAGCATTTTATCGAAGTGTTTTTAGCTTGTGAAATAAACGCAGTTTACTGTTTTCAGTACTTTTTTCTTCCACAAAAAAAATTTTTCCAAGAAAAAATGTGTAATTAATTATTTCTTTTATCTAAATAAAATCGCGACATAATTATCTAAAAATTAAGAAAGCACGTATTATTACCTTACTGAGAAAATTTATTTCATAAAATTCGGTGCAGGTTTTACGGAGAAAACTAATTTTTTAACTTCAGCATAAAGTACTCTTGAAATTTTACTACTATGCATACTTTTAGTAGTACGACTTAACCAAGTATGCAACGTTGAGTCTTAAAAGTTTAAGCTATGGCGGGTGCTACCATTACTTTCACTATTCTTGTTATTGTAAATTCCTAATAATTTATTGGCGAGTTTTATGCTGTCCTTACACTATGTCTGCAAATACTTTAAACATAATATTTTCTGATTTTAATTGTGAAGTTGATGGTATTATTATCATGGAAATAAGAATAAAAAATTTTTCAATTTCAGGTTATATTAAAGTTTTTACAAATAGCGCCGCAGGTGAAAAATTCTGCATCTCCGTAAATCTCCGTAAATTCTGCACCAAATTTTATGAAATAAATTTTCCCAGTAAGGTATTAGAATCTGCGCTTCCTTATTTTTGGATAATTATGTTGGTTAAGTACACATTTTTTCTTTAAAAATTTTTTTTTTCTGTAAAAAAATAGTACTGAAAAGAGTAAATTGTGTTTATTGTGTTTGTGTTTAAAACTGAAAATATTGCGATAAAATGCTATTTGACGTGAATTAACTAGCTTTTTACCGGTACCAATATAATCAACATATCTCTTGTAGTTTAGGAGATATCGGTGCTTAAATTTCAAACTTCAAAGGGCTCCAGCCCCGCCCCCAAGAGGGAGCGACAAAAAATTTTGTGTTTGGCCCGACATTTTTTATATCCAGCTTATAGCTAATGTGTAAAAGCAAAGAATTTATTAAAGACATTCGAAATTCGAAACGACGTATCCATGCATGAAGTGTAGGCAAACGAAAGTCAAAATTATCATGGTCGCTGTCAAAATTCCTTGATTCCTCATTCATCATTGACATGCTGTGATGATGTAAATCATTCACACCACAAATTAAGCAGTTTTGTGCTTAAGTGAAAACTAATTATTCCCTAATTAAGTGTCTGTATGGTCTCGGTATTCTGTTATAAAACGGTAAAAATTATGTTCTGCTAAACTCCTCACTATAAATTATATATCGATCAACAGGTAATCGTTGCAGCCTATTGAAATAAAATATTAATGTGAAGATTTCATAATCGCAATATTGACAGGCAATATGTGACTTGAAATTGTGAGGCAATTGACGACCCAAGTATTTCAGAAGAAAATTTCCAGAATTGTCTCAAAATTGTCTGGATTGTCTTAAATACGTCAAAAAACGTCGTGTACTATTGACTAGAGATGCCAGCTTTAAGTATTTTACGTCTGCTTTTAAAAAATTTTTAAAAATGTGAAAATTCTATGTGTGATTTCGAAGTTTTGCGATAATGGCAACCATGATTTTTTTATCTTTTTTGCAATGATAGAATGATTATTTGTTAGATTTTTTAGAAATTTGAAGTTTACAGAAGAAAAAGAGCCCAATACTCAAGTCAATTGTATGAAAACAACTGATTTTTAGGTGTCGCCTACATTGACATATCCGATTGTCTGGCAATTGTATATTTTCAGCTTATGAAATACCTTGTCAGACAGGCAATTTACAAAAAGCATTTAAAAAAGCAATAACAAACGTAGTTATTGTCTGAAATTGTATGGAAATTGTATTTGTGATTTTTTGAAATTGAATTGCCTTGAAATTGTATTTTTGAAATGGCTAAACTTCAAATTTAAGAAAAAAAAAAAGCAGATTGAGCGAGAATTGTGTTGTGTGGGATTCTAAAATGACTACGTAAATTTAGACCGGAGTCAATCAGTGTCACAAATTCTCAGTCCACGAAAGCTTAAAAATTTACAAAAATTCAACCTTTTTTAAAATGTTTTTAAAACCTTTCCTTGTTTTAAAATCTATATTCAATGTAAATATTATTAAATATAAATATTAACATCTATTACATTTAAAATAAAATTAGCTTTATGTAAGGTTACACATACCTCCAACCTTTAAAATCAATCACTAAAATTTTAAATTTCAATCACAAAATACATATTATATATTAAATGCATATTAATAATAGACACTGTTGAACGTGCTAGAGAAATTAAACTGATTAAATTGTGCAATTACAATCTTTCTCATTGGCTGACTACTTTACCCTATGATTCCTCACTTTAGAACCTTACACTTAAACAGTTATTTAATTTGAAGGTTTGAAGGTATTTTTTATCTTAGCTAATTACTCATTTCTGGAAATCTGAACATAACTTTTGTCCACCTAGCTTATTCTACACGAAACACTGCGCATCCGGCGCAATTACAACCTACATCCGTTTATATAACAATGATAAAGTGCGAAATTATCTTATGATTCATTTTCACTCCTTAATCTAAACTATCTTCAATAGTTATTTAAGACATTTCTTTTTTTCTTAACCCTAATGCTGTAAACACAATCACAGCAGCGAGAAGCAACTTCAAGTTAGGGCTGCAAGAAATAGCGTATCGTTAAACCAAATGGCAGAGCAGCATCTTCTGGCAGCAAAAAATTGCATATGAGAAAGTCAAATGTAAAAATTTCGTTTGTTTACAAACAGCTGTGTAAAACAACAAAAATGCGTTTTGCTGCTGTCAAAATTCGAATTAGCTCGACATTAGCTCGATGTTAGTGAAAATAAGTTTGTGTGAGTTACACCGACACAATTTTGGCTTGACTCGCGAGTCACAGCAAAATATCAAATGAGTTTGATATTTTTCTATGACTCGCCAGTTAATCTGTCAGTTGGCTGTCAGATTGTCAAATTTTTTCATTTCATTTGAGCTGAAACCAGAGAAAAGGCTGAAAAATGTGCGCGGAAAAATACAATAATGAAGAAAAAGAATTTTTACTTGAGTACATTAAAGTTTATTGCTCGTTAACTTCCTTGTGGGACGTGAAAAGTAAAGAGTATAGCAACAGGCAGAAAAAAGTCATGGAAAGCCAAATTTTGTTTGAAAAATATAAAGAAAAATATCCAGAAAGCGACCTAAAAGAAGCTAACCGAAGAATACATAATCTTCGAATCAATTTTAAAAGAGAAATGCGGAGGATAAATGACGTTAGCAAAAGCGGCGCTGGAGGGGATGTGGAAACGAGTCCTTTGTGGTATTTTGAAGCACTCAAATTTACAACAGACACCGAAACTCCATGCTTATCAAAGAGCAATATGCTTGTAAGTATATATGTAGGTCGCTCTTGTCTGGTTTAGAAGTTATAGCCTTTTAAAGTTTGAAAATATACCGTCTATATCTCCTAAACTGTAAAAAATATCCGGATGATATAGGTACCGTTGTAA
This sequence comes from Conops quadrifasciatus, assembly GCA_949752815.1. Classification (NCBI taxonomy): domain Eukaryota; kingdom Metazoa; phylum Arthropoda; class Insecta; order Diptera; family Conopidae; genus Conops; species Conops quadrifasciatus. The sequence goes on along the minus strand of OX457077.1, from coordinate 21,563,642 downwards.
AAGTATTCATTTTTATATAAAGTAGATAAAAGTAGATCGTTATAAAAGTAGATCATTTATGTAAAATAACATTTTATTTAAAATCTGTTCCGTTCTTTGCAGAACGGCGAAGAGGAAAATGAACCGCAAATTAAAAAAAAGAAATCACAACAGAGTGAACAACTGGACGAATTAATTGGATTAGCTTCTGAACGCTTGAATGTCAAACCCAATGTCCATCAAAAAGAAAGTGAATTGTGGGCACTGAAACTGGAGGCAATGGATCCTGGTCAGGCATTAATTGCCGAAAAATTAATCAGCGAAGTGCTTTTTTATGGCCAAATGGGTCAGCTTAAAATTGATGCATTCGCTGACAAAAGTGGCAGTCAGGCATCTACGCCGAAGCCTTCACTTCACAGACAAAAAAACACGATTCCACTAAAGGTTATGTATGTTCGTCTGCCGACGCCTTCACCTGAAGAAGCTTATTCGCAACCACAAATTGGACAAGATTTATCATCATATTTTAATACTCTTAATACACTTTGAATATACACTTTAATATACTTTGAAATTTATTTGTTTAATAAATTTATTGGTGTATTATACACAAATAATACACTTTGAATTTATTTTGAACTTTTAATTTATTGTTTAAACCATATTGTTTTGCCAGGAAACTTGGCCTTCATTATTAAAATATCCACAGAATTGTTCACGTATATATTTGGAGCTATTTGTTGAATTGCGGGAGATGGTTCGTTGCAGCTCTTGTAACTGAAAGTCGGGCCTCCATGTACTTTCAACTTCTGTTTGCATATTTTCCATGTCAACGAATCCTCTTGAACAGTATTGAGAATACTTCTTTTTCCGAAGAAAATTATGCAGAAAACAACAGGCAAGAACAACAATTTGCACTTTATCCGGTTCTAGGTTTATAGCACGTTGAAATATACCAAAACGAGTGGCTAAAATGCCGAATGCATTCTCCACAATGCGGCGTGCTCTGCTCAAACGATAATTGAATATCCGTTGTTTTTTTGTGAGGCCAGTGTGTGCAAACGGTTTCATGAAGTTATCTGCCAGTTGGAACGAATCATCACCAATAAAAGTCAATGGTAAAATACGATCGCTATTAGGCAAGGCTGTTGGCTGCGGCAAATTCAGACGATTAGTTTATAGTGCTTTCCCGAGGAGAATGTTTCGTAAAACTCCTCCATCCGATATTCGGCCATTAATTCCAACATCCGCAACTATAAATTCATAATTGGCATTCACTACCGCCATCAAAACAACACTAAAAAATTTTTTATAATTATAGAATAAGGAGCCTGAATTTTTGGTTTTCGAATAGCCACATGTTTGCCATCTACAGCTCCCACACAATTGGGAAAATTCCACTTTGCATAGAAATCATCTGCAATACTTTTCCATTGATGTTCTGTTTCAGGCACCTGAAATATATAAAAAATAAGTAATTCAAGTGTAGGTAATAAAATTGGAGTAATTAAAGTATTAATGGAAATCATTAATAATATATATTAATGAAATAATATACGTTTAATATACCTTCATATAGTCCTTTAAAACAGTAATGATAGCATTACACGTTTCAATGATAATTTTGCCAATCGCTTGTGGAGATATCGCACTAGTGAACTTTAAGTCCTCAAACCCGTTTCCTGTTGCTAAATAGCGTAGCGTAATTGACAAACGCTGCTTAACCGAAATTGCAGCACGCATGAAAGTGTCCTTTTTTTCAATTAGCACTCTTATTAACTGCAGTAACTCATTATATTCATTGATGTTGAAACGCAAGAAATTTTGAAAATCCTTTGGAGCGGAAAATTTCAGCTCGTTCAATAAGTTTTGATGTGTGAAGGTAGGCCGTTCTTTGAACCACTTCTTCATCCACAGTCGCTTCGTTTTGGTTTTCTTAATTTTTTCCTTTTCCTTTGCCCAAAATAAGAGCGATTGCAATTAGAACGTCGATATCCATCAACAGCCTCTCGCTTCGAAAGTTTCAAATAAATTAATGACTCGACTGTGTGTGGGCTAAACGCGAGTCAGCACGTACACAATTGACTCGCGAGTCAGACTCACCGTGTATGGGGCCTATAACATGAGACTGCGGTACTCTATTTTGCATCCGTTTGTAACGCATTACAGGAGACGTGGAGAAAAGGAGACGCATTATAGCAATGTACATATACAAATATGTATATTTTTGCTGCCCTGTCCGTCTGTCTAACTGTGGAAATCACGATTACAGTAGAACTAATGAAAGTATTATCATGCAATTTGGCACGAATATTTTCTGTCATCATACGGTATTTATGATTCAAAATGGGGAAAATCAGACAATTGCCGTGCCTACTTTTTAGAGCGAATTTAAATGCATCCGTGCTTAAAAGCATTTTTCTTAGCTTGTAAAGTAAGTAAAAAACCTTTTTGGTCATTTCATACCGTGCTACGAACGTTTAGAGGGCGGAGTATGGCCTTTAAACCACTCTCGGAAATAAATAATAAAAATTAGCCAAATCGGTCCTGCCATTCTCAAGTGATGCGATTACCAACAAACAGAATTTCATTTTTATTATATAGAATAAAAAATGAAATTAGTTTTTTTAAGTAATTCTGTCCGTGATTCTATACGGAATTTTCCTGAATTGTAAAAAAATAATTTATATGAAATAAAAAAATCGATACTTTAAATTTTCTCTAAAATCTTCGAGGATCCACAAATTCTTTGATGTTACCTAACATTAACATTAAAAACTGAAATGCCTTAAATACCTAAAATAATTTACCATTACTTCTAATTTCATTTCAGCAATGTGTTACGAATCACAAGAATCAAAATTCATCACTCATCAAAAGTTATTAATGCTTGCAATATTTGTATTAAAATTTCAAATCAAAGATGAATATTCACGATTCCTACAGCATTTCGAAAATGATCTTCAAATTTGTCCGCAATGTTTTGAACATCAAAAGAAATCCTGCATGGCGTTTTTCGATAACCTGCAATTAAGCGATGCTCTGGAAATTCAAAATTTGTTGACCGTTTTATCAATCGGTCAACGGCAACAAAGTGTCTTTAAATTGAAGAATACTAAGGAAAAAGTGGTAGCAAAATATCTTCCTAGGATAAGGCAAAAAAAGCTAGAGACCCTTAAAAGAGGTACTCTTGCATTGGACAATGAGAAACTTGCTGATCTGTTCCGTAGGACAGTAGGAGCTGCAAACCTGTATGGTACACAATTCTGCCCTATTACGTCGATACAACGATTCATTGATCTATTTAAGCGGTCATCCAGAGCAACCAACAACGAACAGATGATATGGCTTTATTTGCTTGTCAGTACACAATCTTTACTATTTCCATTCCTAAATGCTTGCAAATTTCCTGTGCCTATACATAAAGCTGTTTGTGGTTTTAGTATTTTTCAACCAAATGCTGGTCAATCGTTATTGAATTTCTATGATAGTTCAAACTTCTCCCTAAAACTCAGCATCGCTATACAACTACTCGAAATGATGCTTCAATTTACAGAAGGTTTTGAAGAATTTCGAGTTTATGTGACCGATTTAAATGCCGATAATCTTGTGTATAATGAAACACTTGATCGTTTGTCCTTGGTCGACCTGGATACTGTATATATTGTTGATTCCAAAGCAATTTCGGCGATAGGACAAAAGGAAAGTAAAGTCCTCCATAAGCATGAGTATATTGAATGTATGGATTGTTTTGCTTACACGCCGCATGAAATTTGCCAGCATCATAAGAGTGATATAAATATTTTCTCCGCGTGTCAGTTGTTGCGTGAGGATCTGAAGAAAGACAAACGCAAAGGTTTTCTACAACCAATACCAACAGAATATGTGACATTGATTGAGCTACTGGATGAATGTGTTGATTGCATCGAACCGCAATGTGAAAATCGTTTCACAGTTGCTTTCAAATTAATAAAGACTATAAAAAAAATGTCAATAGTTAAAACTATCAATAAAATATAAGGCTTATGTTTACCGTTGTCAAGTAGCTCCAATTTTGTTGTTGATTTTTTGGGTATTAGTGCTCTTTATCCTGACTCCAACAAGCCAAAAAAAAAATGTCGCTCTCCCTTGGGGGCGGGGCTGGAGCCCTGCGAAGTTTGAAATAAAATCCTCTATATCTCTAGAACTGTGTAACGTATTAGTATGATATTAGTACCATTAGAAAGCTATTGAGAATATCCTTAGTATGATATTAGTACCATTAGAAAGCTATTGAAAATATCCTTAATTTATGTGAAATAACTTTTTATCGAAATATGTATAGTTTTATAAATAAACGTAACTTAAGGTTTTTAGTGCTATTTTTTTAGATAAAATAATTTTTTCCGAACAAATATGTGTAATTAACCCAAGGATTTATACTAAAAATAAGATAATATGTATTTTAAGCTTTCTTAGAAAAATTATTTCGTTAAAATCGGTGCTGTATTTATGAAGAAAACTCGTTTTTAAATTTATAATAAACTACTTTCTCAAATTATCTTATTATACCTTTTTACAATAGTGCGTCTCTGGTACTTTGCTCTATGTGTGGTGTAATTGTAGTGGTAGTGTTAGTACCAAAGTGACAATAGACTTTAACTGCAGCGCTATTTCCTTAGATTTGCATATGCTTTGAAATTAAAAAATTTTGACAACATTTTTCGCCTGCGGCGCTAATCTGAAATTAAAAAATTTAAAAAAAAAATCGCGCGATTTTTCTTCAAAATTTTTCGCCTGCGGCGCTTAACTGATATTACAAAATTTTAAATATTTAACTTATATTTGTTTCATACATAATGCTTAATATACCACACAAACAAATCGCAAATTTAATAATGTTTCCAGTTTACAACAACAATACCAAGAAAAACGATTACTGGCGTCATAGCTTAAAAGACCCAACGGTGCAAACTCAGTACGTTCGCATTATTAAAAATACGTATAGTAGTAAAATTCTAAATTGGTAGTTTATACTTACGTTTAAAAATGCGTTTTCTCCGTAAGTTCTGCACCGATTTTTTTTTTTTTGGCTTGTTGGAGTCAGGACAAGAAGCTCTAATACCCAAAAAATTAACAAAAAAATTGGAGCTACTTGATAACGGTAAATATGTTCCAAATATAATAATACATTATATATGATAAAGTGCAAAAATTATCTTATGATTCATTGTCAGTCCTTGATCTAAAGCGTTGGCATCTCCTACTTGTGAAGTTTATTATGCTGTAAACACAATCACAGCAGCGAGAAGCAACTTCAAGTTAGGGCTGCAAGAAATAGCGTATCGTTAAACCAAATGGCAGAGCAGCATCTTCTGGCAGCAAAAAATTGCATATGAGAAAATCAAATGTAAAAATTTCGTTTGTTTACAAACAGCTGTGTAAAACAACAAAAATGCGTTTTGCTGCTGTCAAAATTCGAATTAGCTCGACAGCAAATTGAAGATTCAGCAGCAAGTAAGGGCAGCAAAATGGAAATCAAACTTTTTTCTCGATCTCCATAAGAGCCCATGTAATTTTGACAGTTGAAAAATGAAGGTGCATCTCGCTGCTGTGATTGTGTTTAATGCTTTAAAGCTTACTGCTCTAAGTTTTCTTCTGATTTACTTCCTAAAGTGATAGTGTGACTAAAGGCGCGTACAAACAGAATGCGTAAATTTTGTCGGATGCGTACGGACCCGTTGTATTACACAGAATTCAATGGAGCTGTAAAAAAAAAAACGCTGTTTACATACGGGACGACAAAAAATACAGAGTCGGATGCGTTGTGAAAATTTACAAAATGTCCTACTGGTGTTAGTGTTCTGTTAATGTGTGAGCTCAGTTCTAAAATTTTTGGAGTTGCCAGAGTTCAGGTTACCAGTTATTGCTAGACAGTTGAAAGTTTGAAGGAAAAACTTTCAAAAAAATTAAGATTTTCTACAAATATGGCACCTTGCTATCGATAGATAAACAAACGCGTTTTGTGTCGCATCGTGTACTGTTCGTACACCAAAACGGAGTCCGACAAAATCTTGTCGGAGTACGACAAAATTTACGCATTCTGTTTGTACGCGTACTTAATCTAAATAATAGTAAACTCTTTCTCCATATTGTGTTTACCAGAGAATATACACCAGAGAATGGTGTTTACTACCAGAGATAAGGAGATAGGAAACTTCGTTCCCGCGGAAAAATGTGTCGAAAAAAAACTGAATTTCTTCGTTAATTTTATGTAGGGTCACACGTATAGCGTATGTGTGCTGTATGTGAAGTTCACCGCATGTCGTCACGTTTATATGACATTTTCTTTGTTTATCATTTTATGAGAACAAAAACCGATTAGCTAGTGAAAATTGTTTAGCTATTTCGCAAAGAAATTAGTGTTTTTAATAAATTTGAATTAAGTTAAATCATGCAGTGGACTCCGCCAATAGCACTTGCTGTAGGCCTGTCATTTTTTGTGAAAAGCGATGATCAAGATTTGACTAAGGAGCAGGACTAAGGATTGGCCTGCCATGGCAGGCATGGAAATTTCATTGCAGGGAACTTTGTTGCGACCTCTTGTATTTTTCTCCGGCCATCGGAGTTGATGGGTCATGTTTGAAGTGGTAGCGCATCGGATCCGATCCCAGCATATCAAGGCACCACCAAATGATGTCGCAAAATGATGAGCACTATGTGATACTATGGTCGGGAGCCGCGGTCTTCATGCGTATACTCGGGGCTCAGTTAATTGATTTGAATGGTAGTGGAATGAATATCAACTTAGCATTTGGAATCGCAACGCAAATAAAGAAATTCAGAAAAAGTACTTTGACTAATGATTAAATTATTATTTAAGTGTTTTATGTGATGTTTTTGTATTTTAACTAGTACGGGCGTGCTGTACTTGGCCACACGGTTGCTGGATTTACTCACGCACGAGTCTAAAGTAAATTTAGACTCATTTAAGAACCAAAGATAAGATCCGCCTTCAGGCGGATATTGATTTTTATTCCGATAGAAGTCTGCATGCAATTGCTACATTTTAAAGTTACACTCTCTTAAGTTTATACATTCATCACTCCTTTTGCCTTTTATGGTTTTCTTTGATTTATTTACATATTTTCTTTTATTTTCTACATTTTAGGTATTCTAGTACAAGATCCGTTACATTCCAAATACTCGCACAAATCCGCCGGATTTATTATAGCTTTAAATCAAAAGAACAATGAAGTGTGCAACATAATATTTTTATATGGGAAATTTGGGACGAATATTCTTTGTCATAATAGGCTGTTTGGTTTTAAACAGCAAACATATGCAATCTTGCATCTTGGAGCAAAGATCCAAGATTATCGAACTTTGAGAAATTTTGCTAGGATGTTTAAGCTATTGCAGGAAAGATAAAATGAAAGCAAGTTATGGGTCGTTTATACAGTGCAAGCTGCTGCCTGGCCAGTAGACAGCTACTCGGCTTGTCAAATTTCTAGGCAGCAGCTCGGCTCGCCTTTGCTGTCTACACGACACCTAGCTACTGCCCAGTCCTAGTCGAGTCGCGATGTCGAGTGAACTTGTTTTAACAAAAAAACGGTGATACGCCCTATGACAACAATATTATGTCAGTAATTGGAAAATATCTATAACTCTAGCCAATATCAATAAATTAATATTGTTATTAAATTAATTAATAACAATTTAAATTAATGGTTTTCATTATATAATCCATTATATCAAACCATTTTATGGATGGTTTTTACACTTCGTCTGCGCTAGCGCCACTCTTCTTGCTTTTTTCGATTTTATTCACTTCTTGATTGTAGGTGGATCGTAAATTTTTCATTTTCTTGGTTACCTCAATGGTGTTACCTAGGTGCATTCCTTTTGCGATATTATCCAAAGATGCTTTTCTCATATCTCTATTTCGATAGTTTTTATCGAAACAATTCCACAGGTTTTCTTGGTCTCTGTAAAGTTTCATGAATGAAATATTATTTCAGAAGACCATCTATCCGCAGCCATTTCGAACGATTCGGCGTAGTACACAAAAAAAACAGCTGTTTCACGCACAGCTGTCCGGCGAGCAGGCGAGTGAAAACAAAAAATGTTGAAGTAACTCGGATGCGAGCTACTAACCAACTCACACGTACGAGTTACTCGTAAGTTACGTCCAAACGTTGCGAGTTACTGCAGTGCAGCTACTCGGAAGGCTGACTCGTACGCTAGCTCGCACTGTGTAAACGAGGCATTACTGATAACTACTAAAAATAAAGACTACTTCTAAACAAACTAATGGCGGAATTCTGCACATTTAGTTAGCGTATCGTTTTGTTTCGTATCGTTAAATACGATATCCATAAATAAAATAGAAGATTTCATCTAAAATTTATTAATTTTTTCAATTGTGGTAAAAAAATCAATCATATTATTAAGCAGCGTTACATTTTACGTTAACTTAAGGAAATTCAGAAAGTACGAAAAAGGTAAAAGTACTTTTTGTAGCACTCGGTGTAAAGAACACTATAATTTTCTCTTCTAGGAAGTGATTTGTACTCCGTGAAGCAAGAATATGCGTATACTCGGGGATCAGTCAATTGATTTGAATGGTAGTGGAATGAAAATCAACTTAGCATTTGGAATCGCAACGCAAATAAAGAAATTCAGAAAAAGTACTGTGACTAATGATTAAATTATTATTTAAGTGTTTTATGTGATGTTTTTGTTGTATTTTAACTAGTACGGGCGTGCTGTACTTGGCCACACGGTTGCTGGATTTACTCACGCACGAGTCTAAAGTAAATTTAGACTCATTTAAGAACCAAAGATAGGATCCGCCTTCAGGCGGATATTGATTTTTATTCCGATAGAAGTCTGCATGCAATTGCAACATTTTAAAGTTACACTCTCTTAAGTTTATACATTCATCATTCCATTTGCCTTTTATGGTTTTCTTTGATTTATTTACATATTTTCTTTTATTTTCTACATTTTAGGTATTCTAGTACAAGATCCGTTTGTGATGTCGAGTGAACTTGTTTTAATAAAAAAACGGTGATACGCCCTATGACAACAATATTATGTCAGGAATTGGAAAATATCTATAACTCTAGCCAATATCAATAAATTAATATTGTTATTAAATTAATTAATAATTAATTAATAATTAATTAATAATCCATTATATCAAACCATTTTATGGATGGTTTTTACACTTCGTCTGCGCTAGCGCCACTCTTCTTGCTTTTTTCGATTTTATTCACTTCTTGATTGTAGGTTGATCGTAAATTTTTCATTTTCTTGGTTACCTCAATGGTGTTACCTAGGTGCATTCCTTTTGCGATATTATCCAAAGATGCTTTTCTCATATCTCTATTTCGATAGTTTTTATCGAAACAATTCCACAGGTTTTCTTGGTCTCTGTAAAGTTTCATGAATGAAATATTATTTCAGAAAACCATCTATCCGCAGCCATTTCGAACGATTCGGCGCAGTACACAAAAAAAAACAGCTGTTTCACGCACAGCTGTCCGGCGACTATAATTTTCTCTTCTAGGAATTGATTTGTACTCCGTGAAGCAAGAATAAACGTTTTGTTAACAGTTCAAGCATTTATGCACTTATATATTTGCTAATTAAGAAAAACATCAAATTTATTTTATATTGTAGCATACCGGCAACACTGCTTTGGTACCAGAATTTATATGAGGCGCAAAAATAGATGCGTTCTATACAAACGGGCAACACTAGTATCGGCAAATTCAATGGCGAGGTGAACGAAAACATGTGGGTATCCCAACGCCATTTTATGTCTGTTCTTTTATTTCAATTGGATAATCAATTTGATTATACAATGTTTTATTTTGCGTGAATTGTTCATAAAATAGGTCATACAGTTTCTGGTATAAAATAGTGGCGGATTTGAGCGTATAAAACAATTTACTTTAGATTTTTTGGTGTTAATCTGCACTTGCAATGATTTCTAACCTTAAAATACTACTCCCAAATTGGTTCTAATTAAGTAATAAACTATTTAAAAGTAAAATGGATATTAAATAGACATTTAGTTGGCATAAATAAATAAATGAAAATTGATGTCTTTGAATTCATTAGTTATATTAATAATTTACTAAGTTGCTATCTCAAAACAAACGATTCCACTTAAAAATCTAAATTGTCATTGGGGTCTCAAAGCTGAACCCTCTCCGTCCCGGTCACTCTTTATTGGGTCTGTAATAGCCTGAACACAGTAATTTCGTCGACGATGAGCGATGATAGTTGTCAAACAAACAAACAAAAAAAAAAAACAAGACGTATTATGTGGCTAAGGAATTAGAACATGAGCTACTACCGACGTTGCTTTCGTCGACGAAAGCAACGAAATTTTATTTTTTTCTCGCTTCCCAGAAGAGCCAATGTAATTTTGACACTAGCGACGTCATTTGTAGTCAACGAAATTTGACTGTGTTCAGGCTATAATGTTGAGTTTCTCTTGTTGTAACCCCTCCACCGCGACCGTTTCAGCAACAACATGGGCAGAGAATACGAGAAAGGACACTTCGATTTCGCCGTTTTCCAAATTCGGTTTGACAGCGTTTTTTATGCACTGTTGAATTCACGTACGCAATACGTGAGATGAACCATATTGTTGTTCTTGTTTGCTAACACTACATATGGTGAAAAAAATAATTGTTTCATATTTTCACCATACGGAAGTGTCAAATTGTTTCTTCAATGTGCGAATCTAAAATTTTGCTTCTAACCTATTTAATAGGTTAATCTACCTAAATAATCGATCTTTATAAAACATATTACTGAATTATAACCCGAGGAGATAGATGTAATTAATAATTACATCCATCCATCACCATGGCGAAGATTAGTGATTTTCACAAGTGCAGTAAAATGATTACACGTGTTGGGAAGAAAATGTTTGCATTTAATTGTATATTTTGTACAACTATCCATTTAGAACTCCAAGAATTTACTTCATTAAATTAAATCATTTACTTTTTGACGACCATTGAAGGAAACACCTATTAGTATGGATTTAGAAGTGCTTCCACTGTGCACAATTAATGACTTGGTAACACCAAAGGTAAAACACGGCGCAGATGAATATATAAACATTATTTTAGAAGAGGTAATTGACAAAAGCAGTTTTATATAAAATAAAATTATTAATTTTCAAAGTGCTGATGATGTGACAGACAGTGAGCAGGAATCTGATTCTGAGTTGCAGTACAAGGTAAGTGGTGTTATCAAAGAATATTCTAAATTCTAATACCTTCTTTTTAGGCTACAACATCGTGGACTGTTGAAAAGCCTCCTTGCCCAACTTAACGGATGCACAGAACATGAAGATAATCGCAATATAAACAAGTTTTCCTTGTCTTTGGAATACGGAACACATAAGCTTCCGTAAAGCAACGAAATGAAGCAATCGAAGAAATTATGGAATCTATGAGAAATCAAATGCATTTGGACTTAACTCGGGGTGAACTGCTTAGTAAACCTGATCGCATTCGGTACGCTTGCGCAGGACAAACGTAGAAAGCTAGAATGTAAGCGTATGCAGACAGAATTTAAACCATCTAACAAATATCTTTTCTTGTTGACCAGTCTAGTCCCGATCATTACAGAGCACATAATTCAAACCACGATGGAATTATGTTTTTTCCTCATACTACAATAGTCCTTCATTCATTGTGAAGATTTTGGCGAAATGCAAATCAAACTCCTCAGCAGATGATGTCACAAAAACAGCATCGAAGAAATTACAATAAATTTAACGAAAGTTGAACATGCATGGCACGGTACCTATGAGTAATTATGTAGTCTCATAACGATTCGCGTCAGATGTATTTATTTTAATGACAAATCTGCGACGTAAAGCAGTAAACACTTAAGTCTGAATTTCGATAAAATGAGCTTTTAAAGTGTTTTAAACGTGTTTACTTGAACAAAGGCAAATATGTTTTTTCACAGAAATAACGCATTTCCACGCCACCCAGGAGGTATGCATTGCAGCGCGTTACCAATTTTTTAAGGTGTTTGGTTCCCCTGTAGGCCTATTGCACCCGTACACACTTATAGTTATTATAATAAATGATTATTTACAAAGCAAGTGTTATAAAAGCATTATAAAGAACTACAATTCACCAATATTAAAAAAATAAATACATTGAATAAAATAAAAACAGTTAGTGAGTTAAGTCCAAGCCTAGGAAAGTAAAAAATTAAAACAAGATCTATTTTAATTATTTTCGACTAATATCTAATATAGAAGAAGACATTTAAAGGGCCACGATAAAGGCCATTATAAAAGTTAATATTAATTGAAACCTATGTTACTGAGGTGTAAAAAGGGCGTTGTGAGAAAAGGCAATGTAAAGGCAGAGGGATCCGAAAACGAGCCCGAACACTTAAAGATTCCTGACACACAAGATTTTGTTTTTGAAATTAGGTTCCTTTGCCTGTCTATTTAGAAATTTTAAAAGAAAATATATTCTAATCCGAATGAAAAGGGTGAGAAGACTGTCTGGGTCGGATTTTGAACAACAGGAGTATGCAGGCACTATATCTACCATTTGATTAAATAAAAATAAAAAGATAATTCTAAGCACGAAAAATACCATTTCAAGCTTTTAGAATAGTAATACATGCAATATAGAGACAAATAATTGCAAAATAAGAATGCTCGGATATTCAAGAACAAATTTAAAAAGTTTGAATTTATGTTCCTATGTATATTATTGAGTTTACTTCCCAGCAAATACGCTCTTTATGAACACATAAAAGAGTCAGAAATAAACGTTTTTTCCCTCCTAGACTGCTCGCAGAAAACATTTCTAAATAAGTCAGAAAAGACTCAAAATTGTGCGTTCCTTCAAACTTGATTTGAAGGAACCGTTGATCGAAAAAAGACACTAACCATTGATAGTCGGAGATCCGGTGAGGGAAGACGTACATTCTTGATTTCCCGGGGCAGTTCTTCACACATTTTCTTCCCATTTTTTGGTTGTTTTGAAGACAATGTAGCCTCCTTTAAAACACTAAAAGAAAAATAACTTTTAGAAACAAAGTATACCACTTTAACCTTAGCGTCTTATTTCACGCTTATTAGTTTTTACTATTCTTATTATTTTTCTCTTTTAACTTATCTTATTCGATTTTCTTAAAAGTTGGAATTACGAATATTTTGCGCTAAGAAGATCCACTTCTAATTAGACTTATAATATTAATTTTTCACCATACGTAAACAAAGGTGGTGAAGTTTCTGATATCTAAAATAGTGCGCACAAAAGAGAATTTTTTCCCCCCGTTGGATTTACAACATATAATGTTCAAATTATATACCTGTTTTTACGTGAATTTGATTTAACGCAATTTTAAAAAAGATTTCATTCCTTTTTTACACAATTTAATTTGATTTAACGCGGTCCAAGAAATGTCAATTTCTTATAAATGTCAGGTTTATAACTCAGACTAAAAAGTAAAATCCATGATGTTATTGAGCAATAGTGATAAAAGACTTTAGGTGAAAATTTATACAAATACAAAAGATTCTGTTTCAGAATCTAGTGTAGATTCTGTTGCCTACACTAATTGTATTGCTCAAAAGTATTTCAAATGGAAAAGTTAAAAAACATTTGATTTACCTATGGCTGCGTTTAGAACGGTCAATCAAGTAACACTGATTGCTTGTTTTTTGTCTGAGGGGGGTTTTTTGTCAGAAGGGCTGACAAAGCGGTCGCCATTTTTTCCATCATAAAATTAAGAATCATTGTATTGCATTATACCATTGCTTAAAAATAGAAGCATAATAAAAACGATGAATTCGCATAAAATTAAGGCAACAAGTACATTTATCACAATTAAATCAACAAACATTTTGTAAAATAGGAGTATATGTACATTTATTAGCATTATGAGAAAATGGAAGTTATATTATATATATATATATATTATAAGCATAAACAAATTTTTAATTTCTTAAATATATTTTTTGACGTTTCGAAAGGCACCCCCTAAATTAAATTTTGCATGCGTGCATGCGATACATGCTTCGCGGCGAAGTCCGACTTTTTTGCGGCGAAGTACGAGTTTTTTGCATTTTTTTGAAGCGATTGCCCCTGAGTTTTTTGCAATTTTTTGTGAAAGCGGTAGTGAAATTCCAGCAAAAATGCATATGTGTTGAGTGTCGAATTCGAAGTGTCTTTTCTCGTATTCTCTGACATGGGCACGTAACTTTGAGTTTCCTATACAAAAAACCCCGTTCCTTGACACTCTTCATTAGGGTCTATAATGTTGAGTTTCTGAGCTGAATTTTTGGTTTTTTCACTAACACTACTTTACTTCAGAGTTGCATATTTTAGCATATTTCAGCAGTTTCCTATCTCCTTATCTCTGTTTACTACTATCTTGTGAATTCTGATAGTAATCTGTGCATAGTGAATTTTCTTAATTCTCACTTGTTTTCGTTTTCCATAAAAACTGATTATTGCAGTGTTACTGTTGTTGTTTACTGGCCCCACACACTTGTTGTTTATTGGCCCCACACACGTGCACTGTTACAATATTACACTAATTGTCGTGAAACGCTGAAGCCGATCTAACCTTGCGTTTACACATGCCAGTAATTCCTTGCAAGTTGAGAATACGTATTGTCTTCGAAATTGTATACATGTTTCGAAAATGAGCAGCAACTTGCAAGCGAGTTTAAACGGGCAAGTGCAAGTTCATTTCAAAAATGTTAACGAACACGTAGGTTCTGGTCAGAGCTGTGGAGTACTCATTCCTTTGGGAATTAAATTTCACCTCAATTCCAATTCCAAGAAATTAAAACTTTGGAATTAAGTACTTTTCAAGCAAAAGGAATTAAGTGAGCCTCCTTTTGAAAGGAATTGGACTTGAAATTGAGCAAAGAAATTCCTTTCACATGGAATGGAATTGTAAGTCCCAATTCTTTGGAATTGAAGATTTTAATTCCTTTTGAGGAATTAAGGGTGGAGGAATTAAAGTCCTTTGCTGGCGATTGAGATCTTACTGTGTGTATGATAGAGTGTAAGTTGAAGTAGAAGAAGACATGTAGGCAGATTTTGGCAAAAAAACTTTTATTGTTACACTTGATAGGAAATATATAATATGTATGTGATATTAACACTAAATTAAATGGATTGGGTAGGCGGTGGGTGGAGATCCCCAAAGTGGTCACAAGGGTGTTTTTACCCAAAATTTTATTTTTATTATAGGAATTGATCGGAAACGTCACGAAACGTAATTCGGATAGGGTCAGAAGGTCATAGGGTCGGGTGCCCCCAAAGGTGTCAAAGGCGAGGATTTGAGCAAAACAAATTTTGTAACAATTGGTATATGACTTCATGGAAGGATCTCCGCCTTTCCCCAGCTCTGGTTCTGGCGAAGGTTCTCGTTATACATATATGTATATACTAGATGTACCCGTCCCCGCGTTGCTGTGGCTCATTCTGATTAAATGGTTAGAAAGCGTGTGTTGCTTCCGACCACAAATGAAATATTTCTCATACAAACGTTGTAACCCGTTTTCACCCCATCAGGGGTTGGATTTTGAAAAAGCTGAAATATGTATTTGATTAATTATACCAAAGAGTATTAAGACCAAGTTTCAAGCAAATCTGACCACAAATAAAATATTCCTCATACAAACTTTGCAACCCCTTTTCACCACCTTAGGGGTCGAATTTCGACATATCCGTTCTTAGTGCTTGTATACATCATAAAGGAAACGTCGTTGCATAGGCGTTGATGAGTCAGTCAGGACTTTCATTTTTACATATAGAGATATACACAGGACTACTCAGATCCCATAATCAACTTTTGTTTAATTTAATATTCATTGATTGATTAAAAAACTATTTAACTGTCTTCGCGATTTTTAAACTGTCATTCGTTTATATTGGCACACTTTTGAAATACAACTGGAGTTAAGGACAAATTTTCAAAAAAGGTGCGATATTGAAAATTGCATTTACGCTGGGAAACAATTAAAAGATTGGCAAGTGGCCCTGGTAGAAAATATTCTCTCCTCTATTATTTATTATATATGGCCATCAATTTATTATCTTTAACAAAGAATAGTTTTAAAAATCAAAATTTTAAAATAATTTTTATTTCATGTTTTTTCTTATGTTATATTATACAACCTAATTCAAATTTATAAAAATTTTTTTATTTCTAAAGTAATATTTTAAAGTTATATAACTTTAGCTTGTAACAAACATATTTCCCACTCTGGTAATATACAAAACAATATAACGTCCTTTTTTAAAAAAAAGTCTTGGCACGGTTTACACGTGCAAGTAACAGTTCGAAAAACGGAACACAGTCAAACTTTTTAACTAACACACTCACAGCTTTCGAACTTGCATGCTACTGGCAACGAAATTTTCTTGCCAGTAAATTTTTGACAATAGCTGCAAGTAAAATGACAGATGTGTAAATTTTGTTTTTGTATTTTGATAAATGCTACAGGGTTGCATGAATTTTTACATATATTTTAGAAATCATAATTGCCAAGACTTTTTAAAAAGCTTTTATTTTTTAAAAGCTTTATTTTTTGTTGTGTATAATTTTTATAATACGTATCTACTATATATGTATGGATATCTGAATACTTGAATTGTACGATTTTTTTAATATTTCACTTATGAATATACATATATGTATACTTGTGAATTAATATTTCACAGTGATTTGAATTGAAGTTTTAAATTACTCATCCGCATCAACCTTTTCTTATATTCCATTACATAATAAAAATATTATAGGGGTATTCGTGCAACGGCGTAAGAATACGCCACCTTAAACAAAACTATTTACACCAATGCACTATGGATTGGGAGACCTGGAAAAGTGACCAAAAGTCACATACGAAATAGGACAAAAAATTATGTGTCATCATTATCTGGACATATTAATGAACATATGAAATAGCTTTTACGCATAGTAATTAATTATTACTCCGTTGGTATCTATCGGAATACGAGAATAGCGATTAATTATTCATTAGAAAGCTTACATTGTTTTTAGTTTTATAAATTGTTTTAGTAAGCATTTTTTATTATGTATTACACATTTGTATAGGAGCTTCATTAAAAGCTAAAAAAAGTTTTAAAAAAACCACTAATTTAATTAATTAAGGTGCTTTACTCGTAAATTGCATAATTTTTAGTAATGTTGGTTGGTATCGTTTGATTACTCCAGAAAACTCCACTACAGGCCTAACCTGCCAAAACTTGCCCATTTTCAGATATGTGCCCATAATTATGAAAATGGTCTAAGTCACACTTTTCGCGTTTAAAGGTTTGCATTTTATTAAATTTAAAAAGTACTTTTATACTATACCTCAAAATGTCTGAGGCAATATTTACTTCTAAGATATTAGCTTTTTTGGCGATTGTGAAATTTTTTGTGTAGCTTGTAAGGAAATGTGGTTTTTTAAGGCTACAAATAATTTAGACCACTTTTAAAAAATGAGAAGACATAGTGTTCACACCAAACGCCTTGTGGCACTGACTTCACTGTTCGCGATACGTGTGCTGCCGTCTTTATTTTTCACAACAGCTGACAACGACGTTTTTGTTGGACTTCTTGTCTAGCTGACTAACTTCCGGTCTCTTCTTGCTTCTTGCTTTTGAGCTTTCAAAAACCACCTCGTGTTTTCTTAGTTTTTTTTTTCGGCATTTTGTATTTTGTTTTGACCACACGACTACCGAATAGTGAAGCCGTAGTTTAACTCAACAACTAATAATAATTGAATAATTGAAAACGTGAAACAGATATTGTTTGGAATCACCACAACCCCAGTTACAACCTAAACATTTTGGTCCTACGGAGCCGGATTAAGGCGATAAAAGTGAGTACGTTCCAGTCCAATAATTTTCAATTTCGCGTTTTTAATACTCGGCGTGTTCGCGTTATATATATACGCGTCACATACGTATATGTATACATATATGCCGGCATCTATACGAAAATAAAATTTCGTGTTTCGCTTCATATTCGCGATTTTTCCAGTGCCGCGTTTTACTTTTCGGTTCGTTTAAATGCAGTTCAATTGAAATTCTGCATTTTGTCGCGTGTGACAGACGTTCGAAAAAGTTGTTCATTTCCATTGAATTTGCGAACCGCGTGGTCGCAACTTACTTTGCATATACTTTACAATTTATATACTCCAGTATATAAGAATTCGTTCGTCGCGCCTCGTAACGTACATACACACGAACTCATTTTTGTTCAAAGCGAACCGCGTGGTCGCCACTTGCATTGCATATACTGTGCAATTTATATACTTCAGTATATAAGAGTACTCGTGCTTCGCGCTTCGCGCCTTGTGTATACACACGATTACTCTGTTTTAGTTAAGCGAACTGCGTGTGTTTTGTTTTTGCCTTAACTCAAAGCTCGAGTATTTTCCCGCGCGTTTATTAATTCTTCTTCGAGAATAATAACGCATTTACGCTTTTTGCAAATTCGTGTTTCTCACAATTATAATTACCCAATTCTCGAGTTTCTTCTCGTGCGCTGAGTTAAGTTCTTTTTCGAGAATTTTAACTTGTTTTGCACAGAAACTGGAGAATTTCTCTCGTGGGTGTTTGTAATTCTACTCAAATCTCGAGTACTCTCCCGGACGTCTAGTGGAAATTTCTTTTTCAAGAATTTCAACGAGTATACACAGAATTTGCAAGCTGCAAATTCTTTTTTTTGCAATTGTTTTTGGCAAAACAAAATTTACCCAAATCTCGAGTGTTCGCCCCAGTGGTTGTGTGTTTAAATATTTTTCGATATTTTCAACGCTCCACCCTATTTACCCTCAACTCGCTCAACCTCGTGTTAGTAGTGCAAAGCACAATCTACGTTTCTTATGCCCAAGAAGTCGCCAGCAAAACAGTCTCCCGCGAAAAATTCGCCGCCTAAGGCCCAACAAAGTGTCAGGATGTCTAAATTACAGACATTTATTCGCCTTGCCGACGGCTTAATTGAATTCGAAGCCAACTTCAATAGCATCCCGCGTAAAGAGCATTCAACTTTCTCCTTGAAAGTCCATAAAGGTGAATTGGAATACCAATGGACGCTCATCAAGGGCGCATTTGAGACTTTTTCGGCTGAAGAGCAGCCTGCAGAAGCAGGTGGAAATTTAGAAGCCATTAAAGCAAAACATCGTCAGTGCTATGCGACATTCGTCCGATGCGCAGCCAAAATCGACGAATTAAGGCACGTTCTCACCCAACCCGTTAGCACCCCTGGTTCACGAGACGCTCAAATGGAGCAAACAGCTGTTGGCTACAGTATCACCTTACCCCCTTGCGACACCGAAGCTTTTCAAGGTGATTATCTACTGTGGCCATCTTTTCGGGATATGTTCACTGCAATTTATATCCGAAACCCACGCATTTCCCCAGTTGAAAAACTTTTTCATCTAAACAAAAAGACAAAGGGCGAAGCGAAAGAAATCGTCCAGAAATCACCACTCACGAATGAGGGCTTTGCTCAAGCGTGGAAAAATCTTTGCGATCGTTACGAAAATAAGCGCGTGCTTGTAAACTCGCAACTCAAGATTTTATTCAACTTACCCGCTATCACGAAAGAGTCGGGAAGTGAGATTAAAACTCTGCAACGCGAAATTAACAACGCGTTGTCTGCACTTACCCTGCAAGGAATTGATACTTCAAGCTGGGATGCAATAATTGTGTTCCTATGTTCCACAAAACTCCCAGATACAACACTTTCCTTGTGGGAACACTCGATAAAAGAAAAATTTGCGCTGTCCAAGTGGGCAGAATTAGACTCTTTTCTCACGAGTCGTTTCCAAACCCTGGAAACCGTGCAAGATCTCAAAGCCACGCCCCCCCCTCACCCTAAAAAAGCGCCGAATTCATCCCAAACTCAAAGCACGTCTTCGAAACGCGTTAACACGTTCCAGCTTAACGTGTCCCACTTAAATTGCATTTTATGCCCTCAACAACAGCATAGTTTACGACTTTGCCAACGTTTCCAAAAATTGCCAATCAATAAAAGGATTGAATTGGTTCAAAAAAATGGCATTTGTTTCAACTGCCTGGCAACATCACACACCGCCAAAAACTGTACAAGTAAGTACAATTGTTCGACATGCAAAAGCAGACACCATACTCTTTTGCATCGCGAGAAGCCTTCGGCTCCCTCCTCGAGTTCTATCTCGAATCCTAGAATCTCGCGCCCAGAGCAACCTAGCACGTCTGCTCAAACTCTTTCTAACCCAATACAGTCCACTAGTTCCGCTCAAACTGAGCATCAAGTGTGTTTTGCTACCAGCCCAAAACGGATGCTATTAGGGACAGCCATGGTAAAGATTTGCCATCACGATATGGAATATATCGCCCGCGCTCTAATCGACCCAGGATCAGAGATATCCTTTATCTCTGAGCGCATTCAAAATCGTCTCAAGTTACCTTTGCAACTTGTGAGTGCACAAGTTTCCGGTCTTAACAAGACAGTTGCCGCAAAAGTAACTAAATCATGCGAATTCATGCTTAGTTCACCGCATGACCCTAACTTTCGAGTGCATGCTACAGCATTGGTGCTGTCCCACCTTACAGGTAATCTCCCCAACTTCACACTCGACAAGTTTAACCTTCATGATCTGCCCAATATTCAACTAGCCGACGTCAATTTCTATAAAAGCGATCAAATCGACGTCCTCATCGGTGCAGATTTATACCCATCCATCATGCTTGGAAACACATACCCAAATGTACTCAATACATTAATCGCTCAACAAACTGTATTTGGATGGATACTCACAGGTCCAATTCCAGTCTCAACCCCTTCAGTGTCAACCGTGCGAGTTTCTTTTTTCAATGAAATCTCAATCGAACGACAGTTCGAACGTTTTTGGGAGGTGGAGGAGCTTCCCAAGAAGCAGTTTGTATCCCCCTCAGAAAAATTTTGTGAAGAATTTTTCGAAAAAACTACTAGCAGAGACGAAAGTGGTCGTTATACTGTTAGCCTTCCCTTTAAAAGCAGTTTCCCTGACGACACCCCGTTAGGATTTTCACGTCAGATTGCAATGAAGCAATTTCTAAAATTGGAAGAAAGACTATCCAAAACTCCTCAACTCAAACAGCAATATGACTCCGTCATTAATGAGTATCTTGAGTTAGGCCATATGGAAAAGTCCACCCAACCCCAGCATGAATATCGTCCGAGCCATTATTACCTGCCTCATCATGCGGTAATAAAACCCGAGAGCACTACTACGAAAGTGCGCGTCGTGTTCAATGCATCAAGTCCAACATCTACTGGACTTAGCTTGAATGACGTTTTACACCCAGGCCCAATCTTGCAAAACGATTTAACATTGTTGATTTTACGATGGCGTTTCTTTGAATATGTTTTCAACGGTGACATCCAGAAGATGTATCGGCAAATTCTTGTCACGCAGGAACATACGCGATATCAGCGTATTCTCTTTCGAGATACGAAAAGTAATGCAGTTTGTGACTATGAATTGAAAACAGTCACATTTGGTGTCAATTGTGCCCCGTTCCTAGCTATTCGAACACTTCTACAACTAGCACGTGATGTAAAAGTTCGATATCCTCGAGCATCACACATTTTGCAACATTCAATGTATGTTGACGATGCTCTTGTAGGAGCTCATGATGTTTCTTCAGCTATCGCATGTCGTGATGAACTTATCGCTGCCCTTGAATCCGCCGGATTTAGCTTGCGAAAGTGGACAGCCAATCACAAACCCATTTTGGCTGACTTACCAAAGCATCATTTGTTGTGCGAAGACTTTCTAAAGCTTGAAGACTCTAGCGCAGCTAAAATGTTAGGAATTCGCTGGAATGCAAAAAGTGACACTTTCTATTTTCACGTCGAACCCGTTGAAACCAAACCCATCTACTCGAAGCGAGAAATTCTCTCCACTATTGCTAAGCTCTTCGACCCAGCAGGTTGGTTAGCGCCCATCGTAGTAACAGCGAAAATGTTAATGCAAGATATATGGTTAGAGAAAATAGATTGGGATGAATCTCCATCCCCACAAATACTCAAACGCTGGATCTATTTTCTCGAAAACTATTCGTATATAGCAAAGATCCGAATACCCCGTTGGATCAATTACTCTCCTGGGTGCAATATTCAATTTCATGCATTTTGTGATGCTTCACAAAAAGCATATGCAGGAACAATATATGTAAGGGTGGAATTCGATGGTCATGTGGAGGTCTTTTTATTGTACTCAAAGACCCGAGTCGCTCCCATCAAGACAATCTCCTTGCCTCGTCTTGAACTCTGCGGAGCCACACTTTTGGCAGATATGGTTGAGTCTCTTGTGCCAAATCTTCATATTGAAAATTACGATTTGTTTTGCTGGACGGATTCTACCATAGTCTTGGCTTGGCTAAAGAAGCCCCCATGCAACTGGGCAACATTTGTTGCTAATCGAGTTGCAAAAATAACAGAGAAAGTGAGCAGCATCCAATGGTTTCATGTCAATTCCGTTGACAATCCTGCAGACATTGCCAGCAGAGGAGCTCATCCTCAAGAACTTGTTGACAATTCGTTGTGGTGGTCAGGTCCTCAGTGGCTGAGATACCCGAGAAACCAATGGCCAAGATATGAAGCTTTAGACTGTATAGAGACAACTCTAGAACAAAAATCCGTCAAAACCTTCTTCTCGTATTTTTCACAATATGAGGATCCTCTCGAGAGATTTTCGTCTCTTTCACGAGCGCTAAGAGTCTTGTCTTATGTATTGCGGTTTTTCTACAATACTCACCCAAGGCATAAGACCACATTTCGACAACAGTCTGCGCAAATCACCTCCAAAGAGATTGCTGCCCTACGAACTCGCCTGGAAATTCTCGCTCAGAAAAATCATTTCTCAAATGATTACCGTGGTCTTGAACTCAAGAAAGGAATTGAAGCAAAAAGCTCGCTTCTCTCATTAAACCCCTTCATACATTCAGATGGCACGTTGCGTGTTGGCGGGCGGTTATCTTCTTGCCCAGATTTGCCATTTAACGAAAGACATCCGATTATCTTACCGTATCACGGTCACTACACCAAACTTCTTGTTCGTTTCACTCATGAGGTCTCCATACACGGAGGTAACCAGCTAGTGCTTCGCCTCTTACGCACTAAATATTGGATTCCTCGCGTCAAGAATCTTATAAAGGCAACAATCCATCAATGTAAACCTTGCATTGTAAACCGGAAAAAACATCAAACTCAGCTGATGGCGTCTTTACCTGCAGAACGGACAACCCTAACTCGACCCTTTGCAACAACAGGTGTCGACTTCTGCGGCCCCTTTGATCTCAAAAGCTTTTCAGGTCGTGCTTGCCGAATATCGAAAGGATACGTATGCCTATTTGTTTGCTTCGCGACAAAGGCTATACATTTGGAACCCACAACTGACCTGTCAACCTCCACATTCTTGGCTGCATTTTCACGACTTGTGGCG
Source organism: Conops quadrifasciatus (assembly GCA_949752815.1). Classification (NCBI taxonomy): domain Eukaryota; kingdom Metazoa; phylum Arthropoda; class Insecta; order Diptera; family Conopidae; genus Conops; species Conops quadrifasciatus. The sequence goes on along the minus strand of OX457077.1, from coordinate 21,540,172 downwards.
AGACGAGGTTGCCCTTCTGATATCTACTCGGACAATGGTACAAATTTTGTGGGAGCTTCTCGAGAGCTTAAACAGGAGTATAACAGGTTCTTGGTATCCTCCAGTCAATCTATTACTAATAAGTTTTCTCATCAAACAGTCTCTTGGCATTTCATTCCAGCAGGTGCGCCGCACATGGGAGGACTATGGGAAGCTGGAGTGAAGAGCTTCAAAACTCATTTTCGGAAAATAGCTGGAGATTTCAAATATACGTTTGAAGAATTCACAACGCTACTGTGTAAAATTGAGGCATGCCTCAACTCGAGGCCACTCAGCCCAATTTCCGACAACCCATCGGATCTCCAAGCCCTAACGCCTGGGCACTTCCTGATCGGTGGACCGTTACTCACTCCAGCCGAACCAGAAAGCAGTGGTAGTCCAATGTCAATGATCAACAGGTGGCTACGCGTAAAATCTCGGAATCAACATTTCTGTCAACGATGGAAAACAGAGTACTTAAAGGAGCTCTACAAACGCAACAAATGGAAAACTCCACAACTAGATCTCAAGGTCAATGATCTAGTCATTGTTCGAGAAGATAATTCGCCTCCAAACACGTGGCGTCTAGGTCGCATCTCCCGTGTTTACCCAGGCAACGACAATAAAGTTCGGGTAGCCGATCTCAGAACTGAGCGCGGCTACATTACCCGCCCGATTACAAAACTCGTGCTTTTACCCTCCTGACTATGCGTGTTTAACTTCATCTTCCTTCTTTGCAGAATGTCTTCCAGAAACAATAGTTCGGACGATGAGGAAGAGCTACGGCGTCAGTTGATAGACCGCACATATGGCAAACATCGTACGCCTCCCAAACGGCCGACTGCTGATCCAACAATCAAGCCTCCCAGACGTGAGTTCAAACGCTACACTTCGCTCCGTCAAATTAGGGAGGAGCTATTAGCGACTGTCACCAGCTCATCTCCCAGGCGCGAGTTGCTCGCCTTGCTGGAAAGACGCACTAATAGCGAGTCGCCTCAGCGCTCACGGCGGTCATTTTCAGCGAGTCCTCGACGTTCACCCAGCCGCCCCGAGCGCACTTTGCCTGAAGAATTACGACGACGTCCCGGTCGCTCGGGGCGCTCGCCACCTGAAGATTTCGGACACCGACCCAGTCGCCTAGGGCGCTCTTCCCCTGAGAAACGACGCCATCTACCCAGTCGCTTACGGCGCACGCCCCCACGCGATTTGCGGCGACAGCTCAGCGGCAATCTGCGCACCTCGACGGCAAGCTCCAGAAATCCCCGAACTGGAAGATCGAACTCCAATTTGCAACGACCGTGTCCATGTTGTGGAAGCGACCATGGTCTCCGAAAATGCGTCCGTTTTCGGCGATTGTCGACAGATGACCGGCGCAACCTCGTCCAACGCCACGGATTCTGCCTCAATTGTTTAGCGAGGTCCCATTCGGAGAAAGACGGCATTTGCTCGGGATGCTGCCACATCTGTAAAGAACGGCACAATACTTTGCTACATCCTCGTATGGAAATCCCGGACCCTCGTTCGACGCGTGCTGCTGTACCACGAACGCAAGCTGAGGTTCGACCGATGAGCACTGAAGGTGTCCGCAATGAGGCCCCACTTATGATCGCAGAGTCAGAAGAGTTCTCCGTAAAGCGAAGTATCGCCATCCTACCCACGATTTGGGGCTGCTTCCTGGTGCAGGATCGAACTCGGCATGCACGTATCCTGGTCAACGCGTGCGCTCCAATGTCAGTCATTTCCCCAGCCTACGCTCATAAGTGGAACCTCAACAAGTCTCGGGTCCATGGAGGAGAGGTGGTTTCCCTAAAACTAAAAATTAGCAAACATTCTGACGAGCTAATCGAATTCAGCGCCAAGGTCGCCCCGATCACGCCACCGGTCACCCCCAGTGAAGATTTGGACAGCAAGATACTGGAACTATTTCCAAATCTTCGCCTAGCGGATCCTGAGTTCCACATAAGCTCTGCTGTCGAGGTGGTGCTTGGAGCAGATGTATACCCGCAAATCCTTCGCACGGGCATATTCCCCAGCCAGCCTGGTTGTCCAGTGGCCATCAACACTCTGTTCGGGTGGTTGATATCTGGCAGCCAACAAAAATAATTTCCTTTTCTTCTTCAAAACTCGACATTGTAAAATTTTTCTATTATTGCAGTGCTGCAAGGCGGGCGGCATGTTCACACCAAACGCCTTGTGGCACTGACTTCACTGTTCGCGATACGTGTGCTGCCGTCTTTATTTTTCACAACAGCTGACAACGACGTTTTTGTTGGACTTCTTGTCTAGCTGACTAACTTCCGGTCTCTTCTTGCTTCTTGCTTTTGAGCTTTCAAAAACCACCTCGTGTTTTCTTAGTTTTTTTTTTCGGCATTTTGTATTTTGTTTTGACCACACGACTACCGAATAGTGAAGCCGTAGTTTAACTCAACAACTAATAATAATTGAATAATTGAAAACGTGAAACAGATATTGTTTGGAATCACCACAACCCCAGTTACAACCTAAACACATAGCATGAGACGAATGACTTAAACCAATAAAAATAATTAATGCCATAATTGTAATCAGCAACCTCAAAACCTTATATTAGCACGTAATTGTGCTGTTCAAATCAAAATTCGCTTAAATCGGACTTTTGGCCACTTTTCCAGGTCTCCCAGCCCATAGAGCAATGGTTAGGGTGAAAGCTCCTCAGAAATAATAAATGTGTATCCAGTGTAATTCGAAAAACCTGAGAGCACAAAATTTTTAACATAGAAAACAACTTAAGATGTCAAAGTTGACATTTACGCATATAATGCCGCATTTACACCACAAAATCGTGGCTAAATGAATTACGCCATTGCATGAATACCCCTTATATATTTTCTTGATCAATTCATATCCTGAACACATAGCGGCATCTTGGAGTTGTCAACTCGGAGAGCTAAACGCAATGAAATTTCAATAGATACAGTTACAAGCGGCGAAGCTACGTGGTAAAACGTAAATAAGAAAAAAACGAGGCAAAAAGTAAACAAACAACAAAAAAGGAAGAAGAAGAGCGGCGGCAAGATGCAAAATACGAAATAGATCCATCAGTAGCGGCATTGCCGGTGGGATGCAAGCAGCAATTTGTTTTTTCTCGTTTCCCATAAGAGCCAATGGTTGCATTCAGGACAACAAGCTGTGTTGGCTTTTTTCTGTTTTATTGTCTGAGGGGGTTAGAAAGGTCAGAAGGGCTGACAAAGCCGTCGCCATTTTTTCTAGCCAAAAATTTGTATGCTGGATCTGCTCAGAACTTTCTTCTCTGTCACTCATTTTCAGTGTTTTGTTTACTTCTCGTGTGGCGGCCACGTGGAATTTGGCATAAAGTGTTGTTGTTGTTTAAATGTTGTTGTTTTTCAGCAAAGACTCAGCAAACGTATTCAGAGCACATGATTTATTCTGACAAGAAAAAGCCAAGAAAAAGCTTGTTGTCCTGAATGCAGCCAATGTAATTACGATATTTCATCTTGCTGCGGCAGCAAACCAGCATTTGATGTACTCACTCTTTCAAGCTTTATCGTACGAATAGAGTTTACACTACCACGAAATTTACACTCCTCTGTTTTTCCAATCAATGCAATTGGAGACTTTAATTTGAAACACTAAATATAGGGAGTTATTCTGAAAGTGCTGAATGCTGACAAAATCATAAAAAAGCTGACAAACGCTAGTTTTCTGACAATTTCGTATTCAGACAATCTCGCAACATTTGTCAGCCTGACAAAAACTACCCTGCAAGACTGCTACCTGGTAATTCACCGGTTATTTACCTGGTAGCGCTACCCGAAGTTTCGGTTAAAGTTTCTATTATTTTCTTAAGAGCATCGGGAAAAAAGTACCAGAAACTTTTGTGTACGTGTGATCGTGTATCCCTTTCTTTCCTATACAACAAATCCATATGCGTAAACGTATAGTGCGCTCTTTCGCACCATTCGCACTCTGGTAGCGCTACCAGTTAATTAACCGGTGAAATACCAGGTTGCGATACCATTTCCAATTTTTAACTAATAAAATGCAATTTATGGTAAATATCATGTTTTTATTAATTTTCTTTGTAAAGAAATTAAAGAAATGGTTTAAATAAAAATGAAATTATTAATTAATATGATATCACAAAAGGTTAAATTACATTTAATGTTGAAGTATGTACTTTGTATTCCATTTAGATTTGTATTCCAAAATAGAGCAGCAACTGTGTGGTTTCATGTAGTTGGATTTCTTCAGGAAATCTTCAGAACAAATGGAAATGTTTCAGAACATCTAACAAGCTGAAAATAAAAATATTTCAAAAAAGATACAAACATTATAGTATCTTTTTTGTTAATTTTTGGAAAAAACATTTCAAACACAACTTTCCTTTTTCACGTTGATTTTTTTCTGCTCTCGTTTTCTGGCACTAGTAATGGCAGAATGAGAAAAAATGCATTTCAGCCACGTTAATATCGGCATCTCTTTCCCACTCAGCCACCATTGTCAAAAATAGTGAGACCGTGTTAGTGATTCGTGAAAATAATGCAATAGTGTGTGCGACTCGGTTATTCTGGTTTTGCTGGGTAGATATAACTTTTAAAATTGTCCGTTCTTTTTTTGAGGCTGACAAAGCAATTAATATTTGTGCTTTCGCTAATTTTGAAAATTAGCACAAATATGGAAGAAATTTTACTTTTAAGTTTAATTGAAAGAGCTTATTTACGCGATTAAATGTATATGTATGTATAAGATGTATTACAGATTAAGCCATCGAAAGATTTAAAAAAATCTGCGTGATAGCCAGAACCCATTTTATATAGAAGAACCTATTTTTAGGAAGTGCTTTCAATTTCCAAAGACCGAACCGGGATCTTATTAAGGAACTGGAACCATTTGATACGCAGCGTTCAAAAATTCTCTTCACAATTCGTGTAAGAATGTATTGCAGTATCCGTGCGATTTCATAATTCAATTCTTAATTTGAGTTTCCTTGTATGTTATACTATTTGAGTCAAGGTTTATATCAAAAATGTATAGCGAACAACTATTTAATGCCCGTGAGCCAGGCAACAGTTTCAAGATGTTTGAGTATTTGTGAGTTAATTATAAAAGTAAAGCGACGTCTATTCAATTTTCCCGACACCACAGAGGAATACGACTCTATTAAGGCTGAGTAACGTTATCAATGTAGGGCTTTTAAGCACATTTAATAACGTGGTTCTAAAACTAAATTTTTTTTGAGAAATTAAATATAAGGGGTACAATGTATGCTATTGATTGCACACATCTTTAGATATAACTAGAAAAAAATTAATAATTAAAATATTTAATAAAATTTCGAAATCAATTTAAATTTATCGTTTGTCTCCATTTTATTAGTTTTGTTTTTTTGACGTTTACGAACTCAACATACTCTGTGGTGAATTTTCTGTCCGGACTGCACTCAGTTATATTTTGGAATAGCGAATAGCCAGCTTCTGACAAAAACCTGACTTTAAAGAACGGACTAATTTTTGTCCGTGTCAGCAGTCAGCTTTTTGAGAATAACCCCTATAGCCCGATATTACATCAGGCGATATTACATTTCAAATTTTTGAGTGATCAATCTGTCAAATTATTTTTGTTTTCTGTAGAAATCTGTCAACTCTTATCTAAGGTTGGCAATCCCGCGCCATATTTTTAATCCGGGGATTTCGGGATTGCAATTTCATAGTCCCGGGATCCCGGGATTTTTAAATATTTGTTTTTGAATGATATTAATATATTATTTCAACAAAATTAATAATACATACAATTAATATGACACATACAAAAATAGGTTTAAAAAAACAATTTATTAAATTATAAGGAAATTCATAGTTTTTATAACATTATGCATTCTTAATTAAATTCTAAAAAGTTCATTGTTTTTAGAATTGCTCATATTTGGCTTAGAAACAACAACAAGGTGATGCACGTGTCACAACAGGGAAACAGTCCGAAAAACAAACAATTCATGTAGCCAAACAGTTCCTGAATCGAAATAGTTCCAAGAGCTAAATAGTTCCTCGGAACGAAATACTCGTAGTTCCTGGGGATGTTAACTAAAGTCAACCCTTTTACAGCGCGACAGATACGTTCACGAACTTCACGAACTCAGAACATGAAGATAATCGCAATATAAACAAGTTTTCCTTGTCTTTGGAATACGGAACACATAAGCTTCCGTAAAGCAACGAAATGAAGCAATCGAAGAAATTATGGAATCTATGAGAAATCAAATGCATTTGGACTTAACTCGGGGTGAACTGCTTAGTAAACCTGATCGCATTCGGTACGCTTGTACGCAGGACAAACGTAGAAAGCTAAAATGTAAGCGTATGCAGACAGAATTTAAACCATCTAACAAATATCTTTTCTTGTTGACCAGTCTAGTCCCGATCATTACAGAGCACATAATTCAAACCACGATGGAATTATGTTTTTTCCTCATACTACAATAGTCCTTCATTCATTGTGAAGATTTTGGCGAAATGCAAATCAAACTCCTCAGCAGATGATGTCACAAAAACAGCATCGAAGAAATTACAATAAATTTAACGAAAGTTGAACATGCATGGCACGGTACCTATGAGTAATTATGTAGTCCCATAACGATTCGCGTCAGATGTATTTATTTTAATGACAAATCTGCGACGTAAAGCAGTAAACACTTAAGTCTGAATTTCGATAAAATGAGCTTTTAAAGTGTTTTAAACGTGTTTACTTGAACAAAGGCAAATATGTTTTTTCACAGAAATAACGCATTTCCACGCCACCCAGGAGGTATGCATTGCAGCGCGTTACCAATTTTTTAAGGTGTTTGGTTCCCCTGTAGGCCTATTGCACCCGTACACACTTATAGTTATTATAATAAATGATTATTTACAAAGCAAGTGTTATAAAAGCATTATAAAGAACTACAATTCACCAATATTAAAAAAATAAATACATTGAATAAAATAAAAACAGTTAGTGAGTTAAGTCCAAGCCTAGGAAAGTAAAAAATTAAAACAAGATCTATTTTAATTATTTTCGACTAATATCTAATATAGAAGAAGACATTTAAAGGGCCACGATAAAGGCCATTATAAAAGTTAATATTAATTGAAACCTATGTTACTGAGGTGTAAAAAGGGCGTTGTGAGAAAAGGCAATGTAAAGGCAGAGGGATCCGAAAACGAGCCCGAACACTTAAAGATTCCTGACACACAAGATTTTGTTTTTGAAATTAGGTTCCTTTGCCTGTCTATTTAGAAATTTTAAAAGAAAATATATTCTAATCCGAATGAAAAGGGTGAGAAGACTGTCTGGGTCGGATTTTGAACAACAGGAGTATGCAGGCACTATATCTACCATTTGATTAAATAAAAATAAAAAGATAATTCTAAGCACGAAAAATACCATTTCAAGCTTTTAGAATAGTAATACATGCAATATAGAGACAAATAATTGCAAAATAAGAATGCTCGGATATTCAAGAACAAATTTAAAAAGTTTGAATTTATGTTCCTATGTATATTATTGAGTTTACTTCCCAGCAAATACGCTCTTTATGAACACATAAAAGAGTCAGAAATAAACGTTTTTTCCCTCCTAGACTGCTCGCAGAAAACATTTCTAAATAAGTCAGAAAAGACTCAAAATTGTGCGTTCCTTCAAACTTGATTTGAAGGAACCGTTGATCGAAAAAAGACACTAACCATTGATAGTCGGAGATCCGGTGAGGGAAGACGTACATTCTTGATTTCCCGGGGCAGTTCTTCACACATTTTCTTCCCATTTTTTGGTTGTTTTGAAGACAATGTAGCCTCCTTTAAAACACTAAAAGAAAAATAACTTTTAGAAACAAAGTATACCACTTTAACCTTAGCGTCTTATTTCACGCTTATTAGTTTTTACTATTCTTATTATTTTTCTCTTTTAACTTATCTTATTCGATTTTCTTAAAAGTTGGAATTACGAATATTTTGCGCTAAGAAGATCCACTTCTAATTAGACTTATAATATTAATTTTTCACCATACGTAAACAAAGGTGGTGAAGTTTCTGATATCTAAAATAGTGCGCACAAAAGAGAATTTTTTCCCCCCGTTGGATTTACAACATATAATGTTCAAATTATATACCTGTTTTTACGTGAATTTGATTTAACGCAATTTTAAAAAAGATTTCATTCCTTTTTTACACAATTTAATTTGATTTAACGCGGTCCAAGAAATGTCAATTTCTTATAAATGTCAGGTTTATAACTCAGACTAAAAAGTAAAATCCATGATGTTATTGAGCAATAGTGATAAAAGACTTTAGGTGAAAATTTATACAAATACAAAAGATTCTGTTTCAGAATCTAGTGTAGATTCTGTTGCCTACACTAATTGTATTGCTCAAAAGTATTTCAAATGGAAAAGTTAAAAAACATTTGATTTACCTATGGCTGCGTTTAGAACGGTCAATCAAGTAACACTGATTGCTTGTTTTTTGTCTGAGGGGGGTTTTTTGTCAGAAGGGCTGACAAAGCGGTCGCCATTTTTTCCATCATAAAATTAAGAATCATTGTATTGCATTATACCATTGCTTAAAAATAGAAGCATAATAAAAACGATGAATTCGCATAAAATTAAGGCAACAAGTACATTTATCACAATTAAATCAACAAACATTTTGTAAAATAGGAGTATATGTACATTTATTAGCATTATGAGAAAATGGAAGTTATATTATATATATATATATATTATAAGCATAAACAAATTTTTAATTTCTTAAATATATTTTTTGACGTTTCGAAAGGCACCCCCTAAATTAAATTTTGCATGCGTGCATGCGATACATGCTTCGCGGCGAAGTCCGACTTTTTTGCGGCGAAGTACGAGTTTTTTGCATTTTTTTGAAGCGATTGCCCCTGAGTTTTTTGCAATTTTTTGTGAAAGCGGTAGTGAAATTCCAGCAAAAATGCATATGTGTTGAGTGTCGAATTCGAAGTGTCTTTTCTCGTATTCTCTGACATGGGCACGTAACTTTGAGTTTCCTATACAAAAAACCCCGTTCCTTGACACTCTTCATTAGGGTCTATAATGTTGAGTTTCTGAGCTGAATTTTTGGTTTTTTCACTAACACTACTTTACTTCAGAGTTGCATATTTTAGCATATTTCAGCAGTTTCCTATCTCCTTATCTCTGTTTACTACTATCTTGTGAATTCTGATAGTAATCTGTGCATAGTGAATTTTCTTAATTCTCACTTGTTTTCGTTTTCCATAAAAACTGATTATTGCAGTGTTACTGTTGTTGTTTACTGGCCCCACACACTTGTTGTTTATTGGCCCCACACACGTGCACTGTTACAATATTACACTAATTGTCGTGAAACGCTGAAGCCGATCTAACCTTGCGTTTACACATGCCAGTAATTCCTTGCAAGTTGAGAATACGTATTGTCTTCGAAATTGTATACATGTTTCGAAAATGAGCAGCAACTTGCAAGCGAGTTTAAACGGGCAAGTGCAAGTTCATTTCAAAAATGTTAACGAACACGTAGGTTCTGGTCAGAGCTGTGGAGTACTCATTCCTTTGGGAATTAAATTTCACCTCAATTCCAATTCCAAGAAATTAAAACTTTGGAATTAAGTACTTTTCAAGCAAAAGGAATTAAGTGAGCCTCCTTTTGAAAGGAATTGGACTTGAAATTGAGCAAAGAAATTCCTTTCACATGGAATGGAATTGTAAGTCCCAATTCTTTGGAATTGAAGATTTTAATTCCTTTTGAGGAATTAAGGGTGGAGGAATTAAAGTCCTTTGCTGGCGATTGAGATCTTACTGTGTGTATGATAGAGTGTAAGTTGAAGTAGAAGAAGACATGTAGGCAGATTTTGGCAAAAAAACTTTTATTGTTACACTTGATAGGAAATATATAATATGTATGTGATATTAACACTAAATTAAATGGATTGGGTAGGCGGTGGGTGGAGATCCCCAAAGTGGTCACAAGGGTGTTTTTACCCAAAATTTTATTTTTATTATAGGAATTGATCGGAAACGTCACGAAACGTAATTCGGATAGGGTCAGAAGGTCATAGGGTCGGGTGCCCCCAAAGGTGTCAAAGGCGAGGATTTGAGCAAAACAAATTTTGTAACAATTGGTATATGACTTCATGGAAGGATCTCCGCCTTTCCCCAGCTCTGGTTCTGGCGAAGGTTCTCGTTATACATATATGTATATACTAGATGTACCCGTCCCCGCGTTGCTGTGGCTCATTCTGATTAAATGGTTAGAAAGCGTGTGTTGCTTCCGACCACAAATGAAATATTTCTCATACAAACGTTGTAACCCGTTTTCACCCCATCAGGGGTTGGATTTTGAAAAAGCTGAAATATGTATTTGATTAATTATACCAAAGAGTATTAAGACCAAGTTTCAAGCAAATCTGACCACAAATAAAATATTCCTCATACAAACTTTGCAACCCCTTTTCACCACCTTAGGGGTCGAATTTCGACATATCCGTTCTTAGTGCTTGTATACATCATAAAGGAAACGTCGTTGCATAGGCGTTGATGAGTCAGTCAGGACTTTCATTTTTACATATAGAGATATACACAGGACTACTCAGATCCCATAATCAACTTTTGTTTAATTTAATATTCATTGATTGATTAAAAAACTATTTAACTGTCTTCGCGATTTTTAAACTGTCATTCGTTTATATTGGCACACTTTTGAAATACAACTGGAGTTAAGGACAAATTTTCAAAAAAGGTGCGATATTGAAAATTGCATTTACGCTGGGAAACAATTAAAAGATTGGCAAGTGGCCCTGGTAGAAAATATTCTCTCCTCTATTATTTATTATATATGGCCATCAATTTATTATCTTTAACAAAGAATAGTTTTAAAAATCAAAATTTTAAAATAATTTTTATTTCATGTTTTTTCTTATGTTATATTATACAACCTAATTCAAATTTATAAAAATTTTTTTATTTCTAAAGTAATATTTTAAAGTTATATAACTTTAGCTTGTAACAAACATATTTCCCACTCTGGTAATATACAAAACAATATAACGTCCTTTTTTAAAAAAAAGTCTTGGCACGGTTTACACGTGCAAGTAACAGTTCGAAAAACGGAACACAGTCAAACTTTTTAACTAACACACTCACAGCTTTCGAACTTGCATGCTACTGGCAACGAAATTTTCTTGCCAGTAAATTTTTGACAATAGCTGCAAGTAAAATGACAGATGTGTAAATTTTGTTTTTGTATTTTGATAAATGCTACAGGGTTGCATGAATTTTTACATATATTTTAGAAATCATAATTGCCAAGACTTTTTAAAAAGCTTTTATTTTTTAAAAGCTTTATTTTTTGTTGTGTATAATTTTTATAATACGTATCTACTATATATGTATGGATATCTGAATACTTGAATTGTACGATTTTTTTAATATTTCACTTATGAATATACATATATGTATACTTGTGAATTAATATTTCACAGTGATTTGAATTGAAGTTTTAAATTACTCATCCGCATCAACCTTTTCTTATATTCCATTACATAATAAAAATATTATAGGGGTATTCGTGCAACGGCGTAAGAATACGCCACCTTAAACAAAACTATTTACACCAATGCACTATGGATTGGGAGACCTGGAAAAGTGACCAAAAGTCACATACGAAATAGGACAAAAAATTATGTGTCATCATTATCTGGACATATTAATGAACATATGAAATAGCTTTTACGCATAGTAATTAATTATTACTCCGTTGGTATCTATCGGAATACGAGAATAGCGATTAATTATTCATTAGAAAGCTTACATTGTTTTTAGTTTTATAAATTGTTTTAGTAAGCATTTTTTATTATGTATTACACATTTGTATAGGAGCTTCATTAAAAGCTAAAAAAAGTTTTAAAAAAACCACTAATTTAATTAATTAAGGTGCTTTACTCGTAAATTGCATAATTTTTAGTAATGTTGGTTGGTATCGTTTGATTACTCCAGAAAACTCCACTACAGGCCTAACCTGCCAAAACTTGCCCATTTTCAGATATGTGCCCATAATTATGAAAATGGTCTAAGTCACACTTTTCGCGTTTAAAGGTTTGCATTTTATTAAATTTAAAAAGTACTTTTATACTATACCTCAAAATGTCTGAGGCAATATTTACTTCTAAGATATTAGCTTTTTTGGCGATTGTGAAATTTTTTGTGTAGCTTGTAAGGAAATGTGGTTTTTTAAGGCTACAAATAATTTAGACCACTTTTAAAAAATGAGAAGACATAGCATGAGACGAATGACTTAAACCAATAAAAATAATTAATGCCATAATTGTAATCAGCAACCTCAAAACCTTATATTAGCACGTAATTGTGCTGTTCAAATCAAAATTCGCTTAAATCGGACTTTTGGCCACTTTTCCAGGTCTCCCAGCCCATAGAGCAATGGTTAGGGTGAAAGCTCCTCAGAAATAATAAATGTGTATCCAGTGTAATTCGAAAAACCTGAGAGCACAAAATTTTTAACATAGAAAACAACTTAAGATGTCAAAGTTGACATTTACGCATATAATGCCGCATTTACACCACAAAATCGTGGCTAAATGAATTACGCCATTGCATGAATACCCCTTATATATTTTCTTGATCAATTCATATCCTGAACACATAGCGGCATCTTGGAGTTGTCAACTCGGAGAGCTAAACGCAATGAAATTTCAATAGATACAGTTACAAGCGGCGAAGCTACGTGGTAAAACGTAAATAAGAAAAAAACGAGGCAAAAAGTAAACAAACAACAAAAAAGGAAGAAGAAGAGCGGCGGCAAGATGCAAAATACGAAATAGATCCATCAGTAGCGGCATTGCCGGTGGGATGCAAGCAGCAATTTGTTTTTTCTCGTTTCCCATAAGAGCCAATGGTTGCATTCAGGACAACAAGCTGTGTTGGCTTTTTTCTGTTTTATTGTCTGAGGGGGTTAGAAAGGTCAGAAGGGCTGACAAAGCCGTCGCCATTTTTTCTAGCCAAAAATTTGTATGCTGGATCTGCTCAGAACTTTCTTCTCTGTCACTCATTTTCAGTGTTTTGTTTACTTCTCGTGTGGCGGCCACGTGGAATTTGGCATAAAGTGTTGTTGTTGTTTAAATGTTGTTGTTTTTCAGCAAAGACTCAGCAAACGTATTCAGAGCACATGATTTATTCTGACAAGAAAAAGCCAAGAAAAAGCTTGTTGTCCTGAATGCAGCCAATGTAATTACGATATTTCATCTTGCTGCGGCAGCAAACCAGCATTTGATGTACTCACTCTTTCAAGCTTTATCGTACGAATAGAGTTTACACTACCACGAAATTTACACTCCTCTGTTTTTCCAATCAATGCAATTGGAGACTTTAATTTGAAACACTAAATATAGGGAGTTATTCTGAAAGTGCTGAATGCTGACAAAATCATAAAAAAGCTGACAAACGCTAGTTTTCTGACAATTTCGTATTCAGACAATCTCGCAACATTTGTCAGCCTGACAAAAACTACCCTGCAAGACTGCTACCTGGTAATTCACCGGTTATTTACCTGGTAGCGCTACCCGAAGTTTCGGTTAAAGTTTCTATTATTTTCTTAAGAGCATCGGGAAAAAAGTACCAGAAACTTTTGTGTACGTGTGATCGTGTATCCCTTTCTTTCCTATACAACAAATCCATATGCGTAAACGTATAGTGCGCTCTTTCGCACCATTCGCACTCTGGTAGCGCTACCAGTTAATTAACCGGTGAAATACCAGGTTGCGATACCATTTCCAATTTTTAACTAATAAAATGCAATTTATGGTAAATATCATGTTTTTATTAATTTTCTTTGTAAAGAAATTAAAGAAATGGTTTAAATAAAAATGAAATTATTAATTAATATGATATCACAAAAGGTTAAATTACATTTAATGTTGAAGTATGTACTTTGTATTCCATTTAGATTTGTATTCCAAAATAGAGCAGCAACTGTGTGGTTTCATGTAGTTGGATTTCTTCAGGAAATCTTCAGAACAAATGGAAATGTTTCAGAACATCTAACAAGCTGAAAATAAAAATATTTCAAAAAAGATACAAACATTATAGTATCTTTTTTGTTAATTTTTGGAAAAAACATTTCAAACACAACTTTCCTTTTTCACGTTGATTTTTTTCTGCTCTCGTTTTCTGGCACTAGTAATGGCAGAATGAGAAAAAATGCATTTCAGCCACGTTAATATCGGCATCTCTTTCCCACTCAGCCACCATTGTCAAAAATAGTGAGACCGTGTTAGTGATTCGTGAAAATAATGCAATAGTGTGTGCGACTCGGTTATTCTGGTTTTGCTGGGTAGATATAACTTTTAAAATTGTCCGTTCTTTTTTTGAGGCTGACAAAGCAATTAATATTTGTGCTTTCGCTAATTTTGAAAATAAAAATCGAACAAATATGGAAGAAATTTTACTTTTAAGTTTAATTGAAAGAGCTTATTTACGCGATTAAATGTATATGTATGTATAAGATGTATTACAGATTAAGCCATCGAAAGATTTAAAAAAATCTGCGTGATAGCCAGAACCCATTTTATATAGAAGAACCTATTTTTAGGAAGTGCTTTCAATTTCCAAAGACCGAACCGGGATCTTATTAAGGAACTGGAACCATTTGATACGCAGCGTTCAAAAATTCTCTTCACAATTCGTGTAAGAATGTATTGCAGTATCCGTGCGATTTCATAATTCAATTCTTAATTTGAGTTTCCTTGTATGTTATACTATTTGAGTCAAGGTTTATATCAAAAATGTATAGCGAACAACTATTTAATGCCCGTGAGCCAGGCAACAGTTTCAAGATGTTTGAGTATTTGTGAGTTAATTATAAAAGTAAAGCGACGTCTATTCAATTTTCCCGACACCACAGAGGAATACGACTCTATTAAGGCTGAGTAACGTTATCAATGTAGGGCTTTTAAGCACATTTAATAACGTGGTTCTAAAACTAAATTTTTTTTGAGAAATTAAATATAAGGGGTACAATGTATGCTATTGATTGCACACATCTTTAGATATAACTAGAAAAAAATTAATAATTAAAATATTTAATAAAATTTCGAAATCAATTTAAATTTATCGTTTGTCTCCATTTTATTAGTTTTGTTTTTTTGACGTTTACGAACTCAACATACTCTGTGGTGAATTTTCTGTCCGGACTGCACTCAGTTATATTTTGGAATAGCGAATAGCCAGCTTCTGACAAAAACCTGACTTTAAAGAACGGACTAATTTTTGTCCGTGTCAGCAGTCAGCTTTTTGAGAATAACCCCTATAGCCCGATATTACATCAGGCGATATTACATTTCAAATTTTTGAGTGATCAATCTGTCAAATTATTTTTGTTTTCTGTAGAAATCTGTCAACTCTTATCTAAGGTTGGCAATCCCGCGCCATATTTTTAATCCGGGGATTTCGGGATTGCAATTTCATAGTCCCGGGATCCCGGGATTTTTAAATATTTGTTTTTGAATGATATTAATATATTATTTCAACAAAATTAATAATACATACAATTAATATGACACATACAAAAATAGGTTTAAAAAAACAATTTATTAAATTATAAGGAAATTCATAGTTTTTATAACATTATGCATTCTTAATTAAATTCTAAAAAGTTCATTGTTTTTAGAATTGCTCATATTTGGCTTAGAAACAACAACAAGGTGATGCACGTGTCACAACAGGGAAACAGTCCGAAAAACAAACAATTCATGTAGCCAAACAGTTCCTGAATCGAAATAGTTCCAAGAGCTAAATAGTTCCTCGGAACGAAATACTCGTAGTTCCTGGGGATGTTAACTAAAGTCAACCCTTTTACAGCGCGACAGATACGTTCTTAGAAAACGTCGCGTAGTAGAAAATCGCGATGCAGGAAACATGAACTAAGAACTTTCGAAAGCACTTAGAACGGATATTTCGAAATTCAACCCCTAAGGTGGTGAAAAGGTGTTGCAAAGTTTGTATGAGGAATATTTTATTTGTGGTCAGATTTGTTTGAAACTTGGTCTTACAGGCCGATTCTGGAGACCGTCTCCAAAAATTGAGACGAGCACAATTTGAGACGAAAGTTGTGATGTTTGGTATTTTAGCCCAAACGTCTCAGTGGAAAAGCTTTTTTGAGACGAATAAGCTCCTATGTCAAACCGAATTTCACCAAATATTGCAGGGTTGCATTATTGCTGTAGAATTAATTAAATTTTTGTTAAAATCATTGTTTTCCAAAAAAAATTTATAAAAATTATTTTAAAATTATTACAATAAGTACAAGCTATAATATTTACGCAATTTTTGTTTGTTTGTTCTTAAAAAAAGCTGTATTTTTTAAAGAATTTGTAGATTTGTATATTATAAATATGGTTAAAAAAGCAACCCTGCATATTCTTCCCCGCAAATAATCTCCACTTCCATTTTGACGTTTATACTGTTGTGACGTGCTTTTGTGACCGTCATAACTTTTGTCTCAATTGAGACGATAAGAGCTTTTTTAACATGGTCAGAATACCAAATTGTCTCCATTGAGACAATCGTCTCAATTGAAACTTGAGACTGTGTTGTGACAGTGCCAGAATCGGCCTGTTAATGTTTTTTGGTACAATTAATCAAATACATATTTCGGCATTTTTCAAAATCCGACCCCTGAAGGGGTGAAAAGGGGTTGAAACGTTTGTATGAGGAATATTTCATTTGTGGTCGGAAGCAACACACGCTTTCATTTAACCAGAATGAGCCACTGCAACGCGGGGCTGGGTACTTCTAGTCCTTCAATAAAAATATAATAAATTAATAAAACAAAACAAAATAATACAACAAAACAAAATATTATTTATGCAAATTCTTCGCGGATTATGCCGCGAACGTTTTGCTGGCATAACGTAACATAACATATCCGAATCCGAACTATTGGAACAAGGGATAGCTTTGTAAGTGAACAAGTCCATTTCATTCAAAAATGGAGTTAATTTTTTACTTACAAATTTATACAAAACAACCAATGTAAAATTTTTAACATTCCGAGAAAAGTGATTTTTTTAAAAAAGTAAATTTTTTTTAATCGCGTTGTAGGAAAAAATCGCGTTGTGAGAAAAATTTCCTAAGTTTATGAATCGCGTTGCAGCGAAAACGCGTTGTAGGAGGGTTTACTGTATTTGCATATTAGAGAAATTAAGTCCGGATATGTTTCCCGGAAACATTTCCGCGGATATGTTTGCTTTGCCTTTTCGAATGTTTCACTTTTTTGGTTTTACGAAATCATTCCGCGAAACGAATTACTGATTTTTTACACCTTATTTAATCTAAATTATTTTTAGAAGATTTATATAAATTTATAAAAAATATGAAAGTAGTAAACAGAGAAAAATAGTACCACATAAAAAAATAAGATCTCCGAATTGAGACATTTTACTATGAAATCTTATTAAAACATACAAATAATAAGCTTTTTTAGTAGAGAAATCTTTTTAATTTTATAAAGAAAATTTTATTGTCATGAAAAAAAAAGTTAATCTTATTAATTCGTAATTTTTATAAGAAATTCATATTTTTTCCATCAGAAGCTCATGAAATTAACAAGTCTGTATGAAAGTATGAAGAACTCTTATTATTTACCTCTTTTAATAAGAAACACTTCTCATAAAATACTTCTCATAAAATCTATAATTCGTATTAATTTTTTTTACATTAGCATTGTGTATAATAGACGATCTTTGCTTCTCAGTTGTGAATACTTTCTGTCCTTATATATAAAGGGTGATCCAATTCGAGTTTCCTATATTGGCAACGCTGTAAATTAGGCACTTGTCATTTTTGGCACGTGTTTTCATATCTACCGTTAGTTTAAAACTACACATTTACGAATTGGATCACTTAACCCCCATCCAAAGCATTAAAATTATTCAATTATGCTATAGGAAATTATGCTATAGGATGCTGATTTTTCAAAGAAAATTTTCTTTTCGGATAGGGCGCATTTCGAACTCTCTGGGCATGTTAATAAACAAAATTGCTGCATATGGGGCGAGGAAAGTCCTCACGTGATATGACAGACACCGTTGCATGCCCAAAAAGTAACTGTGTGGTGCGCATTGTGGTATGGTGGCATAATTGGACCATACTTTTTTGAAAATGATGGTCAGACAGTAACGGTCAACGGTGAACGCTAGAGGTGCATGATATCAGAGTATTTTTGACACGCAATAAGAAATTGATACTGCAGACAAGTGGTTTCAGCAAGATAGTGCAACTTGCCACACAGCGCGTGAAACGTTATGAGTTTCGAGTGAGAAAATCAGAGATCAGATAATTTCACGTTGTGGTGACATCAATTGGCCTCCAAGATCATGCGATTTGACGCCAATGGATTTTTTTCTGTGGGGTTTCGTAAAAAGTCGTGTTTACGCCAATAAACCTGCAACGTTGGAGCAACTAAAATCCAACATTCGTGGATTCGTGGAAAAAAAACATAAGAGTTAATGCTGTTTTGTGTGTTATTTCTTAAATACAAAATAGGAAACAGGAATTGGATCACCAATCCAATTACCTTTATTAATTACCTTTATTAATTTCCAAGATTTCAAGAATATTAATCATAATACTCACAAATGTCATGGTTAAAGCCTGAAAAGTAATATGCTATTATTTGTTACTTGTTTGCAAAGTATATTGTAAATCCAATTAATATTCTTGATTATCTTATATTCTTGATTGAATCCGATTAATATTCTTGAAATCTTGGATGAATAAAATAAAATAAAAAACATGAATAATTATTTTTATTTTATTAAGACTATGGAAAACAATAAAATTTTCTTTTAGAATATTTAGAATATGTATTTATAGAATTTGTATTTATAATAAGATCGTTTCTATGAAAAACAATAAGATTTTCTTATTGAATTTGTATTTTAATATGATTGTCTTTTTAAATTTTAATCAGATTTTCTGTATGGTTTTAATAAGGATTCCTTCTTGGATGAAAAGCATAGAGAAATCTGATTGTTTTTCTTCTATTTAATGTGTGTTTTGGCGCTGTGTAAAAAAAATTATTAGAACTTTTTCATTTAGTACAGTTCGCGAATTATATAAAATAACCGATTATAATAATTAACCGTAACATTATTTCACATACAATTAATTTATATCTCATAGTATCATTCCAGAGATGTTAAATTTACATTAAAAACACATGTCCGATCCGACTCCGGAGTCATTAAGCACAACCCTAGTTGTATTTTAGCAATCGACAGTGCCAGAGATAAGGAGATAGGAAACTTCGTTCCCGCCAAAAAATATGTCGAACAAAGACTGAATTTCTTCGTTTATTTTTACGTGGGGACACACGTATATTATATGCGTGCTGTATGTGAAGTCACCGCATGTCGTCACGTTTATTTGACATTTTCATTGTTTATAATTTTATGAGAACAAAAATTTATTAGATTGCGAAAACTGTTTAGCTATTTCGCAAAGAAATTAGGGTTTTTAATGAAGTTAAATCATGCACTGGACTGTGCAAGTGGCACGGCAAGTATTAGGAATTATTAATTCCGGACAGCAATGATGTCATTCGTCAAGAGCAACTGCGCGAGCTAATGGACAATACCAGCATAACCGATCATGATGGCTAAGTTGCATGATTATGTGGAGTTGCAACTACTGGAAGTGGTGATGGTGGCGGCGACGGCGCATCACAAATTGGTAAAAGCTTACCACTACATCATGGCTACAGGTAGAGTGAATGGCATGCTTGCGGAATTTTGAATTTCATAATTTTTTGTGGATTTTTAGGACTTTGGCTTAGCCCTCTTTTGCCAAAAATTCCATACCGCCAAAACAGAAAGTTAAGTCCATACTAGAGAAGGCCAGAAGTGCTATGGACGAAACGTACGGGTATGTTTTATAATAAAACTATATGTATATTCTGTCTTTTTTGGCTAATAAAAAATGTCAAGTCGACTGAGTTTAGAAACCGAAAGATGTGAATTTTTGTGAAAGTAAATTTTCCTTCCTTTCATTGCAGACGAGGTTACGATGAACACGTTGCTTACAAGCAACAAGCTTATGATAGCTATAGCTACGGACATGCTCCAACAAATGTGGCTCCTCTGCACGGACCGCAGAACAGTAGTATTAGCGCATCTGGCATAGGTGCACGCGGCCCTTATGGCACACCCGAATACGAACCGGAATATAATTGCAGGTTATTATAAGCAAAATTATTCATCTAATAACTTAAATGTTATGTATCGTATAAAAACATAAATGGTTGCATGCATAAATAAATAAATACGTCGAAGGACTTAAATTCTTAAGGCATTAAATTCTTATTATTTAAAAGGAATGCTTCTTATACCCGAAGGGATGAGGTTATATTCAATTTGTACTTTCGTTTGCAACGCATTAAAGGAGGCGTGGTATAGAAAAGTATATATATTCTGGCTCAGAATCGCCTCCTAAGTCGATTTGGCCATGTCCGTCCGTCTGTCTGTAGAAATCACGATTAAGGGAGAATGAATAGAGCTATGAAATTTGGGACGAATATACTTTGTCATAATAGGCTGCTTGGTATTAAATACAATACCAACATGGTTGTTTGGAACACATATGCAATCTTGCGTCCTGGAGATTTATAACTTTGCTTTGTTATCGAACTTTTGAAATTTTGCTAGGATGTTTAGCTATTGCAGCAAAGATAAAAGGAAAGAAAATTACTCATAACTACTGAAAATAAAGAATACTTCTAAACAAACAAATGGCGGAATTCTGTATATGTAATTAACATTATTTGTATCGTTAAATACGATATCCATAAATAAAATAGAAGATTTCATCAAAAATTTATTCATTTCTTCAATTGTGGTGAAAAAATCATATTATAAAAATTATATTATGTATCATTTTATCATATTATAAAATGATATAAAAATAATATTATAAAGCAGCGTTACATTTTACGTTAACAAAAGGAAATTTAGAAAGTACGAAAAAGGTAAAAGTACTTTTCGTAGCACTCGGTGTAAAAAACACTATAATTTTCTATTCTAGGAAGTAATTTGTACTCCGCGAAGCAAGAATAAAAGTTTTGTTAACAGTTCAAGCACATTTATGCACTAATATTTTTGCCAATTAAGAAAAACAGCAAATTTATTTTATATTGTAGCATACCGGCAACACTGTTTTGGTACCAGAATTCATAACAGGCGCAAAAATATCTGCGTTCCATACAAACGGGTAACACTTGTATCAGCAAATTCAATGGCGAGGTGAACGAAAATATGAGGGTATATCAACGTCATTTTATGTCTGCTCTTTTATTTTAATTGGATAATCAATTTGATTTTATAATGTTTTATTTTGCGTGAATTGTTAAAAAAATAGGTCATACAGTTTCTGGTATAAAATAGTGGCGGATTTGATCGTATAAAACAATTTACATTAGATTTTTTTATGTTAATCTGCACTTGCAATGGTATTTAACCTTAAAATACTGTTCCCAAATAGGTTCTAATTAAGTAATAAACTATTTAAAAGTAAAATAGACTAAATGTAATATTAAAGTAATATTAAATAGACTAAATATTGGAATAAATAAATAAATAAAAATGTATGTCTTCGAATTCATTACTTATATGAATAATTAATTAAGTTGCTATCTCAATACAAACGATTTGACTTAAAAATCTGAATTGTCATTGGGGTCTCAAAGCTGAACCCTCTTCGTCCCGATCACTCTTCTTCAAAGGTCTGATAGTTGAGTTTCTATTTACAATTAACCCCTCCCCCGCGAACGCGGCACATAACACAACGGAACGAACAATGACTTTCCTATACGAAAAACCCCGTTCCTTTTCCTTGACACTCTTCATCCAGGGTCTGATAGTTGAGTTTCTGAGAAGCATTTTTCAGGTTTTTCACAAACACTACTTTACGTCAGAGTTGCATATTTTAGCATATTTCAGCAGTTTCCTATCTCCTTATCTCTGGCTTTAAATAACAACAGCGTATGTCGCGTGATATTATCACTAACATAAACTCTAGACTGGATTTCCAAATCCAGAAACATGTCACTCAACATCAAACCTTTCTTCACCATATAGGCTCTCATAATGGCATCTCTGCCAAGAAGTAACGAGAAGGTGACCAGTAATTTTAGTAATGGTGACCAGTAATTAGTAATTTTTCTTCTTGAGGCAAAAACATTTGAGTACATTGGTGTTGCTACATTTGGCCCCCACAAAACGACCAACCTAAGCAGGCCTTGGACCTTGCTCCAGCAGCGTATCGGGGACGTCCTCAGGAATGCCATTAACAATTAAGTCGTAACTTCGAAGCCGCTTCTCTATACGGTTCACCGCATCTACCAGCTCATGTTATGAATCTAAGCGCTGCTTGAGGGCAACCACCTTAGCCATACAGCCCAAAATCTGCGAGCGACAATCAGCAACAGCACCTTCAACAGCCTCACACCTCCCAATTAAGTTGGCACATACAGAATAATCCTGAGGAAGATGAAGCGTTGCAGCTAAGTGGAAAATGTCAATATTGATAACAGATAATGTTATTTATTTTGTAGTTGACAGTGGAGTGAAAGCTAACATTATTTCTATAGAAATTCTCCAATTTTTAAACTTGTCCGAAAAACACTAATATTTTGACATTTAGTCATTTAGAAGAAAACGGGCTTTGCATACAGGCTTTTCCGTGTGGCGGCCTTCGGCCGCGGCAGGGATCTTAACCCTCAATCAGCAGAATCCTCACGGTCATGTGAGGTTTTTTGCATACAGGCTTTTTCGTGTGGCGGCCTTCGGCCGCGACAGGGATCATAGCCCTCAATCAGCAAAATACTCACGGTAATGTGAGTTTTTTTGCATACAAGCTTTTACGTGTGGCGGCTTTGGGCCGCGGCAGGGATCATAACCCTCAATCAGCACAATCCTCACGTTCATGTGAGTTTTTTTGCATACAGGCTTTTACGTGTGGCGGCCTTCGGCCGCGGCAGGCATCATAACCCTCAATCAGCAAAATCCTTACGGTCATGGGAGTTTTTTTGCATACAGGCTTTTACGTGTGGCGGCCTTCGGCCGCGGCAGGGATAATAACCCTTAATCAGCAAAATTCTCACGGTCATGTGAGGTTTTTTGCATACAGGGTTTTTCGTGTGGCGAACTTCGGCCGCGGCAAGGATTGCAACTCCCAGTAGACAAAACCCCGGCTTCGGTTGAAACAGCATTCTTTTTGGGAGTTATTTCATTTCCCTGGGAGTATATTATATTTCAAAAAAAGTTGGGTATTAATTCATATTTTCATTGGGAGTTAATTCATATTTTTTTGGGAGTTAATTCATACTTGGAAAAGGTGGAAGTTTAATCATATTTTCGTTGGGAGTTAATTCATATTTTTTTGGGAGTTAATTCATACTTGGAAAAAGTTGGGAGTTAATTCATATTTTCATTGGGAGTTAATTCATATTTTTTTGGGAGTTAATTCATACTTGGAAAAAGTTGGGAGTTAATTCATATTTTCGTTGGGAGTTAATTCATATTTTTTTGGGAGTTAATTCATACTTGGAAAAAGTTGGGAGTTAATTCATATTTTCATTGGGAGTTAATTCATTTTTTTTTGGGAGTTAATTCATACTTGGAAAAAGTTGGGAGTTAATTCATATTTTCATTGGGAGTTAATTCATATTTTTTGGGAGTTAATTCATTTTTTTGGGAGTTAATTCATTGGGAGTTCATTCATTGGGAGTTAATTCATTTTTTGATTTGGGAGTTAATTCATTGGGAGTTAATTCATAGCGCCGAGAAAACTGCCTTTACTAGGAACCATAAATTTAGACTTATATTTTAAAAATTAAAATTTTAATTGTAAATTGCATGTATTGAATTTACACTGTAAAAATATCATTGGTTATACTGCTATTAATATGGAACTTATTAAAACTGAAAATAATATAAGTAACAAAAGTGTTAATGCTGTGCATTTACACAATATTTTGTCAAATTAAAATGATGTATTGAATTGACCTGGTTTACTTAAGAAAGAATACAGGCTTTCGTCGATATAGATTTTTGCGGCTGCCTTTTGAAATGAATACGGCAACAGAAATTGTTCAAGCGGAAATATTAAGGCTTTTTGGAGATATTGAAGGTCTAATTTATATTGATGATTTTTTTATTTACGCACCAACAATTGAACATGATAAAATCTTTTGCAAAGTTTTAATTAGAGCTAGAGTAGTGAGTCTGGTGTAGCGCCAGATCAGGGAAAAATTAAAGCAAATTCAAGAAATGCCAAGACCACAGTAAAAGACTTACAGAGATTCTTAGGTATGGTTACATATTTAGGCTGTTAATAATTTGTCCCAAAAAAATAAAAATTTTCGCGATCTCCTTCAAAGATCAGTTCCGTGGCATTAGGATCCGATTCATGAAAAAGAATTTAACCTTTTAAAATCATAGCTTTCCAAGGCACCTGTTTTAACCCACTATGATCGAAGTAGGCAATTAACATTGTCTGTTGATGTATCAAAATTCGCGGTGCAACTATTAAAAATGAACTAAATCCCATTGCCTATGCGTCTGCATTCCTGACTGATCCACAAATAAATTATACACAAATAGAAATGCAACTATTTGCATTCCTTTTTAGTTGCACTAGATTTCATCGGTATATATGTATGTATATGGTCTTTAAGTAGTTGTGGAAACTGATCATAAACCATTAGTTTCACTATTTACAAAAACATTATATCGTATAAATTCCCAGCACGTTTTATGCTACGTCTTTGATATTACGATCCCATTGTCAAATATAAGCCAGGAAAATATTTACATATTGCTGATACATTATCAAGAGCATCGCTTAAAGAAAATGTCTTAGAGGACACCATTTCCAACGTAAATGAGAATAGGTATATTAAAATAAAATTTTCCATTTATAAATGAGATTACGTCAATTAAAACTGAGATTTCAGCCCAGGAAGCTGAAATTTTTTATGGCGAATTTTTTAGGCCGAGGTGCACGTTTTTAAGAACTCCGCCTCATATGCTTCCTAAGTGGTTAAAAGGGGGGTGGTATTGTCTGAAATGACAAAAAATAGCCATAATTTCAAAATGATTAAAATGGGCGTGGCACGATCTGGAATGACTCAAAATAGTCATAATTTCAATACACTGTTTTGTTGTTGCGCGCATGCCTGCGAAGGTTTCTGATCCTAAGGTTATCACCGATTTTTTTGCACCAATTAATAAGAAATATCGGGAAAGAGGGTTTTGACCATGGTGGAAGGTAGGTAGCGACCACCCAAACCTGTCACACCAATCGATAAGAAATATCGGGAAATATACATGATTTTGGTCATTGTGGGAGGTAGGTAGGGACCACCCAAAATGGTCACATCAATCGATAAAAAATATGGGCAAATATGCACGACTGTGGTCATGGTGGGGGGTAGGTGGCGACCACCCAAAATGGTTCGTTGGTAATCGCATCACTTAAGAACGGCTGGACCGATTTGGCTAATTTTTTTAAAATGTTTTAATCAGAACGAAACAAACGAGGAAAAGATTGAAGAAGTTTTTAATATTCGTAGCTGACGGTTATTGTAACCGCAGAATACCGCGATGCGTAAAACTCTCCCTATGTGTTTTCTATAGGATTCACAGGAATCACAGAATCGCGCGATGTGTCGCGATTCGATAGATCTATTCTATCGCGCTGCTCTCTTGGTTTTTACTATCTTTGTTTTTACTCACTCTCAGAAAAAAAATGGCCACCTCTTACCGAAAAACCTGAGGATTTGTTGTTTCGCTGCTTTTACTCGTTGCTTTTGTATAGAAAATGTAAACTAGAACCATATGTTTTAGACTTCAAAATTTATTCAAATTTACAAATAAAAGTTTAATTTACAAAAAATTTCCAGAAATTTTTAAAATGCAAATAAAATAAGAATGCGGAATATAAAATGTTCAGCGCAACGGAGTGCTGTACTATCTGTTCTTTCTAGGGAATAAAAATATATTGGAGAAGGACAAGATTTGTAAGGCAATTGGTGAGCGGCTGGTGGCGGCGAACAAATTGCAGAAGCAAGCACATGTTTCCAGAAATATGGAACGTAAACAAATTTTTAACAGCGTCACGCGATGTCTATTTAAGGGCATCGCGCGACGAGAGAGAGATTCGCGCATCGCGGTATTCTGCGGTTACAATAACACTGTGATGCTACGTCGCATCGCTTCGGCAACGGGCAGCTAGTACTTTATATTACTAAC
Organism: Conops quadrifasciatus; assembly: GCA_949752815.1. NCBI lineage: Eukaryota > Metazoa > Arthropoda > Insecta > Diptera > Conopidae > Conops > Conops quadrifasciatus. Next base: position 21,513,802 of record OX457077.1, on the reverse strand, counting down.
TTGCTCTTATCTATGGGTACTTATTTTAAAATTCATAATTGATTGAATATTGATATATTAATATAAATTGGAAACATGTCTTAATTAAAGTGAACAATTTAGCGATAACTATGTACATTATTGAACACACTTATGTATATTTAAAAATAAAACATTCTCATTTACATCATTCACAATTGACGTTTTCTCATTTACAAATGAAAAATCTTATTTACATTTATTCTATTTTCATTTTTAAATGGAATATTTCATTTACATTTTTTTTATTCTCATTTTCAAATGGAATATCTCATTTTTAATTGACCCAATCTCCTTTACAACTGCGAAATCTCATTTTCAACTGACCTATTCTCATTTACAGTTGAAAAACTTATCTCTTCATTGCGATCTAATAATGCAAGTATTATCTTAACCTAATTGTATGCAAAACAAGTAAGAGCGTTAACTTCGGCCTGGCCGAAGCTCATATACCCTACACTCGTATCTGTCGAAGTGGCGATAAAAAGTGGGTGGGTGACGCCCACTTTTATTTAATTTACAGATAGTAAATTTTGCCGTATTAACTTATTTACAACCTGCTCTGCTTTCTCAACAAACACCTCATTATATTTTAACGTTGTTTTTTCAGGCCGAGGTATCACTCAGTGAGTTACCTGAGTCCAGTCCACAGAAATATTTTATTTATTTAGTGGAACAATAAATGGTTCTTTATTCTTATTAAGTTCTTAATTTTTAGTTTAAATTATTTAATATTGATTTAATTTAATTTATTGGATATTGGCAGCTCTCTTTTTACGCTTTTGTTATTGCACAAATTGTCATATATGCGAGGTTGGTGGTTAGGCCGTGAGCGGTGAACGTGACGAACGTGAGCGTTGGTTTTGTAGCAATAAGGTTGCAGGAGCAACGAGACGAGGATAGTTCTCTCACACTGTTGATAGCGGGGTAGTTGACAGGAGGGAAAGCCTCCGTTCGCCAACAACAGCCGCTGTTGAATTGTCTAAGAGGGGGTTGGCAGCCGGAGGTAAAACCGTCCTTTGACACTGACAAGCACCTCTCTCAAACAATCCCAATAAAAGCAATCACGGGACGAGGATAGTTCTCTCACACTGTTGATAGCGGGGTAGTTGACAGGAGGGAAAGCCTCCGTACGCCAACAACAGCCGCTGTTGAATTGTCTAAGAGGGGGTTGGCAGCCGGAGGTAAAACCGTCCTTTGACACTGACAAGCAACTCTCTCAAACAATTCCAACAAAAGCCAGCACGGGATGAGGAAGGTTCTCTCACAATGTTGAGAGCGGGGTAGTTGACAGGAGGGAAAGCCTCTGTTCGCCAACAACAGCCGCTGTTGAATTGTGTAAGAGGGGGTTAGCAGCCGGAGGTAAAACCGTCCTTTGACACTGACAAGCACCTCTCTCAAACAATTCCAACAAAAGCAAGCACGGGATAAGGAAAGATAGGAGCTACCAAGATACCAACTCACCAAAATACCTTTGTCTTCCGTCGTGTGGCCTTTCTTGCGTGTGACTTCGGAGCGACTCCGCGAGGAACTGACTGTACTATCGCGTGTGCTTGTCTATTTGAATGATTGTCTTGTTTTTGTTCGCGATCGAACCTCTTCGAACTCTGTTTGAGCGTTTGAGCATGCGACACCATGACGTCTTGAACTTGTTCGCGGTTGCAAAGAGAGCTGCCTATACAAACGAGTATAGATAGCAGAGATAAGGAGATACGACACTCGATGACTCATCTCAAAAAATTTCGTTTGACGCGTATTTTTTATGCTCTGTTGAATTCACGTACACAATATATGAAAGCTTGCCCTGTCGTTGTTTTTGCTTATTGCCAATTTCATAGCAAATCATTGAAATGTGTATCGAGTATGTTGAAAAAATTTTGTTCACCATTGTTTACAACAAAATTGTTCAACAACAACCGCAAAAGTAGACGTCACATACAATTTGTGAAATTAAAATCTTTTAGTTGGGCAGAAGAATTACAAATTTTCTAGCACGAAAATTTATTACTGAAAATCTGTGAATAAAAATGTCTATCTGCACCAAATGTATCAAAGCTACAAGTGAAGCGGGTAATAAATATAATGCAAGAATTTTATGTTGAACATCCCGTAGCCAAATTGATGGTAATGGCCAGCCAGATGCAAGACGCTGAAGTGGGAGATGGAATAATTTTGTGGTTATATTTCTGTGGCACTGTTAGAGGCTGCAGAAGAGTTTCTATATCTGGGTATAACCATATCGGATTTTTCATAGCATTGGATAAGTCAGAGATACTACAGAAACTGTCCGCGACATTTCAAAAGTCAAATAATATGGACAAAAAGAGTTCCTTACGAATTGATATTATGTCTGACTGCTTGACTTCCAAATTCGACTTGCCTCGTGTGACACGCGCTGTCAATGCTATTATATTATCCCGAATTACTGGGTTATTGCGATAAAGTTGGCATTGAGGAATTAGGTGAAACAACAGTTGCTGTTTTCAGGTAATGGCCAGTAATAATAAATGTGGTGTTTTTCAGACGCGTTCTTAATTTTTCTCAATTAAAATCCTTATTAAAATTTAATTTTATTTATTGATTTTGAGAACGTCTTGTTTCGTATTTTATATTTTTCAATCTCTATCTTAGATCCTAAGTTCAATGAGTATCTGATGGAAATTAATTTTTATTGTATATTGAGACACATAGTTTTTATTTTAAATACTTATAGTCTCTACATTTACTCCCCTCCTAGTGAAACGTGTGTACTGATTAATGATTAGTTAATAACTAGGATGTGGGTATAACTTTATGTGATGTTGAAAGTGACTTTTTTAGTGTATTTTTGATTGTGTTACATTTATTTGTAATGTTGTCTGTGGAGTATGCTGGTTTTAGAAGGTCAATTGAAACTGTTTTGATGGTGTTACCGTATTGTATCTGGAAGGTTTTGGTTAATTTTGTGATCACTTTGAAAGGGCCTTCATATGGTGTTTGTAGACTTGCTGAACGTAGTATTTTAAGATATACGTATTCACAAGTGTTAAGTGATTTGGGTATGTAGGTTTTATCTACGTTGTGATGCATTATGTTAGAACGCACATGTGAGAAGTGTTCTCTCATTTGGTTAAGAATTTGATCTGTATTGACGGAATTGTTTTGAGGTACTATTAATTCGCCAGGTAATCGCAATGTCTGTCCGTATACTAATTCGGCGGACGAGCATTTTAGGTCTTCTTTAAAAGTGGATCTTAAACCAAGTAGTATCCAAGGTAAGAGTTCTGACCAATGTGTTGCGTCGTTTGTATCCATTATTGACCTCTTTAGTTCTCGATGAAAGCGTTCAATCATGCCGTTCGCCTGTGGGTGGTAGGGTGACGTGTGGATTTTGTGTGGGCCTAAAAGTTTAGTTAAGTCGCTCATTAATTTTGAGGTGAATTGTGTCCCTTGATCCATTGTAATTTGGAGTGGTACACCAAAACGTGGAATATAATTTTGTGCAAAAGTTAATGCTACGGTTGAAGTTGTAATATTTTTAAGTGGATACGCTTCCGGCCAACGGGTGTATCTATCTATAATTGTGAGTATGTATCGGTTGTCATTGGATATTGGTAGTGGTCCTACGAGGTCCATATGAATGTGTTCGAATCGGCCTCTAGGGATATCGATTTTCTGAACTGGAGTTTTTGTATATTTATTAATTTTTGATTTTTGGCAATTTTGGCACATCAAGGACAAATCGTTTATCTCTTTGCGCATGTTGGGCCAAAAATACTTTTTTGAAATAAGGCGTCTTGTTGCACGAGTTCCTGGGTGGGATAATGAATGAATTTTATCAAAAATTATTTTTCGCATTGAATTTGGGACATATGGTCGTGGAAGGCAATTCGAAATGTCGCACCAAATTTTTATATTAAGAATTGGAATGACGATTTGTTTTAGATTGGAATTTGGAGAATTGATAAGCGTTTTCAGTATTTCGTCGGATAATTGTTCTTTACGTAGAGTTGTAAAATTTATGTCTTCTGTGGAAATTGCGCTAATTTCAGGTATTCGAGATAGCGTGTCGGCGACTATGTTTTGTTTTCCCGAAATATGTTGTATGTTGTTTGTGAATTGCGCGATATATTCTAAATGTCGTGTCTGTCGTGGGGTCCTTTCTGGGGTTCTTTTGGAATTTAGAACGAAAGTTAGTGGTTTGTGATCAGTGTATATGGTTAAATTTCTACCTTCTAGAAAGTGTTTAAAATGTTTGACTGCTCTGTAAATTCCTAAGAGTTCTCTGTCAAATGTTGAGTATTTGGTCTCGGCTGGGCTGAGCTTTTTTAAAAAATACGCCAGGGGTTCCCAATTATTTTCTGTAGACTGTTGTAGAACTGCTCCGATTGCAACTTCCGATGCATCGACTGCTAATGAGAGTCGTGAGTTTTTGTCGAAGTGTGTCAGTAAAGTATTTTTAGCGAATAATGTTCGTACTTTTTCAAATGTTTTTGTGGATTCGTCTGTCTAATTTAAAATTTTGGATTTGCTTTTGTTTGCTAATGTCAGCATGTTATGTAGGGTGCTTAGGCCTGTTACTAACATCGGGATGTAGCGATGATAGTAATTTACCATGCAAAGAAATTTTTGTAATTTCTTGATGGAAGTTGGTTTTTCGAAATTTGTGATTGTGTCCACTCGTTTTTTAGCTGGTTGCATTCCTTTATTAGAAATTTCATACCTAAGAAAGTTTAGAGATGGAACGCCGAAAATACATTTTGATGGTTTGATGTTAATACCATATTCTTGTAGGCGATTGAAAAGTTTTCTTAAATGTTCAAGATGTTGGGTTTCATTATCGCTAGCTATCAATATGTCATCTACATACGCAAAGACAAAATCGAAATCAGAGAGTACTTCGTTGATAAAACGTTGAAACGTTTGTGCGCTATTTCTTAGGCCGAATGGCATGCGCAAGAATTCGTACATACCGAATGGAGTAGTGATGGCTGTTTTATGAATATCTTCTTCAGCCATCGGTATCTGGTGGTATGCACGAACGAGGTCGATTTTGGAAAATTTGGTTTTGTTTTTGAGTTCAATGCTCAAGTCATGGATGTGTGGAAGTGGATAGAGATCGGGTATGGTAATGCAGTTGAGTCTTCTATAATCGCTGCATGGGCGCCAATCATTTGGTTCTTTTTTGGGGACCAAATGTAAGGCGGATGCGAAAGAAGAGCTCGAAGGTCTGCATATCCCAACTTTAACGAGATATTTGAATTCTGTTTTTGCAATTTTTAATTTGATTGGGTCAAGTCTCCGTGGTCTAGTAAATGAAGCTGCGCCTTTGATTTCTATTCTATGAACTGTGTTGTGTTTCACAGGTTTTGTGTAATCTGGTTCGGAGGTTAAAAGAGGAAATTCATTCACAGGAGTTTGGTGAATTTGTTTTCTGGAATTGAAATTTTAAGTGAGAAAATGTCGCAAAAACCAGAAGTTCCGTGAGTTTTTAATTTAGTGGAGTCATCGGTGATTTGTTTGTTTTTGATGTCCACTAAAAGTCTGAATTTTTCTACAAAGTTGGCACCAATTATCGGTGTTGAAATATTAGCTAAAAGGAATGGAAATTCGAAATCGCGACGTAGATTTAGGTCGATTTTGAGAAGTTTTGATCCGAATGTTTGGATATTGGATCCGTTAGCTGCCGTTTAACCTTTGAATTTCGTTTCTGAATTTTTCCTATCTGAATTTCGTTTGTAAGTTTTGAATTTTGAAACTGGTACGATTGAGACTGCTGCACCAGTATCTATTAAAAAATCTAATTTATTTATTTTGTCGAATATAAAGAGGCGACGAGCTGGTTTGATTTGGGTTCCATCATCCGTCACCGTCATGATGGAATCTTTTAATTTAAATTTTGGAAATTATTATTGTTATCATTGTTATGGTTTTTATTCACAAAGTTACATGGTTGTATACATTTACGAGCTTTAATATTAAATTTTTTATGATACCAACATATATTCACGTCGTCTTGAGTGCTTGGGTATCTTCGGTTTGTTGAAATTCTTCTTGATCTGGATCTGCTTCTATCCCGGGATCTTGATCTGATTTTCAATTCGTTGACGTCCATTGTTAATTTGTTCAAGTTTTGACAAAGGGTTGATGTTAACTGTGTTAAATTTTGAATGCATTGTTCCATTGGATGTAGGTCTATGCTGGAAATTGTTGTACAATTTTGATTTTTATTTGTCACTTCATGAATTTTGTCAGCAAGAAGAAGTTTTTCTTCCACTGTCTTATCACTACAAGTGGTCAGATGTACTTGTAATTGTTGCGGCAATTTTCGTTGCCACAACTTATACAATAAATCGTGACTAATATTTGAATCTGGACCTGTCAATGATTTCATGTCTCTAAAAAATTCCGAAGGTTTGCGATCACCTATTGTTGAATTGGAGAATAATTCTTCCAATCTTTTTTCTTCGCTGAGAGAAAATCTCTCACATAGTGCATTCTTGATGCACTGATATTTATTAATATTTGGAGGTGGTTGAATGATGTCCAATATTTTGGTTATTACTTGCTGAGGAAGTGCAATTAGAACCGTTTGGAATTTTGTTGTATCATCATTGATACCTTGCAGTTCGATTGCATTTCAGCCTGTAAGAACCAAGCATTTGGACATTCAATCCAAAATGAAGGTAATTTCACTATTTTTGGAATGAATGGGGTCGTGAAGGGATTTACGGTTTGATTGTTCATTTGTATGTTTGTGTCGTTAGCTCTGTTTTCCTCCATTGTTATATTGTGAGTTGGTGTAGAAGTTCTGTTTGAGTGTTGTGTTAAAGTGTTTGCTTGTTGTTGTTGTTGTGTGTATGATCTAGTCAAAACCATTGATGTTCAATTTTACTGGGTCTACTGGGAAGAAAGTTTACAATTTGAAAATTTGGGGAATGAAATGTTGTCGATAGATAATTCAATATGTTGTCGCAGAGATAATTGAATATGGATTGGAATTGTAAAATGAAATAATTGAAGAATCGGGTTAAAAAAAATGATACAGTATTAATAATAAACTAGTAATAATAGTAATATCATATGTATATTGTTGAGTATTTTAGTCGCAGAAGGTTTCCACTTATCTGGATCCGTTCAATGGTAAGTATTGGCTGGATTCTCTTAATGATTCTCTCACGGGTAAGTATTGGTTGGATTCTCTTAATGATTCTCTCACGGGTAAGTATTGGTTGTTCAAATTTTCAGGTTGATTGGTAAAATAGATAAACGAGGAGGCAATATGTTGGGTAATGATGTAGAAATGTACGATCGATGAGAAGCGAAGTCACTACGCGTGTTTAACACGATAAGTTCTTCAAACTTCGAGTTTGATAAGTTCAAACTTCTTCAATAAGTTTGAGAAATTGTTCCTCTGGTATTACTGGTATTAACAGCGTTGTTGCTGTGCTGGCGGTGCGGATCGTGTGGCCGGTATAGCTTTTAAGGGTTGAAGTTTGTCGGATCGTGGCAGGGCTGCTGCTGCCGTGGCCTTGGGATGATTCCGATTGAGATCTTGAAGGTAAGCGAAATGTTGAATCTCTTGGCTCTGTTCCAGTAGATGTTGGTTGTGCGGTCGAATCGTCACCGGATAATTATGCAACTGCGTCGTTGGTTGTTGATGCTCCTGGCAGGATCACCTTGCCATTTGTGGTGTTCTTCAGACGCGTTCTCAATTTTTCTCAATGAAAATCCTGATTAAAATTTAATTTTCTTTATTGATTTTGAGAACGTCTTGTTTCGTATTTTATATTTTTCAATCTCTATCTTAGATTCTAAGTTCAATGAGTATCTGATGGAAATTAATTTTTATTGTATATTGAGACACATAGTTTTTAGTTTAAATACTTATAGTCTCTACATAAAACATTATAGAGTTTTAAATTAATATACTTATTACTTTGCAGAAACGAAGACGTCGACTCACGTATTTCTACAATTGTCGTACGCGGCGCTGCCGATAATTTCATCGGTGACATTGAACGATGTTAACATCGATGATAACGTTAATAATTTGAGCGAACTTTTTCGTGATGGCCGCTATGTGCCTGGTGCTCGGGCCACTGGAATTTAACTTGCCACCCATCTGGCGGCATACGCTGATACACTCCCCGGATTGGAGCAATATGCTGTGGGAAAATTCGCGGTTGCTTTGAAAGTATTTTCGAAGGCATTACCAGAGAATATTTGAAGTTATTTTTAGGCCTATCCAAAAAAAAAGGAACGTTACTTTGCCTGCTAGCTAGACAATTCCGATAAAATTAAAGTGTAGAATTTTGCAAATAAAATGAATTTATTTTAAGAAAAATTTGACTTTCTTATTTTTTTATATTTATATGCTTTACTTTAGATATACATATAATGAACTGTACATACTTCAATCTTTAAAAATCGCTTGTTTTGGAACGGATCAAATAATGTGTTCAAAGGAAAAGGAATCTGGCATAAGAGCATTTAAGATTATAACAATATTTAATAAACTAATTTATTTGGCTGTGCACCAAATTGGGCTGCAGACACGTAAGTTAGGCCCTCACGAACAGGGTTCAACCTCTGCTTCACCGATTTGCAACTCCTTGGTAAGCGTTTCAAAACACATCTCCGGATTACTCTTAGCCAACAGCATGAATTTTAGCAAACGCATTTTCTTTATTGTTTGCTCATGATTGAGGCCCTGGGACATTACGAACTCCTTGTGATCCTCATAGAATTCTATATAAGATGGCAATTTATTCGACACAAAAATCGATTAGATCACGTATTATGTCCCCTTCTAGGAAACACACTGGCTTAAATGCCAGCAATGGATTCAATAAAAATTTTTTGGGATCGGCCAAGGCAGTGACGACACATTTCATACTATCTTCGCGAGAAACACAAGCCGTTTCTGCAGTACATGTTTCTGGTAATTTAAACATTACTTTGGCGTAAAAGTCAAGATTTGTATCCTTCGTAACATCATGCAGAAGACGTTAAAGTTTTTGCTTTTGTTCGCCGGACGGGGGACAGTTGGAAAACTGGGCTTTAAGATGGATGATCTACTTCAAAGAAGACTTCCAAAACTTGGTCGCATTGTTTGGCAACTTGCACAAGATGATCAAAACATGACAACGTTGAGGCGATGTGGTATCCAAATTATTGAATAAGCGCCGCAATCTAGAAGAAAAGAAAGAATATCAAAAGAGAGACCATAAGCTATAATATGATGTTTTTACGATTTTCCAGACAAATTTTGCAAATGTAGGAAATTTTTGTACCGTGTTTTGACAATTATCATTTTTACCACACATAAACAAAAGAGGTAAAATTTTTGCAGTCAATATAAGCGGGTGCAATGGAGTAGGATATCCCCCAAATTTTTTATTTTCAAAAGTTTATAGATAAAATATCTAATTTATATACATTATGGGGTCATTCAATTTGTTGCAGTGAAACACTTTTATTTACCAATTTTTTCTTATACAACAGAAGAGTCATATAAAAGACACGTATATTTTTTATTATTATTTTTAGTCAAATAAACTGCGACTACATAAGTTTCAAGTTTCTATTTACTATTTAATTCTTTTTTATTTGCAAGGAAACAAAACTAGGGAGAAAAGTCATTAACAATTATTTAAAAACACGAGAAAATTGACCACAGTTTTTGACGTTTTGAATTAGACACACCCCCTAGAATCGATACCATTGCAAAAGACGCCGATGCAGGTTTCCTAGGAAATCTGCACTAAATTCCGACTAATTTCGGCCGATTTTGCGATTGTATCCAGAAAAATGCATGTAGTAGTAACGAGTGTCTCATCTCATAATCTCTGGTTGCAGGAGCAACGAGACGAGGATAGTTCTCTCACACTGTTGACAGCGGGGTAGTTGAGAGGAGGGAAAGCCTCCGTACGCCAACAACAGCCGCTGTTGAATCGTCTAAGAGGGGGTTGGCAGCCGGAGGTAAAACCGTCCTTTGACACTGGCAAGCAACTCTCTCAAACAATTCCAACAAAAGCCAGCACGGGATGAGGAAGGTTTTCTCACAATGTTGACAGCGGGGTAGTTGACAGGAGGGAAAGCATCCGTTCGCGAACAACAGCCGCTGTTGAATTGTCTAAGAGGGGGTTGGCAGCCGGAGGTAAAACCATCCTTTGACACTGACATGCACCTCTCTCAAACAATCCCAATAAAAGCAATCACGGGACGAGGAAAGTTCTCTCACAATGTTGACAGCGGGGTAGCTGACAGGAGGGAAAGCCTCCGTACGCCAACAACAGCCGCTGTTGAATTGTCTAAGAGGGGGTTGGCAGCCGGAGGTAAAACCGTTCTTTGACACTGACAAGCACCTGTCTCAAACAATCCCAACAAAAGCAAGCACGGGATGAGGAAAGATAGGAGCTACCAAGATACCAACTCACCAAAATACCCTTGTCTTCTGGCGTGTGGCCTTTCTTGCGTGTGACTTCGGAGCGACTCCGCGAGGAACTGACTGTACTATCGCGTGTGCTTGTCTATTTGAATGATTGTCTTGTTCTTGTTCGCGATCGAACCTCTTCGAACTCTGTTTGAGCGTTTGAGCATGCGACACCATGACGTCTTGAACTTGTTCGCGGTTGCAAAAAGAGCTGCCTATACTTACAATGTTTTTCAACATTTTCTTCTTAATATCTATTTTCATTTTTCTTCACAGTAGTATATAGAAGTTTATAATAAATAAATTCACATATAGAAGAAATTAATTTATAAACTAATCTATTTCTTAAACAAGAATACGAAAATATAAGTAAAAGAATGTAAATATTGTATACGGATGTTTCGGATGTGGATTCAAAGAATTTTTTTAATTCGGCTAAATGGGCTCTTTTGGTCAACATTTCAGAATAATCCTGAGGAAGATGAAGCGTTGCAGCTAAGTGGAAAATGTCAATATTGATAATCGATAATGTTGTTAATTTTGTAGTTGACAGTGGAGTGCAACCTAACATTATTTCTATAGAAATTTTCCAATTTTTAAACTTGTCCGAAAAACACTAATATTTTGACATTTAGTGGAGAAAACCGCCTTTACTAGGAACCATAAATTTAGACTTATATTTCAAAAATTAAAATTTTAATTGTAAATTGCATGTATTAAATTTACACTGTAAAAATATTATTGGTTATACTGCTATTAATATACATATTGCTGATACATTATCAAGAGCATCGCTTAAAGAAAAAGTGTTGAGGGACACCATTTCCAACGTAAATGAGAATAGGTCTATTAAAATAAAATTTTCCATTTATAAATGAGATTACGTCAATTTAAAATGAGATTTCAGCCCAGGAAGCTGAAATTTTTTATGGCGATTAGTCTTACGCCGCCGAGGTGCACGTTTTTAAGAACTCCGCCTCATATGCTTCCTAAGTGGTTAAAAGGGGGGTGGCATTGTCTGAAATGACAAAAAATAGCCATAATTTCAAAATGATTAAAATGGGCGTGGCACGGTCTGGAATGACTCAAAATAGTCATAATTTCAATTCATTGTTTTGTTGTTGCGCGCATGCCTGCGAAGGTTTCTGATCCTAAGGTTATCACCGATTTTTTTGCACCAATTAATAAGAAATATCGGGAAAGAGGGTTTTGACCATGGTGGAAGGTAGGTAGCGACCACCCAAAACTGTCACACCAATCGATATGAAATATCGGGAAATATTCCTTTTTTTTGGTCATTGTGGGAGGTAGGTGGGGACCATCCAAAATGGTCACATCAATCGATAAAAAATATGGGCAAATATGCACGACTGTGGTCATGGTGGGGGGTAGGTGGCGACCACCCAAAATGGTTCGTTGGTAATCGCATCACTTAAGAACGGCTGGACCGATTTGGCTAATTTTTTAAAAATGTTTTTAATTGTAAAATTATAATTTAAAATAATCAGAACAAAACAAACGAGGAAAAGATTGAAGAAGTTTGTAATATTCGTAACTGACGGTAACACTGTGATGCTACGTCGCATCGCTTCGGCAACGGGCAGCTAGTATATTATATTACTAACTTGCTCTTATCTATGGGTACTTATTTTAAAATTTATAATTGATTGAATATTTTATATTAATATAAATTGGAAACATGTCTTAATTAAAGTGAATAATTTAGCGATAACTATGTACATTATTGAACACACTTATGTATATTTAAAAAAAAAACATTCTCATTTACATCATTCACAATTGACGTTTTCTCATTTACAAATGAAAAATCTTAATTACATTTTCATTTACATTTTCATTTTTAAATGGAATATCTCATTTACATTTGTTCTATTCTCATTTTCAAATGGAATATCTCATTTTTAATTGACCCAATCTCCTTTACAACGGGGAAATCTCATTTTCAACTGACCTATTCTCATTTACAGTTGGAAAACTTATCTCTTCATTGCGATCTAATAATGCAAGTATTATCTTTACCTAATTGTATGCAAAACAAGTAAGAGCGTTAACTTCGGCCTGGTCGAAGCTCATATACCCTACACTCGTATCTCTCGAAGTGGCGATAAAAAGTGGGTGGGTGACGCCCACTTTCATTTAACTTACAGATAGTAAATTTTGACGTATTAACTTATTTACAACACTGCTTTGCTTTCTCAACAAACATCTCATTATATTGTAACGTTGCTTTTTCAGGCCGAGGTATCACTCAGTGAGTTACCTGAGTCCAGTCTACAGAAATATTTTATTTATTTAGTGGAACAATAAATGATCCTTTATTCTTATTAAATTCTTAATTTTTAGTTAAACTTATTTAATATTGATTTAATTTTATTTATTGGATATTGGCAGCTCTCTTTTTACGCTTTTGTTATTGCACAAATTGTCATATATGCGAGGTTGGTGAGGTTGGTGACGAACGTGAGTTAGGCCGTGAGCGAGAGTTAGGCCGTGAGCGAGAGTTAGGCCGTGAGCGGTGAACGTGACGAACGTGAGCCAGGCCGTGAGCGTAGTTAAGCCGTGAGCGTGAGTTAGGCCGCGAGTGTGAGTTAGGCCGTGAGCGGTGAGCGTAACGAACGTGAGCCAGGTCGTGAGCTTGAGCCAGGCCGTGAGCAGTGAGCGTGACGTAGGCCGTGAGCGTGAGTCAGGCCGGGAGCGTGAGCCGGGCCGTAAGCGGTGAGCGTGAGTTAATATAAGCGGGCAGTCAATATAAGCGGGTGCAATGGAGTAGGATATCCCCCAAATTTTTTATTTTCAAAAGTTTAGATAAAATATCTAATTTATATACATTATGGGGTCATTCAATTGTTGCAGTGAAACACTTTTATTTACCAATTTTTTCTTATACAACAGAAGAGTCATATAAAAGACACGTATATTTTTTATTATTATTTTTAGTCAAATAAACTGCGACTACATAAGTTTCATAACTATTTCTATTTACTATTTAATTCTTTTTTATTTGCAAGGAAACAAAACTAGGGAGAAAAGTCATTAACAATTATTTAAAAACACGAAAAAATTGACCACAGTTTTTGACGTTTTGAATTAGACACACCCCCTAGAATCGATACCATTGCAAAAGACGCCGATGCAGGTTTCCTAGGAAATCTGCACTAAATTCCGACTAATTTCGGCCGATTTTGCGATTGTATCCAGAAAAATGCATGTAGCAGTAACGAGTGTCTCATCTCATAATCTCTGGTTGCAGGAGCAACGAGACGAGGATAGTTCTCTCACACTGTTGACGCGGGGTAGTTGAGAGGAGGGACAGCCTCCGTACGCCAACAACAGCCGCTGTTGAATCGTCTAAGAGGGGGTTGGCAGCCGGAGGTAAAACCGTCCTTTGACACTGACAAGCAACTCTCTCAAACAATTCCAACAAAAGCCAGCACGGGATGAGGAAGGTTCTCTCACAATGTTGACAGCGGGGTAGTTGACAGGAGGGAAAGCATCCGATCGCCAACAACAGCCGCTGTTGAATTGTCTAAGAGGGGGTTGGCAGCCGGAGGATCAAACCATCCTTTGACACTGACAAGCACCTCTCTCAAACAATCCCAATAAAAGCAATCACGGGACGAGGAAAGTTCTCTCACAATGTTGACAGCGGGGTAGCTGACAGGAGGGAAAGCCTCCGTACGCCAACAACAGCCGCTGTTGAATTGTCTAAGAGGGGGTTGGCAGCCGGAGGTAAGACCGTTCTTTGACACTGACAAGCACCTCTCTCAAACAATCCCAACAAAAGCAAGCACGGGATGAGGAAAGATAGGAGCTACCAAGATACCAACTCACCAAAATACCCTTGTCTTCTGGCGTGTGGCCTTTCTTGCGTGTGACTTCGGAGCGACTCCGCGAGGAACTGACTGTACTATCGCGTGTGCTTGTCTATTTGAATGATTGTCTTGTTCTTGTTCGCGATCGAACCTCTTCGAACTCTGTTTGAGCGTTTGAGCATGCGACACCATGACGTCTTGAACTTGTTCGCGGTTGCAAAAAGAGCTGCCTATACTTACAATGTTTTTCAACATTTTCTTCTTAATATCTATTTTCATTTTTCTTCACAGTAGTATATAGAAGTTTATAATAAATAAATTCACATATAGAAGAAATTAATTTATAAACTAATCTATTTCTTAAACAAGAATACGAAAATATAAGTGAAAGAATGTAAATATTGTATACGGATGTTTCGGATGTGGATTCAAAGAATTTTTTTAATTCGGCTAAATGGGCTCTTTTGGTCAACATTTCAGAATAATCCTGAGGAAGATGAAGCGTTGCAGCTAAGTGGAAAATGTCAATATTGATAATCGATAATGTTGTTAATTTTGTAGTTGACAGTGGAGTGCAACCTAACATTATTTCTATAGAAATTTTCCAATTTTTAAACTTGTCCGAAAAACACTAATATTTTGACATTTAGTGGAGAAAACCGCCTTTACTAGGAACCATAAATTTAGACTTATATTTCAAAAATTAAAATTTTAATTGTAAATTGCATGTATTAAATTTACACTGTAAAAATATTATTGGTTATACTGCTATTAATATACATATTGCTGATACATTATCAAGAGCATCGCTTAAAGAAAATGTCTTAGAGGACACCATTTCCAACGTAAATGAGAATAGGTCTATTAAAATAAAATTTTCCATTTATAAATGAGATTACGTCAATTTAAAATGAGATTTCAGCCCAGGAAGCTGAAATTTTTTATGGCGATTAGTCTTACGCCGCCGAGGTGCACGTTTTTAAGAACTCCGCCTCATATGCTTCCTAAGTGGTTAAAAGGGGGGTGGCATTGTCTGAAATGACAAAAAATAGCCATAATTTCAAAATGATTAAAATGGGCGTGGCACGGTCTGGAATGACTCAAAATAGTCATAATTTCAATTCATTGTTTTGTTGTTGCGCGCATGCCTGCGAAGGTTTCTGATCCTAAGGTTATCACCGATTTTTTTGCACCAATTAATAAGAAATATCGGGAAAGAGGGTTTTGACCATGGTGGAAGGTAGGTAGCGACCACCCAAAACTGTCACACCAATCGATATGAAATATCGGGAAATATTCCTTTTTTTTGGTCATTGTGGGAGGTAGGTGGGGACCACCCAAAATGGTCACATCAATCGATAAAAAATATGGGCAAATATGCACGACTGTGGTCATGGTGGGGGGTAGGTGGCGACCACCCAAAATGGTTCGTTGGTAATCGCATCACTTAAGAACGGCTGGACCGATTTGGCTAATTTTTTAAAAATGTTTTTAATTGTAAAATTATAATTTAAAATAATCAGAACAAAACAAACGAGGAAAAGATTGAAGAAGTTTGTAATATTCGTAACTGACGGTAACACTGTGATGCTACGTCGCATCGCTTCGGCAACGGGCAGCTAGTATATTATATTACTAACTTGCTCTTATCTATGGGTACTTATTTTAAAATTTATAATTGATTGAATATTTTATATTAATATAAATTGGAAACATGTCTTAATTAAAGTGAATAATTTAGCGATAACTATGTACATTATTGAACACACTTATGTATATTTAAAAAAAAAACATTCTCATTTACATCATTCACAATTGACGTTTTCTCATTTACAAATGAAAAATCTTAATTACATTTTCATTTACATTTTCATTTTTAAATGGAATATCTCATTTACATTTGTTCTATTCTCATTTTCAAATGGAATATCTCATTTTTAATTGACCCAATCTCCTTTACAACGGGGAAATCTCATTTTCAACTGACCTATTCTCATTTACAGTTGGAAAACTTATCTCTTCATTGCGATCTAATAATGCAAGTATTATCTTTACCTAATTGTATGCAAAACAAGTAAGAGCGTTAACTTCGGCCTGGTCGAAGCTCATATACCCTACACTCGTATCTCTCGAAGTGGCGATAAAAAGTGGGTGGGTGACGCCCACTTTCATTTAATTTACAGATAGTAAATTTTGACGTATTAACTTATTTACAACACTGCTTTGCTTTCTCAACAAACATCTCATTATATTGTAACGTTGCTTTTTCAGGCCGAGGTATCACTCAGTGAGTTACCTGAGTCCAGTCTACAGAAATATTTTATTTATTTAGTGGAACAATAAATGATTCTTTATTCTTATTAAATTCTTAATTTTTAGTTAAACTTATTTAATATTGATTTAATTTTATTTATTGGATATTGGCAGCTCTCTTTTTACGCTTTTGTTATTGCACAAATTGTCATATATGCGAGGTTGGTGAGGTTGGTGACGAACGTGAGTTAGGCCGTGAGCGAGAGTTAGGCCGTGAGCGAGAGTTAGGCCGTAAGCGGTGAACGTGACGAACGTGAGCCAGGCCGTGAGCGTAGTTAAGCCGTGAGCGTGAGTTAGGCCGCGAGCGTGAGTTAGGCCGTGAGCGGTGAGCGTAACGAACGTGAGCCAGGTCGTGAGCTTGAGCCAGGCCGTGAGCAGTGAGCGTGACGTAGGCCGTGAGCGTGAGTCAGGCCGGGAGCGTGAGCCGGGCCGTAAGCGGTGAGCGTGAGTTAATATAAGCGGGCAGTCAATGTAAGCGGGTGCAATGGAGTAGGATATCCCCCAAATTTTTTATTTTCAAAAGTTTATAGATAAAATATCTAATTTATATACATTATGGGGTCATTCAATTGTTGCAGTGAAACACTTTTATTTACCAATTTTTTCTTATACAACAGAAGAGTCATATAAAAGACACGTATATTTTTTATTATTATTTTTAGTCAAATAAACTGCGACTACATAAGTTTCATAACTATTTCTATTTACTATTTAATTCTTTTTTATTTGCAAGGAAACAAAACTAGGGAGAAAAGTCATTAACAATTATTTAAAAACACGAAAAAATTGACCACAGTTTTTGACGTTTTGAATTAGACACACCCCCTAGAATCGATACCATTGCAAAAGACGCCGATGCAGGTTTCCTAGGAAATCTGCACTAAATTCCGACTAATTTCGGCCGATTTTGCGATTGTATCCAGAAAAATGCATGTAGCAGTAACGAGTGTCTCATCTCATAATCTCTGGTTGCAGGAGCAACGAGACGAGGATAGTTCTCTCACACTGTTGACGCGGGGTAGTTGAGAGGAGGGACAGCCTCCGTACGCCAACAACAGCCGCTGTTGAATCGTCTAAGAGGGGGTTGGCAGCCGGAGGTAAAACCGTCCTTTGACACTGACAAGCAACTCTCTCAAACAATTCCAACAAAAGCCAGCACGGGATGAGGAAGGTTCTCTCACAATGTTGACAGCGGGGTAGTTGACAGGAGGGAAAGCATCCGATCGCCAACAACAGCCGCTGTTGAATTGTCTAAGAGGGGGTTGGCAGCCGGAGGATCAAACCATCCTTTGACACTGACAAGCACCTCTCTCAAACAATCCCAATAAAAGCAATCACGGGACGAGGAAAGTTCTCTCACAATGTTGACAGCGGGGTAGCTGACAGGAGGGAAAGCCTCCGTACGCCAACAACAGCCGCTGTTGAATTGTCTAAGAGGGGGTTGGCAGCCGGAGGTAAGACCGTTCTTTGACACTGACAAGCACCTCTCTCAAACAATCCCAACAAAAGCAAGCACGGGATGAGGAAAGATAGGAGCTACCAAGATACCAACTCACCAAAATACCCTTGTCTTCTGGCGTGTGGCCTTTCTTGCGTGTGACTTCGGAGCGACTCCGCGAGGAACTGACTGTACTATCGCGTGTGCTTGTCTATTTGAATGATTGTCTTGTTCTTGTTCGCGATCGAACCTCTTCGAACTCTGTTTGAGCGTTTGAGCATGCGACACCATGACGTCTTGAACTTGTTCGCGGTTGCAAAAAGAGCTGCCTATACTTACAATGTTTTTCAACATTTTCTTCTTAATATCTATTTTCATTTTTCTTCACAGTAGTATATAGAAGTTTATAATAAATAAATTCACATATAGAAGAAATTAATTTATAAACTAATCTATTTCTTAAACAAGAATACGAAAATATAAGTGAAAGAATGTAAATATTGTATACGGATGTTTCGGATGTGGATTCAAAGAATTTTTTTAATTCGGCTAAATGGGCTCTTTTGGTCAACATTTCAGAATAATCCTGAGGAAGATGAAGCGTTGCAGCTAAGTGGAAAATGTCAATATTGATAATCGATAATGTTGTTAATTTTGTAGTTGACAGTGGAGTGCAACCTAACATTATTTCTATAGAAATTTTCCAATTTTTAAACTTGTCCGAAAAACACTAATATTTTGACATTTAGTGGAGAAAACCGCCTTTACTAGGAACCATAAATTTAGACTTATATTTCAAAAATTAAAATTTTAATTGTAAATTGCATGTATTAAATTTACACTGTAAAAATATTATTGGTTATACTGCTATTAATATACATATTGCTGATACATTATCAAGAGCATCGCTTAAAGAAAATGTCTTAGAGGACACCATTTCCAACGTAAATGAGAATAGGTCTATTAAAATAAAATTTTCCATTTATAAATGAGATTACGTCAATTTAAAATGAGATTTCAGCCCAGGAAGCTGAAATTTTTTATGGCGATTAGTCTTACGCCGCCGAGGTGCACGTTTTTAAGAACTCCGCCTCATATGCTTCCTAAGTGGTTAAAAGGGGGGTGGCATTGTCTGAAATGACAAAAAATAGCCATAATTTCAAAATGATTAAAATGGGCGTGGCACGGTCTGGAATGACTCAAAATAGTCATAATTTCAATTCATTGTTTTGTTGTTGCGCGCATGCCTGCGAAGGTTTCTGATCCTAAGGTTATCACCGATTTTTTTGCACCAATTAATAAGAAATATCGGGAAAGAGGGTTTTGACCATGGTGGAAGGTAGGTAGCGACCACCCAAAACTGTCACACCAATCGATATGAAATATCGGGAAATATTCCTTTTTTTTGGTCATTGTGGGAGGTAGGTGGGGACCACCCAAAATGGTCACATCAATCGATAAAAAATATGGGCAAATATGCACGACTGTGGTCATGGTGGGGGGTAGGTGGCGACCACCCAAAATGGTTCGTTGGTAATCGCATCACTTAAGAACGGCTGGACCGATTTGGCTAATTTTTTAAAAATGTTTTTAATTGTAAAATTATAATTTAAAATAATCAGAACGAAACAAACGAGGAAAAGATTGAAGAAGTTTGTAATATTCGTAACTGACGGTAACACTGTGATGCTACGTCGCATCGCTTCGGCAACGGGCAGCTAGTATATTATATTACTAACTTGCTCTTATCTATGGGTACTTATTTTAAAATTTATAATTGATTGAATATTTATAAATTAATATAAATTGGAAACATGTCTTAATTAAAGTGAATAATTTAGCGATAACTATGTACATTATTGAACACACTTATGTATATTTAAAAAAAAAACATTCTCATTTACATCATTCACAATTGACGTTTTCTCATTTACAAATGAAAAATCTTAATTACATTTTCATTTACATTTTCATTTTTAAATGGAATATCTCATTTACATTTGTTCTATTCTCATTTTCAAATGGAATATCTCATTTTTAATTGACCCAATCTCCTTTACAACGGGGAAATCTCATTTTCAACTGACCTATTCTCATTTACAGTTGGAAAACTTATCTCTTCATTGCGATCTAATAATGCAAGTATTATCTTTACCTAATTGTATGCAAAACAAGTAAGAGCGTTAACTTCGGCCTGGTCGAAGCTCATATACCCTACACTCGTATCTGTCGAAGTGGCGATAAAAAGTGGGTGGGTGACGCCCACTTTCATTTAATTTACAGATAGTAAATTTTGACGTATTAACTTATTTACAACACTGCTTTGCTTTCTCAACAAACATCTCATTATATTGTAACGTTGCTTTTTCAGGCCGAGGTATTACTCAGTGAGTTACCTGAGTCCAGTCCACAGAAATATTTTATTTATTTAGTGGAACAATAAATGATTCATTATTCTTATTAAATTTTTAATTTTTAGTTTAACTTATTTAATATTGATTTAATTTTATTTATTGGATATTGGCAGCTCTCTTTTTACGCTATTGTTATTGCACAAATTGTCATATATGCGAGGTTAGTGAGGTTGGTGACGAACGTGAGTTAGGCCGTGAGCGTGAGTTAGGCCGTGAGCGGTGAACGTGACGAACGTGAGCCAGGCCGTGAGCGTAGTTAGGCCGTGAGTGTGAGTTAGGCCGTGAGCGGTGAACGTGACGAACGTGAGCCAGGCCGTGAGCGTGAGCGTAGTTAAGCCGTGAGCGTGAGTTAGGCCGTGAGTGTGAATCAGGCCGTGAGCGGTGAGCGTGACGAACGTGAGCCAGGTCGTGAGCGTGAGCCAGGCCGTGAGCAGTGAGCGTGACGTAGGCCGTGAGCGTGAGTCAGGCCGTGAGCGGTGAGCATGACGAACGTGAGTCAGGCCGGGAGCGTGAGCCGGGCCGTAAGCGGTGAGCGTGAGTTAGGCCGAGAGCGTGACGAACGTGAGTCAGGCCGTGAGCAGTGGGCGTGAGCGAACGTGAGCCGTGATTTGGGCTGTGAGCGTGAGCGTGACGAACGTGAGTCAGGCCGTGAGTTAGGCTGTGAGCGTGAGCGAACGTGAGCTGTGAGTTGGGCTGTGAGCGTGACGAACATGAGTCAGGCCGTGAGTTAGGCTATGAGCGTGAGCGTGAAGAACGTGAGTCAGGGCGTGAGCGTGAAGTGGTCGTGAGTTGCACCGTGAGACAAACCGTGAGCGTGAGTTAGGCCGTGAGCAGTGAGCGTGAGTGAACGTGAGCCGGGCCGTGAGCGTGAGCGTTGGTTTTGTAGCAATAAGGTTGCAGGAGCAACGAGACGAGGATAGTTCTTTCACACTGTTGACAACGGGGTAGTTGAGAGGAGGGAAAGCCTCCGTACGCCAACAACAGCCGCTGTTGAATCGTCTAAGAAGGGGTTGGCAGCCGGAGGTAAAACCGTCCTTTGACACTGACAAGCAACTCTCTCAAACAATTCCAACAAAAGCAAGCACGGGATGAGGAAGGTTATCTTACAATGTTGACAGCGGGGTAGTTGACAGGAGGGAAAGCCTCCGTAGGAGGAAAGATAGGAGCTACCAAGATACCAACTCACCAAAATACCCTTGTCTTCTGGCATGTGGCCTTTCTTGCGTGTGACTTCGGAGCGACTCCGCGAGGAACTGACTGTACTATCGCGTGTGCTTGTCTATTTGAATGATTGTCTTGTTCTTGTTCGCGATCGAACCTCTTCGAACTCTGTTTGAGCGTTTGAGCATGCGACACCATGACGTCTTGAACTTGTTCGCGGTTGCAAAAAGAGCTGCCTATACTTACAATGTTTTTCAACATTTTCTTCTTAATATCTATTTTCATTTTTCTTCACAGTAGTATATAGAAGTTTATAATAAATAAATTCACATATAGTAGAAATTAATTTATAAACTAATCTATTTCTTAAACAAGAATACGAAAATATAAGTAAAAGAATGTAAATATTGTATACGGATGTTTCGGATGTGGATTCAAAGAATTTTTTTAATTCGGCTAAATGGGCTCTTTTGGTCAACATTTCAGAATAATCCTGAGGAAGATGAAGCGTTGCAGCTAATTGGAAAATGTCAATATTGATAACCGATAATGTTGTTAATTTTGTAGTTGACAGTGGAGTGCAACCTAACATTATTTCTATAGAAATTTTCCAATTTTTAAACTTGTCCGAAAAACACTAATATTTTGACATTTAGTGGAGAAAACCGCCTTTACTAGGAACCATAAATTTAGACTTATATTTCAAAAATTAAAATTTTAATTGTAAATTGCATGTATTAAATTTACACTGTAAAAATATTATTGGTTATACTGCTATTAATATACATATTGCTGATACATTATCAAGAGCATCGCTTAAAGAAAATGTCTTAGAGGACACCATTTCCAACGTAAATGAGAATAGGTCTATTATTTATTATATATTCCTTTTTTTTGGTCATTGTGGGAGGTAGGTGGGGACCACCCAAAATGGTCACATCAATCGATAAAAAATATGGGCAAATATGCACGACTGTGGTCATGGTGGGGGGTAGGTGGCGACCACCCAAAATGGTTCGTTGGTAATCGCATCACTTAAGAACGGCTGGACCGATTTGGCTAATTTTTTAAAAATGTTTTTAATTGTAAAATTATAATTTAAAATAATCAGAACGAAACAAACGAGGAAAAGATTGAAGAAGTTTGTAATATTCGTAACTGACGGTAACACTGTGATGCTACGTCGCATCGCTTCGGCAACGGGCAGCTAGTATATTATATTACTAACTTGCTCTTATCTATGGGTACTTATTTTAAAATTTATAATTGATTGAATATTTATATATTAATATAAATTGGAAACATGTCTTAATTAAAGTGAATAATTTAGCGATAACTATGTACATTATTGAACACACTTATGTATATTTTAAAAAAAAACATTCTCATTTACATCATTCACAATTGACGTTTTCTCATTTACAAATGAAAAATCTTAATTACATTTTCATTTTTAAATGGAATATCTCATTTACATTTGTTCTATTCTCATTTTCAAATGGAATATCTTATTTTTAATTGACCCAATCTCCTTTACAACGGGGAAATCTCATTTTCAACAGTTGGAAAACTTATCTTCATTGCGATCTAATAATGCAAGTATTATCTTTACCTAATTGTATGCAAAACAAGTAAGAGCGTTAACTTCGGCCTGGCCGAAGCTCATATACCCTACACTCGTATCTGTCGAAGTGGCGATAAAAAGTGGGTGGGTGACGCCCACTTTCATTTAATTTACAGATAGTAAATTTTGACGTATTAACTTATTTACAACACTGCTTTGCTTTCTCAACAAACATCTCATTATATTGTAACGTTGCTTTTTCAGGCCGAGGTATCACTCAGTGAGTTACCTGAGTCCAGTCCACAGAAATATTTTATTTATTTAGTGGAACAATAAATGATTCTTTATTCTTATTAAAGTCTTAATTTTTAGTTTAACTTATTTAATATTGATTTAATTTTATTTATTGGATATTGGCAGCTCTCTTTTTACGCTTTTGTTATTGCACAAATTGTCATATATGCGAGGTTGGTGAGGTTGGTGACGAACGTGAGTTAGGCCGTGAGCGGTGAACGTGACGAACGTGAGCCAGGCCGTGAGCGTAGTTAAGCCGTGAGCGTGAGTTAGGCCGTGAGCGGTGAACGTGACGAACGTGAGCCAGGCCGTGAGCGTGAGCGTAGTTAAGCCGTGAGCGTGAGTTAGGCCGTGAGTGTGAATCAGGCCGTGAGCGGTGAGCGTGACGAACGTGAGCCAGGTCGTGAGCGTGAGCCAGGCCGTGAGCAGTGAGCGTGCCGTAGGCCGTGAGCGTGAGTCAGGCCGTGAGCGGTGAGCATGACGAACGTGAGTCAGGCCGAGAGCGTGAGCCGGGCCGTAAGCGGTGAGCGTGAGTTAGGCCGAGAGCGTGACGAACGTGAGTCAGGCCGTGAGCAGTGGGCGTGAGCGAACGTGAGCCGTGATTTAGGCTGTGAGCGTGAGCGTGACGAACGTGAGTCAGGCCGTGAGTTAGGCTGTGAGCGTGAGCGAACGTGAGCTGTGAGTTGGGCTGTGAGCGTGACGAACATGAGTCAGGCCGTGAGTTAGGCTATGAGCGTGAGCGTGAAGAACGTGAGTCAGGGCGTGAGCGTGAAGAACGTGAGTCAGGGCGTGAGCGTGAGCGTTGGTTTTGTAGCAATAAGGTTGCAGGAGCAACGAGACGAGGATAGTTCTTTCACACTGTTGACAGCGGGGTAGTTGAAAGGAGGGAAAGCCTCCGTACGCCAACAACAGCCGCTGTTGAATCGTCTAAGAAGGGGTTGGCAGCCGGAGGTAAAACCATCCTTTGACACTGACAAGCAACTCTCTCAAACAATTCCAACAAAAGCAAGCACGGGATGAGGAAGGTTATCTTACAATGTTGACAGCGGGGTAGTTGACAGGAGGGAAAGCCTCCGTACGCCAACAACAGCCGCTGTTGAATCGTCTAAGAAGGGGTTGGCAGCCGGAGGTAAAACCGTCCTTTGACACTGACAAGCACCTCTCTCAAACAGTCCCAACAAAAGCAATCACGGGACGAGGAAAATTCTCTCACAATGTTGACGGCGGGGTAGCTGACAGGAGGAAAAGCCTCCGTACGCCAACAACAGCCGCTGTTGATTTGTCTAGAAGGGGGTTGGCAGCCGGAGGTAAAACCGTTCTTTGACACTGACAAGCACCTCTCTCAAACAATCCCAACAAAAGCAAGCACGGGATGAGGAAAGATAGGAGCTACCAAGATACCAACTCACCAAAATACCCTTGTCTTCCGTCGTGAGGTCTTTCTTGCGTGTAACTTCGGAGCGACTCCGCGAGGAACTGACTGCAACGAGTATAGATAGTAAAGAGATATTATGACTCAAAATTTTCGGCACTCGTCAGATTTTCATGTGCCATTATCAGAATGCAGTCGATAGCGCTGCTTGTGCGAATGCTAGCAGAGAAATTCGAGGTAAATTTGTTCTACTTCATAAACGATTATGCGTAAGAAGAGTTGTCCGAAGCAGCAATCGTATGCCAGATGAGGAGTAAAAGAAACGATTGATCGATTAGGTGATTACAGCGGGTGACGAGGGAACGATGCAATTCCGCTTATTGTGTTTTCTACATGAAAGTGAAATTTGTTGTTGCTCAGAGTTTTTGGCAAATTTGGCTTTTTCAGTTTCTGAAGTTTTTGCCTGTTTGGGTTTTTCTGCTATTTGCTATTTCTGTGTTTTCTATGCTTTTTAGATTTAATTTTTAAATTAGGATATTTTAGTTATTAGAAGTACACATGTACATACATATGTGAACAAGTAAATTAAAATTAAATAAAAATTAAAAAATGAAATTAAAATGAAATTGAAATAGGCTTTAAAATAAAATATTTATGTTTTAAACAGAAAAAAAATTTTTTTAAATACAGAATTCCAAAAATCAATACATATTTATTGGGAGACAGTCAAAATCCCGAATTACAAAATCCCGAAACGACAAAATCCCGAAAAATTTTAAAATCCCGAAACGACAAAATCCCGATGCGACAAAATCCCGAAACGACAAAATCCCGAAAAATTTTTAATACCGAAATGAGAAATCCCGAAAATCACGAAATAAAATTTTTAATTAATAAAGAAATGACATTTAAGTCACAATTTTTTCCAATTCGAAGTACGCGCCTACTTGCCTTTTTTTCACAATGGCAGAAAAGCAAAGTTGTAATATCGAGAAAATTTTGTTGTGTGAAGGTTATAATCTACAATATTCAAAAAACTTCACATGACCGTGAGGATTCTGCTGATTGAGGGTTATGATTCCAGCTGCAGCCGAAGGCCGCCAATACGCAAAAAAACCTGTATGCAAAAAACTTCACATGACCGTGAGGATTCTGCTGATTGAGGGTTACGATCCCTGCCGCGGCCGAATGCCGTCAATACGCGAAAAAACCTGTATGCAAAAAACTCCACATGACCGTGAGGATTCTGCTGATTGAGGGTTATGATCCCTGCCGCGGCCGAAGGCCGTCAATACGCGAAAAAACTTGTATGCAAAAAACTCCACATGACCGTGAGGATTCTGCTGATTGAGGGTTATGATCCCTGCCACAGCCGAAGGCTGCCAATACGCGGAAAAACCTGTATGCGAAAAACCTCATATTACCGAGAGGGCTCTGCTAAAATTTTTTTAATATTTTTTTAAAAGAAATTTAGTGGCTTAATTCAAGTTTGCTAGTGGTTTTAAAATGTTCTAGAAGATGGAGAATACCGAAAAACTAGTTTTGTAATTTCGGGATTTTGTTATTTCGGGATTTTGTCGTTTCGGGATTTTGTCATTTCGGGATTTTGTCGTTCGGAATTTTGTCGTTCGGGATTTTGTCTTTCGGGATTTCGTTACCAACCCATATTTATTACTTGTAAATTCGTAAAAATTTAAAAAAAAATTTTGTTTTATAGTGATCAAAAGATTACATATTTATTAAAATTTTATAGCCTTCACGAAATTCAAAAATTATGCAAAACGAAATTGTACATTGTATGCAAGACGATGTACATGTGCATTCTCTTTTCTCTTTGCTCTTGACCGGGGCAAGCTTGCAATAGTAAAAGCACCCATACGCGCATGCGTGACTGCTTGTGGTATAGGAATCTAAAAATAGAACACGAGAAGTGATTTTGGTGAAGGGTGAGCGAATTGTGAGAGGGGGAGACCAAGCAGTCGTTTGCTCTATTCATCGGTTCCTTCCCTCCCTTTGTCTTCCTTTCCACCCTTATTTTCTGAAACCAAGCAAACCAAAGCAATAGGAAACAAGTAAAAGCGTTATCTTCGGCCTGGTCGAAGCTCATATACCCTACACCCACATCAGTCGAAGCGATAAAAAGTGAGCGGGCGGGTGACACTTACTTTCTTTTTATTTACAGGGAGTAAATTTTCATCTATTAACTCCCTACATAATGGGCGGACCACGCCCATTTTTTAGAGTATATTTTAGCCTAAGACGGTGGATTAAAAAATAAAATTTTAGCTTAAAATTCTCTATAAGATGAGAAATTAGACGGACAGGGCTATGTATATCTTCTCAGGTGGTGATTCTGAGTTCTAGAATATATATACTTTTCTATACCTTACGCGCCACCTTTAATGCGTTAAAATAAACGGAAGAACAGAGTGAATATACTCTCAATCCTTCGGGTGTAGGGTATAAATTTCAACCGTAATATGGTAGATATAATGTGGCACTGTACAAATTACACCACATTCACCTTGCAGCGCTGCATTGAGAGCGGCAGAGCTATGAGTGATTTATGCTAATAATGGCGCTTATAATGTTGTTGCTGTTTGAGTCATATCTCTTTACTATCTATACTCGTTGCTGACTGTACTATCGCGTGTGCTTATTTATTTGAATGATTGTCTTGTTCTTGTTCGCGATCGAACCTCTTCGAACTCTGTTTGAGTGTTTGAGCATGCGACACCATGACGTCTTGAACTTGTTCGCGGTTGCAAAAAGAGCTGCCTATACTTACAATGTTTTTCAACATTTTCTTAATATCTATTTTCATTTTTCTTCACAGTAATATATAGAAGTTTATAATAAATAAATTTACATATAGAAGAAATGGATTTATTGATCCGTCGCACTCTCTCCCTACTTCGCCGAACAAAGGAGAGCTTTTACCTGTGGTGTTGTTTTATTGTGGTGGTGTTACTGTGCTTAATTTTGTAACTGGAGGTTTAAGGGTGAGCCATCCGAGTTTTCGATGGCCGACGTAGAAGTTTCGGATGTGGATTCAAAGAATTTTTTTAATTCGGCTAAATGGGCTCTTTTGGTCAACAATTCAGAATAATCCTGAGGAAGATGAAGCGTTGCAGCTAAGTGGAAAATTTCAATATTGATAACCGATAATGTTGTTAATTTTGTAGTTGACAGTGGAGTGCAAGCTAACATTATTTCTATAGAAATTTTCCAATTTTTAAACTTGTCTGAAAAACACTAATATTTTGACATTTAGTGGAGAAAACCGCCTTTACTAGGAACCATAAATTTAGACTTACATTTTAAAAATTAAAATTTTAATTGTAAATTGCATGTATTGAATTTACACTGTAAAAATATCATTGGTTATACTGCTATTAATATGGAACTTATTAAAACTGAAAATAATATAAGTAACAAAAGTGTTAATGCTGTGCATTTACACAATATTTTGTCAAATTATAATGATGTATTTAAATGACCTGGTTTACTTAAGAAAGAATACAGATTTTGGTCTTTATAGATTTTTGCGGCTGCCTTTTGAAATGAATACGGCAACAGAAATTGTTCAAGCGGAAATATTAAAGCTGTTTGGAGATATTGAAGGTCTTATAATTTATATTGATGATTTTTTTATTTACGCACCAACAATTGAACATGATAAAATCTTTTGCAAAGTTTTAATTAGAGCTAGAGTAGTGAGTCTGGTGTAGCGCCAGATCAGGGAAAAATTAAAGCAAATTCAAGAAATGCCAAGACCACAGTAAAAGACTTACAGAGATTCTTAGGTATGGTTACATATTTAGGCTGTTAATAATTTGTCCCAAAAAAATAAAAATTTTCGCGATCTCCTTCAAAGATCAGTTCCGTGGCATTAGGATCCGATTCATGAAAAAGAATTTAACCTTTTAAAATCATAGCTTTCCAAGGCACCTGTTTTAACCCACTATGATCGAAGTAGGCAATTAACATTGTCTGTTGATGTATCAAAATTCGCGGTGCAACTATTAAAAATGAACTAAATCCCATTGCCTATGCGTCTGCATTCCTGACTGATCCACAAATAAATTATACACAAATAGAAATGCAACTATTTGCATTCCTTTTTAGTTGCACTAGATTTCATCGGTATATATGTATGTATATGGTCTTTAAGTAGTTGTGGAAACTGATCATAAACCATTAGTTTCACTATTTACAAAAACATTATATCGTATAAATTCCCAGCACGTTTTATGCTACGTCTTTGATATTACGATCCCATTGTCAAATATAAGCCAGGAAAATATTTACATATTGCTGATACATTATCAAGAGCATCGCTTAAAGAAAATGTCTTAGAGGACACCATTTCCAACGTAAATGAGAATAGGTATATTAAAATAAAATTTTCCATTTATAAATGAGATTACGTCAATTAAAACTGAGATTTCAGCCCAGGAAGCTGAAATTTTTTATGGCGAATTTTTTAGGCCGAGGTGCACGTTTTTAAGAACTCCGCCTCATATGCTTCCTAAGTGGTTAAAAGGGGGGTGGTATTGTCTGAAATGACAAAAAATAGCCATAATTTCAAAATGATTAAAATGGGCGTGGCACGATCTGGAATGACTCAAAATAGTCATAATTTCAATACACTGTTTTGTTGTTGCGCGCATGCCTGCGAAGGTTTCTGATCCTAAGGTTATCACCGATTTTTTTGCACCAATTAATAAGAAATATCGGGAAAGAGGGTTTTGACCATGGTGGAAGGTAGGTAGCGACCACCCAAACCTGTCACACCAATCGATAAGAAATATCGGGAAATATACATGATTTTGGTCATTGTGGGAGGTAGGTAGGGACCACCCAAAATGGTCACATCAATCGATAAAAAATATGGGCAAATATGCACGACTGTGGTCATGGTGGGGGGTAGGTGGCGACCACCCAAAATGGTTCGTTGGTAATCGCATCACTTAAGAACGGCTGGACCGATTTGGATAATTTTTTTAAAATGTTTTTAATTGTAAAATTATAATTTAAAATAATCAGAACGAAACAAACGAGGAAAAGATTGAAGATGTTTGTAATATTCGTAACTGACAGTAACACTGTGATGCTGCGTCGCATCGCTTCGGCAACGGGCAGCTAGTATATTATATTACTAACTTGCTCTTATCTATGGGTACTTATTTTAAAATTCATAATTGATTGAATATTGATATCTCTATATATAAAAATGAAAGTCCTGACTGACTCATCAACGCCCAGGCTAAACGCTTGGACCTAGAAAGCCGAAATTTTGCACAGACGTTTCCTTAATGATGTATACAAGCACTAAGAACGGATATTTCAAAATTCAACCCCTAAGGTGGTGAAAAGGTGTTGGAAAGTTTGTATGAGGAATATTTTATATGTGGTCAGATTTGCTTGGAACTTGGTCTTAATGCTCTTTGGTATAATTAATCAAATACATATTTCGGCATTTTTCAAAATCCAACCCCTGAAGGGGTGAAAAGGGGTTGTAACGTTTGTATGAGGAATATTTCATTTGTGGTCGGAAGCAA
This sequence comes from Conops quadrifasciatus, assembly GCA_949752815.1. NCBI lineage: Eukaryota > Metazoa > Arthropoda > Insecta > Diptera > Conopidae > Conops > Conops quadrifasciatus. The sequence continues at coordinate 21,483,414 of OX457077.1, read as the reverse complement.
CACACGCTTTCTAACCATTTAACCAGAATGAGCCACAGCAACGAGGGGATGGGTACTTCTAGTATTAATATAAATTGGAAACATGTCTTAATTAAAGTGAACAATTTAGCGATACTTATGTACATTATTGAACACACTTATGTATATTTAAAAATAAAACATTCTCATTTACATCATTCACAATTGACGTTTTCTCATTTACAATTGAAAAATCTTATTTACATTTATTCTATTTTCATTTTTAAATGGAATATCTCATTTACATTTGTTCCATTCTATTCTCATTTTCAAATGGAATATCTCATTTTTAATAGACCCAGTCTCCTTTACAACTGGGAAATCTCATTTTCAACTGACCTATTCTCATTTACAGTTGGAAAACTTATCTCTTCAGTGCGATCTAATATTATCTTAGATCGCAAGATTAGATTATATATCAAGTATTATCTTTACCTAATTGTATGCAAAACAAGTAAGACCGTTAACTTCGACCTGGCCGAAGCTCATATACCCTACACTCGTATCTGTCGAAGTGACGATAAAAAGTGGGTGGGTGACGCCCACTTTTATTTAATTTACAGATAGTAAATTTTGACGTATTAACTTATTTACAACACTGCTCTGCTTTCTCAACAAACACCTCATTATATTGTAACGTTGCTTTTTCAGGCCGATGTATCACTCAGTGAGTTACCTGAGTCCAGTCCACAGAAATATTTTATTTATTTAGTGGAACAATAAATGGTTCTTTATTCTTATTAAATTCTTAATTTTTAGTTTAACTTATTTAATATTGATTTAGGAGGTTATTCCTGAACGCCCGGGCCTTTAACTCCCATGCATTCTTCTCAATTATGCTTTGTTATTTTCGCTGAACAGATGCTTTGCTTTCTGAAAAAGAAGAACAAGCAAGCGAGTCCCCATTTTACGTATGTTGTTGGCTTTCTTACATGCTTTTCAGGTCTGTAGATGAAAACATACGAATTTCAACCACTTTTAGAACCTGATGTGATTCGTCTTTCACATGTCATACAAGGCCCATCGCAAAACCATGCGTCTGCACACAACTATCCAAAAATTTGTGCATTATTTTTCTAAATTCTTATAAAAACACATTTAGATACACTTTATTACTTCAATTTGCATTTGAAGTAATATCTACCTAATGTATTTTGCAAAATATGCACAAAATATTATGAAAAAAGAATTTAACCCAAATTGCGCACAACCAAAAAAAATACTTCAATACGTTTTTGTTTACAGGCGGCCATTTTTTCACCAACAACAATCTTCGACATTAGCTCTGATCACTTTATCTATTTTCCACGCGTTTATTTATAGCCATGAACACAGCCGAAACAAAGTTCCATTGAAGTCTTTTTTCTACACCTAGGTTTCTGTATACCAGCTCACATAGCTGATAAGACATGTCAGCAAACCGATGTTACCAGATACCACTAAAGCGAATTTTCGCTGAAAAATCTTAACATCTTTAAAAATTACTTAAAGAAATATGTAAAATACTTCAAGCATGGTAACAATGTTTCGTCTGAGTTGGTATAGTGAAATACAACAAATGACAGACAAAGAAAACTAAACAAAAATCCTTACGTAGAATCATCCCATGCGCTCGAAATATGTATGTTTTGACTGATGGGACTCGCCAGTCACTCCTGGGCCTTCAAGGCCCGGGCGTTCAGGAATAACCCCCTTAATTTAATTTATTGGATATTGGCAGCTCTCTTTTTACGCTTTTGTTATTGCTCAAATTGTCATATATGCGACGTTGGTGAGGTTGGTGACGAACGTGAGTTAGGCCGTGAGCGGTGAACGTGACGAACGTGAGCCAGGCCGTGAGCGTGAGTTGGGCCGTGAGCGTCAGCGTAGTTAAGCCGTGAGCGTGAGTTAGGCCGTGAGCGTGAGTCAGGCCGTGAGCGCCGAGCGTGACGAACGTGAGCCAGGCCGTGAGCGTGAGCCGGGCCGTGAGCGGTGAGCGTGAGATAGGCCGAGAGCGTGACAAACGTGAGTCAGGCCGTGAGTTAGGCTGTGAGCGTTGGCGTGAGAACGTGAGTCAGGCCGTGAGCGTGAAGTGGTCGTGAGTTGCACCGTGAGACAAACCATGAGCGTGAGTTAGGCCGTGAGCAGTGAGCGTGAGTTAGGCCGTGAGCAGTGAGCGTGAGTGAACGTGAGCCGGGCCGTGAGCGTGAGCGTTGGTTTTGTAGCAATAAGGTTGCAGGAGCAACAAAACGAGGATAGTTCTCTCACACTGTTGACAGCGGGGTAGTTGACATGAGGGAAAGCCTCCGTACGCCAATAACAGCCGCTGTTGAATCGTCTAAGAGGGGGTTGGCAGCCGAAGGTAAAACCGTCCTTTGACAGTGACAAGCACCTCTCTCAAACAATCCCAACAAAAACCAAGCAAGCAAGGGATGAGGAAAGATAGGAACTACCAAGATACCAACTCACCAAAATACCTTTGTCTTCCGTCGTGTGGCCTTTCTTGCGTGTGACTTCGGAGCGACTCCGCGAGGAACTGACTGTACTATCGCGTGTGCTTGTCTATTTGAATGATTGTCTTGTTCTTGTTCGCGATCGAACCTCTTCGAACTCTGTTTGAGCGTTTGAGCATGCGACACCATGACGTCTTGAACTTGTTCGCGGTTGCAAAAAGAGCTGCCTATACTTACAATGTTTTTCAACATTTTCTTCTTAATATCTATTTTCATGTTTCTTCACAGGAAAAGTATTTAATATAATAAATTTACATATAGAAGAAATTAATTTATAAACTAATCTATTTCTTAAACAAGAATACGAAAATATAAGTAAAAGAATGTAAATATTGTATACGAAAGAAAATATAAGGCAAACTTCATTTAATTTCATTGAAGAGAAAATTATAAGGGGGAAAAAGAATGTTGCGATGGATTTATTGATCCGTCACACTCTCTCCCTACTTCGCCGAACAAAGGAGAGCTTTTACCTGTGGTGTTGTTTTTTCGTGGTGGTGTTACTGTGCTTAATTTTGTAACTGGAGGTTTGAGGGTGAGCCATCCGAGTTTTCGATGGCTGACGTAGAAGTTTCGGATGTGGATTCAAAGAATTTTTTTAATTCACCTAAATGGACTCTCTTGGTGGTAGAGCTGCCGTCCTCTTAGACTTCTACTATAACGGGTGAAATGAAATTTTTCATCCAGTAGGGTCCCTCGTATTTTGGGGCCATTTTTGCCGCAAACCCTTCAATGGCTTTGGAAAGCGGATGTCCCTTTATTAACACCTTTTCTCCAATTTTGGGTTTCCACGTACCTCGCCGCAGGTTGTAATGGCGGCCTTGTGTTTGCGACGCTTTCTCTAGGTTGCGATGGACCACTTTGAAGATTTCTCTGAGGTTGTTGGCATTGTTTTCAGGGTTTTCAGGGACATTTCCGGTACAGATGGTTACTTCGTCATATAATGCTGCTGGGAGTCTGAGCTCCCGTCCTTGTATCAAGAATGCAGGGTTGCAGCCGGTTGTTTCAGAAATACTGCTGTTGATCGCCAGGCAAATCTCTGGAAGCTGTTCATCCCATTGTCGGTGATTTTCTTGGGTTAACTGGGAAATCATTGTTTTTATCGTTCGATTCGCCCTTTCTGTCGCATTTTCGTGTGGGCTGTATGGGGCCGTAAACATTTGTTTTACACCTAACTGTTGTAGGTACTTCTGGAAAACGCGTGAGGTGAATTGAGTCCCGTTGTCTGAAATTAATATTTTGGGCACACCGAAGCGCGACAAAATTCGTTCTTTAAAGCCCTTTATGGCCACCGCAGTGGTGGCGGCTCGTGCTGGGAAAAAGTCCGTCCATTTAGATAACTTGTCTATAAACACCAGTAGAGTCGTGTTGCCATGCTTTGACCTTGGTAATGGTCCCACGAAGTCGACGCAGAATGTGGAAAATGGCTCGTCAGCGATATGTGACAGCATTTCCCCGGCAGCCTTTTGTTGTTATGGTTTGTATTTTTGACATAAGGTGCAACTTCGGACGTATTTGCTGCCGTCTCGAAACATCCCGGGCCAGTAGTACCGCTGTGCTAATCGTTGAATTGTCTTATAGATTCCCATGTGACCAGCTGTTGCATTGTTGTGATTTTTACTTAAGACCCTTTTCCGTTGATGACTTGATACGCAGAGTTTCCATGGACTACCTCCTTCTTGTCCAATTTTTGAAGGGATATGGCGATAAAGCTGGTTGTTCTGGATTAGGTAGTCTGGGTACTTTTGTGGTTGTTGTTGTATTTCTGGTTTTTTTCTTTCGGTCCATGAGCATTTCGGATCTTCGATGGTAGTGGCGTCAGCTCGTTCAAGTACGTCTCTAAGTTGACGGGACAGCGCGTCAGCAAACACGTTAAATTTTCCCTTTCGATACTGTATGTCGTATTGGTATTGGTGTAGCTCCAATGCCCATCTCGCTATTCGCCCGGACGGACTCTCGATGGAATTTAACCATTTCAGTGCCAGGTGGTCGGTAATAACCGTAAATCGGTACCCTTCTAGGTATTGCCGCATTTTCCGAATGCCCCAGATGATAGCCAGGCATTCTTTCTCTGTGCAAGAATAGTTAGATTCTGTTTTTGTTAGACGACGACTGGCGTAGGCGATGACCCTTTCTTGACCTTCGAATTCTTGTAGTAATACCGCGCCTAGTCCGTGATTACTGGCGTCTGTCTGAAGGATAAAACGTTGTGAGAAATCAAGGCATGCCAGTACCGGTGCTTCAGTTAGTCGTTTTTTTAATTCCTCAAAGGCTTCCTGTTGTTCTGCGTCCCATGACCAACGAGTGTGTTTCTTCAGAAGGGCGGTCATTGGTTGTACGACGGAGGAAAATTCTGGAACGAAACGACGCACAGTGGACTGCGACAAAAAAGCGCGGCCAAAAGTCCACAAAGTCGCTCCGAGTTTTTTTAAAATTTGGTATACCATTTTGTTTATAATAGATTGCTACCTAAAAACCCAAAAAATCTTTCTCGAAATCCTACCTGATAATTTTTTATGAGCAATTGAAAGTGAACCTTTTTTTAATTCTCTGAAAAGTTGTAAAATTTTTGTTTTTTTACCTATTTTAAGTGTTAATATCTCGAAAACTATTTAACACAGCTAAGTAAGATAAAGTGTACCTAAAGATTCAGAGAATTCTATATAAGAAAAATTATAAAGTATGCTTCTATTTTTGGTAAAAATATTTTTTGCAAATTTTTAAAAAACAGGTAATTTTTTATATAAATTTTAAGTTTGGGAGATTATAAGTTTTAGCGCTTATAAATGCTTATCCTAGAGTTTATTGTTTTTAAAACTTCGAAGTATTTTGAACAAATCCTCCAAACATACTTGACCCGCCCGGACCCGCCGGAACCGTTTTTTTCTCGGTTGAAAATTTTACCTAGCTATTGTCTGAACAGTTCCATAGTTTGTGTTTTTTTACCTATCTTAAGTGTTAATATCTCAAAAAGTATTAACCATAGCTAAATAAGATTAAGTGTACGTGAAAATTCAAAGATGGGTTATTGGGTCTGGCTCACAAGATGAATAATGATCTAAATGATATTAAGCAGTGGTCGCTCTGTAATAAACTTCAGTTAAATGCCGAGAAGTCATATATTCTTCCTATTTACAGGAGGAAAACTATTCCCGGTATTCCTGACATTTGTTTGGGAAGTAACAAACTAAAAGTTGTTAATAAAATAACTAATCTTGGCTTCAGTATCAACTCCTTTCTTTCTGGCTGTGATCATGCGAACAATATTGTGAAAAAGATTTACTTTATCTTGCGGAGTCTTAATCTGTCGCGAGCTGTTACTCCTCCTAGTATAAGAAGGTTGCTGGTTATACAACTTTTTTTACCGGTTATAACATACGGTGATATAGTGTATAGCAAGTTTGATTCATCATCTATGTTGAAGTTGCAGATTGCGTTTAACTTTGCCACACGTTATGTTTTTGGACTTCGCAGATATGACCACATTTCAGGCTTCAGGAGATCTATACTTGGGTGTGATATCGGGTATTACTTAAAAGCAAGAAATTGCATCTTTTTGCATAAGCTAATATGTACACGAACACCCCTTTATCTATATGAGAAGTTGCGATTTGCCATATCTGTACGCAGTCGCGTGTTGATTGTCCCTAGGAACTTTTCTCTGAATACGTCAAATCTGTTTTTCGTCAATGCCATAAAAGTGTGGAATGAGTTGCCTCGAAGTATAAGGGACATTAAGGGGAGGGATGCCTTTAGACGCTCTATTCTTTCATTTTTTTTTAATTTTTAATTTCTTTCTCTATCTCTCACTCTCTTCTTTCTTTGCTTTCTTTCTTGCTCTAGAATGGAAGGAAATGAAAATGGATAGCAAGTGACTATCTTGTACTATTACTATTAATATGTTATGTGATGTTATGCAATATTATGTAATTTTAGTATTACTTATTTTATTTTTTATTTTTGGTTGAATTGTTGCATCTGAAATGTAATTTACTATGTACTGTAAAAGAAGCACAGCATTCTTATTGTACTATAGATATTAAATAAATGAAATGAAATGAAATGAAATGAAATATATATATAAAAAAAAAAATAAAAAAAAAAAATATTTTCTGCAAATTTTTAAAAAAAATGTAATTTTTTGTATAAATTTTAAATTTGGGACATTATATAGTATCTGTACTATATAATTATTATTATATTATACAAATTATTATAGTATCTATACGGAACAAAGACTATAGATACTATAGGGAGCACAACACAAAAAAGTGTTCACTGCAAGAGACCAATGAGGATCTATTTAGAATGCTGCTCATTTCATCAGATGCACATTTCCTCACTGAGGAAGAAATATATAAAAACTTCAACTCTCCTAGATAGATAAGCCGCAAAGCTGCTAATGTAATCTACAGATGAATATTTTGTTGAAAATAAGTAATACTACGTATATTGTAAGTAAAATGTAATATAATGTAATGTGAAATGTAATGTAAAATGTAAATATAAAATGTAAAATGTAATGTAAATTTGTTCTTTAATTCTAATTTATTAAGTAATAAATATTTAAAAATTCAAAATGATTGGTACTTTTACTGATTTTAAAGTAGAACGAGTATTTTAAGTTGAAGGAGCTTTTTAAATTGAAATTTGGAAATTTGCAAGAGGAGTTTTATGAGGAACTTTATAAATATGAAGAATATGAAGTTTAACAAAAAAAAAAACGCCACTTACAAATAGTAAATTTTTATTTATTAACTTAATTACAACTCCGATTTACTCAACAGACACCTACTTATATGGTTTGTTATACCAGGGGGCTGTCACGCCCATTTTTTTTGAGATGACTTTCACCAATACAGTAAGGACGGGAATAAAATTTGACCTTTAGATCCGAAGTGAAAGCTGAGAAATAAGCTCTTAAATCTGAAGCATTAATTTTAATTAAAAAACTAGGCGTGGCAGCTGTTAGATTTTTTCCATTTTCGACATCAAAGAGCCCTACGTTGGGGAGAATATTTGTGCCGAATTTCATGACAATTCTTGTACTCGTGCTCCTGTAATCGTGGTTTTTTGTCACTACTGGGCGGACCACATTAAAAGCATACAACTACAACTACAATGATTTTTATTAAACTATAATCTTTAAGTTATAAAATTTATTCATTAATTTTGTCATATTATATGAATAATATTTAATCTTCAAAATATAAATAGGTTAAAAAGCGTTTTTTCTTTGATGCGACTTTTATATACATATTTTAAGTTTAGAAGTTTTTTAAAAATATAAAAAAAATTTTCAGATGTATGACACTTAGGTTTTCGCTAAGGTACACGTTTCTACTTTCATTTGCAGAAAACCGCATCAGAATATCTTAATCCGATCAAAAGTTACATAATTTTGACCGTCACCAAATCAAAAACGGCAATTTCCGTCCACTGTGCGACGGTACCAAGAGGTGACGCCGAGACATCGTCGCAGCTCTCGCAATGTTGTTGGTGGCCGAAGTTCCTTTATAGCTGCTATTTTCTCCGGATCAGTGTTCATGTGATCATGTGTTCTTCGATGGTTTCGCCTGTGACTACAATGTCATCCAGATAAGCGAGCGCAATTGGCTCTAATTTCGGTCCGATGACCCGGTCGAGTAGACGCTGGAAAGTACCTGGCTGAGTGCAGTCCGAACAGCATGACCCGCCATTGAAAGAGGCCACGACCGGGGACTGTGAATGCAGTGTATTGCTTGCTGGCTTCGCTCATGGGTACTTGCCAATAGCCATTCTTGAGGTCTATCGTGCTGATAACCTTGGCATTTCGTAGCTTATCCAGAATATGTTGTATGCGAGGCAGCGGATAAGCATCAGGGACTGATTTCGAGTTGAGCTGACGGTAGTCTACGCAAAGCCGCCGTTTATTGTTATTTTTGCGTACCAGTACGATAGGTGCACTGTACGGACTCTGAGAGGGTTCGATGCATCCATTCTTGAGTAATTCGTCAATTTGTTCGTTGATTATCCCTTGCATGGCAGGATTTTTCGGGAAGTACCTCTATTTGATGGGCCTCTCGTCTTTCATTATGATCTGGTTAGTTGTGAGGGTGGTTGTCCCTTTCATGGTTTTGAATGGTTCTAATTCTTGTTGCAAGAATTCTTTCTTGGAGAGTAATAGCGAGTCTTCCAATGGTTGTTTGCATTTCGGCTTTTCTTAGAAAGTCTAGGCCGAGGATGACGTTGTCTATAGCGTTGGGCAATACCAGGAGTTGAAATATGCCGTGGGAGTTTCCGAAAATAATGGGAACCATCACAGATTTTCTAATGTGAAGGACCTTTCCGTTAGCCAAGCGTACTGATGTTGATACAGCCAGGTCGATGTCGGGAGTCCAATTCTCGTCCGCGAAGCTTTCGTTGATGAAGCTGCGACTAGCTCCCGTGTCTATTGTTGCCTCTACCCATACATCATCTAGGCAAACAGTAAGGGTAAGGCGGTCTTTCCGGAGATTTATTGTGGATTCTCCTGTGGAGCTAGATCTGGAGGCGTTGATTCTTGTGGCCTCGAATCGTCCACAAGTCCAGCAGAATAGGAGTTTTGTGTTTCTGCAATTTCTTTCCATGTGTCCATGCTGTCCGCAGCGGCGACAAGCATGGTTAGGGTTGACTACAGCATCTATAACTTGTGCAGCTCGATATCTTGTCTCTGGGTTTTTTACTGTTGCCTTCGAAGGTGTTGGTTCTTTACGCTGAAGACATTCGTAATCTTCGGCCAACGTTATAAGCTCTGCTAGATTAAGGAAGTCTTTCCTAATCCTAATCCTTGAATTTCTCTTGTGGATTTTGGACGCGTCTTCGAATTTCATCGTCCAAGCTTTCGAAAAAGCGTGTGGGCAGAAAGAATTTAAGGAAATCTGCCTTGAAGAGACGCCACGCTTTCCAATGTTTATTGTTATTCCTAAACCATGTCAGTGCTTTATCTTTTAGTAACTCTGGCATGGTTTTCGGCAATATGTTGACGACCAGATCGTACATATTCGCCAATTCTTCGATGCGTTCAATGAATTCTAGAGGATCCCGTGTTCCGTCAAATCTTATAGACCACTTTCGGACTTTGTCAATGACTAGAGTATTGGATAATGGGGCCGACGGGATATCGAAGAAAATTTGTTCCGTAGGCATTCGTTGTTCTAAATTGTCTGCCATTGTACTGCTTGTACTAGGAATTCGCTTTTTTGAGAATGTTTCTTCTAATTCTTCCAATCTTTTGCGTGTTTCAGTAGAGTGTGCTTCGTTAATGTATGATGCGAGTGTTTTTCGCAGTTCTTCCACTGTACCCGTATCCTGGAGTTCAAATTTCGTGCAAATTTCTTGCAGCTTGGTTTTGTTTAAGGTGTACACTAGGGTGGTCCTTAGCTATATGGGTAAAAAAATTTTGTGAGATTTTTTTTTTCTTACCCCCCAAAATTTGTACATATGATAAGAAAACTATATATCCAAACTTTCAGCGAGATCGGATATCGGCAAGTCGTGCCGCAGAAAACTTCGTACACCTGATTGCAGTTTTTGCACTTTGCAGGCAAAAAGTGTTTTTTGGGAGGGAAGTATATGTCGTAATTTTCAATTTTCTCAAGAACTATAAGATATAGATCCGTTCTGTTTAAAACATTTTTTGTAGAATTTATCAGAAAACTACGGAATCAGAAAAAAAGTATACTTATTCATGTAATTTTTTGTAAAAAATTGCGACCAAAAATTTTTTTTCGAAATTTGTTTTGAAAATTTTAAATTTGAGTTTAATTTTCTCAAAAACTATTTGACCTAGAAGTCTAATTTTAAAAGTATTTGAAAGGTTGGATATTTGTTTTTTAAAAACAGGAAACAGGAATGATATGTGTTCCCGTTATTTTTTAAAATTTTTTTTTATGGTTTGAAGTCGCGTTTTTAGAAAAACCCCTCCTGCGCCTAAATTGGGGAAAATGGCCCCTCCCCCTAATATGACTTTTTCCTTGTCTCGACTCAACCTACACGTCCTAAACTTTTGATACATCTTATACGGAACGCCGTGGATATATGTCAATACATGCCGACTTTTATTAAGGTTGATTTTAGTCGCATCGGGATAACACCGCCGATAATCTTCTAGTACTTGAGAAATGAAATGTTTATTATTTTTTTGAACTCTCAGCAAGAGCTAAAGTAGAAACACTTGCTGTTGTCAATGGCAGTGAGTGTAATTACAGTTACGGTACACTTATGCCGTGGTTAAATTTTTAAACTTTGCCTTAAATGCGGCACGGGTTCCCGTCATCCGATTTCGGTAAAAATTGGTACTTATCATTTTTTCATTACGTGTCATAATTTAAAAGGGTAAGACCAAAAAAAATCGGAAGTTGAAAAATAAGGACCAGTCTAGTGTACACCCAACCTATAGTGACCATTTTGAAATTTTTCACTTTTATATCACTTTCACTTTTGTGTTATTTTGCCAATATTCAAACATTTCATTTATTGTCCCTGCTCAGGCGCCATCTGTAACGTTGCTTTTTCAGGCCGAGGTATCACTCAGTGAGTTACCTGAGTTCAGTCTACAGAAATATTTTATTTATTTAGTGGAACAATAAATGGTTCTTTATTCTTATTAAATTCTGAATTTTTAATTTAACTTATTTAATATATATTTAATTTAATTTATTTGATATTGGCAGCTCTCTTTTTACGCTTTTGTTATTGCTCAAATTGTCATATATGCGAGGTTGGTGACGAACGTGAGTTAGGCCGTGAGCGTGAGTTAGGCCGTGAGCGGTAAACGTGACGAACGTGAGCCAGGCCGTGAGCGTGAGTTAGGCCGTGAGCGTGAGTCAGGCCGTAAGCGTGAAGTGGTCGTGAGTTGCACCGTGAGACAAACCGTGAGCTTGAGTCAGGCCGTGAGCAGTGAGCGTGAGTGAACGTGAGCGTTGGTTTTGTAGTAATAAGGTTGCAGGAGCAACGAGACGAGGATAGTTCTCTCGCACTGTTGACAGCGGGGTCAGACAAGCACCTCTTTCAAACAATCCTAACAAAAGCAAGCACGGGACGAGAAAAATACCTCTCACAATGTTGACAGCGGGGTAGTTGACAAGAGGGAAAGCCTCCGTACGCCAACAACAGCCGCTGTGTAATTGTCTAAGAGGGGGTTGGCAGCCGTAGGTAAAACCGTCCTTTTACACTGACAAGCACCTCTCTCAAACAATCCTAACAAAAGCAAGCACGGGATGAGGAAAGATAGGAGCTACCAAGATACCAACTCACCAAAATACCTTTGTCTTCCATCGTGTGGCCTTTCTTGCGTGTGACTTCGGAGCGACTCCGCGAGGAACTGACTGTACTATCGCGTGTGCTTGTCTATTTAAATGATTGCCTTGTTCTTGTTCGCGATCGAACCTCTTCGAACTCTGTTTGAGCGTTCGAGCATGCGACACCATGACGTCTTGAACTTGTTCGCGGTTGCAAAGAGAGCTGCCTATATTTACAATGTTTTTCAACATTTTCTTCTTAATATCTATTTTTATATTTCTTCACAGGAAAAGTATTATATATAATAAATTTACATACAGAAGAAATTAATTTATAAACTAATTTATTTCTCAAACAAGAATACGAAAATATAAGTAAAAGAATGTAAATATTGTATACGAAAGAAAATATAAGGCAAACTTAATTTAATTTCATTGAAGAGAAAATTATAAGGGGGAAAAAGAATGTTGCGATGGATTTATTGATCCGTCGCAATATAATATGGTATACCAGTGGGCGTGTGATGCCCATTTTCTGTGAGATAACTTTTTATTTTATTATTATTTTTTAGAATGTTTTTAAGAGAACAGAAGAGAACAGAATTCGTGGCAAATCTCAAGACTATATCTCCATTTGTTCTTCTCTTATCCTGATTTTCGTCACCAGTGGGCGGACCACGCCCATTTTTGAAAGTGTATTTAAGTTTGAGACCATGGACTCGGGAATGAAATTTTAGCTTTAAACTCTGAGCTCAATTAAGTAGGCGTGGCACTCGACCGATTTTCTCCATTTTTAATACCAAACAGGCTATGGTGACAAGGAATATTCGTACCAAATTTTATAGTGTTAGAACTATTCGTTCTCCCGTAATCATGATTTCTACAGACAGACGGACAGTCATGGCTAAATCGACTCAGGAGGTGATTCTCAGCCAGAATATATATACTTTTCTATACGTGACATTAAAGGAGGCGTTTTAATGCGTTACAAACGGAAGCACAAAGTGAATATACTCTCATCCCTTCGGGTGTGGGGTAAAAAGATATAAAGACTATGGTAAAAACGGACCAAACATGCCAAAAAATAATTGACTATATAAAAATGAAATGACATCTACAACTTTATCTCAAATTGTGAAATATGTCTTATCGTAACTCTAATGCAAGGGAAAATATGCTTCCACATGATACAATAAATATATCTTGGATGAAAGTTGACTGTGATATTTTCGAATTCAATAAGAAGTCCTATTTATTAGTGATTAATTACTACTCTAAGTACGATATATTGAAATTGAACCACTTTTCTCAGTTTATTTCTGTCAACAAGTAGTTATTCAATATTCAATAGTAGTAAATCAATATTCACACGACATGGCATCCCACAAACTTATTTATTGGATAATGGTTCTCCATACAGTGCTTAAGACTTTAAGGAAGTTTGTATAAATTGGAATATTGAACATACATATAACATCTAGCCCTTACCTACCCAGATCCAATGGACTTGCCGAACGGTCGATGCAATCAATTAAAAATATTTTTTAGTGTCAGGATTGTAAAGGGGATTATTACACTGCTTTTCTGCAGAATACACCGGTACTTACAGCAGAGATAACGAGATAAGAAACTGCGTCAACGCGATCGTATGTAAAAAAAAAGAAATTATCCCAGCAAACAATATGAGTCTTTTTAGACTCAGAAAAGATTCATATTTTGGAACAAATACGCTCTATGCTGTAAACACATAGAAACTCGGTGCGAAACTTCGGTGCAAAGATTCGGCCTTATTGTCAAAAATAACACAGGGTCTTATGGGAAACGAGACTGGAAAATGGAAAACGTACTGTCGACGTCGACATATGCGACAAAACTGCATAATTTTCTATTTTCTGGTGCGTGTCGTTGCTCTTGTCATTATTTTCGTCGTTTTTTTACTTTCGATTTGACATTTGAATTTGTAAGGAACAAAATTTTTGTAAAACAAATTTTGCCTTACATAAAAATATTTATATTATCATGAATTATTATAACTTGTGCCTTATAATAATAATAATTACGAAATTTATGACGTAACAATAGAATATAAGACAACATATCAATATTTTTTTTTTAAAAAAACTTTAAAATTATAAACCACATCGTGTAAACCACCCTAAGCAGCTGATTCCTAGACCCCATGACAATCAATCATAACAATTAAAATTTAATAACTCAGCAAGCAACCATGGGTGGTCGGCACACTATAAATAGAGCGACATCGCCATAGAAAAGTGAGTCTTCGGAGGCCGACCACCCAGGTAAGTCGCACTAATAAAAAACCTTTTTCTTTCAGCTAAAGAGCCCAGAATGGGTGAGTGACTCCGCCGTTGCGGTAGAGCATTCATACCATGTTCGTGCTCCCTAAAGACCAGTCTTCCCGCCGTTGCGGTAGGAAATCACTGCTTCCTTAGGGGCATCAGGGGCAGTAGGATGTACGCACTCCGCCGTTGCGGTAGAGGCATGCACACCTCTCGTATTTATTAAACTTTATTTTTCTCTGTTAAAACATACCTTCTTATACTTTCGTCCAAATACTATAGGATCGACCGGAACCCCCAGCAAGAGCCCAGAGCGGGTGAGTGACTCCGCCGTTGCGGTAGAGCATTCATACCGTGTTCATGCTCTTTAAGTATCAGCCTCTCCGCCGTTGCGGTAGAGAGTCACTGCTTCTTAAAGGCATCAGAGGTTGCAGGTTGTATACACTCCACCGTTGCGGTAGAGGTATACATGCCTTTCTTGTCTTCTCTCCTTCATATAGACGAAACTCAGGTAGATTTCCCTCTTCATTTTTTATTAAATAGCAACGACCAAAACACCCAGCAAGAGCCCAGAGCGGGTGAGTGACTCCGCCGTTGCGGTAGAGCATTCATACCGTGTTCATGCTCTTTAAGTATCAGCCTCTCCGCCGTTGCGGTAGAGAGTCACTGCTTCTTAAAGGCATCAGAGGTTGCAGGTTGTATACACTCCACCGTTGCGGTAGAGGTATACATGCCTTTCTTGTCTTCTCTCCTTCATATAGACAAAACTCAGGTAGATTTCCCTCTTCATTTTTTATTAAATAGCAACGACCAAAACACCCAGCAAGAGCCCAGAGCGGGTGAGTGACTCCGCCGTTGCGGTAGAGCATTCATACCGTGTTCATGCTCTTTAAGTATCAGCCTCTCCGCCGTTGCGGTAGAGAGTCACTGCTTCTTAAAGGCATCAGAGGTTGCAGGATGTATACACTCCGCCGTTGCGGTAGAGGTATACATGCCTTTCTTGTCACTTATTTTGCTCAATATACAAAATTAAGCAGAGTTGTCTTTTTCATTACTTCTTATCCCTGTTATGCCAACTTGGCAAAAACCACTTCTGTTCACCCCTTCACACACTCAAGTATATTTTCTCTAGTAGTCTAGCCGCAGTCAAATTTCATTAACTACAAACGATGTCACTAGTAATCATCTTGACTCTCATGAGAAACCAGGAATAAAATTTCGACGACGAAAACAACGTCGGTAGTCGCTCGATTCCTAGATTCCTTAGTCACATAGTACGCGTTTGGTACATAGTACATAATACGCCTTGTTCCTTTTTGTTCGGCTTAAAGCAATTATTATCGCGCATCGCTTATGGTCAAACGAAACCACCGTGCTCAGGCGATAAACGAATCGAAAACTGTTTTAAAAACACCAGTGACCTCCGAAAATAAGCTGTTCCCTCACGATTTCTGTTTCCCTGGATGTACCTCGGGGCTTAAGATTTTCTGAGCGGGAGAACCATTACCGGTAGACCCATCGTCTTTAAACCCTTGCCGGGAGGATCCAGCGAAGCAACAATCACTAGTAGGGACACCATTAGGAGAAAATTTATATTTCGAAGAAAACCAAACACAACAAAAGCTCAGCCATAAATATATAGAAAAATAAGAACAAATGTAATAGATTAAGATAGAGTGCCTTGAAAAGATAAAATAAAGAATAAAATAGAAGAAAACTCAGAAACAAATAGATTTTATTTATCGGTCTCACACAAATAAATGTTTGTGACGAGAAAGACTCTGGACATCCGGCGAGCTTCACCTCGGCCGGGAGAGCACTTCGTTACAATGGCGCCCGAGCAGGGACCGATAAAATTTTTTTTTAAAAAATACACGAGCATTTTTACCTCAAGTCCCCCCTCCCCCATCTTTTTGTCTGCCATTCATCGGTCTCCGAAGACCAACAAACACGGGTAGCACTGTGTCGACAATAATGCACGTGCATTAAACAAATTTGTATAGAATTTTTATTAACAGTTCTATTTTCACCCAGAGTTTATAACCACCCAGTAAGCATCAACAAAAGACAGTTCGGTAGAAACCATCGACGAGTGAACACGGAGTCAACAAAAACGCAAAAACACCGCACAGAAGAAAAATATAAAAACAAGTCGACAAGTGGGCAAGCAGTCAGTAATCGACAGGCCATCGGCAAACAAACATCAAGGACCTAAGCTTACACTCAGAAGACTCATCGCAAAGAGACTTTTTCCAGCCAGTCACGAAAGTCGGAATCATGCCAAGCACTTCCTGGATCTACTTACTAAAGAAAGACGAGCTCGTGAAATATGCAAGCGAGTTCGAGTTGAGCACAGAAGGAACGGTCGAGGAATTACGAAAACAATTCGCAGTATTCGTAAACAGCAAAGACTACACCGAAGAACAAGAGGCAAGACTGAACGAATTGGAAAATAAGCACCGCAGAGCAGTCTCACCAGTAACAATAGGACCACAGCAGTCACTAGACCTGAACTCCGCAATCAAAATGCCTCCACTAAACAGTGGAAAAGGTGCAATTAATAAAATGCAGAGTTTCTCAAGGCAGCTACGGGAAAACTCCCCGCCGGCAAACAGCTCTCCACATACTGCAGTAATCGAGACTGTCCGAAAGTGGTCCATTAAATATAATGGAACAAAAGACCCACTGTCATTCATCGAAAGAGTCACGGAATTATCAGACGCCTATAACATCGACAAAAATTTATTGCACCACACTATGCCGGAATTGCTGCAGGAAAACGCACTCGTCTGGTACCGGAATAACAATAAGCATTGGCAATCATGGGAAACCTTTAAAAAAGATTTTCTAAATTTCTTCCTGCCCGCCAAATACTGGAAAAATCTAGAAGACGAAATCAGGAATAGGGACCAACGAGACCATGAACCTTTCAAAAACTACGTCCTGGCACTTCAAAATTTGATGCGGCACACTACTTTCTCAGAATCCCAAAAATTAGAGAGAATTTTCGCCAATTCTGGCAGAGAATATCAACTACATATTCGACGCAAAGACTTCTCAACGCTCGAGGAACTCATCGAAATGGCAGAAGACTTCGAAACCATCAAACCTAAGGTAGCCACTCCAACGACACCGCCTAACCATAGTGGATCACAAAACAGAATGTTTCGAAGCAACGCTAACCCAGCACCTACAAACAACAACACTATCACCAACAACGATATCATTAACCCACAAACAGCTTGCCGAAGATGCGGAATGGATGGACACTACGCTACATCATGTAGAAGATCAAAAATACTCTTTTGCTGGGATTGTGGACGTCGAAATGTACGAACCATTCAGTGCTGCAGAGTAAGATCGGGAAACGACGTAGGAGATCGTCCAGAGCGAGGATAAACGATTTCCCCACTATATCATCCCCGCAAAACTCTAGGTTCCAGAAATACAGTGTTCCCCAACTAATAGCGAAAACCATCATCGGGGGAATAAACAAAACAGCTACCATCGACACCGGCGCTTCCGCAAGCTTTATTAATGAGCAATTTGCCCAACAACTAAAGGACCAAAAACAACTACTGGAATCACCGATGAGAATAACCTTAGCCAACGGCTCCACGATCTCTCTACAATACCAAGTCGTCACCACCATACAAATAGGCAACTTTCGCAAAATCCACTCATTCCTAGTACTAGAAACAACCCCGGACGACGTAATCATAGGTTTAGACCTGCTGATAGAAGCCAAAGCCTCTTTTAAATGCAGCGGAGTCCCCTTTGAAATAAGTAAGTACACATCTAGAAGCACAAAACAATATCATAAAACAATAATACCCTGCACAACGCCTAAAGAAATTTACATTAATAACTTCCTAAATAACGAACTTCAACAATTTAGCAAAGGTATAGGTACAACGAATATTACTGAGCACAAGATTGTCATGGCCGATGAACGACCAATCAAACAAAGGTATATTCCACGAAATCCAGCAATGCAGGCAGCCATAAATGAAGAAATAGATAAACTACTCGACAAAGGTTACATAGAACCATCGCACAGCCCTTTCAGCGCACCCATCGTCCTAGTAAAGAAAAAGAGCGGAGCATGGCGACTCTGCATTGACTATCGACAACTCAACAAAAATTCGATACCAGACGCTTATCCTTTACCACGCATAACACACATCTTGGACAAATTAAGAAATGCAAAATACATAAGTACTCTGGACTTAAAAGACGGTTACTGGCAAATTCCCATGGCCACCGATAGTAAAAAGTACACGGCCTTTACCGTCCCCGGCAGAGGCTTATTTCAATGGCGAGTAATGCCTTTTGGCTTACACTCAGCGCCAGCCACATTCCAACGGGCCTTAGACCAAGTCATCACACCAGAGCTAGACCCATTCGCCCTAGCATACCTTGATGATATCATAGTAACAGGCACCTCCCTAGAAGAGCACATGAAAAATCTTCAAGAAGTTTTTCGACGCCTACGAGCGGCCAACTTAAAAATTAATCCCGAGAAATGTGCTTTCTTTCAAAATAAAATTAAATACCTCGGTCACGTAGTTAGTGAAGCAGGTATACATACAGACCCCGATAAAGTAGCGGCAGTACAAGAACTGAAACCTCCCAGAACGGTACGAGAAGTACGGCGATTCTTAGGTATTGTTTCTTGGTACCGACGCTTTGTACCCGACTTCGCAACAATCTCCCAACCCCTCACCTCACTTTTGAAAAAGGGAAAACACTTCAAATGGACTGACTCCCAACAACAAGCCTTTGAACAGCTCAAAACCAAACTCACTGAAGCACCCGTTCTAACATGTCCTGACTTCGAGAAAACATTCATATTACAGACGGACGCCAGCGAATACGGACTAGGAGCTGTACTTACACAGAACTTTGAAGACACCGAAAAAGTAATTGCCTACGCAAGTCGTCATCTCAATGGAGCAGAAAAAAACTACTCTCCCACAGAAAAGGAATGTCTCGCGATCATCTGGGGAGTGAGGAAAATGAGGCCATACTTGGAAGGATACAAGTTCATCGTCATTACCGACCATTTATCATTAAAATGGTTAAACTCAATTGAAAGCCCAACGGGGAGAATCGCCAGATGGGCCCTAGAGCTCCAACAATACCAATTCACTATCCAATATCGGAAAGGAAAACATAACATAGTCGCAGATGCCCTGTCAAGACAACCAATGGAAATTCTACAACAAATTCAGGTTACAGAAGAAGTACCAGCTTGCAAATGGCTAGAACTGAAAAAGAGAGAAATACAACAAAACCCGACCAAATTTCCGGATTACGCCATAGTCGAGAACCAACTATATCGACATATCCCACATAACTACCACGATAACGAGGTAACACCATGGAAACTCTGTGTGGCAACACCCTTAAGAAAACGGGTACTGGAAGAAAACCATGACAAACCCACTGCAGGACATCTAGGCATACGGAAAACCACGCAGCGAATCATTTCGCGATACTATTGGCCAGGAATGTTTCGCGACATAAGCCAGTATATACGCGCATGTGACTCATGTCAAAGGTATAAGGTAAGTCACCAACAACCAGCTGGGGAAATGCTAACCAGGATCCCCGAGGAACCGTGGGCCACTGTATGCGCCGACTTCATCGGACCACTTCCACGATCCAAACACGGCAACACAATGTTACTAGTTTTTTTTGATAAATTTTCCAAATGGACCGAGCTCGTTCCTCTGCGAAAAGCCACCTCACAAACCACCATTAAAGCTTTTCGAGAAAGAATTCTAGCCAGGTACGGAACACCCAAAACCTTTCTATCAGACAACGGTACTCAGTTCACAAGTAGAACCTTCCGCAAATATCTTAGTGAGACCGGAATCAGACAACAATTTACAGCCCCTTACTCACCACAAGAAAATCCTACGGAACGAGCCAATCGTACAATAAAAACTATCTTGGCACAAATAACTCAGAATAATCAAAAAACATGGGATGAACCACTTCCGGAAGTAATGCTCGCCATCAACACCAGTGTATCAGCGACCACAGGCTATAGTGCAGCATTCCTTACCCAAGGCAGAGAACCGCGACTACCAAACGCACTCTTCGACGAAATCTCATTAGGTACGGGAAACGTCGCTCAGGGACCAGACGTCCGACAAAAAGCCCTCAGAGACATCTTCGAGATTGTTAAAACCAACCAAGCTCGAGCAGCCACAGACCAAGCACGACACTATAACTTACGACGACGACAGTGGACACCGAAGAAATGGATAAATTCAGTACGTCCGTGAATAATTTCTTTAAAACTACCGCCAAATTGGAAGGGAAGTTGCCCCGCATCAAAATCTTGCCGCACGACCTGAAGGAGGTTCCCTCCGGTAAAGGCCGACTCAGGATCATGCCAAAAGTCAGCCCAGGGCACTAACGAACTCACCCCGGTGGTCAAGGTGTGGCGCCCAGACCAGCACCGGCAGGGTCAAAGCCCCACAAAGGAAGGATTCCGAAACAAAATACCAACATATATAAGCAACCACTCACGGCCCTAGAAGAAGAGGAGGAAAGATTTTCGGTTCCACGAAAGGTGTCATTTACCGAACCGGCGGCACGGAGAGAGAAGCGAATCTCCAGGGTAGCACCACCAGCACCCGAACCAGACGTATTGCCCAAAAGCCCCGACATCAAAGCCGATGAAAACGGACACGGTATCGAAAGAAACCCGAAGAGAAGGCGATACAATGTAAGCAGCGACGACAGCAGCAGCAGCGACAGCAGCAGCAGCGACAGCAGCAGCAGCGACAGCAGCAGCAGCGACAGCAGTAGCAGCGACAGCAGTAGCAGCAACGACAGCAGCAGCAACCGTAGTAACCTCAGCCGCCGTAACAATGAGAGCAACAACGATAACAGCGAATACAACGGCAACAACCACGAGAACAATGATAAACACGAGAACAACGATAAACACGAGAACAACGGCAACAACCACGAGAACAATGATAAACACGAGAACAACGATAAACACGAGAACAACGATAAACACGAGAACAACGATAACTACAAGAAAAACAACAAAATAGAACTCAAAACAAACACATCAATAAACCCCGAGCTGTACGCCTGGATAAACGACGTCATCGACAAAACTAATCCGGCCGACACAAAAAAAAAGACATGTCGATTTATCAAAGAGAAGGAAGGCCGACGTTTTCAGTTCCTGAAACGGCAATCAGGACTATGCCGAGTTACGGAGTTACAGACATAAGAAACTTTTCACTTTTATTTTTTATTTTTATCATTTACCAAGAAGGTTAATTAAAATATTTTTTATTTGGTATTATTTTTATTTACAATGGATTAATATAAAAAAAAAGAGAAGAAAATTTTTTATACTTACCTTACATTTACTTACCTGCTTAACCGTATTACTTATTTTTTTTATTTTTCACACAAACACTTATAAAAAGTTATGTTTAAAAAAAAAAAAAAAAAAACTCACCTTACATTTACTTACCTACCTAAGAAGATCTCGAACGTATTACTTACCTTAGATACTTACCTCGTCGGGAAAATAATTTTACACCCCGCCGAAGAAAAGGGGACATGTAAGGAACAAAATTTTTGTAAAACAAATTTTGCCTTACATAAAAATATTTATATTATCATGAATTATTATAACTTGTGCCTTATAATAATAATAATTACGAAATTTATGACGTAACAATAGAATATAAGACAACATATCAATATTTTTTTTTTAAAAAAACTTTAAAATTATAAACCACATCGTGTAAACCACCCTAAGCAGCTGATTCCTAGACCCCATGACAATCAGTCATAACAATTAAAATTTAATAACTCAGCAAGCAACCATGGGTGGTCGGCACACTATAAATAGAGCGACATCGCCATAGAAAAGTGAGTCTTCGGAGGCCGACCACCCAGGTAAGTCGCACTAATAAAAAACCTTTTTCTTTCAGCTAAAGAGCCCAGAATGGGTGAGTGACTCCGCCGTTGCGGTAGAGCATTCATACCATGTTCGTGCTCCCTAAAGACCAGTCTTCCCGCCGTTGCGGTAGGAAATCACTGCTTCCTTAGGGGCATCAGGGGCAGTAGGATGTACGCACTCCGCCGTTGCGGTAGAGGCATGCACACCTCTCGTATTTATTAAACTTTATTTTTCTCTGTTAAAACATACTTTCTTATACTTTCGTCCAAATACTATAGGATCGACCAGAACCCCCAGCAAGAGCCCAGAGCGAGTGAGTGACTCCGCCGTTGCGGTAGAGCATTCATACCGTGTTCATGCTCTTTAAGTATCAGCCTCTCCGCCGTTGCGGTAGAGAGTCACTGCTTCTTAAAGGCATCAGAGGTTGCAGGTTGTATACACTCCACCGTTGCGGTAGAGGTATACATGCCTTTCTTGTCTTCTCTCCTTCATATAGACGAAACTCAGGTAGATTTCCCTCTTCATTTTTTATTAAATAGCAACGACCAAAACACCCAGCAAGAGCCCAGAGCGGGTGAGTGACTCCGCCGTTGCGGTAGAGCATTCATACCGTGTTCATGCTCTTTAAGTATCAGCCTCTCCGCCGTTGCGGTAGAGAGTCACTGCTTCTTAAAGGCATCAGAGGTTGCAGGTTGTATACACTCCACCGTTGCGGTAGAGGTATACATGCCTTTCTTGTCTTCTCTCCTTCATATAGACAAAACTCAGGTAGATTTCCCTCTTCATTTTTTATTAAATAGCAACGACCAAAACACCCAGCAAGAGCCCAGAGCGGGTGAGTGACTCCGCCGTTGCGGTAGAGCATTCATACCGTGTTCATGCTTTTTAAGTATCAGCCTCTCCGCCGTTGCGGTAGAGAGTCACTGCTTCTTAAAGGCATCAGAGGTTGCAGGATGTATACACTCCGCCGTTGCGGTAGAGGTATACATGCCTTTCTTGTCACTTATTTTGCTCAATATACAAAATTAAGCAGAGTTGTCTTTTTCATTACTTCTTATCCCTGTTATGCCAACTTGGCAAAAACCACTTCTGTTCACCCCTTCACACACTCAAGTATATTTTCTCTAGTAGTCTAGCCGCAGTCAAATTTCATTAACTACAAACGATGTCACTAGTAATCATCTTGACTCTCATGAGAAACCAGGAATAAAATTTCGACGACGAAAACAACGTCGGTAGTCGCTCGATTCCTAGATTCCTTAGTCACATAGTACGCGTTTGGTACAGAGTACATAATACGCCTTGTTCCTTTTTGTTCGGCTTAAAGCAATTATTATCGCGCATCGCTTATGGTCAAACGAAACCACCGTGCTCAGGCGATAAACGAATCGAAAACTGTTTTAAAAACACCAGTGACCTCCGAAAATAAGCTGTTCCCTCACGATTTCTGTTTCCCTGGATGTACCTCGGGGCTTAAGATTTTCTGAGCGGGAGAACCATTACCGGTAGACCCATCGTCTTTAAACCCTTGCCGGGAGGATCCAGCGAAGCAACAATCACTAGTAGGGACACCATTAGGAGAAAATTTATATTTCGAAGAAAACCAAACACAACAAAAGCTCAGCCATAAATATATAGAAAAATAAGAACAAATGTAATAGATTAAGATAGAGTGCCTTGAAAAGATAAAATAAAGAATTAAATAGAAGAAAACTCAGAAACAAATAGATTTTATTTATCGGTCTCACACAAATAAATGTTTGTGACGAGAAAGACTCTGGACATCCTGCGAGCTTCAGCTCGGCCGGGAGAGCACTTCGTTACAAATTTAATTATTAGAATTGAATTGGAGGAATTGTTTGAATTGAATTGTTATTCTTCGGAATCTGAATCTTCGGAATTGTTCTCTTCGGCCTTGGTTCAATCATTCCACTCGATTGTTTGAATCTAATATAGCAGGTATACTAAATATTAGGCTCCGGGAAATAACGCCCAAATGAAAGAGGCCCAATGCGGGCCTTATTTCATTTTGCCAAATTGGGCGTTATTTCATAAAAAATGAAATAAGGCCCACTTTGGGTCTTATTTCATTTTAAGAAATTTAAAAATTGTTCCGAAAAATGAAATAAAGCCCAAAAAAATTAAATAACGCCCAATTTTGCGATAAATGCTGAAATGCGTTAGCTACGAAGCAGCTGTTGGACTTATTGGACGGGTTAATATACAAATACTATTCAGCAAGGGGATGGTTTTGTTAGCTGAGGGTTTTAATCCCTGCCACGGCCGAAGGCCGGCATGCAGAAATACACTTTGCCTGCGCAGAAGGACCCTGGATAGAGGAAGACTTTTCCACAAGGAGATGGTTTTATTGGCTGAGGGTTTTAGTTCCTGCCACGGCCGAAGGCTGGCATGCAGAAGGAAGGAAGGAAGTAAAGAAGGAAGGCAGGGATTCAAACCGTCGGCCAACAAAACCATCTCCTTGTTGAAAAGTCTTCCTCTATCCAGGGTCCTTCTGCGCAGGCAAAGTGTCCTTCTGCGTGCCGGCCTTTGGCCGTAGCAGGGATTAAAACCCTCAGCCAATAAAACCATCACCTTGTTGAAAAGTCTTCCTCTATCCAGGGTCCTTCTGCGCAGGCAAAGTGTCCTTCTGCATGCTGGCCTTCGGCCGTGGCAGGGATTAAAATCCTAAGCCAGCAAAACCATCTCCTTGTTGAAAAGTCTTCCTCTATCCAGCGTCCTTCAGCGCAGGCAAAGTGTCCTTCTGCATGCCGGCCTTCGGCCGTGGCAGGGATTAAAACCCTCAGCCAACAAAACCATCTCCTTTTTGAAAAGTCTTCCTCTATCCAGGGTCCTTCTGCATGCCGGCCTTCGGCCGTGGCAGGGATTAAAACCCTCAGCCAACAAAACCATCTCCTTGTTGAAAAGTCTTCCTCTATCCAGGGTCCTTCTGCGCAGGCAAAGTGTCCTTCTGCATGCCGGCCTTTGGCCGTGGCAGGGATTAAAACCCTCAGCCAATAAAACCATCTCCTTGTTGAAAAGTCTTTCTCTATCCAGGGTCCTTCTGCATGCCGGCCTTCGGCCGTGGCAGGGATTAAAACCCTCAGCCAATAAAACCATCTCCTTGTTGAAAAGTCTTCCTCTATCCAGGGTCCTTCTGCATGCCGGCCTTCGGCCGTGGCAGGGATTAAAACCCTCAGCCAATAAAACCATCTCCTTGTTGAAAAGTCTTCCTCTATCCAGGGTCCTTCTGCATGCCGGCCTTCGGCCGTGGCAGGGAATTTCTTTATCTATTCTGGGTCTTTCTGCATGCATTAAAGTTCTGCATATCCACATTAAAGCTCAGTCGACGCCGTAATTTTGGGCGTTATTTCATTTTCAGAAATTTTAGAATTTTTACAAAAAAATGAAATAAAGCCCACAACAAAATGAAATAAAGCCCACAGTGGGCTTTATTTCATTTTCAATTTTTATTTTTATTTTATACGAATGTCATATAAAATTTTTTTCCCGAAAGCACTACGAAGAAAAATTCCACCGTCGCTTTTACTACCCAATGCCCCAACCTCTACAAACGTAAATGTATAGTTGGCGTCGCAGGCTGCCAGAAGCACAATGCTGAATGTTCGCTTGTAATTAAAATACAAGGAACCACTTTTTCTGGGGCAAACAATTGATACGTGCTTGCTGTCGATTGCTCCCAAGCAGTTTGGCATGCCGCTTTTTTCATAAAAGTTGTTGGCGTTGGCATTCCAGTCGGTTAGAGTAGGTGGAGCCATATACACCTCATGCAGCTCTTCCCAAATGGCTTCACAAGTCTCATAAATAATTTTTCGAGCCGTCGATATTCCTATTTTATGAGCCCAAGCGAGAACTTGCACATTTACTTTTTGCGCCAAAAATCTGAAATTTAACAATTGAATACTCTGCGGGAGTTTAAAATTGAGTAATTACAATATGGTAATCGACAAACGAATTTCGGGAATTATAGACTTTCTGTTTGAAAACTGCTGCAGTCTATTTCGCAACAATTCCAAAAGCACATTAAAGTTCTCAGGGTTCATGCGAGTAGCTTTAAAAAGTGATCTCTGTCACATAGTTGTAATTGTTGCGTACAAGTTGCGTAAAATCCCAGTTCATTACGCCTCAAATTCACGGGGCGAAGCCACCATCTCCTTTGGGTTCTCCTCCTCCGTTGCCGTAACATTTGTGCCTATTTAATATTTATTTATTTACTATTTCTTTTCATTTCAAAATTTATTTTTCTTTCAATATAATTCACACCTCATACACAATGGAAATAACCATAATTATTTGCATAATTGCAGGAATTGTGTCTACTATAAGTTCATCCATTTCGGTATCTAATAAAACGTCCATTTTACTTGAAATATTTTGCTTTATTATTTGAAATTTAACCGAAAATTTTACTAACAAACGCTCTGCCGACGTTTCAACGACAGCAGATTTTTGACAATTAGGCCGAATCTTTGCACCGAAGTTTCGGACCGAATTTCTATGTGTTTACTGCATTATTAACATATAAAAGAGTCAAAAAATAACGTTTTGATTTTTTAAAACGTTTCTCTGCATGCAATTGCACCATTCGGAAGTTACACTCTCATAAGTTTATCCATTCATCATTCCCTTTGCTTTTTTGGCTTTCTTTGATTTATTTATATATTTTATTCTATTCTCTACATTTTAGGTATTCCAGTACTAGATCCGTTACACTTAAAGTTTCCAAATCGTACAATAAAATGGTACATTCCAAATACTCGCACAAATCCGCCGGATTTACTTTAGCTTCAAATCAAAAGAACAATGAAATGTGCAAAATGATATTTTCATAATTCAGACTGTGACAGGAAATAATAATACTCCACTATTTTTATAATTACATATAAGCATTTAAATTTTACTACATAATATTATAGGTACAATTATTAATTTAACTTAAATGTTATGTATCGTATAAGCACCTGTGGTTGTATGCATAATAGGGTGGTCCTTAGCTATAAAAATGTTGTTACCCCCATTTTTTTCTTCTTACCCTCCCAAATTTTTACATGTGATAAGAATACTATATATCCAAACTTTCAGCGAGATCGGATATTGGCAAGTCGTGCCGCAGAAAACTGCGTACACCTATGAGTTTTTGCACTTTGGAGGCAAAAAGTTTTTTGGGAAGGAGGTATATGTCGTAATTTTCAATTTTCTCAAGAACTATAAGACATAGATCCGTTCTGTTTGAAACATTTTTTGTAGAATTTATCCAAAAAATACAGGATTAAAAAAAAGTATACTTATTCATGTAATTTTTTGTAAAAAATTGCGACCAAATTTTTTTTTCGAATTTCTTTTGAAAATTTCAAATTTGATATTAATTTTCTCAAAAACTATTTGACCTAGTGGTCTAATTTTAAAAGTATTTTAAAGCTTGGATATTTGGTTTTTAAAAACAGGAAACAGGAATGATATATGTAAGTGTTCCCGTTATTTTTATGGGTTTTTGTTCATGATTTGAAGTCTTGTTTTTAGAATAACCCTTCCTGCGCCTGAATTGGGGAAAATGCCCCTCCCTCTAATACGACTTTTTTCTTTTCTCGACTTAACCTACATGTCCTAAACTTTTGATGCATCTTATACGGAACGCCCTGGATATATGTCAATACATGCCGACTTTTATTAAGGTAGATTTTACTCGCATCGGGATAACACCGCCGATAATCTTCTAGTACATACTTGCAAAATGGAATGTTTTTAATTTTTTTGAACTCTCAGCAAGAACTGAAGTAGAAACCAGAGATAATCTCTGGTAGAAACAGTTGCTGTTGTCAATGGCAGTGAGTGTAGTTACAGATACGGCACACTTATGCCGTGGTGAAATTTTTAAACTTGGCCTTAAGTGCGACACGGGTTCCCGTTATCCGAATTCGCTGAAAATTGGTACGTATAATTTTTACATTACCTGTCATAATTTAAATGGGTAAGACAAAAAAAAATCTGAAGTTGAAAAATAAGGACCAGCCTAATGCATAAGTAAATAAACACATCGAAGGACTTAAATTCTTAAGGCCCAAGTTCTTATTATTTAAAAGCAATTCTTTTTATACCCTACACCCGAAGGAATAAGGGCATATTCACACTGCTTCCGTTTCTAATGCATCAAAGGAGGCGTGGCAGGTATAGAAAAGTATATATATTCTGACTCAGAATCACCTCCTAAATCGATTTAGCCCTGTCCGTCCGTCTGTCTGTGCGTCTGTAGAAATTGCGATTAAGAGAGAGCGAATAGAGTTGTGAAATTTTGGACGAAATTTCTTTGTCGTAATAAGCTGTTTGGTATTAAAAACAATACAAACATGGCTGTTTGAAACACATATGCAATCTTGCATCTTGGTGTTATAACTTCACAACCATGTCCGTTGTCGAACTTTGAGAAATTTTGCTCGGATGTTTAAGCTATTGCAACAAAGATAAAAGGAAAGAAAGTTACTCATATATACTGAAAATAAAAAATACTTCTAAACAATCTAATGGCGGAATTCTGTACATTTAGTCAGCATTATTCGTATCGTTAAATACGATATCCATAAATAAAATAGAAGATTTCATCTAAAATTTATTCATTTCATAAATTGTGGTAAAAAAATCAATGGTATTATTAAGCAGCGTCACATTTACGTTAACAAAAAGAAATTCAGAAAGAACGAAAAAGGCAAAAGCACGGTGTAGCACTCGGTGTAAAGAACTCTATAATTTTTTATTCTAGGAAGTAATTTGTACTCCGTGAAGCAGGAATAAACGTTTTGTTAACAGTTCAAGCATATTTAGGCACTAATATATTTGCCAATTAAGAAAAACATCAAATTTATTTTATATTGTAGCATACCGGCAACACTGCTTTGGTACCAGAATTCATAACAGGCGCAAAAATATCTGCGTTCTATACAAACGGGTTACACTTGTATCAGCAAATTCAATGGCGAGGTGAACGAAAATATGAGGGTATACCAACGTCATTTTATGTCTGCTCTTTTATTTTAATTGAATAATCAATTTGATTTTATAATGTTTTATTTTGCGTGAATTGTTAAAAAAATAGGTCATACAGTTTCTGGTATAAAATAGTGGCGGATTTGAGCGTATAAAACAATTTACATTAGATTTTTTTTATGTTAATCTGCACTTGCAATGATATTTAACCTTAAAATACTATTCCCAAATAGGTTCTAATTAAGTAATAAACTATTTAAAAGTAAAATGGATAGTAAATAGACTAAATATTGGCATAAATAAATAAATAAAAATTGATGTCTTCGAATTCATTACTTATATGAATAATTAATTAAGTTGCTATCACAATACAAACGATTTGACTTATGTAGTCATTCTATAATCTCCGACAACACAATTATCACTCAATATGCTTTGTTATTTTCGCAGTTTTGAGGTTTAGGCATTTCACAAAAAAAAATTCAAGCAATACAATAACTAGACAATTTCTAGACGTATACGACGAAAGTTGTTGTTTTTTTACATGCTTTTTGGGCATTGCCTTTCAGACAAGGCATTCCATAAGCTTCAAAAAATAATTGCCACACAATCGAATATGTCAATGAAAAAAATATCTAAAAACCAGTTGTGTTCATACAATTTTGAAAAAATAAAGTTTGTTTTGTAAAATTGTGAAAAGTTGTTGAAAATATAAAAATAATATATGATACAATGTTAAGAAAAAGGTATGTACATACATACATACATATACCATTTTTATAATTCAATTGTAAATTCTGATATTAATTTATTTCTTATAGCACAAAGTATACAACGGTGGACAAATTTTCTGTCCTCATTAAGGAAATGAGGCGTTGTCTTCGAGTATCTCTTCATCAACGGAGCTACCTCTTCCAGAAGCTGCATGAAGCAGTTTTGGTCAATTCTAAAGTTGTACACAAAACTGTAATAGAAATATAAAGCATTTGCAATAAAAGATAAATTGTAATGAATTCAAAAATAATTTTGAAATAAGAGAAGAGAAGCTTCGCATCCGTCGAAATGATGAAAAAAAGTGGGCGGGTGACACCTACTTTAATTTTGTTTACAGGTGGTAAATTTTGTCAATTACCTCGTTTACAACACCGGTTTTATCAACAAATATCTCATTACATGTTATGGTATACCAGTGGGCGGACTACGCGCATTTTTGGTAGTATATTTTACTCTAAGATGGTGGACTCAGAAAAAGAATGATAGCTTAAAATTCACTCTACAAGCTGAGAAATACCAAACAGCCTAGGATAACAAAGAATATGACAATACCTCTTTCGTTCTCCTGTAATCGTGATTTTCACAGACGGACAGACGGACGGACATGGCTAAATCGAATCAGGAGGGGATTCTGAGCCAGAATATATACACTTTTCTATACCTGCCACACCTCCTTTAATGCGTTACAAAAAGAAGATCAAAGTGAATATACCCTCATCCCTTCGGGAGTAGGTTATAACAACAAAGCAAAAAATGTTTGCGGTGCATTCCTGGTTTATATGTATATCCATACCCTGCAAACATTTGAGCAATATTTGGTAAAGAATTTTATATGGCGAGCTCCGGCAATTCGCTTTTTTATTGGCACGGCAATAATTTGGCCGTGATGCTGAAGATAAGTAGCCGGCGATGCTTGCCATCTTATCGCCATACAATTTTTCAGCAACAAGACAGCGAGTCGACATGTCTTATTATTGGTAAGGGAACAGCTACATCTAACGGGCGATAAGAAAGCTATCAGACAACAATAGTTGCCGGCCACAAATTTATATATTGTATTACATAATTATAAACTAGACCGGGTTCAGAAGTTGGCTGGAATTTGCATCACGGCGCCATGAGAAGCACACCATCTGCCTCAATAAACGTCTTGCTCTACCTTCCACCCGTAGAACTGGTATCTATCACACTGGTATCTAACAGCTGGGGTATCTATCTTATGGCCATTGCAAATTAATGGAAATAGATAGGCCCCCGCAACCTATAGATTACGTAACACTCAGACTAAACCTTGACATAAAGCCAATAGTAACCATTAAAGAAAAGGGATGGCTGAAGGGCATTAGCCTCAGAGGCAAAACTTTTAATATTTTTACTGACGGCTCTAAGCTAAAGGAAGGGCTGCCTGACCACTGCAGCATTTTTCAAGCCGAAATATTTGCCATCAAAATGGCAGCCATCTTGGCCGACACACTCACGACACCAAACTCAAGAATAAATCTATATGTCGATAGCCAGGGGGCCATTAAAGCTCTCTGCGCAGACTAGATCTGTTCAACGATGGTTTGGGAAAGCCAAACTGCACTTGACCGGCTAATAAGAGACAAAAGCCTACATGTTTACTGGGTTCCTGGACACACGGGGATCATAGGGAATGAAAAGGCCGACGAATTAGCAAAGATAGGATCCACACTGCAAACTGAGTATATGGTGACGGCTCCTATGCCTCTATAAAACCTTGAACACAATTGTGACTCTGAAATGATAAAAGCGGAAAAACGGTGAAAGTCAATCACTACCTGCAAAGCTTCAAAAATCATGTGGAGCCACTACGACGATAGACGGACGAATTACCTACTGTCACTCACTAGGGCTAATTGCAGACTACTTGTGGGGATGGTCACCGGGCACTTTTATACCGCAGCTTACGCCTATAGGATTGGACAGGCTGCCAGCGATTCCTGCAAGAAGTGTAGACAACCTAGGGAAAGAGAAACTGTGGAACATTTGCTCTGTCAATGTTCAGCCTTAGCTGACAATCGAGCCAAATGCCTAGGCCTTTACTGGTGTCACAACCTTAGGCAAGCAGCGGAGGCACTACTTGATGACCTTCTGCGCTTCTCTAAGGTCGTGCGTAGCAGTCTGACCTAAGCGAAGGTAGCGGTTAACAAACGATATAACGACTTAGCAACCTTGTAAAGACTTATTGAACCAAACATAGGCTATTAACACAAAGGACCACAAGGTCCATGTAGTGCCAGCTAGCTCTTAACCTAACCTATTACATAATTATGAATTATGAATTATAAATATTGTATTTTTTTGAAATTTGAAATTATTTGAAATCAACTATCAGCTGTTATTTTTTTTATTTCATTTTCGACTTCAGCTTACGTTTTCAAGCAATTTCCGACAATATGCTTATAGAATTAGTTGAATTGTCTGACAATAAATTGTGTTGAATTGCCTGACAACACAATCGCAATTGTTGGTTGTGATTGTAGAATGACTACATTAAAAATCTGAATTGTCATTGGGGTCTCAAAGCTGAACCCTCTTCGTCCCGATCACTCTTCATGGGGTCTGATAGTTGAGGTTCTATTTCCAATTAACCCCTCCCCCGCGAACGCGGCACATAACACAACGGAACGAACAATGACTTTCCTATACGAAAAACCCCGTTCCTTTTCCTTGACACTCTTCATCCAGGGTCTGATAGTTGAGTTTCTGAGAAGCATTTTTCAGGTTTTTCACAAACACTACTTTACGTCAGAGTTGCATATTTTAGCATATTTCAGCAGTTTCCTATCTCCTTATCTCTGCCATAAAGCATAATTCTAATATAAAAGTACATGTGCGTATCAGTATTACAATACAGGATATTATAAATATGTTAATATAATTATAATTCCCTAAATATACTTTTTTTTATAATTACACATTTTTTTTAAAAATGCAGATATTTTAAATACAAACGCAGGACCAAATTCATGTTTTTTTTAAAAAAATTGTTTATATAATTCATTTTAGAAAATTTAATTTCCATAATTTCCTCTTTCGGGTGCTATAACCTATCTTCCACTGAAGTAGTATATTCTTTTTGATTACGATTGAGCAAATGCTGTCTATTTCTTCTATATGTTACTCAAAGTTACGTTCCCTTGTTTCTAAGGGCACGTTCGCGGGGAAGGGGTTAATTGGAAATAGAAACTCAACTATCAGACCTGGATAAAGAGTGACCGGGACGGAGAGTTCGGCTTTGAGACAATCCAGATTTTTAAGTCAAATCGTTTGTTTTGAGATTGAAACTTAGTTAATTATTCATATAAGTAATGAATTCAAAGAATTCAATTTTCATTATTTTTTTCCAATTAATTAATTAATTGCTAATTTTAGCAATGAAATCAATTTTTATTTATTTATTTAGGCCAATATTTAGTTTATTTAATATCCATTTAAATTTTAAATAGTTTATTACTTAATTAGAACCAATTTGGGAAAAGTATCTTCAGGTTAGCAATCATTGCAAGTGCAGATTAACACAAAAAATGTAATGTAAATTGTTTTATATACAGTGGAACTTCGGTATACGTCTGCTTTAGAATACGTTAAATTCGGAATACGTTCTGTTTTGACGACAAAATATACGACTCGGTATACGACTTTATTTCGGTATACGACTAAATTTATGAACATTTATTACTTTTGTTCATATGCGCCATCTATGAAAAAGTAGCACTATGACATATTTGACTATGACTTCAATTGGAAGAGATTTGTTTTGCTTCTACAGGCGTAAAAACAAAACATACAACCGGGCGTAAAAAACCCGGCGCGTAAATCGCGTTCTGTCTGACGTCCACTTAACACAGGTAGCAGGCTTAGATTTGTTGTTCTTGTTTTCTACAGGGACTCAAAAAACAACAATTTTTTTGGTCAGGTTAAGCCTATATCTCAGAAACTTTACAAAATACCTTTATGTTATTGGTATCGTTGGATATAATGAAGTTACCTTTCATTTAAATACATTACATTTTATGAAAAAGTGTTACTTTTAGAGAAAAATAAAATTTATTTTTTTTTATGTATTTTTTTTCATTTAATTCAATAATTTTAATAATTTTCTAAATAAAAAGGATGATTAACCTATACAATTATCTCAAATTACGCAAAAGAACCCTGGATATACAAATACTCTCCAGAAAGCAGATGGTTTTGTTGGCTGAGGGTTTTAATCCCTGCCACGGCCAAAGACCTCCGAGCAAAGGGACATTGTATATATAAATGCTTTTCAGAAAGGAGGTTGAAAGGAAGGATAGTTTTGTTGACAGAGGGTTTGGATCCTTAACGGGGCCGAAGGTCGTCACGCAGAAGGGCCCTGGAAAGAGGAATCCATACTTTTTATTATATTTTATTTTGACAACAAACAATAAATCAAATAAAGGCTAGTATGGCCCCATATATTTTTCATCATTGACTTTGCATTTCCTTCCAAGGGTTGGAATCTCAAAAAACTTTTTCCAAGAATACCGAAATATTTTATGGTAGAAATTGTTTCAATTCGATAAACTAACGTTTGCAGATTTTATTGATTATTTTATGATGAAGAACCACCAGCATCCATCTTTATGATCATTTAACCACTGAATTAAAAAATTGTATATAAAAAATTATAAAAAAAAATCTTGAGCCAATCTATTCTTTTTCACAATTCTACAACCTTTCACGTAATTTTTTGTTCGAATGCAGAACAAAAAAGCCTTAAAAGAGAAAAATTTTTATTTAAAATTTCAGACCTTTTAATGGCTTATTATAACATTGTATCTGTTTTTGTTGTTATTGTTTTTAGCAATAATTCCTTATCGAATTAAAAAAATGCAATTAAAACATTATTTGCAGCGTTTGCCACCACCGTTCGAAGATCTGGTGGCCTTTTGTACTCTACGTGCTTTTTTTGACTCGTTGGATGTAATGGCATACAAAGTTGCAACGTCTTCAACGGCATTAGCAGCAGCAGACGTCGCAGTTTCATTAACGTTTATTCCCGCAGCAGTTGTTGCCATTGTTGAAACATGTTGCTTTTCATTTGAGTTCATTTCGCATTTTCCTAACATGGATGGACTAACAATCACACCTTTGTGCACGTTTGTGCTATAAAATAAGCTGGGATAACTACCACTACTCTCACCAACAGTAGCGCCACCACCACCAATACAACGAGCACGTCCTCCGGAGCCGATAATATCATTGTTGCTAGTATTAGTATCACAGCCAATAAACGTTGCCAATGCCGATGAAGCGTATGCGGTATTGATGAGATCTATGCTGGCGGGTGGGGACGTGCGTTTTGTTTTAACTATATTCTGATTAAGATTACAATCTAAAGAGTTTGTAATTTCTGTGGGCTTGCCAGAAATATATTGATATTTTTGTGAGAATTGAACTTTTGTGGATGTGGTTGGCATTTCTTCCTCAGAAGTAGTCAGATGGCCACCACATCCAAGCGCTGTTTTTGTGGACGAACTAGACGGCAATATTGTTGTTGGTATTTGTTTTTTTAAATTCTTCGTTGCTGTACTGACAGCCAATAATTTGGCTGTTGTTGTTTCGTCGGGAAAAACAAACTCACTGCTCAGCGATAAATTATGTTCACTCAAACTGGCATCACTTTCTGCATCGGTATCATCGTTTATATTTAAAATTATATCTTCTGGTTTGACACCTTGGTTAATCAGCGCTTGATAATCTTCTGGTGGCAGTACAGGTGTTACTTTTTGGCCACACAATGTACATGTGGGTATGGCAGGTGATTTTGAACGCCAATATTGTAATTCAGTTTTGCATTTATTTAATTCCTATTTAATAAATATAAATATAATTTTGTTATAAGTATTTAATAGATAAAATAAATAGATACATTAGCCGAATACAAAGAGGGGGTTGGGGCATTACGTCAACAAAACTGTCTTTCTTGTTACTGTCTCCTGTGTATGTTTGGTCGGATGCAGTCTTACTTGTTCCTGTACGGTTACTGATAGAGTGGGACAGTGATGTGTATACGTACATATACATATAATAATTTTTTTATAATCGAAATAAAAGCGTCAGCTTTATGACAGAGAATATGTGTGCTGAATGTTATGACGATACTACGCATAATAAACTATACGCATAATAAACATATACACGCATATATTCATCGTTCGAAAAACAACAAAAATTTATGAATGTCTAAAATAGGCAGATTTCGTAGCTATTCTTTAACCAGACTCGGTTTCCTCTTAATCTATGTCTGACTTCTGTCAGCGATCTTTGAAAGTCGTGTGTCCAACCCTTGCTATATGTAATACAGAGCTGCATGGGATGTCTCGAACACACGAATACACTTAAATACAGTACTGCGGTACAGCACATTTCGAATGAAAATTTAACTCAACTCAAAAATTCAGACGCCTACTATACCTTTTCAACTTCAAATTGAAAACTAAACAATTTCAAATTGGGAATAAACAATTTCAAATTAGGAATAAGTTAAAACAAGTAATTGGGTCTATTCTGGAAAATCTTTTATCTAAAAAAACTGTTATTCTGTTACGTTTTCAGCACAGAACAGAATAAAAGGAGGATTTTTGTATCTGCTATGATAACAGTTCATGTCAGTTCATGTAGAAATGAAATATATGACAAACAAAAATTCAGCCTGCATCGTGGGCCGGATTAAAAAACTTTGGGGCCCTAGACATTTGCTTTTTACTAAGCCGAGGGAGCCGGCTCCTCAAGGAATAGTGCACACAAAAAATATGAAACAAATAAGATAATGTGAAAAACTAAAACAAATCTTAAATTTTTATTTATTTTACCCATACATTCAATAATGAAAAATATAATTTAAATTAAAGCCAAGATAGTTTAGTACACGAGTATCATTATGAATAAACTTTATTTAAAAATTCTGTGTTCTAGTCTTTAATTTAGCCAAATTATCAATTATTTTATCATAATTAATATTATTTAAATCATTTTTTGATAAATTATTTTTCATGAACATTTTTTTTTGGAAATTGTAAGAATTTTTAAAGAATAAACGGATCATATATTTAATATAATTCTTATTGCTTAAAAAATTCTAAATTATTGGAAGTTTTACTTTGAATAGAAGAAACATAAGAACGCAGTTTCTTTAGATTTTAAAGCTCAAACTAGCCCTATAAGAAGCAATATATTCTTGTGGTAATAAGCATCTTTCCAATAGGAAAGTAAACTATCCAGTAGTTCAAAGCTTCGTCGAAGACATTGTCCTCGAAGACATCTTGCAAGACAAATTCCTATTTGTCGGCAAAATTTTTCATTGGCGACATGTTCAAGGACACGGAATGCAAGCTGTCCCCAATCGGACATTGTGAGGGACACGTCCTGCAGGTTGTCTTGTTAGCAACCAAAAATCGAAAATTAAGCATAGCAACGAGCATTTGTTATTATGACTTTTCAAATATACTTCAATTTTTTTCAATTTTCAGTCGTTCGTTGATTTTCAATTGTGATTGATATAAAAAAAAATATAACAAACCAAGCAGCTCTCAATAGCCTAGTGGAGTAAGTGCTCGCCTAGTAATATTGAGAGTGAGGGTTCGAATCCCGCAACGGCCATTTACAAAAATTTATAAATAAAATTTAAATTAATATTTGTCTGCAAAATATCACAAAATAAAGTCATAGGGACGATTCTGGTGGTGCTATGGTAGTTTCTAGGCTATTTTTTTTATTTTCTGCGGCAACATTTTCGTTAATTGCCATCGAAGACAACATTGGCGACATTTTCCTTAATTGTCGTCGAAGACAATATTGAGAACACTGTCGCTCTTGTTGTCGTCGAAGACAATATTGAGGACACTGTCGCTCTTGTTGTCGTCGAAGACAATCGAGACATTCGTATGAAAATGTCCTCGAAGACGAACGTAGGCTTGTCTTCCAGGGGTCGTCGACGACGGCCATATGTCTTGCACGTGTCTTCGAAGATGTTTTCGAGACATGAACTACTGGGTATCTTTTTCACAATTATTTTCAACATTGAAAATTATTCCGGGCCCTAGAAAGTCGTCTCATTTGTCTACGCTTTGAGCCGGCCCTGTCTGCATCGTTTTTATTCCCTACACCCGAAGGGTTAAGGGTATATTCACTTTGTTCTTCCGTTTGTAACGCATTAAAGGAGGCGTGGCAGGTATAGAAAAGTATATATATTCTGGCTCAGAATCAACTCCTGATTCGATTTAGCCATGTCCGTCCGTCTGTCTGTCTGTCTGTCCGTCCGTCTGTGGAAATCACGATTACAGGAGAACGAATAGAGGTATCGTCATGAAATTTGGCACGAATATTCTTTGTTATCCTACGCTGTTTGGTATTGAAAATGGGGAAAATCGGACCAGAGCCACGCCTACTTTTTATTGAAAATATGCACTCATCCATGCTTTTAGTTCAAATTCTTGGCTTGTAGACCAAATTTTCAGCTAAAATTTTATTTCCGAGTACACCATCTTAGACTAAAATATATTGTCAAAAATGGGCGTGACACGCCCACTTATATACTATACCATATAATGGGGTGTTTGGTAGGAAAAGCGGGGTTGTAGATGAGTTAAGAGATCATAGATAGATTGCTCCCTGTAAATTTAAAAAAGTAGGTGTCACCCGCCCACTTTTTATCACTTCGACAGATGCGGGTGTAGGGTATATGAGCTTCGGCCAGGCCGAAGATAACGCTCTTACTTGTTTAATTTTAAATAATTTTTTGGCATCTGTCTATTTTAAAGAATTTGTAATAGATTTTCCGTTTGGAAAACAAATAACAGACAACCATAAAAGATTAAAACACAGAATACCACTTTTAACAAATCTGTTATGGTCACAATATGTTATGAATGCATAACAGAATTTCATAGCAGAATAACAGAAAAGCCAGAATAGGGCCAAATAACAACTATCAGTAAGATTAAAGTATTAATTATTTTTATTAAATTCATAATGAAAACTCAGACAAACAACATTAAGACATTTAAAAACGAACATCCATCATATTCAACACGTCAGGTAAAAATTATTCATATCAAGAAGAAAGGGAAGATCTAAAAAAGAAAGTCGTTGTACACATACATATTTCAGCAGGATGCAAAGGAGCAAAGGTACATGTTTATGGATGTATAGGAAATATGGGTTTAGTTCATCATGAAATTAAAAGAGGTGCTTTCAAGAAGCCAGAAGCCAGAGATTTTTTACGCCATTGTCTTCGAAATGCTTAAAATATGTATCAGTCAAATGTTGTATTAGTAATTAATGATGCGCCTTGTTATGCATTAATCGAAGAAATTTTTCAGGAAAATGAATTTGTTGGTCATCGAATACTAAGACTTGGATGACCATATAGTCCAATGTTTAATGTTATCAAGCACACTTGGTCAAGCTTAAAACTGACGTTAAAAAAGATTTGGCTATTCAAATGCCACAAATTCTATCTGGTGAAGACAGGGCTGACATTACTCAAGCCAAATATCGTGTACAACGATTAGAAACCATTATAAAAGTCAACATAAGAAAAATAACCGTTGTAAAATGCACAAAATATATTGCACATATGTATACAACGACTTATACCTGACGCGTTGAATATGATGGATGTTCGTTTCTAAATACTTTGATGTTGTTTGTCTGAGTTTTCATTTATTCTTTCCACATATATGTATGTATATACATTTAATAAAAATAATTAATACTTTAATCTGACTGATAGTTGTTCATTTATTACTTCTTTTTATTTATTCCCAATTTGAAATTGTTTATTTCCAATTTGAAATTGTTTGTTCGCAATTTGAAATTGTTAATTCTCAATTTGAAATTGTTTATTCCCAATTTGAAATTGTTTATTCCCAATTTGAAATTGTTTATTCCCAATTTGAAATTGTTTAGTCCCGATTTGAAGTTGAAAAGGTATAGAGTCGAATGACACCGTATCTTCATACGTTTTTGTATAAATGAAATTAGGGTAGAATCTAAAAAAGGAAGGATGATTCATTCAAATTTCGAATGAGAACTGTATATATATACATTATGTATGTAAATATTGTATGTATATTCTTCTTTATTGCGGACGACAACAGGCTTCGAAAACAATAAAAAAAATACAATAACAAATAACATAATAGAAAGAAAACTACGCAATTCTCAATGTCCCCGTGGAGGGGAAAAAGCGTTGAGAAAAACAACGTCGTAGCAACGTAGGCAGCAGACTGCCGTTTAAGCGTCTGCCTTACCATCGTAGCAGCGCAGGCTATATACATATATACGCCGTATAAGCGTCTGAAAATTATCAACAAAGAAAAATGAAAAGAAATTAAAGGAACTCTCCCTCATTCTCACTCCTCAAACTCCAAAGGACGGTATACTTTTTTCGATTCCACTAACAAAAACATACGCAAACAGAGAAGAAACAAAAAACTTTCCTTTTTTTCCCAACGCGTAAAGTGAAAACACCTATTTTCATGGATTCCACCAACAAAAATGAATCAACGAAATATGAGTATTTTTTTTTCGGGGCCCTCCAATTCATAAACGACGAATAATCATTTTCTTCAAAGTCGTCTAGTGTAGAATTTTCAGCAGATTATTCGTTCAGCAACTCAATTTGAATTATAGTACAAACAATGTCGACAATTCAGATTTCGAATAAAAAAATTCCAATTACATTAGTTTCAAAAAACTGTAAAATCCAATTTTTACCTGCAGTAAAGTGGAAAACTTCCGCGACATTTCCTCATTCTTCTTATCGTTCTCATCTAAACGATTTGCATATTCCAGAGTTTGTTTTTGTTGTTCGGTCAACAATTTTTGTTGTTCGGCAATTTGTTTTCCCTGCTCCGAAGACTTGCGCTTACATGTGCGCAACTCATTACGCAGCACAGACAATTGATTGTTATAGATTTTCATGCCTTGTTTTATTTTACGAATTCCTTTACGCAATACCATATTACTTTGCGGGGGTGAAGGTAAGCTGGATGAACTATCCGAAAGATCCGAAGCAATAACTAACGTAGCTATAATGAGAGACACCATACATAAATTATGTTAAATAAAATAACCCTAAAATAATTAATATTTTTGAAATTATACAATAAATATTTATAAGATTACGTCTTTTTGTGGTATGCAATTTAAAAAAATCCTTGTTAAAATAAGCAATATCTGGCAGGGTTGGTTCAATGCGATCTCTAAAATACTCCATCGCCATTGTTGATAGGTCGAACAGCTCATCAGTAACCCTATATGGACGTTCAAGACGTGGTGTATTCTTAATATAATTTAATATTGTATAAACTTCATCTAAAATCTGCAATAAATTTGGGAAACATTTTGTTTAATAAAAAAATAAAAACACGTTATTAAAATTAAATAATACTTACTGCTCCCGGAAAAAAACAACAGTGACCACGTTCGATATGTTTTCCAAAAGTCATTTGCAGCAATGATAATCTCATGTAGCACGTCTCGATAATATCACATTCGCAAGCAAGTGGATGATTTCGACGAGCCGATTCACGTCGGGGCATACTTGCTTTGATTGCATGGAAACGATTAAAAGTTTGCGTAATTAATTTAGAAAAGGTAGAATTCAAGACATGCATGCAGACGTCATTCATTTTCTGTGAAACCTGCAATATAAAATTTTTGCGAGAAAATTATTGAGATAAAATTTTTTTGTTTCATAAATGAGAATAAATAAAAATCTACATATATACATAAAAACGCAAATGTTTGTTTTTTCATAACCATAAATCCCCGAAAGTTCGCCGATTGCTTTGAAATTTTGACAAAACGTTGAATATGCGCGTGTAAAATTTGTCTTATAGTAAAAAGGAGTATATATAATATTTTTAACAATATATAAATAAAATCTAAATATTATAATATTTTTAATTTAATTTGTTGAAGTCATATATGGTGTCAAAATAATATTTGAGAAGTTTAAATTTTCAAATTTATAAAATTTTTTTCAAAATCAAATTTTAATTTCATATTAGACTGAGGCACAGCAACGCGTGGCCAGATATAACTAGTATTAAATAAATGCAAAAATACAGTTAAAATTTTTTTTATAAAAGCTCTTATTTCTATAGAACTATGACATTCGTTTTTCTAAATTCTTTCTGCTTTCTTGAAATTAACAATTACACAAGCAACAAACTAAAAATTTTTCTTTTGTGCCAGCAAACTGGGAAGTTGATGTATTTGATGTCCTGATTGCAAAAGACCTACATTTTTTGTAGCAACTCTAGTTTAAAATATAGGCATGTCAAAATGGTAAACTTCATCCTTGGACAGCAAAATAAATTCACAAAATATCCTTATTTTTTATGTCTTTAGAGCATTAGAGCTGAGGATCAGCACTGAGCTAACAAAAAATTTACCATAAGAAATGCCATGGTTTCGGAAAAAGAAAACATTACCAACGAATCCTGGTTTTAAAAGCGAAAATCATATTGCCACCTTTGCATACCAAGTCTGGACTTATAAAACAAATTGTGAAGGCGTTAAATACAGATGGCTTTTGCATTAGGCGCTGAAGACGTAAATCTCATAGAAATATCCGTATAATGGAAAAACTGAAAGCAGGCATATTAGACGGCCCTTTAATATGACAGCTTATAAATGATCCACAATTTCACACAGCAATGGACGAGATTGAATAAATCTAATATTTGGTGTTTTTTTGTTAAAGTAGTACAAAAATTTCTTGGCAATCATAATCATAAAGCAGAGAATTTGTGAAAAATATGCTTTATGGAGTAAGTAAGAATGGAGACGATGAAGCAACAAGAATGCATTTAAAGGTATGCTACACTGGGAATAAAGTAAGGGAATATGAAGTAATGTGTTTTTAAATGTGTTTTTAAACACCTTGACCTTGAGCTCAGCATAAAAATTGCAACAAAACCGTTTTCGCTGCGTTTATTTTGCGCAATATATGCGTAATGCAAGATGATTTCGAAATATACGATTTATTTCAGAGGAACATAACTTTCCCTTGAATCTAACCGCACCGACACTTTCTGATTCTGAAGAAGGCTTATTGCAAAGAAATGCGATATTTAATGAATTCTTACAAACTACAATTTAAAACAATAAAATAATGTATTTTATTTTAAACTTTATTTAAATTGTATTATTTATTTATCTGAATCTGAATTTATTATAATAGACGAAACATCTATCTGCGGATAATTAGCCGCTAAAAACTGAAAGAAGTGACGATTTTTGCTTCCGTTTGCTTCTTGAAAAGTTATCCTTTTTGCATCATCAGCCCTGCCCTAACCCGTCTGAGTACGACTCACTGCTTATACTTCTTCACCAGGGCGTCCCACTGAGCTTTGCAGCTGGCGTAGTTTTTGCCAGCATCCTCGAGCCCATTTTTCAAGGAGTTGGCCACTTTTCTATAAAAAAATTAATTTAAAAGTGGATGAAACGTGTGCAATTTTATGTAAAACGTCAGCAATTTACTTACCTCCAACCCTCGTTAGCGTTGGCATTTTTGGATAAAAAGAGATGGTCCAACTTCACTTTGTTTTTCAATTAGCTTCATCCGTTCTTTATTGCTCTCTACAAACAGGCTAATTAAGTAATTTTTTAAATTAATAATGAAGACTTATATAATACATTAGTTTTTATACCCTACATCCGAAGGGATAAGGGTATACTCGTATTCAATTTGTGCTTCCGTTTGTAACGCATTAAAGGAGACGTGGCAGGTATAGAAAAGTATATATATTCTGGCTCAGAATCACCTCCTGAGTCGATTTAGCCCTGTCCGTCCGCGTGTGGAAATCACGATTGCAGAACAACAAATAGATATTGAAAATGGGGAATTCGGACTAGTGCCACGCCTACTTTTTATAGAAAATATTCACTCATCCGTGCTTTAAGCTAAATTTCTTGGCTTGTAGACCGAATTTTCAGCAAAAATTTTTTTTCCGAGTCCACCATTTTAGAATATATTTTAAGAATATATTCTAGAATATATTCTCAAAAATGGACGTGACACGCCCACTTATATACTATACCATAAAATTAGGTGTTTGGTAGGAAAAGCGGTGTTGTAGATGACTTAATAGATCAAAATTTGCTCCCTGTAAAATAAAAAAAAGTAGGTGTCACCTGCCCAGTTTTAATCACTTCAAACAATGCGGGTGTAGGGTATATAAGCTTCGTCCAGGCCGAAGATAACGCTCTTACTTGTTTTTTAATTCACCTCAATAGAATCAAAATTTCAGTTTCGGCTGTCCAAATTTTCAATGTGCAGTAAAAATTTCTCCATTGGCACACGGCCTACACCCACAACCATTTAGATCGATTCCAACAAAACCTAGGGATTACAGTGTAGAACAGGGGAGAAAATTTTTTCAGGACATCAGGGAATTGAGATGATACGACTTAGTAAAATCGTATAAAAGAAATTTTTTTAAGTA
This sequence comes from Conops quadrifasciatus, assembly GCA_949752815.1. Lineage (NCBI taxonomy): Eukaryota > Metazoa > Arthropoda > Insecta > Diptera > Conopidae > Conops > Conops quadrifasciatus. The sequence goes on along the minus strand of OX457077.1, from coordinate 21,439,119 downwards.
TTAACGAAATAAATATTTATCTACTTTGTGAATTACATACCTCCGTTTGTATTCTTTACTTTTAATGATATTTTGTCGCAAGTACTAATATTTATAAATAACTTGAAATAAGCTTGAGAAACAAGTAGGAGAGTTAACTTCGGCCTGGCTGAAGCTCATATACCCTACAGCCGCATCTGTTGAAGTGAAGATAAATAGCGGGCCAGTTACGCCCACCTTTATTTATACGAGGGCGGTCCGATAAGTACTTAGCCTCACCACCCGATGGTCGCCACGATCGCAAGAGAAATTTACTATCGTGGCAGACAGCTACTGTCAATTTCAGCCGAATCGGACTCGTAGTTTTGTTTTGACCGCGTGTGGAAGCGGGTGTGTCCGCGTATTTTACAAACATGGAAAAAGAGCAACATCGGTCGGGGATTTGATTCTTGTTTTTGAAAGGGAAATCGCGCAGCGAAATCAAAGAGAGCTCTGCATGCTGTGTACGGTGACTCTTCTTCTTCGGTGGCGACCGTCAAAAATTGGTTTAACGAGTTTTAACGTGGTCGCACGTCGATTTTTGATGAGCCACGCCTAAGTGCCCCGAAAACAGCTACCACAAAGAATAAAATATTGGGGATAAGAAAGCTGTCGGCGCGAGGGGTGCTGCGCTTGCTTACTCTCGAAAACGAGCGCAACCGTGAGACCACTTCAGAGCAGTGTTTGATGCTGTTTAGGCGCAATCCGAACGAATTTCTGCGTCGTTTCGTGACCGTCGATGAAACATGGATCTACTGGTGCACACCAGAGACTTAGGAACAGTCGAAACAGTGGACTTCACCCGGCGAACGTGCTCCGAAGAAGGCGAAGACTGTCCTATCGGACGGAAAAGTGATGGCCAACGTTTTTTTTGATTCAAAAGGTGTGATCTACATCGACTACCTGGACAAGGGAAAACGATCACAGGGCTCTACTATGCCGAATTATTGGACCGATTCGACGCCGAATTTGTCTTCCACCTCTTTCACCATGACAACGCACCCGCTCACACCTCCGCCGTCGCCACGGCCAAATTGGTCGAATTAGGCCACGAACTGCTGCCCCATCCACCGTATTCTCCAGATTTGCGACTCGCGGAGAATATTGCGCCTAGTGCGACTTCTTTTTGCTTCCAAACTTGAGGAAGTCACTCGCCGGGCAGAAATTTGAGTCGAATAAGGAGGTTATCGCCGCCAGGGAGGCCTACTTTGCAGACCTCCAGAAAACGTATTTTTCAGACGGGTTAAAGAGTTTGGAGCATTGCTTGGTTAAGTGTATCGAGCTGAAAGGAGACTATGTAGAGAAATAAATCGTTTTTCTTTTGTAGGCTAAGTACTTATCGGACCGCTCTCGTATAGTATAGTAAGTTTTAATCTATTAATGCCCGGTTTTTCAGTGCTAGCTTAAACTCAAGTTTAGCTAAACCACCTCCAAGGCTTAAGCTTCACTCTTAAGCCTGTCGGGTTTCACAGAGCGTTTTATGTCGTAGGCTTAGCTAAGCCGTATTTGTGGTGCTATTGTGAATTATTTTGGTAAATTATCTATTGTAAACGGGTCTCGCAGTCGGTATATGTCAAAAATTATTATTAACTTCAAAATTATGAATGAAAAAATTATTATATTTTTGCAGTCGATATATGTCAAAAAATATTATGAACTTAAAAGTTATGAATAAAAAAATTCTTATATTTATGTTGTAAAATGCAATTTAGGCTTTATTAAATTATTTGAATTTAATTTTAATTTAATAAAAGAGTGAAATATGTGTTTCACCCCAACACACGAATTGTTGAAAAGCACATTTGACGTATAAAAATTATTTTATTAATTAAAAGTAACATATTCCCAATTTGTTGTTTCAAAAATTTACATCTAAAGCTTAAGCCCAAAAAATCTACCGCTTAAGTCACTTAAGCGTCACTTTAAGTTAAGCTTATATCTTAAACTTACACTGTAAAACGCCTCAAAAAATAAACTGGAGTTTAAGCCTCAGGTGGAGCTTAAGCTTGCACTGAAACGCATTATATGGTACACCAGAGGGCGTGTCACGCCCATTTTTTGAGAGATGACTATACCTTTCTTCTTTCTGGACCATATGAAAGTGTGATGCGATCCGTGCCGAGGATCAGCTTGGCTGGGGGCCAAGCCTTTAAAAATAGCTTCCTCATTAACGGAGCCTACCTAGCGACCAGAGCTGGGGAGTACTCATTCCTTAGGGAATTAAATTCCACCTCAATTCCAATTCCAAGGAATTAGGACTGTGGAATTAAGTACTCTTCAAGCAAAAGGAATGGAATTGAGTAAGCCTCAATTCCTTTTGAAAGGAATTGGACTTGGAATTGAGCAAAGAAATTCCTTTCACATGGAATGGAATTATAAGTTCCAATTCTTTGGAATTGGATTTGGAATTGAAAATTTCAATTCCTTTTGAGGAGTTAAGGTTGGAGGAATTGAAGTCCTTTGCTGGCGATTGAGATCATACTGTGTGTATGATAGAGTGTAAGTTGAAGTAGAAGAAGAAGAAGACATGTAGGCAGATTTTGGCAAAAAAACTTTAATTGTTACACTTGATAGGAAATATATGATATATACGTATGTGATATTAATACTAAATTAAAATGATTGGGTGCGCGGTGGTTGGTGACCACCAAAGTGGTTACACGGGGTTTTTTTTACCAAAAAATTTTTTTTTTACCAATAGATAGCAAATGTCGCGAAACGGATTTTGCACATAGTGGGCGGTGGGTGACACCTTTGGGGGCACCCGACCCCCATGGGACCCTATCCGAAATAAGTTTCATAACATTTCCCATCGATTCCTATAATATAAAAATTTGGTTAAAAACCCCCATGGGACCCCTTTGGGGGGTACCCACCCGCCGCCCACCCTGTCCAAAATCCATTTTATGATGTTTCCTATCGATTTGTGTAATAAAAATTTCTTAGTAAAAAAACCCCCGTGTGACCTGCTTTGGGTGGCCCCACCCACCGCCCACTATGTCCAAAATCCGTTTCGCGACATTTGCTATCGATTGGTAAAAAAAATTTTTTGGTAAAAAAACTCCCGTGTGACCACTTGATGGGATCGCCATCCCCACCCGCCGCCCACCCTGTCCAAAATTTATTTCATGATGTTTCCTATCGATTTGTGTAATAAAAATTTTTTGGTAAAAAAACCCCCGTGTGACCCCCTTGGGGAGGCTCCACCCACCGCCCACTATGTCCAAAATCCGTTTCGCGACATTTGCTATCGATTTGTGCAATACAAATTTTTTGGTAAAAAAACCCCCGTGTGACCCGCTTGGGGTGGCCCCACCCACCGCCCACTATGTCCAAAATCCGTTTCGCGACATTTGCTATCGATTGGTAAAAAAAATTTTTTGGTAAAAAAACCCCCGTGTGACCACTTTGGCGATCCCCACCCACCGCCCACCCAATCAATTTCATTTAGTATTAATATCACATATACATATATCATATATTTCCTATCAAGTGTAACAATAAGTTTTTTTGCCAAAATCTGCCTACATGTCTTCTTCTTCTTCTACTTCAACTTACACTCTATCATACACACAGTATGATCTCAATCGCCAGCAAAGGACTTCAATTCCTCCAACCTTAACTCCTCAAAAGGAATTGAAATTTTCAATTCCAAATCCAATTCCAAAGAATTGGGACTTATAATTCCATTTCATGTGAAAGGAATTTCTTTGCTCAATTCGAAGTCCAATTCCTTTCAAAAGGAATTGAGGCTCACTCAATTTCATTCCTTTTGTTTGAAAAGTACTTAATTCCAAAATCCTAATTCCTGAGGAATTTACTTGGAATTGGAATGGAAATGAGTTTCCCCAGCTCTGCTAGCGACCTTCGACAGTAACTACTCTTACCCGCGACGGACCTCCCTTTGTCCGATATTCGTGGGACCCAAATTGAAAAAAATTAAAAACCATACAAAACAAACAAGGACATGATGACAAGACGGGAGATGGGGGACAGCGGCATTGACGCGAGAGTCTACGTCGAACGTGTTGGTGCCGGTGACTTTACTTTAAGTGACACACACCGGCGCCAACTATCTGCAACAAAGACATCCGAGGATGACGACTGCAGCCCTCAGCTGACAGGTCTATCCATTGTTGACGTTTGACTGCATTTCACTTTATCGCAATCCAGCAAAGTCACATTGATTGACTTGGAAGCTGAGGCTGCGTTGTTGGAGGATGCCCCTCCTTTGAGCAGCACCAAGAAGACGGAAGCTCGGTCTAGGGAGAAGATTTGGAGCGCCCACTCTAGAGCAAACAATTTTCTTAGAAAGTTAGACTTGATTTGGATTAGCTAAGCGGTATCTGAGACGGCAAAATAACAGAAAGGTAGGAAGGTTTAAAAAGGCCAATGCTACCGCCTCTCAGGTGGGTGGTGACAAGGAAGAAATTTTCACCATCACCTCTGTGAAGGGAACTATGCCGGGACACGGTGTAAAGGACACTGGTGATTTAAAATCGACGTACTCAATAGGAGCACTGGTGGAGTGTCCGACCTCAACAACTAAAGCGTTCAGGCCCATCGAAGTAGACCCGGACCCGCAGCCCTCCAATAACAGAGCGGCAAAGAGAGATCGGTCCACGGAGGAAAGCCAGAAGAACGCCCCCAAGAAGAGCAAACCGCCAGTTAGCTTCCAATCCAAAGCAAAGCTGCAGGTGGCCATTGTCGATAGATCCGACCCGAGGCTACTGTCGGAAATGATGAGGAATGAAAGATCGGCAAAAGAGGTTGACTTCAACGGAGCTGGTTGACAAATAGGAGTCAAGGTGGTTGGTTGTGGCAACAAGAGATCCCTGAATTTTCTGACTGCCAACATCATCGTAAAGTTTGGCCATCTTAGTAAAGTTTGGCCAGCGGCGAAACTCGAGGTCATAACTCTTCCCTTCCTTTCAGGCCTGCAATTTCGATATGGAAACCCCCTTATATTCCGACATCGAGGGCCCTATTGAAATTCATTGCGAAACGAGACCGTTTAGTACAGAAGAGAGGCGCAGGTAGAGATTACAGGTTCGTCTCATGATACCGAATACAAATGAGAAGGTAAAAACCTGTATATTGGTTAGGAATAATATTAATACTTTTCTATTCCCTTTATACTCTTTATGAGCGGGAAGGGTCTATCTTGCTAACGTCTGCATACTGTCTATATGAGGGAACTGAGCCCCCATCGGTCACTGACGACCTTTGCCAATAGGAGCAAATTGAGGTTGGTGATTGATTGCGACGCTAACAGTCATCACACTCAATGGGGAACATTGATATAAATGCACGGGGTGTCTATTTTTAATTTTATTCTCACTTTAGGCCTTGTGATTTGTAATAAAGGGTATCCACTTTTCAGAACAGAGCGAGGTCAGAAGTTATAGACTTAACATTAACGAATTCTACTGGAGGGTATTCACCAAATGCTCTTTTTCCGACCATTCCAGGATTCTCTTCTCTATTAGGCTAGGGAAACCAGTTATTGAACCATTTAAAAATCATGCCTAGGTACGATACTCGACTTTGGTTAGCTCAAAGTTATATAAGTATAACACGAGAACCGGAACAGAGAACCGCATCAAACACCTGGCAGGACTTCTATCAGAATTTATTAATAGCGCGTTTAGAGCATTCGGTTCTACTAGCTATCCGAGCAGGAAATCCAAAGCAGTTTGGTGGACTCCTGATGGCACTGAGAAAGAGTACCAGAAGGCTATTTAACAAGGCTAAAATAACTAATAACAAGTAAGAGCGTTAACTTTTGCCTCATTGAAGCTTATATACCCTACACTCGCACGTGCCGAAGTGAGGACAAAAAGTGGGCGGGTTACGCCTACTTCCATATGACTTACAAATTGTAAATTTTGTTTAATTAACTCATTTACAACAACACTTTTCCGTGACATCAGTGTTTATCTCATATTATACATCATTATACATTGTTATACAATTATTAGAAATATTACTGTTAAATAAATGTAGTGGAACTATGTTTAAAATATGGAAGGTCAAAAATTCAATAAAATTATATAAACTTAAAAATATAATATTAAGCAATTTTAATTTACTTTTCTCGTGGATTTTATTATAACACTTGAACAAATTATTCAGCCAGTAAGTGCGCAGCTTCCTCATCCAGTTCCACTACCTTTTTCTTTTCAAGCTTCTTTTCAAGAAGAAGAAGACATGTAGGCAGATTTTGGCAAAAAAACTTTAATTGTTACACTTGATAGGAAATATATGATATATACGTATGTGATATTAATACTAAATTAAAATGATTGGGTGCGCGGTGGTTGGTGACCACCAAAGTGGTTACACGGGGTTTTTTTTACCAAAAAATTTTTTTTTTACCAATAGATAGCAAATGTCGCGAAACGGATTTTGCACATAGTGGGCGGTGGGTGACACCTTTGGGGGCACCCGACCCCCATGGGACCCTATCCGAAATAAGTTTCATAACATTTCCCATCGATTCCTATAATATAAAAATTTGGTTAAAAACCCCCATGGGACCCCTTTGGGGGGTACCCACCCGCCGCCCACCCTGTCCAAAATCCATTTTATGATGTTTCCTATCGATTTGTGTAATAAAAATTTCTTAGTAAAAAAACCCCCGTGTGACCTGCTTTGGGTGGCCCCACCCACCGCCCACTATGTCCAAAATCCGTTTCGCGACATTTGCTATCGATTGGTAAAAAAAATTTTTTGGTAAAAAAACCCCCGTGTGACCACTTTGGCGATCCCCACCCACCGCCCACCCAATCAATTTCATTTAGTATTAATATCACATATACATATATCATATATTTCCTATCAAGTGTAACAATAAGTTTTTTTGCCAAAATCTGCCTACATGTCTTCTTCTTCTTCTACTTCAACTTACACTCTATCATACACACAGTATGATCTCAATCGCCAGCAAAGGACTTCAATTCCTCCAACCTTAACTCCTCAAAAGGAATTGAAATTTTCAATTCCAAATCCAATTCCAAAGAATTGGGACTTATAATTCCATTTCATGTGAAAGGAATTTCTTTGCTCAATTCGAAGTCCAATTCCTTTCAAAAGGAATTGAGGCTCACTCAATTTCATTCCTTTTGTTTGAAAAGTACTTAATTCCAAAATCCTAATTCCTGAGGAATTTACTTGGAATTGGAATGGAAATGAGTTTCCCCAGCTCTGCTAGCGACCTTCGACAGTAACTACTCTTACCCGCGACGGACCTCCCTTTGTCCGATATTCGTGGGACCCAAATTGAAAAAAATTAAAAACCATACAAAACAAACAAGGACATGATGACAAGACGGGAGATGGGGGACAGCGGCATTGACGCGAGAGTCTACGTCGAACGTGTTGGTGCCGGTGACTTTACTTTAAGTGACACACACCGGCGCCAACTATCTGCAACAAAGACATCCGAGGATGACGACTGCAGCCCTCAGCTGACAGGTCTATCCATTGTTGACGTTTGACTGCATTTCACTTTATCGCAATCCAGCAAAGTCACATTGATTGACTTGGAAGCTGAGGCTGCGTTGTTGGAGGATGCCCCTCCTTTGAGCAGCACCAAGAAGACGGAAGCTCGGTCTAGGGAGAAGATTTGGAGCGCCCACTCTAGAGCAAACAATTTTCTTAGAAAGTTAGACTTGATTTGGATTAGCTAAGCGGTATCTGAGACGGCAAAATAACAGAAAGGTAGGAAGGTTTAAAAAGGCCAATGCTACCGCCTCTCAGGTGGGTGGTGACAAGGAAGAAATTTTCACCATCACCTCTGTGAAGGGAACTATGCCGGGACACGGTGTAAAGGACACTGGTGATTTAAAATCGACGTACTCAATAGGAGCACTGGTGGAGTGTCCGACCTCAACAACTAAAGCGTTCAGGCCCATCGAAGTAGACCCGGACCCGCAGCCCACCAATAACAGAGCGGCAAAGAGAGATCGGTCCACGGAGGAAAGCCAGAAGAACGCCCCCAAGAAGAGCAAACCGCCAGTTAGCTTCCAATCCAAAGCAAAGCTGTAGGTGGCCATTGTCGATAGATCCGACCCGAGGCTACTGTCGGAAATGATGAGGAATGAAAGATCGGCAAAAGAGGTTGACTTCAACGGAGCTGGTTGACAAATAGGAGTCAAGGTGGTTGGTTGTGGCAACAAGAGATCCCTGAATTTTCTGACTGCCAACATCATCGTAAAGTTTGGCCATCTTAGTAAAGTTTGGCCAGCGGCGAAACTCGAGGTCATACCTCTTCCCTTCCTTTCAGGCCTGCAATTTCGATATGGAAACCCCCTTATATTCCGACATCGAGGGCCCTATTGAAATTCATTGCGAAACGAGACCGTTTAGTACAGAAGAGAGGCGCAGGTAGAGATTACAGGTTCGTCTCATGATACCGAATACAAATGAGAAGGTAAAAACCTGTATATTGGTTAGGAATAATATTAATACTTTTCTATTCCCTTTATACTCTTTATGAGCGGGAAGGGTCTATCTTGCTAACGTCTGCATACTGTCTATATGAGGGAACTGAGCCCCCATCGGTCACTGACGACCTTTGCCAATAGGAGCAAATTGAGGTTGGTGATTGATTGCGACGCTAACAGTCATCACACTCAATGGGGAACATTGATATAAATGCACGGGGTGTCTATTTTTAATTTTATTCTCACTTTAGGCCTTGTGATTTGTAATAAAGGGTATCCACTTTTCAGAACAGAGCGAGGTCAGAAGTTATAGACTTAACATTAACGAATTCTACTGGAGGGTATTCACCAAATGCTCTTTTTCCGACCATTCCAGGATTCTCTTCTCTATTAGGCTAGGGAAACCAGTTATTGAACCATTTAAAAATCATGCCTAGGTACGATACTCGACTTTGGTTAGCTCAAAGTTATATAAGTATAACACGAGAACCGGAACAGAGAACCGCATCAAACACCTGGCAGGACTTCTATCAGAATTTATTAATAGCGCGTTTAGAGCATTCGGTTCTACTAGCTATCCGAGCAGGAAATCCAAAGCAGTTTGGTGGACTCCTGATGGCACTGAGAAAGAGTACCAGAAGGCTATTTAACAAGGCTAAAATAACTAATAACAAGTAAGAGCGTTAACTTTTGCCTCATTGAAGCTTATATACCCTACACTCGCACGTGCCGAAGTGAGGACAAAAAGTGGGCGGGTTACGCCTACTTCCATATGACTTACAAATTGTAAATTTTGTTTAATTAACTCATTTACAACAACACTTTTCCGTGACATCAGTGTTTATCTCATATTATACATCATTATACATTGTTATACAATTATTAGAAATATTACTGTTAAATAAATGTAGTGGAACTATGTTTAAAATATGGAAGGTCAAAAATTCAATAAAATTATATAAACTTAAAAATATAATATTAAGCAATTTTAATTTACTTTTCTCGTGGATTTTATTATAACACTTGAACAAATTATTCAGCCAGTAAGTGCGCAGCTTCCTCATCCAGTTCCACTACCTTTTTCTTTTCCTTGCAGAAATGCCTAAGCTTGATATATACGGATCTGAAGTATAAAGTAAAGTGTGGAAAACGTCTTCATTTGTCGCGGATCTTGAACATTTTCTAGCATGATACAATCTGTATTGCCGATAGTTCTTGTTTGAGCTTTTTTGCAGCAATGAATCAGTACTTTATGTACAGTTGAAGACATAAAATACCAACCATATTTACTTATGTAGTATTTCGCAGTTTTAAATGCAAATTCTCAAAATTTTTGTGGATTGATTATTTTACCACACGCCAGAGTTTGCAAAATAATATGGAATCTGTGTATCAACGTCTCATCAACTCTAGTGATTGCAGACGTGCAAGTAGGCCTTGCAAAAACGTCTTACAGTATTACTATTCAGTGTTACCGAATTCATACCGAATTTAGACCATTTTCTGCAATATAGATTGTATGAAATGTGAAGGATGCTTCCATAGGATGCTTCCATAAAGCGAATCCAATAATGTACTTTGGAAAGTCCAAATTTGAACGCTTCTTCTCGTTCAATTTTAATTTTAACACGCTCAAGATCATTAATCTCTGTTGGCTTTGCAACATACATGGAATTTTGAGCTTAATGTTGTATTTGTTAATACTTGTAGTACTTTACCATCTATCATGTTGAAGAAGAGTTGATGTTTTATTAATATTTTATTTCCATTCTTTGGAACAACTGTGGACATAAGAGAACAAATTTGAGTTTGATTTCTTTAATAATTTCCCTGGTTTTCTCTAGAGTTTCTTTTTGAAATTCTATTTAAATAGCACTACATAAGCGTATAGACGATGTGGTTGGGTTTACCCAAGTAATTTTTGAAGTTGCTTCTTCTATCAATTTAAGTGGTACCATAGAAGAAATGAATAAATTTGCATCACTTACTAGTTCACTCTCACCGAAAAGTATTTGTTTATATTCACTCTGAACTGAAGACCCATCGCAACCCCACTTATAATATAGAACGCAGTGAATCACACTTGATACATCAATAGAACTTATCAGTAATAATCTTGCAGTGTGGTGTGGTCTAATGTGAGCTAAATGAGCTTGTAATTTAACTTTAGCCATTGTCTCCGTCGCTTTGATACTAGAAGCATCTGGATAACATTTACTCTTAGCTTCTCTAATGAGCTTATATGTAGGAAACAGTTTAAAACCCCTTTGTGTGACAATATTTACAAGGTACTGGTATTGGTCTCTTGATAAATCTAAATCAATAAATATTGCCCAAGCTTTATCTTTTGTAAACGTAATAAGAGGCATGCGATTGCCCTTAATGCGATTAATGTTTGGTGAACTACCTCCTTAACCTCTGGTGAAGCCGAGACAAGCAGTTGTACTATTGAAGCGGTTGAATTGTCGCCTAAGGAACGTAGGCTTTTAGCTTGGTTTGATGGTCCAGGCTCTTCATCCTCGTTGAGTGGAACAGATATATTAGTATTAGTATTAAATATAAGTATTAAATTTCATTATCTTTTAGAAATCTGTCTAGTTTCCTGTGAGCAGCATTTCACTTCGATTTAAACTCACTTAACACATATTTGTAAATGTATGCAACAACACATTCTAAATTTGCTTCGGAAAGCGTATGACAAGAACACAGAAGTTAATGTCCCTACCTCATCGGTGGCAGTTTATATATTATTGCTTTCCGAAGTAATTACCCTGATTTCGATATCACCAAAATAAAAAAATATTTAAACAATAAACATAAACAATAAACAATACCTTAACAAAGCCTATTTTTATACCACATTTTATTGGAGTTCTCTTTTTTTTTAAATTATTTTTTGGAATAAAATTTTAAACTACATTTTTATATTTAAATATTTTTTTATTATTATCTTTTTAACCACATTTTATTGGAGTTATCTCTTTTTTTATATTGTTGATTACAATTTTTTAACCACATTTTTATATTTAAATATTTTTATACACCCGAAGGGATGAGGGTATATTACTTTGTGCTTCCGTTTGTAACGCATTAAGGGAGGCATGGCAGGTATAGGAAAGTATATATATTCTAGCTCAGAATCACCTCCTGAGTCGATTAAGCCATGTCCGTCCGTCTGTCTGTCTGTCTGTAGAAATCACGATTACGGGAGAACGAATAGAGCTATCACCATGAAATTTGGCAAGAATATTATTTTTGAACCACATTTTTATATTTAAGATTCTGTGCGAAATGTGACTTAATATTAGTGATATACTATTTGCTGTCGAATTGCTTTACAACCTCTCTGAACTGTGCGAATTATTTTCCAATTCTAAATTAAATTAATGACAGAATTTTATAATTTGAAATCTTTGAAAAAAACTTATTTTTGCCTTATATGTATGTATATTTAAAATTTTCCGATAAATATGGAGGAGAACATTGATTCTATGATTTCCAACAATTTACAGCCATATTGCTTTTGAAATCATTTTCAATTATTCGTTACATTCAAATAGTACGGTCGAAAAAATACTAAATTTTAGTTCAAAAAATTGTTGACATTTAGTGTATACTGCAATGCCGGCGTAGTGTATACTGCAATGCCTTCTTCATCGATATTTCCAATGATTCAGCAAAATAATAAAGTTTAGTGTCAATTTCGTTCAGCTTAGGGCCTTTTCGCACAGGCCCTAAATATTTTTTGTATTAATATCTTTTTAACCACATTTTATTGCTTATTTCTTTTCTCTTATCTATATCTATACCTTTTTTCTATATCTCTATCTATATATCTCTATATCTATATATCTCTATATCTATATATCTCTATATCTATATATTTCTATATCTATATATCTCTATATCTATATATCTCTATATATATATTTCTATATCTATATATCTCTATATCTATATATCTCTATCTATACCTCTTTTTTAAACTTAATATTAAACTTATTTTAAAACTTATTTTAAACTTATTATTAAATTAAATTATTAAATTAAATTAAATTATTAAATAAATTTTTAAGCCGCATTTTTATCTTTATACTAGATGTACCCGTCCCCGCGTTGCTGTGGCTCATTTTGGTTAAATGGTTAGAAAGCGTGTGTTGCTTCCTGTAGAGTGTTAAACAATATAACATTCATAAACACTATACTTTATACTTTGAATTTTTATATATACGTTAATGAAGTTTGTAAAATAGTCTTATAAAATTCTATCAAATATTTTCATTCATATTTCATATTTTCACTGAAAAACTGATACGAAAATGTGTTTCTAAAATATGTGGGATCTAAAAAAAACTTAAAAACTAAAAACAAATATAATTTATAAATAAACTAAAAAGATACCCACAAATTGGCAATCCTGGCGAACCGAACCTCCACATAAGCCAAAACACAACGACCTATAAATTGGCGAAAATTGAATAACGAATTCAAATAAATTCAAATAAATTGAATCTTCAGATCCACAATTTAATTGCATTGACAACGTTAAGAGGCAACGCCACAACAACAACAACAGCTGCAGCAACAAACGCAGTTTAAACAACAACAGCAGCAGCAGCAGTTGCAATTACAACAATCAAAAACTATAGCAAAAAATTTTTAAAGAAAATCCTACTGCCGCTACTACTACAACCACAGCACCTAGATCTTCAACAAATTCGAACGCTAAAACTTAGTCAATCACGACCACAGCTTCATCACTAACGGAACTCCATCCAAGAAACAAAAAAAACTCCTCAACAAACCCACTGCAACTACAAGTATAAGTTCCAGTACCACAACTACAACAACCAGATAAGAATTTTGTAGAATTCGATTATATATTAATTATTATATTATATTAATTAATTATTTAATTATTGTTTAATATCGACAATTCTTATTATATGTTAATACTTATCTCTCGCAAATTACCCACCCAGTCAACGAATCATAAACGCGTTCAATTATAAAAATTAAAAACACATTCTAAACAATACAAAATTATCTCACACATACCTTCCATCAAAATGCACCTTGCACGATCACCCATACGAACCCGCACACACACAATCACAGAAAATCAACATGAAGAAACCAGAATAAACAATACAGACCAAAACTTTACACAATACATGCAACCAAACGTAACAACAACACCAGAACAAAACTTCAGAAACAACAAATCCATTAACCTACCTCAGTTTTGGGAAAAATGTCCAGAAGCGTGGTTTCTACTCGTTGAAGGACAATTTGAAATCAACAACGTCAAAGACGACAACGTCAAATTTCAAAATATTCTAATTGCCCTTCAACGAGAGACCATTACAAAAATTATAGATATAATTAACCCTCCACCAATAACAAATAAATACAAAACAATAAAAAGCTCTCTGCGAAAGATTTTCCCTTAGTCATTTAATATAAATATCATTTAATATTAATTATTAATTATATTATGTTCGTAATTTAAATTAATGAACATATTACGAGTATTATCCATTAATACCTCTTAACCCTCTAACCCGCAAATCTTTAAAAATCTTTAAACGGAAAAATGTTTAAATATTTTTTTCTTAGTTAACTATGGCCATCTAAATCGGAAAAAATCATCCAAAAGTCATTTGGTAGCTTCGGTAACCTCCCAGATCAAAAACAGGGAAGAGTGCCTCAAGGCACTTTTGCGGGTTTAGCTTAAAAAAAAACATACTTATTATTTTTTAATTTTTAATCAGTTATTATTTATTTTTTTTTGTGGTATTCTCTGACAGTTGTTTTAGTTTGAACAACACAAATGAACATTCACTTTTCTTGAAAGTGACTTTTTACAAAATTTGCACCACCTTTTGCCATCTTTCTTCGACAACCAATCAGAAAGTGGTCAATGCTGTCGAAACGGATATCATCAACTGGATGTTTTGCCTTTTCACCAACTCTGCATTGTTCTAATGATCGGTGATAGGCATTTGTGATCTTCCAACTGATTCCACCTGGCTCGTAGTTTCGATCGTCGATATTATCGTCACTACTAAAATCAAGTTCCTCATCCGATTGAACCAATTCCATTATTTCCCGCACCTGTTCATCAGTCAAGACGGATCATTTTGAATCTCTATAAGAGATCGTCATTTTTAACGATATTTAAAAATATATAACGTATAAAATATAACGAATAAAAATATACACCAAACCGCAACAGTGCCTTGAGGCTCTGATCAGTTTTCGGGTCTAAACACACACATAAATTCGTTTTTTTATAAATTAAATTGTATAAATTGAAAGCAAAATACTGTACCTTTTTGACTCAAATCGGTTTAGAATTTCACACTTGTTTTTCTTTTTCTTTTTTCCCTTTTTTTTTCTTTTTTGTTTTTTTCTTTCAATTTTTCACACAAATTTGATAATACTAGCTAAACTCTCTATCACAATGATAAACTTTAGCATACAATCAAACTATATATGTATGTTAAACAATTCCCTGACAAATGTTGCAGTAAAAAAAATAACCTTACGCGGTAAACGTTATTTTTGAGATGCGTGCCTTGAGGCACTCTCAACGGTTAGAGGGCAGTGGCGTAGCTAGGGTTTATGCCGCCCGGGGCGATTAATCAAATTGTCGCCCCAATTAAGTGCTAAAATTTTGAAGGTAAACCTATTTTGTGTTATTATTTCGTTATTATTTATACATTTTTATTGAACATTAACAGAAAAAGATAGAAGATAGATTCGATATTGCTGACCGATATTGCTCTTTTTCCATTTTTCTAAAATACGCGAGCACACCAGCTTCCACACGCGGTCAAAACAAAACTACGAGTCCGATTCGGCTGAAACTTTGACAGTAGGTGTCTACAAGAATGCACTACACGATAGTAAACTTCTCTTGCGATCGTGGCGACCATCGGGTGGTGAGGCTAAGTACTTATCGGACTGCAATCGTATCTAAGTACGGGAGACGGACAAAATCCCGAACGACAAAAAATCCCGACCGTTTTTAGCAATCCCGAACGACAAAATCCCGACGCGACAAAATCCCGAAACGACAAAATCCCGAACGACAAAATCCCGAAAAAATGGCTTGCATAGCGTTTTTTTATTGCTTTTCGGGCTTATATTTACATCTTCTTACCAGCTCCAATTTTTTTGTCGTTTTTTTCTTGTGTTTGTGCTTCGTTCCTGACCCCAACAAGCATAAAAAAAATTGTCGCTCTCTCTTGGGGGCGGGGCTGGAGCCCTTTGAAATTTAAAATATAAACAGCGATATCTCCGAAACTACAAAAGATATTCAGATTATATTAGTACCGTTAGAAAGCTAATATAAATATCATTAATTCATGTAAAAAGGCATTTCATTGAAATGTTAACAGTTTTTGAAATAAGCGCAATTAAACATTTTTAATACAATTTTTTTCCATTAAAAAATTTTTTCTGAAATAAAATGTGTAATTAATGCATGCAATTATACTTATAATAAGAAAGTATATAATTTGAGCTTTCTTAGAAAATTTATTTCATTACGATCGGTGCTTTATTTACGGAGAAAAGCGATTTTTAAAGTGGCAACGAACTACTTTCTGCAATTAATTCTTTATACACTTTTTCAAGAATGCGACTCTGGTACTATGCACTGTAGCTTAATGGTGTTGGTGTTGTTTTGAAGTGATAGAGCGTAACCTGCGGCGCTTTACTGACACACAAAAATTTTTAAGAAAAATCGCGCGATTTTTCTTAAAAATTTTTCGCCTGCGGCGCTATACTGAAATAAAAAAAAATTTTAAGAAAAAACATTAAAAAAAAACAACAATAGAACAACAACAATGGCGGTAACTCCCGCCATAGCTTAAACTTTCTAAGACCCAACGTTGCATACGTTGTAAAGTCGTACTATTAAAAGACTGCATAGTAGCAAAATTCAAAAAGGGTAGTTTATACTTAATCTAAAAAATGCGTTTTCTCCGTAAAAACAGCACCAATTTGAATGAAAAAAATTCTCTGAGAAAGCTTAAATAATCTACTTTCTTATATTAAGTGTAATTGCATGCATTAATTACACATTTTATTTAACATTTAACATTTCGATGAAATGTTTTTTACATGAATTAATAATATTTATATTAGCTTTCTAACGGTACCTATATAATCTGAATATCTCTTATAGTTTCGGAGATATCGCTGGTTATATTTCAAATTTCAAAGGGCTCCAGCCCCGCCCCCAAGAGAGAGCGACAATTTTTTTTATGCTTGTTGGGGTCAGGAGCAAAGCAAAAAAACACCATAAAATCGACAAAAAAATTGGGGCTGGTAAGGAGATGTAAATTTGTTCCGCTTTTCGTAAAATAAGCGCTATATCCGCAATTT
Source organism: Conops quadrifasciatus (assembly GCA_949752815.1). Taxonomy (NCBI): domain Eukaryota; kingdom Metazoa; phylum Arthropoda; class Insecta; order Diptera; family Conopidae; genus Conops; species Conops quadrifasciatus. Next base: position 21,422,257 of record OX457077.1, on the reverse strand, counting down.
TCCGGGGAGTTCTATTGGCTGAGAGTAAACTTAGCAGCACACACAACGGTTTGTTTAACCAAGGGTTACAGCTCCTGCCGCGGCCGAAGGCCGCCACATGCATAAACTCTGTATGCGAAAATTATATAAGCAGCGAAGCCGACGTTCTGCTTATCCAGGGTTACTACCCCAGCCGCGGCCGAAGCCCGGCACGCAGAAGGACCCTGGATAGAAAAAAACTTTCCAGCATTAAGATGGTTCTGTCGGTTGAGAATTTTAATCCCTGCCCCGGCCGAAGGCCGCCATACAGAATGACACTTTTTGCTTGCGCAGACTTTTCAGCAAAGAAGATGGTTTTGCTGGCTGAGGGTTTTAATCCCTGCCCCGGCCGAAGGCCGGCATGCAGAAGGACTCTGAGTAGAGGAAGACTTTTCAGCAAAGAAGATAGTTTTGTTGGGTGAGGGTTCTTATCCCTGCCACACAATCAGTGCAAGAATTTCGGGATTTTTCCGGATTTTGTCGTTCGGGATTTTGTCTTTCGAGATTTCGTTACCAACCCTCTAAATACACACGTTTTTATGATACGAAATTAATAAAATAAAAAATTATGAAAATCAATATGAAAATTTTGTTAGAGGTACAATTTAATTTTTAAAATTTGCCGCCCCCGAAATCGTGCCGCCCGGGGCGGACCGTCCCCACCGCCCCCCTCTAGCTACGCCACTGTTAGAGGGTTAATATTCGTTACACTGGAGGGGGAGTATTGTAGAGTGTTAAACAATATAACATTCATAAACACTATAGTTTATACTTTGAATTTTTATATACACGTTAATGAAATTTGTAAAATAGTTTTATAAAATTCTATCAAATATTTTCATTCAACTGAAAAACTGATACGAAAATGTGTTTCTAAAATATGTGTGATCTAAAAAAACTTAAAAACTAAAAACAAATATAATTTATAAATAAACTAAAAAGATACCCACACTTTCGATCACAAATGAAATATGCCTCATACAAACGGTGCAACCCGTTTTCACCCCTTCAGGGGTTGGATTTTGAAAAATGCCGAAATATGTATTTGATTAATTATACCTAAGAGTAATAAGACCAAGTGTGAAGCAAATCTGACCAGAAATAAAATATTCCTCATACAAACTTTGCAACCCCTTTTCACCACCTTAGGTGTCGAATTTCGAAATATTCGTTCTTAGTGCTTGTATACATCATAAAGGAAACGTGTGTGCAAAATTTCAACTTTCTAGGTCCAAGCGTTTAGCCTGGGCGTTGATGAGTCTGTCAGGACTTTCATTTTTATATATAGAGAAAAATAACCAGATTTGAGTTTTAATTTATTTTTAAATATTAGTCGTATAAGTATTTTCAATAATATTTGAATTTTATAAACACATGACAACCATGAAGGGCGTGAAATAGCCTCAAATAGGCTATGCCGCAATGATGGCATTTATAAATTTTTTTAATTTACATATATTATTTGTGATATGAATATACAAACTAAATACTGTTAATTAAGAAGCTCATATGACAACCACGAAGTACGGCAAATGCGAAAAACCGCTAATACTGGTGCGTAGCGGATAAGGAAATGTAGGTTTCTTAAAAATGGCGCAAATACAAATTTTTCAATTGTATTTCTTAATATTAATATTAAGTAATCCTAATAATTTTGGAATAACCACAACAATAACAACCATAACACAACAACCACAACATGAAAACAAAAAGTAACAGAAATAGTTTAAAAACAATGAACTTAAGAACTCCAATGAAGTTACGCGAGGGCCACGAAACACAACGCTAATAGCAAACTCGCTCTGCGCTCAGCACAGAATCAGCGTCCAGCGACTAAAACAAATGTATGTGCTGCGAAAATCGTTGTTATTGTTGTAGACGAGTTTCTACGAGCGTCGGGTGGTTCGCCGAGCGTTTTTATGAGCGTCAAAAACATTTATGAAATAGTTCGAAACAATCGCCCCACATGCCGTGATACGCAATAAGCTCTGAGCGTCTTCGAACAAAACAAATCATTTTGTTCTGTTCGCTGAAGCACAGAGCGTATAATGAGAACCTAGCCGTTGCAAGCCAGCATTTGAAGTTCGTGGCTATGTTTTTTACGCTTATAAAAGGCGCTTAAACGTAGCGACTAAACGTTTTAGCGAATCGATGTTTTCGTGCCCCAGGCATTGGGCCTCGTGCAGCGTAACATTTTTTTATATTTCTAAAGGCTCAGAAAAGCATCATAAAATGCTCCGAAAAGAATCATAAAAGGCTCAGCAATTATTATTTTTTATTGAAATTTTAAACTCCCAAAACGCACAATTTTATGAGCCTTTTCTGACTCTTATTTAGGACTCTTTTATGAGGACAGTTTAGGAAGGAAAACACTTTCATTTCTGACTCTTTTATGTGTTCATAAAGAGCGCATTTGTTCAGAAATATGAATCTTTTCTGAGTCTAAAAGGAAGACTCCCAAAAGTTTAGAATTTTTTATAGCGATAAGTATCTAGTATCTTGATACTAGATTTTAGAAAAAAGTACGTAGCTCCCTTCAGTGGCAAATTTTTAAAATTTCATAGGTAGCCTGCGTGATATAATGCCGGAAACCGCATAAAAATTGATCGTTCCGCTGCTGAGATATGTATTAATTATTGTTTCTTTCTTTGTACAGGTGTACAGCGCCCTCTAGCAAAAATTTTTTTAAAACATATACAATACCCGAACGCCCTCTGTAGAACGCAGCGCCCTCCGGCGGATAATTTTCAGAACGATAAATAGCCCATGGCATTCTTTATTGAACGCATGACGTAAAGTCGAAAACCTCAGTACATCTTTGAAAGTATAAAAAAGCAGCCTTGCTCTCTGGCGAAACATTTTCAAAACTTTATATAGCCTATGACACTCTATATAAATTGTACGACATAAGATCGGAAACGGCCTCAAAATCGATCGGTTTTGAGATATGCATCTTCATTTTATCCTATTAAAAGATAAACAGCGCCCTCTAGTGACAAATTTTTAAAACTTCATATAGCCTATAAGCACTCTGATTAGACTATACGACATAATGCCGACAACAGCATTCAAACCGGTTCAGCGGTTCCGGAGTTTTCCCATCACAAACAAACAAACATAAGAAACTTGGTGTTAAATATATACATAGATGTGAGTCGTTTATTTTGAAAGCAGAGAAGTTAATTTTTAACAAGAGCGTTATCTTCGGCCTGGTCGAGGCTCATATACCCTATACCCACATCTATCGAAGGGATAAAAAGTGGGCGGGTGACACCTTCTTTTTTCTAATTTACAGGGAACAACTTTTGATCTATTAACTCATCTACAACACTGCTTTTCCTACCAAACACCTCATTATATGGTATAGTATATAAGTGGACGTGGCACGCCCATTTTTGAGAATATATTTTAGTCTAAGATTTATATTTTATCTATATTTTAGCTAAGATGGTGGACTAGGAAATAAAATTTTAGCTAAAAATTCGGTCGACAAACCAAGATATTGAGCTAAAAGCACGGATCAGTGCATATTTTCTATAACAGGTAGGCGTGGCACTGGTCCGATTCTCTTCATTCGCAATACCAAACAGCGTAGTATAACAAAGAATATTCGGACCAAATTTCATGACGATACCTCTGTATAAACATACATACGGGCAGAACGTTCGTTCACATAACAACAGAATAACAACAACAGAACAACAACCAACGGTCTCGATCAAATGTCAACTCCGTTGGCTCTGTTCTGACCGTTTGCGTAGCGTCATCAAATCACGGTCACGCTAGCAAAGCACGGGTGGCTTGGCTCGCGCTGCTCTAATAGTGTCGGATTATATGTCGGTCAAGAACAAGCGTCTGCTATGACACAGTTTCCGGGTCGCACGACACAATTCATAATTATTACTTTGTTTATTTTATGTTTATGTTAGCATTAATTTTATTATATAAATTGTAATCATTGTTCAATAAAATTCAGTTCTGTGTGACTATTAGGATTCAACTCGACTCTTTTCTTTCGCTTCTCGTGCTAAGGTTTAAGTGCCTAGCACAGTGAACATCTTCAAGAGCAGGTTGTAGTTAAAGTACTGCAATCCTGCTACTAACCAACATCTTCAGGGATCAGTTGTAGTTCAAGTACTGCAACTGAACCAAGAACTAAGGACCCTCAAGAAGTCTTGAGGAATACAGGGAAAACGCTCCTTGCACATTTTGGTGACCCCTACGTGATCCGATTCAAGTGTTGGATCACGTTAAGCAGTTCACAATAATCAGAAGCGAACCGTTAAATTCTTTGGCAGTATGGCGAACATCCAGGAGATATTCCAACAACAACGGGAAATCGGCGGAGAAGTTCAGAGGATCATTCTGAATTACAAGAAGGACTCATCATCAAGAAAGACTTCGGCGGCATATTACCAAGACAGGCTTGACAAACTAAGGAGCCTAGTTTCCGTGTTTGACGAGGAGGACTCTGTGCTGAGGGCCCATTGCAAGGACCCAATGGATCACCAGTACTTCTCGGAAGATTACTACGGCCAGATAGCTGAGCTGGCCAAGAAGTACATGGCCGAGTTCGAAGGAAAATATACCGATCTAAAAACGTCAGAGGCGATTCAGGAGCCTCAAGTGCTCAAACAGATCCCGACGAAGGCAAGGGAGATGATTCAGGAGCCTCAAGTGGGTAATCAAGTCCCGCGAAGAGGAATATGTGAAGATATTTCAGGCCTGGTACGGAAGCAGAATGCATTGAAACAATCATTGCAACGTCAACTGCTGACAGATGTAACTTGCACTCAACCAGCGTACTGGGAAGTTAAACAACAGAACTTGACCCGGTTATGGGATCAAATTGAGCAGCTTCATCATCAGATATTTGAAGAATGCCAGGATCCATCAGTTTTAGGTTATGGGCTCGAAAGCTATATCGAACTAGAAGGCACTGTCCAGGAGAAATTGGTGGAAATTTCAACACGTTTGGTCAAGCGACGAACCGACAGTGCAGCATCGAATGACACGAATCTGCCAAAGATATTGATCCCAGCATTCGACGGAAACTATCTTCATTGGCACCAGTTCATGGATTTATTCAACGAGGTGATCGGCAAGAAACCTTTGCCGAGCGTACAAAAGTTCTGGTACCTGAAGAGCAACTTGACTGGCGAAGCTGAGCGGATTATCAGTCATTTGTCGATGACTGAAGACAACTACCAAACTGCATGGAACATCCTGAAAGACAGATTCGATAACGAGCGCATTCTCGTTGAACACATCATCAGGAAGCTGGTTGAACAGTCGCACGTTGATTCACCGTCAGCAAACAGCATCAAGCAGCTCCATGACGTCACAAAGGAGTCGCTGTTGGCACTGGAGAACATCAGAATAGATACAACTTCGTGGGATCCGATACTACTTCATGTCCTTCTGAAGAAACTGGATAGACAAAGTCTAATGCTATTCGAACAGTCATTGTCAAATCCAAGACTCGTCCCTTCAGTTAAATCATTCCTTGACTTTCTAGAGAGCCGTTTTCGTTATTATGAAGCAGTTGGCCGTAACAACGTATCGAAGCAAGGAGGTTCATCAAAAGTCAGTTCTTTTGTGGCAACGAAACCCAAGGAACAAAGTAGTGCTACAGCATTAACATGCAAATGCTGTAGATCAGGATCGCATCCAATGTTCTCATGCAAAAGATTTTTGCAGATGTCAGTACAAGAACGCTTGAAGTTGGTACTCAACAACAAGCTTTGTATGAATTGTTTGAAATTTGGGCACATGGCAGGACATTGTGCATCGAGAAGTTGTGTTAAATGCAACAAAAGGCACAACACTCTACTTCATACTGGAGACGAATCCAAGACGAGGGCAGCAGAGAACTCCGTTAAGGCAACAGAGAATTCTGCTTCGAGGTCAGCGAACGACTCGACAGCTATGACAATTGCAACTTCTAGAACTAAAAGCGTTCGCCCATACGTGCTTCTTAGTACTGCCGTAGTTAAGTTGACATCAAGCAGCGGACAGAGTGTAGAATGCAGAGCTATTCTTGACTCCGGCTCCCAAGTTAACCTTATTACCGATCGATTAATGAAGAGACTGGGAGTCACTCCAAAGGCTGTATCTCTGTATATTCAGGGTATCGGCAGCAGTGGTAAAAAATCCCAGCATCGCATCAACGTCAGCCTACATTCAAGAGTAAACGGTTTTACTGCAATACTAGAAGCGTTTGTGTTACCACAGATCATCTCGGCACAGCCTTCTCAACAGTTCGACGTTGCAAAATGGCCAATTCCAGGAAACATCGAGTTGGCTGATCCAGGTTTCAATCGCCCTGACAGGATCGATCCTTTACTCGGAGCTGAAATTTACCATCAGTTGCTGTCTATCGGACAAATTCAACTAGGAGAAGGTCTTCCGATCTTGCAGAACACCACGTTAGGATGGGTGCTTTCAGGGAAGATAGCCAACGAGGAATTAGAATCAGCAACGTGTGGAATGTGCACTGACGATGACGTTCGCATGGACGCAGCAATTGAGCGCCTATGGAAACTAGATGAGGTGGAATCATCCAATCAAATTCTCTCTCGAGCAGAACAACGGTGCGAATCACATTTTGCACAAAATACTGTCAGACGCAATGACGGCCGATTCATGGTGAAACTGCCTTTTGCTGACAACCCGGAAACATTGGGAGAGTCCAGGAAGGTCGTTTTGAATCGGTTCCTTGCCCTCGAGCGTCGGCTGTCGAACGACAGGGAAACTAGACAACAATACGTTGCTTTTATGAAGGATTACGAGGCGCTTGGGCATATGACGAAAATAGATATCGAGTCGGTGTTGTCACCGAATTATTTCATTCCTCATCATTGTGTGCTCAGACCTGGGAGTAGCACCACTAAGTTACGCGTTGTGTTTGATGCTTCGGCCAAGACAGCATCAGGGTACTCTCTGAATGACCTACAGTACACTGGGCCAGTAGTTAGTTCAGAGTGAGCTTTTTTCTGTACTCTTGCGTTTCAGAATGCCACGCTTCGTCTTCACCACAGACGTTGAGAAGATGTACAGACAGATTTTCGTGCATCCAGATGACCGCAGGTACCAGATCATCGTTTGGAGAAAGGAGCCTACTTCACCGCTTGAGTACTACGAACTCAATACTGTTACCTACGGAACCAGATCAGCACCATACCTCGCAACAAAGTGCCTTCAAACTTTAGCGAAGGAAAACGGTATCAAGTATCCTCTCGGATCACAGGCTCTTCTGGACAATTTTTACGTTGATGACGGCCTAAGTGGATCCGACAGTTTAGCAGGAGCCTTAGAGACGCAGAGGCAACTTACAGAGATTCTAAACTCAGCTGGCTTGGTTCTGCACAAATGGTGTGCAAATCACCCACAGTTGCTTCAAGGTATTCCAGAGAGCAACCAAGAAGTCAACCTTGATTTATTAGACGGCGACAATCAATCTGTCAAAACGCTTGGTTTAACGTGGCTTCCGAAGACTGACAATCTTTGCGTCAAAGTAAACGTTGGCATCAGTAAAAGGATCACAAAGCGTTCAGTCAGCTCGGATCTAGCTAGGTTGTTCGACCCCTTGGGGATCTTGGCACCGGTTGTTGTGACTGCCAAGATTTTCATACAAGAACTGTGGCAATTGAAATTGTCTTGGGATGAATCACTGCCTGCAGCATACCACACCAAGTGGACCAAATTCCTGGACGAGTTGCCTCAAATAACCAATCTTAAGGTATCGCGACACATGTTCTCTGGAGACAGGCCAAAGTCGATTCAGCTACACGCTTTCGCTGACGCATCCGAAAAGGCATTCGGTGCGGCAGTATACATTCGGGCGTGTTTCAACGACGGCAGAGTACTGGTGAGGCTGCTATGCGCTAAGTCTCGGGTTGCCCCCCTGAAAAGTCAGACACTGCCAAGGCTGGAGTTATGTGCAGCGGTCCTAAGTGCTCAGTTGGCAACCAGAGTGAGGAAGGATTTAAGGATACAGGATTCACCGACATTCTTTTGGTCTGACTCATCAATAGTACTGTCATGGATAAACACATCTTCGGCGTCTTTTCAAACTTTTGTAGCCAATAGAGTGGCTACCATAAAAGAGTTGACGTTACCCGAGCAGTGGCGTCATGTTGCTTCCAGCGACAACCCTGCAGATGTGCTGTCAAGAGGTTTATCACCAAACAGGCTGGTGGCGTGCAACTTGTGGTTTTATGGTCCTTTCTTTCTACACGGTAAAGAAAGTGTATGGCCTTCGAAAATTTTGCCAGCAATTCATGATGATTCCGAAAGGAAGCGGAGCTCCCCTTCAGCATTTCTCACGATTGACAATACTTCATTGATCTACACAATTAATCATTCCAACTCGTTCGGGAAACTCCAGAGGATCGTAGGATATATCCGTCGTTTCATAAGTCATGCTAGATGTAGCAAAAGTGTTCGAGAACCGCATATCTCGTTAACACCGAAGGAAATTGATGGTGCTCTTGTTACGATCATTGGAGTGATACAAAGAGCTGATTTCAACGACGAAATCTTGCAGCTAAGAAAACACAAAGCCCTAAGCAAGAGCAGTTCGCTTTCTCATCTGTCACCATTTCTAGACAACCAGAAAATTTTGAGGGTTGGTGGGAGATTGAAGGCTTCACAGTTGCCGTTCGATGCCAAACACCAAATATTGCTTTCATACAACGATCTTTTAGTGAAGCTCCTTTTTGAGAAAATTCACAGAGAAAACAAGCATTGCGGACCTCAGGCGCTTCTAGCACAAATGAGGCAACGTTTCTGGCCAATCAAGGGTAAATCAATGGCTAGAGCAACAGTTCAGCGCTGCGTGAGATGCACCAAGGCAAGACCTCAATTGCTCCAGCAAGTAATGGGAAACTTGCCAGTTACTCGAGTGACTCCAGCGCGGCCATTTGTCAACACTGGGATAGACTATTGTGGTCCCTTGTGGGTCCATTATAAGGTGCGGGGGAAGAAGCCACATAAGGCTTATATAGCTGTTTTCTGCTGCTTCGCCACAAAGGCTGTTCATCTTGAATTAGTCTCAGATCTGACAACAGAGGCATTCCTTGGAGCTCTAAGACGTTTCATCAGTCGCAGAGGCCATTGCCAGAACATCTATTGTGATAACGCCACGAATTTCGTTGGTGCAAAGAATCAGTTGGCAGAGCTCGCATCCACGATCTACTCAACAGACGGGCATGGGAGGATAACGAATGAGTGCAGCAACAGGGGTATCAAGTTCAATTTTATACCTCCAAGGGCACCCCATTTCGGTGGTTTATGGGAGGCGGCAGTGAAGTCAGCGAAGCATCTGTTATTGCGAAGTGTGTCAACCGCTTCACTTACGTACGGAGAGCTGGAGACAGTTGTAGTCGAGATAGAGGGTGTTCTGAACTCTAGACCTTTGACTTCTATGTCAGAGAACCCTAACGATCTGACAGCGTTAACTCCTGGGCATTTCCTCATAGGGCAACCGATAACGTCACAGATTGACGCAGATGCTATGTCACCGAGAAGAAATTTGTTGACACGGTGGAAGTTGGTCTCGCATTTGAAGCAAGAGTTCTGGAAAAGGTGGTCCCAAGAATACCTGAATGAGCTCCAACACCGGCGCAAGTGGAAGGAGCAGTCCAAGAATATACGGCCTGGAGATATGGTGATCGTCAAAGAAGATAACGTTCCGGTCATGCAATGGCCTTTAGGACGGGTGACAAGGATCTACAACGGCGATGATGGAGCCGTAAGAGTTGTCGATGTGCGAATGGCGTCTGGGGAGTGGAAACGTCCGGTTCATCGGCTGGCACCTCTCCCGATCAACGAAGAAGCATCCACGGTTAACTGCCAGCCTTCAGCTGAAGAAGAGGATACAACGGAAGAAGTTCCGCGGAAGAGGAAGAAAACAACGTCTCATAGTATCCTCACTGGGATCGCAGTCCTGATGCTGTTGCTCCCAGTTGTAACCGCAACCGAAATCGAGAATTTGGAGTTTACCTCTAACATCGGCATACACTTTGAAGGGTTTGGTCGGACAAAGATTTCCAGGACTGAATGGAGAATCTTGGTTTACTACGACCTGGAGTCATATTGGACAGACCTCCGGCTTCTTTCAAATGGGATATCAACCCTACATAAGTTGTGCCAAGATATCCAAGCGAAGGGTACTTGCAGCAATGTGTTAAGCAATCTGGAACACATCGAGTCAGGATTAAAGTTGGACAATACTCTGTTAAAGGTCAGCCGTACGCGAAGAGGGGCTGTCAACGTAATAGGAAATATCGCCAACTCCCTGTTCGGAGTTCTGGATTCGGAGTACGCAGAACAAATGTCTAAGACGATTTCTCAGATAAATGACAATGAGGAGGTTCTCGCACATCTAGTTAAAAACCAGACTTCAGTGATCGATTCGACAATCAACATATTTAAGCAAGATCAGACGGCGATTAAAAGGAAGTTTGATAGTCTTGACGTACAGTTTAAAGAAGTTCAGGAAGCAATACGTGGAAATGGGATCGAGCAATACCAGACCGAAACGATTCAAATGTTTACCTCAATAGCTATGCAATTAATGATGACAGCGACATCACTGCAACAGGTTCAGTCATCAATTTTGGATATTCTTACTGACTCCCATCACGGCAAGATCAGCCCGATGTTATTGTCTCCTACCCAACTTCAAAACTCGAGCATTTTTCACAGCACTCTTGACCTGCACAACAAAATTCAGAAAATACAGTATCATTACTCGTCCGTGTCATACTTAGCTCTAACCTTGATCATCGCTCTGATTATTAGAACAATATGGGTGAACTGTTTAACGCGACACCTAGGAAATCGAGAAGGCACTACTCCGCAACCAGCTCCGCGTCAACCGAATTCATCAGCCGACTTCGTAGTCACTGTCTCTTGAACGTCGTTCAAGGCGGGGCAGAATATGTATAAACATACATACGGGCAGAACGTTCGTTCACATAACAACAGAATAACAACAACAGAACAACAACCAACGGTCTCGATCAAATGTCAACTCCGTTGGCTCTGTTCTGACCGTTTGCGTAGCGTCATCAAATTACGGTCACGCTAGCAAAGCACGGGTGGCTTGGCTCGCGCTGCTCTAATAGTGTCGGATTATATGTCGGTCAAGAACAAGCGTCTGCTATGACACAGTTTCCGGGTCGCACGACACAATTCATAATTATTACTTTGTTTATTTTATGTTTATGTTAGCATTAATTTTATTATATAAATTGTAATCATTGTTCAATAAAATTCAGTTCTGTGTGACTATTAGGATTCAACTCGACTCTTTTCTTTCGCTTCTCGTGCTAAGGTTTAAGTGCCTAGCACAGTGAACATCTTCAAGAGCAGGTTGTAGTTAAAGTACTGCAATCCTGCTACTAACCAACATCTTCAGGGATCAGTTGTAGTTCAAGTACTGCAACTGAACCAAGAACTAAGGACCCTCAAGAAGTCTTGAGGAATACAGGGAAAACGCTCCTTGTACAACCTCTATTCGTTTTCCTGTAATCGTGATTTCCACAGACGGACGGACAGACAGACAGACAGACAGACAGACGGACATGGCTAAATCGAATCAGGAGGTGATTCTGAGTTAGAATACATGTATATACTTTTCTATACCTGCCACGCCTCCTTTAATGCTTTACAAACGGAAGAACAGAGTGAATATACCCTCATCGCTTCGGGTGTAGGGTATAAAAAAATTTGAGTTAATGATAAGAAACGTTTTAGGGATCTTCTTATTTAAATCTAATTTAGAGACCAATTTCTTCAAAATCCTTTTTTCATTAAATTTTCATAAAACAAAATTTTTATAAAAATAATTTATCTTATTTATTTTGGATAATCTAATCTTATTAAACGAGCTAAAATTGTATATATATTTGCAGCTTTTTTGAGGTCGGAAACGGCTCTAAGGATTTCTTTGATATTCACATATTAGCGAGATTGAAAGATTGCAAATCGATCTGTCGAGCTGTTTTTTTCGAAAAAATTCATTTTGGTGGTTTTTTTTCTCTATTAAAGTGGTTGATCAACAAGTGTGTGAATAATTTATTGACATTGGTTTGTTTTTGTTTTTAAATTTTGTTCTGTTCTGAAATAAAATGTCAATCAAATATTTTTTGAAATATTATTTGACAATACATTTAAAATATTTTTCAAATATTTTTGTTTTGTTTTGTAAAACTTCAAGAAATTTATTAACAGGGTCAATGTTTTCAAGGCAAAAATGTTTATAAAAATTGAAAAAATTTTGAAAGCATACAGGCAAAGTGTTTCCCTTCGCTTAAAACCGATAGAACGGCCTTTTTTTACTATTCACACTGCAAAAAATCAAAACTCTTATTTTTAAAATTTTTCGCCCCATTAAACCTAACTCATAAAACTTGGCAACGTTTGGAAAAAAGTTCCGAGCAACTGCTCGGCGTCCCAGGTACTATTAATTATGATAAAATAATTAATAATTTTGTTAATTAAAGACTAGGAAAAATATTTTTAAAATAAAGTTTACAATATTCATACATATATAATTATTCAATATTGTTCAATATATATTCATATATAGTTTATTCATAAATATGTATTGTTATTTATATACGATACTTATTTTAAAACGTTGAGGTGGCTTTCTTTCATGTTCAGTACAAATTTTGAAAATTATTTTAAACTAGCTCCCGATGAGCTAGAGACTCAAGGTTTTAACTCAGAACTAGTAGATAATGCAATATTAAACATAAACAAGCCCCACACGCCCACTTTGAGGCTAGAAATTACATATATTTGAAATTTAAAAATATTAATAATTATTAATTTTCCTTACATAAACTTTTATTATTTTTTTTAATTTTTAATTTACGTTAAACCTTTTAGTTCGTTCTAAAAACGTTTTATATAAAACAAAAATTTTATTCGATACAATGTTTTTAAACTGTAACGAACACATTTGTTACAAAGTACTTCCTTCTTTAAATCAACAAAATATCATTAAGCTTCATAGCGTAGTAGTTAGGGTGGTTGACTAACAACCAAAGATGGCCGAGGTTCAAACCATCATACCGGCAAGTCAAGAAAAATTTTGCAATTAATTTTTTAAATAAGTAATTTAGTTACTAAAAGGAATAAAATATCAAATCAAATTTGAAAGAAAAAGAATAATAATAATAACAACGGCTGTAGAAAGAAAGGGCAAAATACAGGCAATACAGGCAAATCTAAAAATAAACAGTACAGCTCCACAAGCTGAAAATAAATTCTTTATTTTTGCCTTCCTTCATATTTCCATTTCACACAATATAATTCCGCATCAGATCATGGAAGAAAGCCGTCTTAATAAACATTTCGAAACTCTTTGGTTGCCTTATAGCCTGAACACAGTCATTTCGTCGACGATGAGCGATGATAGTTGTCAAACAAACAAGAAAAGAAGAACAAGACGTACTATGTGGCTAAGGAATTAGAACACGAGCGACTACCGACGTTGCTTTCGTCGACGAATGCAACGAAATTTTATTTTTTTCTCGTTTCCCATAAGAGCCAATGTAATTTTGACACTAGCGACGTCATTTGTAGTCAACGAAATTTGACTGTGTTCAGGCTATTAAGCTGTAAACCCAATGGTTGCTCACGTGACGCGACCCAAGTTACCCTCATTTACGCTCGTCATAAGAGCGACTGTTGCAAGAGCTCTGTTTCTTTGTTTTTACTCAAAACAGAGAACCACGGTTGTTATTTTAATTAAATTTTTGTGGCATACGGGCGAAAACCGGGCGAAAAATTATTATAAGGACCTGAATGAGGCAGAAGTTGAAAAGTAGAAATTTAAAATAAAAACTTAAAAAATATCAATTCTTTCAAGTAAATAGCACACTTAAACTAGTTTATATCTAGTTATCCGTTTCCGTTAAATCATTAAATCATTAAACGGAAATTTATTAGTTTTTTATTAAATAATTATAAATCCTCTTTTATCTTTTTTATGCTTTTTGTGAACTAAAATTAAAAACGATTTTGAAACAAGTTAGGAATAGGTGCCAAGCTCCTATTTTTTTTTAAAGCATTGTTATTATAACCTTAAACAGTGCTTTTTTTGTCATAGAACACACTCTAGTTTTCTCAAAAATACTAAAGATACCTAACATATAAAATATATATGTTAGATATATAAGATATATAACATATTATATAACGTTTTAAAGGTAATATTATGGGCTATAAAAATTGTGATTCTATTTTATACCTTAATTGTCATTTAAGGAAGCAAAAAATTATTTTGTAAAACGAAGTGAACATTTTTTCTAAAAGTTAAATTATCTCCATAATAGTAGCAGTAATCACAAAAGTTGTTATTAGATAAAAGAACGGCCCTGAAATATCCTTTTAAACGGCGCTAATTTTACGTTGATGTCTCAACTCGTTTTGAAGATATAGCACTTTATTTTTTGGCTATCCAAGGCCTATAACTTATAAACTACACGAGAGTGGCAAAAACTTTCATCACCTTTGGACTAGGCGATGAGGGTTATACCCCAAAAATTTAAAAAAAAAAATCGGAGCTGGGAATCTATTGTTTACTTATACCAAATTAATTTATTTTATAATTCTATATAACAGTAAAAGCAAAGAAAGACATTCTTAGTTAAAAGCACATATTAACCTTGCAATTTTTTACAACAATATTTATTTTACATTGATTTTGTAATTAAAAATAAACTCAAGACAAAAAACGCAACACTGCTTCGTTCTTTCTTTATTTGACGCAAAAAGCAACATTGTTGAATTGGTTCATAGAAAGAAGTCGGAATATTTTGTAGTATTCTGCCCGAAGCTCTGCCAAAGCTCTACCGTGATTTTTGTGCCTCTCGAGCAAGAAAACAAAATAGCTCCTCTCAATTTTTCCATTAGAAATACACGTAATTTGCTCTTTTGGGTTTCTCTGAACCGCTTCGATGCCGCATTGGGTTTCGCCCATTAACTCAAGCAAGAAAATTTATAAACTGCTTTAGCCCAGGTCCGCTCTTAGGCAAGCCTCGTCATCTTTCGACAGGCTTCGCTAAAAACTTTTGGTGCAGACATCGTAAATTTCGACTGAAGTCTTGCAGAAAGGGCTCTGCCCATATACATCGTTTTATTTTTCGTTGCGAGCACTCTGTGGCTCTTCCGGCTATGCCAATTCTTATATTTTGTTTTGTTGCGAGCACTCCGTGACTCTTCCGGCCATGCCGAAATTCTTATAAAAAAGTTTACTCTTTAACAAACACACACACTTATATTAAGTTTTATATTAGGTACTAGGTACTTTATATTAGGAAATAGGTACTCCCAATCACTGTACGCGACCCTCTGTCGTTGGGCACTCTGCCTGTCTCACTAATTAAAAATACCAGTGTTACCCAACAATTGTACGCGACCCTCCGTCGCCAGGCACTCTGCCTTTCTAAGAAACTGTATTAGTTTTAAGTCAAAATAAACCATCAGGTAGTCGGTGAAATAATTGACGAACTCGTTAATTGTGCGCAATTCGGCAATAAAGGTGGTGACCCGATAACAAGGGGGTTACGAGATCCCTCCAAAATAAACTCTGGGACGACTGAGCCTACCTCAGCCGGAAATAAAAACTCGTTACAAAACTATCTTGGCTTTTATTTTTTCATTATTCATATTTCATTAAGCATATTCATATTTTTCATTATTCATTTACCTTTCATGAGAAAAAATTATATAAGAGTAAAAAATTGTATTAAATAAAAATTTAGGATTTTTTAGTTTTTCACATTATTTAGGTTTATTTTATTATTTTTATATTTTTTGCGTGCTCTATTTCTTCTGGGAGAAGAGGGGGCCCATAGGAAGCAAATGTTTAGGGCCCCACGGCGGGTTAATTCGGCCCTGTAAATACCTATACCTATGAATGCAAATATCAGACTTTGAGTTCTTAAGTTCATTGTCTTTAAACTATTGCTGTTACTTTGTATTCTTATGTTGTGGTTGTTAAGTTGGGGTTGTTATTGTTGTGGTTATTCCAAATTTATTAGGATTACTTAATATTAATATTAAGACAATATTAATACATTTATTATACATATTATACATTTTTCATATATTCATGCAATTCACATTTTTCTGGACTGCAATTGTAAAATTCTGAACTACATATGAAAAATTCTAAAATACAATTGAAAAATTCCGAAATACAATTGAAAAATTCTGAAATTGAGCTGAAAAAGTCTGAAATTGAATTGAAAAATTGTGATATACAGTTGAAAATTCTGAAATTGAATTGAAAAATTCTGAACTACAATTGAAACAGGTGTAGTTGCCAGTAGAAACGAAGAAGAACATACACGAGATCTTCCTTTTTTTTAATCGGCTAGCAAAGTACGCTTTAAACATTAAACCAAACAAATGTATTTTTGGCGTCACACAAATAAACGCAAAAATGTATGGGAATCAGAGCCTGAAAAGAACTCTTATTCAAAAAATTTTTCAAATAAAAGTAAACTTTTAACTTTTATTTTAAAAGTTAAAAGTTAATTGTTAACTTTTACTTTTAAAAATAAAAGTTAAAAGATAACTGTTAACTTTTACTTTTAAAAATAAAAGTAAAAGTTAACTGTTAACTTTTACTTTTAAAAATAAAAGTCTTTCGATAACTCTTATTCAAAGACGTTTAAAATAAAAGTCTTTGGATAACTGTCATTCAAAGACTTTTATTTTTAAAAGTCATTTATAAGTCTTTTTTTGATGATGCGGTGCTCAAAACGACTGAGGCTTTTTACACGTGGTAGGTGAGTGACAACCCCCAAAGTGACCCTCTGGGGATAGGAAATGTCGTGAAATGGATTTTGGTCATGGTGGGCGGTGGGTGGAGACCCCCCAAGGTGGTCACATGGGGTTTTTTTTACCAAAAAATTTTTATTGCTTAAATCGATAGTAAATATCGTGAAACGGATTTTGGTCATGGTCGGCGGTGGGTGGGGACCCCCAAGGTGGTCACACGAGGGTTTTTTGACCAAAAAATTTTTATTGCACCATTCGAAAGGAAATGTCGTGAAACGGATTTTGGTCATGGTGGGCGGTGGGTGGAGACCCCCCAAGGTGGTCACATGGGGGTTTTTTTACCAAAAAATTTTTGTTGCGCAAATCGATAGTAAATATCGTGAAACGGATTTTGGTCATGGTCGGCGGTGGGTGGGGACCCCCAAGGTGGTCACACGGGGGTTTTTTGACCAAAAAATTTTTATTGCACCATTCGAAAGGAAATGTCGTGAAACGGATTCTAGACCTGGTGGGCGGTGGGTGGTGACCCCCAAAGGGGTCACACGGGGGATTTTTACCCAACATTTTTTATTATAGGAATCGATAGTAAACGTTATGAAAAGTATTTCGGATAAGGTCCGAGGGGGGTCGGGTGCTCCCAAAGGCCCCCAAGGGCGGGGATTTCGGCAAAACAAAGTTTGTACCTATAGGTATGTGAGTTCATGATCAAGGATCTGCTCTTTTGACACCTTTTGGGGCATCCGACCCCCCCTCGGACCTTATCCGAAATACGTTTCGTAACGTTTACTATCGATTCCTATAATAAAAAATTTTGGGTAAAAATCCCCCGTGTGACCCCTTTGGGGGTCCTCACCCACCGCCCACCAAGTCTAGAATCCGTTTCACGACATTTCCTTTCGAATGGTGCAATAAAAATTTTTTGGTAAAAAACCCCCGTGTGACCACCTTGGGGGGTCTCCACCCACCGCCCACCATGACCAAAATCCGTTTCACGATATTTACTATCGATTTGCGCAATAAAAATTTTTTGGTAAAAAAACCCCCATGTGACCACCTTGGGGGGTCTCCACCCACCGCCCACCATGACCAAAATCCGTTTCACGATATTTACTATCGATTTGAGCAATAAAAATTTTTTGGTCAAAAAACCCCCGTGTGACCACTTTGGGGGGTCCACACCCACCGCCCACCATGTCCAAAATCCATTTCACGACATTTCCTATCCCCAGAGGGTCACTTTGGGGGTTGTCACTCACCTACCACGTGTAAAAAGCCTCAGTCGTTTTGAGCACCGCATCATCAAAAAAATACTTTTATAAATGACTTTTAAAAATAAAAGTCTTTGAATAACAGTTATCCAAAGACTTTTATTTTGAAAATCTTATTTAAAAGAATAAGAGTTATCAAAAGACTATTATTTTA
Organism: Conops quadrifasciatus; assembly: GCA_949752815.1. Classification (NCBI taxonomy): domain Eukaryota; kingdom Metazoa; phylum Arthropoda; class Insecta; order Diptera; family Conopidae; genus Conops; species Conops quadrifasciatus. The sequence goes on along the minus strand of OX457077.1, from coordinate 21,404,008 downwards.
AAAGTCTTTGAATAAGTTATCCAAAGACTTTTATTTTAAAAGTCTTTGAATAAGAGTTATAACTGTTATTCAAAGACTTTTATTTTTAAAAGTCATTTATAAAAGTATTTTTTTGATGATGCGGTGCTCAAAACGACTGAGGCTTTTTACACGTGGTAGGTGAGTGACAACCCCCAAAGTCTTTGAATAACTGTTATGAAAGACTTTTAAAAATAAAAGTCACTGAATAACTCTTATTCAAAGACTTTTTAAATAAATGTTATAAAAGTTTCAAGCTCTGATGGGAATGGTAAATTACTACGACGGATACATTAACAAATTAGCAGAAAGGGCAAATGACATATATAACATGATCAATAAAGCTACTATACCGCCGAATATACCGAATTATTGACAGCCATCTCACGAAATATGGGTGCAACCCGCCTACTAGTATATTATTCCATATGTATATAGAGGTGTCTGTTGAGAAAGGCGATATTATAATATTCGCAACGCATCGTTAATATATCACATTTTTCTATCTGCAAGTGGAATGAAAATGGGCCCGCTTTTTTATCATCGATATACAGATGCTGGTGTAAGGTATATGAGCTTCGGTTATACATTAACGTTCTACTTCTTTTTTTTAACTATTCTTTCTTTGATTTTATTGATCCTTTAACTTTTATAGAAAACTTTAACTTTTATAGAATTTTTACAAATAAGTGTTGAATGATTGTTAACTTTAATTTTTTTTTAAACTATTGTTTCCTTAGGCATGCAGCAAGGCTGGGAGTGGCTTCAAATGACTTCTGTAGAAGTTGTATGGACCCGGAGGAGGAAGAAAATATCTTCCACCTACTCTGCGGCTGTGCGGCATTTGCCAATAAGAGATTTAGATTTCTAGGGTCTCACTTCTTTTAGTATTTAACTGAATTAAACGATATAGACTTGGCGGATTTGAGAAGCTTTGTCGGCAGCTTGGGCTGGTTTAGGCGACTTGACAGTAGCGAGCTACCTTTTAGGGCTAACTCCGGGTTGGTCTGACGAGTGGACGTCAGTCATGTGGTATCACAATGGGCCTTACTGGCCTAAGTGAGCTGGTAATTAACCGGCTGCCACTACACCTAACCTATTGTTTCCTTAAATCTTAAAAAAATATAACGAAGTGCTCCGTCGCGTTGTTAAAAGTATTTAGCGCTAGGATGTGCAACATACAGTGGTAAATTCTGCCTGTGGGGAACACATTTGCCAAAACTTATTAGCTTTGAAAGGGTTAAAATGGTTTAGCAAAACTTATGAGGAAAACTTTTTTTAATTAAACGTCCCAAATTAATTAATTTATCTAAACATTAATTTGGGACGTTTAATTAAAAAAAGTTTTCCTTATCAGTTTTGCTAAACCATTTTAACCCCTTCAAAGCTAATATGATAAGAAAATAAGATTTTCAAAATAAAAGTCTTTGGATAACTGTTATTCAAAGACTTTTATTTTTAAAAGTCATTTATAAAAGTATTTTTTTGATGATGCGGTGCTCAAAACGACTGAGGCTTTTTACACGTGGTAGGTGAGTGACAACCCCCAAAGTCTTTGAATAACTGTTATGAAAGACTTTTAAAAATAAAAGTCACTGAATAACTCTTATTCAAAGACTTTTTAAATAAAAGTTATAAAAGTTTCAAGCTCTGATGGGAATGGTAAATTACTACGACGGATACATTAACAAATTAGCAGAAATGGCAAATGATATATATAACATGATCAATAAAGCTACTATACCGCCGAATATACCGAATTATTGACAGCCATCTCACGAAATATGAGTGCAACCCGCCTACTAGTATATTATTCCATATGTATATAGAGGTGTCTGTTGAGAAAGGCGATATTATAATATTCGCAACGCATCGTTAATATATCACATTTTTCTATCTGCAAGTGGAATGAAAATGGGCCCGCTTTTTTATCATCGATATACAGATGCTGGTGTAAGGTATATGAGCTTCGGTTATACATTAACGTTCTACTTCTTTTTTTTAACTATTCTTTCTTTGATTTTATTGATCCTTTAACTTTTATAGAAAACTTTAACTTTTATAGAATTTTTACAAATAAGTGTTGAATGATTGTTAACTTTAATTTTTTTTTAAACTATTGTTTCCTTGAAGCATGCAGCAAGGCTGGGAGTGGCTTCAAATGACTTCTGTAGAAGTTGTATGGACCCGGAGGAGGAAGAAAATATCTTCCACCTACTCTGCGGCTGTGCGGCACTTGCCAATAAGAGATTTAGATTTCTAGGGTCTCACTTCTTTCAGTATTTAACTGAATTAAACGATATAGACTTGGCGGATTTGAGAAGCTTTGTCGGCAGCTTGGGCCGGTTTAGGCGACTTGACAGTAGCGAGCTACCTTTTAGGGCTAACTCCGGGTTGGTCTGACGAGTGGACGTCAGTCATGTGGTATCACAATGGGCCTTACTGGCCTAAGTGAGCTGGTAATTAACCGGCTGCCACTACACCTAACCTATTATTTCCTTAAATCTTAAAAAAATATAACGAAGTGCTCCGTCGCGTTGTTAAAAGTATTTAGCGCTAGGATGTGCAACATACAGTGGTAAATTCTGCCTGTGGGGAGCACATTTGCCAAAACTTATTAGCTTTGAAAGGGTTAAAATGGTTTAGCAAAACTTATGAGGAAAACTTTTTTTAATTAAACGTCCCAAATTAATTAATTTATCTAAACATTAATTTGGGACGTTTAATTAAAAAAAGTTTTCCTTATCAGTTTTGCTAAACCATTTTAACCCCTTCAAAGCTAATAAGTTTTGGCAAATGTGTTCCCACAGGCAGAATTTACCACTGTATGTTGCACATCCTAGCGCTAAATACTTTTAACAACGCGACGGAGCACTTCGTTATATTTTTTTAAGATTTAAGGAAACAATAGTTTAAAAAAAAATTAAAGTTAACAATCATTCAACACTTATTTGTAAAAATTCTATAAAAGTTAAAGTTTTCTATAAAAGTTAAAGGATCAATAAAATCAAAGAAAGAATAGTTAAAAAAAAAAGAAGTAGAACGTTAATGTATAACCGACGCTCATATACCTTACACCAGCATCTGTATATCGATGATAAAAAAGCGGGCCCATTTTCATTCCACTTGCAGATAGAAAAATGTGATATATTAACGATGCGTTGCGAATATTATAATATCGCCTTTCTCAACAGACACCTCTATATACATATGGTATAATATACTAGTAGGCAGGTTGCACCCATATTTCGTGAGATGGCTGTCAATAATTCGGTATATTCGGCTATTAAATTTGAACTTCATATCTGGACTTCATATCTGGCATTTATATTTAGTAGAAAAAGGAGGCGTTTTCCTGATCCGATTTTTTCCGTTTTCCATCCCAAATAGGGTTTTATGACAGCGAATATATGTGCTGAATTTTATGACGATACCAATGTGGACTCGTTCTTTCGTAATAGTGAATTCTTTTCGGAGTGGGCAGACCACTGGCATTTTAGAGAGGTACCTGTTATACCTGGTTGTCTGAGGTGGTAATTACGACAATATAATTCCAGCTTTCGATCTGCACTAGTCGATTAGAAATGTACCTCTAAAAATTTATAACAAAGATTTTAATGACATTGGCATCAAATTAGGCACTATGAATTAACTCCCAAATCAAAATATGAACTATGTCCCAAATTCTTTCATACAAATTTCGTAGGCTCTATGAATTATCTCCCAAATCAAAAAATGAAATAACTCCCAATGAATTAACTGCCAAAAAAATGAATTAACTCCCAATTTAAAATATGAATTTACTCTCAAAAAAATTAGTTAACTCCCAAAAATGTGAATTAATTCCCAACTTTTTCCGAAAATGAAATATCTCCCAAAAAATATTAAATAACTCCAAAAAAATGAATTAACTCCCAAAAAAAAATTAATTAATTACCAAAAATAATTAATTAACTCCCAACCCAAAATATGAATTGACTCTCAACTTTTTCCGAAAATGAAATAACTCCCAAAAAATTAATAAACTCTCAAAAAAATTAAAATAACCTCACATGACCGTAAGCACTCGGCTGATGGAAGAAGATAAACAAAAATTATAAAAAAGTTCATATAATTCAAATGCATAAATCAAATACAAATGCAATCATTTATGAGTGACCATAAGAAGGAGAAGGAAATATAACTGTTTTAATGAAAACTGAATGTGGCTGGAAAGAGAAATTTCTGCAAAATGTTTGATATATTCCGAATATGAAAGTACGATAAATTTATTTTCGGCAACAACAGCTAAGGAAAAAGGATATAAGATGAAGTTTGTAATATGTGCTTGTGTAATATGTGCTAATTTGAAAGGAATGGAAAAATTGAAGCTACTGGTGAACGGAATGGAAATTTATTTGAAATGAAGACGCGGGTTTTCAAGAACTCTAATTAAGTCTCAAATTACACTGCAAAAACTGTATCACCCAATACATTGCACTTAGGGCGCCAGAGGTTAGTTCATCAAAATATAGTTCATGTCAAAGAGGTATTAACATGTAAAGAGGTTAATGAGATTGGTTACGAATATGATTTGAACGACCTATGTGAAGGATGTTGTATGGGTAAACAACATAAATTTCGCTGCAGATTAAGTGAAAATCGTTCCAAAATATGTGGAGAAGTAGTTCATGCTGATGTTTGTGGTGCGATAGAGGAACCATCAAGAATTATTCAAGATATTTCCTACTGTTAAAAAACGACTTTTCACGATTTAAATTAATTTACTTTCTTAAATGTAAAAACGACCCCATTGAGCGAATTTAAAAATTTATTAACCCCATGAGAAACAATTCAGAATTCATTTACAATTCACTTCAAAGATACTCAGAAAGCAGTAGTATTCAACATCAAAAATCAGTAGAATATACTCCGGAATAAAATTGAGCTATTGAACAAAAGCTTACAACAAGCAAAAAATGTTCCTTAGGTAAAAAAGTTGGTATCCCCAAGAATTAAGAGAAAAACGGAAAGGAATGGAATGGAAACATATAGGCATCAGATATCATTTCATCAGGGAAAAATATGAGTTAGAAGAATTTTATTTGAATTATGTATGCAGCAAGGATCAAAAGGCTGACATTTTGAAGAAACCTCTTGCAAAGCCAATATTCGAAAATTTTAGAAAATGTTTAAATGTGAATTTTTGTCAATTATAAAATGTTTTGCCAATTTTTAAAATATAAATGTACCTCTGTTATGTTCATAGACATTTTTGTAATTTTTACAAATTTTGCAACATTAACGGCCAAAACACAACCTCGCAGAGACTGCAGCAGCGACTCTCTCTCACGCAGCAGTAAAACGAAATGCTGTAGCAGTGACTGCTACAATGTTGATACTTGTGAAAATACTTTTAGATCTTTTGATATTTTTTAGATTCATAGATATTAGATTTGATTTTATAGAAAATCGTTGTCAGACTTTTTCGCATTAAAAACGTATTCTGAACAAAATAGTTCTTACTTTTTAGTTGTTCTTTTCTCTTTCTTCCCCATGATCTAAAACGCAACTTAAAAAATATTTTAATTATTAAATTAAACGAAAATTTTTTTGAAAAATAAATAAAAAATTTTTACGAAAAAACATTTGATTTTTTAAGATTTTGAACGCGAACCTAAACTTTATATTTTGATTAACCCGAATCCAACTTTTTCAGGATTTCAGTCCCTGCTATAAACAGATTAAAAGAAATAGCCGGCACCAAAATGTGTGTTAGGCTGTGTAATTATTAAATTACTTACCACTCGAATTTGCCCAATTTTTTTATAGCCAACGGAAACTAATATTTTACTAAGTATTTCCGTTGGCAAATCCAACAATTGTATTCGTGGCACTCGGATCTGCAAGGTTGTGGGCGGGCTACTGCTGCTGTGAATGGTGGTGTTGCTGGCGTGGGTAATTTTAACAATTTGTGTTAAATGCGATTGGCGCCCCGAAGATGATGTTGGGGTTGGTGCTACTGCTGTAAGCATTGATGAGGAGGATGATGAACATATATGTTGGTGCCTCTGAGTTGGAACCGGTGGAATAAAAGAAGAACAGTTAACCACTACGCAGTTGGAGCTGTTCTGCCTAGTGACAACTGACAGCCGTCCAGAATCATCAGAATTGTTGCTCGCTGCATTGCTGCTGGTGCTCATGAGACGTGTGGATACCATATTTATTTATGTTTTATTGACCAAAATGAAAGCGAACGTGTTGATGTAAAAATTTGTGTTTAAAAAACTAGAGTAGCAAAAATATCACCAACACGATCCTATCTGCAAAAAAAAAAGTTGCGGTTATTTTCATATCGAAAAAATTAATTTTTATATAGAAAAACATTTTACTAACAAAGTTACACATTTTTTAACCTTCGAAATCCGTTAAAAGGCTCTTAAATACGTTTGCAATATTCCTTTCTAAAACAATCCCCGAAAGTTATGGTTGAAATAATCAGTTGCCATCTTGGTCTGCTACGCCCTCAATAGATTTTAAAATAATCTATGTGGATAAGCACATTTCTGATGACAAAACAAAGTTTTTATATTTCGTTACTAACTCTGAACCTACTGCTAAACCAATGCTACTATTATTTAATTGTAATTAGGGTTATTAAAAGGGTCGCCTCTTGTATTTTTATGCCTGGGCCACGAAAAAAACCCGCTCCGCTTGAAGCGTTGAGCCGCTACCAGCGTCTTTTATAAGCGTAAAAGGTTCAGCACATACATTTGTTTTAGTCGCTCGACCGCTGACTCTTGCATAGAGCGAGTTTGCTATGAGCGTTTTTTTCGTGGCCCAGGCATCACATTTGTAACAACGCTAGCCTTTAACATATTTATTCTAAGTTTTTTCATTGTTTGTAATTTTAGTTTTTATATTGCCATTAAGCACAGTGCAAACTCTCCAATGTTGTTGTTGTGATCGGCCCAAAAAACAACATTTTTATCTCTCTCCTCTGGTTTAGGAGTAATAGTCTTTAAAATTTGAAGATTTACCGTCTATATGCCCTAAACTGTAAAAGATATCCGAATGATATACGTACCATTGTGAAGATATTTAAAATATATTTCATTTATGTTAAATAATATCTTATCCAAAATCGTGTACTTCTGGAGAAAATTTTAATTTTTAATTTTTAATACCATTTTTTTCTATTAATTTTTCTTTCTGTAAAATGTATAATTAACCTATATAATTATGTCAATATTAACAGAGCCGAGGTTCTTAGCTTTGCAGACATAACTTTTTAACCAGTATCGGTGTAGGATTTTATGAGAAAATGCAAAAGCTTACTGAATGCAAAAATACTTTTCATTACCGAGTGGATTCTATTGATTTCTGTTGTTGTTACGCAACAAGACTTTGTATGCGAAAATACTTTACATTACCGAACTCCTGTGAAGTTGGCATCCTGCGAATTGGCATGTTAACTGAGTTAACAGAGCTCTTCTAATAACAACGGCGAATATGTTAACAACAGAGGTTTAACAGAAAACTTTTTTAACAGAAATATAGTCTTGAGTTACCAGAAACAAGCAATAGAGGGCTCTTACTTAACAGAAATTATTGACCGATTTTATTTAATTGTACAACCAATCACTGTAATAACATGCAGTCAACATTTTTCTAGTTTCTCGTTATTTTTGAAATATATTTAGAAATATGTAAATTTAATTCACAAACAAATATGAATAAAAAAATTATATAATATTATTAAAAGTTTAATAATATTAAACTAATAAGTAATAAAATCAAAATGATGGTGATGATAATGATGATTAAAATGGTTATGATAATAATGACGATGGTGAAAATCATTATGAAAATTATAATAATGATGATGATAATGATAATAAGATGATAATGAAAATGATGACGATGATGGTAATATTATGATAATGATGATGATAATGATAACAATGATAGGGATTATAATTCTGATAATGATGATGGTTATAATGATAATGATGATTATAATGATTAATGACGATGATGAGAATAATTATGATAATTATGATGAAAATGATGGTGATAATTATAATTATAATGATAATGATGCTGATGATGATGATGATCATAATGATGATGATGAAAATGGGAGAAATTATTGATTCTGTGTTTGCCATGAATTTAGGTACATAGCTTGTAGTTTGGAGAAAATGATTACGCCTACCGAAGAAATGAGAAGTTATTTTTTAAACGCGGAGTTCCACGTTAATTTTTTCTTCATTCGATGGTGACTTTTCAGTATAATTTATATCAATGATATTTTTATAATATTAAAATTTTTACGTAATAAAAATAAATTGTTTTTGTTCTATAAATATGTAATATGGATTTCATTATTAGCTTTTTGCCTTGTACGGTTTTTGGGGGAAAATATTTATGTGAAGATTTCATAATAGCAATATTGTCAGGCAATATGAGACTTGAAATTGTCAGGCAATTGAAGACCCAAGTATTTCAGAAGAAAATTTCTAGAATTGTCTCAAAATTGTCTGGATTGTCCTGAATACGTCAAAAAACCTCGTGTACTGCTGACTAGAGATACCATCTTTAAGTATTTTACGTCTGTTTTAAAGAAATTTTTAAAAATGTGAAAATTCTATGTGAAATTTCGAAGTTTTGCGATAATGGCAACCATGATTTTTTGATCTTTTTTGCAATGATAGAATGATTATTTATTCGATTTTTTAGAAATTTGAAGTTTACAGAAGAAAAAGAGCCCAATACTCAAGTCAATTGTATGAAAACAACTGATTTTTAGGTGCCGTCTACATTGACATATCCGATTGTTTGGCAATTGTATATTTTCAGCTTATGAAATACCTTGTCAGACAGGCAATATACAAAAAGCATTTAAAAAAGCAACAACAAACGTAGTTATTGCCTGAAATTGCCTTGAAATTGTATTCTTGAAATGCCTAAACTTCAAATTTAAGAAAAAAACAAAGCAGATTGAGCGAGAATTGTGTTGTGTGGGATTCTAAAATGACTACATTAGACTTTTTCATCTGCCACAATTTTTTAAAGTTGAGGAAAATAAGTCGCATGTATTTTTTTTATATGATTTTTTGCGCGGTTTTGTAAAGAAGGTATCTACCGTGTAAAGAAGAGTTGGGTGTATATTATTTTAAAAAGATCATTATAAATTGTATTTTACGCACGCGTCTTATAAAATAGCAATAAAACCCAAAAACGCATAAGAGCAGTTGCAGTTTTACCAAAAATTTGGTCACAGTTTCTTCTCTATAAAAACTTCAAATATAATTTATGCGTATTGCCACCTATTTACATGTCTTCCAGGCATTTTTACGAGTCAACAGGTTCCACTTTTGTCAATTTCCTATCCCTACGATTTTTGCAATATATACAGGATGCTGAAGCCAATCTGTTAACAGGGGTCACAGTTTCTCATCTATAAAAACTACAAATATAATTTATGCGTGTTGCCACCTATTTACATGTCTTCAAGGCATTCTTACGAATCAATAGAGACCACATTTGTCAATTTCCTATCCCTACGATTTCTGCAATATGCACAGGATGCTGAAGCCAATCTGTTAACACAGGTCACAGTTTCTATTCTATTAAAGCTACAAATATAATTTATGCGTGTTGCCACCTATTTACATGTCTTTCAAGCATTCTTACGAATCAATAGAGACCACTTTTGTCAATTTCCTATCCCTATGATTTCTGCAATATGCACAGGATGCTGAAGCCAATCTGTCAACAGAGGTCACAGTTTCTCCTCTATAAAAACTACAAATATAATTTATGCGTGTTGCCACCTATTTACATGTCTTCCAGGCATTCTTACGAATCAATAGAGACCACTCTTGTCAATTTCCTATCCCTACGATTTCTGCAATATGTACAGGATGCTGAAGCCAATCTGTTAACAGAGGTCACAGTTTCTCCTCTATAAAAGCTACAAATATAATTTATTCTTAGTTAATATGCTGTTTAAATTATCAATACTCTATCATATATGTGAAGCTTTTGTTATTTACAATAATTACTCCTATACTATAACTTTTTTCATCGTATGTCTATTTCTTCCCTTTGGGCACGTTAATTCTGTGTCTATTTCTTGCATTTCCCTTCTTACTTATTCTACATCTCCTTTTTTCTACTTTCTAATTTTCATACTACCTTTCTCTTGGCTTTTGTCTCTGACGCAATTATTGGTACCAATTTTAATTCACGATCTCAGATTAACCTCTATGTCAGTGCCTATTGATGTTTCCTTTTATAGTCCCTTTTTAATATGAATTCTGCCTCGTCTTCCGGTATGTATGGAAACCACCAAGCTCTAATTAATATTTTCTGCTCTCGTCATAATGGCTTCAATGTCGTTCATTTTAATGCCCGTAGTCTTAATAAAAATAAAATAGATTATATGAAGCATATATTTGAAGATTCTGCAGTTGATGTATTGTGTGTTTCTGAGACTTGGTTCGTACCTGAATTGAATGATTCTAGCGCTGATCTGAGAAACTATACAATTTTTCGCAATGATAGAATTGGAAGACGTGGTGGTGGGGTAGCGATATATGTTAAGTCTAAATATAAATGTCAAGTTGTTTCTACGTCCAAAGATTCTGAAGTAGAATACTTATGTGTATCTATCTCGGATTCCTCATTAAAATTATTGGTATCTTGTGTCTATAGTCCTCATAAAGATTGTTGTCTGAATAGTTACTTTGAATATATTTTGTCTCATGTCCTTGAATTCGATTATATTATTCTTTGTGGAGATTTTAATGTAAATATGTTAGTACATGATAATCAGTCTATCAAACTACGTGATACATTAGCATCAAATGGTCTGTTTCTAGTGAATGATTTGTGTCCCACTCGGTTTGGTAATAACGTGCAACCAAGTTTACTTGATTATTTTATTATATCTGATCTTTCATTATTGTTGTTGTTTACTCAGATCACTTTTGTTTCAGATCATGATTTGTTATTTTCCTCCTTTGGCTTTAAACTCGACTCTATTCCTGTTCCCAGTACCTTTTCCTTTTTTGATTATAATGCCATTAACTTAAACATTCTTTATTCTAATGTGTTGTGTGTTGATTGGACTTTCTTTTGGAGTTGCCAATCTGTTGACGACAAATTAACCACTTTTGTAAATATTATTCGTCATTTGTTTGATTCTTTTGTACCTCGTCGAACCATACGTGTCATTAACAATTCTTGTCCATGGTATACCTCTGTAGTTCAACAGGCTATTTGTGCTAAGAACAAATTGCACTGTAAATGGAAGAGAAACAGAACTTCCTCAAACTGGGAGATTTATAGACGAGCGCGAAATTATGCTCTTGTTATTATTAGAGAATCTAAGCGTAAATACTTTTCATTCAAATTGAGCTCTGGACAGCCCACTAAGAAGATTTGGAGAAATTTGAGAGATATGGGTATATTGTCTAAAAAGAATGCTGGGAACGAATTTAATTTTTGCCCGAACGCTCTGAATAATTTCTTCTTGAGTAGTGTCGCGTCTGATGTTAATTCACGTTGGTCTGACCATAATACTTTTGCTACCTCGCACGCTGAGACTAACTTAAATGTAAATATAACTGATAATCTTTTTTATTTCTCCGCTGTAACTGAATATGAGGTTGGAAAACATATCACTTCTATTAAGTCCTCCTCAGTTGGTGAGGATGGAATCCACATAAAATTTGTTAAATTAATTTTACCTTATATAATCGGTCCTCTCACTAGTATTTATAATCTTATTTTGACCACGTCTACTTTTCCTTCTATGTGGAAACTTTCTACAGTGACTCCTATCCCCAAAAAACCGACCGTTACTTACTTATCTGATTTCCGTCCTATAAGTATCCTTCCTGCTCTTTCGAAAGTGTGTGAGGCAATTATGGCTAAACAAATAAGTCAGCATATCTCCGAAAAACATCTCCTTAATCCATATCAGTCTGGTTTCAGGGCAAAGCATAGTTGCTCTACGGCTATGCTAAAAATCACTGATGATATCAGACAAAATTTTGATAAACAGCTGGTAACCCTCCTCTGTCTACTTGATTTTACCAAGGCTTTTGATAGTGTGAACCACTCAGCTCTATGTAACAAACTTAAAAGCTTATTTCTATTTTCTAATTGTGCTACAAAACTTATTTGGAATTATCTTTCTAATCGTTATCAAAGAGTTAAAATGAATAACGCATTTTCTGAATTCTTGCGTGTGTCTGTTGGAGTGCCTCAAGGCTCTGTTTTAGGCCCTCTTTTATTTTCAATGTTCATAAATGACATCTTTCAAGTTGTACATTATTTTACTATGCACGCCTATGCTGATGATGTCCAATTATATTTATCTTGTCTTTTAGAGTCAATTAATGATTTATGTTCCCAGTTAAATGACGATTTGAAACGTATTGCCCGCTGGTCCGCAGAAAATTTTCTTACACTAAATGCCAGTAAATCGTTCGTTTTGCCAGTCGCTAAAAGATGCCCTGGGCTGTCTAGTTTACCTCCCATATTTCTTGGTAATTCTCAACTTACATTTGTTAATAAAGTTGTTAGCTTGGGTATCTGTCTGAATAGCTCATTTACCTGTAGTGACCATATTAATATTTCTATTGGTAAAGCTTACGGGGTTTTGCGTAATTTACGTTTTTCTGGAAATTATCTTCCATCCGAAACTAAGCGTAATCTTATCCTACAGCTAATTGTGCCTATCTTAACTTATTCTGAGCTAATTTACTGTAAACTTGACTCTTCTTCTTCACACAAAATTAATGTGCTCGTAAACAATCTTACAAGGTATGTCTACAATTTAAAAAGAGATGATGGTCTATCAAGATGGAGATACTTGTTACTTGGATCGTGCTTTGATAATTACATCAACTACAGAAATTGTATATTCATGCACAAACTTATTAATTCTGGTTGCCCTAATTATCTTTTTGAAAAGTTGCGCTTTGGACAGTCTTGCAGATCTTACAATCTTATTATTCCTGCTTTTAAATACTATAACTCTGCAAGATTTTTCTTCATACATGCCGTAAGACTATGGAACAGCCTACCTCATAATATTAAAATTGTTAGTAAGGTGGACACCTTTAGGCAGCTGGTAAGAAGTAATTTTTCCTGATAGGTTCCTAAATTTTTCGATGAGCATTTGCCAAGAACATTTCCTTCAGGGTTATCTCTACTCCATTTTTTTTCGTGATAGATATAATACCTAATACCTGAACTTTATCTTTTCTTTCTTTTCTTTTTTTCTCTGTCGGTCTATTATTCTACCCCTTTTCTCTTTTTCTATTTTAGGATTATCTAGCTTAGTTTTAAGTTTATTCTTAAATTAACTTAATTTTATTTTAATCCTACTTTAATACCATTTACTGTTTTATGTACTATAAAAGGGCTGTGCTCTTAGTGTATTGTACGAAATTTTTCTTTTTTTAATAAATAATAATAATAATAATAATAATTCGTGTTGCCACCTATTTGCATGTCTTCCAAGCATTCTTAAGAATCAATAGAGACCACTTTTGTCAATTTCCTATCCCTACGATTTTTGCAATATGCACAGGATGCTGAAGCCAATCTGTTAACAGAGATCACAGTTTCACCTCTATAAAAACTACAAATATTATTTATGCGTGTTGCCACCTATTTACATGTCTTCCAGGCATTCTTACAAATCAATAGAGACCACTTTTGTCAATTTCCTATCCCTACGATTTCTGCAATATGCACAGGATGCTGAAGCCAATCTGTTAACAGAGATCACGGTTTCACCTCTATAAAAACTACAAATATTATTTATGCGTGTTGCCACCTATTTACATGTCTTCCAGGCATTCTTACAAATCAATAGAGACCACTTTTGTCAATTTCCTATCCCTACGATTTCTGCAATATGCACAGGATGCTGAAGCTAATCTGTTAAAAGAGGTCACAGTTTCTCCTCTATAAAAACTACAAATATAATTTATGCGTGTTGCCACCTATTTACATATCTTCCAGGCATTCTTACGAATCAATAGAGACCACTTTTGTCAATTTCCCATCCCTACGATTTCTGCAATATGCAAAGGATTCTGAAGCCAATCTGTTAACAGAGGTCACAGTTTCTCCTCTATAAAAACTACAAGTATAATTAATGCGTGTTGCCACCTATTTACATGTCTTCCAAGCATTCTTACGAATCAATAGAGACCACTTTTGTCAATTTCCTATCCCTGTGATTTCTGCAATATCGCCAACAGATTGCAAAAATATACACAGGACGCTGAAGCCAATCTGTTGGCGATATTGCAGAAATCACAGGGATAGGAAATTGACAAAAGTGGTCTCTATTGATTCGTAAGAATGCCTGGAAGACATGTAAATAGGTGGCAACACGCATAAACTATATTTGTAGTTTTTATAGAGAAGAAACTGTGACCTCTATTAACAGATTGGCTTCAGCATCCTGTGCATATTTCAGAAATCGTAGGGATAGGAAATTGACAAAAGTGGTCTTTATTGATTCGTAAGAATGCCTGGAAGACATGTAAATAGGTAGCAACACGCATAAATTATATTTGTAGTTTTTATAGAGGTGAAACTGTGACCTCTGTTAACAGATTGGCTTCAGCATCCTGTGCATATTGCAGAAATCGTAGGGATAGGAAATTGACAAAAGTGGTCTCTATTGATTCGTAAGAATGCTTGGAAGACATGTAAATAGGTGGCAACACGCATAAATTATATTTGTAGTTTTAATAGAGAAAAAACTACAAACTTTTACTATTTCGGTGCTGATAAGCACGTGTTGCTTATCAAACGAGCGAGTACCTACTCGATCGAAGTGTACTTTGGATAAGATTTCTAGCCAGCGACATCTGTCGTCGGAATATATATAACACCATTGGAACCGAAGAAGTAAAAGGTCAGGGATGTTTTTAAAGAAAATTTTTACAAATAAAAAATATGTATTTTTTAAAAAAATATACAATTGAGAGGTATAAATATTACATGTGTAAGATTTTCTTATTAAGGGTGTGGTTAGTTATTTCCTATTAAGGTGTAAAATGTTATATTTTTATAATATTTGTATGTATGCTTTTTTATATTTTTTAAATTATATACGTACATATATACAAATTTGAAATGTTTAAGTTTTGCAAATAATTTTATATTAGAAAATTGAAAACCTATTAAAGCTTACATAGAAAACTGCATTTTATAGGCCTTTACAATTTTATAGCTGGAAATAAAGTTGAGAGAAACTCCCGCCTTTTGTGATTATAACATTTTTTAAAATAACTTTCATTCACTCACCAACCCTTGACTACAAACTGTATGTAAGAGTAACATTTTGGGTGTGAAATTTTAGGTAGTAAAAACGGATGGATTTACATTGGCGTTTATATTTTAATTTATTACTTAAAAGGTTCTTTCAAAGGTCTCCACTTTAATATTTCTTGATAAAAGTTTCTGTTCTTCTAATATTTTGCCTCGAAATGGTTACCGATTTTCATTTTTCTTAAAACTTAATGGAACTGTATTATTGCAATCCAAAGAGAATTTTTTGTGAATGTGCAAAAGTAAAAATTAACTTGCGGTCATTGCAAAAACCACATAAGTCATATTTTTCGATTTGGACTCAAAATTCTGTTAGTACGTACATCTAAAACAAGTACATCTAAAATATAAAAAACTTTTCTAAAAATATATGAGTCAATATATGTATATATTTTTTTTTTTTTGCAATAATTCAGTTCTTTTCTTAAACTTCTAATATGTTATAATAATAATTATAATAATAATTATAATATATAATATATATATACAATAATATAATAATAATAATGTCGAAAATGTTCTGCGATACAATTTAATATTTGTATATACTACTGTACAAAATCATTTTTTGAGTTTTCATAGTTAGGAAAATTTTGGCGTCAAAATTTTTCCTAACAAAAAACTTTACTTGTGAATAAATCTGCTTTCGAATATAACGTGTTTCCTTTTTACTGGTGCTGGATAATTGGTAATAAGGCCAATAAATTTCAACAAATAATAATAATAATTAATAATAATAAAACCAGGTTATAATAATATATAATAATGTATAATTATTATAACTTCTAATAATAATAATAGGTAATGAGTAATGAATTTTAATAAAATTTTATTAAGCGTATAGAACTCACAATTTTACCCTTTCATTTATTTTAACGCGGTCGTCGCTCCCATCTATAAACATCTCTGATTTTTTACTAGTTACGTATGAGATATGCTTATGTACGAGTATATCAAATGAAATCCCTAAAACGAGAACATACATATATTCGTCATATTCACTATACTAGTTATTTGCTGAATCGTAAAATAACTAATAGAGGGCGCTGAGAAACGCATGGTCTCTAATACGGAGCGGAATAAAACCTTGTAATGGCTAAAGTTCTATAAACTTGAATTTAATAAACTCGATACTGTGTCTTCATTTTTGCAATCATAAACATTTCAAACTTGCAACTACATACATACATACATCTATATTATTTCACACTGACATGCAGATCAGCTTGAATTTAATTTAGAGTTAATATTATTTTAGAATATTATTTTAACAAAATATTTAATGTATTTTTAAAACATTTTTCAAAATAGTCCCTTTTCAAAAATCGAAAAATCAATGTCAGTGGTCATTGCTCGATATAAAAACAATTTTCTGGTCACTTCAATTTCGTTTATTAACGTACACGTTTATCAACAAAGGACGCCATAATATAGAGTTGAGTACTCGTTAAAACTAAGGAAACCATCTGAGATATCAGCTGTATTTTTTAATGAACTGAATAGGTTTTTTTCATAGAAAATCGAACCCAGGTTTTATCCAGATTTCTATCGAGGTTATGGGAAAATTTTAAGAATTTCCCACTTTTCGAAAGAAATCAGCCGACGAAATGTCATATGTGCTTGCTGAAATCGAACTAAAAAAGCGCGAAAAATGTAAATAAAAAGCTGAAGCTAAATGGACAGAAATAAAAGAACAACAACTAACCAGTAGCAAACAAAATTGACAGAAAACAAAAACAACAATATTTATGCTCTTATTTTGGTTCTATTTGTTTTTTAGGTACAGACCTAAAAAATAACAAAGAAGTAATTTTTTGTCAAAAGCTGCCAACATGTCTTTTACTTCGGACGGAAAGAAAATATCGGGTTGGGGTACGTGCTTTCTAACATCCATAAAATAACGAGTAAATAAAAATCGTATACTCGTTGATAAACGTCAGTGACTTTTCGCCGCAAATTAATAAGAACAGAGAGTTAAGAGAGCTCTGTTAGTTGAATTCGCAGGATGCTGAGTTTCTGAATTCGCAGGATGCTAACTTCACACCGGTCATTACCGAGACGATTTTGTTGATTGAGGATTATGATTACTGCCACCGCCGAAGGCCGCCATGCGGAAAAACCTGTATGCAAAAAATTTCACATTACCGAGAGGATACTGCTGAGTGAGGATTATGTGTCCTGCCGCGGCCGAAGGCCACCAATACGCGGGAAAACCTGTATGCAAAAAACTTCACATTACCGAGATGATTCTGCTAATTGAGGGTTATGATCCTTGCCGCGGCCGGTAATACGCGGAAAAATTTATATGTAAAAAACTTCACACTACCGAGAGGATTCTGCTGATTGAGGGTTATGATTCCTGCCTTGGCTCAAAGGAATCCAACACGCGGAAAACCCTGTATGCAAAAAAACTTCACATTACCGAGAGGATTCTGATGATTGAGGGTTATGATCCTTACGGCGGCTGAGGAATGTAACCTTTAAAATGGATTTTTTCTCCTGCACCGATACTGGTGAAAAAAAATTCTGGGAGGCTAAGAACCTAGGTTTCCTTAATATTGACATAATTATATACGTTAATTATACATTTTACAGAGAAACCATAAATATCTTTTATTTATGTAAAATAACATTTTATAGAAAATCGTGTAATTTTGAAGAACACAATTACAAATTTTCGACTAAAATTTTTCTTTGGCTCACAACTCACGAGCGTGAGCTAAAAAAAAATGTTTGCAGCTCACGCTCGTGGCCTGAAGAAAATTTTCATACGGCTCACGCTCGTGAGCTGAGCGACATTAGCCGTGAGCTGAGCGACATTAGCCGTGAGCCGCTCATAAGCCATGAGCTGTATGTTTAGCTAACGGTTTCAGAACGCTTGTGAGCAAACAGAAGGGATACATATGCATCTAAATATGTTTAGTGTTCTATACGTAGATATATGCACATTGATATGAATTGATATGCCAAGTAGCAATTTGATAAAGGTGGACATAATGGGAGGTGGGATGGGACGCCCTAAACTTTGGGGTGTCTTTTGTGTTTCTTAAATTATTTCTCGGCCAATTTCGATTGCTATTCCAGTCATAAGGAAGAGGAATTTTGTTTGAAGACAGCGACATCTTCTATCGATTGACGCAATAAATATTTTGTGGTAAAGGACGCATATGCCCCCGTTTAGGACACCCTGCCACCCACGGACCATGTCCCAAATCCGTTTCACGACGGATTAGGACGAGAGATTATAACCCTCAATCAGCAGAATCCTCTCGGTAATGTGAGGCTTTTTGCATACAGGATTTTCCGCTTATTGGCGGCCTTCGGCAGGGGCAGGGATCATAACCCTCAATCAGGAGAATCGTCTCGGTAATGCGAAGTCTTATTATTTTAATGTAAACAGCAACTTCGCAGTACTCGTATACAGTATTTGTAAGCAAGCAATCACATAATTTTTAGATATTTTCAATAATTTGCTTAAAAATACGAAAGATACCCAAACATATATACCATTTTAAGGGTAATGTTATGATCTATTGAAAAAGTGAATCTATTTTATACCTTGCCACTCAAAGGAGAAAAAAATTATTTTGTAAAACAAAGTAAGCAATTTTTTTTAAAGTTGATATATCTCCGTAATTATGGTATTTATCACAAAAATAGTTATGAGATAAAAAAAACACCTTGAAATAACTTCTTAATATTCATTTAGCTTTCCGACAGGGTTGGATAATGATGAGTGTTGGAACGAATTTCCGTCATCCCTTGTCAATTTTGGTTTGGAGACAACGAAAAAAGACACTGAAGATGGCACATCGCCGAAACCGGTTTGTCTCCAAACCAAAATTGACAAGGGATGACGGAAATTCGTTCCAACACTCATCTTGAAATAACCTTTTAAACAGCACCAATGTTTTGTCAATACCTCAACTCGTTTCAAAGATATACCACTTTCATTTTTGCCATTCCAAGGCCTATAACTCCTAAACTACACGAGACCGACAAAAATTTTGGAACATGTGTACCGTTATCAAGTAGCTCAAGTTTTTTTTTTTGATTTTTTGGGTATTAGTGCTGACTCCAACAAGCCAAAAAAAAATGTCGCTCTCCCTTGGGGGCGGGGCTGGAGCCCCTTGAAATTTGAAGTAAAATCGTCTATATCTCCGAAACTATGTAAGATGTTTGATATTAGTACCATTTGAAAGCTAATGAAAATGTCATTAATTTATGTTAAATAACTTTTTATAGAAATATGTATAGTTTTATAAGTAAACGCATGTTAAGGTTTTTAGTACTATTTTTTGAGATAAAATAATTTTTTCTGAACAAAAATGTTTAATTAACCCAAGCAAATATAGTAAAATTAAGATGACATGTATTATAAGCTTTTTAAAAAAAATTTTTTCTTTTAAATCGGTGAAATATTTATAGAGAAAATGCGATTTTTAAGGTAAGTACGAGTATAAACTACTTTTTTCAACTTTTACTACTATGCATATTTTCAACAATACGATTCTACTAAGTGTGCAACGTTGAGTCAGATGATTGCAGCAATGACGCGATTTACCATTATTTCTTTATTGGTGTGGTATCTTCAAATTACTATTTAATTTGCGATGTCCACTATTAACATGTATGGAAATAAGTCCGCAGCCGAAAAATTTGAAGAAAAATCGCGGGATTTTTATAAAACGAAATAGAAATAGCGCCGGGGGCGAAAAATTTTGAAGAAAAATTGCGCGATTTTTCCTAAAAATTTTTAATTTTCAAAGAATATAAAAACTGAAAGAAATAGCGCCGCAGGTGAAAAATTTTGATGAAAAATCGCGCGATCTTTTTAAAAAATTTTTAATTTTTGAAGAATATAAAAATTGAAAGAAAAAAAGTTGTATTAAAAATTTTAATTGAAGATTTCTTCAAAAGTAAACGATTTTATATAAAATGTTATTTGACATAAATTAATGACATTTTTATTAGCTTTGTAACGATACCAATATCATCCCAATATCTGTTATAGTTTAGGAGATATAGGCGAAAACATTTAAAACTTTGAAGAGCTATAACTCCTAAACCATAAGAGAGCGACAAAAAATTGCTGTTGTTGATGGGATCAGCGCCTAAAACAACAACAAAAAATACAAAAAATTGGACCTAGTGTCAAACGGTAAATATAAGCCAAAAATATGTCTGCAGAGATAAGAATCTCGGCTTTCCTAATATTGACATAATATATTGGTTAATTTTACAGAGAAAAAAAATTAATGAATAGATAAAAATTAAAAATTTAATTGTTGGGATCAGCGCCAAAAACAACGGAACATATTTAACGTTATCAAGTAGCTCCAATTTTTTCGTTGATTTTTTGGGTATTAGTGATCTTTGTCCTGACCCCAACAAGCCAAAAAAAAGTGTCGCTCTCCCTTGGGAGCGGGGCTGGAGCCTCCTGAAATTTGAAATAAAATCGTCTATATCTCTGAAACTATAAAAGGTATTTGTATGATATCATTAAACGACTCAGTACCATTTGAAAGCTAATGAAAATGTCATTAATTAATGTTAAATAACTTTTAATTGAAAAATGTATAGTTTTATAAATAAACGCATCTTAATGTTTTTAGTACTATTTTTTTAGATAAAATAATTTTTTCTAAACAAAAATGTGCAATTAACCCAAGCAAATATAGTAAAAATAAGATAACATGTATTTTAAGCTTTCGAAAAAAACTTATTCCGTTCAAATCGGTGCAGTATTTATGGAGAAAATGCAATTTTTAAAGTAAATTGAAACTACTTTCTTTGACTTTTACTACTATGCATTTTTTAATAATACGATTCTACTAAGTGTGCAACATTGAGTCTTAGAAATGGAAATAACGCCGCAGCCGAAAATTTTTTTAAAAAAATCGCGGGATAAATCGAATTGAAAATAGCACCGCGGGCGAAAAATTTTGAAGAAAAATCGCGCGATTTTCCTTAAAAATTTTTCATTTTCGAAGCATATAAAAATTTAAATTAAATACTTTTTTTTCATTTTCAAAGCATATAATAATGTAAAGAGATGTAAAAGAGATATAAATAATGTAAATCTTAAGAAATAGCGCTGCAATTAAAGTCTATTCTCACTTTGTTATTAACACCACCACAACCATTACGTCAAACATAGTGCATAGTACCAGAGACGCATTATTGTAGAAAGGTATAAGATAATTTGAGAAAGTAGTTTATTATCAATTTAAAAAGAGTTGTCTTCATAACTACAGCACCGATTTGAACAAAATAAATTTTCTTAGAACGCTTAAATGACATGTTGTCTTATTTTTAGTATATTTGCTTGGGTTAATTACACATTTTTGTTTGGAAAAATTATTTTATTTAAAACAATAGTAATAAAAATCTCAAGTTACGTTTATTTATAAAACTATACATATTTCGATAAAGTGTTTTTTAACATAAAGTAATGACATTCTCAATAGCTTTCTAATGGTACTAATATCATACAAAGTCTTATATAGTTTCGGAGATATAGACGATTTTATTCAACTTTCAAGGGGCTCCAGCCCCGCCCCCAAGGGAGAGCGACATTTTTTTGGGGTTATTGGGGTCAGGACAAAGCACAAATACCCAAAAAATCAACAAAAAAATTGGAGCTACTTGACAACGGTAAACATCAGCCAAAACAACAATAACAACAACAAATAATTGGAGCTAGTGTCAAACGGTAAATCTGTTATATATTTTTTTCACCAGTATCGCCAATACGCGGAAAAGCCTGTATGCAAAAAACTTCACATTACCGAGAGGATTTTGCTTATTGATGGTTATGATCTCTGCCGCGGCCGAGGGCCGCCAATACGCGGAAATACGATACGAGAAACTGATTTTAATACGATACCACTCTGCAAGTAACTGGCCGGTACAGTTTTATGTCGACATGTATGCAAGCGAACGACTGTGATGTGTACATATGTACATATATCACTCGGTGCCCCAGGTTCAATATCTTTAAATCAAACTAAGTTAGAGCACTATTTCACGCGGCATAAGTTAAGAATAGGTGCCTAGCTCCGATTTAAAAAAAATTGTTTTGCGGGATAGCCCTAATCGCCCCTAGTCTAAAGATAATGAAAATTTTTGTCGGTCTCGTGTATTTTTTTTGTGGGATAGCCCTGATCGCCCCTAGTCTAAAGATAATGAAAATTTTTGTCGGTCCCGTGTAGTTTAGAAATTATAGGTCCTGGAATGCCAAAAATGAAAGTGCTATATCTTTAAAACGAGTTCAGATAGCGACATAACATTGGTGCTGTTTAAAAGGTTATTTTAAGGCCCTTCTTTTATCTTATAAATATTTTTGTGATTAATGCCATTTTTACGGAGATAATTAAACTTTTTTAAAAAAATTGCTTACTTTGTTTAATAAAAGAATTTTTTTCTCCTTTAAGTGACAATTAAGGTATAAAATAAAATTACTTTTTCTATAGACCATAACATTACCTTAAAAACGATATATAATATGTTTGGGTATCTTTCGTATTTTTAAGCCAATTATTAAAAATATATAAAACTTCTGTGATTGCTTGCTTACAAATACTGTATACGAGTACTGCGAAGTTGCTGTTTACATGGGAATATTCAGGTTTATAATAAAAACATATAATAAAAATACGACTTCAAATTACCGAGAGGATTCTGCTGATTAAGGGTTATGATCCCTGCCGCGGCCGAAGGCCACTAATACGCGGAAAAACCTTAATGCAAAAAAATTCACATTACCAAGAGGATTCTGTTGATTGACGGTTATGATCCCTGCCGCGGCCGAAGGCCGCCAATACGCGAAAAACCTTTATGCAAAAAAATTCACATTACCAAGAGGACTCTGCTGATTGACGGTTATGATCCCTGCCGCGGCCGAAGGCCGCCAATACGCGAAAAAACCTGTATACAAAAAGCCTCACATTACCGAGAGGATTCTGCTGATTGAGGGTTGTGATCCCTGCCGCGGCCGAAGGCCGCCAATACGCAATGAAACCTGTATGCAAAAAGCCTCACATTACCGAGAGGATTCTGCTGATTGAGGGTTTTGATCCCTGCCGCGGCCGAAGGCCGCCAATACGCGGAAAAACCTGTATGCAAAAAGCCTCACATTACCGAGAGGATTCTGCTGATTGAGGGTTATGATTCCTGCCGCGACCGAAGGCCGCCAATACGCAGGGAAACCTGTATGCAAAAAGCCTCACATTACCGAGAGGATTCTGTTGATTGAGGGTATCGAAAGTAGTAAGTGTACCATATTATATATCGTTTTAAAGGTAAAACATCAGGCTTTTTAGAAATATAATCTATTCTGTAACTTAATGTATTCGTTTAGGAGAAAAAAATTATTGTTTCTAGGAAAAATGGACATATTTTCAGAAATATTGGTATAACATCTTAAACGTTATGATATGGATAAAAAGGCGTTAACATAAATAGTAGGCAGTAAAAATACCTTTCAAACGGTATCTTCCTCGTCCCGATATCTCACTTAGTTACTGAGATATTAAGCTTTTAGTAGTTGCATTTATTTGACTTTTGAATGTTTCTAACTCCAAGATGGCTGACTTCCGACAAAAAAAATGGCTACTTCCGGTCCTAACGGTAAAAAGTAACGGTAAAAAAAATTTTTTAAAAATCAGAGCTAGGCACCTATTCTTAACTTGTTCCACGGCACCAACTGTACGCTATCTGAACTCGTTTTAAAGATGTAGCAAAAAATGTTCACCACCTTTGGACGCGTATTTTTTTTTAATTGGAACTAAATTTGGCACCTACATATTCTTAATTTATACAAAATTTTCTATAAAAAGAAAGATAATACGTTTACAACGGTCCTATATCATCCGGATATCTTGTACAGTTTAGGAGATATAGAGTGTAAATCCTCAAACTTTATAGGGGTATAACTCCGAAACCAGACGAGAGCGACCAAAAATTCTATTGTTGTTGGGATCAGTGCCAAAAAAACAAAACAACAATAACAAAAACAACGACAAAATTCGAGTTTGAAATTTGCTGAATCTGTTCCAAATTTATTTCTATTTTATCAATAATTGATGAACGTAACTGCATGAAAGTCATGCATGAATTTTTACACAAGAATTTTTAAAAATTTAATTCGTTTCTCTTCATTTCTATATCACGCGATTTCAATAAATATGGTCAACACGACTGGAGACATTGATGGATGCATTAGCGCGGTCCTATGTTTATTGCTTTGGTTTTATATTGGTTTTTCTATTTCTCGTAGTTTCCTACGCACGACTTTTCTTTCTCACCAAACTTTTAAAACAAAGAATAATATAAAAAGATCAAATCGTTTCGCATTCCATTGCGATGGACTAATATTCTATTATTCTTTATTGAACTTATTATTTGATACTATATCGTTCCATTTCACTTCCAATATATTTAAAAATTCCTAAGCTGTTAAAATCCACACAAAAGAAATTTATTAATTCAAGGGCTAGCTGTTTCTGGTTCCAGCCGTCCAACAATTTAAAACAAAAATGTGCGACTTCGTCTCAAATCAAAACTTGAACACAACAAAATGCATCTTTCCTTCCGTAGCCAGCTGAGCTAGCGTAATAGGTAACGTCATTCCCCAAAATTTGTTTTAAAACAATAGGAAATTTTTTCCTTATGCTAACGTCAGACAGAACGCGATTTCCGCTGCGAGACGCAATTTTCGCGCTGTAATCTGGTGGTCAAATAGAGCGCGAATCGGTACAAGGTGAAGAAATCATCAGCGTGTATATACAGATAGCAAGATGAAAAATATAGCCTGAACACAGTCATTTCGTCGACGATGAGCGATGATAGTTGTGAAACAAACAAAAACAGAAGAACAAGACGTACTATGTGGCTAAGGAATTAGAACACGAGCGACTACCGACGTTGCTTTCGTCGACGAAAGCAACGAAATTTTATTTTTTTCTCGTCTCCCATAAGAGCCAATGGCTGCATTCAGGACAACAAGCTGTGTTGGCTTTTTCTTGTCAGAATAAATCATGTGCTCTGAATACGTTTGCTGAGTCTTTGCTGAAAAACAACAACATTTAAACAACAACAACACTTTATGCCAAATTCCACGTGGCCGCCACACGAGAAGTACACAAAACACTGAAAATGAGTGACAGAGAAGAAAGTTCTGAGCAGATCCAGCATACAAATTTTTGGCTAGAAAAAATGGCGACGGCTTTGTCAGCCCTTCTGACCTTTCTAACCCCCTCAGACAAAAAAACAGAAAAAAGCCAACACAGCTTGTTGTCCTGAATGCAACCAATGTAATTTTGACACTAGCGACGTTTTTTGTAGTCAACGAAATTTGACTGTGTTCAGGCTAATAGAAACAAAGTTTCAATTGTATTACGATAATAGCCTGAACACAGTCAAATTTCGTTGACTACAAATGACGTCGCTAGTGTCAAAATTACATTGGCTCTTATGGGAGACGAGAAAAAAATAAAATTTCGTTGCTTTCGTCGACGAAAGCAACGTCGGTAGTCGCTCGTGTTCTAATTCCTTAGCCACATAGTACGTCTTGTTCTTCTTTTTTTGTTTGTTTGACAACTATCATCGCTCATCGTCGACGAAATGACTGTGTTCAGGCTATAACTTATAATCTTAATAGCCTGAACACAGTCATTTCGTCGACGATGAGCGATGATAGTTGTCATACGCTATCGGCCAAACACAAACATATTTTCATAGCGAAAGCGAAGGGCGATGAGAGCTGTCAAAGTTCTCGAGCGGTTTTCATCCTGTTGAGATTTCACAGAAAATTTGGTGCAGTTCTTTTTCATTAATATTGTAACAACGTCTTTTCTAATTGATTATTAATAAATAATAATAAAGAATTTCTATATATATTTCAATATAAATTTCAATTTGTTTTTGTTTCTGTTATTTAACCCATAAAAGGTTATTATCCTTGGACTGATTAAACGGTTGATAATTTTCTAATCCTGTAAAGTCAAAAGTGTCAAAAATGTCAATTTTTGTAAACAAACAAAAAAAAGAAGAACAAGACGAACTATGTGGTTCGACGAACTACTACGATGGAAGTAGAAATAGAGCGACCACCGACGATGGTTTCGTCGACGAAAGCAACGAATTTTATTTTCTTCTCGTTTGCCATAAGAACCAATGTAATTCTGACACTAGCGACGTCATTTGTAGTCAACAAAATTTCACTGTGTTCAGGCTATAACCCTCTGGCAGCTCCGAGAATTGTAGAACTGTACTCACACACTCACAAAACACTAACACAAGTAGGATGCCAGTAGTTCATGTCTCCAAGGCACCTTTGAAAACGCTTGCACGACATATGTCGACATATGTTTATATAAAGGCTCACAGAGGCATTCTGAGATTCGAGGTGAATCGTTAAACTATCTCGGCAAAAAAGTCACGAAAAAGGGAACGAGGCATTCCAAGATTCACGAAACTCGAATCGTCTTTTGCTTTTACTGCAGTTTGAGCTCAAGATGACATTTTCAGTGCTAGGAGGCAAAACTTTGATTATTGTAGTTATGTTGAATAAATAAAAACCTAAAAAAATTATTTTTTTTCGCGAAAAACAAAGTTATAAACGTTACCAAAATATAGAATATACATCGTGAATTATATGTAGAGTAATATTTGTGTTGTTTTATATTATTTCGCTTAGATTTTAGCAAAAAAAATTACCATTGTTTTTTTTGTTAGAAATTGTTCAACACTGTACGAACTTGTGAACAATGGAAAATTCCACTTGTATTGCACAGTTCAAGTGAAAACATTCCGTGTATGTACATATATTGTTGAATATTTTGATTGGCCTGTCACTTGTATGCGTTGGTGAAATATTCAGAACCCTCGCTAATTAAAATTGTGTATGTGTTACTTTTGTGCTCTGTTCATGCACCACTACCATGCTCTTCATCTCCCTCGCCAACAAGCGACGGTTTAATGCAAGCAGAATTGTTCTCGTGTGATAAGCTTCATTGAAAAACATGGATTCTTCAGTGGAATTTTTTGCTGAAGACTCTGAGAAGGAATTAATTCGCGTTCGAAATCAAAATTGGAATTAGTATTATTTATAACAATTATGTATATACTATTTCTTATCTATTTTATAAATAAAAATAGAAAGTAATACCTATACAAGTGAATCAAAAAATATATAACCAGATTTTTCATTGAAATATTACATTTTAATTAGGGAACGAGAGCTAATTTCTGATCGTCTTTTTTAGGAGAAGAAATCCGATAAAATCGTCTCTTGGAATACCAAAAGACGATAATTTCAACGTTTTACAAGAATTTTAACTATTTCGGTGAATCTTGGAATACGAAAGACGATTTCAATCGTCTAAAGACGATTTGAAAGACGATTTCAATAGTTCGTGAATCTTGGAATGCCTCTGTAAGACGATTTGAGAGACGATTTCAATAGTTCGTGAATCTTGGAATGCCTCTGTCAGTTTAATAGACTCCGTTTGCGTGCGTATCCGTCAGAAATCTCACGCAGAAAAGTTGAAATATGTATATGTAAACATATGGGATAAGTTTCATAGAGTCCGTGCGTTTACAACAACAATTGTTATAGTTGTAATAGATTTCTGACGGATACGCACGCACGTTCACTTTCCTTTTCAGATCATTTTAGGATATTCTTTTCGATTAAATATGGGAAACCCAAGAACGAACCTTTTAGGAACCTTAAAAAGACAGACTGGGACATTTTCTCCAATCTGGCTAGTCTAAGGTTATTGAAATGTAACAAGAGAGACAGGGCCGAGAGCACTGAAGACCTCGTCACTCTTTTGACGTGTAGTCTGAACAGCGCGTTTAAATCCTCCTGTCCAATCAGCCATCCACGCAGGAAAACCAACGCAGTCCGGTGGACTCCTGAACTGATGGCTTTGAGGAAGAATACCAAGAGACTTTTTAACAAAGCTAAACTGACTAATAATGATATAGACTGGGCTTTGTATAAAGCCAGTCTTAAGATCTTTAAAAGCAGAACCAGAGCTGTCAAGAGAGACTCATGGAAATCATACTGTGAGTCGATCTGTGAGGTCAACGCGGCGGAAAGATTACGGCGGATTTTGTCCAAGGACAAAAAAATCTTCTGGACCGGACGGAGTCATACCAGCCATGTTGCAGCGATCGCTTAGCACAATAAAGCCGTAAATAATTTTAGTGAGACTCTTTAGAAACTGTTTGAGGGATCGTTATATCCCACTGGCGTGGAGAAACGTCACGGTTATATTCATACCAAAAGCTGGTAGACCGACTCATTTCTCCCCTAAAGATTTCAGACCGATCACTCTCTCATCATTTCTTTTAAAAACACTTGAGAGACTGGTCGATCTTTACCTAAGGAACCAGATCACACGACGTCTTTTTCAGCACGCTTACCTAAAGGGCAAATCTGTGGAAAGTGCACTACACTGTGTGGTTGGTGCGATTGAAAAAACCATTGCATGTAAGGAATACACGTTGGGCTTTCCTCGATATAGAAGGTGCCTTCAATAACGCTAAAACCAAAGCGATCATTGAAGCCCTCAAATCGTTTGATGTGCCGATCTTCATCATTGACTGAATTAGTGAAATGCTTCATAGCAGACTTAATAATGCCAGTATGGGAACTAGTACCCTTAGGAGGGGGGCCACCAGAGGAACTCCTCAAGGGGCCATAGCGTATGCAGACGACATAGCCATACTTGTTTTTGGCAAATTTTTGTCTACTATAAGTGAGCTAATGTCCGCCGCCTTGGAGAAAATTTCTAGATGGGCGCATAAGCGAGGCCTTGGCATCAATGCATCAAAGACGGAGCTTGTGATTTTTACTATGAGAAATAAGATTTTTGACTTTAGACTGTCCCATATCGAGGGCAAAACATTAAGTCTATCAACGAAAGTAAAATATCTCGGTATATTTCTTGATAGCAAGTTATCTTGGAAAGAGAACACAGCTGAGAGAATAAGGAAAGGAATGAACGCTTTCTACGCCTGTAAGAAGGCCATAAGCAGATATTGGGGACTGCCGCCTAACATAGTATACGGGTTATATACGGCAATTATAAGGCCAATTCTTACTTATAGCTGTATCGTCTGGTGGAAAGCGATAGAAAGAAGCAGCAATCTCAATGTCTTATATAAGGTTCAAAGATGTGCAACTATGGGGATTACAGGAGCAGCAAAAAGCACACCGCAGGCAGGATTGGATATGTTGTTACATATACTACCCCTGGATCTGTACATTATGGGCTCAGCGGGCAAGAGCTTCCTAAGGATTAGGGAGCTGAGGCTCTGCAAGGAGGCCTCCTATGGACATGCGAGTGTTCTGAAAGCACTAGGAAGAATCAACAGCGGTCCCGGGCTCGACTTGTCTCGCCAACGGACTACCTACTGAATACATAGATATGATTTTGATGGTATCTCTGCTTTTTCATTTCCTGACAGGGACGAGTGGCTATCCGGTGTTGGTTTACAACAAGAGGGTTGTAAACTTTTTACGGACGGTTCAAAAACGGCAGAGGGAATGGGAGCGGGCTTCTTTTCGGACACACTGCGGGTACAGCAATCGTTTAGACTGCGGAACGAATGCAGTGTGCTCCAAGCAGAAGTCTATGACATTGAAAAAGCAGCCTCCTATGTCATGCAGGAAGGGATAACACATTCGGTTATCAATATCTGCGTTGATAGCCAGGATGCATTGAAATCTCTGAAGTCAGAGTCGGTGAAATCAGGGATTGTACTGAAGTGTAGGAACACGCTGAAGAATCTGAGAAGGGTATACACCTCTTCAATGAACGCTCAGTACTTCCTCCGATATCCCACCTAAAAAGATCAATCGACGTTATAGTAAACGGGAGAGCAAATAACCTCTGGAGAGACAGAAATGACTGTTTCGTCTCTCGTAACCTATGGCGAGAGTTAAACTGAAGCAATTCAAAGTGTCTTCTCTCTCTTAGAAGAGACCAGCTGCGAATCGCGGTAGGGGTAATTACAGGGCACTGCGCCATAGGCCACATGATGGCAAAATGTAGATCATGCAATGACCCTGATGAGGAAGAGACGGTATACCATCTACTCTGCCGTTGTCCAGCGCTTGCAAGCCGCCGTTTCCAGTCACTGGGAACTTGTTTCTGCTCTGAGCTCACGGACGTCGCGGAGTTTCCAATACCGAGTCTCGTTAAATTTATTCTGAGCGCTAAGTCAGCGTTTACCAACCCCACCTGAGATCCTTGACAATCAGTGGCAGGGAATAAAGGTCCGACAGATCATCTGTTAGGTACCACAAACTTTCAAAGGCAATCACAATGGGCCAAAACCTAACCTAACCTACACTTTATCATACACACAGTAAGGTCTTAATCGCCAGCAAAGGACTTCAATTCCTCCACCCTTAATTCCTTAAAAGGAATTAAAATCTTCAATTCTAAATCCAATTCCAAAGAATTGGGACTTACAATTCCATTCCATGTGAAAGGAATTTCTTTGCTCAATTCCAAGTCCAATTTCTTTCAAAAGGAATTGAGGCGCACTCAATTCCATTCCTTTTGCTTGAAAAGTACTTAATTCCAAAGTCCTAATTCCTTGGAATTGGAATTGAGGTGGAATTTAATTCCCAAAGGAATGAGTACTCCCCAGCTCTGGCCAGAACCTACGTGTTCGTTAACATTTTTGAAATGAACTTGTACTTGCCCGTTTAAACTCGCTTGCAAGTTGCTGCTCATTTTTGAAACATGTATGCAATTTCGAAGACAATACGTATTCTCAACTTGCAAGGAATTATTGGCATGTGTAAACGCAGGGTAAAGTAAAGTATAGAATATACTACAATCCTAACCCGCCTAAACTTGTCCATTTTCAGATATGTGCCCATAATTATGAAAATGTTTTAAGTGGTTAGTGGTTAAGTGGTTAAATGGTTACTTTTCGCGTTTAAAGATTTGCATTTTATTAAATTAAAAAATATTTTCATACTATACCTCAAAATGTCTGAGGCAATATTTACTTCTGAGATATCAGCTTTTTTGGTGATTCTGAAATTTTTTGTGTAGCTTGTAAGGAATAGTGGTTCTTTAAGGCTACAAATGACTTATACCAGTTTTAAAATTTAAAAAATGAGAAGCATACTAGGTCTTCTGAGTGAGACGAATAACTTAATCCAAAAAAAATAATTAATGCCATAATTGTAATCAGCGACCTCAAAACCTTATATTAGCACGTAATTGTGCTGTTTAAATCAAAATTCTCTTAAATCGGACTTTTGGCCACCTTCTCAGGTCTCCCACCCCATAGTGCGTCGTCGAGGACATCTGCAAGACAGGGCTATCACCCTTATTCCCAGAGACGATATCGAAAATCGAAATCGTTTCGAAAATCGTCTTTTTTTATATGCAAAACAAAAACAAAAAACGTCTTTTTGTTGATATCGTCTCTTGGATTAAGGGTTATGTTCGTCTCCGAAGACATTTTCATACGAATGTCGCAATTGTCTTCGACGACAACAAGAGCGACAGTGTCCTCAATATTGTCTGCGACGACAATTAACGATATTTCAGATAAATATTAATTTAAATTTTATTTATAAATTGTTGTAAATGACCACGCACTGTTGCGAGAATCGAATGCACTATTCAGAGCCGCTTTGTTTGTCATATTTTTTTTTATATCAATCACAATTCAAAATCAACGAACGACTGAAAATCGGAAAAAAATTGAAGTATAGTTGAAAAGTCATAACAAATACTCGTTGCTATGCTTAATTTTTAATTTTTGGTTGCTTACAAGACAACCTGCTGGATGTGTCCCTCACAATGTCCGATTGGGGCCAGTTTGCATTCCGTGTTCCTAAACATGTCGCCAATGAAAAATTTTGCCGACAAATAGGAATTTGTCTTGCAAGATGTCTTCGAGGATGATGTCTTCGACGAAGCTTTGAACTGCTGGGATATTTTGTTAATTTTTACAACGCACCGCGACGCGAAGATCTATACGCCACGAAAGTAAACAACGTTTTTTCTCTGACTGACGTGCTTATGGGATTTCTGTGTAATACCACCGGGCGAAAGTTTCTCCCCGCATCGCGTCGCGTTCTGTCTGACGTCTGCTTTATAGTTCGAACATAGTGTGGTCGTTGAAATCAGCGACCAGCGACTAGAGTTGTCAGACGCCAGAAGTTGATTACAATCAAGTCGCTTGTTGTAGCGATTAAAGCTATCATTTGAACAGAAAATATTTTGTGGTTGTGAGTGTGGTTCTTGTAAACAAATCAAAAAAAGAAAAACAAGCAAGTTCTTTTTTTTTTCGTTTCCCATGAGAACCAATGTAATTTTGACAGCGACTAGTCGCCAGCGACCTGACTGTGTTCAGGCTATTATGAATGATTTTAACTATCCAATGTTATTGATATGTTATGATATTTTTGATGTTTTAGTTTATTGAAAATCAATCAATGAGAAAATTATTTGATATTTTCTCGACAACAAAATACATCACATTCTTTATATAGAAACAAATATATGAAGAAGTAAGGTATGTAAAGTACAGAGTATCTCATTTATAACACTTCCGCTATATGAAGGTACTGTCAGACCCAGTAGAGCACAGCAATGAGTGTGTTTTGAGAGAGGTAGCCCTTTCGTTATTATGTCGGCAACCATCTCATCAGTGCTTAAATATTGGATCTCCAGTTTTCGCTCATTAATTATGTCTCGCACAAAGTGATGTCGAATATCTATGTGTTTTGAACGTGCGTGGTATGTGCCATTTTGTGAGAGATTAATAGCACTTTTGTTGTCACATCTCAGTACTAAATCTTGATTTGTACCGTACATTTCGTTGAATAGGGATTTTAGCCACAGAACTTCTTGTGATGATGCAGCTAAAGCCATGTATTCGGCCTCTGTTGTCGAAAGTGCGACGGTAGGTTGCTTCTTCGAATTCCAGGTCACACTTGCACCTTGAAATTGAAAGACATAGCCAGTCTTCGATTTCCTGTCATCTGTGTCTCCGGCCCAATCAGCATCAGAGAATCATTCTAGATGTCCATTGATATCTCTCGTGAATTCGAGCTTATAGTTGCTCATGCCTTTTATGTAGCGCAGAACGCGCTTGACAGCTTTCCAGTGTGCCTTGCCATGATTGTTATTGAATTTTGACAGCGCTCTCACTGCAAAAGGTAGGTCAGGTCTGCTTACTTGAGCGGCATACATGATGCTTCCAATAGATTCTTGGTACGCAACTAAAAGTTTGTCTAGTTCCGCGGATTCTGAATCTCCCATATTGGAGCGTTCCAAAACATCTTTGATGTACTGCTCCTGTTCGATCCATAATTTTCCTTTCCTGCGGTCTTGTGTAGTCACTATACGGTCTTGTTTGTAAACAGAAGTATGTCATCAACGTATATTGCTACGTACGTTATATCACCATCCTTTCGTTTGTAGTGGATGCAGGGATTTGTTCTTGATTGCGTTAGTCCCATGGATTTTAGAGTTCTGTCTAGTTTCTTATTCCACAGACGACTTGCTTGTTTTAGCCCGTATAGTGACTTTCGTAGTCTGCAGACCTTTCCTTTATCTGCATTGAAGCCTTCTGGGAACTTCATGTAGATTTCCTCGTTGAGTTCGCTTTGTAAAAATGCAGTGACCACGTCCATTTGGTCAATGTCAAGGTTGAATCTAGTGGCTAGACTAGTTTTGATGTTCGCAGTACCCGATGAAGGTTGCTTCTTTTCCTTTGGCATCCAGTTTCTTAATCTTCTCCTTAGGGATGTGGATGATGGCTTTGCATCCAAATATTTTTATATGCTTCAGATTTGGTTTCTTTTTGGACCAGGCTTCTTCTGGTATTATATATTCCAGACCTTTACATGGCGTGCGGTTTACTAAATAGATCGCTGTATTTGCAGCTTCAGCCCAAAATTGTTTTCCAAGTCCGGCTTCGATGAGTAGCTTGATTTCTCGATGATTGTCCTATTCATTCGTTCCGACATTCCATTTTGCTGGGGTGTGTACGGAACCGTAGTTTGGTGTTGAATTCCGCTGCGTATAAGAATTTGTTGCATTTTCTTGTTGCAATATTCTGTTCCGTTATCGCTCCGAAGTACTTTAATGCGCTTAGCTTTTTTTTGAATTCTATAAATTGGTCGACCAATTCTTTTTTGGTTTTTATGAAGTAGACGAATACCTTTCGCGAAAAATCATCGATGAACGTGAGCATGTATCGTGAGCCTCAAAATGACTTTTGTTCCGTTGGACCGCAAAAATCTGTGTGGATCAGTTCAAGTGTTTTCGTGGCTCTCCTGCCGATGTCTTTGAAGGGTAGTCTTGCCATCTTTGGCATCTTTGATGCAAGAAATGCAATTCTCGCTTAATACTCCACAGGTATTAATACCATTCACTACCCCAGAGATCATCCTCTTGATGACATCGTTGCTTGCATGTTCTATGCGCTTGTGCCAGATTTCAATGTCTGTAGTTTTCGCTTTTATGCTGTAAGCGCTTTCTCTTTTGACTTTGTTTAGTCGACTCTTGTTGCAACTACATCGCCGTCAGTGTCGATTACTTTGCAGCCTTTGTCGTTGAACCGTACCTCATGCCTTTTTTTGACTATCTTGAAAATTGAGAGTAAGTTGATGCATAATTCAGGAACGTTCAGGGATTCTGCAATGAGTTGTTGGTGCTTGTGACCTGGTGGTGGCGGAGTATTTTTCCCTCTTTGGCGTGTCTTGTGATCATAAATATAATAAATCAAAATCTGTAATATGTCTGCCAATAATAAGAAACTCGTCGGCAACAATGTTGCTGGGTCTGGTAAAAGAGAGACAAGAAGCAATACTCTCTCCATCGTCACCTCGCATAATGTTGCTGCAAGTCCCGTTACACCCGCTAGTAATGCTCTTCGAGATGGTGAGTCTTCACTTATGAGAATCTTGGACTCTAAGCTTGCTGAATTGCGTGAGAGCCTTGTAGATCAAATCACTCTTTCTATAAAGAAAACTGAAGAGCACATAATGGACAGATTTGGTGAGTTAACTGCAGAGGTAGCTAATATCAAAATGACACTAAAGGGAGCATTGAAGCGCATATCAAGTGTTGAGGCAAAAAATTCTGAAGTGGTTGAGCTTCGAGCTGAGATTGCTGAACTTAAGACTTCTTTTATTAAACATGAGAATGTTGCTGTCTCCTCTGATGTTGTTATTACTGGCATCCCTCCAGAGACTAATGAAAACTTAAAGACGGTATTCTCAAATATTTGCGATGCTGTTGGTCTTAAGGGCAATGAAGTCCCAATTGTTCGCGATATTTTCCGAATTGGAAATAAAAATAGAAAAAACGAGAAATCCAGTGAAAATGTCAAAAGTGGGCAACTCATTGTTAAACTACAGTCCCCTTATGATCGCTCGAGGTTCCTGAGAACAATTTCTCTTACTTGCCGACAAAAACATCGAGCGCTTACTCTTAATGAGTTGGGCTTGCATGGCGATAGCAAGGTTTATATTCATGAAAGTCTTTCTAAATCTCTGAGAGAAGTGCTGCGTTTTGCTCTTCAACAAAGACACGATAAAAAGCTACATGACGTATTTACACTCCGTGGTAAAATATTTATTAAACTAGCTCCAGATGGTAACCCGATTCTCGTCGAAGATATTCCTAGTATCCAGTCCCAAGCCGGCATTGTATAAGTTTTTTTTTCATTTACGAAAAATTTAATGTGTTATTATTGTTTCTCTTCTTCTACCTCTTTTTCAATACTTCCTCTACACTCTCCCATCTGTTATTACTCTCTCTTCCTCTTTTCCGATAAGAAAAATAATAGACTAGCTTTGAATATTTGTTGCTTGCTGTATGTGCTTAATCTGCATTTATTATCATCTGAATTCTGCTAACTACAGGGACGGCGTTGACAATAGAACACTCGTGGAAATTATTACTAATATGAAATCAGGCTTAAAAGTGGTACATTTTAATGCTAGGAGCTTAAATTCATCAAAATTAGACTATGTAAGGCATGTGTTTGAGTCTTCGACTGTTGACATCATCTGCGTATCAGAGACTTGGTTTTTACCTAATATCAATGATTCTATTTATGCTATTAAGAACTTTAACCTACTTAGAAACGACAGATGTGGGAAAAAAGGTGGGGGGGTTGCTATTTACACTAAAAAAAATTTAAATGTAAAACTGGTCAGTAAGTCTACTTCTGACAGTAGTGTAGAATATATCAATGTTTGTGTTTCTGACACTGTAACAAAAGTTTTGGTTTCATGCGTGTATAACCCTTCTAGATGCTGCATTTTAGACAATTATTTCTCCGATCTTTTGAATGTTATTATTGACTTCTCATATTTTATAATTTGTGGCGATTTCAACATAAACGTCCTAAATGATGACAACACCTCTAGAGTGTTTCGCGATAATATCAAGTCCCTCGGATTATCTATTGTAAACGATTGCATGCCGACTCGGTTTTCTTCCAATGATATTCCTAGTCTTTTAGACTACTTTATAGTCTCTGATAGTTCACGTGTAGTCCTGTTTGATCAGTTATACTTTGTTTCGGATCATGATTTAATTATTTGTACTGTCAATATTCACTTGAATCGTAATACGCAAAACTATTTTTATTATCGTGATTTGAAATCTGTTAGTTTTCAGGCCCTATTCTCCGACATATGTCTAATGCCGTGGAGTGATATCTTGTTTTCTTCCTCTGTTGACGATAAATTGTCGCTATTTGTGAACTTTGTCAATAGCTTATTTTTGAAACATGTACCCTTGAAATTAGCTACTGGAATGAGCTCTTCGTGTCCTTGGTTTAATGCTCAGGTACTCACTGCTCTTCGTAAACGAAATAAGTTGCGTAGCGTGTGGGTTAAAAATTCCACGCCCGAGAGTTGGGAAAACTATCGTAGGGCCAGAAATGACTCAGTACGCCTCATAAAACAAGTAAAAGTCTCTCACTACTCAAAGAAATTGAGAACATCCTTGCCTTCTAAGGTTCTTTGGAGGAATCTAACAGAACTCGGTATTCGCGCTTCTGAGAATAAATCATGCTCTATTGATCCCAATATCCTAAACAACTTCTTTCTCTCTCATCAATCGAATTTCGACAATACAACTCTTTCCAGTACAGTTGAAGAAATTGCAAGGATCCCTCCTCCGGTCACAGATAAATTTCAATTTTCTGGGGTTAGTGAGTACCAAGTGACCAAATGTCTTTATAAAATCACCTCTGCAGCCGTCAGTGTGGATGAAATAAATTTAAAATTTCTCAAACTAATCTTTCCGTATATTGTTGGTCCCTTTACACACATTGTCAATCATTGCTTTACCACCTCCACCTTCCCCAGTCTGTGGAAAAAGGCCATTGTTCTTCCCTTGGCAAAAAAATCTAGTGCTATCGAGCCAGCTGATTACAGACCTATTAGCATACTTTCTCCGCTATCTAAAGTCCTAGAAAATTTAATGGCAGAGCAAATGTCAGATTTCATTAATACGCATAACTTGCTAAACCCACTTCAATCTGGATTTAGAAAGGGTCATAGTTGCACTACGGCCATTCTAAAAATACTTGAAGATTTAAGACCCTCTTATGACAAGAATTTTCTGACAATCCTTTGCTTAATAGACTTTTCTAAAGCCTTTGATGTCGTCAATCACGAACTACTCTGCTGTAAACTAAAACACTTTTTTGGTTTT
Organism: Conops quadrifasciatus; assembly: GCA_949752815.1. Taxonomy (NCBI): domain Eukaryota; kingdom Metazoa; phylum Arthropoda; class Insecta; order Diptera; family Conopidae; genus Conops; species Conops quadrifasciatus. Next base: position 21,365,906 of record OX457077.1, on the reverse strand, counting down.
GATAATTGTGCAATACGATTAATAAATTGTTATTTGTCCAATAGATTGCAAAAGGTTAAAGTCAATAGTGGTTTTTCACAGTTTAGAGAAGTTAAATGCGGCGTACCGCAAGGCTCTGTTCTTGGACCGCTTCTGTTCTCTATGTTTGTGAATGACATCTTCGAAGTGTGCACTCATGCTTCTATTCATGCATACGCCGACGATGTACAAATTTATTTGTTGGGTCCGAGCAATAAAAAAGACAACCTTTTTAGGCGCTTGAATGATGACTTGAACAGCGTATATGATTGGACGATACGTAATGGTCTTCGGTTGAACGCTGCAAAATCGTATGCTTTGCCTATTCATAGGAAAAGTGTTAACCACTATGAACTTCCTGGAGTCTATATTAACACAAACAGGCTGAACTTCGTCACTAGTGTGGTGAATCTTGGTTTTTCCTTAAATTCCTCCCTGTCCTGTACTGACCATGTCAACATTGCTGTGCGTAAGATTTATTCAGTTCTAAGAAATCTAAAATCTGTTGCAGAATTCACTCCTACCTCTATCAGAAGTAAGCTGGTTATTCAACTTATTCTACCAGTCATAAACTATTTTTCGGTCGTCTACAGTAAACTCGATTCTCGGTCAATGTTAAAGTTATCAATTGCCTTTAATTATGCTACTAAATATGTCTATGGTCTTCGCAAGTTTGATCATTTATCAGATTATCGATGCAGTATATTGGGTTGTGATCTTGAATGTTACTATAAAATCAGAAACTGTATCTTTTTGCACAACGTAATATATACTAAGACTCCAAAATACCTATATGATAATATACAGTTCGGACAAACACAGAGGAACCTTCTTTTAATTACTCCTGCATTTAAATCATTAAATTCCTCAAGGTTCTTTTTTGTCAATGCCGTCAAATTGTGGAATTCTCTACCCAGAGATCTAAAACTTACATCCTCTAATGGCAGGTTTAGGCGCATGGTCCTGCAACATTTTTCGAATTGCAGCTAGTCTCTCGTTCTTATCTATTCTATTCTCATAACCTCTTTCTACCCTTTACCTCTCCTTTTCATCTTTTGTTTGTTAAATTTATTTCTTTAAATAGTAATAATTAAATTAAATAACTTTTAAATCTAATTATAACTTATTACCGTTGTATTTTAAATGTACTAAAAACGAATTTATATTCTTATTGTACTCAAAATTTGTAAAATAAACGTGTAGTACGTCCGCGAAAGATACGATTCTCGTTTTTGAGTTTGATGTTCGTACTAACATTTCCACCTTTCCAATTCCTTTAACGTGCATCTTGGAGTTATTCGCGACAGTTACTTCAGCATCTTGTGGATTGATTTTGCAAGTGAAGTCTTCGCTCTTTGAGCACATGTGAGCCGATGCCCCTGAGTCGGAAACCAGTCGTTGGTGCTCATCGTTCTGGCGGAAAAAGAGCTAAACATTGCTCCTTTCTGCTGTTGATGTCTTGACTTTTTCTTTGGGCAATTTATAGCGATATGGCCAAATTCATAGCAGTTGTAGCATTTCGGTCCTTTAAATGCTTTTTGTCCAGAAAATGCCGTTGCTTCAGTGTTGTTATCGGCTTTAACGTCTTGAATTAGCTTTAGTTTTACTGAATCGCCAGTGATTTTGATGCCTGAACTTTGTATGCCTATTATCACCGGCTTATATAGTAGTAGTAGTAGTAGTAGTAGTCCGGAAGTAGTAGCATCGATCCAATCCTTAGTCTCTTATCCGATCCAATCTCTTAGTTTATGTGCAGTGTTTAATATTCGTTGACATAGTCCTCCGTTGAAGGGAAGTCCTTTAGTTTCGTTGAGCAGAGTTTTTAGATCAGTCCGACTTTTCGTACTAATCCAGAGTCCTCGAACACATTTGCGAGCACCTCCCATATCTCTTTGGCATTAAAAAATTAATTCGGCCTTTGCTTGAATTAATTTGTCTGCAAATTTAACTGCATTTAACTGCAAATTTCCAATCCTCGAAGCTTTCGCTGCCTCGAAGCTTTTCTATTTCCTTGATGTTGAATGTTAAATGTTGACTGATTGTCCGCGATTTGTTGGTTAATCTTTTGTCTGATGGAACCTTTGAAGCCCACACTAATTTTTATTAATTATAATGTTTTTCCTGGGCCCATAACCTAATGGTTTATTTTATTGATAATCAATCAATGAGAAAATTATTTGATATTTTCTCGACAACAAAATACATCACATTCTGTATATAGAAACAAGTATATAAACAAGTAAGGTATGTGAAGTACAGAATATCTAATTTATAACAATTTTTTACTCATTCATTCATTCATTCGAGCTGTATCTAAAAACCATCGAGCTATTCACTCGTTGAATGTATTTCGAATTATAGCGTGTGCCAATTAATAGCTTTTAGCTCGGGGTAGGTAGTGCTGAAAAAATTTTCCGCTGGTAAGTAAAAAGTTTGTTTCTAGCTGTGTCAATTCGTCCAATTAATTTAATTTCAATTTCAAAAAAAATTAATAAGCATAAATCATGCACAGCAGTTTAAAAGATTAAATAGATTGATAAAATTAATCAATTAAATAGATAAATCAATTAAATAGATAATCAATTAAATAGATTAAATAGATAGATTGATTGATTGAATTGCTCCTACGTTTAATTAATGTACAATATTATTATTTGAATAGTTATTAAAATTATTATTTAATTGGCTATATTACTTTTTTTTCAACAATTAACTTTGATTTAGACTTTCAACGTTTTTAGGAAAATTAATAGTTGTAACCAGAGATAAGGAGATACGACACTCGATGACTCATCTCAAAAAATTTCGTTTTACGCGTATTTTGTATACTCTGTTGAATTCACGTACACAATATGTGCTTGCCCTGTTGCTGTTTTTGCTTATTGTCAATTTCATACCGAATCGTTGAAATGTGTATCGAGTATATTGAAAAGCTTTTGTTCACCATCGTTTACAACAACATTGTGCAACAACAACCGCAAAAGTTAAACGTCACACACGATTTGTGAAGTTACAATTATTTAGTTGGGACGAATTACAAATTTCTAATATTTTTTCACTAAAAATCTGTTAATTAAAATTTCTTTATTAGTGTTGGGAACTATCGAGTGATTTCAACTATCGATGAATGTTTGGTACTTTTTAAAAGTACCAAAAGCACCAGGTTGTGCACAAATGTTAAAGGAAGGCGCCTGGGTAAGTGTATAATACGAAAAAGCAATTAACAAAAAAAAACTCCAAATAAAACTAAAAAGCGTGCGGTGGGGATGGTGGTACCAACTGAGACTTTTACTATTTCCGAATTGCGATCTTATTTTATCTGTGACTGCCTTTTTGCTTGAAGGTTGCTTCTTTTCCTTTGGCATCCAGTTTCTTAATCTTCTCCTTAGGGATGTGGATGATGGCTTTGCATCCAAATATTTTTATATGCTTCAGATTTGGTTTCTTTTTGGACCAGGCTTCTTCTGGTATTATATATTCCAGACCTTTACATGGCGTGCGGTTTACTAAATAGATCGCTGTATTTGCAGCTTCAGCCCAAAATTGTTTTCCAAGTCCGGCTTCGATGAGTAGCTTGATTTCTCGATGATTGTCCTATTCATTCGTTCCGACATTCCATTTTGCTGGGGTGTGTACGGAACCGTAGTTTGGTGTTGAATTCCGCTGCGTATAAGAATTTGTTGCATTTTCTTGTTGGAATATTCTGTTCCGTTATCGCTCCGAAGTACTTTAATGCGCTTAGCTTTTTTTTTAATTCTATAAATTGGTCGACCAATTCTTTTTTGGTTTTTATGAAGTAGACGAATACCTTTCGCGAAAAAGCGTCGATGAACGTGAGCATGTATCGTGAGCCTCCAAATGACTTTTGTTCCGTTGGACCGCAAAAATCTGTGTGGATCAGTTCAAGTGTTTTCGTGGCTCTCCTGCCGATGTCTTTGAAGGGTAGTCTTGCCATCTTTGGCATCTTTGATGCAAGAAATGCAATTCTCGCTTAATACTCCACAGGTATTAATACCATTCACTGCCCCAGAGATCATCCTCTTGATGACATCGTTGCTTGCATGTTCTATGCGCTTGTGCCAGATTTCAATGTCTGTAGTTTTCGCTTTTATGCTGTAAGCGCTTTCTCTTTTGACTTTGTTTAGTCGACTCTTGTTGCAACTACATCGCCGTCAGTGTCGATTACTTTGCAGCCTTTGTCGTTGAACCGTACCTCATGCCTTTTTTTGACTATCTTGAAAATTGAGAGTAAGTTGATGCATAATTCAGGAACGTGTAGTACGTCCGCGAAAGATACGATTCTCGTTTTTGAGTTTGATGTCCGTACTAACATTTCCACCTTTCCAATTCCTTTAACGTGCATCTTGGAGTTATTCGCGACAGTTACTTCAGCATCTTGTGGATTGATTTTGCAAGTGAAGTCTTCGCTCTTTGAGCACATGTGAGCCGATGCCCCTGAGTCGGAAACCAGTCGTTGGTGCTCATCGCTCTGGCGGAAAAAGAGCTAAACATTGCTCCTTTCTGCTGTTGATGTCTTGACTTTTTCTTTGGGCAATTTAAAGCGATATGGCCAAATTCATAGCAGTTGTAGCATTTCGGTCCTTTAAATGCTTTTTGTCCAGAAAATGCCGTTGCTTCAGTGTTGTTATCGGCTTTAACGTCTTGAATTAGCTTTAGTTTTACTGAATCGCCAGTGGTTTTGATGCCTGAACTTTGTATGCCTATTATCACCGGCTTATATAGTAGTAGTAGTAGTAGTAGTAGTAGTCCGGAAGTAGTAGCATCGATCCAATCCTTAGTCTCTTATCCGATCCAATCTCTTAGTTTATGTGCAGTGTTTAATATTCGTTGACATAGTCCTCCGTTGAAGGGAAGTCCTTTAGTTTCGTTGAGCAGAGTTTTTAGATCAGTCCGACTTTTCGTACTAATCCAGAGTCCTCGAACACATTTGCGAGCACCTCCCATATCTCTTTGGCATTAAAAAATTAATTCGGCCTTTGCTTGAATTAATTTGTCTGCAAATTTAACTGCATTTAACTGCAAATTTCCAATCCTCGAAGCTTTTCTATTTCCTTGATGTTGAATGTTAAATGTTGACTGATTGTCCGCGATTTGTTGGTTAATCTTTTGTCTGATGGAACCTTTGAAGCCCACACTAATTTTTATTAATTATAATGTTTTTCCTGGGCCCATAACCTAATGGTTTATTTTATTGATAATCAATCAATGAGAAAATTATTTGATATTTTCTCGACAACAAAATACATCACATTCTGTATATAGAAACAAGTATATAAACAAGTAAGGTATGTGAAGTACAGAATATCTAATTTATAACAATTTTTTACTCATTCATTCATTCATTCGATCTGTATCTAAAAACCATCGAGCTATTCACTCGTTGAATGTATTTCGAATTATAGCGTGCGCCAATTAATAGCTTTTAGCTCGGGGTAGGTAGTGGTGAAAAAATTTTCCGCTGGTAAGTAAAAAGTTTGTTTCTAGCTGTGTCAATTCGTCCAATTAATTTAATTTCAATTTCAAAAAAAATTAATAAGCATAAATCATGCACAGCAGTTTAAAAGATTAAATAGATTGATAAAATTAATCAATTAAATAGATAAATCAATTAAATAGATAATCAATTAAATAGATTAAATAGATAGATTGATTGATTGAATTGCTCCTACGTTTAATTAATGTACAATATTATTATTTAAATAGTTATTAAAATTATTATTTAATTGGCTATATTACTTTTTTTCAACAATTAACTTTGATTTAGACTTTCAACGTTTTTAGGAAAATTAATAGTTGTAACCAGAGATAAGGAGATACGACACTCGATGACTCATCTCAAAAAATTTCGTTTTACGCGTATTTTGTATGCTCTGTTGAATTCACGTACACAATATGTGCTTGCCCTGTTGCTGTTTTTGCTTATTGTCAATTTCATACCGAATCGTTGAAATGTGTATCGAGTATATTGAAAAGCTTTTGTTCACCATCGTTTACAACAACATTGTGCAACAACAACCGCAAAAGTTAAACGTCACACACGATTTGTGAAGTTACAATTATTTAGTTGGGACGAATTACAAATTTCTAATATTTTTTCACTAAAAATCTGTTAATAAAAATTTCTTTATTAGTGTTGGGAACTATCGAGTGATTTCAACTATCGATGAATGTTTGGTACTTTTTAAAAGTACCAAAAGCACCAGGTTGTGCACAAATGTTAAAGGAAGGCGCCAGGGTAAGTGTATAATACGAAAAAGCAATTAACAAAAAAAAACTCCAAATAAAACTAAAAAGCGTGCGGTGGGGATGGTGGTACCAACTGAGACTTTTACTATTTCCGAATTGCGATCTTATTTTATCTGTGACTGCCTTTTTGCTTGAAGGTTGCTTCTTTTCCTTTGGCATCCAGTTTCTTAATCTTCTCCTTAGGGATGTGGATGATGGCTTTGCATCCAAATATTTTTATATGCTTCAGATTTGGTTTCTTTTTGGACCAGGCTTCTTCTGGTATTATATATTCCAGACCTTTACATGGCGTGCGGTTTACTAAATAGATCGCTGTATTTGCAGCTTCAGCCCAAAATTGTTTTCCAAGTCCGGCTTCGATGAGTAGCTTGATTTCTCGATGATTGTCCTATTCATTCGTTCCGACATTCCATTTTGCTGGGGTGTGTACGGAACCGTAGTTTGGTGTTGAATTCCGCTGCGTATAAGAATTTGTTGCATTTTCTTGTTGGAATATTCTGTTCCGTTATCGCTCCGAAGTACTTTAATGCGCTTAGCTTTTTTTTTAATTCTATAAATTGGTCGACCAATTCTTTTTTGGTTTTTATGAAGTAGACGAATACCTTTCGCGAAAAAGCGTCGATGAACGTGAGCATGTATCGTGAGCCTCCAAATGACTTTTGTTCCGTTGGACCGCAAAAATCTGTGTGGATCAGTTCAAGTGTTTTCGTGGCTCTCCTGCCGATGTCTTTGAAGGGTAGTCTTGCCATCTTTGGCATCTTTGATGCAAGAAATGCAATTCTCGCTTAATACTCCACAGGTATTAATACCATTCACTGCCCCAGAGATCATCCTCTTGATGACATCGTTGCTTGCATGTTCTATGCGCTTGTGCCAGATTTCAATGTCTGTAGTTTTCGCTTTTATGCTGTAAGCGCTTTCTCTTTTGACTTTGTTTAGTCGACTCTTGTTGCAACTACATCGCCGTCAGTGTCGATTACTTTGCAGCCTTTGTCGTTGAACCGTACCTCATGCCTTTTTTTGACTATCTTGAAAATTGAGAGTAAGTTGATGCATAATTCAGGAACGTGTAGTACGTCCGCGAAAGATACGATTCTCGTTTTTGAGTTTGATGTCCGTACTAACATTTCCACCTTTCCAATTCCTTTAACGTGCATCTTGGAGTTATTCGCGACAGTTACTTCAGCATCTTGTGGATTGATTTTGCAAGTGAAGTCTTCGCTCTTTGAGCACATGTGAGCCGATGCCCCTGAGTCGGAAACCAGTCGTTGGTGCTCATCGCTCTGGCGGAAAAAGAGCTAAACATTGCTCCTTTCTGCTGTTGATGTCTTGACTTTTTCTTTGGGCAATTTAAAGCGATATGGCCAAATTCATAGCAGTTGTAGCATTTCGGTCCTTTAAATGCTTTTTGTCCAGAAAATGCCGTTGCTTCAGTGTTGTTATCGGCTTTAACGTCTTGAATTAGCTTTAGTTTTACTGAATCGCCAGTGGTTTTGATGCCTGAACTTTGTATGCCTATTATCACCGGCTTATATAGTAGTAGTAGTAGTAGTAGTAGTAGTCCGGAAGTAGTAGCATCGATCCAATCCTTAGTCTCTTATCCGATCCAATCTCTTAGTTTATGTGCAGTGTTTAATATTCGTTGACATAGTCCTCCGTTGAAGGGAAGTCCTTTAGTTTCGTTGAGCAGAGTTTTTAGATCAGTCCGACTTTTCGTACTAATCCAGAGTCCTCGAACACATTTGCGAGCACCTCCCATATCTCTTTGGCATTAAAAAATTAATTCGGCCTTTGCTTGAATTAATTTGTCTGCAAATTTAACTGCATTTAACTGCAAATTTCCAATCCTCGAAGCTTTTCTATTTCCTTGATGTTGAATGTTAAATGTTGACTGATTGTCCGCGATTTGTTGGTTAATCTTTTGTCTGATGGAACCTTTGAAGCCCACACTAATTTTTATTAATTATAATGTTTTTCCTGGGCCCATAACCTAATGGTTTATTTTATTGATAATCAATCAATGAGAAAATTATTTGATATTTTCTCGACAACAAAATACATCACATTCTGTATATAGAAACAAGTATATAAACAAGTAAGGTATGTGAAGTACAGAATATCTAATTTATAACAATTTTTTACTCATTCATTCATTCATTCGATCTGTATCTAAAAACCATCGAGCTATTCACTCGTTGAATGTATTTCGAATTATAGCGTGCGCCAATTAATAGCTTTTAGCTCGGGGTAGGTAGTGGTGAAAAAATTTTCCGCTGGTAAGTAAAAAGTTTGTTTCTAGCTGTGTCAATTCGTCCAATTAATTTAATTTCAATTTCAAAAAAAATTAATAAGCATAAATCATGCACAGCAGTTTAAAAGATTAAATAGATTGATAAAATTAATCAATTAAATAGATAAATCAATTAAATAGATAATCAATTAAATAGATTAAATAGATAGATTGATTGATTGAATTGCTCCTACGTTTAATTAATGTACAATATTATTATTTAAATAGTTATTAAAATTATTATTTAATTGGCTATATTACTTTTTTTCAACAATTAACTTTGATTTAGACTTTCAACGTTTTTAGGAAAATTAATAGTTGTAACCAGAGATAAGGAGATACGACACTCGATGACTCATCTCAAAAAATTTCGTTTTACGCGTATTTTGTATGCTCTGTTGAATTCACGTACACAATATGTGCTTGCCCTGTTGCTGTTTTTGCTTATTGTCAATTTCATACCGAATCGTTGAAATGTGTATCGAGTATATTGAAAAGCTTTTGTTCACCATCGTTTACAACAACATTGTGCAACAACAACCGCAAAAGTTAAACGTCACACACGATTTGTGAAGTTACAATTATTTAGTTGGGACGAATTACAAATTTCTAATATTTTTTCACTAAAAATCTGTTAATAAAAATTTCTTTATTAGTGTTGGGAACTATCGAGTGATTTCAACTATCGATGAATGTTTGGTACTTTTTAAAAGTACCAAAAGCACCAGGTTGTGCACAAATGTTAAAGGAAGGCGCCAGGGTAAGTGTATAATACGAAAAAGCAATTAACAAAAAAAAAACTCCAAATAAAACTAAAAAGCGTGCGGTGGGGATGGTGGTACCAACTGAGACTTTTACTATTTCCGAATTGCGATCTTATTTTATCTGTGACTGCCTTCCACAGATGTTTGGCGGTTTGGAAGAGGCGATCTATCGGAACATCAACGCCTGTAAAGACTGCTTAAACAATGCGATCGACCTAGGGCCCAAACGGCATGAACAAAATTTTTTATTAATCATCTTAAAGAACAGTTTGTAACAAGTGATGCGGATACTACAATGCAGAATTAGATGTTGAACATCCCGCAGCAAAATTGATGGTAATCACCAGCCAGAAGCAAAACGCTGAAGTGGGCGATGGAACTAATTTTGTGGTTATATTTGCTGGGCACTGTGAGAGGCTGCAGAAGAATTGCTACGTCTGGGTATAACCACATCGGAAATTGCGGATTGCTATGAAAAAGCATTGGATAATTCAGAGATACCACCGAAACTGGTGTCATGATATCAAAGATTTCCGCGACATTTAAGTTAAGGAATGTATAGTAACTGCATTTATGTCGAAGCAATATGGAAAAGAAGAATTCCTTACGAATTAATATTTTGGCTGACCGCTTGACTTCCAAATTCGACTTCCCTCGTTTGACTCGCGCTGTCAATGCGATATTACCCCGAATTACTGGGTTATTGCGATTAAGTGTGCATTGAATTAGGTGAAACAACAGTTGCTGTTTGCAGGTAGTGAATAATAATAAAGCATTACTAGTTTTAAATTTATATACTTAATATTACTTTGCAGAAACGAAGGCGTTGACTCACGTATTGCTACAATTGTCGTACGCGACGCTACCGATAATTTCATCGGTGACATTGAACGATCCATTGATTATTACGTTACCAATTTCTACGAAGTTTCTCGAAATGGCCGCTATGTGCCCGGCGCTCGTGCCATTGAAATTGAACTTGCCACCCATTTGGCTGCCTACGCTAACACACTCTTCGGATTGGAGCAATAGGCTGCGCGAAAATTCGCGGTTACTTTTAAAGTATTTTCCAAGGCATTGGCACAGAATATTTTAAGTTATTTTTAGGCGTATCCAACAGGAACATTAGCTGCGTTTCAGCTTGTCTAATCTAATCCGATTATAATGTGGAACGCTAAAAGATATCACATCCAGATGGCGCATCCACAATTTAAATAACATTTCCGACGAAAATGGAAAATTATCTTATGGTTAGTATACGTTGTAAAGTACATATTTTCCATGCGTAATTATATAATTTAGGAACTCTGCGAGACCTCATTACCATTTTCATTTTACCATTAGTTGGTAAAACTGCATATAGACCAAAATAATTGCTACAGCGCCAACTATATTTCTATATGTGCGCCCTCTATAACTGAAGTTTAGAACTACTGATCGGATTAAAAATTAATCCGAAAAGGTAATAGAATTAAAATGTTGTTGTTGCTTTGCATGCAAAAATTATTAATTCAAACAAGATTAGAATAGCTGGAACGCAGCTATTACTATGCCTGCCTATAAACAATTCCGATAAGGTTAAAGTGTTGAATTTTACAAATAAAATCGATTTATATAAAGAAAAAAAGACATTTCCGGATTACTCTCAGCCAACAGCATGAATGTCAGCCAGCACATTTTCTTCATGTTTTGCTCATGATTAAGGCCTTGGGACGATACGGACTCCTTGTGATCCTCATAGAATTGTATATACGATGGCAATCTATCCGACACCAAAATCGAGTAGATCCTGTATAATGTACCCTTCTAGGAAGCGAACTGGCTTAAATGCCAGCAATAGATTCAATAAACAATCATTACTTTGGCGTAAAGGTCAAGATTTGTAACCTTAGTAACATCATGCAAAAGACGTTTGTTCGCCGGACGGAGGACAATGCGAAAACTGGGCTTTAGGATAATCAGCTCTGGAGCAGACTTCCAAAACTTTGTCGCATTGTTTGGCAACTTGCACAAGATGATAATAAACATAACAACGTAGAGGCGATGTGGTATCCAAATTATTGAATAAGCGCCACAATCCAGAAAAAAATGAAGAATATCAAAGAAGAGACCATAAGCTATAATCCGATATGTTTTTACTTACGATTGCAGACAAACTTTTAAAAGTAGCACATTTTTGTAGTCGTGTTTCGAACAATTATCATTTTTGGATGTCCCCCAAATTTTTTATTTTCAAAAGTTTATAGAAAAAATATCTAATTTTTATACAATATGGGGTCATTGAATTTGTTGCAGTGAAACACATTTATTCACCAATTTTTTCTTATACAGCAGAAGAGTCATAAGAGATACATATATTTTTTATGATTATTATTAGTCAAATAAACTGCGACTGCATAAGTTTCAAGTTTTTATTTATTATTTAATTTATTTGTATTTATTATTTGCAAGGAAACTAAACTAGGGAGAAAAATCAAAACAATTATTTAAAACATCGAGAAAATTGACCACAGTTTACGACGTAATTGAAGTAAAAGCACCCCCTAGAGTCGATACCAATTCAAAAAGACGCTGATGTAGGTTTACTAGGAAATCTGCACTAAATTCCGACTAATTTTGGCCGATTTTGCGATTGTGTCAAGAAAAATGCATGTAGTAGTAACGAGTGTCTTAACCCTTTCGAATTCTTCTGATTTTATTGTAAGAGATTGGAGAGTATCCACAGAATGTTCCTTTTCAGATCATTTTAGGATATTCTTTTCGATTAAATATGGGAAATCCAAAAACGAACCTTTTAGGAACCTTAAAAAGACAGACTGGGACATTTTCTCCAATCTGGTTAGTCTCAGGTTATTGAAATGTAACAAGAGAGACAGGGCCGAGAGCACTGAAGACCTCGTCACTCTTTTGACGGGTAGTCTGAACAGCGCGTTTAAATCCTCCTGTCCAATCAGCCATCCACGCAGGAAAACCAACGCAGTCCGGTGGACTCCTGAACTGATGGCTTTGAGGAAGAATACCAAGAGACTTTTTAACAAAGCTAAACTGACTAATAATGATATAGACTGGGCTTTGTATAAAGCCAGTCTTAAGATCTTTAAAAGCAGAACAGAGCTGTCAAGGGAGACTCATGGAAATTGTTTACGCCAAAGCTCCGCTCGCCCGACTGCAAGCTTTCGCTCTCGTTCGGGTCCGTGGCGGCGCGACCCAGTTCACGATCGTCAGTCTTGTTACGACCACCGCAACTAAATCACTTCGTTAGTGCCCAATAATATTTGTCGTCGGACAAATATTATTTTTTCGCTGCGTAATTTTGCTGCTCGCGCGTACGCACGCATAAATCACTTAAATAGTGCCCACAATATTTGTCATCGGACAAATATTATTATTTTTTCGCTGCGTAATTTTGCTGCTCGCGCGTACACACAAGTGCTTGTTCACTTAAATAGTGCCCACAATATTTGTCGTCGGACAAATATTGTTTTTTCGCTGCGAATTTTTGCTCCTCGCGCACACTCAAGCGCCTGCTCACAACATAGTGCCCTTATCGATTTTTGTGCCCCGAACTTACCATTGTAATGGCGTTACTCGATTCGTTTATTCGACTGGCCGATGGCTTAGCCGAATTTAGCGTGGATTTCACGGAAATTCCAGTCGATACGCATAAGATACATACACTTGTGGTCCACAGGGATGAGCTCCAGTCTCAGTGGAATTTACTGAAAGCCACGTACGATAAGTTCGTAGAAAAAAGCCGAGCTAGGTGTGAGCTGGCATCAAGTTTGGATGCAGTGAAAGCAAAGCGTAGTCATTCCTACCATGTTTACACCCGTTGTCTTGGGCTCATCAATCAATTGACCCACTCTTTGACTCCAGTTGCCGTACCAGGCCCCACAATTTCGCAGTCGCGTTCAAATGACGCCGAGTCATCGCCGAGCGGGTACAATATTAGTTTACCTCCATGCGACACGGAAGTGTTTAAAGGCGACTACCTTTCATGGCCCCCGTTCCGTGACATGTTCACGGCCCTTTACATTAAAAATTCGCGAGTTTCGCCGGTCGAAAAATTATTTCACCTCAACCAAAAAACATTAGGTGAGGCTAAAGAAATAGTGCAAAAGTCACCCCTTACGAATGAAGGTTTTGATCAAGCATGGCAAAACCTCTCGGATCGGTACGAGAACAAGCGCGTTCTGGTTAATACGTTATTAAAAAGGCTTTTCGGTCTGGCCCCAATTCTGAAAGAAATTGGAAGCGATATTAAAAATTTTCAGCGCGAAATTAATAATATCCTCGCCGCGCTGGCGCTCCAGGGTGTCGATACCTCCAAATGGGACGCAATTATTGTTTTCCTTTGCTCTATTCGGCTTCCGGAAGCTACTTTGGCACTGTGGGAACAATCATTAGAAAATAAATCCGAAATACCTAAATGGACAGCTCTCGACACGTTCTTAACCCACCGCTTTCAAACGCTTGAAACGGTGCACGACATAAGAAGTGCGGGCGTTGCCAAAGGTAAACAGGCACACAATTCGGTACAACCATCTACAACCGCCAAGCGCGTCAATACTTTTCAATTGAACGTCGCGCGGCCCATCTGTCCTTTATGCTCACAGCAGCATGGTATTCGATCTTGCCCACAATTTTTGAAATTGCCTTCCGGAAAGCGGTTAGTAGAAGTTCGAAAACACCATTTGTGTATAAACTGCTTAGCACACTCGCAGGCTGCTAAAGACTGCCCCAGTAATTTCAATTGCGCAAAATGTAACGCAAGGCATCACACGCTTCTGGATCGCGACCAGGCTCAAAATAACTTTCAACCGACTAATGTATCGTATACGCAACAACAATTCTCCGGTCACCAGAAAAACCATCGCGCTCAAACCACTGCTTCACCTAACCAACAATTTTCTTCTTATAAGAAGCCCGCTCCAACTCCGTTTCCGAGCCAATCGCGACAAACTGACAACGATTGTTCCATTTCCTCTCCAAGGCCCACAACGTCAGCGCAGGCGACTCAACAGCAACAATATATGCAGTCCACTACTCCACAATCAAATATACAGTCCACTCAACAAACTCAGCAGTGTCAACCAGAAACTCACCAGGTATGCTTCGCAACCGCGCCCAAACAAGTTTTATTAGGCACAGCTTTGGTAACTATATATCACGACGGTACATGCTATACCGCTCGTGCCCTCATCGATCCAGGCTCAGAGATATCATTTATCTCTGAACGTGTTCAAAAACTATTAAATATTCCATTGCAGGCGGTGCGAGCAACGGTTTGTGGTTTAAACGAAACCACATCAGCGAAAGTTTCGAAGTCATGTAATTTCATACTAAAATCGCCTCTAGATCCTTATTTTCAGATTCACGCAACTGCACTGGTCCTCGCACAAATTACAGGAAAATTACCTGCCCACTCATTAGATAGCGCGCTGCTTCGCAATCTACCACGAGATCTCAAATTAGCCGACGTACACTTCGCTAAAAATCAACAAGTGGACGTCCTCATTGGCGCGGACCTTTACCCTGCAATATTGCTTGCCGGGATCCGCCGCAACGTACTAGATTCTCTTCTAGCCCAGCAAACTGTATTTGGCTGTATTTAGATCGTAACAGGCCAAGCCCCCATATCATATATTGATAGCCCCAATATAAAAGTGGCCTTCTTCAATGAAGTCACTATCGAACAACAGTTCGAACGTTTTTGGGAGGTGGAGGAACTTCCCAACACTCGATTACTATCCCCCTCAGAAAAGTTTTGCGAAGAAAATTTCGTAAAAACCACTCGTAGAAACGCTGACGGCCGTTACATCGTCACATTGCCATTTAAAAGTGGTTTTCCAGACGCATATAGTCTGGGAACTTCACGTCAAATTGCCATGCAACAATATTTGCGGTCTGAGACACGCTTAAGCAAAAATGAAAATTTGAAACGGCAATATGACGAAGTAGTTCAAGAATACCTCTATTTAGGCCACATGAAAGCGGTGCTGCCACAACGTAACCCTCCAGGCCCTAATCACTACTACTTGCTACATCACGCTATCATCAAGCCTGAGAGTATTTCAACAAAAGTGAGAGTGGTTTTCAACGCATCATGCCCCACAACCAGTGGGCTGAGCTTGAACGATGTGTTATATCCTGGCCCTGTGTTACAAGCAGACTTGACCTTTCTGATACTTAGATGGCGTTTCTTCCGGTATGTGTTCAGCGGTGACATTCAAAAAATGTACCGCCAAATTCTAGTTGATTCGAAACATACCCCCTATCAAAGAATTCTCTTTCGAGACCCAACAGATGCTACACTGAAAGATTACGAATTGCAAACAGTTACGTTTGGCGTCAATTGCGCCCCCTTTTTAGCGATTCGCACGTTACTGCAACTGGCAGAAGACGTACAGCACGACCTTCCACTTGCGGCCCATATTCTGCAGCATTCGATGTACGTCGATGACGTATTAGCAGGATCACATGACCTCTCAAACGCAAATGACATGCGCAACGAATTAATAAAAGCCCTTGAATCAACCGGGTTCTCACTACGCAAATGGGCAGCCAATCACAAAGAGATTTTACGCGAGTTACCTGAATCACATTTACTTAATAGCGATTTTCTAAAACTTGAGATCCTCAAGCAGCACCGCCAAAATGCTCGGCATTCGTTGGAACGCCAGGAATGATGCTTTCTACTTTAATACGCAAAGAATAGAAATAATGGCGCAATATACAAAAAGAGAAGTCTTGTCTCTAATCGCCAAATTGTTTGACCCAGCAGGCTGGCTGGCCCCTATTATTGTAGTGGCAAAGGTGCTTATCCAGCAAGTGTGGCTCGATAAAATCGATTGGGATGACAATTTGCCCTCATCAACGCAGCAATCATGGTTGAATTTTCTCGAAAATTATCACCATATTGGCACGATTCGCATACCACTGTAACGACCAAAAATCGTTACAACTAAATTCTTATCTAGATAGTAGTAAGCAAGCGCTCAATCAGAGCATTCTTCGGCCTAGCGGCTAGAACATCTGTCTCGCAGTTCAGTGGCCAGGGTTCGTATCATGGCAAGGGCACGACAACCACTTTCAAGAAAGACTATTTTATTTTTATTTAATGTTTCAATACGAACATTAAATAGCAATACAATAATTAAGACAAAATGGACGTTTAAATAATTAATATAAAATAAAAGAATTCGAAAAAGAAATCAGAAATATTTCTTTTTCAAACAGGTTTTCCATTGCCCAACAACAACACTGTTGTAAAATATACAAACGGCACAGTAATCAATTTTTGTTTTCATTTGCTTACGGCAGTATAATTCCCATCGAGTTCATAAACTCACAGTAACTTAAGACAGAATTTTAACAACAGAAAGCGTCCTGATCACAGGTAAGATCCAATTGTATATTGTGACGTAGGTTCATAGCCTACCACAAAAATACAATTTAAGATTTGCTTGCCAGGTCCGATTATTCAGTTCGCTGAATAAGACTAAAACTTTTGATACGACCAAACCAGTTTGACTGGGAGGTTTTCTTATTCTTTTTTGTATGACCAACCAGCTTATCTGGAGGGTTTTCTCATTTCCTATATTTTTTTTTTTGTACGACCGACCAGCTTGACTGGAAGGTTTTCAAATTTCTTATTTTTTTGTACGACTGACCAGCTTGACTGGGAGGTTTTCCATTTCTTATTTTTTTAGTACGACCAAACCAGCTTGACTGGAGGTTTTCACATTCTAATTTTCTTTTTTTTTTTTTTGTACGACCATCCAGCTTGACTGGAGAGTTTTCTTTTAAGAAATTAAACAAAATTTAAAATTGTGAGCGACCCTCTGTCGCTAGGCACTCTGCCTATATTTTTATGAAAAATTTTTAGATTAAGAAGTGACTCTCAGTCACTAGGCATTCGGCCTGTCCGGAAATTTACCCAAGATTGTAAGCGACATTCTGTCGTCAGGCACTTTGCCTGTCTGCTTGAAATATAAGTAGAATAAGTGAAAACCAATATACCCCGTCCGAGCTGAGCTTCCAGTTAGCCAGTGAACTGATTGACACGTTGGTCAATCGTGCGGAATTCGGTAGCGGTGGTGAATTTCCTAGAGGGTTGCGAGATCCCTCTACTATGGACACTGGGGCCGCTGAGGATACCCCGGCTGGGAAAATAAACTCGTTACAAATGGCGCCCGAGCAGGGACATTCTTCATCGCGAAGCGGTGAAGTTACCAGGGAAGAAGGTCTTCCCGAGAATTTAAGTTTCATATACAAATTAAAGAAAGAAGAATTAGAAGCACAGATGCTACTACTGGGATTGTCTACAGAGGGCAACGTCAAGGAAATGCGACAGCGGCTGAGCGCTGTCCAAAAAGAACGTCGTGCCAAGCGATCATCAGACAACGTAGCCAAAGCAGAACCAACAAATGTTGGAACAGTAAGTCTGCCAGTACCTGTACCCACACCAGCGGTGACCACCCACACCTCATGCGCTCAACCCGAAGTTGATGTCATGAATACAGTGAGAAAGTGGAACCTGCACTTCAATGGATCTCGCTCAATCCTAGAATTTATTGAGAATATCGAAGAGCTAGTCGATTGCTACCGTATTCCTCACAACAGCTTACTCCTGCCTTTAAACGAATTGTTTAGAGAACGCTTGTTCAGAGATTGGTGGCGTTACCAGAAGGAAGAGGTGAAGACATGGGAACAATTTAAAGAAACCGCTTTAAAATTTTTCCTACCACCCAGACACCTACAACGCATAGAGGAAGACTTCATACGGCGACGTCAAGGGTTACGAGAAAAGGCCAAAGACTATATCATGACTATGATGTCTATGGTTCGCCAGCATCCGAGGCTGCGCCAAGAAGACCACGTCGACCGAATTTACGAAGGCCTAAGGGCAGAGTATCGCCTGTATATTCGCCGAACAGATTTTGAAGATCTCGACTCACTGATGAGACAAACGGACGAATATGAACACATTCGCGGCGAAGAATCGCGCAGTCAACGTCCACACGTTTCAAATTGGATTACTGCACAACCCTATTCCCGATGCACTCACTGTTGGTCATGCCAAGAACCAGGGCACACACGAAGAGAATGCACGGGACAGGCAAAGCTGTTCTGCTCATATTGTGGGAAATTAGATACCAAGTCGAAGGATTGTCCCTGTCGAAAATCTAATCTCGTATGGACGAAAACAATCACCCCGGAAGATGACCGACTCCAAATGCAAATTTTGTGCAACGGGCGACCCACGAACGCCTGGCTCGACACAGGAGCCACCCTGTCATTTATTGGCTCAACTGTTAGAGACTACCTATCCCATGGGGTTCCAGCTATTACAGAGGTACAGCCTTTAATATTAGCGAATGGCGATCAAATTAATATCCAGGAAAGTTTTGAAACCGTCATTGAAGTAGGAGCATTGAAATTTACCCACCGAGTGTATTTCCTACCAGGTCTCCTAAAGGATTTCGTAATGGGTATGGACCTATTAACGAAACTCAACTGCAAATTAACTATCGCCGGAGAAGAAATCCAACTTCCCAAAACTAAACGGGAGAATCACTTGTGCATAGTAAGCCAACCAGACACTACCGTAGAAGCGTTTCGTAATAAGAAACAGAAACGAATAAGTGATTCAAAAGGACTCTGCAGTATTGATAAACATACCAGACCCCTTGAAAAACGACGGAACTACCCGCAGAAGTCAGCCATGCAAAAATGCAAGTTTAAAACTGAAAGAAGAAAAGAAGAATTAAACGTGGCCACCAACAGTCTGTCACCCCAACCAAAATCCCGCACCAGACCAGCTCGTCGGCAACTCTGTATATCCGCTAATGAGAAATCAGAAATACTCCGAAAAATTCATGATCACTCTACAGCATGTCACCTCGGATTCCACAAGACATTGCGAAGAGCACGCAAGCAATACTTTTGGCCAAAAATGTATGTGGACATCAAAAAAAATGTAAGATCATGTTTCACATGTGCCCAATACAGAGCAAATCCTGAACCTCCGGCTGAATTCCGGACAACCACTGTCGCTACACGACCACGGCGACATGGAATACCGCCAAGGAACGTTGCAGAAAGGGCAGAACCGGTCCCATTATATATGCCGTCTCCTGAAGCCCACTTGCAGCGCAAAAATGTACACCAGATGTTGCCGAATCCAGAAAAAGTTACCAACCCGGGAAAAGATCTGGTTACTCTCCGTCCAGTTTCAACCACAACATTCCCAACCAGAAAAACACAATACCGACTCCGGACACTCCGCAATGGGAACCGAAATTCAACAACTCAACAAACTCCCAATCCACGAAACACGCCGTTTTACAACCGACAACAGATAAAATGTTTTTTTTAAAACTTTTAAATTTAAAAACAAAAAAAAAAATTTTTAAATGAATTATTTACTTGATTTGTTTGACTTCTTTCTCTATATTACGCTAATTATAGAAATTAAGCCTCTTCCGTCCTTTTTTCTTTTCATCTGTACCCCTTCGTGGGGATAGACTGTAACGACCAAAAATCGTTACAACTAAATTCTTATCTAGATAGTAGTGAGCAAGCGCTCAATCAGAGCATTCTTCGGCCTAGCGGCTAGAACATCTGTCTCGCAGTTCAGTGGCCAGGGTTCGTATCATGGCAAGGGCACGACAACCACTTTCAAGAAAGAATATTTTTATTTAATGTTTCAATACGAACATTAAATAGCAATACAATAATTAAGACAAAATGGACGTTTAAATAATTAATATAAAATTAAAGAATTCGAAAAAGAAATCAGAAATATTTCTTTTTCAAACAGGTTTTCAATTGCCCAACAACAACACTGTTGTAAAATATACAAACGGCACAGTAATCAATTTTTGTTTTCATTTGCTTACGGCAGTATAATTTCCATCGAGTTCATAAACTCACAGTAACTTAAGACAGAATTTTAACAACAGAAAGCGTCCTGATCACAGGTAAGATCCAATTGTATATTGTGACGTAGGTTCATAGCCTACCACAAAAATACAATTTAAGATTTGCTTGCCAGGTCCGATTATTCAGTTCGCTGAATAAGACTAAAAATTTTGATACGACCAAACCAGTTTGACTGGGAGGTTTTCTTATTCTTTTTTGTATGACCAACCAGCTTATCTGGAGGGTTTTCTCATTTCCTATATTTTTTTTTGTACGACCGACCAGCTTGACTGGAAGGTTTTCAAATTTCTTATTTTTTTGTACGACTGACCAGCTTGACTGGGAGGTTTTCCATTTCCATTGACACGTTGGTCAATCGTGCGGAATTCGGTAGCGGTGGTGAATTTCCTAGAGGGTTGCGAGATCCCTCTACTATGGACACTGGGGCCGCTGAGGATACCCCGGCTGGGAAAATAAACTCGTTACACCACGTTGGATTGGTTACTCACCAGAGTGCGAAATCGAATTTCATGCGTTTTGCGATGCATCTCAGAAGGCATACGCAGGTGTTATTTACGCCCGTGTGAAAATAGAACAGAAGGTTCACGTGTCGTTGCTGTACGCAAAAACACGAGTAGCGCCCATTAAAACGCTATCACTGCCCCGATTAGAATTGTATGGTGCCACTCTTGCTGCCGATATGCTTGAGGCTTTCTTGCCCAGCATGCATATTAATTCGTATAATCTCACTTGCTGGACAGATTCCACAATAGTATTAGCATGGCTTAAAAAGCCCCCTTGCGTCTGGGCTACCTTTGTAGCCAACCGCGTCTCAAAGATTATAGAAAAAGTCTCTCACAATTTCGCCATATGCCGCTTTACACCTCTCAAATAAAGAGATTGAAGACAAAATGTCGCCTTACAATTATCTGCCAGAAGACACATTTCGCCAATGAATATTACGCGCTCGAAAACAACAAAAGAATCTGCCCAAAGAGCTGTTTGTTGTCTTTAAATCCATTCATTCATGGAGACAAAACAATGCGTCTAGGCGGGCGGCTGTCTTCATGCCCTTTTGCCGTTCAATGAGAGCCATCCAATCCTATTGCCATACAGCTGCCACTTGTCCAAATTGCTCGTTCTTTTTATTCACGAGATATCGCTGCACGGTGGCCATCAGTTGACACTCCGCTTAATCCGGACACAATACTGGATTCCGAGAGTGAAAAACTTAATTAAAACTACAATTCACCGCTGTAAGCCATGCGTCTTGAATAAAAAGAAGCAGAGCACGCAATTGATGGCTGCATTGCCGAAAGAGCGCACCACATTTTCCCGCCCCTTTACGAATACTGGTGTTGATTTTGCGGGCCCTTTCGACATTATAAACTACGCCGGCCGTGCTTGCCTCATTACAAAAGGGTATGCGTGTATTTTTGTCTGTTTTTCGACCAAAGCCATCCACCTTGAGGCAAGTAGTGATTTGTCGACAGCAGCGTTTTTAGCAGCCTTCACCCGTTTCGCAGCTCGCCGAGGATGTCCGGCCCACATGTATTCCGACAACGGCACCAATTTCGTCGGCGCTTCAAAGGGACTCAAACTGGAGTTTCAACATTTCTTGACTCGCACTCGCGACACCATCGAAACGAAATATTCTCATCAAAATGTCGAGTGGCATTTCATTCCTCCAGGGGCTCCCCATATGGGAGGACTCTGGGAGGCAGGCATTAAAAGTCTCAGAACCCACCTAAGAAAGGTGGCCCTATCCACAAAATTCACCTTTGAAGAATTTTCAACACTTTTGAGCAAAATAGAAGCGTGCCTCAATTCACGCCCCCTTCATGCACAATCCGAGAACCCTGACGTCATGGAAGCCATTACCCCAGGCCACTTTCTAGTAGGTGGCCCCCTTCTAGCATCACCTGAGCCCGAAAATCTTGCTAACCCTCTTTCGATCCTCAATCGATGGAGACGAGTTCAGGCCCTAGCTCAACATTTCTGTCATCGGTGGAAATCCGAATATCTGCGAGAATTAGCTCGTCGCACTAAGTGGAAAGTGCCACAGCTCGACTTCCAGATCAACGACCTGGTGGTCATTCGAGACGAAAATCTCCCCTCTATTTCTTGGCGTCTGGGCCGCTTTACAAAGGTCTACAAGGGCAATGACCAGCGCGTTCGAGTCGTCGACATCCGCACTGAAAAAGGCTCTATCACTCGCCCAATCCACAAATTAGTATCTTTAAATCATTTATGACAGAGTCCATCTAACGCTTTCTTTCTCCGCAGATATAACACAATGAAGCTGATTCGCCGCCAAGGCGTCCATTACCGCCAAGGACGCATGCTGGCTCCCCCTGGCGCAGTCGAGACCGCCGCCTCCCTACAGTGCCACGCTCCGGCACTGCCGGCCCTAGAAGAAGTCCATGAAGATATTCTGGAGCTTGACGACTCTGAGGAATTCAGCCCAAGCCGCGAGAGTGTAGCAGAGATTCTGCACGAGATACGACATAGCCACTTAGCTCGCTGGCCAACCAGAACGGTGTCGCCTCGATCGGAGCCGCTACTATCTCGACCTCGTTCACCGTGCGATGAGCACAAATCCCGTCCGCTCCAGACTTCTGTGGCAAAATCGTGTACCGCATCTCAACGGGGTGTTCCGTTTTTGAACCGGCGTGGCCGTGGCATCCGTCCATCACCCGAGGTGACCTCAAGCCGAGGTACAGCCATTATAGCGGCACAAGCGCGCACGCGCTCACCAACGCCAACACGACTCCGTTACGCTCGCCTGTCCCCACCGGCAGTCATGCCACCTCTGCGAAGCAGGGGGTCAGGCCAAGCTTCTGCGCACCGTGCAGCATCAGTTTCGCGAACGATCTGTCACCACATCGGCCAGCCGCCCGAAATCGTGGCCCCAGCACAAAGCGACTTGCCTTGTGCCAAACCAATACGTCAAGCCGAGTTTGCTCTCGTCGACGATTGAAGTCCGCAACGCACGCCAGCCGCATCCAAGGGCGGCCCTCTCTTCTAACGCTGCGCCCAGAGCCGAATCAGCTCACCTTTTCATGACTACTGTTGCTAAGTGTCGAAGCGCTGAGATCATATTGGCACTCAAGCGGCAAGGCCGATCAAGGCCGCAGGAGAGGCAGAATGCCCGCCCGCCAACTAGGGCGGCCCCAACAAGAGGCGCTGCATTCGGTACCGCACCTGCTCGGCGCCGCTCATTAACGCAACGCCCGCCCAATATAGATGACTCGTGGGAATCCCACCGACGTTCAACCTTGTCGCCACCGCAAAGGATGCCCCCCAGCACAGGCTGCTGCCCGCTGTGCCGAGGTCAATATGCGCTGCGGCATTGCGCGCGTTTTCGGCGTCTGCACCATGAGGAGCGTTGGGAGGTAACGGGACTCCATATATACAGCAACTGCTTGGCATGCTCCCACCTCCTCCACCGGTGCAACACCACCCGTTGCTGCTGTTGGTGCGGCGCAGCGCACCATACAATGCTGCATTGACCTTTACGCCGACCCGACCTTCGCGCCGAACCGACCTTCGCGCCGCCAATTTACCTGCTGCAGTCCTGCAAGGCGGGCGGAATGTTTACGCCAAAGCTCCGCTCGCCCGACTGCAAGCTTTCGCTCTCGTTCCGGTCCGTGGCGGCGCGACCTAGTTCACGATCGTCAGTCTTGTTACGACCACCGCGACTATCAATCATCTTTTCTCGACTACGGCAGCAATCGATCGTTTTTTTCAAAAACCTCCAGCGCGAGCAATTTCTTTTTTTTTCAGAGTGAAGTTTTCATCTCGATTCTTACGCAGCCTTTCTAAACAAGCGTCAACTTATTAACTATAACAATTTCTTTTTGTACAAATCATCCGATGTTTAACTTGTAAACAATTGTATTTGGAAACATCAAAATTATAAAGTGAATTTCATTAAAGCGAAAACATTTAACAAAACATTGCATTTACTCATCAATCAAGAAACACTTTTTTGACATTAGCAGAAATCATACTGTGAGTCGGTCTGTGAGGTCAACGCGGCGGAAAGATTACGGCGGATTTTGTCCAAGGACAAAAAAAATCTTCTGGACCGGACGGAGTCATACCAGCCATGTTGCAGCGATTTACCTAAAGGGCAAATCTGTGGAAAGTGCACTACACTGTGTGGTTGGTGCGATTGAAAAAACCATTGAATGTAAGGAATACACGTTGGGCTTTCCTCGATATAGAAGGTGCCTTCAATAACGCTAAAACCAAAGCGATCATTGAAGCCCTCAAATCGTTTGATGTGCCGATCTTCATCATTGACTGGATTAGTGAAATGCTTCATAGCAGACTTAATAATGCCAGTATGGGAACTAGTACCCTTAGAAGGGGGGCCACCAGAGGAACTCCTCAAGGGGCCATAGCGTATGCAGACGACATAGCCATATTGGTTTTTGGCAAATTTTTGTCTACTATAAGTGAGCTAATGTCCGCCGCCTTGGAGAAAATTTCTAGATGGGCACATAAGCGAGGCCTTGGCATCAATGCATCAAAGACGGAGCTTGTGATTTTTACTATGAGAAATAAGATTTTTGACTTTAGACTGCCCCATATCGAGGGCAAAACATTAAGTCTATCAACGAAAGTAAAATATCTCGATATATTTCTTGATAGCAAGTTATCTTGGAAAGAGAACACAGCTGAGAGAATGAGGAAAGGAATGAACGCTTTCTACGCCTGTAAGAAGGCCATAAGCAGATATTGGGGACTGCCGCCTAACATAGTATACTGGTTGTATACGGCAGTTATAAGGCCAATTCTTACTTATAGCTGTATCGTCTGGTGGAAAGCGATAGAAAGAAGCAGCAATCTCAGTGTCTTATATAAGGTTCAAAGATGTGCAACTATGGGGATTACAGGAGCAGCAAAAAGCACACCGCAGGCAGGATTGGATATGTTGTTACATATACTACCCCTGGATCTGTACATTATGGGCTCAGCGGGCAAGAGCTTCCTAAGGATTAGGGAGCTGAGGCTCTGCAAGGAGGCCTCCTATGGACATGCGAGTGTTCTGAAAGCACTAGGAAGAATCAACAGCGGTCCCGGGCTCGACTTGTCTCGCCAACGGACTACCTACTGAATACATAGATATGATTTTGATGGTATCTCTGCTTTTTCATTTCCTGACAGGGACGAGTGGCTATCCGGTGTTGGTTTACAACAAGAGGGTTGTAAACTTTTTACGGACGGTTCAAAAACGGCAGAGGGAATGGGAGCGGGCTTCTTTTCGGACACACTGCGGGTACAGCAATCGTTTAGACTGCGGAACGAATGCAGTGTGCTCCAAGCAGAAGTCTATGACATTGAAAAAGCAGCCTCCTATGTCATGCAGGAAGGGATAACACATTCGGTTATCAATATCTGCGTTGATAGCCAGGATGCATTGAAATCTCTGAAGTCAGAGTCGGTGAAATCAGGGATTGTACTGAAGTGTAGGAACACGCTGAAGAATCTGAGAAGGGTATACACCGTTAAACTCTGCTGGGTTCCAGGTCATGCAAATATTGCATTTAACAAACTAGCGGACAAGATGGCTAGAGCGGGCTCTTCAATGAACGCTGAGGAGGTGGACTCTTCAGTACTTCCTCCGATATCCCATCTAAAAAGATCAATCGACGTTATAGTAAACGGGAGAGCAAATAACCTCTGGAGAGACAGAAATGACTGTTTCGTCTCTCGTAACCTATGGCGAGAGTTAAACTGAAGCAATTCAAAGTGTCTTCTCTCTCTTAGAAGAGACCAGCTGCGAATCGCGGTAGGGGTAATCACAGGGCACTGCGCCATAGGCCACATGATGGCAAAATGTAGATCATGCAATGACCCTGATGAGGAAGAGACGGTATACCATCTACTCTGCCGTTGTCCAGCGCTTGCAAGCCGCCGTTTCCAGTCACTGGGAACTTGTTTCTGCTCTGAGCTCACGGACGTCGCGGAGTTTCCAATACCGAGTCTCGTTAAATTTATTCTGAGCGCTAAGTCAGCGTTTACCAACCCCACCTGAGATCCTTGACGATCAGTGGCAGGGAATAAAGGTCCGACAGATCATCTGTTAGGTACCACAAACTTCTAAAGGCAATCACAATGGGCCAAAACCTAACCTAACCTACACTTTATCATACACACAGTAAGGTCTTAATCGCCAGCAAAGGACTTCAATTCCTCCACCCTTAATTCCTCAAAAGGAATTAAAATCTTCAATTCTAAATCCAATTCCAAAGAATTGGGACTTACAATTCCATTCCATGTGAAAGGAATTTCTTTGCTCAATTCCAAGTCCAATTCCTTTCAAAAGGAATTGAGGCGCACTCAATTCCATTCCTTTTGCTTGAAAAGTACCTTTCCTTGGAATTGGAATTGAGGTGGAATTTAATTCCCAAAGGAATGAGTACTCCCCAGCTCTGGATAGAACCTACGTGTTCGTTAACAATTTTTGAAATGAACTTGTACTTGCCCGTTTAAACTCGCTTGCAAGTTGCTGCTCATTTTTGAAACATGTATGCAATTTCGAAGACAATACGTATTCTCAACTTGCAAGGAATTATTGGCATGTGTAAACGCAGGGTAAAGTAAAGTATAGAATATACTACAATCCTAACCCGCCTAAACTTGTCCATTTTCAGATATGTGCCCATAATTATGAAAATGTTTTAAGTGGTTAGTGGTTAAGTGGTTAAATGGTTACTTTTCGCGTTTAAAGATTTGAATTTTATTAAATTAAAAAATATTTTCATACTATACCTCAAAATGTCTGAGGCAATATTTACTTCTGAGATATCAGCTTTTTTGGTGATTCTGAAATTTTTTGTGTAGCTTGTAAGGAATAGTGGTTCTTTAAGGCTACAAATGACTTATACCAGTTTTAAAATTTAAAAAATGAGAAGCATACTAGGTCTTCTGAGTGAGACGAATAACTTAATCCAAAAAAAATAATTAATGCCATAATTGTAATCAGCGACCTCAAAACCTTATATTAGCACGTAATTGTGCTGTTTAAATCAAAATTCTCTTAAATCGGACTTTTGGCCACCTTCTCAGGTCTCCCACCCCATAGTGCGTCGTCGAGGACATCTGCAAGACAGGGCTATCACCCTTATTCCCAGAGACGATATCGAAAATCGAAATCGTTTCGAAAATCGTCTTTTTTTATATGCAAAACAAAAACAAAAAACGTCTTTTTGTTGATATCGTCTCTTGGATTAAGGGTTATGTTCGTCTCCGAAGACATTTTCATACGAATGTCGCAATTGTCTTCGACGACAACAAGAGCGACAGTGTCCTCAATATTGTCTGCGACGACAATTAACGATATTTCAGATAAATATTAATTTAAATTTTATTTATAAATTGTTGTAAATGACCACGCACTGTTGCGAGAATCGAATGCACTATTCAGAGCCGCTTTGTTTGTCATATTTTTTTTTATATCAATCACAATTCAAAATCAACGAACGACTGAAAATCGGAAAAAAATTGAAGTATAGTTGAAAAGTCATAACAAATACTCGTTGCTATGCTTAATTTTTAATTTTTGGTTGCTTACAAGACAACCTGCTGGATGTGTCCCTCACAATGTCCGATTGGGGCCAGTTTGCATTCCGTGTTCCTAAACATGTCGCCAATGAAAAATTTTGCCGACAAATAGGAATTTGTCTTGCAAGATGTCTTCGAGGATGATGTCTTCGACGAAGCTTTGAACTGCTGGGATATTTTGTTAATTTTTACAACGCACCGCGACGCGAAGATCTATACGCCACGAAAGTAAACAACGTTTTTTCTCTGACTGACGTGCTTATGGGATTTCTGTGTAATACCACCGGGCGAAAGTTTCTCCCCGCATCGCGTCGCGTTCTGTCTGACGTCTGCTTTATAGTTCGAACATAGTGTGGTCGTTGAAATCAGCGACCAGCGACTAGAGTTGTCAGACGCCAGAAGTTGATTACAATCAAGTCGCTTGTTGTAGCGATTAAAGCTATCATTTGAACAGAAAATATTTTGTGGTTGTGAGTGTGGTTCTTGTAAACAAATCAAAAAAAGAAAAACAAGCAAGTTCTTTTTTTTTTCGTTTCCCATGAGAACCAATGTAATTTTGACAGCGACTAGTCGCCAGCGACCTGACTGTGTTCAGGCTATTATGAATGATTTTAACTATCCAATGTTATTGATATGTTATGATATTTTTGATGTTTTAGTTTATTGAAAATCAATCAATGAGAAAATTATTTGATATTTTCTCGACAACAAAATACATCACATTCTTTATATAGAAACAAATATATGAAGAAGTAAGGTATGTAAAGTACAGAGTATCTCATTTATAACACTTCCACTATATGAAGGTACTGTCAGACCCAGTAGAGCACAGCAATG
Source organism: Conops quadrifasciatus (assembly GCA_949752815.1). Classification (NCBI taxonomy): domain Eukaryota; kingdom Metazoa; phylum Arthropoda; class Insecta; order Diptera; family Conopidae; genus Conops; species Conops quadrifasciatus. Next base: position 21,337,229 of record OX457077.1, on the reverse strand, counting down.
AGTGTGTTTTGAGAGAGGTAGCCCTTTCGTTATTATGTCGGCAACCATCTCATCAGTGCTTAAATATTGGATCTCCAGTTTTCGTTCATTAATTATGTCTCGCACAAAGTGATGTCGAATATCTATGTGTTTTGAACGTGCGTGGTATGTGCCATTTTGTAAGAGATTAATAGCACTTTTGTTGTCACATCTCAGTACTAAATCTTGATTTGTACCGTACATTTCGTTGAATAGGGATTTTAGCCACAGAACTTCTTGTGATGATGCAGCTAAAGCCATGTATTCGGCCTCTGTTGTCGAAAGTGCGACGGTAGGCTGCTTCTTCGAATTCCAGGTCACACTTGCACCTTGAAATTGAAAGACATAGCCAGTCTTCGATTTCCTGTCATCTGTGTCTCCGGCCCAATCAGCATCAGAGAATCATTCTAGATGTCCATTGATATCTCTCGTGAATTCGAGCTTATAGTTGCTCGTGCCTTTTATGTAGCGCAGAACGCGCTTGACAGCTTTTCAGTGTGCCTTGCCATGATTGTTATTGAATTTTGACAGCGCTCTCACTGCAAAAGGTAGGTCAGGTCTGCTCACTTGAGCGGCATACATGATGCTTCCAATAGATTCTTGGTACGCAACTAAAAGTTTGTCTAGTTCCGCGGATTCTGAATCTCCCATATTGGAGCGTTCCAAAACATCTTTGATGTACTGCTTTGATGTATTGCGATTATCCCTTGACAACCAGTCTCGCTTTATATCTTTCGACATATTTGTTTGCGTTACGCTTTGTTTAAAATTGCAATCCACTTGCAATCGATAGCTTTCTTTCCTTTTGGTAGATCTGTGAGATCCCAGGTCTTGTTTCCGAGCAATGCATTGAATTCTTCATCCATTGCATTCTGCCATTGTTTGCTGTTTGGACCATTCATTGCATCTTTAATCGATTGTGGGTCACCATCCAAATCGCGTACACTGTAGGATATATAGTCGTCTTTTATTATTGGTTTTTTTGATTCTTGATGATCTTCTTAGAGTTTCTCAGTTTCGATTCCATTTTCTGGTGGTCTCTTAACTTCATCATTTGAGTCACCTGAGAAGATCTCATCTTCGTCTGTTGTTATTTCCGTCTGGCCGGCTTCCGACTCTTGGTTTTGATCTTCAAAGTCTTTCTTTGAGTTTGCTTCCGATGAGTTTCCTTGGTTTCTTCCACTGAAGCTTTGTCTAGGTTTGTTTCCGTTGAGTTTCCTTCAATTTCCCCCACTGAATCGTAACTGGGAAATACTTTATAGTAGGAAAATCCTCTGTAGCGGTTTTTTTGGAATTGGTTGTTTCGCGAAATACAGCATCTCTGCTGGTTACTATGGCTTTCTTTGAATTGTCGTAGAATCTGTACGCTTTTTGATGTTCGCAGTACCCGATGAAGCTTGCTTCTTTTCCTTTGGCATCCAGTTTCTTAATCTTCTCCTTAGGGATGTGGATGATGGCTTTGCATCCAAATATTTTTATATGCTTCAGATTTGGTTTCTTTTTGGACCAGGCTTCTTCTGGTATTATATATTTCAGACCTTTACTTGGCGTGCGGTTTACTAAATAGTTCGCTGTATTTGCAGCTTCAGCCCAAAATTGTTTTCCAAGTCGGGCTTCGATGAGTAAACAGCTTGATTTCTCGATGATTGTCCTATTCATTCGTTCCGACATTCCATTTTGCTGGGGTGTGTACGGAACCGTAGTTTGGTGTTGAATTCCGCTGCGTATAAGAATTTGTTGCATTTTCTTGTTGCAATATTCTGTTCCGTTATCGCTCCGAAGTACTTTAATGCGCTTAGCTTTTTTTTGAATTCTATAAATTGGTCGACCAATTTTTTTTTGGTTTTTATGAAGTAGACGAATACCTTTCGCGAAAAATCGTCGATGAACGTGAGCATGTATCGTGAGCCTCCAAATGACTTTTGTTCCGTTGGACCGCAAAAATCTGTGTGGATCAGTTCAAGTGTTTTCGTGGCTCTCCTGCCGATGTCTTTGAAGGGTAGTCTTGCCATCTTTGGCATCTTTGATGCAAGAAATGCAATTCTCGCTTAATACTCCACAGGTATTAATACCATTCACTGCCCCAGAGATCATCCTCTTGATGACATCGTTGCTTGCATGTTCTATGCGCTTGTGCCAGATTTCAATGTCTGTAGTTTTCGCTTTTATGCTGTAAGCGCTTTCTCTTTTGACTTTGTTTAGTCGACTCTTGTTGCAACTACATCGCCGTCAGTGTCGATTACTTTGCAGCCTTTGTCGTTGAACCGTACCTCATGCCTTTTTTTGACTATCTTGAAAATTGAGAGTAAGTTGATGCATAATTCAGAAACGTGTAGTACGTCCGCGAAGGATACGATTCTCGTTTTTGAGTTTGATGTCTGTACTAACATTTCCACCTTTCCAATTCCTTTAACGTGCATCTTGGAGTTATTCGCGACAGTTACTTCAGCATCTTGTGAATTGATTTCGCAAGTGAAGTCTTCGCTCTTTGAGCACATGTGAGCCGATGCCCCTGAGTCGAAAAACCAGTCGTTGGTGCTCATCGTTCTGGCGGAAAAAGAGCTAAACATTGCTCCTTTCTGCTGTTGATGTCTTGACTTTTTCTTTGGGCAATTTATAGCGATATGGCCAAATTCATTGCAGTTGTAGCATTTCGGTGCTTTAAATGCTTTTTGTCCAGAAAATGCCGTTGCTTCAGTGTTGTTATCGGCTTTAACGTCTTGAATTAGCTTTAGTTTTACTGAATCGCCAGTGATTTTGATGCCTGAACTTTGTATGCCTATTATCATCGGCTTATATAGTAGTAGTAGTAGTAGTAGTAGTAGTAGTAGTAGTAGTAGTCCGGAAGTAGTAGCATCGATCCAATCCACTCTTCGTCAACGTTTAATCCGGCTCCTCTTATGTGCACTTTATGTGCAGTGTTTAATAATTCGTTGACATAGTCCTCCGTTGAAGGGAAGTCCTTTAGTTTCGTTGAGCAGAGTTTTTGGATCAGTCCGACTCTTCGTACTAATCCAGAGTCCTCGAACACATTTGCGAGCACCTCCCATATCTCTTTGGCATTGAAAAATTAACTCGGCCTTTGCTTGAATTAATTTGTCTGCGCTAATTTCTGTTCCTTCTACCGCCTTCTAAAGATTCTTCATTCGGAAGTATACCCTAACTGCAAATTTCCAGTCCTCGAAGCTTTCGCTGCCTCGCAGCTTTTCTATTTGCATATTCGCAGACATCCTTGTATTCTTTAACGATATACTTTCCTTGATATCGTCTTTCCTTGATATTGAATGTTGACTGATTGTCCGCGATTTGTTGGTTAATCTTTTGTCTGATGAAACCTTTGAAGCCCACACTAATTTTTTTGGTTTAGTTTATTGAAAATCAATCAATGAGAAAATTATTTGATATTTTCTTGACAACAAAATACATCACATTCTGTATATAGAAACAAGTATATAAACAAGTAAGGTATGTAAAGTACAGAATATCTATTTTATAACAATTTTTTACTCATTCATTCATTCATTCGATCTATATCTAAAAACCATCGAGCCATTCACTCGTTGAATGTATTTCGAATTATAGCGTGTGCCAATTAATAGCTTTTAGCTCGGGGTAGGTAGTGGTGAAAAAATTTTCCGCTGGTAAGTAAAAAGTTTGTTTCTAGCTGTGTCAATTCGTCCAACTAATTTAATTTCAATTTGAAAAAAAATTAATTAGCATAAATCATGCACAGCAGTTTAAAAGATTAAATAGATTGATAAAATTAATCAATTAAATAGATAATCAATTAAATAGATTAAATAGATTGATTGATTGAATTGCTCCTACGTTTAATTAATGTACAATATTATTATTTGAATAGTTATTAAAATTATTATTTAATTGGCTATATTACTTTTTTTCAACAATTAACTTTGATTTAGACTTTCAACGTTTTTAGGAAAATTAATAGTTGTAACCAGAGATAAGGAGATACGACACTCGATGACTCATCTCAAAAAATTTCGTTTTACGCGTATTTTGTATGCTCTGTTGAATTCACGTACACAATATGTGAAAGCTTGCCCTGTTGCTGTTTTTGCTTATTGTCAATTTCATAGCGAATCGTTGAAATGTGTATCGAGTATATTGAAAAACTTTTGTTCACCATCGTTTACAACAACATTGTGCAACAACAACCGCAAAAGTTAAACGTCACACACGATTTGTGAAGTTACAATCATTTAGATGGGACGAATTACAAATTTCTAATATTTTTTCACTAAAAATCTGTTAATAAAAATGTCTTTATTAGTGTTGGGAACTATCGAGTGATTTCAACTATCGATGAATGTTTGGTACTTTTTAAAAGTACCAAAAGCACCAGGTGGTGCAGAAATGTTAAAGGAAGGCGCCAGCGTGCGGTGGGGATGCTGGAATGCTGGATGCTGGGGATGCTGGATTCGCTATTTCCGAATTGCGATCTTATTTTATCTGTGACTGCCTTCCACAGATGTTTGGCGGTTTGGAAGAGGCGATCTATCGGAACATCAACGCCTATAAAGACTGCTTAAACAATGCGATCGACCTAGGGCCCAAACGGCATGAACAAAATATTTTATTAATCATCTTAAAAAACAGTTTGTAACAAGTGATGCTAATACTACAATGCAGAATTAGATGTTGAACATCCCGCAGCAAAATTGATGGTAATCACCAGCCAGATGCAAGACGCTGAAGTGGGCGATGGAACCAATTTTGTGGTTATATTTGCTGGGCACTGTGAGAGGCTGCAGAAGAATTGCTACGTCTGGGTATAACCACATCGGAAATTGCGGATTGCTATGAAAAAGCATTGGATAATTCAGAGATACTACCGAAACTGGTGTCATGATATCAAAGATTTCCGCGACATTTAAGTTAAAGAATGTATAGTAACTGCTGCATTTATGTCGAAGCAATATGTAAAAGAAGAATTCCTTACGAATTAATATTTTGGCTGACCGCTTGACTTCCAAATTCGACTTCCCTCGTTTGACTCGCGCTGTCAATGCGATATTACCCCGAATTACTGGGTTATTGCGATTAAGTGTGCATTGAATTAGGTGAAACAACAGTTGCTGTTTGCAGGTAGTGAATAATAATAAAGCATTACTAGTTTTAAATTTATATACTTAATATTACTTTGCAGAAACGAAGGCGTTGACTCACGATTTGCTACAATTGTCGTACGCGACGCTACCGATAATTTCATCGGTGACATTGAACGATCCATTGATTATTACGTTACCAATTTCTACGAAGTTTCTCGAAATGGCCGCTATGTGCCCGGCGCTCGTGCCATTGAAATTGAACTTGCCACCCATTTGGCTGCCTACGCTAACACACTCCCCGGATTGGAGCAATAGGCTGCGCGAAAATTCGCGGTTACTTTTAAAGTATTTTCCAAGGCATTAGCACAGAATATTTTAAGTTATTTTTAGGCGTATCCAACAGGAACATTAGCTGCGTTTCAGCTTGTCTAATCTAATCCGATTATAATGTGGAACGCTAAAAGATATTACATCCAGATGGCGCATCCACAATTTAAATAACATTTCCGACGAAAATGGAAAATTCTCTTATGGTTAGTATACGTTGTAAAGTATATAATTTAGGAACTCTGCGAGACCTCATTACCATTTTCATTTTACCATTAGTTGGTAAAACTGCATATAGACCAAAATAATTGCTACAGCGCCAACTATATTTTTATATGTGCGCCCTCTATAACTGAAGTTTAGAACTACTGATCGGATGAAAAATTAATCCGAAAAGGTAATAGGATTAAAATGTTGTTGTTGCTTTGCATGCAAAAATTATTAATTCAAACAAGATTAGAATAGCTGGAACGCAGCTATTACTATGCCTGCCTATAAACAATTCCGATAAGGTTAAAGTGTAGAATTTTACAAATAAAATCGATTTATATAAAGAAAAATTGGGCTTTATTTTTTATATTTATATGCTTTACTTTAGATATATAAATTTTGTAGTTCAATCTGTAAAAATCGCTTGACCCTCAGGAACACGGCTAAACTTCTGCTTCACTGATTTACAACTCCTTTGTGAGCGTTTCAAAAGACATTTCCGGATTACTCTCAGCCAACAGCATGAATGTCAGCCAGCACGTTTTCTTCATGTTTTGCTCATGATTAAGGCCTTGGGACGATACGGACTCCTTGTGATCCTCGTAGAATTGTATATACGATGGCAATCTATCCGACACCAAAATCGAGTAGATCCTGTACAATGTACCCTTTTAGGAAGCGAACTGGCTTAAATGCCAGCAATAGATTCAATAAAAATATTTTGGGATCGGCCAAGGCAGTGACAACACATTTCATAGCGCATCTTCGCGAGCAACACAAGCGGTTTCTGCAGCACATGTTTCTGGTAAGTTAATCATTACTTTGGCGTAAAGGTCAAGATTTGTAACCTTAGTAACATCATGCAAAAGACGTTTGTTCGCCGGACGGAGGACAATTCGAAAACTGGGCTTTAGGATAATCAACTCTGGAGCAGACTTCCAAAACTTTGTCGCATTGTTTGGCAACTTGCACAAGATGATAATAAACATAACAACGTAGAGGCGATGTGGTATCCAAATTATTGAATAAGCGCCACAATCCAGAAAAAAATGAAGAATATCAAAGAAGAGACCATAAGCTATAATCCGATATGTTTTTACTTACGATTGCAGACAAACTTTTAAAAGTAGCACATTTTTGTAGTCGTGTTTTGAACAATTATCATTTTAGGATGTCCCCAAAATTTTTTATTTTCAAAAGTTTATAGATAAAATATCTAATTTTTATACAATATGGGGTCATTGAATTTGTTGCAGTGAAACACTTTTATTTACCAATTTTTTCTTATACAGCAGAAGAGTCATATAAGAGATACATATATTTTTTATGATTATTATTAGTCAAATAAACTGCGACTGCATAAGTTTCAAGTTTTTATTTATTATTTAATTTATTTGTATTTATTATTTGCAAGGAAACTAAACTAGGGAGAAAAATCAAAACAATTATTTAAAACATTGAGAAAATTGACCACAGTTTACGACGTTTTAAAGTAACAGCACCCCCTAGAGTCGATACCAATTCAAAAAGACGCTGATGCAGGTTTACTAGGAAATCTGCACTAAATTCCGACTAATTTTGGCCGATTTTGCGATTGTGTCAAGAAAAATGCATGTAGTAGTAACGAGTGTCTTATCTCATAATCTCTGGTTGTAACCTAGCCCCAAAGGCGACATAAAATTTTGACGTTGGAATTCACCTCAATAGCATAAATATCTGTTTCGGCTGTAAAAGTTTTCTATACCGAGTAAAAAGTCATCAACACGGCCTTACTTGTTCAATAATTTCTGAATTACTAAAAACCAGAGATAAGGAGATACGACACTCGATGACTCATCTCAAAAAATTTCGTTTGACGCGTATTTTTTATGCTCTGTTGAATTCACGTACACAATATATGAAAGCTTGCCCTGTTGTTGTTTTTGCTTATTGCCAATTTCATAGCGAATCGTTGAAATGTGTATCGAGTATGTTGAACAAATTTTGTTCACCATTGTTTACAACAACATTGTGCAACAACAACCGCAGAAGTAGACGTCACATACAATTTGTGAAATTCAAATCTTTTAGTTGGGCAGAAGAATTACAAATTTTCTAGCACGAAAATTTATTACTGAAAATCTGTGAATAAAAATGTCTATCTGCACCAAATGTATCAAAGCTACAAGTGAAGCGGGTAATAAATATAATGCGAGAATTTTATGTTGAACATCCCGTAGCCAAATTGATGGTAATGGCCAGCCAGATGCAAGACGCTGAAGTGGGAGATGGAATAATTTTGTGGTAATATTTCTGTGGCACTGTTAGAGGCTGCAGAAGAATTTCTATATCTGGGTATAACCACATCGGATTTTTTATAGCATTGGATAAGTCAGAGATACTACAGAAACTGGTGTGTCATGAAATCAAAGCTTTCCGCGACATTTCAAAAGTCAAATAATATGGACAAAAAGAATTCCTTACGAATTGATATTATGTCTGACTGCTTGACTTCCAAATTCGACTTGCCTCGTGTGACACGCGCTGTCAATGCTATTATATTATCCCGAATTACTGGGTTATTGCGATAAAGTTGGCATTGAGGAATTAGGTGAAACAACAGTTGCTGTTTTCAGGTAATGGCCAGTAATAATAAAACATTATAGAGTTTTAAATTAATATACTTATTACTTTGCAGAAACGAAGACGTCGACTCACGTATTTCTACAATTGTCGTACGCGGCGCTGCCGATAATTTCATCGGTGACATTGAACGAGCCATCGATGATAACGTTAATAATTTGAGCGAACTTTTTCGTGATGGCCGCTATGTGCCTGGTGCTCGGGCCACTGGAATTGAACTTGCCACCCATCTGGCGGCATACGCTGATACACTCCCCGGATTGGAGCAATATGCTGTGGGAAAATTCGCGGTTGCTTTGAAAGTATTTTCGAAGGCATTAGCAGAGAATATTTGAAGTTATTTTTAGGCCTATCCAAAAGAAAAGGAATGTTACTTTGCCTGCTAGCTAGACAATTCCGATAAAATTAAAGTGTAGAATTTTGGAAATAAAATCGATTTATATTAAGAAAAGTTTGACTTTCTTATTTTTTTATATTTATATGCTTTACTTTAGATATACATATATATATCTAAGTATGAAGTATGTACATAATAGAAACTGTACATACTTCAATCTTTAAAAATCGCTTGTTTTGGAACGGATCAAATAATGTGTTCAAAGGAAAAGGAATCTGGCATAAGAGCATTTAAGATTATAACAATATTTAATAAACTAATTTATTTGGCTGTGCACCAAATTGGGCTGCAGACACGTAAGTTAGGCCCTCACGAACAGCTTGCAACCTCTGCTTCACCGATTTGCAACTCCTTGGTAAGCGTTTCAAAACACATCTCCGGATTACTCTTAGCCAACAGCATGAATTTCAGCAAACGCATTTTCTTTATTGTTTGCTCATGATTGAGGCCTTCTATATAGGCGTTCTAGAATTCTATATAAGATGGCAATTTATCCGACACAAAAATCGATTAGATCGTGTATTATGTCCCCTTCTAGGAAACACACTGGCTTAAATGCCAGCAATGGATTCAATAAAAATTTTTTGGGATCGGCCAAGACAACACATTTCATACTATCTTCGCGAGAAACACAAGCCGTTTCTGCAGTACATGTTTCTGGTAATTTAAACATTACTTTGGCGTAAAAGTCAAGATTTGTATCCTTAGTAACATCATGCAGAAGACGTTAAAGTTTTTGCTTTTGTTCGCCGGACGGAGGACAGTTGGAAAACTGGGCTTTAAGATGGATCATCTACTTCAAAGAAGACTTCCAAAACTTGGTCGCATTGTTTGGCAACTTGCACAAGATGATAAAAACATGATAACGTTGAGGCGATGTGGTATCCAAATTATTGAATAAGCGCCGCAATCTAGAAGAAAAGAAGGAATATCAAAAGAGAGACCATAAGCTATAATATGATGTTTTTACTTACGATTGCAGACAAACTTTTGCAAATGTAGCAAATTTTTGTACCGTGTTTTGACAATTATCATTTTCACCACACATAAACAAAAGAGGTAAAATTTTTGCAGTTAATAAATATAAGCGGGTGCGATGGAGTAGGATGTCCCCCAAATTTTTTATTTTCAAAAGTTTATAGATAAAATATCTAATTTATATACATTATGGGGTCATTCAATTTGTTGCAGTGAAACACTTTTATTTACCAATTTTTTCTTATACAACAGAAGAGTCATATAAAAGACACGTATATTTTTTATTATTATTTTTAGTCAAATAAACTGCGACTACATAAGTTTCAAGTTTCTATTTACTATTTAATTCTTTTTTATTTGCAAGGAAACAAAACTAGGAAGAAAAGTCATTAACAATTATTTAAAAACACGAGAAAATTGACCACAGTTTTTGACGTTTTGAATTAGAAACACCCCCTAGAATCGATACCATTGCAAAAGACGCCGATGCAGGTTTCCTAGGAAATCTGCACTAAATTCCGACTAATTTTGGCCGATTTTGCGATTGTATCGAGAAAAATGCATGTGGTAGTAACGAGTGTCTCATCTCATAATCTCTGCTAAAAACTATCGATAAACGAATAATTTTCAACTATCCAATAACTCGATAGTTCCCAATACTATTAGCTGCGTTCCAGCTTGTCTAATCTAATCCGATTATCATGTGGAACGCTAAAGGATATCACATCCAGATAGCGCATCCAAAATTAAAATAATATTGCCGACGAAAATGGAAAATTATTTTATGGTTAGTAAACGTTGCAAAGTACATATTTTCCATGCGTAATTATATAATTTAGGAGCTCTGAGAGACCTCATTACCATTATAGTTTTACCATTAGTTGGTAAAACTGCAAATAGACCAAAATAATTGCTACAGCGCCATCTATATTTCAATATGTGCGCCCTCTATAACTGAAGTTTAGAACTACTGATCGGATTAAAAATTAATCCGAAAAGGTAATAGGATTAAAATGTTGTTGTTGCTTTGCATTAAAAAATTATTAATCCAAACAAGATTAGAACAGCTGGAACGCAGCTATTGTTGGCTGTTTTTTTTTTTTGCTGTTATAAGTTTTTGCATTATTTGCACAGTCAAGTCGCTGAAATCAGTGACCAGCGACTAGCGACTAGAGTTGTTAGGCGCCAGAAGTTGATTACAATTAAGTCGCTCGCTGCAGCGACTCACCCCCTGTATGAGTTTCTCATCATTGTCCATCCTTTTAAGACAATTTTTATTTAAAAAGCAAATTATAAATATATTTGATTATATTTAAGAAGCAAAAACAAATTATATTTGTTTGAGTGATAGAGAGTATTTAACTTAAATTCACTTTTCTGCTAATTCTGCTGTGTTCGAGTATTTCTATTTCGTTAAAACGAAATGTCAAATTCTTCTAAACCAAACACGCAAGCGACTAGAGCGACTAAATTAGAAATAGGCTGAATGAAAATTTAATATTTCTCTCGTTTCCCATAAGAACCAATGTAATTTTGACAGCGACTACACCATTTCCAACTGTAAATGAAAATAGGTCAAGTGTAAATGAGAATAGGTTATTTGAAAATGAGATTTTCCATTTGTAAATGAGATTAGGTCAATTGAAAAGAGATATTCCATTTGAAAATGAGAATACGTCAATTGAAAATGAGATTTTCCATTTATAAATGAGAATAGAACAAATGTAAATGAGATTTTCCATTTGTAAATGAGAATAGAACAAATGTAAATACGTGAATATGTGAATACGTCAATTAAAAATGAGAATAGAACAAATGTAAATGAGAATGTTTCATGTTTAAATATAAGTGTGCTTAATAATGTACATAGTTATTGCTAAATTATTCAATTTAATTAAAACAAGTTTCCAATTTTTATTAATATATGAATATTTAATTAATTATAAAATTTAAAATAAGTACCTATAGATAACAGCAAGCTAATAATACAATATATTTAGTAAATGTAACTACGCTGTAATATAAGTGTATACATACATACATATATGTTTATTACACAATTTATTTTACTACATTCCCACTTCCATATTATCAAAGAATATACAGTACATAGAAGGCGCATGACGAAAATGTTTCAAATTTTCGCAACAGACGCGGTCGGTCGGTAGGCAAAGGGGTACTAGCAACATGTATTCTTTTTGGACGTAGGCAAAATACACACGACCAACGCGGCCCGAGCTCGATAATTTCTGGTGAATTTCTTCTCTTCTCTCTTCGTTCCCCTTTCCCACATTTGATTGCTTATTATTATTTCTTCTTCCATGGTCCGAGCCCAATGCATTTCTTACCCTTTCGTTTCGTCGCTTTTGACAAAGTACAGTTGTTTGTTGCTTGTGTTGGGTAATTTTATACGTCTGTGTTTGCTTTGGTCGTGTGTTTTTTAATTCTTTTTAATAAATACTATAAATATTTTATTTGTAAGCTTACTTTATTAAATTTCAACATTTTCTATATGTATGAACATTTTGTAAAATACTTTATTAAATTGGTTTGAACATTTAAAAAACATTTTGAACTTTAAGAAGTTTAAACATTTCAGATATCCCTTTTTTATTGAATTAGAGGTTTATAGTTAAACCAAATGTTCAAAAGTGCTTTAATTTAATAAAAATTAAAGATTAAATTCGGCAATTTTTCTCAAAAATTATATCAATTCAATGTACCGGATCGATGGATACGTCCATCGAAGAAACTTTTTTGCTCTGAAACATGTATGAGATGCGCCTTCTATTTATTACATATTCTTTGATATTATGCTTATCCATAGCTAATTTGTGGAATGTGGTGGAGTGCTTTATTGCACGTGTGCAGTCGCTGGTGGAGACTGTCCTTTTTGCCATGTCAATCAAATTTTCCGACGTATTGTAAACGTTGTTCTCCGACTCCACCGGGTGTTGTAGTATAAAAAATTATACTACCGTAACAAACACAACCTGTAGAATAAATCCTGTAGAATCTAAAAATTGAGAAAAACCAACTTTGACAAATTTGCAATTTTTGGAAACATTTTCTGTTTGTTACGGCTTTATCGCTAAATTATAACTATGTACATTATTAAGCACACTTATATTTAAAAACTAAATATTCTCATTTACATCTGTTCTATTCTTATTTATATTTGTTATATTTTCATTTTCAATTGACGTATTCTCATTCACATTTGTACTATTCTCATTTACAAATGGAAAATCTTATTTACATTTGTTCTATTCTCAATTACAAAAGCAAAATCTCATTTTCAATTCACGTATTCTCATTTTCAAATGGAATATCTCATTTTCGATTGACCTAATCTCATTTACAAATGGAAAATCTCTTTTTCCTATTCTTATTTACAATTGGAAATGGTGTAGTCGCTATCGACCTGTATATAGCCCGAACACAGTTATTTCGTTGACGATAAGCGATGATAGTTGTCATACGCTATCGGCCGAATACAAATATATTTCCATAGCGAAGGCGATGAGCGTTGAGAGCTGTCAAAGTTCTCGTCAATTTTTGTAAACAAACAAAAAAAAAGAGACAAACAAGACGAACTACTTGGCTATGGAAGTAGAAATAGAGCGACGCCCGACGCTCTATTTTCGGATTTTTTATCCGACATTTGTAGTAAACGAAATTGACTGTATTTAGGCTATTATACATTTAAAAATCACATTTTAATAAATTAAAAAGTATTAAAAATATTCTGCTTGTATAGGTCGAAAATTATAAGCAACAGAAGGCAAATTGAAAAATTGGTTTTCGTAATGGAAAACAACGAAGATATCGCAAATGTCGTTATTCCAATAATCTTCGTTGATGAGACCAAAAGGCAGCACTACTTATTATAAAATTTAATAATAAATATAAATAAAATTAATAAAATAATAAAATTTTTGACACGATTTTCAAATAAACAATTTTTTAATAAGCACTCACAGCTGATCCAAGCAGTTCACAACAGAAAGTAGATGTTCACAAAAGGTGTAAAATTTCACAATAGAGCAAAAGCTTGTCAATTGCGATACGCAATACCAAATCAAAATTTTATCGATCGACACTCGCCTTTGTAATTTTGACATTTGCTTAGCTTTTAGTGCTTTGGCCATCCAATTGCGTTTAAGGCAGAGATAAGGAGATAGGAAACTGCTGGAAAATACAAAAAAATGCAACTCTGGCGTAAATTAGTGTTTGTGAAATACCTGAAAAATGCTTCTCAGAAACTCAACTATCAGACCCGGATGAAGAGTGATCGGGACGGAGACGGTTTTAGCTTTGAGACCCCAATGACAATTTTTAAGTCAAATCGTTTGTATTGAGATAGCAACTTAGTTAATTGTTCACATAAGTAATGAATTCAAAGACATCAATTTTTATTTATTTATTTATGCCAACATTTAGTCTATTTAATATCCATTTTACTTTTAAATAGTTTTGTTGAAATCCAGAATAGCAAATTTCACTCTATTTTTTATTACTTCAGAGTTTATTAACTCCAATGTTTTTAGCGGTCATCGCACCTTAAACTGTAACATAATGCCGTCTAGCTGCGAACATTTCTGCTCGCAGCGCTGCAAGCAGCACGCGAAGTCTTCAAACCCAAGCCTGCTGAGTTGCATTTCTGCATTTGAACAGTTCTGAAACCGAAACTTCTTCCACCTTTTTTGTCACTGTTTCCTGCACTCTTTTTTGTCACTGTTTCATGCACTCTTTTTTGTAACTGTTTCAAGCATTTTTTATACTTTATTGATTAAGCGTTCAATGTAATTTTTATTTATAAAGTCGAAAATTAATCAATAAAGTCAGTGTGTTTTTAAATATCAGAACGAACGCGTCTTCATTCTTCCACACGTTAGTAATTGGTTAAAGTGCCGATTGCTAACCATCATCCACACCTATTGAACGCGTCTTTATTCATCCATACGTTAGTAATTGGTTATGGTTAGTAATTGGTTGGTACTTATCACCTACATCCGTTAGTAGTTGGTTAAAGTGCCAACTGCTAACACATTATCAAATAAAGTCTGGTAAATAAATTGCTGGTGTAAGAGCCAGATATTTCTTACAATCACCAGCAACCAAACAGAGACGCAAGTAACATCTTGCGTCTGTAAACAAAACATTGGTGACCCCGACGTGATATTTAATCACAAACTTATCGCGTTTGTTAATCATATCGGCTCACTCTACATCAATATCAGCAATGGCAAATTTAGAGGAACTTTTCAATGACCAGACGAAGCTCGCAGGAGAAATTCGAAGACTCATATCCAACTACAAGAAGGACTCATCAGTACGCAAGAGGTCGCAAGCATCAGTACGCAAGAGGTACGCAAGAGAGATCAGTACGCAAGAGGATACGCAAGAGAGAGAGAGAGAGTACGCAAGAGGTCGCAAGCATATTATCAAGAAAGGCTTGCTAAGTTAACTAAACTATATGAAGCATTCGAGCAGCAGGATTCAACAATCAGGACACACTGTGACAATCCCCTCGACTTCGAGTACTTTTCAAGCGGTCTTTATGACAAAATTGCAGATTTATCTAGAGTTTATATTGAGGAGTTTACAACGCAGGCAAACTATTAGGCTGGGCGTGAAACTCCAATGGCTCCAGAGCTTCTCAAGCCTTCATCGGTAAATACGCCTGTCCCATCAACACGCACAAGTTCTGATCAGGCCAAGCAACTGCATCCATCAGCAGCAGTTACTACTGCTGACCCACATGTTGCAAGATTTATTTGTCGTCAACAGGCAATGATAATATCATTAAGGCGGTTATTGGTTGATGAAGCGAATGAAGACGAATCAATCGAGTATTACGAAGTGAAATTAGGCAATATTCGGCAGCTTTGGCATCAGGTCGAGGAATTACATTTTCAAATTTGGTGCTAATCCAACAACAGACGGCTATGATCATCAAGAATACTTACAGCTTGAAGAAGACATTAGAAAGCAGATTGTGAAGTTGACCAGGAAGACGAAGGAATCGCAAACCTCGATGAACTCAATATCTAATGTTAACAACGACGTTCAGCTCCCAAGAATTACTCTTCAGCCGTTTGATGGACATTATTTAAAATGGCGTCAGTTCTTCGAAATGTTTCAGGAATTGATTCATAAAAAACCACTAGCAACAATCCAGAAAATGTGATACCTCAAAACAAATGCTACTGGAGAGGCAGAACGTTTAATCAAGCATCTACCAATTACCGAGACCAATTACAATACGGCTTGGCAGATGCTTCAAGATCGTTACAACAATAATCGAATTTTAACATCAGTACTGCTCCAGAAGCTTTTGGACTAACCGTCTAGTCACAACAGTGAGACGACAGCAGCGTTTATAAAGAATCTACACGGCACAACCACAGAATGCCTAAATGCACTTAACAATTTAGGTATTGATACGACATCTTGGGGTCCTCTGCTACTTCATTCATTATTTAAAAAATTAGACAAACAGAGCCACTTGCTGTTCGAACAATCACTCCAGAATCCTAAGGAAGTACCAACTATAAAGGTTTTCCTCAGTTTTCTAGAGTCACGATTCCAATATTTGGAGGCCGCTTCCCGCCAGGAAAACAAACATAGGCCAAGAACATCTACAAGCTTGCCTGCCATAACGAAAACAACTCAGCCTACAAAATGCAGGGTATGTAACAATGAAGGTCATCCTCTCTTCGCATGCAAACAATTTCTTCAGATGGCTACAAATGATCGATTGCAGCTAGTGAAAAGCACAACTTGTGCATGAATTGTCTAAAATCAGGACATAAACTTAATTCCTGTCCATCTAAAAACTGCTTCAAGTGTGGTAAAAAACATAACACCTTACTACATTTTGACAATACAGGCACGGGCCAACCAACAACAGCCAAGCAGCCCAACACAGTCACACTTATGTCAGCTTCCAGCAATAAACAGCAATACATTTTACTCGGTACTGCTAAGATAAAAATTATCGCCGCTAATGGAAGATCTACAGAATGCCGGGCAATTCTTGATTCAGGCTCTCAAGCTAATTTCATCACTGAGAAAGTCATTCAAAAATTGTCACTAACCACAAACCAACGTCAATGAGCATTGAGGGCTGTAACGAGTTTTTTTCTTTGGCTGAGGTAGGCTCAGCCGCTCCAGGGTTCATGATGGAGGGGTCTCGTAACCCTCCGGAATTTGGTTCCTCTTGACCGTTGCCGAATTGCACACGATTGACGATTTCGTCAATCAGTTCACTGACTATCTTTCGATAGTTCAGCTCGGACGGTTGATGGGTGATTTTCCTTAATCTAAATACAATTTTAATGAGGCGAAGTGCCTGCGACAGAAGGTCGCTCACAAATGTTTTTCTAAATTATTAACTGGTCGGACGACTGAAGGTCGTTTTACAATAACCGGTTGTACTTTTTTGTACCGGGAGACAGACAGAATGTCTGACGACTGATGGTCGTTTACAAATTCGGGTAGAAAAATGTTTTACAAGCCTTAATATCCTAAGAGACAGGCAAAGCGCCTGACGAATGATGGTCGTTTACAAATTCGGGTAGTGTCTTAGTGAGATAATAAAGATGCCACCACTGTGGTCGTAATAAAGTGTGCCACTAGTGTGGTTACATAAAAAAAAAAGAAATGAGGAACCACTAGTGTGGTCGCAACAAAAAATAATATAGAAAGGATGAGCCACTTATGTGGTCGCAACGAAAAAAAAATAGAAATGATGAGCCACTAGTGTGGTCGCAACAAAAAATAATATCGAAATGATGAGCCACTAGTGTGGTCGCAACAAAACAAAATAGAAATGTATTTGGGCAATGCCCTGGAAATCAGTCACGAAGACGATATTTCCTTTCAAAAAGATGATATGGTGAACCTGTGCTGTTGTGCGTATATTCTACTTACATCAGCCAAGGTTAAATTTGGAGTGTCGCTTGTCGTATTAAGAGCATTTCTGTTCACAAACCGGTTGTGAATTATATCGCGCTGGTTCATGAAAATTTAAAATGCATCGTGACATTTTTATATATAAAGATGTCTTTCACGTATATTGTATGTGTATATATGCTTGTTTGTTATTCTGTTTGTTGTTGTTGTTCCGTTCTTTCATTTTTCTTCTTA
This sequence comes from Conops quadrifasciatus, assembly GCA_949752815.1. NCBI lineage: Eukaryota > Metazoa > Arthropoda > Insecta > Diptera > Conopidae > Conops > Conops quadrifasciatus. The sequence goes on along the minus strand of OX457077.1, from coordinate 21,319,451 downwards.
TTCTTGCTTATTATTATATATATATTTTTGTTTCCAAATAATTTTTCCAATTGTATTGGTAATTAAAAAAAATTTATTTTATTTTTTTTTATTTTTAAAAAATAATTTGAAGCGACGCTTTGGAGCGTCGTTACACTCCATCCTTGCTAAGGCAGGGAGAGAGAAAAAAATGAAATAATAAAAAGAAGGGAATGGAAGCGACTTTTGCAGGAGCGATTTTAGGCGCTTACTGAAGACGTGTATGTGTTTTTTTTTTTTTTTAAATCTTTTTTTTTGTTTTTTTTTTGTTTTGGTTGATGCACATCGCGGAGTAGAACTATGTTTGGTGAAACGAACGGTTGGGTAGGGAAGGGTCCTATACATATATTTAGGAGCCAGTTTTTCGGGAAAATTCTTTGCTCAGAGGATAGCACATAGTTTTTCTTCAGTACCATACTGCCTAGTTCCGGTTTCCAGGGCCTGCGGTGTAGGTTGTAATACTTCTTTTGTTGTTGGGTGGCTTGTTGATTCCGTTGACGAGCCTTTTCGTATAATCTGCGAAAATCAAGTTTTTTCGGAGATTCTTGAGTCAGTGGTTGTGCCGGGGTGAGGGGTGGAGTAGAATTTCTACCAAAATTTAAGTCGGCAGGTGGACTGGTCTTAGATTTGTATTGGGCGCACATCATACAGGTTTGTACGTGGTTTCGAATGTCAGCGTACATATTCGGCCAGAAGAAATATTGCCGAGCTCTTCGTAGTGTTTTCTTATAACCCAGATGACCGGCAGCCGCTTGGTCATGTACTTCATGCAGGATCTCTTTTACTTTGTTGTTTGGTATGCATAGCAACCAATGCTGTTGGGTTCCCTTGGGTTGGTTTGTCTTTTTATAAAGTTGTTGGTTGTATATGCGAAACCCGGGGTGCTGGGTTGGGTGATTTTGTAATTCTCGTAATTGTTGTTCATACCAGTCGATAGTTTGTGTTTGGAAGTACTGTTCTTCTTCGCAAAATTTTTTTATAATAGCTTCGTGTTTAGTTATCATCTGTAAATGGTGTGGATTTTTAGTGGCTTGGATATTAATGTTTCTGCCAGCAATGTTGAGTTTGCAATTTAGTTTAGGAAGCAAATCCATTCCTGTAATGATGTCTTCTGATAACCCTGGTAGGAAGTAGACCTGATGGTGAATTGTAAGCGAGTCGATTTGGAGAGTGGCATAATAGCTTTGATTAATGATAACTTGCTTGTTATTGGCAAAAAGTGCTTTATTGCTGGTGTTTTTCTTCCTTTTAAGTAATGATTCAAGGAACTCCCAATAAATGACAGAGAAGCGCCAGTATCCACCATGGCATTGACGGTTCGACCGTTACATTTGATTTTTATCCGGAGCATTCTGGTTCTATTTTCGGTCCTTTCTGTTGGAGGGACAGTGATTCCTCGACACTGGCATTTCTTCAACAGGACTCCGGTTTTCCCACAATAGGAACAGAATAGCCGTCGTCTTCCTTGACAGTTTTTTCGAGTGTGTCCAGGTTGTTTGCAGGTCCAACAGTGGGTACTACGCGAGTAGTGTTGAATTGACTCCCAATTGGAGACGTGTGGTCGTTGTGTCCGAGCTTCTTCACCTCGGATTTGTTCGTATTCGTCTGTTTGAATCATCAGTGAATCTAAATTGTTGAAATCGTTGCGTCTTATATCTAAACGATATTCGGACGCAAACCTTCGTAGATTCTGTCTTTTTGGTTTTCTCGGCTTAACCTGGGATGTTGTCTTATGAAAGCCATCATACTCATAATATAATCTTTGGCTCTTTCTCGTCCACCCTGTCGTCAACGTATAATTTCTTCCTCCAGGCGTTGTAGATGGCGTCGTGGTAGGAAAAACTGGTAAGCGGCGTCTTTGAATTGAGTCCAGGTGGTAACTTCTCCTCTCTTGTACCGCCACCAATCTCTGGCCCGTTCACGCAACAATTCATTTAAAGGTAGAAGTAACTGGTCATGACGAATATAATAGCAGTCGGCTAGTTCCTCAAGATTTTCGATGAATTCTAGGATGGACCGCGTTCCGTTGAAGTGGAGGTTCCACTTTCGGACGGTGTTCATTATGTCACATTCGGTTGACTTGCTGGCAGCTGATGGTTGAGGAGCAACCAACGGTGGTATACTAAATCTAGTTTCGCTAATTGAGTTTTCGGTTTTTAGAAGATCCTCTGTTGACTTCCTATTGCGTCGTTCTTTCATGACGTTGCTGAGCCGTTGTCGCATATCTTTTACCGTCCCTTCGGCTGATAAGCCTAACAGCGACATCTGCGCTTCCAGCTCTTCTTTCTTGAGCTTATAAATAAAATTAGGGTTATCGGGAAGGCCGTCTTCCTTTGTTAATTCTAGATGGGGTGAACCGCTTCGTGAGGAAGACGGTCCCTGCTCGGGCGCCATTTGTAACGAGTTTTTTCTTTGGCTGAGGTAGGCTCAGCCGCTCCAGGGTTCATGATGGAGGGGTCTCGTAACCCTCCGGAATTTGGTTCCTCTTGACCGTTGCCGAATTGCACACGATTGACGATTTCGTCAATCAGTTCACTGACTATCTTTTGATAGTTCAGCTCGGACGGTTGATGGGTGATTTTCCTTAATCTAAATACAATTTTAATGAGGCGAAGTGCCTGCGACAGAAGGTCGCTCACAAATGTTTGTCTAAATTATTAACTGGTCGGACGACTGAAGGTCGTTTTACAATAACCGGTTGCACTTTTTTGTACCAGGAGACATACAGAATGTCAGACGACTGATGGTCGTATACAAATTCGGGTAGAAAAATGTTTTACAAGCCTTAATATCCTAAGAGACAGGTAAAGCGCCTGACGACTGATGGTCGTTTACAAATTCGGGTAGTGTCTTAGTGAGATAATAAAGATGCCACCACTGTGGTCGTAATAAAGTGTGCCACTAGTGTGGTTACATTAAAAAAATAAAAATGAGGAACCACTAGTGTGGTCGCAACAAAAAATAATATAGAAAGGATGAGCCACTTATGTGGTCGCAACGAAAAAAAAATAGAAATGATGAGCCACTAGTGTGGTCGCAACAAAAAATAATGTCGAAATGATGAGCCACTAGTGTGATCGCAACAAAACAAAATAGAAATGTATTTGGGCAATGCCCTGAAAATCAGTCACGAAGACGATATTTCCTTTCAAAAAGATGATATGGTGAACCTGTGCTGTTGTGCGTATATTCTACTTACATCAGCCAAGGTTAAATTTGGAGTGTCGCTTGTCGTATTAAAAGCATTTCTGTTCACAAACCGGTTGTGAATTATATCGCGCTGGTTCATGAAAATCAAAAATGCATCGTGACATTTTTATATATAAAGATGTCTTTCACGTATATTGTATGTGTATGTATGCTTGTTTGTTATTCTGTTTGTTGTTGTTGTTCCGTTCTTTCATTTTTCTTCTTATTCTTGCTTATTATTATATATATATTTTTTTTCCAAATAATTTTTCCAATTGTATTGGTAATTAGAAAAAATTTATTTTATTTTATTTTATTTTTAAAAAATAATTTGGAGCGACGCTTTGGAGCGTCGTTACAGGGCATAGGAAGAACCACAAAGGCAGCTAACCGACGCGTGCACGTTACAATCCAATCATTAACAAGCAAATATTCGGCGCTATGAATTAACTCCCAATGAATTAACTCCCAAATCAAAAATGAATTAAGTCCCAAAATTCTTCCATACAAATTTGGGAGTTAATTCATTTTTTTTGGGAGTTAATTCATTTTCATTGGGAGTTAATTCATAATCGAAAAAAGTTGGGACTTAATTCATATTTTCATTGAGAGTTAATTCATTTTTTTTTGGGAGTTAATTCATACTTGGAAAAAGTTGGGAGTTAATTCATATTTTCATTGGGAGTTAATTCATATTTTTTTTTGGGAGTTAATTCATACTTGGAAAAAGTTGGGAGTTAATTCATATTTCCATTGGGAGTTAATTCATTTTTTTTTTCCAGTTAATTCATACTTGGAAAAAGTTGGGAGTTAATTCATATTTTCATTGGGAGTTAATTCATTTTTTTTGGGAGTTAATTCATTTTTTTGGGAGTTAATTCATTGGGAGTTAATTCATTTTTTGATTTGGGAGTTAATTCATTGGGAGTTAATTCATAGCGCCAAATATTCATCTCCATTTGAGGCATTTGTACTGCCACAAATAATTTCCACGCAGCCATCTTCACAGCTAAATACATCAACATGGCCTATTCCCAAAAACATAACTCTAGCAGACCCTACATTTTACCGTCCAGATAAGGTAGATGCATTGATAGGAGCTGAACTCTACCACGAATTATTATCAACAGGAAAGATCCAGTTAGCAGAAAGGTTACCTGTGTTACAGAACACCGCCTTTGGATGGGTTGTGGCCGGAAAGGTTGGAAACGTACAACCAAGTATAGTGACCTGCGGCGTGGCTAGTTCTGAGGATGAGGCAACCGATAACATATTGGAAAAATTTTGTCAGCTGGAGAAAGTCTCGGAACCATCGCAGCAGTTATCTACACCAGAAAATTTACTATGTGAAACTCACTATGTTCAAAATGTGAAAAGAAATCAAGAAGGACGATTTGTGCTGAAATTTCCTTTATCAACATGTCCAACTGCATTAGGAGAATCAAGACAAATAGCATTCAACAGGTTTGCAGCGCTGGAAAGAAAGTTAACAAGAAACAAGGAACTGAAGCAACAATATATTCAATTCATGAAAGAATACAACGAGCTCGGTCACATGACAGAAATCAAGCAAAATGACATTTTGCCAACACACTATTTCATTCCGCATCACTGTGTCCTTAAACCGGACAGCATCACTACTAAATTAAGAGTAGTGTTCGATGCATCATGCAAAACTTCAACAGGTTTGGCACTCAATGACATCATGTACACAGGACCTTGGGTACAAAGTGAATTATTCTCCATCTTACTACGATACCGATTGCCACGATTCATATTCACCACAGACATTGAAAAAATGTATAGGCAAATTTTAGTGCACCCAACCGACCAAATGCTTCAATTAATTCTCTGGAGAGAAGATCCATCTTTACGATTAAAATACTACAAATTGAATACAGTTACATATGGAACAAGGTCAGCACCATATCTTGCCACAAGATGCTTACAAGAGCTGTCAAGGCAAGCCAGACACAAATACCCGCAGGCAGCAAAGGCATTAGAGCGAGACTTCTACGTCGATGATGGTATCATAGGTAGTGATAGTCTTGCAACAGCTAAATTAATACAGGAACAACTCAGTGCTATTCTCAGTTCTGCCGGATTGAAACTGCGAAAATGGTGCGCCAACCATCCGCAGCTTCTACAAGGTATACCAATAGAACACCAGGTGATCAATCTTAACCTAGACGAAGGAAAGGAAACACTAGTGAAAACATTAGGATTAACGTGGCTTCCAAAAGAAGACGCATTATGCATCAAAAGCAATGTGAACACCGGCACTCGAATCACAAAACGTATAGTCGCATCAGAACTAGCAAGAATTTTCGACCCATTCTTGTCGACCCGTCGCTTGTCGTATTAAGAGCATTTCTGTTCACAAACCGGTTGTGAATTATATCGCGCTGGTTCATGAAAATTAAAAATGCATCGTGACATTTTTATATATAAAGATGTCTTTCACGTATAGCAAGCATGTGTATGTATGCTTGTTTGTTATTCTGTTTGTTGTTGTTGTTCCGTTCTTTCATTTTTCTTCTTATTCTTGCTTATTATTATATATATATTTTTTTTCCAAATAATTTTTCCAATTGTATTGGTAATTAGAAAAAATTTATTTTATTTTTTTTATTTTTAAAAAATAATTTGGAGCGACGCTTTGGAGCGTCGTTACACTCCATCCTTGCTAAGGCGGGGAGAGAGAAAAAAATGAAATAATAAAAAGAAGGGAATGGAAGCGACTTTTGCAGGAGCGATTTTAGGCGCTTACTGAAGACGTGTGTGTGTTTTTTTTTTTCAAATCTTTAATGTGTACTTTTAATGACGATTTTTTTTTTTTTTTTTGTTTTTTTTTTTTGTTTTGGTTGATGCACATCGCGGAGTAGAACTATGTTTGGTGAAACGAACGGTTGGGTAGGGAAGGGTCCTATACATATATTTAGGAGCCAGTTTTTCGGGAAAATTCTTTGCTCAGAGGATAGCACATAGTTTTTCTTCAGTACCATACTGCCTAGTTCCGGTTTCCAGGGCCTGCGGTGTAGGTTGTAATACTTCTTTTGTTGTTGGGTGGCTTGTTGATTCCGTTGACGAGCCTTTTCGTATAATCTGCGAAAATCAAGTTTTTTCGGAGATTCTTGAGTCAGTGGTTGTGCCGGGGTGAGGGGTGGAGTAGAATTTCTACCAAAATTTAAGTCGGCAGGTGGACTGGTCTTAGATTTGTATTGGGCGCACATCATACAGGTTTGTACGTGGTTTCGAATGTCAGCGTACATATTCGGCCAGAAGAAATATTGCCGAGCTCTTCGTAGTGTTTTCTTATAACCCAGATGACCGGCAGCCGCTTGGTCATGTACTTCATGCAGGATCTCTTTTACTTTGTTGTTTGGTATGCATAGCAACCAATGCTGTTGGGTTCCCTTGGGTTGGTTTGTCTTTTTATAAAGTTGTTGGTTGTATATGCGAAACCCGGGGTGCTGGGTTGGGTGATTTTGTAATTCTCGTAATTGTTGTTCATACCAGTCGATAGTTTGTGTTTGGAAGTACTGTTCTTCTTCGCAAAATTTTTTTATAATAGCTTCGTGTTTAGTTATCATCTGTAAATGGTGTGGATTTTTAGTGGCTTGGATATTAATGTTTCTGCCAGCAATGTTGAGTTTGCAATTTAGTTTAGGAAGCAAATCCATTCCTGTAATGATGTCTTCTGATAACCCTGGTAGGAAGTAGACCTGATGGTGAATTGTAAGCGAGTCGATTTGGAGAGTGGCATAATAGCTTTGATTAATGATAACTTGCTTGTTATTGGCAAAAAGTGCTTTATTGCTGGTGTTTTTCTTCCTTTTAAGTAATGATTCAAGGAACTCCCAATAAATGACAGAGAAGCGCCAGTATCCACCATGGCATTGACGGTTCGACCGTTACATTTGATTTTTATCCGGAGCATTCTGGTTCTATTTTCGGTCCTTTCTGTTGGAGGGACAGTGATTCCTCGACACTGGCATTTCTTCAACAGGACTCCGGTTTTCCCACAATAGGAACAGAATAGCCGTCGTCTTCCTTGACAGTTTTTTCGAGTGTGTCCAGGTTGTTTGCAGGTCCAACAGTGGGTACTACGCGAGTAGTGTTGAATTGACTCCCAATTGGAGACGTGTGGTCGTTGTGTCCGAGCTTCTTCACCTCGGATTTGTTCGTATTCGTCTGTTTGAATCATCAGTGAATCTAAATTGTTGAAATCGTTGCGTCTTATATCTAAACGATATTCGGACGCAAACCTTCGTAGATTCTGTCTTTTTGGTTTTCTCGGCTTAACCTGGGATGTTGTCTTATGAAAGCCATCATACTCATAATATAATCTTTGGCTCTTTCTCGTCCACCCTGTCGTCAACGTATAATTTCTTCCTCCAGGCGTTGTAGATGGCGTCGTGGTAGGAAAAACTGGTAAGCGGCGTCTTTGAATTGAGTCCAGGTGGTAACTTCTCCTCTCTTGTACCGCCACCAATCTCTGGCCCGTTCACGCAACAATTCATTTAAAGGTAGAAGTAACTGGTCATGACGAATATAATAGCAGTCGGCTAGTTCCTCAAGATTTTCGATGAATTCTAGGATGGACCGCGTTCCGTTGAAGTGGAGGTTCCACTTTCGGACGGTGTTCATTATGTCACATTCGGTTGACTTGCTGGCAGCTGATGGTTGAGGAGCAACCAACGGTGGTATACTAAATCTAGTTTCGCTAATTGAGTTTTCGGTTTTTAGAAGATCCTCTGTTGACTTCCTATTGCGTCGTTCTTTCATGACGTTGCTGAGCCGTTGTCGCATATCTTTTACCGTCCCTTCGGCTGATAAGCCTAACAGCGACATCTGCGCTTCCAGCTCTTCTTTCTTGAGCTTATAAATAAAATTAGGATTATCGGGAAGGCCGTCTTCCTTTGTTAATTCTAGATGGGGTGAACCGCTTCGTGAGGAAGACGGTCCCTGCTCGGGCGCCATTTGTAACGAGTTTTTTCTTTGGCTGAGGTAGGCTCAGCCGCTCCAGGGTTCATGATGGAGGGGTCTCGTAACCCTCCGGAATTTGGTTCCTCTTGACCGTTGCCGAATTGCACACGATTGACGATTTCGTCAATCAGTTCACTGACTATCTTTTGATAGTTCAGCTCGGACGGTTGATGGGTGATTTTCCTTAATCTAAATACAATTTTAATGAGGCGAAGTGCCTGCGACAGAAGGTCGCTCACAAATGTTTGTCTAAATTATTAACTGGTCGGACGACTGAAGGTCGTTTTACAATAACCGGTTGCACTTTTTTGTACCAGGAGACATACAGAATGTCTGACGACTGATGGTCGTATACAAATTCGGGTAGAAAAATGTTTTACAAGCCTTAATATCCTAAGAGACAGGTAAAGCGCCTGACGACTGATGGTCGTTTACAAATTCGGGTAGTGTCTTAGTGAGATAATAAAGATGCCACCACTGTGGTCGTAATAAAGTGTGCCACTAGTGTGGTTACATTAAAAAAATAAAAATGAGGAACCACTAGTGTGGTCGCAACAAAAAATAATATAGAAAGGATGAGCCACTTATGTGGTCGCAACGAAAAAAAAATAGAAATGATGAGCCACTAGTGTGGTCGCAACAAAAAATAATGTCGAAATGATGAGCCACTAGTGTGATCGCAACAAAACAAAATAGAAATGTATTTGGGCAATGCCCTGAAAATCAGTCACGAAGACGATATTTCCTTTCAAAAAGATGATATGGTGAACCTGTGCTGTTGTGCGTATATTCTACTTACATCAGCCAAGGTTAAATTTGGAGTGTCGCTTGTCGTATTAAAAGCATTTCTGTTCACAAACCGGTTGTGAATTATATCGCGCTGGTTCATGAAAATCAAAAATGCATCGTGACATTTTTATATATAAAGATGTCTTTCACGTATATTGTATGTGTATGTATGCTTGTTTGTTATTCTGTTTGTTGTTGTTGTTCCGTTCTTTCATTTTTCTTCTTATTCTTGCTTATTATTATATATATATTTTTTTTCCAAATAATTTTTCCAATTGTATTGGTAATTAGAAAAAATTTATTTTATTTTATTTTATTTTTAAAAAATAATTTGGAGCGACGCTTTGGAGCGTCGTTACAGGGCATAGGAAGAACCACAAAGGCAGCTAACCGACGCGTGCACGTTACAATCCAATCATTAACAAGCAAATATTCGGCGCTATGAATTAACTCCCAATGAATTAACTCCCAAATCAAAAATGAATTAAGTCCCAAAATTCTTCCATACAAATTTGGGAGTTAATTCATTTTTTTTGGGAGTTAATTCATTTTCATTGGGAGTTAATTCATAATCGAAAAAAGTTGGGACTTAATTCATATTTTCATTGAGAGTTAATTCATTTTTTTTTTGGGAGTTAATTCATACTTGGAAAAAGTTGGGAGTTAATTCATATTTTCATTGGGAGTTAATTCATATTTTTTTTTGGGAGTTAATTCATACTTGGAAAAAGTTGGGAGTTAATTCATATTTCCATTGGGAGTTAATTCATTTTTTTTTTCCAGTTAATTCATACTTGGAAAAAGTTGGGAGTTAATTCATATTTTTATTGGGAGTTAATTCATTTTTTGTTGGGAGTTAATTCATACTTGGAAAAAGTTGGGAGTTAATTCATATTTTCATTATGAGTTAATTCATTTTTTTTTTGGGAGTTAATTCATACTTGGAAAAAGTTTGGAGGTTATTCATATTTTCATTGGGAGTTATTTCATTTTTTTTGGAGTTTATCATAACCGTGATGATTTTTCTGATTTAGGGTTATGATACCTAAGGGTTCTGCTGATTGAGGGTTAAGATCCCTGCCGCGGCCGAAGGCCCCCACACGAAAAAGCCTGTATGCAAAAAACCTCACATGACCGTGAGGATTCTGCTGATTGAGGGTTATGATCCCTGCCGCGGCCGAAGGCCGCCACACGAAAAAGCCTGTATGCAAAAAACCTCACATGACCGTGAGGATTCTGCTGATTGAGGGTTATGATCCCTGCCGCGGCCGAAGGACGCCACACGAAAAAGCCTGTATGCAAAAAACCTCACATGGCCGTGAGGATTCTGCTGATTGAGGGTTATGATCCCTGCCGCGGCCGAAGGCCGCCACACGAAAAAGCCTGTATGCAAAAAACCTCACATGACCGTGAGGATTCTGCTGATTGAGGGTTATGATCCCTGCCGCGGCCGAAGGACGCCACACGAAAAAGCCTGTATGCAAAAAACCTCACATGGCCGTGAGGATTCTGCTGATTGAGGGTTATGATCCCTGCCGCGGTCGGGCATACAGCTTTTAACTCCCAATTTCATTTTTTTAAGTGGGAGCTTTATTGCATACAGGCTTTTCCATGTGGCGGCCTTCGGCCGCGGCAGGGATCATAACCCTCAATCAGCAGAATCCTCGCGGTCATGTGAGGTTTTTTGCATACAGGCTTTTTCGTGTGGGGGCCTTCGGCCGCGGCAGGGATCTTAACCCTCAATCAGCAGAATCCTCACGGTCATGTGATGTTTTTTGCATACAGGCTTTTTCGTGTGGCGGCCTTCGGCCGCGACAGGGATCATAACCCTCAATCAGCAAAATACTCACGGTAATGTGAGTTTTGTTGCATACAAGCTTTTACGTGTGGCGGCCTTGGGCCGCGGCAGGGATCATAACCCTCAATCAGCAGAATCCTCACGGTCATGTGAGGTTTTTTGCATACAGGCTTTTTCGTGTGGCGGCCTTCGGCCGCGGCAGGGATCTTAACCCTCAATCAGTAGAATCCTCACGGTTATGTGATGTTTTTTGCATACAGGCTTTTTCGTGTGGCGGCCTTCGGCCGCGACAGGGATCATAACCCTCAATCAGCAAAATACTCACGGTAATGTGAGTTTTGTTGCATACAAGCTTTTACGTGTGGCGGCCTTGGGCCGCGGCAGGGATCATAACCCTCAATCAGCAGAATCCTCACGGTCATGTGAGGTTTTTTGCATACAGGCTTTTTCGTGTGGCGGCCTTCGGCCGCGGCAGGGATCTTAACCCTCAATCAGCAGAATCCTCACGGTCATGTGATGTTTTTTGCATACAGGCTTTTTCGTGTGGCGGCCTTCGGCCGCGACAGGGATCATAACCCTCAATCAGCAAAATACTCACGGTAATGTGAGTTTTTTGCATACAAGCTTTTACGTGTGGCGGCCTTGGGCCGCGGCAGGGATCCATAACCCTCAATCAGCAAAATCCTCACGGTCATGTGAGTTTTTTTGCATACAGGCTTTTACGTGTGGCAGCCTTTGGCCGCGGCAGGGATCATAACCCTCAATCAGCAGAATCCTCACGGTCATGTGAGGTTTTTTGCATACAGGCTTTTTGGTGTGGCGGCCTTCGGCCGCGGCAAGGATCTTAACCCTCAATCAGCAGAATCCTCACTGTCATGTGAGGTTTTTTGCATACAGGCTTTTTCGTTTGGCGGCCTTCGGCCGCGGCAGGGATCTTAACCCTCAATCAGCAGAATCCTCACTGTCATGTGAGGTTTTTTGCATACAGGCTTTTCGTGTGGCGGCCTTCGGCCGCGGCAGGGATCATAACCCTCAATCAGCAAAATCCTTACGTTCATGTGAGTTTTTTTGCATACAGGTTTTTACGTGTGGCGGCCTTCGGCCGCGGCAGGGATCATAACCCTTAATCAGCAAAATTCTCACGGTCATGTGAGGTTTTTTGCATACAGGGTTTTCCGTGTGGCGGCCTTCGGCCGCGGCAAGGATTGCAACTCCCAGTAGACAAAACCCCGGCTTCGGTTGAAACAGCATTCTTTTTGGGAGTTATTTCATTTCCCTGGGAGTATATTATTTCAAAAAAAGTTGGGTGTTAATTCATATTTTCATTGGGAGTTAATTCATATTTTTTTGGGAGTTAATTCATACTTGGAAAAAGTTGGGAGTTAATTCATATTTTCGTTGGGAGTTAATTCATATTTTTTTGGGAGTTAATTCATACTTGGAAAAAGTTGGGAGTTAATTCATATTTTCATTGGGAGTTAATTCATTTTTTTTTGGGAGTTAATTCATACTTGGAAAAAGTAGGGATTTAATTCATATTTTCATTGGGAGTTAATTCATATTTTTTTGGGAGTTAATTCATACTTGGAAAAAGTTGGGAGTTAATTCATATTTTCATTGGGAGTTAATTCATTTTTTTTGGGAGTTAATTCATACTTGGAAAAAGTTGGGAGTTAATTCATATTTTCATTGGGAGTTAATTCATTTTTTTTTGGGAGTTAATTCATACTTGGAAAAAGTTGGGAGTTAATTCATATTTTCATTGGGAGTTAATTCATTTTTTTTGGGAGTTAATTCATTTTTTTGGGAGTTAATTCATTGGGAGTTAATTCATTTTTTGATTTGGGAGTTAATTCATTGGGAGTTAATTCATAGCGCCAAATATTCATCTCCATTTGAGGCATTTGTACTGCCACAAATAATTTCCACGCAGCCATCTTCACAGCTAAATACATCAACATGGCCTATTCCCAAAAACATAACTCTAGCAGACCCTACATTTTACCGTCCAGATAAGGTAGATGCATTGATAGGAGCTGAACTCTACCACGAATTATTATCAACAGGAAAGATCCAGTTAGCAGAAAGGTTACCTGTGTTACAGAACACCGCCTTTGGATGGGTTGTGGCCGGAAAGGTTGGAAACGTACAACCAAGTATAGTGACCTGCGGCGTGGCTAGTTCTGAGGATGAGGCAACCGATAACATATTGGAAAAATTTTGTCAGCTGGAGAAAGTCTCGGAACCATCGCAGCAGTTATCTACACCAGAAAATTTACTATGTGAAACTCACTATGTTCAAAATGTGAAAAGAAATCAAGAAGGACGATTTGTGCTGAAATTTCCTTTATCAACATGTCCAACTGCATTAGGAGAATCAAGACAAATAGCATTCAACAGGTTTGCAGCGCTGGAAAGAAAGTTAACAAGAAACAAGGAACTGAAGCAACAATATATTCAATTCATGAAAGAATACAACGAGCTCGGTCACATGACAGAAATCAAGCAAAATGACATTTTGCCAACACACTATTTCATTCCGCATCACTGTGTCCTTAAACCGGACAGCATCACTACTAAATTAAGAGTAGTGTTCGATGCATCATGCAAAACTTCAACAGGTTTGGCACTCAATGACATCATGTACACAGGACCTTGGGTACAAAGTGAATTATTCTCCATCTTACTACGATACCGATTGCCACGATTCATATTCACCACAGACATTGAAAAAATGTATAGGCAAATTTTAGTGCACCCAACCGACCAAATGCTTCAATTAATTCTCTGGAGAGAAGATCCATCTTTACGATTAAAATACTACAAATTGAATACAGTTACATATGGAACAAGGTCAGCACCATATCTTGCCACAAGATGCTTACAAGAGCTGTCAAGGCAAGCCAGACACAAATACCCGCAGGCAGCAAAGGCATTAGAGCGAGACTTCTACGTCGATGATGGTATCATAGGTAGTGATAGTCTTGCAACAGCTAAATTAATACAGGAACAACTCAGTGCTATTCTCAGTTCTGCCGGATTGAAACTGCGAAAATGGTGCGCCAACCATCCGCAGCTTCTACAAGGTATACCAATAGAACACCAGGTGATCAATCTTAACCTAGACGAAGGAAAGGAAACACTAGTGAAAACATTAGGATTAACGTGGCTTCCAAAAGAAGACGCATTATGCATCAAAAGCAATGTGAACACCGGCACTCGAATCACAAAACGTATAGTCGCATCAGAACTAGCAAGAATTTTCGACCCATTCTTGTCGACCCGTCGCTTGTCGTATTAAGAGCATTTCTGTTCACAAACCGGTTGTGAATTATATCGCGCTGGTTCATGAAAATTAAAAATGCATCGTGACATTTTTATATATAAAGATGTCTTTCACGTATAGCAAGCATGTGTATGTATGCTTGTTTGTTATTCTGTTTGTTGTTGTTGTTCCGTTCTTTCATTTTTCTTCTTATTCTTGCTTATTATTATATATATATTTTTTTTCCAAATAATTTTTCCAATTGTATTGGTAATTAGAAAAAATTTATTTTATTTTTTTTATTTTTAAAAAATAATTTGGAGCGACGCTTTGGAGCGTCGTTACACTCCATCCTTGCTAAGGCGGGGAGAGAGAAAAAAATGAAATAATAAAAAGAAGGGAATGGAAGCGACTTTTGCAGGAGCGATTTTAGGCGCTTACTGAAGACGTGTGTGTGTTTTTTTTTTTCAAATCTTTAATGTGTACTTTTAATGACGATTTTTTTTTTTTTTTTTGTTTTTTTTTTTTGTTTTGGTTGATGCACATCGCGGAGTAGAACTATGTTTGGTGAAACGAACGGTTGGGTAGGGAAGGGTCCTATACATATATTTAGGAGCCAGTTTTTCGGGAAAATTCTTTGCTCAGAGGATAGCACATAGTTTTTCTTCAGTACCATACTGCCTAGTTCCGGTTTCCAGGGCCTGCGGTGTAGGTTGTAATACTTCTTTTGTTGTTGGGTGGCTTGTTGATTCCTTGTTGATGGCTTGCTTGATTATTCGAGCCTTTTCGTATAATCTGCGAAAATCAAGTTTTTTCGGAGATTCTTGAGTCAGTGGTTGTGCCGGGGTGAGGGGTGGAGTAGAATTTCTACCAAAATTTAAGTCGGCAGGTGGACTGGTCTTAGATTTGTATTGGGCGCACATCATACAGGTTTGTACGTGGTTTCGAATGTCAGCGTACATATTCGGCCAGAAGAAATATTGCCGAGCTCTTCGTAGTGTTTTCTTATAACCCAGATGACCGGCAGCCGCTTGGTCATGTACTTCATGCAGGATCTCTTTTACTTTGTTGTTTGGTATGCATAGCAACCAATGCTGTTGGGTTCCCTTGGGTTGGTTTGTCTTTTTATAAAGTTGTTGGTTGTATATGCGAAACCCGGGGTGCTGGGTTGGGTGATTTTGTAATTCTCGTAATTGTTGTTCATACCAGTCGATAGTTTGTGTTTGGAAGCACTGTTTTTCTTCGCAAAATTTTTTTATAATAGCTTCGTGTTTAGTTATCATCTGTAAATGGTGTGGATCTTCAGTGGCTTGGATATTAATGTTTCTGCCAGCAATGTTGAGTTTTCAATTTAGTTTAGGAAGCAAATCCATTCCTATAATGATGTCTTCTGATAACCCTGGTAGGAAGTAGACCTGATGGTGAATTTCAAGCGAGTCGATTTGGAGAGTGGCATAATAGCTTTGATTAATGATAACTTGCTTGTTATTGGCTAAAAGTTGTTCTTGCTTTATTGCTGGTGTTTTTCTTCCTTTTAAGTAATGATTCAAGGAATTCCCAATAAATGACAGAGAAGCGCCAGTATCCACCATGGCATTGACGGTTCGATCGTTACATTTGATTTTTATCCGGAACATTCTGGTTCTATTTTCGGTCCTTTCTGTTGGAGGGACAGTGATTCCTCGACACTGGCAATTCTTCGACAGGACTCCGGTTTTCCCACAATAGGAACAGAATAGCCGTCGTCTTCCTTGACAGTTGAGTGTGTCCAGGTTGTTTGCAGGTCCAACAGTGGGTACTACGCGAGTAGTGTTGAATTGACACCCAATTGGAGACGTGTGGTCGTTGTGTCCGAGCTTCTTCACCTCGGATTTGTTCGTATTCGTCTGTTTGAATCATCAGTGAATCTGAATTGTTGAAATCGTTGCGTCTTATATATAAACGATATTCGGGACGCAAACCTTCGTAGATTCTGTCTGTTTGGTTTTCTCGGCTTAACCTGGGATGTTGTCTTATCAAAGCCATCATACTCATAATATAATCTTTGGCTCTTTCTCGTCCACCCTGTCGTCAACGTATAATTTCTTCCTCCAGGCGTTGTAGATGGCGTCGTGGTAGGAAAAACTGGTAAGCGGCGTCTTTGAATTGAGTCCAGGTGGTAACTTCTCCTCTCTTGTACCGCCACCAATCTCTGGCCCGTTCACGCAACAATTCATTTAAAGGTAGGAATTTGGTTCCTCTTGACCGTTGCCGAATTGCACACGATTGACGATTTCGTCAATCAGTTCACTGACTATCTTTCGATAGTTCAGCTCGGACGGTTGATGGGTTATTTTCCTTAATCTAAATACAATTTTAATGAGGCGAAGTGCCTGCGACAGAAGGTCGCTCACAAATGTTTGTCTAAATTATTAACTGGTCGGACGACTGAAGGTCGTTTTACAATAACCGGTTGTACTTTTTTGCACCGGGAGACAGACAGAATGTCTGACGACTGATAGTCGTTTACAAATTCGGGTAGAAAAATGTTTTACAAGCCTTAATATCCTAAGAGACAGGCAAAGCGCCTGACGACTGATGGTCGTTTACAAATTCGGGTAGTGTCTTAGTGAAATAATAAAGATGCCACCACTGTGGTCGTAATAAAGTGTGCCACTAGTGCGGTTACATAAAAAAAAATAGAAATGAGGAACCACTAGTGTGGTCGCAACAAAAAATAATATAGAAAGGATGAGCCACTTATGTGGTCGCAACGAAAAAAAAATAGAAATGATGAGCCACTAGTGTGGTCGCAACAAAAAATAATATCGAAATGATGAGCCAATAGTGTGGTCGCAACAAAACAAAATAGAAATGTATTTGGGCAATGCCCTGGAAATCAGTCACGAAGACGATATTTCCTTTCAAAAAGATGATATGGTGAACCTGTGCTGTTGTGCGTATATTCTACTTACATAAGCAAAGGTTAAATTTGGAGTGTCGCTTGTCGTATTAAAAGCATTTCTGTTCACAAACCGGTTGTGAATTATATCGCGCTGGTTCATGAAAATTAAAAATGCATCGTGACATTTTTATATATAAAGATGTCTTTCACGTATATTGTATGTGTATGTATGCTTGTTTGTTATTCTGTTTGTTGTTGTTGTTCCGTTCTTTCATTTTTCTTCTTATTCTTGCTTATTATTATATATATATTTTTTCCAAATAATTTTTCCAATTGTATTGGTAATTAGAAAAAATTTATTTTATTTTATTTTATTTTTAAAAAATAATTTGGAGCGACGCTTTGGAGCGTCGTTACAGGGCATAGGAAGAACCACAAAGGCAGCAAAGGCGTGCACGTTACAATCCAATCATTAACAAGCAAATATTCATCTCCATTTGAGGCATTTATACTGCCACAAATAATTTCCACGCAGCCATCTTCACAGCTAAATATGTACATCAACATGGCCTATTCCCAAAAACATAACTCTAGCAGACCCTACATTTTACCGTCCAGATAAGGTAGAATGCAACCATGCATTGATAGGAGCTGAACTCTACCACGAATTATTATCAACAGGAAAGATCCAGTTAGCAGAAAGGTTACCTGTGTTACAGAACACCGCCTTTGGATGGGTTGTGGCCGGAAAGGTTGGAAACGTACAACCAAGTATAGTGACCTGCGGCGTGGCTAGTTCTAAGGATGAGGCAACCAATAACATATTGGAAAAATTTTGGCAGCTGGAGGAAGTCTCGGAACCATCGCAGCAGTTATCTACACCAGAAAATTTACTATGTGAAACTCACTATGTTCAAAATGTGAAAAGAAATCAAGAAGGACGATTTGTGCTGAAATTTCCTTTATCAACATGTCCAACTGCATTAGGAGGAAATCAAGCAAAATGACATTTTGCCAACACACTATTTCATTCCGCATCACTGTATCCTTAAACCGGACAGCATCACTACTAAATTAAGAGTAGTGTTCGATGCATCATGCAAAACTTCAACAGGTTTGGCACTCAATGACATCATGTACACAGGACCTTGGGTACAAAGTGAATTATTGTCCATCTTACTACGATACCGATTGCCACGATTCATATTCACCACAGACATTGAAAAAATGTATAGGCAAATCTTAGTGCACCCAACCGACCAAATGCTTCAATTAATTCTCTGGAGAGAAGATCCATCTTTACGATTAAAATACTACAAATTGAATACAGTTACAAATGGAACAAGGTCAGCACCATATCTTGCCACAAGATGCTTACAAGAGCTGTCAAGGCAAGCCAGACACAAATACCCGCAGGCAGCAAAGGCATTAGAGCGAGACTTCTACGTCGATGATGGTATCATAGGTAGTGATAGTCTTGCAACAGCTAAATTAATACAGGAACAACTCAGTGCTATTCTCAGTTCTGCCGGATTGAAACTGCGGAAATGGTGCGCCAACCATCCGCAGCTTCTACAAGGTATACCAATAGAAGACCAGGTGATCAATCTTAACCTAGACGAAGGAAAGGAAACACTAGTGAAAACATTAGGATTAACGTGGCTTCCAAAAGAAGACACATTATGCATCAAAAGCAATGTGAACACCGGCACTCGAATCACAAAACGTATAGTCGCATCAGAACTAGCAAGAGTTTTCGACCCATTAGGAATCATGTCGCCTGTGACTGTCACAGCTATTCATACAAAAATTATGGGAATCAAAAATATCATGGGATGAGCCACTGCCATTAGAACATCACACCACCTGGACAAATTTTCGCGAGAGTCTAACGCAATTAAATGATGTAAGGATTCCTCGTCACATGTTTTCGCAACAAATTCCAAAAGCAATCCAAATTCATGTATTTGTGGATGCCTCAGAAAAGGCATATGGTACTTCAATATACATCAGATCAATTTTAGCAAACAATACAGTTCTTGTCAGATTATTGTGTGCCAAGTCTAGAGTGGCACCTATCAAGGTTCAAACAGTACCCAGACTCGAGCTTTGTACCGCACTACTAGGTGTACAATTGGCAGCGCGAGTCAAGAAAGATCTCTCTTACGAGTCGAAACAGATCTTCTATTGGTCTGATTCGAAAATTGTTTTTGCATGGATCAACTCAAATGCAGCGTCATACCAGACTTTTGTCGCAAACAGGATTGTAGAGATTCACGAACTATCTCTTCCTGAGCATTGGAGACACGTAGGAACGAAAGACAATCCAGCAGATATTTTATTTAGAGGCCTATCACCACAACGGCTATCATCAAGCAATCTGTGGATGTATCGACCACTCTTTCTACATGGACCAGAAACCAGCTGGCCGGGAGTAATTAGCAGACTCTCTGGCAACTCCTCTTGAAAAAAAGCAACAGACACCCTTAATAACAACAACAACAATTACAATTAGCCAAGGAGACATAATCTACAGTATTAACCATGGCAACTCATTCAAGCAACTTCAACGAATTGTAGGGTACATGCTGCGCGCAATCAACTACATGAGGAAGCAGCAGCGCCAACCACAAACTGATGTTCCATCATTGACGTCCCAAGAGATGGATGATGCCCTGCTTCTAATCGTCAAATCAATTCAATACTCCGATTTCAACGAAATTATAGAGCAATTAAAGAATAAAAGGGCACTCAAGCGAACAGAATCCTTAAACAGCCTTTCACCTTTCCTAGACGATCATGGAATTTTTCGTGTAGGAGGCAGACTAGAATCAGCCCAGTTACCTTACGATGCCAGGCATCCAATGGTCTTACCATACAACGATGTTTTAGTTAAACTTCTAATGAAGATGATACATGAGCAAAATCTTCATTGTGGTGCCCAGGCTCTATTAACGAACACACGCCAACGCTTTTGGTCTTTGAAAGGAAAGTCAATGGCAAGAGCTGTCGTACAACGTTGCGTGAAATGTACAAGGGCAAGCCCAAAACTCTACAATCAAGTCATGGGTAACTTACCTACACTCAGGATCCAACCCGCTAGGCCCTTCATCAACTCAGGAGTCGATTATTGTGGACCATTCTGGGTCCACTATAAAATTCGTGGCAAAAAACCACATAAGGTCTATATAGCAGTATTTTGCTGCTTCGCAACAAAGGCCGTTCATTTGGAGGTAGTCACCGACTTAACTACAGAAGCATTTATTGGGTCAATAAAACGGTTCATAAGTCGCAGAGGACACTGCAAGAATTTATATTGCGAAAACGCCACCAACTTTGTGGGAGCAAGCAATCAGCTTGCTGAATTAAAGGAAGCAATCTACTCCTCTACGGCAAAACAGGCTCTAACAACGGTATGTGCAGACAAAGGAATACAATTTCAATTTATTCCACCGAGAGCCCCTCATTTTGGAGGATTGTGGGAGGCTGCTGTCAAGTCAGCAAAACATCTCCTTGTTCGAAGCGTCTCCACTGCTAACTTAACATACGAGGAGTTAGGAACAGTCGTCATTAAAATAGAAGCAATTCTAAATTCAAGGCCTTTAACACCAATGTCAAGTGATCCAAACGACTTAGCAGCACTAACCCCCGGTCACTTCTTAATCGGAGAACCATTGACTGCACAAGTAGATGTGAGAGCAGCTGATATTAATGCTTCAACTTTAAAAAGGTGGAACTTGGTTTCCCACCTCAAAAAGGAATTCTGGAAACGTTGGTCAATCGAATACCTCAACGAGTTGCAATATCGATGGAAGTGGCGAGATCGTTCACCAGACGCACGAATCGGGACATTGGTCATCCTCAAGGAAGACAACATTCCACCTTTACAATGGCCACTTGGAAGAATCATCAAAGTCTACACAGGTCCAGATGGTGCGGTCAGAGTAGCAGACGTGAAAACCAAGAACGGACGCGCTATTCACCGATTGGCACCACTTGGACTGGAGGCAAGTTCACCATCACCGAGTAAACCACCTCAACCAGCACCACGTCGACAACCGGACCAGTTTTACAGCATTCCCATATGATTAACTATTATGTATATCTACATCGTATATACATACATATGAATGTATTAATTAACATTATAATCAATGTAATATTTATAATCGACGTCATTTTCTTTATTTTTGCAATATATATAATCTTCTTTATTTAGTTGAACGAAGAAACCTTCGCTCAACGGGGGGCAGAATGTTCAAATCCAGAATAGCAAATTTCACTCTATTTTTTATTACCGCAGAGTTTATTAACTCCAATGTTTTTAGCGGTCATCGCACCTTAAACTGTAACATAATGCCGTCTAGCTGCGAACATTTCTGCTCGCAGCGCTGCAAGCAGCACGCGAAGTCTTCGAACCCAAGCGTGCTGACTTGCACTTCTGCATTTAAACAGTTCTGAAACCGAAACTTCTTCCACCTTTTTTGTCACTGTTTCCTGCACTCTTTTTTGTCACTGTTTCGTGCACTCTTTTTTGTAATTGTTTCAAGCATTTTTTATACATACTTTACTATACTTTATTGATTAAGCGTTCAATGTAATTTTTATTTATAAGGTCGAAAATTAATCAATAAAGTCAGTGTGTTTTTAAATATCAGAACGAACGCGTCTTCATTCTTCCACACGTTAGTAATTGGTTAAAGTGCCGATTGCTAACCATCATCCACACCTATTGAACGCGTCTTTATCATCCATACGTTAGTAATTGGTTAAAGTGCCGATTGCTAACTTATCACCTACATACATCCGTTAGTAGTTGGTTAAAGTGCCAACTGCTAACACATTATCAAATAAAGTCTGGTAAAGAAATAGCTGGTGTAAGAGCCAGATATTTCTTACAATCACCAGCAACCAAACAGAGACGCAAGTAACATCTTGCGTCTGTAAACAAAACAAGTTTATTGCTTAATTAGAACCTATTTAGGAAAAGTATTTTAAGGTTAGATATCATTGCAATTGCAGGTTAACACAAACAAAAAAATCTAATGTAAATTGTTTTATAACCTTAAATCCGCCACTATTTTATACCAGAAACTGTATAACCTATTTTATAAACAATTCACGCAAAATAAAACATAGTAAAATCAAATTGATTATCCAATTAAAATAAAAGAGCAGACATAAAATTACGTAGGTATACCCTCATATTTTCGTTCACCTCGCCATTGTAGGGTTGTGCTTAATGAGTCTGGAGCCGGATCGGACATGAAACAGGTTTTTTTAGGTCTGGACACATGTCCCGGACACATGTCCGCCGACCTATTAAATTTTTTTGCCTTTCCAATTCCAATGTGTCTGCTTTTTCTTTTATGCCACCATTCCGCCGAACACACGGCACACCGCGAAGTGTCATTTGGTTAAGTGCGATATAGCTATTAAATAATAAATTGCAGTGTTTGTTTGGTTTCAGTATTATTTAAAATTTAAATAAATACTAAAAATAGTATTATTGGACCTATGAATGTGTTTTGGACACTAATAGTTATAAGCTAATAGATAACAAATAATATTAACAAGAATGAAAAACAGGAGGTTCCTTTCTTTACGAACGCTTGAGCATTCTTTAACTCGCATATAAACAGGTCGTAATAGGTTTTGACAGCTTCAGCAAACACACTACATTTTCACAAAATAAAGTTTGTATCTTCGATGTGTCCGGACACATCGAAAAAAATTGCGCGATTTTTCTTCAAAATTTTTCATTTTTAATTCATATGAAAATCTAAAGAAATAGCGCCGTCTATTGTCACTTTGTTACTAACACCACCACAACAATTACGGCAAACATAATGCATAGTACCAGAGACGCATTATTGTAAAAAGGTATAATAAGATAATTTCAGAAAGTAGTTCCTTATCAATTTAAAAACGAGTTTTCTTTATAAATACTGCACCGATTTTAACGAAATAAATTTCTTCAGAAAGCTTAAAATATATGTTATCTTATTTTTCGTATATTTCCTTGGGTTAATTACACATTTTTCTTTGGAAAAAATTATTTAAAAAAAAAAAAAATAGTACTAAAAACCTAAGGTTGCGTTTATTTATAAAACTAGACATATTTCGATAAAAAGTAATTTAAATAAATGAATGACATTTTAATTAGCTTTAGAACGGAACCAATATTACCCAAACAGCTTACACAGTTTCGGAGATACAGACGATTTTATTTAAAATTTCAAGCGGCTCCAGCCCCGCCCCCAAGAGAGAGCGACATTTTTTTTTTGCTTGTTAGGTTCAGACCAAGAGCACTAACAAAAAAAAACAAAAAAGAAAAAATTGGAGCCACTTGCGCAAAGTAAATATAAGCCGAAGCATTCCCTGTTTTAGGTAGTTATGAGTAACTTTCTTTTCTTTTATCTTTGCGGCAATAGCTTAAGCATCCTAGCAAAATTTCTGAAAGTTCGATCATCTTGGATCTTTGCTCTAGGATGCAAGATTGCATATGTTTGCTGTATGCTGTTTAATACCAACAGCCTATTATGACAAAGAATATTCGTCCCAGATTTCATAGCTCTATTCATTCTCCCTTAATCGTGATTTCTATAGACAGACGAACGGACAGGCAGACGGACGGACAGGGCAATATTGACTTGAGGAGGTTATTCTGAGCCAGAATATATATATACTTTTCTATACCACGCCTCCTTTAATGCGTTACAAACGAAAGCAAAATTGAATATAACCTCATCCCTTCGGGTGTACAGTATAAAAAGAATTGCTTTTAAATAATGCGAATTTAATGCCTTAAGAATTTAAGTCCTTCGATGTATTTATCAGAGATAACGAGATAGGAAACTGCGTCAAGGCTCGAAAAACTTGCAACTCTGATCTGCGATTTGACGCCAAATCGTAAAGTAGTGTTCGTGAAAAAGCCAAAAATTCAGCTCAGAAACTCAACATTACAGACCACTGATGAAGAGTGTCAAGGAAAGGGAACGGGGTTTTTGTATAGGAAACTGAAAGTTACGTGCCCCTGTTGTTAGTGAGACGTTTGCGCCGGAGTGGTTACTACAAGAGAAACTCAACATTACAGACCCTGGATGAAGAGTAATCGGGACGGAGAGGGTTCAGCTTTGAGACCCCAATGACAATTCAATTTTTAAGTCGAATCGTTTGTTTTGAGATAGCAACTTAGTTAATTATTCATATAAGTAATGAATTCGAAGACATACATTTTTATTTAATTATTTATGCCAATATTTAGTCTATTTAATATCCATTTTACTTTTAAATAGTTTATTACTTAATTATAACCTATTTGGTAAAAGTATTTTAAGTTTAGAAGTAATTGCAAATGCAGATTAACAACAAAAAATCTAATGTAAATTGTTTTATGCACTCAAATCCGCCACTATTTTATACCAGAAACTGTATGATCTATTCTATGAACAATTCAAGCAAAAAAAATCATTGTAAAATCAAATTGATTATCCAATTAAAATAAAAAAGCAGACTAAAAATGGCGTTGGTATACCCTCAAGTTTTTCGTTCACCTCGCCATTGAATTTGCCGATACTAGTGTTGCCCGTTTGTATAGAACGCATCTATTTTTGCGCCTCTTATGAATTCTGGTACCAAAGCAGTGTTGTCGGTATGCTACAATATCAAATAAATTTGATTTTTTTCTTAATTAGCAAATATATTAGTGCATAAATGTGCTTGAACTGTTAACAAAACGTTTATTCTTGCTTCGCGGAGTACAAATTACTTCCTAGAATAGAAAATTATTGTGTTCTTTACACCGAGTGCTACGAAAAGTACTTTTACCTTTTTCGTACTTTCTAAATTTCCTTTCGTTAACGTAAAATGTAACGCTGCTTTATAATATCATTAATTTTTTCACCACAATTGAAGAAATGAATAAATTTTAGATGAAATCTTCTATTTTATTCATGGATATCGTATTTAACGATACAAATAATGTTAACTAAATGTACAGAATTCCGCCATTTGTTTATTTAGGTGTATTCTTTATTTTCAGTAGTTATGAGTAACTTTCTTTCCTTTTATTTTTGCTGCAATAGCTAAACATTCTAGCGAAATTTCAAAAGTTCAATAACGAACATGGTTGTGAAGTTATAAATCTTCTGGACGAGGGCAATCTGGACATGCAATCTTGCTGTGTTCCAAACAACCATGTTGGTATTGTATTTAATACCAAACAGCCTATTATGACCAAGTATATACGTCCCAAATTTCACAGCTCTATTAGTTCTCCCTTAATCGTGATTTTTACAGACGGACGGACTGACAGACTTACAGGAATCTATCCCTCATCCTTTCGGGTGTAGGGTAAAAAAGAATTGCTTTTAAATAATAAAAATTTAAGTTCTTTCATGTATTTATTTACTTATGCATACAACCACATTAAGTGTTTATCCGATACATAACATACAAAAAAATACAAAAACATCACATAAAACACTTAAATAATAATTTAATCATTAATTAAAGTACCTTTTCTTAATTTCTGCATTTGCGTTGCGATTCTAAATGCTAAGTTCATTTCCATTTCCATTCCACTTCCAGTCAATTCGATTGACTAAGCCCCGAGCAATTGCATTAAGACCGTGGCTCCCGACGATAGTATCACATAGTGTTCATGATTGTGCGACAAGGTGGTGCCTTTATACGCTGGCATCGGATCCGATGCGGCTTCACTCAAAACATGACCTATCAACTCCGATTGGCCGGAGAAAAATACCAGAGGTTGCAACAAACTTCCCTGCACTGAAGTTTCCATGCCTGCCGTTGCAGGCCAATCATCCTGGGAACAGGTTTACCGTTTGAGCCATGCCCCCATTTTTTTGAATTTTTTGTTGTTGTTGTTGTTTTTGGAGCTGATTCTAATAAAGCCATCCGTTTTTGTCGCTCTCCTCTAGTTTAAAAGTATAATGGAAAAAGTAGTTTTTACTTACGTTCTTCTTACCTTTAACAGCTATTTTCTCCTTAAATACTTGACTGATAAAAATAAAAAAAATACTCAAAGAAAGCTTACGGTCTCAGCTTTATTGTTATTCCAAAGATTTAATAGGTTAATTACACACTTTGAAACGAAAAAAATTATCATATGTAAAAAAAAAGTTCCAAAAATGAAAAATTTCGATTTGCATAAAAACTATACAGTTTTCGGAAAAATGTTATATGAAGGAAATTGAAGGTTTTTTAGAGTGCTTTCTAACGGTACCCATATAATCGAAATAACTTCTCTGGTTTATGAGTTATAGGCATATCAATTCCAAACTTTAGAGGGCTATAACTCGTAAACTAGAAGAGAGCGACAAAAACCGTTTGCTTCATTTGAATCAGCTCCATAAACAACAATAACAACAAAAAATGCATGGAAAAAATTGGAGCATGGCTCAAACGGTAAACTTAAGCCTTAACTTCATTTAAATTCACTAAAAACGCTAATTTCTTTGCAAAATAGCTGATAATTTTTCACATGCTAAACACTTTTTATCTGTTAAAATAATAAACAAAGAAAATGTCATATAAACGTGACGTTTTGTGGTGAACTGCATATACACGACACATACACTATATGTATGTACGTGTTTCACCTAATTACCGAATTTCGTTTTTTTTTTACATATACGATGGGTCTTGACGCAGTTTCCTATCTCGTTATCTCTGGTATTTATTTACTTATGCATACAACAATTTACATGTTTATACATACGATACCCAGCAAAACAAGAATAACCGAGTCGCACACACTATTGCATTATTTTCAAGAATCACTAACACGATCTCACTATTTTTTGACAATGGTGGCTGAGTGGGAAAGAAATGCCAATATTAACGTGGCTGAAATGGATTTTTTCTCATTCTGCCATTACTAGTGCCAGAAAAGCAGCGCAGAAAAAAATCAACGTGAACAAGGAAAGTTGTGTTTGAAGTGTTATTTCCAAAAATTAACAAAAAAGATACAGACATTAAACAAAATATTTTTATTTTCAGCTTGTTAGATGTTCTGAAACATTTCCATTTGTTCTGAAGATTTCCTGAAGAAATCCAACTACATGAAACCACACAGTTCCTGCTCTATTTTGGAATACAAATATAATTGGAATACAAAGTACATACTTCAACATTAAATGTAATTTAATTTTGTGATTTTACCATTTGTGATATCATATTAATTAATAATTTCATTTTTGTTTAAACCATTTCTTTAATTTCTTTACAAAGAACATTAATAAAAACATGATATTTACCATAACTTGCATTTTATTAGTTAAAAAGTGGAAATGGTATCGCAACCTGGTATTTTACCGGTTAATTAACTGGTAGCGCTACCAGAGTGCGAATGGTGCGAAAGAGCGCACTATACGTTTAAGCATATGGATTTGTTGTATAGGAAAGAAAGGGATACACGATCACACGTACACAAAAGTTTCTGGTACTTTTTTCCCGATGCTCTTAAGAAAATAAAAGAAACTTTAACCGAAACTTCGGGTAGCGCTACCAGGTAAATAACCGGTGAATTACCAGGTCTTGCAGGGTAGATAACATTTAAGTTATTTGATGAATAATTTTACAATATTATGTAGTAACATTTAAATGCTTATAATTATAAAAATAGTGGAGTATTATTTTCTGTCACAATCTGAACTATGAAAATATCATGTTGCACATTTCATTTTTCTTTTTATTTGATTCTGCTGCTGTTGATGCTGTTGTTGCTGCTGCTGTAGAGGGATTGTGGAATTAATATTGGTGGTTGTTTGTGCCCACATGGCGGCATTTGTATTTAAGTGGCCCGCTGCAAACGGATTTACTTGGCCAGTTCCACCGCTAGCGGGAAGCTGGAATAATCTCAGCGGTTATATTCCGGTTCGTATTCGGGTGTGTCATAAGGGCCGCATGCACCTATGCTAGAGACGCTAATACTACTGTTCTGCGGTCCGTGCGGAGGAGCCGTATGTGTTGGCGCATGTCCGTAGCATAAGCTTGTTGCTCGTAAGGAACGTGTTCGTCGTAACCTCGTCTACAATGAAAGGAAGAAAAATTTATTTTCACAATAAAAATCCACATCTTTCGGTCTCTAAACTTAGTCGACTTGACATTTTTTATAAGCCGAAAGAGACAGAATATATATTTTGATCATAAAACCTACCCGTACGTTTCGTCTATAGCACTTCTAGCCTTCTCTACCCTGCAAGACTGCTACCTGGTAATTCACCGGTTATTTACCTGGTAGCGCTACCCGAAGTTTCGGTTAAAGTTTCTATTATTTTCTTAAGAGCATCGGGAAAAAAGTACCAGAAACTTTTGTGTACGTGTGATCGTGTATCCCTTGCTTTCCTATAAACAAATCCATATGCTCAAACGTATAGTGCGCTCTTTCGCACCATTCGCACTCTGGTAGCGCTACCAGTAAATTAACTGGTAAAATACCAGGTTGCGATACCATTTCCAATTTTTAACTAATAAAATGCAAGTTATGGTAAATATCATGTTTTTATTAATGTTGTTTGTGAAGAAATTAAAGAAATGGTTTAAATAAAAATGAAATTATTAATTAATATGATATCACAAATGGTAAAATCACAAAATTAAATTACATTTAATGTTGAAGTATGTACTTTGTATTCCAATTATATTTGTATTCCAAAATAGAGCAGGAACTGTGTGGTTTCATGTAGTTGGATTTGTTCAGGAAATCTTCAGAACAAATGGAAATGTTTCAGAACATCTAACAAGCTGAAAATAAAAATATTTTGTTTAATGTTTGTATCTTTTTTGTTAATTTTTGGAAATAACACTTCAAACACAACTTTCCTTGTTCACGTTGATTTTTTTCTGCGCTGCTTTTCAGGCACTAGTAATGGCAGAATGAGAAAAAATCCATTTCAGCCGCGTTAATATTGGCATTTCTTTTCCACTCAGCCACCATTGTCAAAAAATAGTGAGACCGTGTTAGTGATTCTTGAAAATAATGCAATAGTGTGTGCGACTCGGTTATTCTTGTTTTGCTGGGTAGTATGGACATAACTTTGTGTTTGGGCGGTATAAAATTTTTGGCAAAAGAGGGCTAAGCAAAAATCCTAAAAATCCACAAAAAATTATGAAATTCAAAATTCCGCAAGCATGCCATTCACTCTACCTGTAGCCATGATGTGGTAGCCATGATGTGGTGGTTAAAAACGCTAATTTCTTTGCGAAATAGCTAAACAATTTTCGCAATCTAATAAATTTTTGTTCTCATAAAATGATAAACAAAGAAAATGGCTGCGTTTAGGGACAACAAGCTGTTTTGGCTTTTTCTTGTTAGCATAAATCATGTTCTCTGAACGCCTTGCTGAGTCGTTGCTGATAAACAACAACATTTAAACAACAACTACACTGCATTGCCAAATTCCACGTTGCCGCCACACGAGAAGTAAACAAAACACTGAAAATTAGTGACAGAGAAGAAAGTTCTGAGCAGATCCAGCATACAAATTTTTCGCTTGAAAAAATTGCGACCGCTTTGTCAGCCCTTCTGACCATTCTACCCCCTCAGACAAAAAACCAGCAAAAATCACACACCGCTTGTTGTCCCTGAACGCAGCCAATGTCAAATAAACGTGACGACATCCCAGTAGTTCATGTCTCGAAGACATCTTCGAAGACGCGTGCAAGACATATGGCCGTCGTCGAGGACACCTGGAAGACAAGCCTATGTTTGTCTTAGAGGACATTTTCATACGAATGTCTCGATTGTCTTCGACGACAACAAGAGCGACAGTGTCCTCAATATTGTCTTCGACGACAACAAGAGCGACAGTGTCCTCAATGTTGTCTTCGACGACAACAAGAGCGACAGTGTCCTCAATGTTGTCTTCGATGGCTATTAACGAAAATGTCGCCGCAGAAAATAAAAAAAAAGGCTTAAAACTACCATAGCACCACCAGAATCGTCCCTAGGACTTTATTTTGTGATATTTTTCAGAGAAATATTAATTTAAATTTTATTTACAAATTTTTTTAAATGACCGTTGCGGGATTTGAACCCTCACTCTCAATATTACTAGGCGAGCACTTACTCCACTAGGCTATTGAGAGCCGCTTGGTTTGTTATATTTTTTTTTATATCAATCACAATTGAAAATCAACGAACGACTGAAAATTGGAAAAAAATTGAAGTAGATTTAAAAAGTCATAATAACAAATGCTCATTGCTATGCTTAATTTTCAATTTTTGGTTGCTAGCAGGACAACCTGCAGGACGTGTCCCTCACAATGTTCGATTGGGGACAGCTTGCATTCCGTGTCCCTAAACATGTCGCCAATGAAAAATTTTGCCGACAAATAGGAATTTGTCTTGCAAGATGTCTTCGAGGACAATGTCTTCGACGAAGCTTTTAACTACTGGGATGCGGTGAACTTCACATACAGCACACATATGCTATTCGTGTGTCCCCACGTAAAAATAAACGAAGAATTCAGTCTTTGTTCGACATATTTTTTGGCGGGAACTAAGTTTCCTATCTCCTTATCTCTGGTTTAAGGCATTAATCAACGATGCCGAAATTTCTCTTTCGTCGTTAGAAAATTACAAAATCTTGCTACAGTTCATTTAAAAACAAGACTTTAATTACATTTTAATATTTCCTGCTGAAATCAAATATGGTATCAAGCAACGTCATTGCTGAATTATGTATTTACATATTTACCTGGAATGTTGGAAACCATTCTCCTGAAGTGTCACTTACAGACGCTTTGGCACTAAATGCAACATCGACGTGTCCAGATCAAAGGCGTCCTGATATCTACGTGTTGGGTTTTCAGGAGGTTAACGTCAAACCCAAAAATCAAATACTTCAAATTTTTCGAGACAATCCTTGGACATTCAAAGTCAAAGATTTTCTTGATGACTATGAGT
Source organism: Conops quadrifasciatus (assembly GCA_949752815.1). Lineage (NCBI taxonomy): Eukaryota > Metazoa > Arthropoda > Insecta > Diptera > Conopidae > Conops > Conops quadrifasciatus. The sequence goes on along the minus strand of OX457077.1, from coordinate 21,288,583 downwards.
ATGTGAAAATCGAAACGAAACAACTTCAAGGATTGCTGATATTGCTCTTCTCACAGAGTCAGCACATACCTAATATCAAAGATATCGAAACTGAAAGCACAGCAACTGGCCTTGGCGGCTTGTGGGGCAACAAGGGTGCAGTCAGTATCCGAATGACTCTCTATAATACAGGCGTAAATTTTATAGTTGCACATTTAGCAGCACATGATCACGAATTAAAAGAGCGTATAGAAGATTATAATCAAATTGTTAGCAATCATCGTTACAAGCTCTCAAATTTTCATACTATTTTCGATCATGATCTTATTATTTGGTTTGGGGACCTTAATTTTCGTCTCACTGGATACGACTCCGCTTGGGATGTTCGCAACTTAGTTGAACAAAATAATTTATCAGAGCTAATTCAGCGTGATCAGTTACTATTAGTGCGCGAAACTGGAAATGCATTTGCACTCTTGGAAGAAAATTTGCCGACATTTCCTCCCACTTTTAAGTATATTGAGGATAGTTCCGAATATAATCTAAAACGGCGTCCTGCATGGTGCGATCGTATTTTATTTCGAGTTGATAGAACGAAGTATCCAGATATTGTATTAAGTCTTCAACAGCTCTCATATAAATCTCACCCTGCCTATACACTGTCGGATCACAAGCCGGTTTCGAGTGCATTTCTTTACAAAATCGAATCGAACATCCTTGCTTGTGAGAACGCGGATATGTCGAGTTATGTCTCTAACACAACGAGTTATGTCTAACGCTCGTTTGACTACCGTAATTATTTTAATACCCATCTTGCATGTTTTCAATACCCTCGATATATTTAAATATTTCTTTTGATTATAGTACTTACGTGAATCTCGTGGAATGCTAAAAATTGTGGGATAAGGAAATGACATCAAAATCTTAAAAAAAGTAAAGTAAAATAGTCATGCACTAGCTTAAAAATTGTTGACGGATATTCTTACCATAAAAAAGAGGCATAAGTAGGTTCATATAAACATATTGGTTGCATTCAGAACGGTCAAGCCATGTTGGCTTTTTGCTTAATTTTTGTCTGAGGGGGTAGAAAGGTCAGAAGGGCTGACAAAGCATTCGCCATTTTTTCTAGCCAAAAATTTGTATGCTGCATCTGTTCAGAACTTTCTTCTCTGTCACTCATTTTCAGTGTTTTATTTCCTTCTCGTGTGGCGGCCACATGGAATTTGGCATAAAGTGTTGTTGTTGTTTAAATGTTGTTGTTTTTCAGTAAAGACTCAGCAAACGTATTCAGAGCACATGATTTATTCTGACAAGAAAAAGCCAACACAGCTTGACCGCTCTGAATGCAACCATTGGCTGCGTTTAGAACAGACAATCAGTGTTCGCTGTTTGCTTGTTTTTTGTCTGAGAACTCCTCAGAAAGGTCAGAAGGGCTGACAAAGCGGTCGCCATTTTTTCTAGCGAAAAATTTGTAGGCTGGATCTGCTCAGCTAATTCCTTCTGTCATTTATTTCAATGTTTGTTTACCTTTCTTTATCTTTTTTCAGTATACTATCAGTAACCATTCAACAATGTGTTTAGAGCACGTGATTTACGCTGACAAGAACCAGCGAACGCCGATTGTCGTTGCTGAATGCAACCATTAGCGAGGGTGGCAGTCCACCCCATCTTAGGGATAACCCGATCAAACTTAGCAAATAGACAGCGCAATAAAGAGTTTCTCGTGTGTCAAAATCAATTATTATGTATTTAGTAGCAATGAAAACTGATTTTAAGTCCTTAGGGGTGACACCCGAGCAGAAAAAGTACCGGTACAAAACATTTATTGAGCAATGTTCAAGTAGTATTGGAAATGTTGGGTGTATTTTTAAGCCCGATAGAATTTAATATTGTAAAAAATAATGAAAAATTTTATTTTAATTAAATTCTGCCGTGGCCGTTCTTGATTAACCGCATTCTGGACGTCTAATTTTGGGCCACTTTATATAAAAGGCCACAGAATATAAAAAAATGCTTTTTTATAAACAAATTGTTTTGTTTAAAATAATAATGCATACACTTTATACCATAGGTCTTGTTGAAATAGGCTTAGAGAAACATAATTTCCAGAAATTTGGTTTTATTTAACATTCTATATAAATTTCTTGTATGTTTGTTGCTTTTTGGAAAACAGAAATTTATTTGTTAAAATTTTTAATAAAATATAAGAAGTCACTTGCTCTTTTCCTTTATATCTTTCCTTTTTGTTATGTATATATATATATATATGTACCATATATTTATATGTACATACATATAAATGTATGGTAATAATAACACTACAAAATTAATTTTTTTTAATAATTAAGTCTCGTTTTTCTGTATTGAAACCATCAGTATCATCTTCAATGCTAGCGTTTGCTTTTAATCTTATATAAATCTTATATATAAAAATTCAGCCTACTGGTATGTTTGTGGTCACAAAACTGGAGAAGTAGTAGGTAGATTAATTTGAAATTTTGAAACGTTGCATTCGAATACGCGCGTGGTCTTATAGTAAAAAGCAGAATACATATTGCTACGTAAATTTTAAATTTTACGTTTTCGACTGTCTAGGTCCGATCTCTGGATCCTGCTGTGCCGCCTTGCGGCCTATTTATATGCGAGCTGACAGTTGATCGTTCCGATCAGACATCAAACTCCCTGAGCCAAATGGGGCTAGTCTCTCTAAATGGACGACTTTTATTTTACCTCGTCTCTGCGTGTAGAATAGTATGCGATACACGACATCGTTAAGTCGCTTTGTGACTATATGACCCTTCCCACGATGTTCGCAGCTTTGGAGACATACCCTTTTTCCGTTGGGGATTCTAAAGCAACACCAAGTCGCCTTCTCGAAATCCCTCAGAATTTATAGCTCGGTCATATCGATCCTTCATTTTATTGCTCATCAGCTGTGTTCGCTGCCTCACATGCTGGTGTATTTCATCTATTTTGGACTGAAGCATTTCCCAGTAGCTGCTTCCAGTTTTAGTAACTTCATTTTTTCTTCCAAATTTTAGATCTGATGGGAGTTTCAATTCTGTGCCAAAAATAATCGTCGCAGGTAAATGGCCGGTAGTGTCATGGACTGCTGATCGGTAAGCCAATAAAAACATTTGAATGTGCTTGTCCCAATTGCGCTGACATTTTTCCACTACTTTCCGCAAATGTTCTTCTAATGTGCGGTTAAACCTTTCTACCACGCCATCCGATTGTGGATGTAGAGCTGTCGTACGAGTCTTCTTGATATCCAACAGTGAGCACATTTCTTGAAATATAGAAGACTCAATGTTTCTCCCTTCATCTGAATGCAGCTCAATTGGAATTCCAAACCGCGTGACCCAATTCTAAACAAAAGCTTCGGCCACAGTTTTAGCCTCCTGATTTGGTATAGCGTATACCTCTGGCCACTTACTAAAATAGTCCATAATCACCAACACGTATTTGTTTCCCGAGTCACTAGTAGGAAATGGACCACCGACATCCATTGGAACGCGTTCAAATGGTGCACCTGCATTATACTGCTGCAACCTTCCTCTGGTTCTAACTTTCGGACCCTTAGCTGCCATGCATTGTGCGCAGTTTCTAATCCATTCAGCAACTGATTCTTGGCAATTCATCCAGTAAAACCGTTGTTTAATCTTTTCCAGAATTTTCGTAACCCCGAGAGGCCCTCCACTTGGTCCATTGTAAAACTCTTCTAATACGGCTGCTATTCTAGACTTTGGTAGGACAATCAAATCGTGAGTGTGTCTACCCTCCTTACTTTAATGCTGATGCTCTGCTGGAAACAAAAACAAAATTGTTAGTCGTAAAAGACGCAGTAGATTTAATGCCACTTATTGCTAAATAGATATAAGAGAAGGATACACATACGAAGTGCACATACATGTTAAATGCATACATACCAGAGATAAGGAGATACGACACTCGATGACTCATCTCAAAAAATTTCGTTTGACGCGTATTTTTTATGCTCTGTTGAATTCACGTACACAATATGTGAAAGCTTGCCCTGTACCCATGTTCTGTAACTTGGCGAGAACGTCTCACAGTGAGATAAAGTGGAACAAAAAATTCAATCGTTTCTCGCTACTGAAAAAAAAAACTGAGTCTGTAACTTTCGGTGAGCAAAATGACAATTTTAAAAACTTTTCACGGGAATTTTTGTTTACATTCGACAAACTGTCAATATAAATACAAATATTTAATTGTTATTGAGCTTATTGATAGCCCGAACACAGTCAGGTTATCAAGCGGTATAATTAAGCGGTTATTAAGCGTAATTTAAAACAAGGTATGTATATTTATAACCAAATATAATCAATTTCAAAAGAAAATATATTACTTTAATTTATATAGAAATATGTATAGCATTGCATAAATAGAAGCAGAGCGGAGTGATCGTCGCAACAGCTTAAGGTTGCATCGACGAAACTTAAGGGACGTCACCAACCCTTTTGAAGTTCCTGATGAGCGGTTTCGGGAACTGTATAGATTTACGAAGGAAACGGCGGTTATACTTCTAAGGGAGTTGGAGCCCCATATGAAAAACGGCAGTAGAAATACATTTATCCCAAAATGTATACGAATGTGCGCTGCCCTCCACTTTTTTGCCACCGGGTCTGGACAACGGGACATAGGGCAAGACTTTTTACTTTCCGTAAGTAGAAGTGCCATTAACCGCTCTGTATATGAGGTGTCAAATATTATTGAGCGGAAATTGTTAAAAAAGTGGATTACGTTCCCAAATATGGATGAGTACGACTTAATAAAACAAAGGTAAGTTATTTCAAATTATTCTATTATTTAATAATGAAATAAATGCACATTTAGATTTTACGAAGCGACGGGGATTTCCCGGTATGATTGGTGCTGTGGATTGCACACATGTCCGGATAATACGACCGGAAAGGTTACCATTCAAAGAATGTGCAATTGGTAAAAACGCTGTTTTTATACTAATATAATATATATGTATAATGAAATGTATTTGCAGATTTGTGACTACGATCTTAAAATCCTTGGGGGATTCGCACGGTTTGGTGGAGCTGCTCATGACTCCTACATATGGGAGGCATCTGCAGTGAATGTAATGTTGGAGAGGCGTTTTGAATCGCATCCAACACACCACTCATGGCTTCTAGGTATACATTTATTTTAAATCCCTTAAATATAATATTATAGTGTATTATAGTGTATCATTTTTAATTGAAGGTGATTCTGGATACCCTTTAAGACCCTCGCTAATAACGCCGTACAGGTCTGCCTCCAGCGCGGATGATCGGAGGTTTAATACAGCTCATGCCAAGGGCAGAAACTGTATAGAGCGACTGAATGGGGTGCTAAAGTCGGTATTCCGTTGCCTAAGTGTGGGGCTCAAAACTACTCCCCAGAGAGCGGGCCAAATAATTAATGCGCGCACCGTATTGCATAATATTAGGATATCGTACGGGCTAATTGACTCCCCGCAAATTGAGTTTGACCTTCAAGGTGACAGCGGCATAGAAGAAGAAGAGTACGATTATGGAGAGCATCTTCGCGTGGCATCTGGTATTCGCGACCGACTCAGATCAAGGATTTGCCAATAAGTTTCAACAATTTCCGCTCAATAATATTTGCCACCTCATATACAGAGCGGTTAATGACACTTCTACTTACGGAAAGTAAAAAGTCTTGCCCTATGTCCCGTTGACAAAACATTTTGGTATAAATGTTTCCTTCAAAAATCTATACAATTCCCGAAACCGCTCATCAGGAACTTCAAAAGAATTACTGACATCCCTAAAGTTTCGTTGATGCAATCTTAAGCTGTTGCGATGTTGATACCTTCGACAGAGATAAGGAGATGGGAAACTTCGTTCCCGCAAAAACTTATGTCCAAAAAAAACTTCATTTCTTCGTCATATTTAAGTGGGGACACACGTTATAGCATATGTGTGCTGTATGTGAAGTTCACCGTATGTGTACATTTGTACCACAATGTAATATATGAGAAGAGATTTCATATATGTATGTATATTAACGAAACTGTTCAACGTATTTAACAAAAAAGCATGCTTAAAGTAATTCCTTCGACCACGAGCTGCGAGTGCGGTTATTATAAGACTAAATGCGCAGAGATACACTATCAAAACTCTAACTTTTCTATATTGTGCATATTTTGTGGTATGAAAATTTGTGATTATGGAGGCTTCGCTGGTCACTTCCAAAAAATGCATCTCAAGGATTTCACCAAAACTCTACAGTGTACAGCGGAGCCAATAGTTACGCCGGTCTGCAAAATGAGAAAATCTGATCTGAACCATGATCCACTCGAATATCGCAATAGAGAACTAACTGTAGCTCCAGATGAGGTCATGCATGTCATGCAAAAATCAAAGCAAAAAGGAAAATATGAAGAGGTTAAAAAAGAGATTTTGGATAATTTCTTTCTTACTGCCGATCATAATGGAACTAAAAAAGCTAAAGATGTAACAACTTCAAGAACACGGACTGATGAATCCGCCGAATCGGATAATGAATTCTTATTTTGCACAGTTAAATTGGAAGAGGCGGTTGTAAGTTGCATAAACGAAGTAATTTAATAAATTGTATAAAATCGCCTTTTATAACTGCAGGTAACGACCCCTTCGAATGGAATTAAATCGGAACAATCACGAAACGCATTTCAATATACATACAGGTGAAAAGCCAAATCAGTGTGAAATATGTGGTCTTCTTTTTCGGGCCGACAACACTTTAACACGCCATCTAAAGACACACAAAAAAGAACCCGAAGCGTTACATTGTAAGTTTTGTCGTAAGGACTTTACACATAAAGTGGCCCTGATAAGTCACGAAATGCGGCACACTCAAAAACGCATAGTTGCGTGGAATGAATGTGACAAATGGTTCTATACCGCCAATCAGATGGATACACATAAGCGCCAAGTTCATAACAAGAGCGATCAAGATGATCTACCTTTTGCTTGTGATATTTTTCCTAAATCTTACCGCTCGAGTTCTATGTTAAGTCAGCCCAAATTCAAGAAACACTATAAAACAGCTAAATACTCATGCGATTTGTGTAGCAAGAAATTTGTGACTGAAGAACAAAATAAATCCGCCGGATTAACTTAAGCTTTAAATCAAAAGAACAATGAAATGTGCAACATGATATTTTCATAATTCTGTAACAGAAAATAATATAATTATTATTATCATAATTCTGTAAAGATTGTAACAGAAAATAATAATAATACTTCACTATTTTTATAATTATAAGCATTTAAATGTTACTACATAATCTTCTATATATATAAAAATTAATGTATGTATGTGTGTTTGTTCTTTATGGATTCCTAAACCGGCCATCCGACTGCGATGGACATGTTGTGCGCATGCCCGCGAAAATTTCTGTCCAAAGGTATTCCCCCAAAGGGGGAACTCTGCCCGTATGTGGTTAAAAGGGTCTGAAATGACAAAAAATGGCTATAATTTTTATACTAACTTTGTGCTTCCGTTTGTAACGCATTAAAAGAGGCGTGGCAGGTATAGAAAAGTATATATATTCTGGCTCAGAATCACCTCCTGATTCGATTTAGCCCTGTCCCTCCGTCTGCCTGTCTGTCTGTCCATCCGTCCGTCTGTAGAAATCACGATTAAGGGAGAACGAATAGAGCTATGAAATTTGGGACGAATATTATATTATATTATATTACATATGTACATACATATATAAAATATTATATTAATATATTATATAACTAACTAACTATATTATAAACTAACTAATTATTATTATTATTATTACGGCATAGTTTTTCTAATATTATTAAAATTTTTGCATTTTGTGCTTCTATTTTGTCCAATCTTGACATCAGCTGAGCCTGTTGCGATCGCGCTTCCTCAAGCGCCTTTTCATAGTACGACCGGCCGGGATGTTTGGTGTGTTGAGGACCGTGTACTGATACCACCGGTACAGAAGTTTCCATCGGTTCCTATAAATTATGAAAGATTATGGATTTGGTGAAATTTTTATGAAATGCATGGATATGGTGAATTTCATAAAGCTTAATACTTACGTCTGCAGGCTCAGCTGAATTAATTCCCGACTCCGGAGTTACGGCATCGCCGTCGACCGCATCCACACTTAAAATTCCTAAAATTTTTTCTTCAAGACTGGTGGGCGCCGGAGGAATTTCTTGATAGCTGCCCCCACCAGTCTTATTCATTAAATGCCGCCTGCTGTTGGCACTCTTTTTCACGGCGGCCTTCAAGTCGCTCCAGCACTAAAATATTACACTAATATAAACAAAACAATATACTTATGATTGATGAAACTTACTTTCTTCCACTGCTCGGCCGTCTTGGAGCATCCACCCAGCGAATTCAAATTCGTACTGAGCCCTTCCCATTGCTCCTTATTATTAAAATTTGAATTTGGCCCGGTGAATTGGCCGCGAGCAAACTGCAGATGGGCGGACATGTATTCCACAAGCCTCTCCTTCTGTAGCTTGGATATCCTCTGTGTTTTCTTAAAATTTGCGAAAAAATATAATTTCAAGCATATTTAAAAATAATAAATAGAAGTACTTACTTTTTCAACGAGAGCGCACATATTATGTATATTTTTTTGAATTTAAACTGCTTAAAATTGAATTTTTTTTGGAATTTTTTGAAATTTAAATTTCAAATTTTCAAATTTTCAATTTGTCTCCGTTTCTCACTATGAATTTCTCATACGAGAAATTTTGACACTTAAATTGAAATATGTCTCGTACGAAAAAGTTACAGAGTCAGTTATCTCACTTTTTTCCAATACATTCATTGGAAACAACATTCTGACAGCAATTACTCACCGAAACAAAGTTACAGACTCAGTTCGGGTGAGAAGGTTCCGATTCGCAGTGTTTGAGTATCAATCCAACTGTTTCACGTCATAATTTCTCACCGGTGAGAGTTATAGAACATGGGCACTGTTGTTGTTTTTGCTTATTGCCAATTTCATAGCGAATCGTTGAAATGTGTATCGAGTATGTTGAACAAATTTTGTTCACCATTGTTTACAACAACATTGTGCAACAACAACCGCAGAAGTAGACGTCACATACAATTTGTGAAATTAAAATCTTTTAGTTGAGCAGAAGAATTACAAATTTTCTAGTACGAAAGTTGATTACTGAAAATCTGTGAATAAAAATGTCTATCTGCCAAAAGCACCAAGTGTATCAAAGCAACAAGTGAAGCGGGTAATAAATATAATGCGAGAATTTGATGTTGAACATCCCGTAGCGAAATTGATGGTAATGGCCAGGCAGATGCAAGACGCTGAAGTGGGAGATGGCACCAATTTTGTGGTTATATTTCTGTGGCACAGTTAGAGGCTGCAGAAGAATTTCTATAGCATTATATAGAATTTCTCATAGCATTGGATAAGTCAGAGATACTACCGAAACTGGTGTGTCATGAAATCAAAGACTTCCGCGATATTTCAAAAGTCAAATAATATGGACAAGAAGAATTCCTTACGAATTGATATTATGGCTGACTGCTTGACTTCCAAATTCGACTTGCCTCGTTTGACGCGCGCTGTCAATGCTACTATATTACCCCGAATTACTGGGTTATTGCGATAAAGTGGGCATTAAGGAATTAGGTGAAACAACAGTTGTTGTTTTCAGGTAATGGCTAGTAATAATAAAACATTATAGAGTTTTGAATTAATATACTTAATATTACTTTGCAGAAACGAAGACGTCGACTCACGCATTTCTACAATTGTCGTATGCGGCGCTGCCGATAATGTCATCGGTGACATTGAACGAGCCATTGATGATAACGTTAATAATTTGAACGAACTTTTTCGTGATGGCCGCTAGGTGCCCGGTGCTCGTGCCACTGAAATTGAACTTGCCACCCATCTGGCGGAATACGCTGACACACTCCCCGGATTGGAGCAATATGCTGTGGGAAAATTCGCGGTTGCTTTGAAAGTATTTTCAAAGGCATTAGCAAAGAATATTTGAAGTTATTTTTAGGCCTATCCAAAAGAAAAGAAACGTTACTTTGCCTGCTTGCTAGTAAACAATTCCGATAAAATTAAAGTGTAGAATTTCACAAATAAAATCGATTTATATTAAGAAAAACTTGGCTTTCTTTATTTTTTATATTTATATGGCTTACTTTAGATATATAATTATCTGTACATACTTCAATCTGTAAAAATCGCTTGTTTTGGAACGGATCAAATAATGTGTTAAAAGGAAAAGGAATCTGGCATAAGAACATTTAAGATTACAACAATATTTAATAAACTAATTTCTGGTTGTGCACCAAATTGGCCTGCAGACACGTTAGTTAGGCCCTCAAGAACACAGTTCAACATCTGCTTCACTGATTTGCAACTCCTTGGTAAGCGTTTTAAAATACATCTCCGGATTACTCTTAGCCAACAGCATGAATGTCAGCAAACTCATTTTCTTCATGTTTTGCTCATGATTGGGGCCCTGGGACGTTACGAACTCCTTGTGATCCTCATAGAATTGTATATATAATGGCAATTTATCCGGCACAAAAATCGAGTAGATCGTGTATTATGCCCCCTTCTAGGAAACACACTGGCTTAAATGCCAGCAATGGATTCATTTAAAAATTTTTGGGATCGGCCAAGGCAGTGACAACACATTTCATACCATCTTCGCGAGAAACACAAGCCGTTTCTGCAGTACATGTTTCTGGTAATTTAAACATTACTTTGGCGTAAAGGACAAGATTTATATCCTTAGTAACATCATGCAGAAGACGTTAAAGTTTTTGCTTTTGTTCGCCGGACAGAGGACAATTGGAAAACTGGGCTTTAAGATGATCTACTCTAAAGAAGACTTCCAAAACTTGGTCGCATTGTTTGGCAACTTGCACAAGATGATAAAACATGATAACGTTGAGGCGATGTGGTATTCAAATTATTGAATAAGCGCCGCAATCTAGAAGAAAATAAATAATATCAAAAGAGAGACCATAAGCTATAATATATGTTTTTACTTACGATTGCAGTCAAACTTTTGCAAATGTAGCAAATTATTGTACCGTGTTTTGACAATTATCATTTTCACCACACATAAACAAAAGAGGTAAAATTTTTGCAGTCAATATAAGCGGGTGCAATGGAGTAGGACGACCCCCAAATCTTTTATTTTCAAAAGTATAGAAAAAATATCTAATTTATATACATTATGGGGTCATTAAATTTGTTGCAGATCTGTTGCATAAAACAGAGATTATGAGATGAGACACTCGTTACTACCACATGAATTTTTCTCGATACAATCGCAAAATCGGCCAAAATTAGTCGGAATTTAGTGCAGATTTCCTCGGAAACCTGCATCGGCGTCTTTTGCATTGGTATCGATTCTAGGGGGTGTTTCTAATTCAACGTCAAAAACTGTGGTCAATTTTCTCGTTGTTTTAAATAATTGTTAATGACTTTTCTCCCTAGTTTTATTTCCTTGCAAATAAAAAATAATTAAATAGTAAATAGAAACCTGAAAAATATGCAGTCGCAGTTTATTTGACTAATAATAATAAAAAATATATGTATCTCTTATATGACTCTTCTGTTGTATAAGAAAAAATTGGTAAATAAAAGTGTTGGTATAACTTAAGAATAGGGGATTGGCTCCGATTTTTTTCATTTTCTTTTCTGTAATAGAGCTTACCCTCCCTTGTTCAACCATGTTAGAAAATAGCGTCGGACTCGTTTAGTTTATGAGATATAGGGCTTTAACTGTCAAAATTGGAAGAGCTATATCTCTAAAACTAGTTAAGATAAACGCGTAATATTGGTGCCGTTAAAAAGGCTGTTTTAAGTCCTTTCTTTTATCTAATAACCTTTTTTGTGAGTACTGACATCATTACGGAGGTAATTCAACTTTTAAAAAAATTGGAGTACTTCGTTTTACAAAATAATGTTTTTCTCCCTTAAATGACAATTAAGGTATAAAATAGATTCCTTTTTTTTTATAGCCCATAATATTACCTTTCTAACGGTATATAATATGTGTGGGTATCTCTTGTGTTTTTGAGCTAATTAATGAAAATATCTACAAATTCAGTGATCGCCTGCAATACTGCGTAGTGGGTATTTACGAATATTCAGGGTTATAACAAAAAAGCTTTATATTAAAATAAGGCCTCCACGCATAAAAACCTTAATGCAAAAAACTTCACATTACCAAGAGGATTCTGCTGATTGATGGTTATGATCTCTGCCGCGGCCGAAGGCCGCCAATACGCGAAAAAACCTGTATGCAAAAAACTTCACATTACCGAGAGGATTCTGCTGATTGATGGTTATGATCTCTGCCGCAGCCGAAGGCCGCCAATACGCGGAAAAACCTGTATGTAAAAAAACTTCATATTACCGAGAGGATTTTGCTGATTGATGGTTATGATTCCTGCCGCGGCCGAAGGCCGCTAATACGCGGAAAAACCTGTATGCAAAACCTTCACATTACCTAAAGGATTCTGCTGATTGATGGTTATGATCTCTGCCGCGGCCGAAGGCCGCCAATACGCGGAAAAACCTGTATGTAAAAAACTTCATATTACTGAGAGGATTCTGCTGATTGATGGTTATGATCCCTGCCGCGGCCGAAGGCCGCCAATACGCGGAAAAACCTGTATGCTAAAAACTTCACATTACCGAGAGGATTCTGCTGATTGATGGTTATGATCTCTGCCGCGGCCGAAGGCCGCCAATACGCGGAAAAACCTGTATGTAAAAAACTTCATACTACCGAGAGGATTCTGCTGATTGATGGTTATGATCCCTGCCGCGGCCGAAGGCCGCCAATACGCGGAAAAACCTGTATGCCAAAAACTTTACATTACCGAGAGGATTCTGCTGATTGATGGTTATGATTCCTGCCGCAACCGAAGGCCGCCAATACGCGAAAAAACCTGTATGCAAAAAACTTCACATTACCTAAAGGATTCTGCTGATTTATGGTTATGATCCCTGCCGCAGCCGAAGGCCGCCAATACGCGGAAAAACCTGTATGTAAAAAACTTCATATTATCGAGAGGATTCTGCTGATTGATGGTTATGATTCCTGCCGCGGCCGAAGGCCTCCAATACGCGGAAAAACCTGTATGCAAAAAACTTCACATTACCGAGACGATTCTGTTGATTGAGGGTTATAATCCCTGCCGCCGAAGGCCGCTAACACATGCAAAAACCTATAAAAGAACTTCACATTACAGAGAAGAAAGCTTCACATTATCTTTAAATAAGCTAAAGATACATGAACTAAAGTAGTGAGTGTATCATATTATATGTATATCGTTTTAAAGGTAAAAGAACAGGCTTTTTAGCAAAATGTTTTTTTTGATACCTTAATGTATTCGTTTTGCAGAAAAAAATTATTGTTTCCAGAAAAAATAGACAGTTTTCTACATAAAGTGATATAACTCCTTAACCGTTATTATATATGAAAAAAAATATTTTACGTAAATCGTAAGCAGTAAAAGTACCTTTCAAACGGTATACCATTATCCCGATAACTCACTTAGTTACCGAGATATTAAGCTTTTGCTTATCACATTTATTTGACATTTAAATGCGTCTAAATCCAAAATGGCTGACGTCCGACAAAAACAAAATGGCTGCTTCCAGTTCTAACGGTAATATCTAACTGTAAAAAAAAATGCAAAAAATCTGAGCCAATCCCCTATTCTTAAGTTGTTCCCAATAATTTGCTACATTTGCAAAAGTTTGACTGCAATCGTAAGTAAAAACATATCATATTATAGCTTATGGTCTCTCTTTTGATATTATTTATTTTCTTCTAGATTGCGGCGCTTATTCAATAATTTGGATACCACATCGCCTCAACGTTATCATGTTTTATCATCTTGTGCAAGTTGCCAAACAATGCGACCAAGTTTTGGAAGTCTTCTTTAGAGTAGATCATCTTAAAGCCCAGTTTTCCAATTGTCCTCTGTCCGGCGAACAAAAGCAAAAACTTTAACGTCTTCTGCATGATGTTACTAAGGATATAAATCTTGTCCTTTACGCCAAAGTAATGTTTAAATTACCAGAAACATGTACTGCAGAAACGGCTTGTGTTTCTCGCGAAGATGGTATGAAATGTGTTGTCACTGCCTTGGCCGATCCCAAAAATTTTTTAATGAATCCATTGCTGGCATTTAAGCCAGTGTGTTTCCTAGAAGGGGGCATAATACACGATCTACTCGATTTTTGTGCTGGATAAATTGCCATTATATATACAATTCTATGAGGATCACAAGGAGTTCGTAACGTCCCAGGGCCCCAATCATGAGCAAAACATGAAGAAAATGCGTTTGCTGACATTCATGCTGTTGGCTAAGAGTAATCCGGAGATGTCTTTTAAAACGCTTACCAAGGAGTTGCAAATCAGTGAAGCAGATGTTGAACTGTGTTCTTGAGGGCCTAACTAACGTGTCTGCAGGCCAATTTGGTGCACAGCCAGAAATTAGTTTATTAAATATTGTTGTAATCTTAAATGTTCTTATGCCAGATTCCTTTTCCTTTTAACACATTATTTGATCCGTTCCAAAACAAGCGATTTTTACAGATTGAAGTATGTACAGATAATTATATATCTAAAGTAAGCCATATAAATATAAAAAATAAAGAAAGCCAAGTTTTTCTTAATATAAATCGATTTTATTTGTGAAATTCTACACTTTAATTTTATCGGAATTGTTTACTAGCAAGCAGGCAAAGTAACGTTTTTTTTCTTTTGGATAGGCCTAAAAATAACTTCAAATATTCTTTGCTAATGCCTTTGAAAATACTTTCAAAGCACCCGCGAATTTTCCCACAGCATATTGCTCCAATCCGGGGAGTGTGTCAGCGTATTCCGCCAGATGGGTGGCAAGTTCAATTTCAGTGGCACGAGCACCGGGCACCTAGCGGCCATCACGAAAAAGTTCGTTCAAATTATTAACGTTATCATCAATGGCTCGTTCAATGTCACCGATGACATTATCGGCAGCGCCGCGTACGACAATTGTAGAAATGCGTGAGTCGACGTCTTCGTTTCTGCAAAGTAATATTAAGTATATTAATTCAAAACTCTATAATGTTTTATTATTACTAGCCATTACCTGAAAACAACAACTGTTGTTTCACCTAATTCCTCAATGCCCACTTTATCGCAATAACCCAATAATTCGGGGTAATATAGTAGCATTGACAGCGCGTGTCAAACGAGGCAAGTCGAATTTGGAAGTCAAGCAGTCAGCCATAATATCAATTCGTAAGGAACTCTTCTTGTCCATATTATTTGACTTTTGAAATGTCGCGGAAGTCTTTGATTTCATGACACACCAGTTTCGGTAGTATCTCTGACTTATCCAATGCTATGAAAAATCCGATGTGGATATTACCAGCAATTTTGCTACGGGATGTTCAACATCAAATTCTCGCATTATATATATTACCCGCTTCACTTGTTGCTTTGATACACTTGGTGCTTTTGGCAGATAGACATTTTTATTCACAGATTTTCAGTAATCAACTTTCGTACTAGAAAATTTGTAATTCTTCTGCTCAACTAAAAGATTTTAATTTCACAAATTGTATGTGACGTCTACTTCTGCGGTTGTTGTTGCACAATGTTGTTGTAAACAATGGTGAACAAAATTTGTTCAACATACTCGATACACATTTCAACGATTCGCTATGAAATTGGCAATAAGCAAAAACAACAACAGGGCAAGCTTTCACATATTGTGGACGTGAATTCAACAGAGCATAAAAAATACGCGTCAAACGAAATTTTTTGAGATGAGTCATCGAGTGTCGTATCTCCTTATCTCTGATGAAAACAAAGCACCATCGACGGAGCGACGAGCGGCGGAAATTCTTTTCTTTCGTTCCTTTGGAGTTTGAGCGGAGGGAAAGAGGAAGAGTTGTTTTCGTTTCTTTTGTTCCTTTGGAGTTTAAGCGGAGGATACGAAATAGAAATGCGTTAAGAGTAAAACTGCAACTGCAAATTTTCGAACAAGCAGTAAAAATTACTGTTGGTCGGGTAAAGGCACCACAGTTTTGTTATTTATTGCGATTTTCATACGACAGCTCTAATGTGCACTAATGAAAACTATGTTTCGTGCATAATTTTGCAGCGTTTAATAAATTAACAGCCAAAACACAACCTCGCAGCGACAGCAGCAGCGAGCAGAATTTTATACACAAGCTTATGGGGACAGCCACTGCGCCAGCCACTGCAGAGAACATAGACAGCCAAAACACAATCTCGCAGCGACAGCAGCAGCGAGCAGTATTTTATACACAAGCTTATAGGGACAGGCACTGCGCCAGCCCCTGCAGAGATTCTTTTCCAGCATCAGTAATTTTCTTCAAAGAGCGAGAAAAAATGTTGCACACTTTTTATCCAAAATCCTCAAAAAATGTTGAATCGTTCCCAACTTTTTATAAAAAAAGTAAACAAAAACCATATGATTTTGACTTAAAGAAATTGTTACAATTCAAATTCAAAATGAATTTTGAAGAAAATTTAATTGAAGAAGTGCGTCAGAAGCAGTTTTTGTATGACTTGACTTCTAAACAGTAGGGAAGGAAAAAATTCTATTCTATTCTCCTTTAAAATGTTCTTCTAAAGGAAAAAAGTTTGGCAAGATATATCGACGCGTTTTTGCCTTACCTATTGTTTTAAAATTTGCTATATAACTTCTATTTAGCTGATACTTGTAAGAAGCGGTGGAGAACGCTCCGGGACACCTACAAACGCATCAAACATCGACTGGAACTCCCATCCGGTAGTGCTGCTAAGGATGTGGATCCACAACGATGGAAGTATTTCGAGCTGTTCACATTTTTGGATGATGTCGCATCCACCAGACCGTGAGTAAAAAAATTAAATTAAATTGAATTACTAAACGTAAACTTTTTTTTTATTTTTGTATAGCACAATCGGGAATGTTGAGGTCATCCCATATATAATGACAGGCACGACAGAGAGCACCGTGGACAATACACCTCTGGCTACTCCACTTTTAGCTACACCAGCTAAAAAGAAAAGGAGCAACCAGCCACTACCGCAGGAATTCCACCAACTTTTAGGTGCAGCAGGGGAGTCCATTTTAGAATTGCGCTCTGCAATAAAGGAGCAACAAAACTGTTCGAACAGTTCAGTTCAAAAAATAAAAAATAAAAGAGCTGAAAAATAGAGACGTACATATATGCATATTTATTTCCTTGTTGCAATATAGTATTTTAATACAATCGAAATAATTTGTGTTAATTCAATAATTATAGAATAATTAATAATCACTAAAGTATTCACATTTTTTAATAACAAAATCATAAATTCTATTCAAATCATCTATTCTATTCTATTCTATTCTATTCTATTCTATTCTATTGTATTCTATTCTATTCTAATCTATTCTATCCTATTCCTATTCCTATCCTATCCTATTCTATCTATTTAGAAAATCCTTTCAAATATTTCGAACGTCGAAAGCCGTTTGCGACGATCCATTAGAAACAGATGACCTTGCGGATGGCAAAGAATTTTCTGTTTGAACTCCTTCGATATCGTTTGCAGTAAAGTATGTGCCGTCTTTTTGCAGCATCAAAAAGTTGTGCAGGACTATAGTAGCTAGCACAATTTTGTCAACATTTTGTCGAGCAACACTAATTTTAGAATGGAGGATTCTCCAGCGATTTGCAAGGATTCCAAAAGCTATCTCGATGCGGTCTCGCGCCTTTGACAATGTTTTGTTAAAATTGCATTTGTCAGAAGGCAAATTTCTTCCAGGGAATGGTCGCATCAAATTTTTACGCAAAGGAAACGCGTTGTCAGCAATAAAATAATGCGGGAAAACTATATTAGACCCTGGCAAGTTTTTTGCGGTTGGAACCGGAAGGGTGTTGTCTAATATCCTTCTGCTAAATGCGCTTCTGACAAATACACCGCCATCGCTTTGACTGCCAACAGCACCTACATCCACTAACGTAAATGTTAGGTCCATATCGCAAGCGGCTAGTAAAATTACTGAAAAATTTTTCTTATAGCTGAAAAACAGCGATCCGCTTCGTGGGGGCAAACTATATTTATAAGTTTGCCATCAATCGCTCCTAAGCAATGAGGCATTCCAGTTTCTACGAAGAATTTTCTTGATGTGTGCTTCCAGTCGGTGATGGTTGGTGGCGCCAAATAAACGGGAAGCTATTCTTCCCAAATAGCTTCGCAGGTATCGTGCACTATTTTTCTTACAGTGGTCACTCCAAGTTTAAATTACCACGCAAGAATTTGGAAGCTACATCCAAGTGCCAAATACCTGTAAGTAGCAAAATATTCCTGCAACGTCTATATAACTTATCGAAAGACTTGAAACTTACATTAGTGTAACCGTCAGCCGCAGCTCTGAAGGAATAGGCGCTCTGTATGATCTTTTTGTCAGCCTTTCCTCCAAAAGGGTTAAGAGGAAATTATATTTACCCACATCCATCCGTACAGCTTTAAAAAAATCTTCTTTATCGCTAAGTTGTAGCGTCAAAGTATAAGAAAAAGTATAGAAAAAATATCTAATTTATATACATTATGGGGTCATTCAATTTGTTGCAGTGAAACACTTTTAATTACCAATTTTTTCTTATATAAAAGAAGAGTCATATAAGAGATACATATATTTTGTATTATTATACATACATTATTATAATACATATATTATGTATTATTGTACTAATGTCAAATAAACTGCGACTGCATAAGTTTCAAATTTCTATTTACTATTTATTTCTTTTTTATTTGCAAGGAAACAAAACTAGGAAGAAAAGTCATTAACAATTATTTAAAACAACGAAAAAATTTACCACAATTTACCACAGCACTAAATTCCGACTAATTTTGGCCGATTTTGCGATTGTATCGAGAAAAATGCATGTATTAGTCACGAGTGTCTCATCTCATAATCTCTGGTTACGACGAACACGTTGCTTACAAGCAACAAGCTTATAATGGCTATAGCTACGGAGATGCTCCAACAAATACGGACCGCAGAACAGTAGTATTAGCGTATCTGCCATAGGCAGAGATAACGAGATAGGAAACTGCGTCAAGGCTCGAAAAACTTGCAACTCTGATCTGCGATTTGACGTCTAATCGTAAAGTAGTGTTCGTGAAAAAGCCGAAAATTGAGCTCAGAAACTCAACATTACAGACCCTTGATGAAGAGTGTCGTGGAAAGGGAACGGGGTTTTTTGTATAGGAAACTGAAAGTTACGTGCCCCTGTTGTTGGTGAGACGTTCGCGGCGGAGGGGTTACTACAAGAGAAACTCAACATTACAGACCCATGATGAAGAGTAATCGGGACGGAGAGGGTTCAGCTTTAAGACCCCAATGACAATTCAGATTTTTAAGTCGAATCGTTTGTTTTCGATAGCAACTTAGTTAATTATTCATATAAGTAATGAATTCGAAGACATACATTTTTATTTAATTATTTATGCCAATATTTAGTCTATTTAATATACATTTTACTTTTAAATAGTTTATTACTTAATTATAACCTATTTGGTAAAAGTATTTTTAATTTAGAAGTAATTGCAAGTGCAGATTAACAACAAAAAATCTAATGTAAATTGTTTTATGCGCTCAAATCCGCCACTATTTTATACCAGAAACTGTATGATCTATTCTATGAACAATTCAAGCAAAAGAAATCATTGTAAAATCAAATTGATTATCCAATTAAAATAAAAAAGCAGACATAAAATGGCGTTGGTATACCCTCAAATTTTTCGTTCACCTCGCCATTGAATTTGCCGATAATAGTGTTGCCCGTTTGTATAGAACGCATCTATTTTTGCGCCTCTTATGAATTCTGGTAGCAAAGCAGTGTTGTCGGTATGCTACAATATCAAATAAATTTAATTTTTTTCT
Organism: Conops quadrifasciatus; assembly: GCA_949752815.1. Lineage (NCBI taxonomy): Eukaryota > Metazoa > Arthropoda > Insecta > Diptera > Conopidae > Conops > Conops quadrifasciatus. Next base: position 21,268,642 of record OX457077.1, on the reverse strand, counting down.
TAATTAGCAAATATATTAGTGCATAAATGTGCTTGAACTGTTAACAAAACGTTTATTCTTCCTTCGCGGAGTACAAATTACTTCCTAGAATAGAAAATTATTGTGTTCTTTACACCGAGTACTACAAAATGTACTTTTACCTTTTTCGTACTTTCTGAATTTCCTTTTGTTAACGTAAAATGTAACGCTGCTTTATAATATCATTAATTTTTTCACCACAATTGACGAAATGAATAAATTTTAGATGAAATCTTCTATTTTATTCATGGATATCGTATTTAACGATACAAATAATGTTAACTAAATGTACAGAATTCCGCCATTTGTTTGTTTAGGTGTATTCTTTATTTTCAGTAGTTATGAGTAACTTTCTTTCCTTTTATCTTTGCTGCAATAGCTAAACATTCTAGCTAAATTTCAAAAGTTCAATAACGAACATGGTTGTGAAGTTATAAATCTTCTGGACGCAAGATTGCATGTGTTCCAAACATCCATGTTGTATTGTATTTAATACCAAACAGCCTATTATGACCAAGTATATTCGTCCCAAATTTCACAGCTCTATTAGTTCTCCCTTAATCGTGATTTCTACAGACGGAAGGACTGACAGACTTACAGGCAGACGCCTCCCTTAATGCGATACAAACGGAAGCACAAAGTGAATCTATCCCTCATCCTTTCGGGTGTAGGGTAAAAAAGAATTGCTTTTAAATAATAAGAATTTAAGTTCTTTCATGTATTTATTTACTTATGCATACAACCACATTTTGTTTATCCTATACATAACATTTAAGTTATTAGATGAATAATTTTTCCTACAATATTATGTAGTAACATTTAAATATACAGTCTGAATTATAAAAATAATATGTTGCACATTTCATTGTTCTTTTGATTTAAAGCTAAAGTAAATCCGGCGGATTTGTGCGTGAGTAAATCGAGCAACCGTGTGGCCAAGTACAGCAACGCCCGTACTAGAAAAAAATACAAAAACATCACATAAAACACTTAAATAATAATTTAATCATTAATTAAAGTACCTTTTCTTAATTTCTGCATTTGCGTTGCGATTCCAAATGCTAAGTTCATTTTCATTTCCATTCCACTTCCATTCAAATCGATTGACTGAGCCCCGAGCAATTGCATTAAGACCGTGGCTCCCGACGATAGTCTCACATAGTGTTCATGATTGTGCGACAAGGTGGTGCCTTGATACGCTGGCATCGGATCCGATGCGGTTTCACTCAAAACATGACCTATCAACTCCGATTGGCCGGAGAAAAATACCAGAGGTCGCAACAAATTTCCCTGCACTGAAATTTCCATGCCTGCCGTTGCAGGCCAATCATCCTGCTCCAAAATGGCAAGCCGTTCATATACAGCCCCGGCAAGTGCTACCTGCGAGGTCCAGTGCGTGATTTAACTTCGTTTAAATTCACTAAAAACGCTAATTTCTTTGCAAAAGAGCTGATAATTTTTCACATGCTAAACACTTTTTATCTGTTAAAATAATAAACAAAGAAAATGTCATATAAACGTGACGTCTTGTGGTGAACTACATATACACGACACATACACTATACGTGTTTCACCTAATTACCGAATTTCGTTTTTTTTGACATATACGATGGGTCTTGACGCAGTTTCCTATCTCGTTATCTCTGCCATAGGTGCACGCGGCACACCCGAATACGAACCGGAATATAATTGGAGATTATTATAAGCAAAATTATTCATCTAATAACTTAAATGTTATGTATCGTATAAAAACTTAAATGGTTGCATGCATAAATAAATAAATACGTCGAAGGACTTAAATTCTTAAGGCATTAAATTCTTATTATGTAAAAGGAATGCTTCTTATACCCGAAGGGATAAGGTTATATTCAATTTGTGCTTTCGTTTGCAACTCATTAAAGGAGGCGTGGTATAGAAAAGTATATATATTCTGGCTCAGAATCACCTCCTAAGTCGATTTGGCCATGTCCGTCCGGCCGTCGGTAGAAATCACGATTAAGGGAGAACGAATAGAGCTATGAAATTTGGGACGAATATACTTTGTCATAATAGGCTGCTTGGTATTAAATACAATACCAACATGGTTATTTGGAACACATATGCAACCTTGCGTCCTGGAAAATTATAACTTCGCAATCATGTTCGTTATCGAACTTTTGAAATTTTTCTAGGATGTTTAGCTATTGCAGCAAAGATAAAAGGAAAGAAAATTACTCATAACTACTGAAAATAAAGAATACTTCTAAACAAACAAATGGCGGAATTCTGTACATGTAATTAACATTATTTGTATCGTTAAATACAATATCCATAAATAAAATAGAAGATTTCATCTAAAATTTATTCATTTCTTCAATTGTGGTGAAAAAATCAATGATATTATAAAGCAGCGTTACATTTTACGTTAACAAAAGGAAATTCAGAAAGTACGAAAAAGGTAAAAGTACTTTTTGCAGCACTCGGTGTAAAGAACACTATAATTTTCTATTCTAGGAAGTAATTTGTATTCCGTGAAGCAAGAATGAACGTTTTGTTAACAGTTCAAGCACATTTATGCACTTATATATTTGGTAATTAAGAAAACCATTAAATTTATTTCATATTGTAGCATACCGGCAACACTGCTTTGGTACCAGAATTCATAAGAGGCGCAGAAATAGGTGCGTTCTATACAAACGGGCAACACTAGTATCGGCAAATTCAATGGCGAGGTGAACGAAAATATGAGGGTATACCAACGTCATTTTAGGTCTGCTCTTTTATTTTAATTGGATAATCAATTTGATTTTATAATATTTTATTTTGAGTGAATTGGTAAAAAAATAGGTCATACAGTTTCTGGTATAAAATAGTGGCAGATTTTAGCGTATAAAACAATTTACATTAGATTTTTTTTATGTTAATCTGCACTTGCAATGATATTTAACTTAAAAATACTATTCCCAAATAGGTTATAATTAAGTAAAAAACTATTTAAAAGTAAAATGGATATTAAATAGACTAGATATTGGCATAAATAAATAAATAAAAATTGATGTCTTCGAATTCATTACTTATATGAATAATTAATTAAGTTGCTATCTCAATACAAACGATTTGACTTAAAAATCTGAATTGTCATTGGGGTCTCAAAGCTGAACCCTCTTCGTCCCGATCACTCTTCATCCTTGGTCTGATAGTTGAGTTTCTATTTTCAATTACCCCTCCCCCGCGAACGCGGCACCTAACACAACGGAACGAACAATGACTTTCCTATGCGAAAAACCCCGTTCCCTTTCCTTGACACTTTTCATCCGGGGTCTAATAGTTGAGTTTCTGAGAAGCATTTTTCAGGTTTTTCACAAACACTACTTTACGTCAGAGTTGCATATTTTAGCATATTTCAGCAGTTTCCTATCTCCTTATCTCTGCCTCACAAAAGAGCAACGGATATTCAATTATCGTTTGAGCAGAGCACGCCGCATTGTGGAGAATGCATTCGGCATTTTAGCCACTCGTTTTGGTATATTTCAACGTGCTATAAACCTAGAACCGGATAAAGTGCAAATTGTTGTTCTTGCCTGTTGTTTCCTGCATATGTTTCTTCGGAAAAAGAAGTCTTCTCAATACTGTTCAAGAGGATTCGTTGACACGGAAAATATGCAATCAGAAGTTGAAAGTACATGGTGGCCCGACTTTCAGTTACAAGATCTGCAACGAACCATCTCCCGCAATTCAACAAATAGCTCCAAATATATACGTGAACAATTCTGTGGATATTTTAATAATGAAGGCCAAGTTTCCTGACAAAACAATATGGTTTAAACAATAAATTAAAAGTTCAAAATAAATTCAAAGTGTATTATTTGTGTATAATACACAAATAAATTTATTAAACAAATAAATTTCAAAGTATTGAAGTGTATATTCAAAGTGTATTAAAATATGATGACAAATCTTTTCCATTTTGTGGTTGCGAATAAGCTTCTTCAGGTGAAGGCGTCGGCAGACGAACATACATAACCTTTGGTTGAATCGTGTTTTTTTGTCTGTGAAGTGAAGGCTTCGGTGTAGATGCCTGACTGCCACATTTGTCAACGAATGCATCAATTTTAAGCTGACCCATTTGGCCATAAAAAAGCACATCACTGATTAATTTTTCGGCAATTAATGCCTGACCAGGATCCATTGCCTCCAGTTTCAGTGCCCACAATTCACTTTCTTTTTAAAGGACATTGGGTTTGACCTTCAAGCGTTCAGAAGCTAATCCAATTAATTCGTCCAGTTGTTCACTCTGTTGTGATTTCTTTTTTTTAATTTGCGGTTCATTTTCCTCTTCGCCGTTCTGCACAGAACGAAACAGATTTTAAATAAAATGTTATTTTACATAAATGATCTACTTTTATAACGATCTACTTTATATAAAAATGAATACTTTTACAACGTTACCTATATCATCCGGATATTTTTTACAGTTTAGGAGATATAGACGGTATATTTTCAAACTTTAAAAGGCTATAACTCCTAAACCAGACGAGAGCGACCTACATATATACTTACAATCATATTGCTCTTTGATAAGCATGGAGTTTCGGTGTCTGTTGTAAATTTGAGTGCATCAAAATACCACAAAGGACTTGTTTCCACATCCCCTTCAGCGCCGCTTTTGCTAACGTCATTTATCCTCCGCATTTCTCTTTTAAAGTTGCTTCAAAGATTATGTATTCTTTAGTTAGCTTCTTTTAGGACGCTTTCTGGATATTTATACCCTACACCCGAAGGGATGAGGGTATATTCACTTTGTTCTTCCGTTTGTAACGCATTAAAGGAGGCGTGGCAGGTATAGAAAAGTATATATATTCTGGCTCAGAATCACCTCCTGATTCGATTTAGCCATGTCCGTCCGTCTGTCCGTGCTTTTAGTTCAATTTCTTGGCTTGTAGACCGAATTTTCAGCTAAAATTTTATTTCCAAGTCCACCATCTTAGACTAAAATATATTATAAAAAATGGGCGTGACACGCCCACTTATATACTATACCACATAATGAGCTGTTTGGTAGGAAAAGCGGTGTTGTAAATGAGTTAATAGATCAAAATTGGTTCCCTGTAAATTAAAAAAAAGTAGGCGTTACCCGCCCACTTTTTATAACTTCGACAGATGCGGGTGTAGGGTATATAAGCTTCGGCCAGGCCGAAGATAACGCTCTTACTTGTTTTCTTTATATTTTTCAAACAAAATTTGGCTTTCCATAGCTCTTTTCTGCCTGTTGCTATACTCTTTACTTTTCACGTCCCACAAGGAAGTTAACGAGCGATAAACTTCAATGCACTCAACTAAAAATTCTTTTTCTTCCTTATTGTATTTTTCCGCGCACATTTTTCAGACTTTTCTCTGGTTTCAGCTGAAATGAAATGAAAGAATTTGACAATCTGACAGCCAACTGACAGATTAACTGGCAAGTCATAGAAAAATATCAAACTCATTTGATATTTTGCTGTGACTCGCGAGTCAAGCCAAAATTGTGGTGTAACTCACACAAACTTATTTTCACTAACTTATCTAAACTGACTCGCGAGTCATGCCTGGTTTACACAGTGCGAGCTAGCGTACGAGTCAGCCTTCCGAGTAGCTGCACTGCAGTAACTCGCAACGTTTGGACGTAGCTTACGAGTAACTCGTACGTGTGAGTTGGTTAGTAGCTCGCATCCGAGTTACTTCAACATTTTTTGTTTTCACTCGCCTGCTCGCCGGACAGCTGTGCGTGAAACAGCTGTTTTTTTTTTGTGTACTACGCCGAATCGTTTGAAATGGCTGCAGGTAGATGGTCTTCTGACAATAATATTTCATTTATGAAACTCTACAGAGACCAGAAAACCTGTGGAATTGTTTCGATAAAAACTATCGAAATAGAGATATGAGAAAAGCATATTTTTTTTTTATATTGGCTATGGTTATATATATTTTCATAATATTGTTGACTGACATACTATTGTTGTCATAGAGCGTATCACCGTTTTTTTTTATTAAAACAAGTTCACTCGACATCGCGACTCGACTAGGACTGGGCAGTAGCTAGGTGTCGTGTAGACAGCAAAGGCGAGCCGAGCTGCTGCCTAGGAATTTGACAAGCCTAGTAGCTGTCTACTGGCCAGGCAGCAGCTTGCACTGTGTAAACGAGCCATCAGACTCATCGTGTATGGGGCCTATTACAATTTCAATTGCTGCGTTCAGAACGGTCAAGCGGTGTTGGCTTTTTGCTGTTTTTTTTGTCTGAGGGGGTAGAAGGGTCAGATGGGCTGACAAAATTGTTAAGGTTTTCGTCAGCCCTTCTAACGTTTCTATCCCCTCACACAAAAAACCAGCAAAAAGCCAAAACCGCTTGACTGTTCTGAACGCGGCTAATAAGATTCAGTTACTTTTATGGAGAATTTATAGGACGTCATACGATTGGCCCGTCACACACGAGAACAATTGTGCATGCATTAAACTGTCAGTTGTGGGCGAGGGAGATGAAGAGCATGGTAATTCGTGCATTAAAATTCTTCACTCTCGGACCTGCATCAACTGTGCACAAAACTAATACACAATTTTACTTCGGGGGGGTTCAGACATTTCTTTTTTACGCAGCGAATTTATTCGTTGAATAGTCGTCAAGCAGTGAACATGATGAACAATAATAATGAAAGTAGTGGAAAAAATAGTAAGTGTGATACATGGTCGCGAGAACAAACTTTAATTTTAATAAATGAATTTAAACAAGAGCGTTATCTTCGGCCTGCCCGAAGCTTATATACCCTACACCCGCATCTGTCGAAGTGATAAAAAGTGGGCGGGTGACACCTACTTTTTTAAATTTACAGGGAGTAAATTTTTTTCTATTAACTCATCTACAACACCGTTTTTCGTACTAAACACCTCATTATATGGTATAGTATATAATTGTCACGCCCATTTTTTAGTATATATTTTATCTAAGATGGTGGACTCGGAAATAAAATTTTAGCTGAAAATTCGGTCTACAAGCTACAAGCTAAGAAATTAACCTATAAGCACGGATGAGTGCATATTTTCTATAAAAAGTAGGCGTGGTACTGGTCCTATTTTCCCAATTTTCAATACCAAACAGTGTAGGATAACAAAGAATATTCGTACCAAATTTCATGATGATACCTCCATTCGTTCTCCTGTAATCGTGATTTCCACAGACAGACGGACAGACAGACAGACAGACAGACGGACGGACAGGGCTAAATCGACTCAGGAGGTGATTCTGAGCCAGAATATATATACTTTTCTATACCTGCCACGCCTCTTTTAATGCGTTACAAACGGAAGCACAAAGTGAATATATTCTCATCCCTTCGGGTGTAGGGTATAAAAATATGTACTTTTATACAAAGTAACTTACCCTGACTATATAAAACCAAGTAAAAAAAATGAAGCGTATATGAAAATCTGTGATGTTCTTAAATCGCAGAAGCCAAATTTGAGTATAAAAGACATTAAAAAGAAAATTAGAATTTTACACCAACAAATTTCACAAGAAAATAAAAAAATAAATGCGAATATAAGAAGTGATATGTCCTCTTTGGATAAATACACTCCTACATTATGGTGTTTCAAAGAATTAGAGTTTTTGCTGAATGCCTTCGACGACGTTCCTGGAACTTCTAATTTAAACACTTCATTTGAGGTCGTCTAAGACAAAAAGACAAAATTTTATTTCTTATTAATTTATTTATTTATATTTATAGATATTGCAGAACTCAGCCAACCTGAAGAGCAAGTAAAAAAAAAATTTCGAACAAATAAAAATTTGGCCCAAGATTTACACGAATCAGCAAGCAAATCGTTGCAAATGATGTCGAAGTTTTTAAATTAAGCAAAAGGAAATAATACAAAAGCGGAAACATTTTGCAAAATGTTGTGCTCCGAACTGAACGATTTCAAGCTAGAAGAAACCTACGACGAAGTGACGAGCACAATATTTTCGATTGTTAAGAAGGCAAAACAAGATGAAAGAGAAAAATTAAAATATGGGCGAACATCATCCATTTCTTTAATTTCGGACTGTTCTTCGCCATACAGTCCAATTATATCGGCTGAGTCTGCATTTTTCCCAATTGAAACGCAAGAGGAAAATGCTTATAAAGTATGCTACACAACGTTACCAACGCGTCCAGAAATACAATCTGTTGTGGCCAGAGATAACGAGATAGGAAACTGCTGAAAAATGCTAAGAAATGCAACTCTGGCATAAAGTAGTGTTTGTGAAAAACCTAAAAATGCTTCTTAGAAAATCAAACATCAGACCCCGTATGAAGAGTGTCAAGGAAAGGGAACGAGGTTTTTCGTATAGGAAAATCATAGTCACCACCCCTGTTGTCGATGGCACGTTCACGGGAGAGGGGTTAACATCAGACACCGATGAAGTGTGTTCGGGATTGAGAGGGGTAACATCAGACCCTGATGAAGAGTGATCGGGACGGAGAGGGTTCTGCTTTGAGACCCCAATGACAATTCAGATTTTTAAGTCAAATCGTTTGTATTGAGATAGCAACTTAGTTAATTTTTCATATAAGTAATGAATTCGAAGACATCAATTTGTAATTATATATTTATGCCAATATTTAGTCTATTTAATATCCATTTTAGTTTTTAATAGTTTATTTCTTAATTATAACCTATTTGGGAAAAGTATTTTAAGTTTAAAAATCATTGCAAGTGCAGATTAACAACAAAAAATCTATTGTAAATTATTTCATACGATCAAATCCGCCACTATTTTATACCAGAAACTGTATGACCTATTCTATGAACAATTCAAGCAAAATAAAACATTGTAAAATTAAATTGATTATCCAATTAAAATAAAAGAGCAGACATGAAATGGCGTTGGTATACCCTCATATTTTAGTTCACCTCGCCATTGAATTTGCCGATACTAGTGTTGCCCGTTCGTATAGAACGCATCTATTTTTGCGCCTCTTATGAATTCTGGTACCAAAGCAGTGTTGCCGGTATGCTACAATATAAGATAAATTTGATGTTTTTCTTAATTATCAAATATATTAGTGCATAAATTTGCTTGAACTGTTAACAAAACGTTTATTATTGCTTCACGGAGTACAAATTACTTCCTAGAATAGAAAATTATAGTGTTTGTTAAAGAAAGCAAAAAACGACGGCAAGTGGCAGCACTGTCAATAAAGGGTTACTTGTCAAATCGGACAATCCGACTCAGTTCAAGAACAATCGACGAAGAGAACAGACAGATTTTTTAAAACACGCGCGTTAACGACGCCATCTTATAATACAATAAATTTACTGTCGAACCCATTAAAATAATAAAGTCGTAGTTACGACCAGAAAATAAAAGTTACCACTCAAAACATGACCCATCAACTCCGATTGGCCGGAGAAAAATACCAGAGCTCGCAACAAAATTCCCTGCACTGAAATGTCCATGCCTGCCGTTGCAGGCCAATCATCCTGCTCCAAAATGGCAAGCCGTTCGTATACAGCCCCGGCAAGTGCTACTTCCGAGGTCCAGTGCATGATTTAACTTCATTAAAATTCACTAAAAACACTAATTTCTTTGCGAAATAGCTAAACAATTTTCACAAGCTAAACATTTTTCATCTGTTAAAATAATAAACAAAAGAAATGTCATATAAACGTGACGTCTTGTGGTGAACTACATATACACGACACATACACTATACGTGTTTCACCTAACTACCAAATTTCGTTTTTTTTTGACATATACGATGGGTCTCTAAGCAGTTTCCTATCTCGTTATCTCTGGTTGTGGCATACCTACCACAACCAAGCCGAGGGACACTTTAGAAGTCAGTGCAGGGACTTTTCGACAGAGATAAGGAGATAGGAAACTGCTGAAATATGCTAAAATATGCAACTCTGACGTAAAGTAGTGTTTGTGAAAAACCTGAAAAATGCTTCTCAGAAACTCAACTATTAGACCCCGGATGAAAAGTGTCAAGGAAAGGGAACGGGGTTTTTCGCATAGGAAAGTCATTGTTCGTTCCGTTGTGTTAGGTGCCGCGTTCGCGGGGGAGGGGTAATTGAAAATAGAAACTCAACTATCAGACCAAGGATGATGAGTGATCGGGACGAAGAGGGTTCAGCTTTGAGACCCCAATGACAATTCAGATTTTTAAGTCAAATCGTTTGTATTGAGATAGCAACTTAATTAATTATTCATATAAGTAATGAATTCGAAGACATCAATTTTTATTTATTTATTTATGCCAATATTTAGTCTATTTAATATCCATTTTACTTTTAAATAGTTTTTTACTTAATTATAACCTATTTGGGAATAGTATTTTTAAGTTAAATATCATTGCAAGTGCAGATTAACATAAAAAAAATCTAATGTAAATTGTTTTATACGCTAAAATCTGCCACTATTTTATACCAGAAACTGTATGACCTATTTTTTTGCCAATTCACTCAAAATAAAATATTATAAAATCAAATTGATTATCCAATTAAAATAAAAGAGCAGACCTAAAATGACGTTGGTATACCCTCATATTTTCGTTCACCCCGCCATTGAATTTGCCGATACTAGTGTTGCCCGTTTGAATAGAACGCACCTATTTCTGCGCCTCTTATGAATTCTGGTACCAAAGCAGTGTTGCCGGTATGCTACAATATGAAATAAATTTAATGGTTTTCTTAATTACCAAATATATAAGTGCATAAATGTGCTTGAACTGTTAACAAAACGTTCATTCTTGCTTGACGGAATACAAATTACTTCCTAGAATAGAAAATTATAGTGTTCTTTACACTGAGTGCTGCAAAAAGTACTTTTACCTTTTTCGTACTTTCTGAATTTCCTTTTGTTAACGTAAAATGTAACGCTGCTTTATAATATCATTGATTTTTTCACCACAATTGAAGAAATACATAAATTTTAGATGAAATCTTCTATTTTATTTATGGATATTGTATTTAACGATACAAATAATGTTAATTACATGTACAGAATTCCGCCATTTGTTTGTTTAGAAGTATTCTTTATTTTCAGTAGTTATGAGTAATTTTCTTTCCTTTTATCTTTGCTGCAATAGCTAAACATCCTAGAAAAATTTCAAAAGTTCGATAACGAACATGGTTGCGAAGTTATAATTTTCCAGGACGCAAGGTTGCATATGTGTTCCAAATAACCATGTTGGTATTGTATTTAATACCAAGCAGCCTATTATGACAAAGTATATTCGTCCCAAATTTCATAGCTCTATTCGTTCTCCCTTAATCGTGATTTCTACCGACGGCCGGACGGACATGGCCAAATCGACTTAGGAGGTGATTCTGAGCCAGAATATATATACTTTTCTATACCACGCCTCCTTTAATGAGTTGCAAACGAAAGCACAAATTGAATATAACCTTATCCCTTCGGGTATAAGAAGCATTCCTTTTACATAATAAGAATTTAATGCCTTAAGAATTTAAGTCCTTCGACGTATGTATTTATTTATTTATGCATGCAACCATTTAAGTTTTTATACGATACATAACATTTAAGTTATTAGATGAATAATTTTGCTTATAATAATCTCCAATTATATTCCGGTTCGTATTGGGGTGTGCCGCGTGCACCTATGGCAGAGATAACGAGATAGGAAACTGCGTCAAGACCCATCGTATATGTCAAAAAAAAAACGAAATTCGGTAATTAGGTGAAACACGTATAGTGTATGTGTCGTGTATATGTAGTTCACCACAAGACGTCACGTTTATATGACATTTTCTTTGTTTATTATTTTAACAGATAAAAAGTGTTTAGCATGTGAAAAATTATCAGCTCTTTTGCAAAGAAATTAGCGTCGGATCCGATGCCAATGCCAGCGTATCAAGGCACCACCTTGTCGCACAATCATGAACACTATGTGAGACTATCGTCGGGAGCCACGGTCTTAATGCAATTGCTCGGGGCTCAGTCAATCGATTTGAATGGAAGTGGAATGGAAATGAAAATGAACTTAGCATTTGGAATCGCAACGCAAATGCAGAAATTAAGAAAAGGTACTTTAATTAATGATTAAATTATTATTTAAGTGTTTTATGTGATGTTTTTGTATTTTTTTCTAGTACGGGCGTTGCTGTACTTGGCCACACGGTTGCTCGATTTACTCACGCACAAATCCGCCGGATTTACTTTAGCTTTAAATCAAAAGAACAATGAAATGTGCAACATATTATTTTTATAATTCAGACTGTATATTTAAATGTTACTACATAATATTGTAGGAAAAATTATTCATCTAATAACTTAAATGTTATGTATAGGATAAACAAAATGTGGTTGTATGCATAAGTAAATAAATACATGAAAGAATTTAAATTCTTATTATTTAAATCAATTCTTTTTTACCCTACACCCGAAAGGATGAGGGATAGATTCACTTTGTGCTTCCGTTTGTATCGCATTAAGGGAGGCGTCTGCCTGTAAGTCTGTCAGTCCTTCCGTCTGTAGAAATCACGATTAAGGGAGAACTAATAGAGCTGTGAAATTTGGGACGAATATACTTGGTCATAATAGGCTGTTTGGTATTAAATACAATACAACATGGATGTTTGGAACACATGCAATCTTGCGTCCAGAAGATTTATAACTTCACAACCATGTTCGTTATTGAACTTTTGAAATTTAGCTAGAATGTTTAGCTATTGCAGCAAAGATAAAAGGAAAGAAAGTTACTCATAACTACTGAAAATAAAGAATACACCTAAACAAACAAATGGCGGAATTCTGTACATTTAGTTAAAATTATTTGTATCGTTAAATACGATATCCATGAATAAAATAGAAGATTTCATCTAAAATTTATTCATTTCTTCAATTGTGGTGAAAAAATCAATGATATTATAAAGCAGCGTTACAGTTTACGTTAACAAAAGGAAATTCAGAAAGTACGAAAAAGGTAAAAGTACTTTTTGTAGCACTCGGTGTAAACAACACTGTTGGTTCAACTATAAAAACTAGAGAATATTTTCAAAACCAGAACGCTTTATTGACAGTGCTGCCACTTGCCGTCGTTTTTTGCTTTCTTTAACAAACACTATAATTTTCTATTCTAGGAAGTAATTTGTACTCCGTGAAGCAATAATAAACGTTTTGTTAACAGTTCAAGCAAATTTATGCACTAATATATTTGATAATTAAGAAAAACATCAAATTTATCTTATATTGTAGCATACCGGCAACACTTCTTTGGTACCAAAATTCATAACAGGCGCAAAAATAGCTGCGTTCTATACAAACGGGCAACACTAGTATCGGCAAATTCAAGGGCGAGGTGAACGAAAATATGAGGGTATACCAACGTCATTTTATGTCTGCTCTTTTATTTTAATTGGATAATCAATTTGATTTTATAATGTTTTATTTTGCGTGAATTGTTAAAAAAATAGGTCATACAGTTTCTGGTATAAAATAGTGGCGGATTTGAGCGTATAAAACAATTTACATTAGATTTTTTTATGTTAATCTGCACTTGCAATGATATTTAACTTAAAAATACTATTCCCAAATAGGTTATAATTAAGTAAAAAACTATTTAAAAGTAAAATGGATATTAAATAGACTAAATATTGGCATAAATAAATAAATAAAAATTGATGTCTTCGAATTCATTACTTATATGAATAATTAATTAAGTTGCTATCTCAATACAAACGATTTGACTTAAAAATCTGAATTGTCATTGGGGTCTCAAAGCTGAACCCTCTTCGTCCCGATCACTCTTCATCCTTGGTCTGATAGTTGAGTTTCTATTTTCAATTACCCCTCCCCCGCGAACGCGGCACCTAACACAATGGAACGAACAATGACTTTCCTATACGAAAAACCCCGTTCCCTTTCCTTGACACTCTTCATCATGGGTCTGATAGTTGAGTTTCTGAGAAGCATTTTTCAGGTTTTTCACAAACACTACTTTACGTCAGAGTTGCATATTTTAGCATATTTCAGCAGTTTCCTATCTCCTTATCTCTGCCTCACAAAAGAGCAACAGATATTCAATTATCGTTTGAGCAGAGCACGCCGCATTGTGGAGAATGCATTCGGCATTTTAGCCACTCGTTTTGGTATATTTCAACGTGCTATAAACCTAGAACCGGATAGAGTGCAAATTGTTGTTCTTGCCTGTTGTTTCCTGCATAAGTTTCTTCGGAAAAAGAAGTCTTCTCAATACTGTTCAAGAGGATTCGTTGACACGGAAAATATGCAATCAGAAGTTGAAAGTACATGGAGGCCCGATTTTCAGTTACAAGATCTGCAACGAACCATCTCCCGCAATTCAACAAATAGCTCCAAATATATACGTGAACAATTCTGTGGATATTTTAATAATGAAGGCCTAGTCTCCTGACAAAACAATATGGTTTAAACAATAAATTAAAAGTTCAAAATAAATTCAAAGTGTATTATTTGTGTATAATACACCAATAAATTTATTAAACAAATAAATTTCAAAGTATTGAAGTGTATATTCAAAGTGTATTAAAATATGATGACAAATCTTTTCCATTTTGTGGTTGCGAATAAGCTTCTTCAGGTGAAGGCGTCGGCAGACGAACATACATAACCTTTGGTTGAATCGTGTTTTTTTGTCTGTGAAGTGAAGGCTTCGGTGTAGATGCCTGACTGCCACATTTGTCAACGAATGCATCAATTTTAAGCTGACCCATTTGGCCATAAAAAAGCACATCACTGATTAATTTTTCGGCAATTAATGCCTGACCAGGATCCATTGCCTCCAGTTTCAGTGCCCACAATTCACTTTCTTTTTAAAGGACATTGGGTTTGACCTTCAAGCGTTCAGAAGCTAATCCAATTAATTCGTCCAGTTGTTCACTCTGTTGTGATTTCTTTTTTTTAATTTGCGGTTCATTTTCCTCTTCGCCGTTCTGCACAGAACGAAACAGATTTTAAATAAAATGTTATTTTACATAAATGATCTACTTTTATAACGATCTACTTTATATAAAAATGAATACTTTTACAACGGTACCTATATCATCCGGATATTTTTTACAGTTTAGGAGATATAGACGGTATATTTTCAAACTTTAAAAGGCTATAACTCCTAAACCAGACGAGAGCGACCTACATATATACTTACAATTATATTGCTCTTTGATAAGCATGGAGTTTCGGTGTCTGTTGTAAATTTGAGTGCATCAAAATACCACAACGGACTTGTTTCCACATCCCCTTCAGCGCCGCTTTTGCTAACGTCATTTATCCTCCGCATTTCTCTTTTAAAGTTGCTTCGAAGATTATGTATTCTTCAGTTAGCTTCTTTTAGGTCGCTTTCTGAATATTTATACCCTACACCCGAAGGGATGAGGGTATATTCACTTTGTTCTTCCGTTTGTAACGCATTAAAGGAGGCGTGGCAGGTATAGAAAAGTATATATATTCTGGCTCAGAATCACCTCCTGATTCGATTTAGCCATGTCCGTCCGTCTGTCCGTGCTTTTAGTTCAATTTCTTGGCTTGTAGACCGAATTTTCAGCTAAAATTTTATTTCCAAGTCCACCATCTTAGACTAAAATATATTATAAAAATGGGCGTGACACGCCCACTTATATACTATACCACATAATGAGCTCTTTGGTAGGAAAAGCGGTGTTGTAAATGAGTTAATAGATCAAAATTGGTTCCCTGTAAATTAAAAAAAAGTAGGCGTCACCCGCCCACTTTTTATAACTTCGACAGATGCGGGTGTAGGGTATATAAGCTTCGGCCAGGCCGAAGATAACGCTCTTACTTGTTTTCTTTATATTTTTCAAACAAAATTTGGCTTTCCATAGCTCTTTTCTGCCTGTTGCTATACATTTTACTTTTCACGTCCCACAAGGAAGTTAACGAGCGATAAACTTCAATGTACTCAACTAAAAATTCTTTTTCTTCCTTATTGTATTTTTCCGCGCACATTTTTCAGACTTTTCTCTGGTTTCAGCTGAAATGAAATGAAAGAATTTGACAATCTGACAGCCAACTGACAGATTAACTGGCAAGTCATAGAAAAATATCAAACTCATTTGATATTTTGCTGTGACTCGCGAGTCAAGCCAAAATTGTGGTGTAACTCACACAAACTTATTTTCACTAACTTATTAACTAACTTATTTTCTAAACTGACTCGCGAGTCATGCCTGGTTTACACAGTGCGAGCTAGCGTACGAGTCAGCCTTCCGAGTAGCTGCACTGCAGTAACTCGCAACGTTTGGACGTAACTTACGAGTAACTCGTACGTGTGAGTTGGTTAGTAGCTCGCATCCGAGTTACTTCAACATTTTTTGTTTTCACTCGCCTGCTCGCCGGACAGCTGTGCGTGAAACAGCTGTTTTTTTTTTGTGTACTACGCCGAATCGTTTGAAATGGCTGCAGGTAGATGGTCTTCTGACAATAATATTTCATTTATGAAACTCTACAGAGACCAAGAAAACCTGTGGAATTGTTTCGATAAAAACTATCGAAATAGAGATATGAGAAAAGCATCTTTTTTTTTTATATTGGCTATGGTTATATATATTTTCATAATATTGTTGACTGACATACTATTGTTGTCATAGAGCGTATCACCGTTTTTTTTATTAAAACAAGTTCACTCGACATCGCGACTCGACTAGGACTGGGCAGTAGCTAGGTGTCGTGTAGACAGCAAAGGCGAGCCGAGCTGCTGCCTAGGAATTTGACAAGCCTAGTAGCTGTCTACTGGCCAGGCAGCAGCTTGCACTGTGTAAACGAGCCATCAGACTCATCGTGTATGGGGCCTATTACAATTTCAATTGCTGCGTTCAGAACGGTCAAGCGGTGTTGGCTTTTTGCTGTTTTTTTGTCTGAGGGGGTAGAAAGGTCAGATGGGCTGACACCATTGTTAAGGTTTTCGTCAGCCCTTCTAACGTTTCTATCCCCTCACACAAAAAACCAGCAAAAAGCCAACACCGCTTGACTGTTCTGAACGCGGCTAATAAGATTCAGTTACTTTTATGGAGAATTTATAGGACGTCATACGATTGGCCCGTCACACACGAGAACAATTGTGCATGCATTAAACAAGTCAGTTGTGGGCGAGGGAGATGAAGAGCATGGTAATTCGTGCATTAAAATTCTTCACTCTCGGACCTGCATGAACTGTGCACAAAACTAATACACAATTTTACTTCGGGGGGGTTCAGACATTTCTTTTTTACGCAGCGAATTTATTCGTTGAATAGTCGTCAAGCAGTGAACATGATGAACAATAATAATGAAAGTAGTGGAAAAAATAGTAAGTGTGATACATGGTCGCGAGAACAAACTTTAATTTTAATAAATGAATTTAAACAAGAGCGTTATCTTCGGCCTGCCCGAAGCTCATATACCCTACACCCGCATCTGTCGAAGTGATAAAAAGTGGGCGACACCTACTGGGTGACACCTGGGTGACACCTACTTTTTTAAATTTACAGGGAGTAAATTTTTTTCTATTAACTCATCTACAACACCGTTTTTCGTACTAAACACCTCATTATATGGTATAGTATATAATTGTCACGCCCATTTTTTAGTATATATTTTATCTAAGATGGTGGACTCGGAAATAAAATTTTAGCTGAAAATTCGGTCTACAAGCTACAAGCTAAGAAATTAACCTATAAGCACGGATGAGTGCATATTTTCTATAAAAAGTAGGCGTGGTACTGGTCCGATTTTCCCAATTTTCAATACCAAACAGTGTAGGATAATAAAGAATATTCGTACCAAATTTCATGATGATACCTCCATTCGTTCTCCTGTAATCGTGATTTCCACAGACAGACGGACAGACAGACAGACGGACGGACAGGGCTAAATCGACTCAGGAGGTGATTCTGAGCCAGAATATATATACTTTTCTATACCTGCCACGCCTCTTTTAATGCGTTACAAACGGAAGCACAAAGTGAATATATTCTCATCCCTTCGGGTGTAGGGTATAAGAATATGTACTTTTATACAAAGTAACTTACCCTGACTATATAAAACCAAGTAAAAAAAATGAAGCGTATATGAAAATCTGTGATGTTCTTAAATCGCAGAAGCCAAATTTGAGTATAAAAGACATTAAAAAGAAAATTAGAATTTTACACCAACAAATTTCACAAGAAAATAAAAAAATAAATGCGAATATAAGAAGTGATATGTCCTCTTTGGATAAATACACTCCTACATTATGGTGTTTCAAAGAATTGGAGTTTTTGCTGAATGCCTTCGACGACGTTCCTGGAACTTCTAATTTAAACACTTCATTTGAGGTCGTCTAAGACAAAAAGACAAAATTTTATTTCTTATTAATTTCTTTATTTATATTTATAGATATTGCAGAACTCAGCCAACCTGAAGAGCAAGTAAAAAAAAAATTTCGAACAAATAAAAATTTGGCCCAAGATTTACACGAATCAGCAAGCAAATCGTTGCAAATGATGTCGAAGTTTTTAAATTAAGCAAAAGGAAATAATACAAAAGCGGAAACATTTTGCAAAATGTTGTGCTCCGAACTGAACGATTTCAAGCTAGAAGAAACCTACGACGAAGTGACGAGCACAATATTTTCGATTGTTAAGAAGGCAAAACAAGATGAAAGAGAAAAATTAAAATATGGGCGAACATCATCCATTTCTTTAATTTCGGACTGTTCTTCGCCATACAGTCCAATTATATCGGCTGAGTCTGCATTTTTCCCAATTGAAACGCAAGAGGAAAATGCTTATAAAGTATGCTACACAACGTTACCAACGCGTCCAGAAATACAATCTGTTGTGGCAATACCTACCACAACCAAGCCGAGGGACATTTTAGAAGTCAGTGCAGGGACTTTTCGACAGAGATAAGGAGATAGGAAACTGCTGAAATATGCTAAAATATGCAACTCTGACGTAAAGTAGTGTTTGTGAAAAACCTGAAAAATGCTTCTCAGAAACTCAACTATTAGACCACGGATGAAAAGTGTCAAGGAAAGGGAACGGGGTTTTTCGTATAGGAAAGTCATTGTTCGTTCCATTGTGTTAGGTGCCGCGTTCGCGGGGGAGGTGTAATTGAAAATAGAAACTAAACTATCAGACCAAGGATGAAGAGTGATCGGGACGAAGAGGGTTCAGCTTTGAGACCCCAATGACAATTCAGATTTTTAAGTCAAATCGTTTGTATTGAGATAGCAACTTAATTAATTATTCATATAAGTAATGAATTCGAAGACATCAATTTTTATTTATTTATTTATGCCAATATTTAGTCTATTTAATATCCATTTTACTTTTAAATAGTTTTTTACTTAATTATAACCTATTTGGGAATAGTATTTTTAAGTTAAATATCATTGCAAGTGCAGATTAACATAAAAAAATCTAATGTAAATTGTTTTATACGCTCAAATCCGCCACTATTTTATACCAGAAACTGTATGACCTATTTTTTTACCAATTCACGCAAAATAAAACATTATAAAATCAAATTGATTATCCAATTAAAATAAAAGAGCAGACATAAAATGACGTTGGTATACCTTCATATTTTCGTTCACCTCGCCATTGAATTTGCCGATACTAGTGTTGCCCGTTTGTATAGAACGCAGCTATTTTTGCGCCTGTTATGAATTTTGGTACCAAAGAAGTGTTGCCGGTATGCTACAATATAAGATAAATTTGATGTTTTTCTTAATTATCAAATATATTAGTGCATAAATTTGCTTGAACTGTTAACAAAACGTTTATTATTGCTTCACGGAGTACAAATTACTTCCTAGAATAGAAAATTATAGTGTTTGTTAAAGAAAGCAAAAAACGACGGCAAGTGGCAGCACTGTCAATAAAGGGTTACTTGTCAAATCGGACAATCCGACTCAGTTCAAGAACAATCGACGAAGAGAACAGACAGATTTTTTAAAACACGCGCGTTAACGACGCCATCTTATAATACAATAAATTTACTGTCGAACCCATTAAAATAATAAAGTCGTAGTTACGACCAGAAAATAAAAGTTACGCGTTCTGGTTTTGAAAATATTCTCTAGTTTTTATAGTTGAACCAACAGTGTTGTTTACACCGAGTGCTACAAAAAGTACTTTTACCTTTTTCGTACTTTCTGAATTTCCTTTTGTTAACGTAAACTGTAACGCTGCTTTATAATATCATTGATTTTTTCACCACAATTGAAGAAATGAATAAATTTTAGATGAAACCTTTTATTTTATTTATGGATATTGTATTTAACGATACAAATAATGTTAATTACATGTACAGAATTCCGCCATTTGTTTGTTTAGAAGTATTCTTTATTTTCAGTAGTTATGAGTAATTTTCTTTCCTTTTATCTTTGCAGCAATAGCTAAACATCCTAGAAAAATTTCAAAAGTTCGATAACGAACATGGTTGTGAAGTTATAAATCTCCAGGACGCAAGATTGCATATGTGTTTCAAACAACCATGTTGGTATTGTATTTAATACCAAACAGCCTATTATGACAAAGTATATTCGTCCCAAATTTCATAGCTCTATTCGTGATTTAATCTTAATCCTTAATCGTGATTTCTACAGACGGACGGCCTCCACGCCTCCTTTAATGCGTTGCAAATGAAAGCACAAATTGAATATAACCTCATTTCTTCAGGTATAAGGAGCATTCCTTTTAAATAATAAGAATTTAATGCCTTAAGAATTTAAGTCCTTCGACGTATTTATTTATTTATGCATGCAACCATTTAAGTTTTTATACGATACATAACATTTAAGTTATTAGATTAATAATTTTGCTTATAATAATCTGCAATTACATATATTCCGGTTCGTATTCGGGTGTGCCATAAGGGCCGCGAGCACCTATGCCAGATACGCTAATACTACTGTTCTGCGGTCCGTGCAGAGGAGCCGCATTTGTTGGAGCATGTCCGTAGCTATAGCTATCATAAGCTTGTTGCTTGTAAGCAACGTGTTCGTCGTAACCTCGTCTGCAATGAAAGGAAGGAAAATTTACTTTCACAATAAAAATTCACATCTTTCGGTCTCTAAACTCAGTCGACTTGACATTTTTTATTAGCCAAAGAAGACAGAACATACATATATTTTGATCATAAAACATACCCGT
Source organism: Conops quadrifasciatus (assembly GCA_949752815.1). Taxonomy (NCBI): domain Eukaryota; kingdom Metazoa; phylum Arthropoda; class Insecta; order Diptera; family Conopidae; genus Conops; species Conops quadrifasciatus. Next base: position 21,247,492 of record OX457077.1, on the reverse strand, counting down.
ACGTTTCGTCCATAGCACTTCTGGCCTTCTCTAGTATGGACATAACTTTCTGTTTTGGCGGTATGGAATTTTTGGCAAAAGAGGGCTAAGCCAAGGTCCTTAAAAATCCACAAAAAATTATGAAATTCAAAATTCCGCAAGCATGCCATTCACTCTACCTGTAGCCATGATGTAGTGGTAAGCTTTTACCAATTTGTGATGCGCCGTCGCTGCCACCATCACCACTTCCAGTAGTTGCAACTCCACATAATCATGCAACTTAGCCATCATGATCGGTTATGCTGGTATTGTCCATTAGCTCGCGCAGTTGCTCTTGACGAATGACATCATTGCTGTCCGGAATTAATAATTTCTAATACTTGCCGTGCCACTTGCACAGTCCAGTGCATGATTTAACTTCATTAAAAACCCTAATTTCTTTGCGAAATAGCTAAACAATTTTCGCAATCTAATAAATTTTTGTTCTCATAAAATGATAAACAAAGAAAATGTGAAATAAACGTGAGGACATGCGGTGAACTTCACATACAGCACACATATAATATACGTGTGCCCCACGTAAACGAAGAAATTCAGTCTTTGTTCGACATATTTTTTGGCGGGAACGAAGTTTCCTATCTCCTTATCTCTGCTTTTCGATGACTGATGACAATGACATTAAACTATTATATTCAATAAACTTATTACAATTGAAATCAATACATTTTGTTTTTATTTCAAAGTTTGCCTTCATTACAAAAGTATGTTTTGAATTCATTTCTTATACTTTCATAATTTCTGTTAGATAATGCTACATTCTCATCTTCTGAAATAGTTTCTTCCTCCTCGACATCTGCTACATCTTCTGTATACCAAGCGCTTCTTTGTAATAAATAGTTGTGAAGGACACAACATGCTTTGACTATTGTAGAAGTCTTTTCTCTGTTAAGCTGAATTGTAGTTTGAAATACTCGAAATCTTGCAGACAAAATTCCAAATGCCCGCTCAATATTTTCTCTAGCGCGGCTTAACCTGTAATTGAATATTTTCTTATCTTTAGATAGATTCAAACGGTTGAATGGAGTAAGCATGTTATTTGTGTTTGGAAACGCGTTATCGGCCACAATCACATACGGAAGCTTTCTATTATTTCCAATAACTTTTGGCCCTGGAAAAAAGTTATCACTTTCTAATACGTGCATTAAGTCTGCTTGCCTTAGAACACCAAAGTCAGTAACTCTCCCATTGCAGCCTACATTTACATATAAAAACTTTCCATTTGCATCAGCTAGCGCCAACAATACAATGCTATGAAACCCTTTGTAATTATAAAAAAGTTTTCTTTGTCCTTAGATGGCGTAAATGCTATATGCTTTCCATCTAGTGCTCCTAGACAAAGAGGAAATTGCCACCGTCTTTCAAATTCATTGGCAATTTGGGCCAACTTCTCTTTTGAATCTAGAAACTTAATTTATATATATGTATTTAGTTTTACTGCACAATATTTAAAACACAATTATGTAGTTAGAACCTTTAAATATTTAGCAGTCATATTTTTGTAAATCGCTGCACAAACTTCTATAACCGCAGAATTCAAATATGATGCAGATATTTTACTGTTTTCTGCAAGCTCTTTCAGCGTCTCTCCAGTTCCTAAAAATCTCAAAGTAGCGGCGAATATTTCCTGAACAGGAATGCATTTCCTCATGGGAGTGTCGCATCATTTTATATCATCTTTAATATAACTCAATACTTCCAAAAAACAATCTTCATTCATCAATATATAAGACTTAAAAGATCTGAAGTCAGCACATAAATTATATTCCATCAACAAATGCTGAATATTGCCATTGGGATTGCGTGTTTCTCTCCACGGCTTAACCCAGCAAGATCTACATTTCCTTTTGTGCTCGTCCTCTAAATTACAAGCAGCTGCTGCTAAATTGAATCCAATTGTTTCCAATCCTAATCCTAAAATTATATTTCTGTGTTCCGAATCCATTCTGCTTATGCGCATTTAGCTGAACAACTGTCAAGAACAACGATCAAACATCAAATGCTGTAAACACAATCACAGCAGCGAGAAGCAACTTCAAGTTAGGGCTGCAAGAAATAGCGTATCGTTAAACCAAATGGCAGAGCAGCATCTTCTGGCAGCAAAAAATTGCATATGAGAAAGTCAAATGTAAAAATTTCGTTTGTTTACAAACAGCTGTGTAAAACAACAAAAATGCGTTTTGCTGCTGTCAAAATTCGAATTAGCTCGACAGCAAATTGAAGATTCAGCAGCAAGTAAGGGCAGCAAAATGGAAATCAAACTTTTTTCTCGATCTCCATAAGAGCCCATGTAATTTTGACAGTTGAGAAATGAAGTTGCTTCTCGCTGCTGTGATTGTGTTTAATGCTAAATGACACAAAATTTACTAACACATTCAAGCCAGTGTTCACGTATCCATTTGTGCACAATTTTCGTTCATCTCGTGTGTGACGACGAAAACAAAAATTGTGCACGCATAATTGTTCCCGTGTGTGACAGGCCATTGATACAAAAAGTTAAGCTAGTGTATCTTTCTGTATCAACTCCTATTGTGCATATTACACAGTCACGCTTGACTTATGCAACACTCGCCGCGAAATTATGTGCTTCTCTCTTTAATGAAAAAGTGATTACACAGTGACGCTTGACGCCGGAGTCAAAATGTCATAATTTAATACTTTTAATACTATTTGAGATACTTTTTGGCTTCGTTTCTTTCAATTTATAATCTTTTTTAGATAATAGTTTGCAGATAGTTGGTCAGTGTGGGCAAATGTATGAAGTAACTCTTGAAGTTATAAGACTTTCTAAAATATATATTAACCGAATTGTGTTCTTGACAGAACAAAATAAAGTTGTTCTCCGTAAAATTAGGAAAATAATATTAAGATACAAAATATTATTACAACTTACCGCCAAATTAATCCTTTGTAAACTGGCTGTAGAGACAAAGAAACAAAATGAAAGTTCCCAGTGAGGGTTGCCTGTTGCTAAAATATGGCTACACTTCATAAGGAAGCGTAGTAGATTTGCTCCTAATCTTTTCGTTTGCAACTTTTTTTAAGAACGGAACACTGTTTGACCTACGTGACTCGAGTGCTGGTATGGCGTCAAAAATGAACCCACTGCACGGCGAAAATTGCGGCGAAGTTTTTCTCTGGCTCTCTCAGACAACAACAAAATACATTTGACTCCGGAGTCAAGCGTCACTGTGTAATATAGCCCTATAGCATTGATATGGAATTCATACAGAAATGTGTAACAATTTTATAGCAAATCGGTACTGTTCTCTCGCTTACTCCAATGTTAAAACACATTTGACTTCGAGTGGACTCTCATTCTTTATACCAGAGATAAGGAGATAGGAAACTGCTGAAAAATGCTAAGAAATGCAACTCTGGCGTAAAGTAGTGTGTGTGAAAAACCTGAAAATGCTTCTTAGAAAATCAAACATCAGACCCTGATGAAGAGTGTCAAGGAAAGGGAACAGGGTTTTTCGTATAGGAAAGTCATAGTTACCACACCTGTTGGTGGCTGCACGTTCACGGGAGAGGGGTTAACATCAGACCCTTATGAGGAGTGATCGGGACGGAGAGGGTTCAGCTTTGAGACCCCAATGACAATTCAGATTTTTAAGTCAAATCGATTGTATTGAGATAGCAACTTATTTAATTTTTCATATAAGTAATGAATTCGAAGACATCAATTTTTAATTATTTATTTATGCCAATATTTAGTCTATTTAATATCCATTTTACTTTTTAATAGTTTATTACTTAATTAGAACCTATTTGGGCAAAGTATTTTAGTGTTAGAAATCATTGCAAGTGAAGATTAACACCAAAAATTTTATGTAAATTCTTTTATACGCTCAAATCCGCCACTATTTTATACCAAAAACTATATGACCTATGCTATGAACAATTCACGCAAAATAAAACATTGTAAAATCGAATTGATTATGCAATTAAAATAAAAGAGCAGACATCAAATGGCGTTGGTATACCCTCATATTTTCTTTCACCTCGCCATTGAATTTGCCCATGCTAGTGTTGCCCGTTTGTATAGAACGCATCTATTTTTGCGCCTGTTATGAATTCTTGTACCAAAGAAGTGTTGCCGGTATGCTACAATATAAGATAAATTTGATGTTTTTCTTAATTATCAAATATATTAGTGCATAAATGTGCTTGAACTGTTAACAAAACGTTTATTCTTGCTTCACGGAGTACAAGTTACATCTAATAATAAAAAATTATATTGTTTTTTACACCGAGTGCCGCAAAAAGTACTTTTACCTTTTTCGTACTTTCTGAATTTGCTTTTGGTATCGTAAAATGTAACGCTGCTTCAACAAGTCATTGGCTGCATTCAGGACAACAAGCTGTGTTGGCTTTTTTTTGTCAGTATAAATCATGTGCTCTGAATACGTTTGCTGAGGCTTTGCTGAAAAACAACAACATTTACAGAGGCATTCCAAGATTCACGAACTATTGAAATCGTCTTTCAAAATCGTCTTTAGACGATTGAAATCGTCTTTCGTATTCCAAGATTCACGAACGATTGAAATCGTCTCTCAAATCGTCTTTAGACGATTGAAATCGTCTTTCGGATTCCAAGAGTCACCGAAATAGTTAAAATTCTTGCAAAACGTTGAAATTATCGTCTTTTGGTATTCCAAGAGACGATTTTATCGGATTTCTTCTCCTAAAAAAGACGATCAGAAATTAGCTCTCGTTCCCTAATAAAAATGTAATATTTCAATGAAAAATCTGGTTATATATTTTTTGATTCACTTGTATCTATCTAATCTTATTAAACTTGCTAAAATTGTATATATATTTGCAGCTTTTTTGAGGTCGGAAACGGCTCTAAGGATTTCTCTGATATTCACATATTAGCGAGATTGCAAGATTGCAAATCGATCTGTCGAGCTGTTTTTTTCGAAAAAATTCATTTTGGTGGTTTTTTTTCTCTATTAAAGTGGTTGATCAACAAGTGTGTGAATAATTTATTGACATTTATTGACATTGCTTTGTTTTTGTTTTTAAATTTTGTTCTGTTCTGAAACAAAATGTCAATCAAATATTTTTTTAAATATTATTTGACAATCTATATATTACATTTAAAATATTTTTTAAATAATTTTGTTTTGTTTTGTAAAACTTCAAGAATTTTAATAACAGGGTCAATCTTTTCAAGGCAAAAATGTTTATAAAAATTGAAAAAATTTTGAAAGCATACAGGCAAAGTGTTTCCCTTCGTTTAAAACCGATAGAACGGCCTGTTTTTACTATTCACACTGCAAAAAATCAAAACTCTTATTTTTAAAATTTTTCGCCCCATTAAACCTAACTCATAAAACTTGGCAACGTTTGGAAGAAAGTTCCGAGCAACTGCTCGGGGTCCCAGGTACTAGTTATTATTTTCTATTTTTATTTATAAAATAGATAATAAATAGTAAATACATAATTTTTATAAATAATACTAATTCCAATTTTGATTTCGAACGCGAATTAATTCCTTCTCAGAGTCTTCAGCAAAAAATTCCACTAAAGGAATTCATGTTTTTCAATGAAGCTTAACACACGAGAACACTTCTGCTTGCATTAAACCGTCGCTTGAAGGCGAGGGAGATGAAGAGCATGGTAGTTCGTGCATTGAAATTCTTCACTCTTGGACCTGCATGAACAGAGCACAAAACTAACACATACACAATTTTAATTAACGAGGGTTCTGAATATTTCACCAACACATACAAGTGACAGGCCAATCAAAATATTCAACAATATACATACACGGAATGTTTTCACTTGAACTGTGCAATACAAGTGGAATTTTCCATTGTTCACAAGTTCGTACAGTGTTGGAAAATTTCTAACAAAAAAAACAATGGTAATTTTTTTTTGCTAAAATCTAAGCGAAATAATATAAAATAACACAAATATTACTCTATAATAAAATATAGAATATAGAAAATATAGAATATATGTATATTCTATATTTTGGTAACGTTTATAACTTTGTTTTTCGCGAAAAAAAACAATTTTTTTAGGTTTTTATTTATTCAACATAACTACAATAATCAAAGTTTTGCCTCCTAGCACTGAAAATGTCATCTTGAGCTCAAACTGCAGTAAAAGCAAAAGACGATTCGAGTTTCGTGAATGGAATGCCTCGTTCCCTTTTTCGTGACTTTTTTGCCGAGATAGTTTAACGATTGACCTCGAATCTCAGAATGCCTCTGTTAAACAACAACAACACTTTATGTCAAATTCCACGTGGCCGCCACACGAGAAGTAAACAAAACACTGAAAATGAGTGACAGAGAAGAAAGTTCTGAGCAGATCCAGCATACAAATTTTTGGCTAGAAAAAATGGCGACGGCTTTGTCAGCCCTTCTGACCTTTCTAACCCCCTCAGACAAAAAAACAGAAAAAAGCCAACACAGCTTGTTGTCGTGAATGCAACCATTGATTTTTTCACCACAAATACAAAATTCTCAGCCAAAATAAGATGGTTTAATATTTCAATTTTGTGGAAGCCCAAGAGTATACAATGCCGAGAACAAGATTCTGTAGCAAAGAAGGATATCCCGGCGATGGCCAACTTTTCCAATTCCCAAATGCGGCGACCCAGGGTGAACGGTAAGTTTGTGCTTTTTCCGATTACATTTGCCAATTGGTTGAAACCTTTAAGCATATCCAATTGGCAGATAGGCATATGTAGATTTCTAATTGTATAAATTACAATACGAATTATACTAGGCTGTTATAGCTGTATACTAGGTGTTGTCCGCAACTTCGTTCGCGAAGAATAGTTCTTGTGCTCTTAACTTAGTTGGATTTAATGATAAAAAATCCATATAGCAGTCGTTCGCTTAACATACATATCGCCATAAAAGTGATATCAAAGAATATACAATATATAGAAGGCGCATCACTCAAAATTTTCAATTTTTCGCAACAGATGCGGTCGGTCGGTAGGCGAAGGGGTATTAGCAACATGTATTCTTTGAGTATAGGCCTTTGTTTCATGATGTTTCATGGCCCGAGCTCTAGCCACTCTTGCCAGCAAGTGAATTGCTTCCCCTCTCTCTTCTTTTCACTCTACAAACGCATTGCTTATTAACAATTTATATGGTGCTTCTATTGCAACATACACACAAAACACATGATAAGCAAAAAGAAGGCGATTTGAACGGCTTATTTCTTCGTTCATGGCCCGAGTAGAATGCATTTCATATGAATTTCTTGCCCTCTCGTTTCGTCGCTTTTGACAACGAACAGTTGTTTGCTGCTTGTGTTGGGTAAATTTATACGTCTGCGTATGCTTTGGTCGTGTGTTGGTCATAGGCAAGGTTGTCGGCGGCTGCGGCCGCAACTAGAAATTTTTGGAACTTTCAATTTTGCAAATTGAAAAGATATTTGAAGATTTTTGTATGTTACGTGATTTGAGAAATTGGGATTACAAAAAATGGTAAAATTTTATAAGGATTAACGAGATCATATTTTACGAAAATATATGTTACAAGCAGTAAATACTCGTATTTATTAATTTTTGAAATTTAATTTTAGAAAGTAATTTTTTAATTCTTTTTAATAAATACTACAAATATTTTAATATTTTAAAAATATTTTAATATAAAATTATATTAAAATTTTAATATTTTTAAAATATTTGTAGTATGTATGTATTTATTAAAAAGAATTAAAAAATTATTTTGAAAAATTAAATTCGAAAAATTAATAAATACAAGTATTTATTGCTCGTAATCTTTTAAATATCTATCTAATTATCTTTTAAATAAAATATTATCTCGTTAATCCTTATTAAAAGCTTAAATATTAAAAAATTTGTAAGCTTATTTTCTTAAATTTGAACTCTTTCTATATGTATGAACATGAACTAGTTTATAGTTACCCCAATTGTTCACTAATTTTTTTAAAAAAGTGAACAACTAGGATTAAATTCGGCTACATTTAACAAAAATTATATTAATCCATTGTACCGAATAGAACGCACCGAACATGCCGACATTTTCCCCCAATTTTTCAATGAGGAAAAAGCAGTTCGCTACGTTCTTCTTATTGCTAAAAAGGCATTCTTCTCTGTCGTTTTTATCTATTGTCGACGTCTAGCGTCGTCAACTCAGAGCTCACAAAGCTCATTCTACATGCGATGACACACAGGCGCTAAAAGCCACAAAAACATCTATTCAAAATTTTTCTACACATCGTTAGCCAAAAAAATAACACCTGGCGTGGAGGCAATAACAAGAAAAATGTAAAAAAATTGTGAAATTATTCTTAAATTGAAAAAAATAAATTTGAACGATTTTCTTTTCCGAACCCAGGTTCGAACTCAGGCCTTTTTGCACGCGAGTAATCTACTCTAGCCTCTAGGCTACTAAGCCCTATAATCGGGTGTTGGTTTTTCAGTAACAAATTCCCATGCCCATCGTTTGCCGAAAAACGAGAAAATACGATAGCAATAGAAAGTTAACATGACCACAAGAAAGTGAGTAAAAATTGAGCGAAAAAGACAATGTGTACAAATAATGTTTATAAACTTGGGTCGTACCGGTACGACCCACAGAATAAATATTTTCGTTCGAAAATTTGTATGAGATGCGCCTTCTATACAATACATATTCTTTGGTGATATTCTAAGCTACAATTATATAAATAGTGGAATAGTGCTTGCTTTTAAATTAGTTTAATTAATAATTATACCGACTGATAGCGCAGTCGTTCGCTTTCAATCTTAACATATGTACATATCGACATAAAACTGATTGGCCAATTGCTTACATCGTGGTACCATATTAAAATCATTCTCTCGTATCATCATATGATATACACGACACTTTTTAATTTGGTTATAAGTGGCCCGTTATAGGACTGCCTTGCAAATTCAAGGGCCCCAAGAAATACTGGAGTTTGTGTCTTATTCAGATATAAATCCATGTATTATTGACATCTGTTCTGTCCAGTAGCGTAATATCAAAGAATATGTATTGTATAGAAGACGCATCTCATACAAATTTTCGAACGAAAAATTTTGTTCTGTGGGTCGTACCGGTACGACCCAAGTTTATAAACATTGTTTCTACACATTGTCTTTTTCGCTCAATTTTTACTCAATTTCTTGTGGTCGTGTTAACTTTCCATTGCTATCGTATTTTCTCGTTTTTCGGCAAACGATGGGAATGGGAACTTGTTACTGAAAAACCAATCGCCGGTTATAGGGCTTAGTAGCATAGAGGCTAGAGCAGCTTACTCGCGTGCAAAAAGGCCTGAGTTCGAACCCGGGTTCGGAAAACAAAATAGTTCAAATTTATTTTTTCAATTTAAGAATAATTTCGCAATTTTTTTACATTTTTCTTGTTATTTATTGTCTCCATGCCCCAGGTGTTCTTTTTTTGACTAACAATGTGTAGAAAAATTTTGAATGGAATTTTTTTGTGTCTTTTAGCGTCTGTGTGTCATCGCATGTAGCTTTGTGAGCTCTGAGTTGACGACGCTAGACGTCGACAATAGATAAAAACGACAGAGAAGAATGCCTTTTTAGCAATAAGAAGAAAGTAGCGCAACTGCGTTTTTTCTCATTGAAAAATTGGGGGAAAATGTCGGTATGCTCGGTGCGTTTTATTCGGTACAGTATAATTTTTGTTAGATGTAGCCGAATTTAATCCTAGTTGTTCACTTTTTTTAAAAAAATTATTGAACAATTGGGGTAACGATGAACTAGTTCATGTTCATACATATAGAAAGAGTTCAAATTTAAGAAAATAAGCTTACAAATTTTTTAATATTTAAGCTTTTAATAAGGATTAACGAGATAATATTTTAGGAAAATATTTAAAAGATTACGAGCAATAAATACTTGTATTTATTAATTTTTGGAATTTAATTTTAGAAAATAATTTTTTAATTCTTTTTAATAAATACATACATACTACAAATATTTTTAAAATATTAAAATTTTAATATAATTTCATATTAAAATATTTTTAAAGTATTAAAATATTTGCAGTTGTTATTAAAAAGAATTAAAAAATAATAGTTGTATTTATTAATTTTTGGAATTTAATTTTACAAAATAATTTTTTAATTCTTTTTAATAAATACATACATACTACAAATATTTTTAAAATATTAAAATTTTAATATAATTTCATATTAAAATATTTTTAAAGTATTAAAATATTTGCAGTATTTATTAAAAAGAATTAAAAAATTACTTTGTAAAATTAAATTCCAAAAATTAATAAATACGAGTATTTACTGCTTGTAACAAATATTTTCGTAAAATATGATCTCGTTAATCCTTATAAAATTTTACCATTTTTTGTAATCCAAATTTCTCAAATCACGTAACATACAAAAATCTTCGAATATCTTTTCAATTTGCAAAATTGAAAGTTCCAAAAATTTCTAGTTGCGGGCGCAAGCGCCGACAACCTTGCCTATGACCAACACACGACCAAAACATACACAGACGTATAAATTTACCCAACACAAGCAGCAAACAACTGTTCGTTGTCAAAAGCGACGAAACGAAAGGGCAAGAAATTCACTTGAAATGCATTCTACTCGGGCCATGAACGAAGAAATAAGTCGTTCAAATCGCCTTCTTTTTGCTTATCATGTGTTTTGTGTGTATGTTGCAATAGAAGCACCATATAAATTGTTAATAGGCAATGCGTTTGTAGAGTGAAAAGAAGAGAGAGGGGAAGCAATTCACTTGCTGGCAAGAGTGGCAAGAGCTCGGGCCATGAAACATCATGTCCCGAGCTCGGGTCATGATATTCGTCGTGTGTGTGCCTATACTCAAAGAATACATGTTGCTAATACCCCTTCGCCTACCGACCGACCGCATCTGTTGCGAAAAATTGAAAATTTTGAGTGATGCGCCTTCTATATATTGTATATTCTTCGATAATATCTACTCAATTTAAAATTGAGATTAAATATAATTCCCATAGAATCCCTTACACCCTATTTAGAAGTCGACCTTCTAAATAGGTAACAGACAGACAGAGTTACTTTCGCATTTATAACATTAGTATAGATGTAAATATATACTACATTATATAAAATATAGATACTAATACAATATTATATACTAATACCATATATATATATATGGACGACGATATATACATATATGGACTGGATATATATATATACCAGTATAGTATAGTATAGTATAGTATATATATATACTTATATATATATTTATATATACTTATATATACTTATACTTATATATATATACTTTTATATAGAAAGGAAAGATATAGTATTAGTATATATAGTATATATAGTAAGTATATAGTATATAGTATATATATATATATATATATATATATATATATATATGACATCTGTCATGACTTTCTTGTGGTCATGTTAACTTTCTATTGCTATCGTATTTTCTCGTTTTTCGGCAAACGATGGGCATGGGAATTTGTTACTGAAAAACCAACACCCGATTATAGGGCTTAGTAGCCTAGAGGCTAGAGTAGATTACTCGCGTGCAAAAAGGCCTGAGTTCGAACCTGGGTTCGGAAAAGAAAATCGTTCAAATTTATTTTTTTCAATTTAAGAATAATTTCACAATTTTTTTACATTTTTCTTGTTATTGCCTCCACGCCAGGTGTTATTTTTTTGGCTAACGATGTGTAGAAAAATTTTGAATAGATGTTTTTGTGGCTTTTAGCGCCTGTGTGTCATCGCATGTAGAATGAGCTTTGTGAGCTCTGAGTTGACGACGCTAGACGTCGACAATAGATAAAAACGACAGAGAAGAATGCCTTTTTAGCAATAAGAAGAAAGTAGCGCAACTGCGTTTTTTCTCATTGAAAAATTGGGGGAAAATGTCGGTATGCTCGGTGCGTTTTATTCGGTACAGTATAATTTTTGTTAGATGTAGCCGAATTTAATCCTAGTTGTTCACTTTTTTTAAAAAAATTATTGAACAATTGGGGTAACGATGAACTAGTTCATGTTCATACATATAGAAAGAGTTCAAATTTAAGAAAATAAGCTTACAAATTTTTTAATATTTAAGCTTTTAATAAGGATTAACGAGATAATATTTTAGGAAAATATTTAAAAGATTACGAGCAATAAATACTTGTATTTATTAATTTTTGGAATTTAATTTTAGAAAATAATTTTTTAATTCTTTTTAATAAATACATACATACTACAAATATTTTTAAAATATTAAAATTTTAATATAATTTCATATTAAAATATTTTTAAAGTATTAAAATATTTGCAGTTGTTATTAAAAAGAATTAAAAAATAATAGTTGTATTTATTAATTTTTGGAATTTAATTTTACAAAATAATTTTTTAATTCTTTTTAATAAATACATACATACTACAAATATTTTTAAAATATTAAAATTTTAATATAATTTCATATTAAAATATTTTTAAAGTATTAAAATATTTGCAGTATTTATTAAAAAGAATTAAAAAATTACTTTGTAAAATTAAATTCCAAAAATTAATAAATACGAGTATTTACTGCTTGTAACAAATATTTTCGTAAAATATGATCTCGTTAATCCTTATAAAATTTTACCATTTTTTGTAATCCAAATTTCTCAAATCACGTAACATACAAAAATCTTCGAATATCTTTTCAATTTGCAAAATTGAAAGTTCCAAAAATTTCTAGTTGCGGGCGCAAGCGCCGACAACCTTGCCTATGACCAACACACGACCAAAACATACACAGACGTATAAATTTACCCAACACAAGCAGCAAACAACTGTTCGTTGTCAAAAGCGACGAAACGAAAGGGCAAGAAATTCACTTGAAATGCATTCTACTCGGGCCATGAACGAAGAAATAAGTCGTTCAAATCGCCTTCTTTTTGCTTATCATGTGTTTTGTGTGTATGTTGCAATAGAAGCACCATATAAATTGTTAATAGGCAATGCGTTTGTAGAGTGAAAAGAAGAGAGAGGGGAAGCAATTCACTTGCTGGCAAGAGTGGCAAGAGCTCGGGCCATGAAACATCATGTCCCGAGCTCGGGTCATGATATTCGTCGTGTGTGTGCCTATACTCAAAGAATACATGTTGCTAATACCCCTTCGCCTACCGACCGACCGCATCTGTTGCGAAAAATTGAAAATTTTGAGTGATGCGCCTTCTATATATTGTATATTCTTCGATAATATCTACTCAATTTAAAATTGAGATTAAATATAATTCCCATAGAATCCCTTACACCCTATTTAGAAGTCGACCTTCTAAATAGGTAACAGACAGACAGAGTTACTTTCGCATTTATAACATTAGTATAGATGTAAATATATACTACATTATATAAAATATAGATACTAATACAATATTATATACTAATACCATATATATATATATGGACGACGATATATACATATATGGACTGGATATATATATATACCAGTATAGTATAGTATAGTATATATATATACTTATATATATATTTATATATACTTATATATACTTATACTTATATATATATACTTTTATATAGAAAGGAAAGATATAGTATTAGTATATATAGTATATATAGTAAGTATATATATATATATACTATATACTTACTATATATACTATATATACTAATACTATATCTTTCCTTTCTCAATACACATAAATAGAAGAATAGAATGGTGTCGGCGTTTGGGTATAGATAACATCGGGAGAACTGGCCTTTATGCATGTGCGAGACACGTTTCACGGCCTATTGGCAAAAAACTGCGTTCGGACGTAGTTCCCGATTTAAATTTAATCGTATTATCCCCAATGATTAATACAGAAGAGACTTCTAAAGAAAATTTAAATTTTACTAATTCTGAGTTTGTATCAAATTATCCATCGACGTATAAATCCGATGGATCATCTGAGATGTGTGGCACGCTTTCTTCTCGTAAACCTCTTTTTCCATTATTTTTAGATAACCAGACGTCTAAGCCTGAAGACCCACTGCCAATGGTTGATCTCCTCGAAGTTCAATCAACCGAGGCAGTTAGTCGTAAGGTTCAGACAAATAAATATATTTCAAGTAGAACTCCCAGGAAGCTTTTATTGCTTCGAAAAGTTAAAAATTTAAAAATAAGAGTTAAAACCTTACAAAAGGAGATACATTTAAGACAGATTATATTAGAAGTTTTAAATATATCCCGTTATATTAATCGTTGAGGTACATATATTTATATAATCAAATTATTTCTCATATTTTATATCATAGTTGCTTGCTTTTTGTATAACTTTGGTTTTGAATGCACTTTATAATTATTAACATTTTTATTATTTACATGTTAATTAAGTATAACATTTATTTAATAACATTAACATTACTAAATTAGCTTTATAATTAATAACATAACTAAAAATTATTAACATGTAGTACTAATAAATTATTTTATGGTAAAATGAGTTTAATTTTAAATTATTACTTATGCATTTGTATTTATTAACACACTAAGATATTAATGGATTGTGTAGTCTTGAAGTTAACATTGTATATAATGTAACATTGTAATATAACTTTATTTGTAATGGGTGATATAGGCCTACTGGGGAACCGAACACCCAAAAAAAAAAAAAACGGTAACGCATCACAGTGCATACCCCTTGGGCGGTGTGGAAATGTACTTTTCTTTATTTGTTTCTAGTAACATTATTTATGATGTTAATCACAAAGACATAAAAAGTCCTTAAATTTCACTGCAATTATTGCAGTGAATTGCCGGAATTGCTGTTGAAGCTGTTTTATTCATGCCGGTCCCACCGCCGCTGCATCCAACCGATGATAATTGCTGCTGAAGTGTTGGTTGTGATGGCTGCTGCTGCTGTTGATGCTGTTGTTGGTGCTGCTGCTGTGGCGGTTGCTGTTGTTGCTGCTGCTGTAGAGGGATTGTTTAATTAATATTGGTGGTTGTTTGTGCCGACATTGCAGCCTTTGTATTTAAGTGGCCCGCTGCAAACAAATTGCACCTGTTAACATGGCTTCGATTGTGATTTTGATTCAGGTCGCTATTTGAATTTACTTGGCCAGTTCTACCGCTGGCTGGAAGAGAAAAAATTTCGTATTTACTCCGAAAATGTTTATACTTTTAATTATTATTTATTACAATAAAAATGTATTGGTTCTTCTGTAATTTAATTTGTTTGTCTGTTTGTGTTTATGAGCATTTATTAATTTGGGTTTGTTTGTGTTTATAAAAATTTACTACTATTAAACAATTTCTGTAAATAATTCCACAGACCTCCGTAATTTGGAGAATGCTGATAATATTCTCTGCGGTTATATTCCGGTTCGTATTCGGGTGTCATAAGGGTCGCGTACACCTATGCCAAAGACGCCAATACTACTGTTCTGCGGTCCGTGCGGAGGAGCCGTATGTGTTGGCGCATGTCCGTAGCTATAGCCATCATAAGATTGCTGCTTGTAAGCAATGTGTTCGTCGTAACCTCGTCTACAATAAAAGGAAGGAAAATTTACTTTCACAATAATAATCCACATCTTTCGGTATCTAAACTCAGTCGATTTGACATTTTTGATCAGCCGAAAAAGACAGAATATATATTTTGATCATAAAACCTACCCGTACGTTTCGTCTATAGCACTTCTGACCTTCTCATGAGTATGGACATAACTTTCTGTTTTGGCAAAAGAGGGCTAAGCCGGAGTCCTAAAAATCCAAAAAAAATTATGGAAAAAATTATGAAAAATTATACCTGTAGCCATGATGTGGTGGTAAGCTTTTACCAATTTGTGATGCGCCGTCGCCGCCACCATCACCACTTCCAGTAGTTGCAACTCCACATAATCATGCAACTTAGCCATCATGATCGGTTATGCTGGTAATGTCCATTAGCTCGCGCAGTTGCTCTTGACGAATGACATCATTGCTGTCTGGAATTAATAATTCCTAATACTTGCCGTGCCACTTGCACAGTCCAGTGCATGATTTAACTTCATTAAAAACCCTAATTTCTTTGCGAAATAGCTAAACAATTTTCGCAATCTAATAAATTTTTGTTCTCATAAAATGATAAACAAAGAAAATGTGAAATAAACGTGAGGACATGCGGTGAACTTCACATACAGCACACATATAATATACGTGTGCCCCACGTAAAAACAAAACGAAGAAATTCAGTCTTTGTTCGACATATTTTTTGGCGGGAACGAAGTTTCCTATCTCCTTATCTATGCTTTATACAGCGTATCAACTGATTCATACGATGTAAACCCAGCATTAATTAACGACATCAAATTTTGTCGTTGGGAAGCTACTAGAGATGAGCGATCCAGTGATTTTTTAGGAACGGTTACAGCAGTGACAGTGACATACGGGTCATTGTGATTTTAACCAGTGATTTTTAGTCACCGTGACTTTGATATAAGTAAACGACGATACCAGAAGTTTTAGCGAGTTTTAGGTGTAGATTTTTAATCTAAGCGTATCGTTACCGCTCGTTCTGCATTGTCATTTTCTTGTTTTGAACGGTAATGGTAAAGACACCGTTGGATGCCACTCATATGCTTTGTCAAATTTAAAATTGTTGTCTTATACGACAATTTAATTTTGCATATTTTTCGTTTTGCGTAGATAACATCTTCTGCCACAAAAAACTGACAAATCGCACTTTTTTCATTAAATTATATTATTTATTCTCATTCTTTTTTTTTTAAATGGTTAAAAAATTGTGCAGCAATGTTGCTTTGAAAAACTCCGTTACCTTAAGTCGCAGAAGGGGTGTTTAGTGACAAGCAAATCTGAATACTACCCTGCAATATGTATGAAAATAACTTAAGTAACTCTTACTGTATTTTACATAAATGAAAGATACTTTTGATACCATCAGAATGGTATGAATATCATCCGGATATCTTTTACAGTATAGGAGATATAGACAATAAACTTTCAATCTTTAAAGGGCTAAAACTCCTAAACCAGACGAGAGCGACCAAAAATGTTGCTAGAATCAGCGCCAACGCCAACAACTACAAAAGCAATAATAAATTTAAAGATTTTGTACTGTGCTGAATCTGTTCCCAATTATGGTGTATTAATTAATAAAAATAATTAATAATGAACATATTTTACAGCAGGTTTTTAAGCTGCACAGATAATTATAAATTATTGCAACTCTAGATTTTTTTACAATATGTACGTGAAAAAAAATACGCAAGCGAATTCATGGCGCGGGAACAATCCAGTGACAGGAACGAATATTTGTGTAAATATCGTGAAACAAGTCAGTGACAGGAACGAATATTTGTGTGTGAATATCGTGTAATAAGTCAGTGACAGGAACGATTATTTGTGTGTGAATATTGGAACGAAGGCAGTCACTGTCACTGTCACTGGTAAAAATATTTTTCTGTCGCTACAGTGACCATTGACTTCAAAGTAACAATGACAAAGTCACCGTTACTGAAATATCGCTCATCTCTAGAAGCTACAGAATCCCGCTACAGGGCTCAATTTTTAATATTGTAGTAGCACATTTTGCTAATGGAGTATAATAATTATTGTTTTCGTTATCAATTTTAAAGTAGAAAACTCCACAATAAAAAAAAAAAAAATATTTAAGTGCAGAAAATCTTTAAAAACAAGTTGCTAAAAATTACAAAAACCAGCTTTCGAACAAAGGCAAAATAAAGTTGGGCGCATCAATCTCCTCGCAACACAAAAAACTGCAGCTATCGACTTGCGTCGACCTACGCCAATGTGCGACTAATCAGGCCTAGACTTGACTTGAAAATATTTTGAAGCCGGGGATAAATTAAAATTGCTTTTTTGTTTAATTGAAATCTACACTTGCTTTAAAACTACTTATAATGTTTGGCCAAACAACTTTGGGTGGGTCGAGTACTTTTGGCGCCACCGCCACGACAACATCCACCAACCGTATGAATGATTTCGAGGTTGTTTCTCCACCTGAGGATTCAGTGTCGGCATTAGAATTTAGCCCAGCAGCAATGCAACAGAATTTTTTGATAGCTGGCAGTTGGGATAGCAGCGTGCGTTGTTGGGAAGTAGAGCAGTCAGGAAAAACTGTTCCGAAGTCAATGAAAACCCTAGGCGGGCCTGTACTAGATGTTTGTTGGTCTGATGATGGCACCAAAGTGTTTATAGCGGCATGTGATAAACAAGCGAAGCTCTGGGACTTATCTGCCGACCAAGTAATGCAAGTGGCCGCACATGACGGGCCGGTAAAGTCATGTCATTGGGTTAAGGGCACAAATTACTCTTGCTTGATGACAGGCTCTTGGGACAAGACATTGAAGGTCGGAATGTGAGGTACAAAAATGTTTAGATAATAAATCTTAATTATTTCAGTTTTGGGACACACGATCTCCCAATCCCATGTTGGCTATAAATCTCCCCGAACGTTGCTATTGTGCCGACGTAGATTATCCTATGGCTGTAGTGGGAACAGCGAGTCGTGGGCTCATAGTGTATTCATTGGAAAATAGTCCTACAGAATTTAAACGCCAGGAGAGCCCACTTAAATACCAACACAGAACCATAGCCATTTTTAGAGACAAGAAAAAGACTCCGACCGGCTATGCACTGGGGAGTATAGAGGGACGCGTTGCCATACAGTATGTGAATCCGGTTAATCCCAAAGATAATTTTACATTTAAGTGTCATCGCACAACTGGCACGTCTGGCTATCATGATATCTATGCCGTTAATGATATTGCATTTCATCCAATACATGGTACACTGGTAACTGTTGGTTCTGATGGCACATTTAGCTTCTGGGACAAGGATGCTCGCACAAAACTAAAATCCATAGAGACGATGGATCAATCCATTACAAAGTGTGGCTTTAATGCAAATGGCCAGATATTCGCTTATGCGGTTGGTTATGATTGGTCTAAGGTAAACTTGTTACTCTCTTACTATATTGTAATAACAGAACACCTTTTTAAATTTAAAAATTTTAATATTTTAGGGACACGAATACTTCAATCCTGCGAAGAAGCCCTCAATTTATTTACGATCCTGCTATGACGAATTGAAACCTCGAATCGCCTAGCTTTAAATTTTAAATAAATAAATTTAATGTCGTACGTTTCTAAAATTTATTTCATCCAAAACACTGATTATAAAGTATTTGCTACGCATATTCTATTGTCGGTACGTATACCAGACTTGTATTTCATTAGTGATGGCTTCCCTCTTCACTACCATGTGAATGACCATCATCTTTTAGCAACATGTATTCGGCGCCAATAGTTACAACAAAAGCGGCAAAACCTAAAGCAATCCCACGGAAGAAGAACGTTGTAAATCGAGAGCGATGTGTACCAAAATGCTTAGGTTCAAAGCGCCAGACTTCATTTCTGAAAATACGTGTGTAATTATTTTTTTTTACTTTAGCTTTCATAAAACGCAGTTTACCAGTAAATATCTAGACCAGGCATGAGTAAGACGCGGCCCGCTATACTTCCTCAAGCGGCCGTGCAAAGATTTTACATTTTGACTTTCCGCATTGTCACAAGGCGTGTTAGCTTACAATGGTACCTGAATTACTGCGTTACTTCTTTATTAAATAATATTTTTCCACATACTTTTTCGGGGTTTTCTTTAATAGTAAGTATTTCGGCTTATATTTACTTTACGCAAGTGGCTCCAATATTTTTTTTTTTGTTTTTTTTTTATTAGTGCTCTTGGTCCTGACCCCAACAAGCCAAAAAAAAAATGTCGCTCTCTCTTGGGGGCGGGGCTAGAGCCCCTTGAAATTTGAAATAAAATCGTCTGTATCTCCGAAACTATGTAAGCTGTTTGGGTGATATTGGTTCCGTTATAAAGCTAATTAAAATGTCATTCATTTATGTAAAATAACTTTTTATCGAAATATTTCTAGTTTTACAAATAAACGCAACCTTAGGTTTTTAGTACTATTTTTTTTGATAAAATAATTTTTTCCAAAGAAAAATGTGTAATTAACCCAAGGAATTATACTAAAAATAAGATAACATATATTTTAAGCTTTCTGAGGAAATTTATTTCATACAAATCGGTGCAGTATTTATAAAGAAAACTCGTTTTTAAATTGATAAGAAACTACTTTCTGAAATTATCTTATTATACCTTTTTACAATAATGCGTCTCTGGTACTATGCATTATGTTTGCCGTAATGGTTGTGGTGGTGTTAGTAACAAAGTGATAATAGACGGCGCTATTTCTTTAGATTTTCATATGACTTAAAAATGAAAAACATTTCGCCTGCGGCGCTAATATGAAATTGAAAAATTTTTAAGAAAAATCGCGCGATTAGTCTTAAAAATTTTTCGCATGCGGCGCTTAATTTACATTGGAAAATTTTAAATATTTCATTTATATTTGTTTCATACATAATGCTTAATAACCATACAAACAAATCGCAAATTGAATATTGTTTCCAGTTTACAACAACAATACCAAGAAAAACGATAACTGGCGTCATAGCTTAAAAGACCCAACGGTGCAAACTCAGTACGTTCGCATTATTAAAAATATGTATAGTAGTAAAATTCTAAATTGGTAGTTTATACTTACGTTTAAAAATGCGTTTTCTCCGTAAGTACTGCACCGATTTGTATGAAATAAATTTCCTCAGAAAGCTTAAAATATATGTTATCTTATTTTCAGTATAATTCCTTGGGTTAATTACACATTTTTCTTTGGAAAAAATTATTTTATCAAAAAAAATAGTATTAAAAACCTTAAGTTGCGTTTATTTATAAAACTAAAAATATGTCGATAAAAAGTTATTTAACATAAATTAACGACATTTTTATTAGCTTTCTAACGGTACTAATAACATCTAAATATCTTCTACAGTTTTAGAGATATTAAGGGGTTTTTTTTCAAATTTCAAAGGGCTCTAGCCCCGCCCCCAAGGGAGAGCGACATTTTTTTTTTAGCTTGTTGGGGTCAGGAAAAGGAGCACTAACAACAAAAAATTAAAAAAAAAAAATTGGAGTCACTTGTCTAAAGTAAATATGTTCCAGTATTTCTATTATTAAGTGTTTTGTACCTTTAATTTTTTATATTTTTTCTGTTAAGAAGATAGTTTGAGTCCATCATTGTTTGTTTAATCATAAGTTTCTTACATG
The DNA here is from genome assembly GCA_949752815.1 of Conops quadrifasciatus. NCBI lineage: Eukaryota > Metazoa > Arthropoda > Insecta > Diptera > Conopidae > Conops > Conops quadrifasciatus. The sequence goes on along the minus strand of OX457077.1, from coordinate 21,226,335 downwards.
CGGCCCGAACATTTTTAAATTTGTAGCTGGCGCGTTGTAAAAAAGCTCATGCCTGCTCTCGACTGTCTGGCCAACAGAATTACGTCGTCAGACTTTTAATTAGAGATTATTGGGCGCATTTATGCGACGGAGTAGCTCTGTAGCGCTATCACATGTATCGATACCGATTTTATGAATTGTTTTCTACCTGAGGAGCGATCAGCTGATATTTGAAAACAAATGCTGTTTCATTTTTTTTCTCCCACAAAAGGTAAACATGGAATATGTTCCGAATAGGTACCGTTGATTTTTTTCTATACATGGCGTCCGCTATCAGACCATATTACCGGAGCGGATACATTTATGTTAAAAAATCGATAGCGACAAGAAGCTGTTCCGTCTTGTGAATGCACCCATTATTTAGTTGATTTTTTTCTATACATGGCGTCCGCTATCAGACCATGTTACCGGAGCGAATACATTTATGTTAAAAAATCGGTAGCGACAAGAAGCTGTTCCGTCTTGTGAATGCACCCATTATTTAGTTGATTTTTTTCTATACATGGCTTCCGCTATCAGACCATGTTACCGGAGCGAATACATTTATGTTAAAAAATCGGTAGCGACAAGAAGCTGTTCCGTCTTGTGAATACACCCATTATTTACCATCGAGCAAAAATTATAGTACATATCTCACTCCGGCAAGAAGACTGTCACAATGCGGGCTTTTACGAAAATGATATATGTATGTTAGTATGCCGAAAGATCGGCAGTCTCGAACTTTACCTGCTATAAAAACCTCAATTATTGTGCAGTTGCCGAGATATGGCCTAAAATACCAACTTTTCAGTACCAGCTGTATGAAACAAAAAACACTAAAATTCCTAAGAATTACATTTTCTGAGTTGTGGCAGTCTTCTTGCTGAAGTGTGATATATGTATATAAAAATGTCAAAAATTATTCATTTTGCTTAAAAATTTCATTTGGAAACTGTACCGTTACGATAATTTCCATAATAAATAGCAACATTCAACCCAGATGATATTAGACATGGATTACATAACAACTTTTGCTTTGACATCTTCAAGCCGTTTTGATAAAATAATTTCTTATACTCACCGTAACCATGGATCATTCAAACCCTGTCGTGCCAAGGACTCTTGAACTTTCTTCAACTGAGGAATATTTTCTACTTTATATATTGAAGGGTGTGGAATTTTATACGGTTCTTCATGTCCATGTCCACCCATTGCTTCTTCTGTAAAATGTGTCTGCTTTCCAAATAACCTTAGTGGTTATATGATTTACTAAAAATTGGGCCCTGGTTGTTTAAGAGTTACTCCACATTCGTCAGTAAATGTTTTAAGACAAATGCTTTCCAAAACATCTCCCGATATAATCTTCTAATAGAAACAAAACAGAGTTAAGGAGATAGGAAACTTCGTTCCCGCAAAAAAATATGTCAAAAAAAGACTGACAGAGGCATTCCAAGAGTCACTACCTATTGAAATCGTCTCTAAAATCGTCTTTAACACGATTGAAATCGTCTTTCGTATTCCAAGAGTCACCGAAATAGTTAAAATTCCTGTAAAACGTTGAAGTTATCGTCTTTTGGTATTCCAGAGACGATTTTCTCGAATTTCTCGTCTTAAAAAAGACGATCAGAAATTAGCTTCCCTAATAAAAATGTAATAAAAAAACAACAAATCATTCAAAAACAAATTATTTTGCTAAAATCTAAGCAAAATAATATAAAATAACACAAATATTATTATACATATAATTCGCGATGTATGTATATTCTAGTTATATAACGTTATATAACGTTTATAACTTTTTTTTTCGCGAAAAAAACATTTTTTTTAGGTTTTTATTTGAGTGCGAGCTAGCGTATGAGTCAGCCTTCCGAGTAGCTGCACTGCAGTAACTCGCAACGTTTAGACGTAACTTACGAATAAAATCGTACGTGTGAGTTGGTTGGTTAGTTGGCTCGCATCCGAGTTACTTCAACATTTTTGTTTTCACTCGCCTGCTCGCCCGGCAGCAGCATCGTTTGGACGCGTTCGGCAATAGTTCGTCAGTTCCAGCCGGACAGCTGTGCGTGAAACACGTGTTTATTTTTTGTGTACTACACCAAATCGTTCGAAATCTTATCTCTGTTCGAAATGGCTGCGGATAGATGGTCTTCTGACAATAATATTTCATTCATAAAACTCTACAGCGACCATGAAAACCTGTGGAATTGTTTCGATAAAAACTATCGAAATAGAGATATGAAAAAAGCATCTTTTTTTTTTATATTGGCTATGGTTATAGATATTTTCAAATTCCTGACATAATGGCTGCCTTCAGGGACAACAAGCGGTGTGTGCTTTTTGCTGGTTTTTTGTCTGAGGGGGTAGAAAGGTCAGAAGGGCTGACAAAGCGGTCGCAATTTTTTCAAGCGAAAAATTTGTATGCTGGATCTGCTCAGAACTTTCTTCTCTGTCACTCATTTTCAGTGTTTTGTTTACTTCTCGTGTGGCGGCAACGTGGAATTTGGCAATGCAGTGTGGTTGTTGTTTAAATGTTGTTGTTTATCAGCAACGTCTCAGCAAGGCGTTCAGAGAACATGATTTATGCTAACAAGAAAAAGCCAACACAGCTTGTTGTCCCTGAACGCAGCCAATATTGTTGTCATAGAGCGTATCACAGTTTTTTTTTATCACCGACACCGTTTTTTTAATCACTCGACATCCCGACTTGACTAGGACTGGGCAGTAGCTAGGTGTCGTGTAGACAGCAAAGGCGAGCCGAGCTGCTGCCTAGGAATTTGAAAAGCCGAGTAGATGTCTACTGGCCAGGCAGCAGCTTGCACTGTGTAAACGAGCCAATAGTTTAAGGATTCACCTGGACTCTCAGAATGCCTCTGTGAATTTCTTGGTTATAGCACTAACCATACAACATATAGACCGCTAAAAGTCACTTTTTTCTTGTCCGCAAATCTTTCTGTAGCCTGAGTCCCACAAAATTCTTTACTCTCATTTTCTCTCTAGGCGAGCAATTGTTTTTGCTTAACCTCCGCGACGGACGGTCAGTTTACTCGTTCTCACACATGTTTCAAATTTTTCCGTACTCACTTGCACACCTACCGAGTTGTAGGCCGAGCTCGTTATTTGCGTTCGTCATTTCATATTCGTAATTTGTGTATGTGTCCCTTATTTTGCTTGATTGTGAAGAACAACAAATGTATTTTGTTTTTGTAAGAAGTTACCATGAATTCTTTTTCTTATTGGTATAGTGGTGTTTTGTTTCTTTTCTGCGCATGGGTCAAGGGATAAGTCTTTATGCTTCTGCATTCGGTAAACTTTTAGCATTTTTTCGTTGGCTGCCAAATTATTATTTGAACATTTTTAAGATTTTCAAAAGGAGATTTACACCCTTATTCCAAGAGACGATATCGTTCCGAAAATCGTCTTTTTATATGCAAAACAACAACAAAAAGTCGATTTTCGGAACAATATCGTCTCTTGGAATAAAGGTGTTAGTTATAGATTTTTTATTCTAAAAGGTCTATAAAATTAACTTATTATACAATTGGCAATAATTGCAATTGCAAAAATCTTACGAAAGATATGCTCACAAATCTGAATGATTCTGAAGTTTTCCTGTTTATTAAAAACTTTAATTATTTTAATAGTAAATTCAAATTAAGAGCTCCATCTGATAAATTTTATAGAATAATAAAATTTCATTGTGAAATATTTTTCGTTTTTTTAAATAAAAATTGCCAATTGTATAATAAGTTAATATATTATAGACTTTTCCCTGCAAGACTGCTACCTGGTATTTCACCGGTTATTTACCTGGTAGCGCTACCCGAAGTTTCGGTTAAAGTTTCTATTATTTTCTTAAGAGCATCGGGAGAAAGTACCAGAAACTTTTTTGTACGTGTGATCGTGTATCACTTTCTTTCCTATACAACAAATCCATATGCTTAAACGTATAGTGCGCTCTTTCGCACCATTCGCACTCTGGTAGCGCTACCAGTTAATTAACCGGTAAAATACCAGGTTGCGATACCGTTTCCAATTTTTAACTAATAAAATGCAAGTTATGGTAAATATCATGTTTTTATTAATCTTCTTTGTAAAGAAATTAAAGGAATGGTTTTAATAAAAATGAAATTATTAATTAATATGATATCACAAATGGTAAAATCACAAAATTAAATTACATTTAATGTTGAAGTATGTACTTTGTATTCCAATTATATTTGTATTCCAAAATAGAGCAGGAACTGTGTGGTTTCATGTAGTTGGATTTCTTCAGGAAATCTTCAGAACAAATGGAAATGTTTCAGAACATCTAACAAGCTGAAAATAAAAATATTTTGTTTAATGTTTGTATCTTTTTTGTTAATTTTTGGAAATAACACTTCAAACACAACTTTCCTTGTTCACGTTAATTTTTTTCTGCGCTGCTTTTCTGGCACTAGTAATGGCAGAATGAGAAAAAATCCATTTCAGCCACGTTAATATTGGCATTTCTTTCCCACTCAGCCACCATTGTCAAAAAATAGTGAGACCGTGTTAGTGATTCTTGAAAATAATGCAATAGTGTGTGCGACTCGGTTATTCTTGTTTTGCTGGGTTTAGAATCAAAAATTTATAACTAACACCCTTATTCCAAGAGACGATATCGTCAAAAACAAAAATCGTCTTTTTGTTGTTGTTTTGCATATAAAAAGACGATTTTCAGAACGATATCGTCTCTTGGAATAAGGGTGTAAATCTCCTTTTGAAAATCTTAAAAATGTCCAAATAATAATTTGGCAGCCAGCGAAAAAATGCTAAAAGTTTCACGAATGCAGAAGCATAAAGCATTATCCCTTGACCCATGCGCAGAAAAGAAACAAAACACCACTATACCAATAAGCAAAAGAATTCAGGGTAACTTCCAAGTAGTTTAAAACTTTGTCGAAGACATTGTCCTCGAAGACATCTTGCAAGACAAATTCCTATTTGTCGGCAAAATTTTTCATTGGCGACATGTTTAAGGACACGGAATGCAAACTGTCCCCAATCGGACATTGTGAGGGACACGTCCTGCAGGTTGTCTTGTTAGCAACAAAAAATTGAAAATTAAGCATAGCAACGAGCATTTGTTATTATGACTTTTCAAATATACTTCAATTTTTTTCCAATTTTCAGTCGTTCGTTGATTTTCAATTGTGATTGATATAAAAAAAAATATAACAAACCAAGCGGCTCTCATTAGCCTAGTGGAGTAAGTGCTCGCCCTATTAATATTGAGAGTGAGGGTTCGAATCCCGCAGCGGTCATTTACAAAAATTTATAAATAAAATTTAAATTAATATTTGTCTGCAAAATATCACAAATAAATTCCTAGGGACGATTCTGGTGGTGCTATGGTAGTTTCTAGGCTATTTTTTTGTTTATTTTCTGCGGCGACATTTTCGTTAATTGCCATCGAAGACAACATTGAGGACACTGTCGCTCTTGTTGTCGTCGAAGACAATATTGAGGACACTGTCGCTCTTGTTGTCGTCGAAGACAATATTGAGGACACTGTCGCTCTTGTTGTCGTCTAAGACAATCGAGACATTCGTATGAAAATGTCCTCTAAGACGAACATAGGCTTGTCTTCCGGGTGTCCTCGACGACGGCCACATGTCTTGCACGCGTCTTCGAAGATGTCTTCGAGACATGCACTACTGGGTTCTTACAAAAACAAAATACATTTGTTGTTCTTCACAATCAAGCAAAATAAGGGACACATACACAAATTACGACTATGAAATGACGAACGCAAATAACAAACTAGGCCTACAACTCGGTAGGTGTGTAGGGAAAAATTTGAAACATGTGACAGAACGAGTAAACTGACCGTCCGTCGCGGAGGTTAAGCAAAAACAATTGCACGCCTAAAGAGAAAATGAGAGTGAAGAATTTTGTGGGACCCAGGCTACAGAAAGATTTGCGGACCAGAAAAAAGTGACTTTTAGCGGTCTATATGTTGTATGGTTAGTGGTTATATTTAAGTGGGAACACACGTATAGCATATGTGTGACTTTTCATTTTCATTGTTTATCATTTTATGAGAACAAAAATGGATTAGCTTGTGAAAATTTTTTAGCTATTTTGCAAAGAAATTAGGGTTTTTAGTGAATTTTAATGAAGTTAAATCATGACTGGACCTCGCAAGTAGCACTTGCGGGGGCTGTATACGAACGGCCTGCCATCTTGGAGCAGGATGATTAGCCTGCCACGGCAGGCATGGAAAATTCAGTGCAGGGAACTTTGTTGCGACTAGAGCTGTGCACAAGCCGTTTTAAAACGACTTTTAAAACACAGAAAGTTTTAGCAGTAAAAATTGACGAAATTTCTCAGATTTGCACCAACAGCCTTTATTGCTGATGCTCTGCTGGAAACAAAAACAAAATTGTCAGTCGAAAGAGACGCAGCAGTTTTAATGCCACTTATTGATAAATAGATTATTGATAAATAATGCGCCAAAATGTAAAGTGTCATTTTGACGTCATATACATACCTTAATGAATTTTTATATTTTTGAACTGTACATACGCTATATATTTTTTCCCTATTAAAGTCATAATTGGATTATTATTATACGAATTACTAAGTTGCTAACTTTAGGTAAATAATTTAACTTCATACAAGCGAATCTGTAATTACTCGTATATAAGTTTCATTTCACCATTCATGTTGACAGCATATGGTATATTCTTTTGTTATACATAAGCACAATGTAAAATAGATAGGAGAATGTATGCAATGTGTACACTCATGTTGCAGAAACATTGTAAACAAGCCGAAGAGAGTGGAGTAACAAGTTGAAGATAATCGGGCGAAGAAGAACAAGAAAGCGATGCTACTGAGGTGTTGTTACGCTTAGCAAAAGTCAGTAGCTGCTGGACGAGCGAGTGAGGTGGACGTGATTTAGATTCGACGGAAGGAAATTTTTTTTTTTATTGAAGACAGACAAGTATGTAGTGATAGGAAAATGCGCATAATATTTGTGCCGGACAAATCAGAACTACAGTACTGATGGGACAACGTTTCGGAATCCAAACGAGGACCGGCTAAGGACAAAACGGAAGCATCGAGACAGTTTTATTTTTAAAAGGCAATAGTTAAAAGGAAAGGTAAAAAGCAACTCAGATCTTCGGATAGTTTTACTGACATTGCGGATCTTCGGATAGCTCTGTCACTCGTATTCATAATTATAACCCGTTCGTGACTAGGACAACATAAATATAAAATAATTAATAAAAATCATAAATAATCATAAATAATAATTTAATAATAAATAATAAAATAATAATAATAATAATAATAATAATTATAAAATATAATTCCAACATAAGATATAATTCTGAAGAGAAGTAAAGGGCAACTCGAATCTTCGGATAGTTTTGCTGTCATTGCGGATCTCCGGATAGCCTTGCCACTCTTACTCAGTGTTACCAGGACAAAACAACGCGACATACACGACACGAAATTCGCAAATTTGGGATTCGCACGAGGTTCGTCACCCGATTATAGCTTCGATTATAGAGGAATAAGCGTTAGATAGAGGATAAGCGTTACTGCAATAAGGCCACCAAATAAAAAAATATTTAACGAGAAATTCCTGCGAATTATAAATTTCTGTTTTTCGGAATCTAGATAGCCGGCGAGCTTACCTCAGCTATAAACCGGGACTTCGTTACAGTGGCGCCCGAGCAGGGACCCTGCTAAATATTCAAAACCAGAAAGAATTGAACACCTATTGTGAGCCGTAGACATTTGAATAACGCAAGCCAAGAGGAAAACTGACACCATGGTAAAAATGACGTGGATCTATACGTTGCGAAAAGATGCTCTTCTAGAGTACGTAAAACAATTTGGATTGGAGATAGAAGGATCAATGGAAGAATTGCGCAGGAGATTCTCGGCATTTATTAATGAATCTGCATTGTCTTTAGAGGCAAAGGCGCGCCTTGAAGAACTAGAAGAAATGCACAGGCGAAGTGTCTCCCCAGGATCTGATTCAACCCCAGCCAGACTAAAGTGCCAGTAAAAACAGCTACTAAGTCCACAACACAAGAGCATAAACAGTTTCGGCCAGGTCCGGATTCACCACCAGGTGTCTATCCCCAATGGTATCCTATTATCGATATGGCAGCAAACTCATCGGGTAGCTACTGTGCCATTTTTCTCCTACGTGGTGGTGACCTTGGCGTGGTGTAGGGGCTTAAGTTGTCGGCTCTGTGGGCTAAGCTGACGGGGCATCCGGTGATAAACTGGCTGTCCTGATGGTGCCACCCGTGTCAGAAATGTCGCTTAGTCGGAGACGAACAAACAATCACCAACTGGGTGGGATCAAGGTGTCATACGACCCGTGCCGATGATCAGCTTGGCTGGGGGCCCAGTATAAAAAATAGCTCAGTCTCAAACGGAGTATCCGGATACCTGGCGCCCTCCGGATTAGCTAGTCCTACCTGTGTAATGCGGATCTCTGCACAGGCGGACCAACCTTTCTCCGCAGCTCGTGGGATCTTTTATGTCTGAAAACAAAAAACCAAACCAAAACAACAAAAAAGAGTTGGCTGATACTCTTAAAAAATCGGCTAGTGGTAGCCCCGCTCTTACTACTGGAGCTGCTGGGGTTGTGGCCTCTAGGCCTGGCCCCAGTGGTGACGAAGATGGTAGGAGAGGGGTGAATAAGACTCCGGCGGTGGCAGTGGTGGCGAAGGTTTAGAACTTTGTGCCTGGTCAGAGCGAAGCCAGGGACCATCAGGAGAAGGCGCTGTCCGAGACTAAAACGGACAATCAGCTGTCTTGATCTGGTTCCTCAAGAACGGGGCAGGATGGCGGACGAGATAGGAAGGCAAATTACCGCACCCGACGACATGCCTTCGGACTGAGGGACAGATTACGAAAGATCCCGGGAAAAGATCTGACTGATAAGGACAGGCAGTCTTTAAACTGGGTGGCGGACATTTCCGGTCCGGTGGAGTTTTCGAAAGTAGATTCTTCGTCTAAAAGACAAAGATCGGTTGACGAGATGCTTCCGCCGGTCGGGAAAAAAGCCAGGTGCTTGGTGCGGCAGACAAGCTTCCTTCGAGCTTCCTTCCCATGACGAGGGAGTTCCCAGGCCCTGCACCCGTATTTAGGGATTCTGGTTGGCATCAGGGCCGGCTTAACCTGATCGCCTGTGGGGATCAAAGATCCAATGATCTTTACGAGCTGGAGATCAGCAGGGTGGGAGAGGTTTGGCCGGGTGCACAACTCGAAGCCATTCCGCGCGATGAAATCCCACGTCGGCTCCGTGCCAGAGCATGGGTTCTAATTGAGCCATCAGACGCCGCCGCTGTGTTGGAAATCCTCTAATACAGCAACCCGGATCTGCCCACTTCGAACTGGAAAGTTCTACAGCTAGAGGAACCGAAAGGGGACTTCAGGTCGGTGGCCTTGGTCATTAACAAGGAGTCTCTGGAGCCTCTAAAGAAGGCAGATTGGGTGGTGGGCTATTGCTTCACATCAGTGACCCTGAAGGTCTACAAGAAAGACCAGGACGAGGCCAAAAAGGATGCTGGTGCAGTGGATGTTGCCAATACGAAACCTACTTCAGATAGTCCGGCCGAATCCGCTTCCTCTCTTGCTCGAGAGAAGCCTTTTCGTGGTGGAAACCGGGGATTCCGATGTTGAGTTGGAGGGAGACATTACGAAGAGGCTCTCTCGAACCTCCCTAGATGAGGAATATCTGCTCACCTCCGGTTCAGAGCTGGAGGATACTGTGGTGGAGGTTTTCGAAGGCCGCCGTGGATCTGCGGTTGATCCAGATTAATCTTCACCGTCAGCTGCTCTCATTCTTTGTCTTTCCAGGGATGAAGATACCGTCGCCCTAATTCAAGAACCTTGGGTCATTGAAGGCCAGGTGTGTGGATTACGGGCTCCTGGATACACACTTTACTACAGGAGGAGTGAATGTAGGCCCAGGACCTGTATTCTATTGAAGAGTAAATATAATGGTTTTCTTCTTAATAATTTCAGTGTAGGCGATGTCACTACTGTAGCGGTAGAGACCATAGACAGGCTATACTGGCTGGCCTCTATTTATATGGCATCCGAGCAGGTGGATCCACCGTCAGCCTTCACGAGAGCACTGGCAGAGCACAGCACTGGCAGAGCACAGCACTGGCAGAGCACAGCGCTGCGAGGCGGGACTGGTCATTGCATGCGATGCAAATGCACACCACACCATCTGGGGCAGCTTCAACTCAAACGAGAGAGGTGAGTCGTTCTTTGATTTCATTTTAAGCGAAAATCTACATATATGTGATATAGGGAGTGAACCAACCTTTATTACTAGAAATAGAAGGGAAGTTCTAGACCTTACAATTGTTTCTGAGGGCATTAGTTTTCATATCAGAAATTGGAGGGTCTCGAACGAACATTCCTTCTCTGATCATAGGTATATTGTTTTTGCTCTTGGCGGGCTCCCTGTTGACCAAATTCAGTCGTATAAAAATATTAGGACAACGGATTGGTCTAAGTATAGGGCCGAGGTTGAGGCTCTGCTGTCTGTCGGTCCGGGAATAATCACAAACGAGACTGAATTAGATAAGAAGGTCGGACTCATCTCTAATGCCCTTAACAAGGCAATTGAAAAGGCATGTCCTCTTATAAATCCCAGAGGTAAACGAAAACTAATGGAATTCCAGCCTTATGGATCTAAGAGATGTAGGCGTCTATTTAATCAAGCCAAAGCTGGAAATCAGTCACAACTTTGGAATGATTATAGGGATGTACTAAGCAGTTATAAGAAAGAAAATAGAAGGGCAAAAAGATCCTCATGAAAGACCTTCTGTGGAGATATCATGAGCACCCCGGAAGCCTGTTGATTGATAAAGGTTCTATCTTTCAACCCCACTGCTGTTTGTGCGTTAAAGAAGGAAGATGGATCCTGGACCTCCTCAAGATTAGAATCATTGGAAGTACTGTTAAATACCCACTTTCCAGGTAATAGCAATGCTAGCGAAAGTGACGCTGAAATTCACTACTCTTCTTTGCAACATTTGGAATATCTAATTACGGATAGAAATGTTACTTGGGCTATAGGCAGTTTCAAACCGTTCAAGTCTGCGGGCCGCATGGCATAACTCCGGCGGAGTTACAACATTCTCAGAATCTGGTTACACCGTTGCTGGTGGCCATATATAAAAGTTGCCTAAGTATAGGGTACATTCCGTTGAAGTAGAGAAGTAGCGAAGTGGTGTTTATACCGAAGACCGGTAAATGCTCACATGACACCGCTAAGGACCTACGACCCATTACTCTTTCATCCTTTTTACTAAAAACACTGGAAAGGATCATCTAACTGCATATAAGAGGGAAGTATCTCTCAAAATTATCCTCCTACCAGCATGCGTATCGCAAAGGGAGGTCTGTGGAGACTGCACTACACTGTTTGGTAGGCACCATTGTGAAATCATTAGATTGGCGGGAATTTTCCCTAGTGGCCTTTATTGATATTGAAGGAGCTTTCAATAATGTGGAGGCTAATACGATCTTAAGTGCCCTAAGATCTTTGAATGTCGAGGAACGGTTAGTGTCCTTCATTAGTCAGATGCTAAAGGGCAGGACCATTGAGGCGCGGCTGGGGAACGCTCGAATAAAAAGGGTGGTATGGAGGGGAACCCCGCAGGGAGGTATCCTCTCACCTCTTGTATGGGGCATCGTGGTCGACGTACTACTAAAAATTCTGGAAGGATTGGGCCTGAAAGTCATTGCATATGCCGATGACCTTGCGGTAATGGCTTCGGGCAAATATCTAAGTGTGATCAGAGACCTAATTTGGGGAGCTCTAAACGTAATAATAAGATGGGCAAATCCTAGGGGCCTGGGGGTTAACCGCCAGAAAGCGGAGCTTATCCTATTTACAAGGAAGCATTAAATTCCTTAAATAGAACCCGTGCGAATGGGGGAAGTTAGGTTCAATTTTCAGGAGAAAGCAAAATTTCTCGGTCTGATCCTAGATAGGAAACTAAGCTGGAAACAAAATATTTTGGAAAGGGTAAGAGAAGCCACGGTGGCTCCTTACTCCTGTAGAACAGTGATAGGTAAGAAGTGGGGCTTGTCCCCAAAAATTGCGTACTGGCTGTAAGTGGCAGTAGTTCGGCCCATACTGTTATATGTGGTGGTCATCTGGTGGCCCTCCCTAGAGAAGGCAACAAATTACAAACTTTGGGAGAAAGTTCAGAGGTCTACCTGTTTATGTATCGCGGAAGCATATACACGGTCCACTCCGACTGCAGCTCTTTAAGTACTAATGCACCTTCTTCCAATAGATATAATGGGAAGGTTATTGGCTAAATGTTCACCCATGAGGCTCAGTGCCGTATGTAAGTGGACCGACATCAAGGTCAGACACTAGAAAATAATGGAGGGATTAGTATCCTCTTTTGAGAACCTGGACTACATTGTTCCGACCATGCTCCCGGCTTAAAAGTTTGGTACGCAAATACCAGACAGAACAGACTGGGAGGCTGGGTCATTGCCGAACAGGAGCGGTATACATTTGTATACTGCTGGCTCAAAGCTGGACGGCAGACTAGGTGGAGTGGTTTTCTCCGGTTTCTGTGGGATAGCAGAAAAATTTCGTCTTCCCGACTACTGTAGTGTATTTTAGGCGGAGGTAGTAGCAATCCATGAAGCACTGTCATGGCTAAAGGAAAATAAGATATCTGACACTGATATCTATATTTTTACCGACAGTCAGGCAGCGATAAAGTCCCTGGAATTAGGGTTGTGCTTAATGAGTCCGGAGCCGGATCGGACATGAAACAGGTTTTTTTAGGTCCGGACACATGTCCCGGACACATGTCCGCGGACCTATTAACTTTTTTTGCCTTCCCAATTCCAATGTGTCCGTTCTTTTTCCTTTATGCCACCATTCCGCCGAACACACGGCACACCGCGAAGTGTCATTTGGTTAAGTGAGTTATAGCTATCAAATTATAAATTGCAGTGTTTGTTTGGTTTTAATATTATTTAAAATTTAAAGAAATACTAAAAATAGTATTATTGGAGCTATGAATGTGCTTTGGACACTAATAGTTATAAGCTAATAGATAACAAATAATATTAACAAGAATGAAAAACAAGAGGTTCCTTTCTTTACGAACGCTTTAGCATTCTTTAACTCGCATATGAACAGGTCATAATAGGTTTTGACAGCTTCAGCAAATACACTACATTCTCACAAAATAAAGTTTGTGTCTTTGATGTGTCCGGACACATCGAACACATTAAAGAAAATAAGAAGTCCGATGTGTCCGGACACATTAAAGAAAATAGGTTTTGACAGATTCAGCAAACACACCACATTCTCACGAAATAAAGTTTGTGTCAAGTCCGGACACATCGGACACATTAAAGAAAATTTTTTGGAGTGGTAGGAAACAAGTCCGACACCGGACATATGTCCGGGACACATTAAGATCCGGACCTACCCATCCCTACTTGGAATCAACCTTCACTATATCCATGGTGGTTAAAGGCTGTCACCAATCTCTTAACGAGATGGCAGAACAGCTCTCAATAAATATGTGCTGGGTACCAGGTCACAGAGATATTCCAGGGAACTGCCGTGGGGATGAGCTTGGCTCATACTTGTGGCATACTTCTATAATGATCTCTCTGGTGTAGCACCTCTTGACATAGGGAAACTTATCCGCTATATAAATAGCTCTCTATGGTTTAGTTAAACAGGGGCAATAAGATCCGCGTGGTATCACAACGGACCCAGCAGTGGTCTACGTGTGTCCTCTGGGACAGCCACAAGAACCTACCTACCTACCGTGCCATCCTTGACCGCGTTAAGAAATGGACAGTACATTACGTCGGAGTACAAGATCCACTAGCATTTGTAGAAAGGGTAGAAGAACTAGCCGACGTATATGGCGTCAATATAGACGTAATACCCAAGGCAATGCCGGAACTCTTACAGCAGCGAGCCCTACAATGTTTCCGAAGTAATAATAAAAGGTGGGAATCATGGAGATCCTTTAAGCAAGACTTTTTTGAATTCTTTTTGCCATCCCGATTCTTCGAACGCTTGGATGACGATATTCGTCAATGAAAACAAAAGGCTGGCGAGAAATTTAAAGATTACGTAGTGGAATTACAAAATCTAATGCGCCACTCGAACTTGAGCGAAACGCAACGTCTCGAGAGAATATATTGCAACAGCCATCATGACTAACAGCTGTACATAAAGCGACGAGAATTCGAACATCTAGAGAAATTGATTGCCTTAGCCGGTAACTGGGAGAATCTAGAAAATAGATGTGAGGCCACGTCCGCGATGCGAAGCCCTAGAAATGCGACAGAGAGACACCGACAAGTGGTAGACGAGTCCGAAGCCCCCATCAACAATCCACGTTCTGCATGTCAAAGATGCGGACAAGCTAGCCACTTCGCTTGTGATTGCCGCAACGAGAAGATCATGTTTTGTTGGGATTGTGGACGCAAAGGAACAAGGACAAACCAATGCTGCAGACGACAATCGGGAAACGAGGAAGGCCAACATCCAGTTCGAGGCGATGTACAAATGGCACAAAGTCCTCGGAACCATTAAAAAATCTGCATATTGAAGGCTACCGCATAGTCGCTACGGTCGCCCTGGGAGATGAACTTCTTGATGCAACAATAGACACGAACGCAACGCGGAGCTTCATCAGTAGAAACCTAGCATATAAACTGGAAATTGCAAATAAAATTTACAAGTCTGAGATCCAGATGTGTATGGCAAATGGCGCAGTACAAGGAATTACAGAAGCGCTTAATACACGAGTGTCCCTAGGAACGAAAAGCTGTAAGATAACCCTGTTAATTCTGCCAGAGGTGGTAGATGACGTAATTCTGGGTTTAGATTTCTTAAGTCGCATCGGAACAGAATTGACATGTGGTGCGCTGAGAGTACACGATAGAGGACCCGGAGGGACAGAAGCGCATCGAAGCCTTTCTTGCAGAAGAATTACAAAAGTTTGAAGATATCGAGGGCACATCTGATATAACCGAGCACCGAATAATCATGCGTGATTAACGTCCCATAAAGCAACGCTACTTCCCCAAGAACCCAGGGATGCAAAAGATTATCAATGAACAAATCGACGACCTTCTGAAAGAGGTTGTATCGAACCATCGCGAAGTCCCTATAGTGCACCAATAGTTTTGGTACAGAAGAAAAATGGAAAATGGCGCTTATGTGTCGACTACAGTCAACTCAATGCTATTTCCGTACCGGATGCGTACCCACTGCCTAGAATAAACTATATACTGGAGCGCTTGAGGGATGCAAAATATGTCAGCAGCATTGATCTGAGAAACGGATATTGGCAGATTCCGATGCAGGAGTACAGCAAAATTTACACGTCCTTCAATGTCCCAGGGCGGGGTCTATTCCAATGGAGAGTTATGCTTTTTGGCCTCCATTCGGCCCCTGCCGATTTCACATCGATTCACACGATTAAGAAGAGCTAACCTTCGTATGAATATTGAAAAGTGTGACTTTTTCACAAAACGGTCCTCAAAACGGTCGAGAGTTAAGAGGATTTCTAGGAACGGCCTCATGGTACCGGCGATTTGTACCCGATTTTTCCACCGTGGCACATCCTCTGATACAACTTCTCAAGAAAGGAAAGCATTTTAAATGGAAACTAGAACAGCAGAACGCTTTCGACGAGCTTAAAAGGCAACTTACAGAAGCCAGTCCTGGCTTGCCCGGATTTTAGTCAACGGTTTTTCCTCCAGACTGATGCTAGTGATTACAGTTTAGGTGCTGTGCTGACACAAATGATAAATGGACAAGAACGGGTCATCGCTTACACCAGCCGCCATCTGAACAACGCCGAGAAGAATTATTCAGTTACCGAGAAAGAGTGCCTGGCAGTGGTGTGCGGGGTAAGGAAAATGCGCCCATACCTAGAAGGGTATCTCTTCACGATTATCACCGACCACTTCTCGTTAAAATGGTTGAACTCCATTCAAAGTCCCTCTGGCCGAATCGCCCGCTGGGTCTTAGAGTTGCAACAATTTACGTACGAAATTCAATATCGCAAGGGAAAAAGCAATGTGGTCGATGATACACTTTCGCGACAACCAATCGAAACAGTATGCTCACGGTCTCATGAACAAAAGGAAACACAGCCCATGTCCTGGCATGCAAAAAAGTTGATAGAAGTAAGCAAGGATCCAGACAAATTTCCCGATTATTGTATCGAAAACAGGAATCTATACAGGCATATTCCCAGTAGACTCAATAAATAGGACTTTGCACCATGGAAACTATGTGTTCCAGAATATCTACGTAACGATGTGTTAGTTGAGAACGACACTCCCACGGCTGGTCATCTTGGTACTTGAAAGGCCATTACCCGAATAGCTCAGAAATATTACTGGCCTGGTGTGTTCCGACTAGTAAAACGTTACGTTCAAAGTTGTGCGAATTGCCAACAACATAAAGTCAGTCAGCAAAAACCGCCCGGAGAAATGCTAACCCATCTTGCTAAAGAGCCTTGGGCCACGGTTTGCGCAGATTTTGTTGGACCTCTCCCCAGGTCAAAACATGGGAATGCAACGTTGTTAGTATTTACTGACAAATTCACAAAATGGGTAGAACTGGTACCGTGCAGAAGAGCCACCACTGAACAATTGAATAAGCATTTCCGCGAACGAATCCTAGCCCATTTCGGAGTTCTACAAATTTTCATCTCTAACAATGGTGTTCAATTTACCAGACGAAAATTTCAACAGTTCATGAGCGAATTTGGGGTGACACAGCGATTTACAGCACCTTATACCCCCCAGGAGAATCCAACAGAGAGAACCAACTGCACAATAAAGACGATATAATCGCAGTTTACAGGGCCACAACAAACTACCTGGGACGAGTTACTCCCTGACCTTAATCTGGCTTTTAACACTAGCAAATTAGAGTCGACAGGTTACACCCCAGCGTTTTTAGTCCAAGGAAGAGAGCCACGCTTACCAAAGACACTTTTTTACAGTGAAACCCTAGGAACAGGGAATGAGGAGGTTACGCCCGGAGAACAAGCAGAGCGGCTAAGGCTGGCATTCCGGATCGCAAGAGAAAATATGCAGAAGGCAGCAGAAGCTCAAGCCAAGTATTACAATCTACGGCGGCGGAAATGGAAACCCCAGGTTGGGCAGCTAGTCTTGGTAGCAGCACCCACTTTCAAAAGCCATAGATAAATTCGCAGCGAAATTGGCACCACGTTATGATGGCCCATACAAGGTAGAGGGTTTCATCTCCCCCGTAATAATAAGAGTGCGAAAGGAGGGTGCGCCAAGACAGCACACTTGGCCGACAGTAAGAAGTTCTACACTACAGAAATTGGTCGGGAGGAACCCTACCGCAGCGCAACAGAAGCAGCGATTTTAGAAGACGAAGGTGTTTTAGAAAATTCAGAAGATCAACATACGGCATTTGGCTCCCAACACGGCAAGAATAACCAAAAGTTCAGTTGGCCACTCCGAAGTTGCAACTTATTCGCGGAGGGTGGACGATTGCAACGACACAAATCACATTCAGTTTGCTGTGAACTTCCAAACCGTGAACATCATGAATTGCGAAAGTAAATTCGAAGAGACTGAAACAGACTGAGAACGCGACTGCTGGAGTAACAGCGGAAACAGCCTCGTATACGTCGGTTCAGTGAGAACGACGAGGAGGTTATGGACCATCCGGAACAAAAATAGCCTCGAATTCAAATCCGTCGGGTTGTACCACCAGTGCGACCCAAGACATACCAGCAACCCCGCCTCCAGCGGAAGAAAATGCCGGAATAGGGGACTCATTATCGGGCAGGGAGGAGCCCGTCTTCGAAGCAAGCATTTCGGACGACATTTCCGAAGGGGAGATTGATGTTGAACGCCATCTGAGTGAGACGAACACGGATACGGAGAAGCACTCGCCAGGATTCTTTAGTCCCGAGGACGTGTCGAAGTGTGGGCGGCGCAAAGTCAAGGAAGCGATGGTGATGAACTGGGTCGTGAACACTATCATGTCGAGACGATGGTGGACGTACTATCGGGTCCTAGGTATACTTAGAGGGTGTATACTTTTACCATCACCCATACTAGTTTAAATCCCGATGTCTGGACAGACGACCACCTCCGCAGAGGCACCTGGCCAAGGGTAATACCGCCACAAGTTACAGAAGAGGTCGAAGGGAAAGTAGACATATCCACAGCATCGGGCTTTGCACGTCTCGCATGTCCGTCACCGCCGACAGTTGCCGAAGCTACAGCCGAAACCGCCGCTGCAACCGAAATCACCGCTGCCAAAACCGCCGCTACAACCGAAACCACCGCTGACGAAACAGTCACTGTCGAAACTACAGCCGCTGCCGTGACCGCCACTGCAAACGAAACCGCCGCTGCCAAAAAAACTCTGAAAGTTCCCGCTGAGAAATAGAGTAGAGCTAGCTACCTGCGGACAGGTAGCTAGCGAAGTACAGAGCCGTTGGAAACGGGGACAAAAACTATCCACCCATCGATACATCAATGACGAGTAGCACCGATTCCGTGTTTCCCGGACCGGCAAAGTCACATGTCATCCAGAAGCCACCCCGAAGTAAGGAGGAAATATAACGCGCTAAAACGTGAAGTGTCATTTTGACGTCATATTCGCCTTAATGAATTTTTATATTTTTGAACTGTACATACGATATATCTTTTTTCCCTATTAAACTCATAATTGGATTATTATTGTATGAATTACTCAGTTGAGAACTTTAGGTAAATAATTTAACTTCATATAAGCGAATCTGTAATTACTCGTATATATGTAAGTTTCATTTCACCATTCATGTTGACAGCATATTGTATATTCTTTTGTTATACATAAGCACAATGTAAACTAGATAGTAATAGGAAAACGCGCATATGTAGTAATATGTAGTATTACTAACA
This sequence comes from Conops quadrifasciatus, assembly GCA_949752815.1. Lineage (NCBI taxonomy): Eukaryota > Metazoa > Arthropoda > Insecta > Diptera > Conopidae > Conops > Conops quadrifasciatus. The sequence continues at coordinate 21,207,348 of OX457077.1, read as the reverse complement.
TATGTAGTAATAGGAAAACGCGCATAATAATTGTGCCGGACAAATCATAACTACAGTACTGAGTGGACAACGTTTCGGAAACCAAACGAGGAGCGACTAAGGACAAAACGGAAGCATCGAGACAGTTTTATTTTTGAGTGACAAAATATAATTCTAAATAAGAGTAAAAATATAATTCTAGATAAGAGTAAAAGGCAACTCGGATCTTCGAATAGTTTTGCTGACATTGCGGATCTTCGGATAGCTCTGTCAATCGTATTCATAATTATAACCCGTTTGTGACTAGGGCAACAAAAAATATAATTCCAACAGAAAATATAATTCTGGATAAGAGTAGAAGCAAAGAATATGTAATAAATAGAAGGTGCATCTCATACATGTTTCAGAGCAAAAAAGTTTCTTCGATGGACGTAGCCGTACGCCCATGTTTCGCATCATCATGGATTTACTGCAACTTATTTTATCAGCATCAAAGAATATACATATTAGAAGGCAAATTAAACCTTCATTTATGGTGTGTGAAGTTTTTTTTTCATAGGGCTCGATAGCCTAGTGGCTGAAGTAGCTTGCTCGCGAGGGAAAAGGCTTGGGTTCAAAACTTGGTGCGGGAGTAGTATAAAAAATATCGGTTGATTTATTTTTTCAATTTAAGCATAATTTCGTAATTTTTGTACATTTTTCTTTTTATTCGTGTCTCCATGCCAGGTGTTCTTTTTTTGGCTAACGATGTGTAGACGAATGTTGAATGGATGTGTTTGTGTCATTTAGCGTCTGTGTGGCATCGTACGTCGGATGAGCTTTGTGTGGATGTTCTTGAGTTCTCTGAGTTAACGACGCTAGACGTCGACAATAGATGAAAAAGCCAGAGGAGAATGCCTTTTTAGCAATACGAAGAACGTAGCGCAACTGCGTTTTTTCTTATTGAAAAGTTAAGGAAAAATGTCGGTATGTTCCCTGCGTTTTATCCGGTACAACTAACTGAAAGAATTTTTGATAAAAGTAGTCAAATTTAATCCTCGTTGCTCACTTTTTTTTATTAAATTAAAATACTTTTGAACATTTGGGGTAACTTCGAATTCAATAAAAAAGGGATTGCAATGTTTAAACTTCCAATTTAATAAAGTATTTTACGAAATGTTAATACATATAGAAAATGTTGAAATTTAGTAAAGTCAGCTTATAAATAAAATATTTATAGTAGTATTATAAATGTATTAAAAAATTATTTTGAAAAATTAAATTCCAAAAATTAATAAATACGAGTATTTATTGCTTGTACATTTTTTAAAATTTCATAAAAATTATCTGGTTTCAAAATTATCCTAAAAAAATTTTACGATTATTTTAATTTTCAATTTCTCATATGAGGTAACATAAAGAAATCCTGAAATGGCTTTTCAATTTTAAGTTGCAAAAATTTCTAGCTTCGCCCGCAAGCGCCGACAACCTTGCCAACACACGACCAAAGACGTATAAAATTACCCAACGCAAGCAGCAAACAACTGTACTTGTCAAAAGCGACGAAACGAAAGGGTAAGAAATACACATGAAATGCATTTGGCTCGGCGATGGACGAAGAAAGAAAACGTTCAAATCGCCTGCTTTTTGCATATGATGTGTTTCGTATGTGTGTGCCTGTTCTTGGCACAAAGGGAAACGAAAGGGAAACGAAGAGAGGAGAGAAGCAATTCAATGGAAGGTAAGCACTCGGGCCACGATACTTGTCGTGTTTATTGCCTGTGTCGAAAAATAATACATGTTGCTAGTACCCCTTTGCCTACCGACCGACCGCGTCTGATGCCAAAAATTGAAACATTTTCGTCATGCGCCTTCTATGTACTGTATATTCTTTGGTAAAAGGCAACTCGAATCTTCGGATAGTTTTGCTGGCATTGCGGATCTCCGGATAGCCTTGCTACTCTTACTTAGAGTTACCAGGCCATAATAACGCGACATACACGACACGACATTCGCAAATTTGGGATTCGCACGAGGTTGTTTACCCACCTCTACAGCTTTGATAATAGAGGAATAAGCGTTAGATAGAGGTAAAGCGTTACTGCAATAAGGCCACCAAATAAAGATATATTTAACGAGAAATTCCTGCGAATTATAAATTTCTGTTTTTCGGAACCTGGATAGCCGGTATGAACTTAGCATTTGGAATCGCAACGCAAATGCAGAAATTCATAAAAAGTGCTTTGACTAATAATTAACTTATTTAAGTGTTTTATGTGATGTTTTTGTATTTTTATACCCTACACCCGAAGGGATGAGGGTATATTCACTTTTTTCTTCCGTTTGTAACGCATTAAAGGAGGCGTGGCAGGTATAGAAAAGTATATATATTCTGGCTCAGAATCACCTCCTGATTCGATTTAGCCATGTCCGTCCGTCTGTCTGTCTGTCTGTCCGTCCGTCCGTCTGTGGAAATCACGATTACAGGAGAACGAATAGAGTTCTCTCTATCGTCATGAAATTTGGCACGAATATTCTTTGTTATCCTGTTTGGTATTGAAAATGGGGAAAATCGGACCAGTGCCACGCCTACTTTTTAAAGAGAATATGCACTCATCCGTGCTTTTAGCTCAGTTTCTCAGCTTGTAGACCGAATTTTCAACTAAAATTTTATTTCCAAATCCACCGTCTTAGACTAAAATATATTCTGAAAAATGGGCGTGACACGCCCACTTATATACTATACCATATACTGAGGTGTTTTGTAGGAGAAGCGGTGTTGTAGATGAGTTAATAGATCAAAAAATTTGCTCCCTGTAAATTAAAAAAAGTAGGTGTCACCCGCCCACTTTTTATCACTTCGACAGATGCGGGTGTAGGGTATATGAGCTTCGGCCAGGCCGAAGATAACGCTCTTACTTGTTTTCTAGTACGGGCGTTGCTGTACTTGGCCACACGTTTGCTGGATTTAATCACGCACGAGTGGAAAGTAAATTTAGACTCATTCACGAACCAAAGATAAGCCTTCAGGCGGATATTGATTTTTATTCCGATAGAAGCTCTGCATGCAATTGCAACATCCTTTGCCTTTTTGGGTTTCTTTGAGTTATTTTGTTTTATTCTCTACATTTTATGTATTCTAGTACTAGATCCGTTACTCTCAAAGCTGCCAAATCCAGAAAATAATAATACTCCACTATTTTTATAATTATAATTATATTATAACATTTAAATGTTACTACATAATATTGTCGGTAAAATTATTTATCTAATAACTTAAATGTTATGTATTGTATAAACACTTAAATAATGCATAAGTAAATTAAGAGAGAGCGAATAGAGCTGTGAAATTTGGGACGAAATTTCTTTGTCGTAATAAGCTGTTTGGTATTAAACATAATACCAACATGGCTGTTTGGAACACATATGCAATCTTGCATCTTGGAGATTTATAACTTCACAACCATGTCCGTTATCGAACTTTAAGAAATTTTGCTCGGATGTTTAAGCTATTGCAACAAAGATAAAAGGAAAGAAAGTTACTCATAACTACTGAAAATAAAGAATACTTCTAAACAAACTAACCCAGCGGGCCAAAGAGCGCTCCAACACGCATGATGATACGCAATTGAAGTGCGCTAATGCGCTGCCTTTTGGTATGACAGTCTCTTTCCTTTTTTGCTCTACATGTCTGCAAAAAATGCGCATTTTTATCGTATCCTGGGGAAGCGAAGAAGATGCGATCAACAAAATTGTCACCATAGCAGCCCTCTCATCAAAATAAATTTCGAAAATTAATTTCGAACCTCTCAAAATGCCTAGCGTATATGTAAGTAAAATTTCATAGACAAGATATATAGAGGCATAGGCAGGAGCATAGAGTGCTGACTTACTTGCGGGCTTAAAAATCGCAGGTTCGATTCCCGGTTTGGTAAAAAAATTTTTAATTTATTTTTTTATTTTATTTTTCAATATTATTAATGTTGAATATCATCATTACTGCTCCCACATTAGAATTTAAATTCAATTTCTATGATTTTTAATTTATATCGTATTTCAAAATTTTACCTATAATTTTTTTCATGGCGTCGTCGGGATTTGAACTTCTACTCTTTGTATTCCAAACCAAGCACACATTGGGTGGTATTAATAAAAATTGAGTTTACTCAAAACTCAAGCAATTGCTTGAAAAATGTTCATTTTGAAGCATTTGCTCATATCCGTATGCTAAAAAAATATTTTGAAGTTTTTATTTTTTCGAAAATAGCTTTTGCTCAATTCAGTATAAATAAAACCTACTTAATTAGGCATTTACTTAAAAAATTTTAAGCATTCTGTTGAGCAGACTCAGATCATAACTGACATATATTTATTTCCGCTCTGTGTCTTTTTTCGTAATTTTTAAATTTAAGTCAGCCTTCGATTTCACTCGCTGCTTCATGTTCGCTACCTATTTAAATAAAGGTAGCGTAATCGTGATTTCTACAGACAGATAGACGGACGGACATGGCTATATCGACTCAGAAGGTGATTCTGAGCCAGAATATACATATATACACCAAACAAAGATTACAAACGGAAGCACAAAGTGAATATACCCTCATCCCTTCGAGTGTAGGGTATAAAAATAACCAAACTGGAAGGCTTGTACAATCTATTCCCTTACCTTTTTTATTACTTGCTCCGTAGTAAAACTGACCCCCGTCTCCCTTAGCCACACATCACGCATAGCATCGGCCGCTTTCCTTTTTTTTAATTTTATTGAGGGTACCTGGGATTTATCCAGTAGTACCCTCGCTGTCGAACCTAAGAGCCGAACAAACTTGGCATCCAAGTCGGATTTGCAGCGCTTCGGTTGTGCTGGTGTATCCTCCAAGTCTTCCGCAAATAAAAGTATATAAAACAACAAAATGTAGATACATATGTACATATGAAGTGCAATGTAAACTTACCATAGTTAATTTCCTCTATTGTAAACTCTAGTGATTCCATTTATATGTTAGTTTCAAAATTTTCAAACTATTTCAACTCAATTATTTTGTAACTGAATTATTTTTATACCTGACGTTTTGTCATTGACCTAAGCAAATGCTCAATTCGAAATTTCGAACTTACTTAAGCAAAGTAAAAGGTTATTCATACCAAGTATTGAGTATTTGCTAGAAACATTTTCTTTACTCAAAATTTTTACTTTTAAGCATTTGCTCGTTTTTATTAATACCACCCATTCTCTAGGCTACGGACTGCTTTTGTTTCCAAACTTTTTTTTGCTAGTTTTTTTTTACTGGGAAAACTGCGCTATAACTTTTCGAATCAAATTCGAAAATATGCTCTCAATTATTTCAGATATGCCTTTTTATTTCCAAACTTACATCTTTGGAAGCGCTATATTGGCAGCACCTACGGGTAAGAAAAAGATGCGCGTCTCTTTCATTTACAAATGAGAAGCGCTGGGAATGGCGGAATTCTGTACATTTAGTAAACATTATTCGTATCGTTAAATACGATATCCATAAATAAAATAGAAGATTTCATCTAAAATTTATTCAATTGTTCGATTGTGGTAAAAAAATCAATGATATTATGAAGCAGCGTTACATTTTACGTTAACAAAAAGAAATTCAGAAAGTACGAAAAAGGTAAAAGTACTTTTTGTAGCACTCGGTGTTAATAACACTATAATTTTCTATTCTAGGAAGTAATTTGTACTCCGTGAAGCAAGAATAAACGGTTTGTTAAAAGTTCAGCACATTTATGCACTAATATATTTGCTAATTAAGAAAAACATCAAATTTATTTTATATTGTTACATACCGGCAACACTGCTTTGGTACCAGAATTCAAAACAGGCGCAAAAATAGATGCGTTCTGTACAAAAGGTCAACACTAGTATCGGCAAATTCAATGGCGAGGTGAACGAAAATATGAGAATATACCAACGCCATTTTATGTCTGCTCACTTATTTTAATTGGATAATAAATTTGATTTTACAATGTTTTATTTTGCGTGAATTCTTCAAAAAATAGGTACAGTTTCTGGTATAAAATAGTGGCGGATTCGAGCGTATAAAACAATTTGCATTTTTACAGATTTATCATTTACAGATTTTTTGGTGTTAATCTGCACTTGCAATGATTTCTAACCTTAAAATACTTTTCCCAAATAGGTTCTAATTAAGTAATAAACTATTTAAAAGTAAAATGGATATTAAATACACTAAATATTGGCATAAATAAATAAATAAAAATTTATGTCTTCAAATTCTTTATATATATGAATAATTAACTAAGTTGCTATCTCAAAACAAACGGTTCAATTTAAAAATCTGAATTGTCATTGGGGTCTCAAAGCTGAACCCTCTCCGTCCCGATCACTCTTCATCATGGTCTGTAATGTTGAGTTTCTCTTGTTGTAACCACTCCACCGCGACCGTCTCACCTACAACAGGAGCACGTAACTTTGAGTTTCTTATACAAAAAACCCCTTTCCCTTTCCTTGACAATCTTCGTCATTGGTCTGTAATGTTGAGTTTCTGAGCTGAATTTTTCGCTTTTTCACGAGCACTACTTTACGTCAGAGTTGCATATTTTAGCAAATTTCAGCAGTTTCCTATCTCCTTATCTCTGCTAGCCGGCTAGGCCGAGCCGCCTCTGGCAATTGTGAAGCCGCTGCCGTCTAAATTGCATCGGCTGCAGCTGTCTGAAACATTGCAACTAAGCATAGACGCATTCCACGATGCATTTACAGTTAGATATCTAACTAAATCGGAAAATTTTTAAATGGCTTTCAGACAGAAAATTACAGATTTTTTTTACTGCATTATCGAATCCAAATTGTGAAAATTCTGATTCAGAAGATATTGGATCACGACGATATTAGATCCGAGGACGACGTTGCTGTTGGAAGTGGCTCATTATTTCGTAGTACCTCGCAAAAACGAAGTTACTTTTAACTGGTGGGAAAAAATCAAGAGGTATGCGTATTTATAACTGGAAATATAAAACTATATATTTTCTTTTTTTGGTTGTTTTCTTATTTTTCTTTTTTTTAGCTCTTCCTAACAATCGCCAAATTAGCGTCGGCAATTTTATTTATACCATCAACAATCACCTCTTCCGAAGAAGCCTTTTCCAGCGCTTACCACTGCCAAGAGGGCCAATCTTAATCCATTGACAATAAAAAAAGTCTAATTTATTCATGATGAATTATGATGTTGTCCAAAATCTTTAAAAAGAAAATCATGGCAGCATGTTTTAAAACGATCTATATCTATAATAGATTTTTGATCAATCGCTTAAGATGAAATTTCTCTTTTTTATGTATTGGTACATAATTATGCTATTTTTACTGATTTCTTATTCATCATTCTAGTCGGTTAAGCGAAATATGCAAACGAGTAAATGTTCTAATACAGTAGAACCTGGGTATACGACATTAATCCGTTCCGGATGTTTGGACTTATACCGAAAAGGACGTATACCAAACCAACCTTTCCCATAAGAAGTAAGGTAAAAATGATTAATCCGTTCTTATGTTAGAAAAAACTCTTCTTAAACACATTATTAAAAAAATTCATTTTATTTTCATTTTCATTTTATATTTATTAATTTTATTAAAAAATCTTTCCAAAGAACTCTGTGTTCGTCTTCTCCTCAGAATGTCTCTAAAGTGTAACATTGTCCGATCTTTACCAAGCGATGCTATTGAGATTCGTTTGGACTTTGCTTTTGTTTAAGTTTGCTTGGGTGGTGTTTTTCTGTAAAAATTTTGTCCATCCATTCAGGCAAGACAAAACAATGTCTTTTTTCAATTCCATTGTGATTCTAGTAATTTTTTTAGTTTTCTGTTTTTTTCATTTTCCTTATAACAAACTAGTGGCATTTTCATTCATTATTAAAAAATTAAAAATTTTACAATGGATATGTTTGGATTGTTAGACGAAGATTTTTTAGATTTTCTAACGCCGCGAAAGCGCGTTAAAGGAAAGCAGAGCGTATCTCGCGCTTGTTGGGTTAGAGACTACTACTTAGAGCGTGATTTTAATGGTGCATTCCTTTCGTCTTTTCTTAATTTGAAAAGTAAGGATCCTTCGCTCTTTTTTCAATATTGTAGAAAGCATAAATCCGATTTTGAAGAGGTATTGTGCATGGTAGCTCCACTAATAACAAAGCAAAACATTGTTCGGAAACCGTTAATACCCTTTTCGAACCTTCATCGAAATCTTTTGATGTACGAGTTTTTGTCTTTTTTTTTAATTTCTTCATTCTTTGCGCTTTCAAGATTTTCTATTGGATCGCCTACTGAGCACCATAAACTTTTTGATCTAAAATTGGAATGGTTTTATTTAAAAAGTTAACACAATAATTTATTTATTTTAGACTTCATTGGAGGACTTTATATACATATATATATATACATATTTGTATCGGTATATATATATATATTTTCACATATCACAATATAGAATAAACCAAAATAATTTTAAAACGTACTTGCGTGTATGTAAAGTATCATCTAAAAACGTCATTTTATCCGCAAAAGGGAAATGTTTCTTCTCTCCGCTGGAACCACTTTTGGAACCAAAGTCCTTCCACTGGCTATAACGGTAGCGCAACGAACTCAACTTTTTTCCGGCAATTTTAATGTTTTCTTGGGTGATTGGAATTTCTATAAAGGGAGTTATTTAATTCCGTTAAATAAAAGCAATAATTTATTACCAAGTTCCTCTATAAGTTCTTGCCACCATTTTGCACGCGAAATATTGTTTTTATATGATGCATCTAAGATGTCCCACAATTCAGGCTTAGCACGTACTAAATCAATGAATGAATCTCTTTTATATAAAAGAAAATTTTTAAATAATATCCATTCAATTATTAAAGAATTATTTATCGTACAAAATAAACATATGTAGACTAAAGACGATATCCTCGTACTTATTGCTCTACCCAATTTATTTAATAATTTCAATTACAATTAAATTTAACACTACTCTAATTCTATTTACCAATATTAAGATGCGACCAATCTTCCGAATTCATTGCTGACACAACAAAAAAAAACACGAAACGATTTAAATAATTCCAGAGATACGACGTTCAGTGTTATTACAATTTCAATAAGATTCAGTTACTTTTATGAAGAATTTATAGGACGTCATACGATTGATACAAAAAGTTAAGCTAGTGTATCTTTCTGTATCAACTCCTATAACATTGATATGGAATTCATACAGAAATGTATAGCAATTTTATAGCAAATCGGTACTTTTCTCTCGCTTACTCCAATGTTAAAACACATTTGACTTCGAGTGGACTCTCATTCTTTAAGGCTCGTTTACACAGTGCAAGCTGCTGCCTGGCCAGTAGACAGCTACTAGGCTTGTCAAATTCCTAGGCAGCAGCTCGGCTCACCTTTGGTGTCTACACGACACCTAGCTACTGCCCAGTCCTAGTCGAGTCGCGATGTCGAGTGAACTTGTTTTAATAAAAAAAAACGGTGATACGCTCTATGACAACAATATTATGTCAGGAATTGGAAAATATATATAACCATAGCCAATATCAAAAAAAAAAATGCTGTTCTCATATCTCTATTTCGATAGTTTTTATCGAAACAATTCCACAGGTTTTCTTGGTCTCTGTAGAGTTTCAAATATTATTGTCAGAAGACTATCTATCTGCAGCCATTTCGAACGATTCGGCGTAGTACAAAAAAAAAAAACACGTGTTTCACGCACAGCTGTCCGGCTGGCACGGCGAGCAGGCGAGTGAAAACAAAAAATGTTGAAGTAACTCGGATGCGAGCTACTAACCAACTCACACGTACCAGTTACTCGTAAGTTACGTCCAAACGTTGCGAGTTACTGCAGTGCAGCTATTCGGAAGGCTGACTCGTACGCTAGCTCGCACTGTGTAAACCAGGCATTATACAGCGTATCAACTGATTCATACAATGTAAACCCAGAAATGCATTCCCAGAAATGCATTCCGCTTCGCGAAATTTTCGCCCGGTTGTATTATAGCCTGAACCATAGAGTAAGAAATAACAAGAGGCCGAATCAGCCAAAGTTACTCAAACGGCATCATTGATGCGGGCGGTGTGGACGAAGAAAAGCATAGATGGAAAAATACAAATGACAGGCGAGAGCACGCAGTTTGAACGATTTCTCTCTTTGTTCATGGCCCGAGCTCTTGCATTTCATTTGAATTACTTGCCCTTTCCTCCGTTTCATTCAGGCATAAGCTTCCCCTTCAATCCACACCTAATGCCGGCACACACACAATAAACATGATAAGCAGAAAACAGGTGATTTTAACGATTTCTTTCTTCGTCCATCGCCGAGCCAAATGCATTTCATGCGTATTTCTTACCCTTTCGTTTCGTCGCTTTTGCTAACATACAGTTGTTGGTGTTTGTGTTGGGTAATTTTATGCGCCTGTGTATGCTTTGGTCGTGTGTTGGCAAGGTTGTCGGCGCTTGCGGCCGCAACTACAAATTTTTAGAACTAAAAATTGAAAAGCCATTTCAAGATTACTGTAACATAAAGAAATCTTGAAATTGCGATGTGAGAAATTGAAAATTAAAATAATTATAAGACTTTTTTAAGATTAACGAGATAGTATTTTATTATAATATTTGAAAATTTTTTGAAAAATTATTAAATATTATTTATTTGCTTGTAAATAATATTTAATAATTTTTTTGAATTTTATATTTCAAAATAATTTTTAATTCATTTATAACACTTGTAACGATCATAAATCGACGACCGATTGCAAATGCGAGTTTTGTGCAACGGGCGACCCACAGACACAGGAGCCACCCTGTCCTTTATTGGCTCAACTGTTAGAGACTACCTATCCCATGAGGTTCCAGCTATTACAGAGGTACAGCCGTTAATATTAGCGAATGGCGATCAAATTAATATCCAGGAACGTTTTGAAACCGTCATTAAAGTAGGAAAAGGATTTCGTAATGGGTATGGACCTATTAACGAAACTCAACTGCAAATTAATTATTGCCGGAGAAGAAATCCAACTTCCCAAAACTAAAAAGGAGAATCACTTGGGCATGATAAGCCAACCAGACATTACCGTAGAAGCGTTTCGTAATAAGAAACAGAAACGAATCAGTGATTCAAAAGAACTCTGCAGGATTGATAAGCATACCAGACCCCTTGGAAAACGACGGAACAACCCGCAGAAACCAGCCATGCAAAAATACAAGTTTAAAACTGAATACCGAAAAAAAGAATTAAACGTGGTCACCGACAGTCTGTCACCTCAAGCAAAATCCCGCACCAGACCAGTTCGTTGGCAACTCTGTATATCCGCCAACGAGAAATCAAAAATACTCCATGAAATTCATGATCACTCTACAGCATGTCACCTCGGATTCCACAAGACATTGCGAAGAGCACGCAAGCACTACTTTTGGCCAGAAATATATGTAGACATAAAAGGTATGTACGATCATGTTTCACATGTGCCCAATACAAACCAAATCTTGAACCTCCGGTTGAATTCAAGACAACCACTGTCGCTACACGACCACGGCGATACGGAATACCATCAAGGAACGTGGCCGAAAGAGAAAAATCAGTACCAGCTTCGTCTCCTGAAGGCCACTTGCAGCGCACAAATGTACATCAGATGTTGCCGAAACCAAAAAAATGTTACCAGCCTGGGCAAAGATCTGGTTACTCTTCATCCAGTTTCAACCACAACGTCGCCAACCAGAAAAACACAACACCGATTCCTGAAACTCCGCAATGGGTAACAAAGCTCACCAAACCAACGAACTCCAGATCCAGGAAACACGCCGTTTCGCAACCACCTTGAATTTACTTTGAATTATTTGACTTCTCTCTTTAAATTACGCTAATTATAGATTTAAGTCTCTTCCGTCCTTTTTCCTTTTTTTTTTTCCGTGTCCCTAGTAGGGATAGAATGTAACGATCATAAATCGTTACAAATTATTTCTTAATTATTAACCGCTTCAAACTCATAGAGCTTCATAGCCTAGTGGCTAGAGTAGTCTACTCACGACCAGAAGAGTCCAGGTTCGAACCTCGGTACGAACAACATTAAAAACACATTACAATTAATTTTTTATATAATAATAAATATATTCCGTCGCCATATAATTGGTAAAAATTTAAATACTAAAGGAATTGAAATCGTACCATCGATTTCTAACAGTGCAAATAAACCAGAAATTAGCACACAAACAGGTACATATAGACGAACACACACATCAACAAAAGAATAGAGAGACAATTCCAGACGCACTTTCCCTTTTTGCTTTCATTTTTGCATGAAGTGTATATAATTTCCGACCAGTTTAACAAGCTTAAGACTCTTAAGACACGTTGTTGCGCTCATCCAACAACCTGAGCTCAAGACAAAATCTGCCATATACAGGTGAGATGGGTTTATAGCCCTCCACATGTAAATACAGAGGTTTATTTGATACAGGTTCAAACCCGTCTCCGTTTACGAACCAGTTCGCTGGGGAGTTTTGTGGTCTTGTGACCAGCTCTTTTTGATTTACGAAACAGTTCGCTGGGAAGTTTTGTGGTCTTGTGACCAGCTCTTTTTGATTTACGAACCAGTTCGCTGGGGAGTTTTGTGGTCTTGTGACCAAACTCTTTTTGGCTGTTACGAACCAGTTCGCTGGGGAGTTTTGTGGTCTTGTGACCAGCTCTTTTTGATTTACGAACCAGTTCGCTGGGGAGTTTTGTGGTCTTGTGACCAGCTCTTTTTGATTTACGAACCAGTTCGCTGGGGAGTTTTGTGGTCTTGTGACCAAACTCTTTTTGGCTGTTACGAACCAGTTTGCTGGGGAGTTTTGTGATCTTGTGACCAAACTCTTTTTGACTTACGAACCAGTTCGCTGGGGAGTTTTGTGGTCTTGTGACCAGCTCTTTTTAAACCTTTTTTTTGTAGTATATAAGAAAAACCGCGAGTATTAGTAACTCGCTAGAAATTGTAAGCAACCGTCAGTTGCCAGGCACTCTGCCTGTCTATAGAAAACTCCTGTACTCCGGCATTCCCATCTTTTGTAAGCGACCATCAGTCGTCGAGCATTCTGCCCGTCTCATAGGAAAATAAGTAGACTAAGTGAAAAATCTTCGGCCCCGTCCGAGCTGAGCTATCAGTTAGCCAGTGAATTGATTGACACGTTAGTCAATCGTGTGGGATTCGGTAACGGTGGTGAACTTCCCGGAGGGTTACGGGATCCCTCGATAATAGACACTGGGGCCGCTGAGGATACCCCGGCTCTAAAGAAAAACTCGTTACACACTATATCATTTGTTATGTTTGAACGTTTCATATATCTCTTTTCCATTGAATTAAAAGATTATTGTTATCCAAAGTGTTTTCATTTAATATAAAAAGTTAACAACGAGGATTAAATTAGGCAACTTTTATTAAAAATTATTTTAATTCATTGTACCGGATAAAAAGCACCGAACATACCGACATTTTTTTTTAATTTTTTAATAAGAAAAATCTCAGTTGCGCTACATTCTTCTTATTGCTAAAAAGGCATTCTTCTCTGTCGTTTTTATATATTGTCGACGTCTAGCGTCGTCAAATCAGAGAAATCAAGAAAAGCCACACAAAGCTTCTCGCTTTTCCTATATACACACAGACGCTAAATAACACACAACCGATAAATGACACAAACACATGCATTCAAAAGTCTTCTACCTAGAAATATACAATGTATACATTGTAAATTTTTCTTCTTGTACCAATCGCTAGACAAAATAAGAACACCTGGCATGAAGAAGCGAGACGAGAATAAACATTTTTCGGCCGAAAATTTATATGAGATGCGTTTTCTACATCAAAAACTGCCAGTTGTTATGGAGAAGAGAGTGAGAGTACTCTCACACTCAAAATACTCCAAAGGCGAGTGAGAAATCGGTCCAGTACTGGACCGACCATAGAAAAATTTCGTTGTTCAAGATTCGGCCTCTTGTTATTTCTTACTCTATGCCTGAACACAGTCAAATTTCGTAGACTACAAATGACGCTGTTAGTGTCAAAATTACTTGGGCACTTATACCCGAAATATATGTTAGATACATGCAGATATTCCGATTGCAGAAAAAGTTTCCATTTGAAATACACGGGAGAGAATTCGAACAATCTGCGTGGAGAAATTTTCTGCCTGACGTCTCAAATTTAATATTTTCTGCGCAGGAACAAAGCTACCAAGTTATGTCAACAATTCTTTTATGTTTTTTATAGAAATTTAAAAATTTCTGTCAAAAAGAATTTTGAAAAATTCAATTAAAATGAAATCTACACATGTATTTTGACTGCAGTAAATCAAGCAGCGCTGCATGCGTTTTATCTGCACATGTATTTCGGGCATTATGGAAAACGAGAAAAAAAAAAATTTCCCCTCCATCGTCGACGAAAGCATCGCTGGTGGTCGCTCTATTTCTATTTCCATAGCCACATAGTTCGTCTGGTTCTTCTTTTTTTTGTTAGTTTACAAAAATTGACGAAAACTTTAGCAGCTCTCATCGCTTTCGCTAAGGAAATATGTTTGTGAAATATGTTCGGCCGATAGCGTATGACAACTATCATCGCTCATCGTCAACGAAATGACTGTGCGCAGGCTATTTATTACACAGATATCCCATAAGCACGTCAGACAGAACGTGTCGCCAGAGAATACGAGAAAAGACACGAATCGAATTCGCCGCTCAACACATGCATTTTTGCTGGAATTTCGCTACCACTTTCAAAAAAAAAAAAACAAAAAACTCGTACTTCGCTGCAAAAAAAATCGGACTTCGCCGTGAAGCATGTATCGCATGCACGCAAAAATTTAACTTAGGGGGTTATTTTCGAAACGTCCAAAAATATATTTGAGAAATTAAAGTTTTATATTTTTGCTTATAGTTTTATATTTATGTTTAAAGTTTGTAAAAGTTTTATATTTATGTTTGAAGTTATTAAAGTTTGATGAGTGTTGGAACGAATTTCTGTCATCCCTTGTCAATTTTGGTTTGGAGACAAACCGGTTTCGGCGATGTGCCATGGACGAAAATTCGTTCCAACACTCAACATTAGGGCTAGGATTTTGATGACCTATAAATAATCAAAAAATGCCCTTAAAACAATGCATTTATGCCCTGAAAACCTTTTAAAAATGCACTTAAAAATGCCCTAAAAATTATTAAATGCCCTAAAAGTAGCTTAGTAAAAAATGAGCTTTTGTACTATTTAGTATTTGGAGTCGTAATTTAAGTTGTAGTACATTAAAGTTTAATTATTTGTTACACTGTACAATAAATATTTTATGTAAAGATTCAAAGTTAAAACTCTGACGATTGTCGGCTAATAAAGTCTTGTACATAGAAATTGTCCTTTCTACCTCAACTGAAACAATAGGCGCATACTTAAAGTACGCTATGGCACTGGTCAGTAAATTACTATCAATGGTATCCAGTGAGAATTCTTCTCCGGATAGAACCTTTGATATGGAGCAAATTATTGCATAGCCTATATTCCTAAAAATTGAAATATATATTTCACATTTACGAACAACATGAATATGTTGTGTAAAAATGCTCTTATGTGTTCAAACAGGCAAAAAATGCAAAAAAAGCCCTATCAAATCAATTAAATACAATATATATTGTGTAAAAATGCTCAAAAAATGCGCTTATGTGTTTAAACAGGCAAAAAATGCCCTAACAAATATGTCTTAAAATGCTCAGTGTATCACATAACGCATAAATACGAAAGGAGCTATGTTTCTGACTTACTAGAAAAAAGATGCAATTTCATCAAAATCCTAGCCCTACTCATCATTATCCAACCCTGTCGGAAAGCTAAACGAATATCAAAAATTTACTCCTATTTTACAAAATGTTTGTTGATTTAATTGTGATAAATGCACTTGTCTTAGTTTTATGCAAATTCATGGTTTTTATTGTGCTTCTATTTTTAAGCAATGGTATAATGCAATAATAATTCATAGTTCATAATTTTAGGAATTTAAATAATAGAAATAATAAATCAGTTATAATTTTAAAGGTAATAATCACGTGTATGATCATAAAAAGTCTAGCAACGGGGACAGACGTGGTGACCAAAATATAATGGAGTTGTATCTAAGACTCGGTCACGTTCCCGGACTTTGTCACATAGATAAATTTGGGTTCATATGTACATATCCTATTAACACAGTCATTACATATTTTTGCTGCACTTGTATTTTCAAGCACGCTTAACCCAAAATCAATACTTTCGTGTACGCTAGCTACTGCGCTGCAGCAGAGCATTTACTTTACATATTCGATCCGCCCAATTTTTTAAGCCAATCTTGAAATTGGAGAAACAATAAAAAAGTGCTCAAAATTAATGTAAACTTTTAAAAATATTTTAAAGAAAATTTTGAGTGAAAGTGAAATGGTAAGTAAGAAAATACTTATGTAAGAATAATACAAATATATATATGTAAAATACTATTACGCTTACTTTAAGACAAAGAATGGGATCAGCTCGGATATAAAAACCCGAGCGATCCAGAATAAAATCAGAATTTTGACAACAGCCAAAGTTATCAGGCTTTAAAGATTCTTTTGCCTTACAACGGCAAACAATATTTTTTTAAGAAGAGTGCCTAATACGGCACCTTTGTCTGAGCCCAACGGCGTTCCACGGCGGGATGCAAAATCATAGGGCGACCCCTCCTCAGGGAAGAGTTTTCGTTTACATTTCGAATTCACCTACAAGTATTGGTTGAAATCGAGCGAAGCATGTACCTTAATATATAATTTTTTTTTTTTTTTTTTTTTGCAAAACTTATTTTTGCAATACCACAGTAGGCGCGACGATTCCTAAAGGGTTAAATATTTTAACAACGCTCCATATGTTTAAACCTTGTAATTGCTTGTGGCAATGTTGCTGCAATGGAAGGTGCCTCTTCTGTAAAGGGGTATTTCACAATGTACATATGTGCCATCCTTGGCACGTGTATGTGTATTTGAACAAGTAAGAGCGTTAACTTTGGCCTGGCCGAAGCTCATATACCCTACACCCGCATCCGTCGAAGTGAGGATAAAAAGCTGGGCGGGTTACGCCTCCTCAATTTCATGACGATACCTCTATTTGTTCTCCTGTAATCGTGATTTCCACAGACGGACAAACGGACAAACAGACAGAAAGACAGACAGACAGACGGACGAACATGACTTAATCGAATCAGGAGGTGATTCTGAGCCAGAATATATGTATATACTTTTCTATACCTGCCACGCCTCCTTTAATGCGTTACAAACGGAAGAACAAAGTGAATATACCCTCATTCCTTCGGGTGTAGGGTATAAAAATGAGATTCAACTGGGTCCGCCATTATTATCTTCTTCTAAATTGACGTTACATTTTCCATTTCCTTGAATGAGCGAAATAGCGAGTCGAGATCATCGACCAATGCATGATGTGTTACAGCTTGCCTTAAGGCTTCTTCTATTGTTTTATGTGTTCCAGAAATCACACATCCAAAGGCAGTTTTGATTGCAATGGTTTTGATTTGATTGTAATATATAACTGCATGAATTCCTTTTCTTTGAATGCAGTGCATAGCATCTCAGCTCTTTCACGGCGCAACTGAGTACGACAGCGAGTTTCAAGTTTCGGTGTTATAAAATGTTGTTGAGCGCGTTTTCTTTTAGGAGGGTTACTCGGACCATGTTCGTCCACAGATTCCTCTATAGAATCCTCCACGCGACAATCCATAGAATCCTCGATCAATTCTTCTTCATTTTCACTCGATGATGATTCTAATTCCACTGTATCTTCTGAAATGATACGAGTATGTGAATAAAGAAACTTAATATTGAATGACACAAATTACATAATTCTGTAAAAAAAACATACCTTGTATACTTTTTTCATATTTCTCTTGCCTCATCTTTACTTTTTCTCGTCAAAGGATTTGTCTCCTTTCTTTTTGTTCGTTAATTAACTCCCAAAAAAAAAATGAATTAACTCCCAATGATAATATGAATTAACTCCCAACTTTTTCCAAATATGAATTAACTCCCAAAAAAATATGAATTAACTCCCAATGAAAATATGAATTAACACCCAACTTTTTTTGAAATATAATATACTCCCAGGGAAATGAAATAACTCCCAAAAAGAATGCTGTTTCAACCGAAGCCGGGGTTTTGCCTACTGGGAGTTGCAATCCTTGCCGCGGCCTAAGGCCGCCACACTTAAAACCCTGTATGCAAAAAACCTCACATGACCGTGAGGATTTTGCTGATTAACGGTTATGATCCCTGCCGCGGCCGAAGCCCGCCACACTTAAAACCCTGTATGCAAAAAACCTCACATGACCGTAAGGATTTTGCTGATTGAGGGTTATGATCCCTGCCGCGGTCGGGCATACAGCTTTTAACTCCCAACTTCATTTTTTTAAGTGGGAGCTTTATTGCATACAGGCTTTTCCGTGTGGCGGCCTTCGGCCGCGGCAGGGATCTTAACCCTCAATCAGCAGAATCCTCACGGTCATGTGAGGTTTTTTGCATACAGACTTTTTCCTGTGGCGGCCTTCGCCCGCGGCAGGAATTTTAACCCTCAATCAGCAGAATCCTCACGGTCATGTGAGGTTTTTTGCATACAGGCTTTTTCGTGTGGCGGCCTTCGGCCGCGGCAGGGATCATAACCCTCAATCAGCAGAACCCTCAGGTATCATAACCCTCAATAAAAAAAATCATCACGGTTATGATAAACTCCCAAAAAAATGAAATAACTCCCAATGAAAATATTGTAACGAGTTTAGTTTTCCAGCTGGGGTGAGCTCCGCGGCCCCAGTGTCCATTT
This sequence comes from Conops quadrifasciatus, assembly GCA_949752815.1. Classification (NCBI taxonomy): domain Eukaryota; kingdom Metazoa; phylum Arthropoda; class Insecta; order Diptera; family Conopidae; genus Conops; species Conops quadrifasciatus. The sequence goes on along the minus strand of OX457077.1, from coordinate 21,188,526 downwards.
CAGAAGGGTCTCGTAACCTTCTGTTTATACCACTGCTTCCGAATTCCGCACGATCGACGATTTCGTCGATCAATTCACTGACTACCTTACGGTAGTTCAGCTCGGATGGTATATTGTTGTTTTTACTTATCCTAATACAGTCTTTCCGCAGGGCGAGTGCCCGCAACAGAGGGTTGCTTACAATTTAAATAGTACAAACTTTTTAGTACAGGCCGAATGCCTGGCAACAGAAGGTCGCTTACAAAAATTAATAAGTAGTTCGCGCCAATAGGTGGTCGCAAAGATTATGATGCGCAAGCGCGATGAGCCACTGGGTGGTCGTAGTAGTGTTTTGAACAAAATATTATGCGCAAGCGCGATGAGCCACTGGGTGGTCGTAGTAATGTTTAAACAAAATATTATGCGCAAGCGCGATGAGCCACTGGGTGGTCGTAGTAATGTTTAAACAAAATATTATGCGCAAGCGCGATGAGCCACTGGGTGGTCGTAGTAATGTTTAAACAAAATATTATGCGCAAGCGCGATGAGCCACTGGGTGGTCGTAGTAATGTTTAAACAAAATATTATGCGCAAGCGCGATGAGCCACTGGGTGGTCGTAGTAATGTTTAAACAAAATTTTATGCGCAAGCGCGATGAGCCACTAGGTGGTCTTAATACTTTAATAAAAAAAACAAAGAGGAATTGATCTGGGTAGCAACACCCTTGAAAACAGTCAGTAACTGACAATGTTTTCACAAAAAGTTGACCTGTGCTAAAGCAGTATTATTTCACTTACTTGAGCGGAGGCGATTTTGTCGTTTTGAAAAGTTCATTAAGACGATTTCCTTTCTTGAACCTGTTCGGAATTGTATTGTGTGAGTTCGTAACGAACAAAAGAAAAATGAAAGGTGACGTAGTCTATTTGTTTGTATGTGTGTACGTTTAAAAGTTTCATTCTAGTGTCGCGTGAAACAACAATATTGTTGCTAGCTTTTTCTAGAATTTTAGCTATTTGCACATATTCTGTGTTAAACAAAAAACTCTTGATAATTATTAAATTTATTTTATCTGTCACTGCTGAGGTTTGAACCCTGGCTTTGTGGTGTGTTAGTCAGCCACTCTACCTACTATGCTATTTGATTTCCTAAAATTAAGGCGGTTAATTGTAAAGAAGAAACTTGTAACGTATGGCATCGTTACATTCTATCCCCACTATGGAGTGAAGAAGAGAAAAAAAAAAAAAAAGAACGGAAAGAATGAAAAGGATGGAAGCGACTTGTACACTTCTGCTCAAAGCAGAATTTTTACTGACCCCGTGAGAGAGGTTCAGCTCGGCTTCTGATTTTCTTAATAATATTAATTCATGATGATTGATTATATATTTTTTTTTTTTTTTTTTTTTTTTCAATGTATTTATTTATTTTGTGAGTAAAAGAATTCAACTAAATAATTAACTCCAGTGATTTATATAAAGCAAAATTAAATAATAATAATGTAGTTAACAATATAAAGCAAAATTAAAGAATTCATAATTAATTGGATGTTCTTGATCCGTTTCTTATGGGTTGAAGTTGGGCGGAGTGTTGTCGTGGTCCGGGTTTGTGATCATCACTTTTTGTAACGACTTGTATCGGAGCTGAGCCCACCCGTTCCTAACAATGACGTTAACACTTCCATGGCGTCGCTGTAGTCTGAACTCCCGACGCCGTTTGTTTTTTTGTGGTCGGATTCTTATACCTTGGAAGGGGTCAAACTTGTTGGTTTCTCCTTCTTGTGGCGGTGTTACCAAGGGAGGGCTGTTTTCTGCCTGGTGTGCAACCTCTTCTTTGGTAATAGGCTCTGGTGGCGGTGTGCCGACTGGGGGAGCCTCATCGGCTGGACGTATGGTTTCGACACTCAATATTTCCACCTTGTTCTCTGATGGTAAATCGGCTGTCAGAGGTATTTGATTTGGCGGAGTGGTTTTTTTTGGAGGCGGCCGCGTAGGCTGCCGTGCTCTAGCAAGTTGACTGTGCAAATGAACGCTGCGGGACATTAGGGGTGCCGGTTTTGTTTTGCTTTCCAAGGTCTTCTTGGGCGTTGTTGATGCCGGATTGATGGTTACCACCCGCATAGCCTGATGTGTTGGTTGGGTGCGGGAGATCCTTTGTGCTGGTGCTCCTGGTTTTTTAATCGCGGTGCCTCTTCTGGTGCGTGCCTCCGGTGGTGGTTGATAAGGCGTTGGTACCTGAGCGGCCTCCCTTATTTCTCTTGGAGGTTTCCCTGGCTTCTGAGGTTGGGTTAACTTCCGAATCCAACTCATGTTGACATACGACTAAAAGTAAAAAAATATATTTATAGGGGATGATGATGATGGTGTGGCGGGTAATGATGTTGACTGTCTTATGGTGGAACGCTCACTGAGGAGGAGTAAGTTTTAACATCATTGATGTGTGTCTTTAATAATTTTTCCGGCCGTTGCAGGTCGTGGAGTAAAACAACATTGGGTGAGACATATGACTGTACTATAAAAGGCCCTACGTATTTAGGCGCCAATTTCTCAGAGAAATTTTTGGATGCAGAAGATAGTACGTGGTTCTTTTTGAGAACGAGGCTACCGAGCTCAGGTTTTTCTGGTCTTCGGCGTAGGTCGTATTGTTTCTTTTGTTGTTGGGTAGCTTGTCGATTTCGTCGAAGAGCTTTCTCATGTAATTTCTGGAAGTTGGGTATAGATGAGTGTTGATTAATAGGTTGTGCGAGACTGAGGGGAGGGGTGGGATTTCTACCAAAATTTAGCTCTGCTGGGCTTTGTTCGGTGGAATCATGTATGGCTGTGTTTATGGCGAACATGATTTCTGGTAATCGCATATCCCAATCTCGGTGATCCTCTTATGTATACATCGACATCATGGTTTTGATTACACGATTGGTGCGTTCAGTAGGGTTGCATTGTGGCGCATAGGCTGCTGTGAACTGATGTTGGATCCCGTAATCATTCGTGAGCTGCTTAATAAGTTTACTAGTATACGGTGTGCCATTGTCGGTGATAAGTATTTTAGGACAGCCGTATCGAAAAATAACTCGCTCTCTTAAAAACTGGTAGACAACGTTGGCGGTAGCCTGGCGGACGGGGATAAGTTCAACCCATTTTGTAAATTTATCGACAAAAACTAGAAGTGCGGTATGTCCTTTGCGGGTACGAGGAAGGGGTCCCATGAAATCTGAAGAGACGACTTGCCAAGGCTCGTGAGCTGTAGTTGTGGTCATTAATCCAATAGGAGGGCCGGTCTTGGCTTTGTAGCGTGCACATGTGAGACAGGAACGGACGTGATCTTGGATGTCTTTGTGCATCTTCGGCCAGAAAAAGTGTTCGCGAGCTCTTCTTAGGGTTTTTTTATATCCGAAATGCCCAGCCGTTGCTTGATCGTGTACTTCTTGTAGGACTTGTGGTATTTGATTGAAGGGTACGCAGAGTTGCCATTGTGGTTGATTTTCCTGACAATTGTTCTTTCTCTTGTAGAGTTTTTGGTTATGTATGTTGAATTCTGGATATTTGTTAGGGTGGCTGAGAACTTCTTGTAGCTGCTGTTCATACCAGTCCGATTTCTGTATTTGAAAGAGTTGAGCGGATCTTGGTAGAGGTTGCCGTGACAACGTGTCTGCGACCACATTAAGTGCTCCTTTCCGATATTCGATGTTGAAGTCGTATTGTTGGAGCTCAAGCGCCCACCTAGCTAATCGACCGGACGGATTCTGTAGGGTGTGAAGCCACCGAAGGGAGTGGTGGTCGGTTATTACAGTGAACTTGTAACCTTCTATGTATGGGCGTAGTTTTCTGATTCCAAATAGTATCGCTAGACACTCTTTCTCAGTGGTAGAGTATTTCCTCTCAACTTCGGTGAGCATTCGACTGGCGTAAGCAACGACTGATTCCTGAGTCTCTAGTTTTTGAGTTAGGACTACTCCTAGTCCAGTGTCACAGGCATCGGTTTGCATCACAAATGGTTTTGTAAAGTCTGGACACCGAAGAACGGGAGCGGTGGTGAGGGCATATCTTAGTTGATTGAACGCTGTGTCTTGTTGAGGTCCCCAGTGCCACTTTACCCCCTTTTTTAGCAGTTGAGTAAGAGGGGCGGTGATATTAGAGAATTCCTTGACAAATCGACGATACCAAGAAGCCACTCCTAGCAATTGTCGTAACTCTTTGATGTTTCGAGGCTCGTGTAGTTCTTGTATGGCTTTTATTTTTTCGGGATCGGTGTGAATGCCGTCCTGGGTTACCATATGTCCCAAATAGCGGAGTTCATTTTTACAAAATTGAGTCTTCTCAAAATTTACTTTGAGATTGGCTCTCCTTAAACGGTCGAAAACAATTTTTAGATTCTGTAAATGTTCCTCAAATGTTCTCCCTAATACTATTATATCATCGAGGTAGGCAAACGCGAATGGTTCTAACTCTGGACCGATGACGTTGTCTAATACTCGTTGGAAGGTAGCTGGAGCGGAATGCAAGCCGAATGGCATGACTGTCCATTGGAATAACCCTCGGCCGGGTACAGTGAATGCCGTATATTTGCGGGAATTTTCTTCTAGTGGAATTTGCCAATAGCCATTTTTTAAGTCGATGGTGCTTATATATTTGGCCTCCTTCAATTTGTCTAATATAGCTTGTATTTGTGGAAGTGGGTAGGCATCACGTATGCTGACCTTATTTAGTTGACGGTAGTCAATGCAGAGTCGCCAAGAGCCTTGTTTCTTTTTTACTAAAACAACTGAGGAACTGTAAGGGCTTCGTGAACGCTCAATTTTCCCTTCTTTCAACAATTTGTCTATCTCCGTATCAATTACCTGTTGCATGGCTGGATTGCGGGGGTAATACCTCTGCTTGAAAGGAACGTCGGTAGTTACTCTAATTGTGTGTTTGTCTATGTTGCATAAGCCTTGGGTTGCGTTCATCAATGATTCCTCTTTTCCGCGAAATTCTTTTATGATATCCTCGTAATTGGTTACCATTCGCAAGTGGTTCGGCTCTTGAACAGTGTTAATTTCGATATTTTTACCGGCGAGGCTCAACTTACAATTTAATTTAGGTAGTAGGTCCATTCCTATAATAAGGTTCTCTTGTAGACCTGGTAAAAAGTATACTTGATGTCGTACTTTGATAGTGCCCATCTCGAAATTTATATAATAACTCTGTTTTACTGTGATTTGTTTATTGTTTGCCAGTGCCAACAATTGTTTTTGTTTTACTATTGGGGTATTGTTCTTCAAATATTCATTTAGTGGATTCCCAATGAATGTAAGAGAGGCACCGGTGTCAATCATGGCGTCGATTTTCTTGCCATTGCACATTATTTCGACTCGAAATACATCGTTTCTGCCTTCGGTTGTTTCTGCCTGGGTTACGACGTTTTCTCGACATTGGCAATTCCTGGACACTATGCCTTGTCTACTACAGTGAGAACAAAGTGTCTGTGGTTTTTGTTTCTTCCGACAGTTATTCCGGGTATGCCCTGGTCGCTTGCAGGCCCAGCAGTGAATAAGTCGTGAACGTGGTCGAGCAAATACCCAGTGGGAAATGTGTGTACGTTGAGTTCGTGCTTCTTCTCCCCGGATATGCTCATACTCGTCTGTTTGGCTCATGAGTGAATCCAAATTATCAAAATCGCCACGGCGTATATATAATCGATATTCTGGTCGCAATCCTTCGTATATTCTGTCCACCTGGCTTTCTTGGCGTAGACGAGGATGTTGTCGTATCATGGCCATCATGATCATGATGTAATCCTTGGCTCTCTCGCGTGGACCTTGTCGTCGCCGAATTATGTCCTCTTCTAGGCGCTGAAGGTAGCGAGGCGGGAGGAAAAATTGGTATGCAGCATCTTTAAACTGTGTCCAATTTCTCACTTCTTCCTTTTTGTATCTCCACCAATCCCTGGCGCGTTCGCGGAGTAGCTCATTCAATGGTAAAAGTAGTTGGTCATGGTGTATGCGGTAGCAGTCCGCTAATTCCTCCATATTTTCTATAAATTCTAGAATTGAACGGGACCCGTTGAAATGAAGGTTCCATTTTCGCACGGTGTTCATGACGTCAACTTCGGCTTGAGTATTGCTTCCTGTGGTCTGAAGAGGTATCTCTGGAACGGAGAGGCTGGCTGCTCTAACAGATGTTTTTTCGATTTTGGCTACACCTTCCGATGATTTTTTGTTGCGACGTTCCTTGGTTAAGACGCTCAGACGCTGTCGCATCTCTTTTACCGTGCCTTCTATAGGTAAGCCTAATAATGACATTTGTGCCTCTAATTCTTCCTTTTTCAGTTTGTAAATAAAATTTAAATTTTCGGGAAGGGCTTCTTCCCTTGTAATTTCTGTATGTGGTGAACCGCTTCGCGATGAAGACGGTCCCTGCTCGGGCGCCATTTGTAACGAGTTTAGTTTTCCAGCTGGGGTGAGCTCCGCGGCCCCAGTGTCCATTTCTCCGCGGCCCCAGTGTCCAGGGTCTCGTAACCTTCTGTTTATACCACTGCTTCCGAATTCCGCACGATCGACGATTTCGTCGATCAATTCACTGACTACCTTACGGTAGTTCAGCTCGGATGGTATATTGTTGTTTTTACTTATCCTAATACAGTCTTTCCGCAGGGCGAGTGCCCGCAACAGAGGGTTGCTTACAATTTAAATAGTACAAACTTTTTAGTACAGGCCGAATGCCTGACGACAGAGGGTCGTTCACAAAATCGCTAGATAAAGCTTGTGTTCATATTTTTCGTACCGGGCAAGCGCCCACAACAGAAGGTTGCTTACAATTGTACAGATCACAGGCCGAATGCCTGGCAACAGAAGGTCGCTTACAAAAATTAATAAGTAGTTCGCGCCAATAGGTGGTCGCAAAGATTATGATGCGCAAGCGCGATGAGCCACTGGGTGGTCGTAGTAATGTTTAAACAAAATATTATGCGCAAGCGCGATGAGCCACTGGGTGGTCGTAGTAATGTTTAAACAAAATATTATGCGCAAGCGCGATGAGCCACTGGGTGGTCGTAGTAATGTTTAAACAAAATATTATGCGCAAGCGCGATGAGCCACTAGGTGGTCTTAATACTTTAATAAAAAAAACAAAGAGGAATTGATCTGGGTAGCAACACCCTTGAAAACAGTCAGTAACTGACAATGTTTTCACAAAAAGTTGACCTGTGCTAAAGCAGTATTATTTCACTTACTTGAGCGGAGGCGATTTTGTCGTTTTGAAAAGTTCATTAAGACGATTTCCTTTCTTGAACCTGTTCGGAATTGTATTGTGTGAGTTCGTAACGAACAAAAGAAAAATGAAAGGTGACGTAGTCTATTTGTTTGTATGTGTGTACGTTTAAAAGTTTCATTCTAGTGTCGCGTGAAACAACAATATTGTTGCTAGCTTTTTCTAGAATTTTAGCTATTTGCACATATTCTGTGTTAAACAAAAAACTCTTGATAATTATTAAATTTATTTTATCTGTCACTGCTGAGGTTTGAACCCTGGCTTTGTGGTGTGTTAGTCAGCCACTCTACCTACTATGCTATTTGATTTTCTAAAATTAAGGCGGTTAATTGTAAAGAAGAAACTTGTAACGTATGGCATCGTTACAATATGAATTAACTCCTAACTTTTTCCAAATATGAATTAATTCCCAAAAAAAATGAATTAACTCCCAATGAAAATATGAATTAATTCCCAACTTTTTCCAAGTATGAATTAACTCCCAAAAAAAAATGAATTAACTCCCAATGAAAATATGAATTAACTCCCAACTTTTTCCAAGTATGAATTAACTCCAAAAAAAATGAATTAACTCCCAATGAAAATATGAATTAACTCCCAACTTTTTCCAAGTATGAATTAACTCCCAAAAAAAATGAATTAACTCCCAATGAAAATATGAATTAACTCCCAACTTTTTCCAATTATTAATTAACTCCCAAAAAAAAAAAAATGAATTAACTCCCAACTTTTTCCAAGTTTGAATTAACTCCCAAAAAAATATGAATTAACTCCCAATGAAAATATGAATTAACTCCCAACTTTTTCCAAGTATGAATTAACTCCAAAAAAAAAATGAATTAACTCCCAATGAAAATATGAATTAACTCCCAACTTTTTCCAAGTATTAATTAACTCCCAAAAAAAAAAAAGAATTAACTCCCAATGGAAATATGAATTAACTCCCAACTTTTTCCAAGTTTGAATTAACTCCCAAAAAAATATGAATTAACTCCCAATGAAAATATGAATTAACTCCCAACTTTTTCCAAGTATGAATTAACTCCCAATTAAAATGAATTAACTCCCAAAAAATATGAATTAACTCCCAACGAAAATATGAATTAATTCCCAACTTTTTCAAATATGAATTAATTCCCAACTTTTTTCAAATATGAATTAACTCCCAATTAAAATGAATTAACTCCCAAAAAAAAATGAATTAACTCCCAACGAAAATATGAATTAACTCCCAACTTTTTTCAAATATGAATTAACTCCCAATTAAAATGAATTAAGTCCAAAAAAAAATGAATTAACTCCCAATGAAAATATGAATTAACTCCCAACTTTTTCCAAATATGAATTAACTCCCAAAAAAATATGAATTAACTCCCAATGAAAATATGAATTAACACCCAACTTTTTCCAAGTATGAATTAACTCCCAATTAAAATGAATTAACTCCCAAAAAATATGAATTAACTCCCAACGAAAATATGAATTAATTCCCAACTTTTTTCAAATATGAATTAACTCCCAATTAAAATGAATTAACTCCCAAAAAAATGAATTAACTCCCAACGAAAATATGAATTAACTCCCAACTTTTTTCAAATATGAATTAACTCCCAATTAAAATGAATTAAGTCAAAAAAAAAATGAATTAACTCCCAATGGAAATATGAATTAACTCCCAACTTTTTCCAAGTTTGAATTAACTCCCAAAAAAATATGAATTAACTCCCAATGAAAATATGAATTAACTCCCAACTTTTTCCAAGTATGAATTAACTCCCAATTAAAATGAATTAACTCCCAAAAAATATGAATTAACTCCCAACGAAAATATGAATTAACTCCCAATGAAAATATGAATTAACTCCCAACTTTTTCCAAGTATGAATTAACTCCCAATTAAAATGAATTAACTCCCAAAAAATATGAATTAACTCCCAACGAAAATATGAATTAACTCCCAACTTTTTTCGATTATGAATTAACTCCCAATGAAAATTAATTAACTCCCAAAAAAAATGAATTAACTCCCAAGTTTTAACTCCCAAATTTGTATGGAAGAATTTTGGGACTTAATTTATATTTGATTTGGGAGTTAATTCATTGGGAGTTAATTCATAGCGCCGTTTCAATCATCTAAAACTCACGTTGATATCAAGGAATGGATATTACACGAAAATATATCCACGTTAAATACATTTGATATCATTTCATGATTGTCAGATAGACAAGTTTTCCCGATAGACAAGTTATCAAAAAACTAACTAAAAAGAGCTTGAGAACAAAGGCAGTTCGTAGCTTAGAGGATGTATGCTTGGTTTGGTAGCAAAGGCGCAGAGGTTCAAATCCCGACGGCCATGAAAAAATTATAGGTAAAATTTTGAAATACGAACTAAATTGAAAATCATAGATAATTAAGTTTAAATTATAATGCGGAGCAGTAATAATTATCAACATTAATAATAAAAACAAATAAATGAAATAAAATAAAAAAGAAATCTATTTTTTTTCCCAAACCGGGAATTGAACCTGCGATTGTTAGGCCCGCAAGCCAGCACTCTATACTCCGGCCTATGCCCTATATCTATTTGGTTTATGAAATTTTACTTACATATACGTTCGGCACTTTGACAGGTTCAAAATTAATTTTCGAAAAAAAATTATAACATTTCATGTAGATCATATTGTACACATATTGCCTACATTTAATGTCATCACGATACGTAGCATACGTGTTACAATTATGCTGCTCATAAGCAACGCACCGATGAGATGATTTTCTGAATCAATATGATATCATCATGATGAAAATGTGTCTATCTGGGTTTAATCAAATGAGTTTTAAAAAAAAAAACATTTCTAGCTTTGAAACGTCTTTTTGTTTTTATCATATAATCTGTACCCTTTCGTACAAGTCTTATATCCTATAAATGTTAGTTTTTCATCTTTCGGTTCAAACTTTCCTCTCCGAATACCTTTTACCAGCACAACTGCCTAGTAGGTGTTCGAATTCGAATGTACGATGCAGTCTTCGGCCCGAAGATAATAAGGTAATTTTGAATTTTCCAACATGCGCCTACTCATTTCGACAAGGGTTCGATTGATCCTCTCAGCCGAACCGTTCTGTTGTGGTGAGTATGCAATTCGTTTGGTGAATAATACCATTTTCACATAATAAGCTTTTAAAACCAGAATTCACATATTCGAGACCATTATCGCTTTGAATACATTTTATATTACCACCCGTTTGCTTTTTGACTTTAGTCATATAATTCTTAAAAGCTATTAGAGTGTCTGGTTAACACTTAATAAAATTGATTTCCATGCATCTTGAATAGTCATCAATGAAAGAGATAAAATAAGTCATACCACCTTGTGAAGAAATTATGATGGGACCACAGAGATCTGTATGCACGATTTGTAATACATCATCGGTAAATATTTTTCAATAATTTTCAAAAGGTTTCGCGCTAATTTTACAAACAACACAAAAGAAACTTTCGAAGTTCTTTGGAATATTAATAGTACTAATACCTCGTACAATACTTTTCTCCGATAAAGTGAATAAATCCCTCATATTCAAATGGCCAAACTTTCAGAAATTTTATTTGCCATCTCATACTCTGTTTTCGAATTGAAATTGACACAAAATATTCCGCCTAACATCTCTGCCGTAAACATTTTCTTTTTGGTTTTTGTCTTAACAATCGTTATCCTTTTTTTAAATTCTACAATGTGCTCAATTTGAATTATGTACTTTCCTAATTGAAAGAAAATTCGAATGCAAACTAGGCATGTATAACACATTTGCAAGAGTAACGTTACTAAAATTTAATGCACTCATCAAGATAGTTTCTGTAATGCTATTACAAGCCGTTTGGCACTGAAACTAAACTAAACCAACTGAAACTAAACTGAATATGCCTCTCTTCCCACATTTGAAACATATGTTATGTTATGAACAATATGTTTAATATTGTTATTTTTGGAAAAAAAATTATTTGAAACTTTATAAACCTTATGCGCCGTATATTCCCATTATTTTTAGAGACATACGCATTTGTTATGCCTTCACCACGTGTTTACTGTAAAAATGCTTTCAATCGTTCCTTCCGTTTTCTCGTCACGCTTCGTTCTTTCTCTATTATTTTGGATATCAAATTTGCTAACGTTAGCAATTGATCTCTGCTTTTAATTGCTACTGAATAATTATCCAAATCTTCAGGTAAACTACATAGTAATAAAATGCAAAAAATGTCTTTTGGTACACATACATATATTAACTCTCTTTAATTCGTCAATAGTGCAATAGTGCAAAATTCATTTAATTGCTTCGTGAAAATTTCGTTTGAAATTTCACCAGTTTTTTTAATAAATTTAACTTTTAAGCTGAGCATCTTGTTTATACAAACCGTGTAAAACCTCCCACGCTCCTCCTTTGCTGATTGGCAACTTCTAACATAATATGTACGAGTAAAAGCTCCGAAGATTTAACACACAATATTATATTTACTTACACAGAGAAAAATAGTACCACATAAAAATAATAAGATCCCCTTATTGAGCGATTTTACTATGAAATCTTATTAAAACATACAAATAATATGATTTTTTTATAGAGAAATCTTATTATTTTTATAAAGAAAGATTTTCTTTATAAAAATATTGCCTTGAAACAAAAAGTTAATCTTATAAATTTCGTGATTTTAATAAGAAATTCATAGTTTTCAAAACTTCAAAACGTCAAAAACTCATGAAATAAACAAGTCTGTATGAAAGTATGAAGAATTCTTATTATATACTTCTTTTAATAAGAAACACTTCTTATAAAAAATCGTCTGTCTGGCCGGAACTTTGAGAGTAATATTTTTGCTGTCAGGTTTACTTCAGATCTATAATTCGTATGAATTTTTTTTACATTGGCGTTGGTTATAATGGACGATCTTCTCAGTTGTGAGTACTTTCCGTCTTTATAAATACAATACTTTGCAAACAAATAACAAATAATAGCATATTACTTTTCAGGCTTGAACCATGAAATTTTGTGAATAATATTCTTGAAATCTTGTATGAATAAAATGAAATAAAAAAACATGAAAAAATATTTTTATTTTTATAAGACTGGAAAAGAATACGATTTTCTTATTGAATATGTATTTTAATAAGATCGTCTCTATGAAAACAATAAGATATTCTTATTGAACATGTATTTTAATAAGATCGTCTTTATGAAAACAACAAGATTTTCTTATTGAATATGTATTTTAATAAGATCGTCTTTATGAAAAACAATAAGATTTTCTTATTGAATTAGTATTTTAATATGGCTTTCTTTTTAAATTTTAAATTAATCAGATTTTCTTTATGGTTTTAATAAGGCTTCCCTCTTGGATGAAAAGCATAGAGAAATCTGATTGTTTTTGTTCTATTTTATGTGGTGTTTTGGCTCTGTGTAGGCTTTTCTCTCCCACATTTTCTTATCCTTTTGACTTGCTCCTTTCGCACATGCTTCATGAATAACTGTCCACAAATCCGAAGTGACCAAGAAACTCTAACTAATATGTACGAGTATAAGCTCTGAAGATTTAACACACAATATTATATTTACTTAGGCTTTTCTCTCCCACATTTTCTTATCCTTTTGACTTGCTCCTTTCGCACATGCTTCATGAATAACTGTCCACAAATCCGAAGTGACCAAGAAACTCTAACTAATATGTACGAGTATAAGCTCTGAAGATTTAACACACAATATTATATTTACTTAGGCTTTTCTCTCCCACATTTTCTTATCCTTTTGACTTGCTCCTTCCGCACATGCTTCATGAATAACTGTCCACAAATCCGAAGTGACCAAGAAACTCTTCACTTGAATTTCCCATGTGGTATAGTTTTCCCCATTGAGTTTCTCGATTTGAGCTACGGAATTCGCCATTTTGCTTTTCACCGATTTTCCAGAATATGCAACTATACCACCAGATCAGAACCACAAGAATCTGGGCCCATAACTTTTGCTGAAGTATATTTAATATATAGAAACACACAAAATTAAATTGGTTGAATTTATTAGCAATTTAAATGTGAAAAAAACAAGTAAGAGCGTTAACTTCGGCCTGTGCCCTGTTTCATAAAAAAACAAGTCTACAAGTTCACAAGTTACAAGTTACAAGGGCTTGTTTTACAAGATCTCGTAAACACTGTTTCTCAAATATTTTTACAAAACTTGTGACTTTCTGAGCTTGTAGAAAAAATTTTACAAGTGTTTTTGATTTTTCGTGTGTCTTCTGTCATTTTGAATAATTCAGCAGAAATATAAATAAAATAAAAATCTTCGAAAAGTTATATGTAAAAAAATGAGTGGCAAATTTGAACAAAAATTAGCATTTCTGCGACAAGTGCGCGATTTGAAAGATGTTCTTTTTGGTGCTTTTTCTGATTCACTCACAAAAGAAAAAAAAGCGAGTGAGTGGAAAAAAATAACCCTTAATTGCCAGTCAACTGGCCTTATAGGTCTTCATAGAGACTACGTCTACATTCGCGATACTTTGTGGTCAAATATAAAACGAGCAACAATGGTATGTATATTGCTTTGAATATTTCAAATATTGTAGTGAGAATTAATGAATAATAATAGATTAAGAATGATTTGCATCACCCCCTGCCAACTCTCAATGATTCTTTCATTATAAAAAAATGATTCTTTCAGGCTAAAAAGGATACTTTGAAAAAAACTGGTGCTGCTGGCGGTAAATTTCAAAAATTGAACCCAATTGACGACATTGTCTTGGAAATCTTGGGTAAAGATTCACCCATTGTGGAAGGGATAGGAACTGTAGATGTAATGGCATCGACGATTTTGGACGTGATAGATGACCAAAATCTAGAAAAGGATGTAGAAAATTTGCGGCCTCCCGAATTTACGTCAGAGCCAACTAGCCAATCCAAAGAAGAGATTATAAATCCGCAGCCAGAAAAAGGCAATGATCTTTAAGCATTAGCATTATTTCTTACGCCCAACCAATACTATATTTTTTTAGGTGTAAGGATTGTTACAAATGGCTCGAAGGCTCATAATTATCTCGAAGAACAAAGCAATTTAAAAAAACGCAAACTTGATCTTCAAATCGAATATCTTGAACTTAAAAATTACAAAACAAAATTGGAAATACTTACACTAGAGCGTTCGTTAAATATCGAAAGTTTTGTTTTCACTAGTGGAATTATCATACCGCAGGATAAAGGCCAAACCTAACGTAAAAAATAACGTTTTAATAAATTTAAAATTCTTTTATACTTTAATATATATGTATAAAATTGTTTGATGTTTGTTAATATTGTCTCTACACTCGTTCTCGTTTCTTTAATAAAAATAATTTAAATTATATAGATGTTTTCCTTTAATTAAGAAATAAAAAACAAAAGTACTTGGTTAAAATATGCATTCATTTAGTTACTGAAAAAATTCAAAATTGCTTGCAATCTACTTCGTCCTCTTCTATCTGTGAATTCTTCCTCATTACGATATTGCTCTTCAATATTTTCGTTACCTTCGTCTGTACTCAAGGACTCATTCCTAAATTGTTGGCCAAATCGTGTAAAATTATATAATGCTACACAACAGTTAAATACTTCACACGCTCTTTTTGGCTCCAATCGCATATAGTTTAAGCATGGAAACTTTTCCTTTAGAATTCCGATTGCGTTTTCAATCAATCGTCTCGTCGATTTGTGAGCCCTTAGAAACAACTGATTAGCCTCATTATTAAAATTGGTTTTAATTGGAGGAATAAGCCAGTCCTTGAGAGGGTATGCAGAATCCCCAAGTAGTATACCATTTGTGATAGGACGCCACCCATTTTCCATTTGATGAAACAAGCCACTATTTTTTAAAACTCTGGCATCATGGGTACTTCCTGGCCAATTTGCATATGTGTAATAAAATTGTAAGTCGGGTCCACATATAACAATACAGCTTATAGAGTGGTTTCCATGGCGATCTACGTAACATTCCTCATGAACCTTGGGAGCATCTATTTTAATAAGAGTACCATCGAGGCAACCACAGACCATCGGCATTCCTTTTATAGCAAAAAAACGTTCAACGACAGTATATACATTTTCCGGCCATTTAACGTATATGGGAAGCACATTGATGTTAACTGTAGCTATAACATTGTGGATGGACCTGCAAACGCTGGCTTTACTAACTCCGTGCATGTCACCGATTGCATGGTACTGTGCCCCAGTTCCCATCCAGTGAAGAGCAATTTAAAGCTGTAATTTAACCGACATCGCCTTGTTTCTTTCACTGGATCTTTTTAAATAAGGTCCTAAGAGGTCTACAAGATATTGCAGCTTAGTTGCTGGAAGGCGAAATCTTTCGTTGAATTCATACGACATTTCAAAATGGTTGTACTCAATTCTCTCCCTGAAAACATTTCGTCTCCTAACAATAATGACTTCATTTCGTTCCTCATCACTTGAATCGCTTGACCACATTATGAATTTGATTTCTACAAGTTTAATATTTTCTAAGAGACTGTCGAGACTGTCTGAAATTTTGACATATTTTTACAAGCTACAAGCACTGAGGCACGTTTTGTGAAACAAATTCAAATTTACAAGTACGAAATCAACTTGTAAAAAAATATTTTTTACTTGTAGCTTGTTGTAGGTATTCGAGGGTCCAAACGATGAACAATTTATTTAATTCTTTTTAATTATATTTTATTTAAAAGTAATGTTCTTGCGATACATCGAATTGAAATTGAATTTGAAATATCAATGAAAATTTTATTAGTTTTTGAAAACTTAATTTTTGTATTGTTGAATACAAAAATTAAATGACAAAACTAACAAGTGTGAACAATTTTAAAGTTAATTAAACCCTACAATACCAAGATACCGTAACATTAGTGCGGTTGTTTTAACCAAATTGTTAATAACTTGGTTTTCGGCGTTAGTGTGGACATAATTAACTGCAGATACTTCCTTTCGGTTTATGGCTTCCCAAATGTTATCTGCTAGTTTAATTAACTGGTTTACGTCCGTTGTATTTGTACTAGCTAAAATCGCGTTTAAGTTCCCTGGTAACTTCCTCAACCATAATTTCTTTACGGTATCTTGGCTAAAACTAGAACCTGCGAGAAGTATGAGGGACCGATAAAACTCCGAGGGTTTACGGTCACCTATTTCTGAATCTGTAAGAATTTTATCTATTTTAGTATTTTCGCTTAAAGAGTGTCTTTCAATTAAGACACTCTTTAATTCGATATACTTGTTATTCCTAGGTGGGTTCTGTATAAAATCTAAGATGGTCATAATGACCTCTTGTGGTAATGCTGCTATGACGTACTCGAATTTGGTGGTATCTTGTGTTATACCTTTGGTGTTGAATTGTACTTCGGCATGTATAAACCATGCCTCTGGACAATTTGTCCAAAATTGTGGAAGTTTTATAGAAGTTGCAAAAATTTCGTTAATATTAGACGCGTTGTTAAATTCGTGGTCAGCGTTAATAACTGCCGGGTTAGATGTAGTATTAACCATTATTTGGTTGTTGTTAGCCTGAGCTAAATCGATTAAGTTATTGTGGTTTATCGTGTCTCGTTGTGGAGAATGGAGCATGTTTCTATCAGAGAGAGAGTTTACAATTGAAAGAAAATGTTTGATTTTGTTAATTATTTTGTTAATTAGTTTAAATGGCACTAGTTTCTATGACAATTCCTTGAAAGTTCGTAATAATTATATGGTATTGACAAAGAATACCATTGAATTCAATAATAGAATTGATGACAAAGTATATTAACAAATATGAATTAATAAGTGAAAGTATGTATAAACCGGACACTGAAACTGAGTTCGTATTGTTAAATTAAATTTAGTAATTTAAATTAAAACTAGTAATTAATTAAATTAGTTTTAGTTAAATTAAGTAACTTGAATTAATTAGTTTTAAGTAAGTAAGATATAAATTATATAAGTAAGTATATAGTATTAGTATATTATTAGTATAATTATTACTTATAAATATTATATAAGTGAGTTTAAATAAGTATATATATGACTTATCTTTGTTGTAGATGTTGACAAGTAGTTGTAGTTGTAGTTATAACTTTTTCTGGTGATCTTTTGATTGATGAGGAGTGTCTTTAGAGATTGATGTTCTAGGTGTTGTTGTCCTGTTGACGTTCCTGATACTTGTTGGAGTTGAAACTGGAGCTTTATAGAGTTGTCTTCTTAGAGTTGTTTAAATTGTTTTGCGGTTTTTGGCTTAATGATGATTACGATGATGATGATTATTATTATCGAAATGAACTTCGATGTTTGATTCAGTAGTGACGATTTGAATAGCGACGACATAAACAACGACGGTAGCAGTAAGACAGTGACATTTATCGTCAAATAATTGAAATGGTTACGGCTCACTGGCTATAATGGACTTAGCTTGCTACCCAACCAATTGATCAATTTGATGTTCTCAGACGACGTGCGAGTTAGTCCGTACCAATTTTTAGATTTCCATGTAGCATCGATATTTTTTTTTGTGGTTCACTCTTTTTTGCCTCCTGGCAGGATCGCCAGTTGTAGGTATTCGAGGGTCCAAACGATGAACAATTTATTTAATTCTTTTTAATTATATTTTATTTAAAAGTAATGTTCTTGCGATACATCGAATTGAAATTGAATTTGAAATATCAATGAAAATTTTATTAGTTTTTGAAAACTTAATTTTTGTATTGTTGAATACAAAAATTAAATGACAAAACTAACAAGTGTGAACAATTTTAAAGTTAATTAAACCCTACACTTGTATTCTACAAGCGTAGTTTTGTGAGACACAGACTTGTAAAATTTTTAGAATTTTTAAATATTTGACTTGTATTACAAGGCTTGTATATTTTATGAAACAGGGCACTGGCCGTAGCTCATATACCCTACAGCCGCATCCGCCAAAGAGATGACAAAAAGTGGGCGGGTGACACCTACTTTATTTTTATTTACAGATAGTAAATTTTGGTCGATTAACTCATCTACAACACCACTTTTCCTACCAAAAACCTCATTATATGGTATGGTTGGCGGACCACGCCCATTTTTGGGAGAATATTTTATTCTAAGATGGTGGACTCAGAAAAAAATTTTTGCTTAACATTCAGTATACAAGTTGAGGAATTCAGCTATAAGCAAGGATGAATACATATTTGCTATAAAAAGTAGGCGTGGCACTGATCCGATTTTCCCCTTTTTTAATACCAAACAGCGTGGGATAACAAAGAATATTCGTACTAAATTTCATGACGATACCTCAATGCGATCTCCTGTAATCGTGATTTCCACAGACGGACAGACAGACAGATGGACGAACATGGCTAAATCAAATCAGGAGATGATTCTGAGCCAGAATATATATACTTTTCTATACCTGTCACGCCTTCTTTAATGCGTTACAAACGAAATAATTAAGTGAATATACAACCGTTAAGGTTATGTTGTGCAAAGTACAAACTCCAACAAAAACAATACAATGCGTCAAAATTGGTCACCCGACCCATTGCAGAAATATGTATCTTGATGTTTAATTTTGCACCTATAAAAAGACGCACAGCTTCTCCAGCAGAAAATGTTCACAGCTATATGAAGCCTATAGCGCTATAGAATGTAACATACGGCATATTTCCCAAAACTGCATCAAAACTAATCGCCCCGTTGCTAAGATAAGCATTTTATTTTTTTAATTTTCAAACTATAAAATAGTGCACAGCGCTCTCCAGCGCAATATTTTAAAACTTTATATACCCTATACCAAAATGTTTTGGTTAGACATAAGACATTTGGTTATGTTATAAGACATAATCTCGAAAACCGCATTCAAATTGGATCAGCGCCCTTCGGAGTTAACCCATTAAAAACAAACAAATACATATATGTTAGAGTGTAAATACGCCATACCGAATACTTGAACCAGTTCATACCATATTAGTAACCAGTCTCACCAACCATAGTAAATACTACTGTGAATACCATTATGTTATAGTGAATGTTATTGTTAACATACGAAAGTGGAGGTAAAGCAATGCAACTAGAAAGACGATCTGTGTGCGAGAAGGACAGTAGTTGCCTACGATTCGACACAGAACGTCGTAATTTGAATTTGACTTTATCATCAGAAGTGGGATCGTTCCTCGTTTTTTATATTTTCTTTTTAATTTGAACCAAACAAAAATATAAGTAAATTAATAGTTCATTAATTGGTTAATTGGTTAGCTCCGCAGTTTTTTTTTTCTCTACTTTTCGTGAATTTGTTATTTATTTGATAAGTGCGGAATTCGGACACATTACAATTTTAATGCTCACAACTTTCCACAAGATGGCGGAAAATTCTTCAAATAGCACTACGGCTCTTGATGACTCTGGTGGAAATAAATCTCAACAAAAGGATGCAATCGAAGCAGCAGCGGCGGGTAGTGGTTTTTCTGTCACAGTGGACGTCCTAAACACAATTCTGCAGTCAGTTAAGCAAAAATGTGACAGCAAAGAGAATGTGGGATTTCCCTGTTTCAACCCGGACCATTCCCGCATAGACGTCCATAAATGGTGTGCTGATGTGGACGAACGGACAAAACGTGATGGCTTACAGAACTATGATATAATCCCCAGAGTTCAGGCCTCTTTATTAGGTCGAGCCAAATCATGGTATGACAAATACGGCTACCAATATTATGATTGGGCCGATTTGCGGGCGTCCTTAATTTATACGTTTTCAAACAGTACCGACATAGTAACTAACTTGCGAAATGTCGCCAACATTGAAAGTGAAAATTTTAATAATTACACTGATTTCGTAATAGAAAAGGTTTCGCAAATTAATCGATTGTCCTTCGAAATCCCAAAAGACAAGATAGTAAGAATTATCGTCGGATGCATATCTGACATAACTTTACGAAACTCCCTGACCTTCGTCATGCCAACGTCAGTGCAAGCACTAATCAACTCCTTATCGTCTGTAAGAGAGCATCCTAGAAAAAAACTTGAGACTCGACACTACAATAAAGATGTTTCTGCTTCAATAGTGCATGTTAATAAGCGTAATTCAAACGATACACCGATGACATTCAAGCGTATTAGAAGTGATTCAGAAAAAAGGTGCTTCAGTTGTGGAAAAACAGGGCATATCCGATCTCAATGTACTCAGGCTAATATAACAAGAAATGACACGCCCAAAACCTCAAATTCTAGTGAAAACGACAAAGTAATTGTATGTGATTTCTGTAAAAATACTGGTCATGATGAAAACAAGTGTTGGGCAAAACAAAGAGCCGAACGCAAACATGTAAATATTTGCACGACAGTCTCCTTAAACGCACGAGAAACTCCTATAATTATTAACGGAAAATTATACCACTGTCTATTAGACACGGGACCAGACTGTTCGTTGATGAGGTCTGATATAGCGGAACAATTAGCAAATCCAAAGCGTCCATATTTTTTGTCGTTACAAGGAATTGGTGAAAAATCCATTCTACTCACCGAACAGTGTGATGTTATGGTAGAGTTCAAAGAACTGGCTATAGAGGTTACATTTCACATCATCGAAAAACAGCATTTGAAAATTGGAATAATTATTGGTTGCGATATTTTAAAAGATTTCTCCGTGGAAATTATTACAGACGCAAATGGTTCTACTCTTCGCCATCGTCTTGGTTATGAATACTCTAAAAGTTATACTATAAAAGAAGTGCCTATGCAACCGAATAAACTTGAGCATATTTTAAATAAATATTCAGAACAAATTATTTCGGGTTTGCCCATAACTACAGTAAAAACTGGTTCATTGAATATTCGCTTATCAAAGGAAGCTAATATTTATTACAGACCGTACCGAATGGCACAATCTGAAAGAAAAATCGTGGCTGACATTATTTCGGAACTCAAAAAACACGGTATAGTACGTGATAGTGAGTCACCTTTCGCTAGTCCGGTGATATTGGTCAAAAAGAAAAATGGCCAAAATCGACTATGCGTAGATTACCGCGCGCTAAATAAAATTACTATCAAAGATCGTTACCCTTTACCACGTATCGATGACCAGCTAGATAAGCTGATGGGCAACGCAATTTTTTCATCGCTCGATATGGCATCAGGATTTCATCAGATACCCATCGCAGAAGATTCAATCGAAAAAACTGCTTTCATCACGCCTGATGGACATTATGAATATTTACGCATGCCTTTTGGACTTGCTAACACTCCTGCTGTGTTCCAACGTGCCATAAATGTTGCTTTAGGTAAACTAAAAGATACCACGGCATTAGTATATTTGGACGACGTACTAATAGCAACGAAAACCATAGAAGAAGGGTTGAAGAATCTTGATTTAGTAATTGAAGTGCTTGTAAAGTGTGGTTTTTCACTCAATTTACAAAATGCAAGTTCCTACAAACATCTATAGAATATTTGGGCAGAGAAATCACTGCTAATGGAATTCAACCTAGCAAATCAAAAGTTGACGCGTTAGTAAAATCACCAATACCAACATCAGTTAAGCAAGTAGGACAGTTTATGGGTCTAGCAAATTACTTCCGCAGTTTTGTCTCCGAATTTGCAACAAAAACCAATTGTATAACAGCCCTCTTAAAGAATGATGTGAAATTTCAATAGTCTGATGAGTGCGAGTCAGTCAGGCAACATATTATCTCAACATTGACTTCACGTCCCGTTTTAATCTTATTTAATCCTGATTTAGATACTGAATTGCACACTGACGCAAGTGCCCTAGGTTATGGAGCTATTCTATTTCAACGACTGAATGGTCAATTACGTGTAGTATCATATTATAGTCAAGCAACCAGAGGCTATGAGGTGAATTATCACAGCTACGAGTTGGAGACATTGGCTGTGGTCAATGCCATAAAACATTTTCGTCACTATCTCCTGGGTATAAAGTTTGTTTTGGTGACAGACTGTAATGCGTTGAAAGCCACCAAACAAAAAAAGGATTTACTACCACGTATTGCACGATGGTGGATTTATCTGCAAGATTTCGATTTCGAAATCACATACCGCAAAGGCAAAACCTTAATGCACGCTGACTATCTAAGTCGCAATATACCGCTAAAACGGTGCTGTGTGGTTAATAACATGTCCCAATCATGGATACAAATTGAACAAGAAAATTACCCAACCACTATGGATATCGACAAAATATATAGACAAAATAAAGTCACGAGATTCAGACACTTTATCAAATTATGTAGTGAAGAGTGGCGTTTTATATAAAAAGCTACATGACTCTACCAAAATTTACTTGCCGCAATCGGTCAGGCTGTCGGTGATGAGGCGGTTTCATGAAGACAATTGCCACGTTGGATGGGAGAAAACATTAGCCAAAATGCGTGAATATTTTTGGATGCCCAACATGACAAGAAATTTAAGAAAATTTGTACAATCCTGCCTTATTTGCTTGATAGCAAAAAGACCTAATGGAAAAAAAACAAATCGAATTACATCCTATAGAAAAGAAGGCAATTCCTTTTTCCGTAGTGCATATCGATTTTATTGGCCCCTTTGATGAGGATATTGCGGGTGAATACAGATTTATTTTTATACTAATCGACGCATTTACAAAGTTTGTTATTTTGCAACCATGCAAAACTCTAAAAGCAACTGAAACCGTACAAATGTTTTTAGACTACGTAACATTATTTGGCACGCCAAACAAAATTGTCAGCGATCGAGGAACTAACTTTACTAATGAAGAATTCCGTAAGGTCTGTGGAACAATGGGAATTGATCATCATCTTATCGCACCCGGTAGTAGCAGAGCAAATGGACAGGTTGAGCGCTACGTTGATACGGTATCAAATTTGTTGCGAACAAATGCGTTAAATAGTTTTGAATGGACAAGCTTAATATTGCCTCTGAGTCCAGAAATTATTGATATGGTCAAGCGTAAGACTGCCTCTGAACCATGAAATTTTTTTTTAGTTACTTGGAACAAGCTTAATATTGCCTCCGATATAGTTGTTATATACCACTTTAAGGTTGTCTGTGAACCATAACGGTTATTGATTGTACATTACACAGCATCATCATGAATAATCTCTTCCTGTTACCATAATGACTGCTTGTACTATAATATCACGATTAAGTTAGAATGATGTGGTAGTATTTGATTGTTAAAAGTCATTGTGGAACCTTGAATTGTCTGGGAAAATTAATAGTTTACTGACAAATCACGTTCAATATTTTATTAGAAACTAAACTTGATTAATAACAGGGTTTAAGTAATATACTGTATTACGATGACTCATCGAGGACGATGAGATTTGCAGGATGGCCGTGTTAGAGTGTAAATACGCCATACCGAATACTTGAACCAGTTCATACCATATTAGTAACCAGTCTCACGAACCATAGTAAATACTACTGTGAATACCATTATGTTATAGTGAATGTTATTGTTAACATACGAAAGTGGAGGTAAAGCAATCCAACTAGAAAGACGATCTGTGTGCGAGAAGGACAGTAGTTGCCTACGATTCGACACAGAACGTCGTAATTTGAATTTGACTTTATCATATATGTAAGTTCAGCTTTATTACTTGTACTAGCTGTTGCCAGAGATAAGGAGATAGGAAACTGCTGAAATATGCTAAAATATGCAACTCTGACGTAAAGTAGTGTTTGTGAAAAACCTGAATAATGCTTCTCAGAAACTCAACTATCAGACCCCGGATGAAGAGTGTCAAGGAAAGGGAACGGGGTTTTTCGTATAGAAAAGTCATTGTTCGTTCCGTTGTGTATGGTGCCGCGTTCGCGGGGGAGGGGTTAATTGAAAATAGAAACTCAACTATCAGACCCCGGATGAAGAGTGATCGGGACGAAGAGGGTTCAGATTTCAGACCCCAATGACAATTCAGATTTTTAAGTCAAATCGTTTGTATTGAGATAGCAACTTCATTAATTATTCATATAAGTAATGAATTCGAAGACATCAATTTTTATTTATTTATTTATGCCAATATTTAGTTTATTTAATATACATTTTACTTTTAAATAGTTTTTTACTTAATTAGAACCTATTTGGAAATAGTATTTTTAAGTTAAAAATCATTGCAAGTGCAGATTAACAACAAAAAATCTAATGTAAATTATTTCATACGATCAAATCCGCCACTATTTTATACCAGAAACTGTATGACCTATTCTATGAACAATTCAAGCAAAATAAAACATTGTAAAATTAAATTGATTATCCAATTAAAATAAAAGAGCAGACATAAAATGACGTTGGTATACCCTCATATTTTCGTTCACCTCGCCATTGAATTTGCCGAACTAGTGTTGCCCGTTTGTATAGAACGCACCTCTTTTTGCTCCTCTTATGAATTCTGGTACCAAAGCAGTGTTGCCGGTATGCTACAATATGAAATAAATTGAATGTTTTTCTTTATTACCAAATATATAAGTGCATAAATGTGCTTGAACTGTTAACAAAACGTTCATTCTTGCTTCACGGAGTACAAATTACTTCCTAGAATAGAAAATTATAGTGCTCTTTACACCGAGTGCTACAAAAAGTACTTTTACCTTTTTCGTACTTTCTGAATTTCGTTTTGTTAACGTAAAATGTAACGCTGCTTTATAATATGATTGATTTTTTCACCACAATTGAAGAAATGAATAAATTTTAGATGAAATCTTCTATTTTATTTATGGATATTGTATTTAACGATACAAATAATGTTAATTACATGTACAGAATTCCGCCATTTGTTTGTTTAGAAGTATTCTTTATTTTCAGTAGTTATGAGTAACTTTATTTCCTTTTATCTTTGCTGAAATAGCTAAACATCCTCGCAAAATTTGAAAAATTCGATAACGAACATGGTTGCGAAGTTATAATTCTCCAGGACGCAAGATTGCATATGTGTTCCAAACAACCATGTTGGTATTGTATTTAATACCAAACAGCCTATTATGACAAAGTATATTCGTCCCATATTTCATAGCTCTATTCGTTCTCCCTTAATCGTGATTTCTACAGACGGACGGACGGACATGGCCAAATCGACTTGGGAGGTGATTCTGAGCCGGAATATATATACTTTTCTATAGCACGCCTCCTTTAATGCGTTGCAAACGAAAGCACAAATTGAATATAACCTCATCCCTTCGGGTATAAGAAGCATTCCTTTTAAATAATAAGAATTTAATGCCTTAAGAATTTAAGTCCTTCGACGTATTTATTTATTTATGCATGCAACCATTTAAGTTTTTATACGATACATAACATTTAAGTTATTAGATGAATAATTTTGCTTATAATAATCTGCAATTATATTCCGGTTCGTATTCGGGTGTGCCATAAGGGCCGCGTGCACCTATGCCAGATACGCTAATACTACTGTTCTGCGGTCCGTGAAGAGGAGCCGCATTTGTTGGAGCATGTCCGTAGCTATAGCTATCATAAGCTTGTTGCTTGTAAGCAACGTGTTCGTCGTAACCTCGTCTGCAATGAAAGGAAAGAAAATTTACTTTCACAATAAAAATTCACATATTTCGGTCTCTAAATTCAGTCGACTTGACATTTTTTATTAGCCAAAGAAGACAGAATATACATATATTTCGATCATAAAACATACCCGTACGTTTCGTCCATAGCACTTCTGGCCTTCTCTAGTATGGACATAACTTTCTGTTTTGGCGAAAATAAGTTTTTGGAGTTTTTGGCAAAAGGGCTAAAAATCCACAAAAAATTATGAAATTCAAAATTCCGCAAGCATGCCATTCACCCTACCTGTAGCCATGATGTGGTGGTAAGCTTTTACCAATTTGTGATGCGCCGTCGCCGCCACCATCACCACTTCCAGTAGTTGCAACTCCACATAATCACGCAACTTAGCCATCATGATCGGTTATGCTGGTATTGTCCATTAGCTCCCGCAGTTGCTCTTGACGAATGACATCATTGCTGTTCGGAATTAATAATTCCTAATACTTGCCGTGCCACTTGCACAGTCCAGTGCATGATTTAACTTCATTAAAAACCCTAATTTCTTTGCGAAATAGCAAAACAATTTTCGCAATCTAATAAATTTTTGTTCTCATAAAATGATAAACAAAGGAAATGTCAAATAAACGTGACGACATGCGGTGAACTTCACATACAGCACACATATACTATACGTGTGTCCCCACGTAAATATAAACGAAGAAATTCAGTCTTTGTTCGACATATTTTTTGGCGGGAACAAAGTTTCCTATCTCCTTATCTCTGCTGTTGCCCGCAACCAACGAGTATAGATAGTAAAGAGATATTATGACTCAAAATTTTCGGCACTAGTCAGATTTTTATGTGCCATTATTAGAATGCAGTCGATAGCTCTGCTTGTGCGAATGCTAGCAGAGAAATCCGAGGTGAATTTGTTTTACTTCATAAACGATTATGCGTAAGAAGAGTTGTCCTAAGCAGCAATCGTATGCCAGATGAGGAGTAAAAGAAACGATTGATCGATTGATGGATTACAGCGGGAGACGAGGGAACGAGGCAATTCCACTTATTGTGTTTTCTACATGAAAGTAAAATTTGTTGTTGGTAAGAGTTTTTGACTGTGAATTTTGGCAAATTTGGCTTTTTCAGTTTTTGAAGTTTTTGTCTGTTTGGGTTTTTCTGCTATTTGCTATTTCTGTGTTTTCTATGCTTTTTAGATTTAATTTTTAAATTAGAATATTTTAGTTATTAAATATACAAAGTATAAAAGTTATTAAAATATACATTTTACTTATATTTTAATTATTTTATTTTTTTTGAAAATTCAATTTAACTTTAATTTGCAAGTCTATATAAATAAAAAAGTAAAAGTAAAAAAAATAAAAAATTAAGTAAAAATATTTTTAACAATTTATAAAATGTACATAATTATTAAACTATTTTAAATTTATATTTTATTTAATTGAAAAAAATTTTAAATTTTTTAAGTCAAATTACATTTTTATAGCGTCATTTCATCTTCATGAAATTAAAAAATTCTTTTTCAAACGAAATTGCCAAATATAAAGTTCCAATGTACATGACAATGTACATGTGCATTCTTTTTTCTATGGCCCAGTGCAAGCTTGCAATAGTAAAAGCACCCATACGCGCATGCGTGACTGTTTGTGGTATAGGAATCTAAAAATAGAACACGAAAACTGATTTGCAAATCGTGAGAGGAGAAGAGCAAGCAGCCGCGTGTTCTATTCATTGGTTCCTTCCCTTTGTCCTTCTTTCCCTTTGTCATTCCTTCCCACCCTTATTTTCTGAAACAAAGCAAACCAAAGCAATAGGAAACAAGTAAAAGCGTTATCTTCGGCTTGGTCGAAGCTCATATACTCTACACCCGCATCAGTCGAAATAATAAAAAGTGAGCGGGCGGGTGACACTTACTTTCTTTTTATTTACAAGGAGTAAATTTTTATCTATTAACTCCCTACCTAATAGGCTGACCATGCCCATTTTTTAGAGTATATTTTAGCCTAAGACGGTAGATTAAGAAATAAAATTTTAGCTTAAAATTCCCTCTACAAGATAAGAAATTGGACGGACAGGGCTAAATCGACTCAGAAGGTGATTCTGAGCTGGAATATATATACTTGTCTATACCTGACGCGCCTCCTTTAATGCGTTATAAACGAAGGAACAAAGTCAATATATCCTCATCCCTTCGGGTGTAGGGTATAAATATCAACCTTAATATGGTAGATAGCATGTCGCACTG
Source organism: Conops quadrifasciatus (assembly GCA_949752815.1). Lineage (NCBI taxonomy): Eukaryota > Metazoa > Arthropoda > Insecta > Diptera > Conopidae > Conops > Conops quadrifasciatus. Next base: position 21,160,550 of record OX457077.1, on the reverse strand, counting down.
TAAAAATTACACCACATTTACCTTGCAGCGCTGCATTGAGAGCGGCAGAGCTATGAGTGATTTATGCTAATAATGGCGCATATAATGTTGTTGCTGTTTGAGTCATAATATCTCTTTACTATCTTTACTCGTTGCCGCAACTTCGTTCGCGTGGAATAGTGCTCATTCTAACTTAGTTTGATTGAATGATTTACATACATATGTACACATCATAGTCGTTCGCTTGCATTCATACTCGTACATATGATATACACGACACTTTTTAATTTAGATAGGAGAGGCCCGTTAATGCAACCCGTCAATGCAACCCTACATTGACAACTCGAGGGCCCAAGAGATACTTCTTGCTTGTTTGTGTCTTATCACGATATAAATTAATTTTTTATTGACATCTATTCTGTCCAGCACAATGTTTACATAATTTAAAATTGAGATTCAATTCCCCTACTCTCCTTCATCTCCTATTTAGAGGTAGACCTTTTATATTATGGGTACCCTATGTCCCTCGTCAGGATTCCAGCTATCTCCACACCAAATTTCCCTTAAATCGGTGTAGCGGTTTAGCCGTGAAAAGGTGACAGAGAGACAAGCTTACTTTCGCATTTATAATATGAGTATTAGTACACTCAGAAAAAAACGTCCCATTAAATCGTTAATAGTACGCTTATTGATTTTATAGTACAAGAAATAATAGGATTTTCCCATTAAAACAAAAATTTTCTATTAAAATTAATAGTTTTTGAAAATTGAGGTATTATTATTTCAATGAGACGCATACTATTATTTGTTCAATATAACGAAGATTTATTTTTACTAGAAATACTTTAACCTTAATAGAACAAAGGCAGTCCGTAGCCTAGAGGATGTGTGCTTGCTTTGGAATACAAAGAGTAAAGGAGCAGAGGTTCGAATCCCGGCGACGCCATGAAAAAATTATGGATAAAATTTTGAAATACGAACTAAATTAAAAATCATAGATAATTAAATTTAAATTATAATGTGTGTGGATCAGTAATGATGATCAAATCAACATTAATAATATAAGCAAATAAATTAAATAAAAAAAAAAATTTTACCAAACCGGGAATTGAACCTGCAATTGTGAAGCCCGCAAGTCGCCACTCTATGCTCCTGCCTATGCCCTCTACATTTTGTGTATGAAATTTTACTAACATATAACATACGTTAGGCATTTTGAGAGCTATTATGTGACATACTTTTATTTTAAAATGAGATACTATTAATTTAATGGTACAAAATCAGTATTAATACAATAGTTAAAAAACTATACTTTCAATGTCGCTAAGCAAATTGACAGAAAACAGTAGTAAATACTATTAAAAAACTATTGATTTAATTAACTACTAATTTAAAATAGATCTTCAAATTATAAAAACAAAAACAAAACAAACCAAGGACGATAAGGAGACGGAACGGATGGTGACGGACAGCGAAGCGAACAGCGACAGACCTGACACCGACCGGGCTGATGACGGTGGCGTTGCATCTAGCGACAAGCACCGGCGCCAGCGTACTTTGAGTGGGTCATCCGATGAGGATGATTACAGTTCTCAACTAACGGGTCTGACCTTGAGTGAGGCTGGCGATAGTAAGTCTTTGACTCTCCCACAGGCCAGCCAAATGACAATGATAGACCTGGCGTCTGAAACTGCATTGTTGGAGGATGCTCCACTCAGCAGCACTCGGACGAAAGGAGGTCGGTCAAAGGGGGATCGGAAGCGGCGGGCTTATAGAAGGGCGAAAGGTTCCTTACGGAAACTTGTCGACATCGATCCCTCTGCACTGACAGAGAAACAGAAAAACCTGATGAGACAGAACAGAAAAACAGTAGCAAGGTTCGAAAGGGCCAGCACTACCACCTCTCAGGTTGCGGAGAAAATACTGCCGGAACGCGGTGCAATAAGTACCGGTGACCTCCAACCGACGCCCTCAAAAGGGGCACTGGTAGAAGGTCCGTCTCCAGCAGTTAAGGCGTTAAAGGCCGCTGAAGTGGATCGGAGCCTGCAACCCTCTACTAGTAGAGCGCCAAAGCGGGAACGGTGTGAGGATAGCCGAGAGGGCCTTGGCAGAAATTTCCAAAATGCGCCTCGACATTTACCCGGTGTTCCATAAATCAGGTTCTTCTTCATTGCAATTGATGTTGCATCCCTGCCAGACCAACGGCGAGTGACGTCGATGGGATACCGCAATGTGGCCTTACAGAGACTTCTATAAGTTTTTTGCATATGAAGTTTGTGTCACGCCATATAGCGGAGTTTCATCGACGTCACTTATATGGGAGTGTGAGCAGGACGGTACGACCTGCAGTGCAGAGAAGTGAATAGTACAGGTTGGGTTGTAAAAAAAAACGCATGTACAGTTGGCGAAAAACAATGGAGTGCAGTGGTCGGTGCTAAAGATAGGCAGATTTTGATTAACGAAAAGTTATTCACTAACTAAAATAGATTGAATATGTATATTTAAACCATTCTACCAAACGAAATATTTGCAAAGGCCAAAACGAGTTTGGGCCAAATATAAGAGTTTCGCGCTTTATAATGCTCAACTTTATATATACATAAATAATCACACATGTATATATGTATATACATCGTACTTAGAAATTGCGCTCTGGCTTGTGAACTCTCAGTGAAAAAGTTTTATTCAAAACGCAAGAAAACGAAATGCATTTTTATTGTTTCAAATCGAGCTGACTTTGTAGTTGAAGGCGAAAAGCTGAAAATAAGTAAACAGCACGTTTCTGAATAAACAAAATGTCTACGTTAAATTGTTAAGAATTCTGAAAATTATACAACAACAAAAAAAAATCCATGCTATAAACTTGAAGAAGACAAATAACATATAACATCGGAAATATACATATACGAACTTTACATTTTGGTTACAACTCATCGGCCGAAACGTCAACCACATACGATAATAAATACTATCATATATTAGAAGAAGTTTTGGAAACACGGAACTTGCTCCATCGCTTCTATAGATTAAAGAATCTATATTTTTTTTTTTAAATTAAGCTGAATTTGTAGTTGAAAGCGAAAAGAAAAAAATCCATGCCATAAACTGGAAGAAGACAAATAAAATATATCATCGGAAGTTTATATATACGAACTTCACATTTTGGATTCAACTCATCGGCAGAAACGTCAACCATATACGATGTTAAATACCAGAATACAATAGAAAATGTTTTCGAAACACGGAATTTGCTGCATTGCTTCAATGGAATAAAGAATTAGTTATGCAGACGTCTTAGAATACGAATTACCTTTTGTTTCGTTAAGTATTACAATAATTTAATTTTTAAATTTTTTTTGCTCTTTATAAAAAAAAAATGTAACTAAAGACCTCTTTACTTGGATGTTAATTACTCAATTACTATTATTAATATTATTACCTTTTTCTACGATTTCACTAATCGTCCGTCGCGTACGACGAGACAAGACGAGATTTTTCGAAAGGTATTGAATTTAATAATATTGTAACAATTTCATTAAATTTGAGAATTTTCAGGTTATAAATGTAAGTTTCAGGACTAGCCGACACGGACGTAGAGTTCTTCGCCCTGGTGACAAGGTAAATACATATCTTGATATTAAAAAAAAAATATATACAAGTAAGAGCGTTAACTTCGGCCTGGCCGAACCTCACATACCCTACACCCGTATCTGTCGAAGTGACGATAAAAAGTAGGTGGGTGACGCCCACTTTCATTTCATTTACATATAGTAAATTTTGACTAACTAACTGTAACTAATTTTTACAGCACCGTTTTTCCCAACAAACACCTCATTATATGGTATGGTATACCGGTGGGCGTGTCACGCCCATTTTATGTGAGATAACTTTTTATTTTATTATTATTTTTATACCCCTCACCCGAAGGGATGAGGGTATATTCACTTTGTTCTTCCGTTTGTAACGCATTAAAGGAGGCGTGGCAGGTATAGAAAAGTATATATATTCTGGTTTAGAATCACCTCCTGATTCGATTTAGCCATGTCCGTCCGTCTGTCTGTCTGTCTGTCCGTCTGTGGAAATCACGATTACAGGAGAACGAATAGAGGTATCATGAATAGAGGTCATGAAATTTGGCACGAATATTCTTTGTTATCCTACGCTGTTTGGTATTGAAAATGGGGAAAATCGGACTAGTGCCACGCCGACTTTTTAAAGGAAAATATGCATCCGTGCTTTTAGCTCAGTTTCTCAGCTTGTAGACTAAATTTTCAACTAAAATTTTATTTCCGAGTCCACCGTCTTAGACTAAAATATATTCTGAAAAATGGGCGTGACACGCCCACTTATATACTATACCATAAATTGAGGTGTTTTGTAGGAAAAGCGGTGTTGTAGATGAGTTAATAGATTAAAAAATTTTCTCCCTGTAAATTTAATTTAAAAGTAGGTGTCACCCGCCCACTTTTTATCACTTCGACAGATGCGGGTGTAGGGTATATGAGCTTCGGCCAGGCCGAAGATAACGCTCTTACTTGTTTAGAATATTTTAGGAGAAGAGAAGAGAATGCGAGAATCGTGGCAAATCTCAAGACTATATCTCCATTTGTTCTTCTCTTACCGTGATTTTTGTCACCAGTGGGCATACCCATTTTTGGGAGTGTATTTAAGTTTGACATCAGGGACTCGGGAATGAAATTTTAGCTTTAAACTCGCTCTACAAGCTGAGAAATTGAGCTAAAAGCAAGGGACAATTCATATTTTCTATAAAAAGTAGGCGTGGCACTGGACAGATTTTCTCCATCTTCAATACCAAACAGCCTATGGTGACAAGGAATATTCGTACCGAATTTTATGGCGTTACCTCTATTCGTTCTCCCGTAATCGTGATTTCTACAGACAGACAGACAGACGGACGGACATGGCTAAATCGACTCAGGAGGTGATTCTGAGCCAGAATATATATACTTTTCTATACCTGCCACGCCTCCTTTAATGCGTTACAAACGGAAGAACAAAGTGAATATACCCTCATCCCTTCGGGTGTAGGGTATAATAAAGGAAAATTTTTTTAAAATGGAATGAAATTCAAAAATTTTTTTTTAAAGTTGATATACATATACACAACTACAAAATAAACAATAAGACATTTTTAAACGAAATGTAATTGAAATTACATTTTTTTTATATTTGATATACATACTTATATACTCCACTACAAAATAAACAATAAGAAAGCATTAAATGAAATGAAATTGACATTGAATTTTTAATGGTAAAATTAGATCATGGGTAATATCCTGAAAATGAGATAAAAATCCTAGGTAACCGGTTCTAGTCCAGCACAGGCTGACATATTTTAGGCTGATGCACAAAATAAAAAAAAAAAGCACCAGCAAGGTAGGGTGGGCAGAGAGAAAAGGAGGGAACAGCATCTAATCCATCTCCGTCTCCATCTCCGTCTCCATCTCCATCTCCATCTCCGCGCACGAGTCCGTTAAACGTAGTCTGTCCGAACGTTTACTTCTTCCAATAACAAACATACGTAAGTCTCGGTATTTAAAATTTTTTTGTAACGTGGTGGAGAGGATGCTGGTTGGGGATCTGGACACCCCATACCCTGAGAAGAGCCGGATCGAGCAGCCTTAGCCACACCATAATCATCGACGGCACCTGTTCGTTACAACGGTCCATGGAAGAAGGCCAAAAGAACACAGCGAAGAAAATTAGACCGTCAGCTAGCTTCAAATCCGAAGCTGAATTGCAAGTAGCCATTGTCGACAGATCAGACCCCGACGGTAAGATCATGCCGGCGAACTGGCTGCTGGTGGAGGCGAAGCTACTGGCGGAAATGATGAAAGACGAGTGGTCGGCGGAAGAGGTGGATTTCGACGGGGCCGATTGGCAAAAGGGAGTCAAGGTTGTTGGCTGCGGTAATAAGAAGTCCTTGGACTTTCTGACTACCGTTATCAATGGCCTGGGCGAGTTTTGGCCCAACGCGAAAGTCGAGGACCTCCCTCGATCTGCCCTCCCGCTCCGTCCGGTAATCTTAGTATGGATTCCCCCTGAAGTTCCGGAATCGGGGGCGTCAATACTGAGATCAATTTCGAAACAAAACCCTACGCTAGAAGCACACATATGGGAGCTGGTCTCATCCAAGGTGGCAAAAAATGGTACAGGGAGGAATTATTGGTTCATGGTGAGGCCAGAGACCATAGATAAGATCAGGGAATTGAAGCGAGTAATCCGCTTCGGATTGGGCACCGTAAACGTCTGACTCCCGGAGGATGGGGACCGGGCAGGTAGTGGAGATGCGCCGCATGCGGGTGGTACAGATTAACTTGCATCACTGCAAAGCGGCCTCCGACGACCTGCTGGTTGTTATGACCAGAGATGACATTGATGTGGCTCTAATCCAAGAACCTTGGTTGGTGGGGGGGAAGGTTGCAGGACTAGGGTCACATGCATATCGTCTTTTGGTACCGGAGGCTTTTGGAAAGGTTAGGACCTGTATATTGGTAAAGAACAACATTAATGTTTTTCTTTTTCCTCCATGCAGCACAGCGGACCAGACAGTAGTGGTATGCGAGCAGGAAGGATCAATCCTGCTCACATTTGCATACCTTCCATATGAGGAAATTGAGCCCCCACCGCAAACGCTCCGTTCACTAACGACTTTTGCCAGCAACAACAAATTGGTTGGTGATCGGTTGCGAAGCAAATGGTCATCACATCCAGTGGGGTAGTAGTGATATTAATGCGAGAGGTGAGTTGTAATAAATCAAGAGGACAATTTTCTTTTAGGTGCGCCAGCAGGCGTGTTTCATACCTCAGTTACAAAATTTAATGAAATTTAAAAAAAAAAAAATTACTTATACGAGGAAAAAAAAAATATTCTCCTTTTGCCTTCCTCCTTGTTCCGAATCCATCTCAATAATTCATCTCTGAATGATACCGCATCTTTGCACATCCAAGCCCTCCCTGTTCCCACACCTAAACCTTTAATGTATCATGGAAAAATCAAATCGTTAATTATAATTAAATTTTCTTTAATTTTCTTTCAGAAATTTTTTTTTTGTTTAAAAAAAATAGTATTTTATAAGTAATTGTACATAGAATCGTCGTTATAATCGTACATAGAAGTTACCAATCAATATTTGCGAAAGTTAAGAATTAATTTAAATTAAATTCAAGTCCGGACAATTTCACAAAACTTAAACGTGTTTTAGTATTTTACTATTTTTTATAAATTTGGTTTTTTATGTACTCCCTTACCTTGCACTCCTTCCGCCGACTGTGCACAACCAATAGGAAACTGCAAGCTGAAATAAAATTGAAAATTTTCCTCCTTATTTCCTCTGCATTTATTGTGAACTACATATGTATGTCCACATTAAGAACATTAAAAAAAGTAATAAAACTGTAGGATTTAATCACTAATATTCTAGTTTTAAATTCTTTGAACAAGATTAAATTCTTGATGATAATAAGCTTGATGATTTAATGAATTCAAGCGAAATTAAAATTATGTGTGACGTTAATTGTGACAAAATCAAATACAGTGGAACCTCGGTATACGTCTGCTTTGAAATACGTCGAATTCAGAATACGTCCTGTTTTGACGAATAAATATACGACTTTGTTTTGGTATACGACTAAATTTATGCGGAAATTTTTTTTTCATATGCACCATCTATGAAAGAGTAGCACTATGACATTTTTGACTATGAATTGGGAGAGATTTGTTTTGCTTCTACAGGTCACATATGTGAAAAGCAAAAGACCAAAACAACTGTTTTTGACGACGACGACAAAATTGAGCATGTGAGCTTTTTTTTAAAATAATGAATTCTAATAAGGAAAATGAAAAGAAACAGAAAACTAAAAATATTACTAGAATCACAATAGAATTCAAACAAGAGATTGTTGAGAAATATGAAGGTGGCATGCGTATTCGATGCTACAATGTTACACTTTAGAGAAATCCTGAGGAGAAGACAAACACAGAGTTCTTTGAAAAGATTTTTTAATAAAATTTAAACGCTCTTTAAATAATACATGTAACACAATATAACTTTAAAAATAAAATGTATTTTTTATTAATGTGCTTAAGAAGAATTTTTTCTAACATGAGAACGTATTAATCATTTTTACATTACTTCTTATGGGAAAGGTTGGTTTGGTATACGTCCTATTCGGTATAAGTCCAAACATTCGGAACGGATTAATGTCGTATACCGAGGTTCCACTGTAATGACGTAAAAGAGGTTCAAAAATTAACGAATTGACAAAAATGATGACGACGACCGTGATGGCAGCGTTAAGGATATGATTCTCGCTGATGGGATTGGTCAACCATCAACTGAAAATACGGCAGATCTTCTGTGCAATGAGATAAATATATCCGTCTGTTGATGCATATATCAAGTGGTCTTTTGGGCAAATCAGAAGGACTTGCGTAACTCGAAGGTTACCGATGTTTTAGCTAATACTCGTCTTCGTTATTATTGAAACTTTGTTTTTGTTTTTTTTTTGCTTTCTGATTTTACTTTTATTTTATTGTAATTTTATTTTCAATTTGTTCTGTAAGGTTTCTTTCGTTGCTTTCGTTGATTTCAATCTGATCCTTAAAAATTTGCCAATCACATTTATTTACTATCTAGCAATTTGTTTTAATTTTGCTAATTTATCGGTATGTGGGGTTTTTTATACCTTTTGTATTCACAGCAAGAGCAAAACTTATTCGTTGCTCAACGCTTGTAGCTTAATAATGATGATGATGGATGATTGGTAATTTGCAAACACCAAAGCAAATGCACCAAATTTTAAATCTCAGTTCGTCGGTTTGTGCAGAGTTTTTATAATTTACCACAAATTTTTTAAAATTGCTCAAATTTTTTTGTATTAATTATATCGCAGTCCAAATATCAATCTATTTTTATACCCTACACCCGAAGGAATGAGGGTATATTCACTTTGTTCTTCCGTTTGTAACGCATTAAAGGAGGCGTGGCAGGTATAGAAAAGTAAATATATTCTTGCTCAGAATCACCTCCTGATTCGATTTAGCCATGTCCGTCCATCTGTCTGTCTGTCTGTCTGTCCGTCTGTGAAAATCACGATTACAGGAGAACGAATAGAGGTATCGTCATGAAATTTGGCATGAATATTCTTTGTTATCCTACGCTATTTGGTATTAAAATCGGAAAAATCGGACCAGTTCCACGCCTACTTTTTATTGAAAATATGCACTCATCCGTGCTTTTAGCTCAATTTCTTGGCTTGTAGACCGAATTTTCAGGTAAAATTTTATTTCCGAGCTCACCATTCTAGACTAAAATATATTCTCAAAAATGGGCGTGACACGCCCACTTATATACTATACCATATAATAAGGTGTTTGGTAGGAAAAACGGGGTTGTAAATGAGTTAATATATCATAATTTGCTCCCTGTAAATTTTAAAAAGCCCACTTTTTATCACTTCTACAGATGCGGGTGTAGGGTATATGAGCTTCGGCCAGGCCGAAGATAACGCTCTTACTTGTTTTTTTTTCAGAGCTTCTTTTAAGGTTAATTTCTTGAAATTGCTCTCAGTTCAGGTTTTTACTGTTTGAGCAGATATTCAGATATACGTTTGTTGTGGTTTTCCTTAGAAGTTTTATATTGTTTTTATAATTTTTTTGTCGAAAAAAACTGAAAATTTTTTTTTTAAAACCTTCGCTTTTCTCATGGATTAACTTCCTCCGACGAACTCAAACCACTGACTCCGTTTTTTTTGTTCTCACCAGTAATTGATTTTTTTATTAAAGATTTTTCTCATTAATTACTAAGCTTTATTAACTGAAAACATTTTCAAAATTTCTAATATTCATTAACTATGAGGAATTTTTAAAATTCTGTCTTTGTTGTTATAAAGCGGCTGAAGATGGGCGGCTCCTCGACCTAATGATAACACCGACAAACCTTTCAATCGTTCTCTTCACATCTAAGTTGGCCCAAGATTTTATATTGTTGTTGCTAAAGTTATTTATTTTATATTTATATATAACTGGGTTGCGATTGATAGTTTGCCGAGGTATTGTTTTGTTGAATTTTTGTTGTTGTTGCTTCTTGTGCTTTTCACCTGATTTATACTGATAAGATTTTCCGCATGCTGAAAGACGCAGGAAAAATGCGTCTCAATTTTCAGCAATTAAATTTTAATGCAGTATAGTTTTAGAAAACTCTCAACTTATCTTATAAATTTTTAAATTTATTCATTCTTTTAAGCAAAATACCAATATATACATAACGCGCACACAATTTATTTCCTTGGTCGCTTCTAGAGTAAGACTTTTTTGCTGAATGCTGTAATATTTTTTAACAATTTAAGCACTTTTAGACAATTATCAGGATGATTTAGTCCATGAATTTATTATTGTATTGTTTTTGTATTTTATGAATGCATAAAACTAAACTATCATCAGAAAGAAACTCCATTTTTTTGTATCCGCAATTATCTGTTTTCTTGGTTTTCAAGAGAGCTCCAGAGAGACGTAATGAAGATAAGCAAAAATAAACTAAACGCGTTCGAATAGAAAACTTTTTGAAGAAACATCAAAAAAAAGCAACACTTTTTCTCCTTTTGTATCCTTGTCGTAGTTAATTCCTCTCTTTAGTGGAGTATGATGAGAAAATTGTCTTGTTGTTTGCTTTTTTGCTAAAGTTTTTTAATCCTGTGTCTTCTGCTCAAACTACACTCAGTACACATACAATCTCTACACAGTCCAAACAATTGAATTCTTTTTAAATCTTTCTTCAACAACAACCGAATAACCACGATGACGACAGTCTAACGTCCGTTTCAAACACAGACTCTCCTCTCCCACTATCGACAAAGCAGATTCACAAATACTGTGTACTCCAATATGAGTCAATATATGAGACGCAATTTAGCAAAACTGTTTTAATTCAATTGTACACAATTCTTCTGGAAAGTATTATTTCCTTTCTATATTAAAAATTCTATCTACTTCGAACTTCATTGCTTTCAAAGAGTACTAATATAATTTTTACATCAAAAATCTCAGCGACAGAAAAGAAACTCGAACCAAACTCTACGACTTTGTTTCACAGACTCCCTTTTTTTTCTCGCGTAGAATGAATATCTGTATTGCAAACTTTCGAATTAGCCCAGGTGCGAAAAAATCAAAGTAGGCGGAGAATGAGAATCTTGCAAATTTTTAGAATCAGCCCAGGTGCAAAAAAATCAAAGTAGGCCGCCTACTTGGAAAATGTTTACGAAAATTTGACAGTAGTCTTCAGAAAGTACTATACCGCGGTACAGAGTCAATCGTGAATTTTATTCTTATGTCCGATCTAGTAATTTGCAATGTAGGTAGGACTCCCACTTTTTTTAATAGAGCTAGGTCGGAAGTCATAGACTTAACCCTTTCGAATTCTTCTGATTTTATTGTAAGAGATTGGAGAGTATCCACAGAATGTTCCTTTTCACATAATTTTAGGATATTCTTTTCGATTAAATTTGGGAAACCCAAGAACGAACCTTTTAGGAACCTTAAAAAGACAGACTGGGACAGCTTCTCGAATCTGGTTAGTCTCAGGTTATCGAAATGTAACCAGAGAGACAGGGCCGAGAACACTGAAGACCTCGTCACTCTTTTGACGGGTAGTCTGAACAGCGCGTTTAAATCCTCCTGTCCAATCAGCCATCCACGCAGGAAAACCAATGCAGTCTGGTGGAAGAATACCAGGCTTCCTCAAAGCCATCAGTTCAGGACAGTTTTTTTTTATTTTTTTTTTCTATTGTGCTGGGCAGAATAGATGTCAATACTAAATGAATTTATATCGTGATAAGATACAAACAAGCAAGAAGTATTTCTTGGGGCCCTCGAGTTGACAAATTAAAATGTGTTGGGTATATCATATGATGGATGATACCAGAAACTGATTTTAATACGACACCACTCTGCAAGTAACTGGCCGGTCAGTTTTATGTCGATATGTATGCAAGCGAACGACTGTGATGTGTACATACTTTATATCATTAAATCAAACTAAGTTAGAGCAAGCACTATTCCACTCGAACGAAGTTGCAGGCAACTGCTAGTGCTTTATAAACGGAAGAAAAAAAAAATCAAGGACTTCGTACCTTTTCCCTTCGGATGTAGGACATAAAAATTATTCGAAATTTATTATTTAGAAAATTGATAAATTCTCCGATTCAGATACTATTCACATAAATAATTGCACAGAACTATTCTCTAATAGGCCCCATAAACGGTGCGTCTGACTCGCGACTCAATTGTGAACGTGTTGACTCGCGTTTAGCCCACACATAGTCGATTCATTCATTTATTTTAAACTTTCGTAGCGAGAGTTTTTTCATGGATATCGACGTTCTGACGTTCGCTCTTATTTTGGGCAAGGCGAAGGAAAAAGAAAAAATTGAGAAAACGAGAAAATTGAGAAAATTTATGAATTTATGTGAAGTTTCATTTTATTTTTGCTTTGTAAACTTTAAGTAGTTAGATGTGTTTATCATAAAATCAAATTTAATACTTAAAAACGTTGGAAGAATGAAATTACAAGTCATTTATTTAAGGTACTAAACCCATAGTTGACCGAATTTGTTTAAATTAAATCAAAAAACATACAGTATACAGAAGGTGCGTCTCATATAAGCAAAGTTTTAGCTTACGGCTTCCAATATCAGTACTAGAGCTGTGCACAAGCCGTTTTAAAACCACTTTCAAAACACACAACGTTTTAGCAGTAAAAATTGATAAAACATTTCAGATTTGCACTCATAGCCTTTATTACTTGTGCTCTGCTGGAAACAAAAACAAAATTGTCTGTCGAAAATGACACAGCAGTTTTAATGCCACTTATTGCTAAATAGATATAAGAGAGGATACACACACGAAATGCACATACATTTAAATACATACATAAGTTGAGCCGTCTCCTAGACTTTTAGTTAGAAAAAAAGCATATCGTGCCTCTCCCTTTTTTTTCGTCGTTTTTCTCGAAAATGTGGCAGAACATTTTTTCATTGTTTTCAATCGTTGTTCGGGACCACAATTTGTGGACCATTTACAACAAAAACAAAGTAAGAAAAAGACGATAATTGCATGAAAAAATAGATAAGTATGGTTTTTGAGTTTGAGCGGAGGGAAAGAGGGGAAGTTTTTTCTTTTTAATTTGGGAATGCTCTTCAGACGCTTATACGGCGGTCTGTTGCCTGTAATGGTACGACGGCGAAAGCTTATCTAAAAAACAAATGCCTTTGGAGTTAGCTGAGGGACACAGGAAGAGTTTTTCTTCTTAATTTCTTGATTAGTTTTCAGATTGTCTTTCATTCCTTTGGAGTTTGAGCGGAGGGAAAGAGGGAAGAGTTGTTTGCGTTTCTTTCGTTCCTTTGGAGTTTAAGCGGAGGGAACGAGATAGAAATGCATCAACATTAAAACAGCAACTGCAAATTTTCGAACAAGCAGTAAAAATTAATGTCGGTCGGGTAAAGGCACCACAGTTTTGTTGTTTATTGCGATTTTTATACGGCAGTCACAAAACAGCAGTCGTGCTGATTTGTGCCTAGCTGTGTTGAAAACGGCTTGTGCACAGCACTAATCAGTACCCAAGCTTCAATTTCTATGGCGGCTTTCTAGCAATATTCGTTTCGCTACTAGAGGGCTGCATGGGATGTCCCGAACACGCGAATACAGTAGAATACAGTAATGCGGTACAGCACATTTCGAATAAAAATTATATCCTTAACTCAAAAATTCTGGGCGTTTACTAGATTCGGATGAGAACGTATCTCTAGTCGGTTTTGTATGAAAGAGGTTAGTGTTGAACCCAAAGAAAAAAAGTTGAACCCAAATAACATAACAAAAGGGAAGCTACACAATTCTGAGACAATGTCCCCATGGAGGAAAAAAGCATTGAGAACAAAAACTAACAAACTTAATGAGGTAGCCCTCACTGTCGCAGCAACGCAGGCAGCAGACCGCTATAGAAAAACAAAAAACGTTTGTCGTAATTTTCAATTTTTTCAAGAACTATATGAAATAGATCCGTTCTGTTTGAAACATTTTTGTAGAATTTATTGGAGAACTATAAAGTCAGAAAAAAAGTAAGTATACTTTCATGTAATTTTTTAAAAAAAACAATTAAAAAAATTGCGATCAACAATTTTTTTTCGAAATTTGTGTTGAAAATTTCAAATTTGACAATTAATTTTCTCAAAAACTATTTCACCTAGAAGTCTAATTTTAGATGTATTATAAAGGTTGGATCCTGTTTTTAAAAACAGGAAACAGGAATGATATAAGTGATCCCGTCGTTATTTTTTGAGATTTTTTTTTTACGATTTTTAGAACCCCTCCTGCGCCTGAATTGATGAAAATTACCCCTCCCCCTAATTCGACTTTTTCCTTGTATCGACTCAACCTACACGTCCTCAACTTTTGATGCATCTTATAAGGAGTGCCCTGGATATATGTCAATACATGCCGACTTTTATTAAGATTGATTTTAGTCGCATCGGGATAACACCGCCGATAATCTTCTATTACTTGCAAAATGAATGTTTATTATTTTTTTGAACTCTCAGCGAGAACTAAAGTACAAACACTTGCTGTTGTCAATGGCAGTGAGTGTAGTTAAAGTTATGGTACACTTGTGCCGTGGTTAAATTTTTGAACTTTACCTTAAATGCGCCACGGGTTCCCGTTATCCGATTTCGCTGAAAATTGATACGTATAATTTTTTTCATTACGTGTCATTATTTAAAAGGGTGGGACCAGAAAAATTTGGAAATTCAAAAATAAGGTTCAGCCTAATGGACAGCCTAATGGACCCTAAGTATTTATTCTTAGAGGGAACAGTTTTTTGACATCTTCGAACATCTCTCCCATTAATAACTTTTTTTTAACTTTTTTTAATTTTTAACTTTGAAGTATTTAAAAAAAAAATACCGGTGAAACTAGTGTCACTTGTATCTACTTGCCTACCCAGATAGACAAGCATGATAATCACAACATGATATCTCAATTTTTCCTACAAAATGAAATCATTTTGATAGCAAAATATGTTCTCAGCTCATTTGTCACAGACGCAGCATATTTAAAGACATATAGACATCAATATGAGGTATTTTAATGCGTGATATGTTTCAATCACCTAAAACTCACGTTGATATCAAGGAATGATATTACACGAAAATATATCCACGTGAAATACATTTTTTTTACTTACATATACGTTCGGCATTTTGACAGGTTCAAAATTAATTTTCGAAAAAAAATTAAAACATTTCATGTAGATCATATTGTACACATATTGCCTACATTTAATGTCATCACAATACGTAGCATACGTGATATCATCATGATGCAAATGTGTCTATCTGGGTACATCATTATGGGGAACTTCTACCTCCTTTGCACCTACATATATGTATGTAATTGAAGCCATTTTTTACCACAACTTGGATTTTCATTATTTTCCGTGAAAAGAAAGAAACCAAGAGAACTTGCTTTCGGGAAGACTCAACACATGCACCCATAGAGTCTCCGCAGAACCAAACTTTGCAACGTCTACAGCAGGGTTCGGAACCTATCGCTCAAAAGAACAGAACTATTTACATATATCCCTCTCAAAAAAAACTATCCCAAAAGATGAAAATGTTCTTTAACTCATGAGCGATATTTATTTTTTTGAACGTGGATGAAAAAATAAATATTACTCACGTTATAAATAATTGTCATCTTAAATAATAAATAACGATCAGGATGAAAAAATTCTCATCTTCGCAACGTTTCGATCGGAGAAGATGAAAAAACTTTGTTTTTGGGCAAATAACGAACGCGAGGAATAAAAAAACTTCGGGTTTTGGCGAATAGCGATCACAAGACATGAAAAGACGGGTCGCGTACAAAACAATCGTTGGTGATGGATTCGCAGGCAAAATTTTGATCTATAAACATGAAAATAAGATTTGTAGGTGAGCCGAAAATGAGCCAAAGAAGAGTAAAAAAAGGAGCGGAAAAATCGTAGGCCGGCGGTTTCTGTTCGTTTGCTTTGTTGCTGGTGCCATTGAATAGCTGGAAAGAAGAGTTTTTCTGTGTGTTTTGTAAGAATTTGTTTTTGCTGCGTTTTGTAAAGGATGACTATAAGTAACTTGTGCATAATGTGCAGTAAACGAAAAAGCATAAAAAAATTAATAACTTATAAAAGGAATAGTTATTTATTAATTTTAATTATGATTATTTTAAAGGTTTTTCATATTATAAAATTCTGCATTATATATATTTCTATTCTAAAATTTTACTAGAAATTATTGGAACTTATTAGTTAAGCATTCGTTGAAAGTATTTGTGGTTCGGTTGCAAGCACTAATTCTGTCGCATTACATATAATTGCCGATTTAATTATCAACGGACACTTGGAACAATTGTATTATATTTAATTCTTCTGGAAAACAATTGAACAATTTTTTCTGTATCTTCAGAGCTTCCACATTTCTTTATAAAATATGCTGGCCCTCACTTCTGGCCCTCAAATAATCGTTTTTTTATAAAATGTAATTACTGTACGTTGAGAAGTTTTCAAGGCCAATTTCCGATTTTTTTCTCTTCTTCTTATGCTTGTATGCTTACCTGCAAAATTTATTGCATATGTTCATTCTGTTCTGGGACAATGGATTAACATTATTTAATAATTATTTTTGTTGCTCTATTTTTTACTCTAAAAATTGAAAGGGTATGAAGGTATTGGTATTGAAAGGGTAAAATATATGAGAGTTTCATATATAAGAATGACTTTAAAAAATGTATCATTCCAGGCTTTTGCGATTTCCCTTTGGCTCTTGACGCAAGAATCTGATCTACATACAATTGAAAATTTCTGAACTACAAATGGAATTTCTGAACTACAATTAAAAATTTCTGAACTACGAATGGAATATCTGAACTACAAATGAAAAATTCTGAACTACAAATGGAATATCTGAACTACAAATGAAAAATTCTGAACTACAATTGAAAAAGGTGTAGAAAATATAAGGATCGCGAGCAAATGTCTAAATATATTTTAGACGCTTGCTCGCATATTTACGAGTACATATGTACATATTTACATATGTACATTAGGCTGGTCCTTATTTTTCAAGTTCCGATTTTTTTTGGTCTTACCCTTCTAAATTGTGACACGTAATGAAAAAATTATACGTACCAATTTTCAGCGATATCGAATAACGGGAACCCGTGCCGCATTTAAGGCAAAGTTTAAAAATTTTACCACGGCACAAGTGTACCATAACTTTAACTACACTCACTGCCATTGACAACAGCAAGTGTTTGTACTTTAGTTCTCGCTGAGAGTTCAAAAAAATAATAAACATTCATTTTGCAAGTAATAGAAGATTATCGGCGGTGTTATCCCGATGCAAGTAAAATCAACCTTAATAAAAGTATTGACATACATATATCCAGGGCGTTCAGTATAAGATGCATCAAAAGTTTAGGACATGTAGGTTAAGTCGAGACAAGGAAAAAGTCGTATTAGGGGAGGAGCAATTTGCCCCAATTCATGCGCAGGAAAGGTTTTTCTAAAAACAAGACTTCAAATCATGAAAAAAGCCTCAAAAATAACGGAAACACTTATACTATTGCTGTTTTCTGTTTTTAGAAATCAAATATCCAACCTTTAAAATACTTTTAATATTAGACTTCTAGGTCAAATAGTTTTTAAGAAAATTAATGTAAAATTTGAAATTTTTAAACGAAATTTCGAAAAATAAATTCTGGTCGCAATTTTTTAGAAAAAGTTACATGAATAACTATACTTTTTTTTCTGATTCCGTAGTTTTCTGATAAATTCTACAAAAAATATTTCAAACAGAACGGATCTATATCTTATATGTAGTTCTTGAGAAAATTTAAAATTACCACATATACTTCCCTCCCAAAAAAAACTTTTTACAGGTGTACGCAGTTTCCTGCGGCACGACTTGCCGATATCCGATCTCGCTGAAAGTTTGAATATACAGTATTCTTATCACATGTAAAAATTTGGGAGGGTAAGAAAAAAAAAAAGCTCACAAAATTTGTTTACCCTTATATGTAGCTAAAGACTGTACATACCTGTACTGTTCAAGACCATACATTGAACATGAATTGAACATAAACATGAACATTGAATTGAACTTGAAAATGTTCAAAAACATACACACATACTACATACGCGTACGAATTTAAAGAAACGAAAAACAAGTTGCCTTCGCTGCCAGCAGCAGACGCTACAAGGTCTGCTTGGGATCCGCCGTGGGATCTGCTGACCACGCGTCATTCTTTCTATGTGAACTTTTGAATTCTAATTGTATGCAATTGTATTTCCATTAATTGTATATGTGTTGTATGTAGCAATAATGTATATAAAACCAAAATTTGAACAATAAAGAGTTAGTTAGCCATCAACCATCAGCTAATAATCTTCTTTTTCGGGTTTCTTCAAGTTCAAGTTCAAGTACTTGTTGCAAAACAAGACTATCTAGCCGCAACAAGTTCAAGTGCTTGTTGCAAAATCAAAATTCTCTTGAAATTCTCTCAAAAACAAATTGAGAAATAAACATTGGTGACCCCGACGTGATGGAGACATCCAGCGCAATGACGACTCTGGTAGTCGCTCAACAGAACACAGGAAAAGAGATCCAGCGAATTATCCGCAATTACAAAAAGGATTTTGCGGAAAGGAAAACATCAGCTAAGTATTTTGAAGAGCGCATTAATCAATTGAGGGACACATGGGCACAATTCGATCTCAAGGATACTGAGATCCGTTCCCAATCGGATCTGGATTTGACCCATGAGTACTTCACCACAGACTACTACAACAACATGAAGACAGTAGTGGACCAGCACACTGAGTTGCTTCAACAGGAACTGGATACATTGCAGAAATCCTAATCCATAAATCAAGGAAAAGCTGCCGAAGTATACCCGAGATCATCAGACAACTCAGCCAGCACGAGCACCAAGGCGGCCAAAGGTGCCTCTGTCATGCCTATCATCCGCAAGCAAAGGGCGATGATGGCGTCACTCGAGAGGTTACTCAATGGTAGAGCACGAGAAAATTCACCAGCACAATGTCTCGTAGCGATGGAAAAACTATGGGACAACATCGAAGCAGCTAATTTTACTCTGTGGGAGCTCCATGACGACCCTCAATCAGAAGGATATGATATGGCAGCCTACATCCAATTAGAAGAAAGGGTGATTGAACAACGTGGATTGTTGAAACCCTCTGAAGTCATACCAGTAAGCAGCCCGAATCCCGTCAATTCATCGGCATTCCAACTACCAAAAATTGAAATCCCAAAATTTGATGGGGATAACCTGAAATGGCGTCAGTTTCATGATCTGTTCAATGAAATGATCCATCTGTAGCCGCTTCCAAACATTCAAAAGCTATGGTATCTGAAGACCAATTTGACTGGCGAAGCAGAAAAATTGGTCAGGCATTTGACATTGACGGAGGAAAACTATCAAACGGCGTGGGACACATTGAAAGACCGATACAACAACGTGCGTCTTCTCACCACAAGTCTACTCGACAAGCTGTTAGGACAACCAAAGCAAGCGGAGCCATCGATTGCCGCAATAAAGGCATTTCACAACACCAACAAAGAATCGTTAGCTGCCTTAAGCAACCTTGGCATCGCTACTGATTCTTGGGGTCCACTGCTGGTTCACCTTCTCATCAAAAAATTGGACCGAGCAACGCATCTAATCTTCGAGCTAAGATTAGCTCTAATCTTCATCAATACACCAGCTCTTAACTTCACTGGAAGTCCGATTTCAGTCCTTGGAAGCTATTGGCCAGAAGGAAAAGGGCAGGACTTGGACGGCAATGACCACATCCACCAGTCAGCCACCCAAGAAATGCACCATGTGTAAGGATATGGTGCATCCACTGTTCGCGTGCCAACAATTCAAACGGTTGCCCATCAGTGAACGACTGAAGGTCGTAAAGGCAAACAATACATGCTTCAATTGCCTAAAGCAGAATCACACCGCAACTCAATGTGAGTCAAGAAACTGCACAAAATGCAACAAGAAACACAACTCATTGTTGCATATGCCAACAGACAGCAGCAAAAGCTCAACATCCACAAGCACCTTCAATCAGCAATCAAAAAAGACCACGACGACGACGCCATTAACAGTCACATTGACCTCCACAAAACCAAAAAGGGGGTATGTGCTACTCAACACAGCCTGCGTTAAAATCAAGGCAGAAAATGGAAGAATGGTGGAATGTCGAGCCTTGCTGGATTCCGGCTCACAAGTCATTCTAATCACAGAAAAGTTGGCCAACCAGCTTCAAATACGCCAAACAGGGACGTCAGCAACGATTGAAGGAGTCGGCAACAGAAGAAAAGCAATACAAAGACGCGCCAACATAAGTCTAGAATCCAAGAATTCGGCTTTCAACATGCAGTGCGAAGTATTTATTTTACCACAGATCATTTCGAATCAGCCATTCCAGAAAATAGATGTTTCAGCATGGTCTATCCCTTCAACCATAAACTTGGCCGATCCCCGCTTCTACCTTCCAGGCAATATTGATGTACTACTTGGAGCAGAGTATTATCATATGTTTTTTATGGACGAAAAACTCTCACTCGGAGACGGATTCCCAACATTACAAAACAGCGTCTTCGGCTGGACCATTTCTGGAAGGATTGCTGCAGAAAATACAAACTCCATGACATGTGCAATATACACGGAAAAGGAACTGACTAATCAGATTGAAAGATTCTGGACATTGGAAGAAGCGGAAGGAGACAAGTCAACTCTCACAACCACAGAACGACTTTGTGAAAATCATTTTGCGCTTCACACAATCTGTGGCAGTGACGGACGATTTATGGTCAAATTGCCTTTCATCGACCCAGTCTCTAGATTGGGAGACTCCCAACACATGGCAACAAATCGCTTTCTTGCTCTAGAAAAACGTCTGGACAAAGACCAAGAACTGAAGGAAAATTACACAAAGTTCATGACGGAGTATGAAGCGTTGGGTCATATGACCAAAACAAATGTTTTATTATCACCGCGCTATTTTATTCCGCATCATTGCATACATCGCCCCGAAAGCAGTTCAACTAAGTTGAGAGTAGTCTTCGATGCTTCCGCGAGAACATCCACAGGTGTAGCCTTAAATGACATCATGCACACTGGGCCAGTTCTGCAAAGCGACCTATTTACCGTATTGCTCCGCTTCCGACTCCCACGATTTGTCTTTACAGCAGATATTGAAAAAATGTACCGCCAAATTTGGGTACATCCTGACGATCGGCGATATCAGCTCATTGTGTGGAGGAACAATAAAACCGATGAGCTACAGCATTACCAGTTGAACACGGTCACGTATGGCACGAGAGCTGCACCATATCTGGCAATAAAATGTCAACATTAGTTAACATTAGCAGTTAAACACAAGATCATATATCCAAGCGGTGCCAAAGCAATCGAGGAGAACTTTTATGTCGATGATTGTTTGAGTGGCGCTGACAGCCTCACGGTAGCACAAGAAACAAAGACACAACTAATAGAAATTTTACAAACTGCAGGTTGTAAACTACGGAAATGGTGTGCCAATCACCCAAACTTACTGTCAGACATTCCAGAAGAGGATAAAGAAACAAAACTTGATTTTAAGGATAATGTCGAACTTGCAGTAAAAACATTAGGTCTAACATGGCTCCCAAAGGACGACAACTTTTGCATCAAGGTACATCTGAGTCAGCATCCTCGAACAACCAAGAGAACTATAGTGTCTGATGTGGCACGAATTTTTGATCCATTGGGATTCCTGTCCCCAATCGTAGTAAATGCCAAAAAATTAATTCAGGAGTTGTGGCATATCAAACTGTCATGGGACGACGAGTTACCTTCTGCATTGCTTAGCCAGTGGAGATCATTTAGGGACAGCCTGCCAGTGCTCAACGACACTACAATCGGCAGGCACGTATTTAACAACAACACCAAGACGTCCTTCCAACTTCATGGTTTTGCAGACGCGTCAGAGAAGGCATATGGCACAGCAATATATGTCCGATTCACCAATGCAGATAAAACTATTGCAGTACGACTGCTATGCTCCAAATCGCGAGTAGCTCCGGTTAAACAACAAACCCTACCAAGGCTAGAACTGTGCGCGGCCGTCTTATGTGCGCAATTAATGCATCGGGTAGTAGTCGAGTTGAAGTTAGGAGACGTACCCATATTCTTGTGGACGGACTCAGAAATCGTCTTGTCATGGATCAACTCAGCGTCATCATCATTCCACACTTCTGTTGCAAATCGAGTCGCCACAATTCAACGATTAACACTGGCTGAACTATGGCGACACGTCAAATCGGAAGACAATCCAGCTGATTTAATATCGCGAGGGATATCACCACGGCAGTTTAAATCGTGCAATATGTGGTTCTTCGGACCAATCTTCCTCCACAGGAAAACCAACGCATGGTTATCCGAGCAGCCCAGCACTATAACGCTGCAGACAGACAACGAAAGAAAACAAAAGGTTACTGTCCTAAATATTACATCTGATGCTGCAGAGGACATGCTGTACAGGATCAACCATCGAAATTCGTTCAACAGCCTGATCCATATCATCACTTATGTTCAGCGGTTTATTCGCCATGCCAAAACCCCAAACATTAAACGAGCCGACGACCTCATTGCTACCCCTCAAGAGTTAAGGCAAGCGCTGTCAGCAATTGTGCGCATCATGCAACATTCAGAATTTAAAGATGAATTCCAAGCACTAGATAAACGCAGTCCAGTAAGCAAAACTAGTCAACTCAGCAGCCTCAACCCTTTTTTAGATGATGAAGGTATTCTTCGTGTGGGCGGTCGAATTGAATCTTCAACGCTTCCGTACGATGCCAGACATCCAAGGATTCTTCCCTACAACGATCCCTTGGTAAAACTTCTAATGAAGTGGTTCCATTAAGAACAATCTCACTGCGGATCCCAGACGCTTGTAGCTCAAGTTCGGCAACGATTTTGGCCAATCAAAGCAAAAACAATGGCTCGATCAATTGTGCAACATTGTGTTAGATGCACAAAAGATGCACAGACGCAGGACCCTTCTGGATACACTTCAAACTCCGAGGGAAAAGGCCACATAAGGCTTATGTTGCAATATTTTGCTGCTTCAGCACAAAGGCTGTTCATCTTGAGCTAGCAAGCGACCTCACAACTGATGCCTTCCTAGGATGCTTAAAAAGGTTCATTGGGCGACGAGGTCACTGTAGCAATTTATATTGTGACAATGCAACCAATTTCGTTGGAGCGAAAAACAAACTTGAAGAACTTTCCAACACTATTTACTCAGACAAGGCAACAACGGCAATAAAGAATATCTGCAGTAACAGGGGCATATAATTTCGGAATTGAGGCCATACTCAACTCACGACCACTGATTCCAGTCTCAAACCATCCGAATGATTTAAGTTTTTTGACACCTGGACACTTTCTCATTGGAGAGGCATTAACTGCGCAAACAGATGCTACTGCCTCATCCACCAAGATTTCGTTACTGACAAGATGGAAGTTAGTATGAAACAAGTTAGTATCTTGTTCCCATATGAAACAAGAATTTTGGCGGCGATGGTCACAGGAATATCTCACCGAACTTCAAAGCAGAAATAAATGGAAGGAACTTAGTCAAAACGTAACACCCGGAACCATGGTAATCATCAAGGAAGATGGAATGCCCCCTCTAACATGGCCATTAGGAAGAATTGTGAAGGTCTACCCTGGCACCGATAATGTTGTTCGCGTCGCGGACGTGAAAACAAAAACCGGGATCTTGAAAAGAGCGATTCATCGATTGGCACCACTTCTTGCGGAAAATAACGGATCCGCAAGCACGACTGGAACAGACGACGTCACTTCGTCGCACAAAGAAGTAGCCAGCACAAGCAAAAGGAACATGAATTCACGATCCTCACAGGATAACCGAGATCTCGAAGAATTACCTTCCACTTCTAAAAAGGTCAAACGAACTAAAGCTCAACTTTCCTAACACTCTTATTATGTTTGTTTTTACCCATCGCGCATGCCTCCCCAATAACCATTCAACCTATTGATACTACTCCTGTTGTATATTTCGAGAACATTGGATTTGCTGGAATTATCAACAGTGAATGGAACTTAATAACATACTTCAACATGCAGACATACTGGAAGGAAGTAGAAATCATCGACTCATACAGACCGGCATTAACCAAAATGTGTGAATGGATTCACCATGCACCAACATGTTTAGTGTTGTTAGCACAGTTCGAACAACTATCTCGAAGTATACATTCTACAAATCAATTATTAAAATTCGAACCTTCGGCAAGAGTCAAAAGAGGTGCGATAAACGTGATCGGAAACATTGCCCGATCTATATTTGGTGTTCTCGATAACGAATATGCAGAACAAGCAGCAATAATGATTGACAAACTCGAACAAAATGACGAATCACTACTATTACGACTTGAAAATCATCAGTTTTAGATAGTACCCTCAACATCATGAAGAGAAACCAACAAGAGATCGAACAAGAATTTGCAAGAGTGGAAATTGCAATAAATCAGACTAATAGCCAGCTTAAAAACCTCAATCAAGAGCTCATCTCCGAAAAACTAGGACAAACATTCCTAGAATTGATTCTTCAATCCATTTTAGCATTGACCAATGTCAAACGGATTCAAGATTCTCTAATCGACATTTTAACCGACACCCATCACGAAACTATCAACCCAATACTACTCTCACCAGAGCAGCTTAGAATGGAACTTCTGCAAATCAAAATTAATCTACCTGCAACACTCCAGCTCCCAGTCCCACTCAATAATTTGTTAAAACTTTACGCTCTCATGACCATCGAAGGAAGAATCACCGAAAAATATTTTATTTTCAAAATTAATCTGCCCCTAATTTCCACAGAAGCTTTTGAGATGCTAAAACTCACCCCCATTCCATGGAGATCAGCCAAAACCTTCACCATGATGGCATTGGCATTTGAGTTCTTGATAATCAACTTGCATCGGGATCAATACATTCCAATAACAGCAGAAGAACAACGAAATTTCGTCAAGTATGACCAACAAAAGTACTTGTGTCATTAAATTCGTCCAGTATACCACAAAGGCTAAAATCTAGGCGCTTGCGAAATAAGTTTGCTCACCTCCAAGACAAGATCATCATCATGTACTGTGCGCGATGCTGGACCAGGGCCATACTGGATACAGCTACATAATCCTAATCAATGGATATTTGCCCTTGATCAAGAGTTGGTGTTAAATGCAGTCTGCAAAGGAAACCACACACACTTTACTCTGCAAAATACTGGACTCCTCCTTCTAAGTGAAGACTGCACCATTCGATTGCCCTACTTAACCATTCAAGGTCACCGCCAACTGAAAACAGAAGAGCATGTCTCCTACATATCAGAAATCAACGCAACTCACTTTAACCCAGAATCAGACGATTTAACCACCGCAATACCCCTCCACTATACCAAAAAATATGTTTCCGAAGACTTGGACTTCGAAGCAATTCAGCGGGATGTTGCACATTTAAAACACAATTTCCATAACGATTTACGCCCCCACGACATTCATCACTATACATTGGGATACTCATGTGTAATTGTTATCATTATCTTCATCATCATCGCCATCATAACAAAACATGGGAAAACCAAAAAGGCTACGGAAAAGAATCGTGTTGCACCGCAACGGACACCAAGACAGCTCAACCAATTCAGCATACATGTATAGTTGAATAAAGGTTATATTATTCAACGGGGTGGAGAATGTTCAAGACCATACATTGAACATGAATTGAACATAAACATGAACATTAAATTGAACTTGAAAATGTTCAAGAACATACACACATACTACATACGCGTACGAATTTAAAGAAACGAAAAACAAGTTGCCTTCGCTGCCAGCAGCAGACGCTACATTCCGCAGGAGTCAGGTGTCGTCGTGAGAGCGAATGCAGTCGAATGCAGTCGTCCTTGAGTTGCAGGACGTGCTTGCTCAAGTATCTAAATTCCGCTGGAGTCTGATGTCGACGCGAAAACGAGTGCACCCCGCTGACGAGCTTGCTTCAAGGTCTACTTGGGATCCGCCGTGGGATCTGCTGACCACGCGTCATTCTTTCTATGTGAACTTTTGAATTCTAATTGTATGCAATTGTATTTCCATTAATTGTATATGTGTTGTATGTAGCAATAATGTATATAAAACCAAAATTTGAACAATAAAGAGTTAGTTAGCCATCAACCATCAGCTAATAATCTTCTTTTTCGGGTTTCTTCAAGTTAAAGTTCAAGTACTTGTTGCAAAACAAGACTATCTAGCCGCAACAAGTTCAAGTGCTTGTTGCAAAATCAAAATTCTCTAACGAATTCCTACAGGTTTAAGTGCTTGTAGGAATTATCAAATTGAGAAATAAACATGTACATACATACAAAGATTTCATTTTGTACTAAATTTTAATTTAAGTTTTTTTATCTAATATGTCCGGAATATTTTTTTAATTTTCCCGCCTTAATCTATTTCTAAGATTGGTTAGCATCAGTGGGAGTGCGCTATATGCTCGCTCAACTGAAACCTGCGTCGCAGGTACAACCAATGCAATTTCAGCGATTTTCCTCACCGCTGTCAAAAATTATTAAAAAATTTTAATCCATTGTCCCAGATCGGAATGAACATATGCAATAAATTTTGCAGGTAAGCACACATAAGAGAGAAAAAAATCGGAAATTGGCCTTGAAAACTTCTCAACGTACAGTTATTACATTTTCTAAAAAAACGATTATTTGAGGGCCAGCAGGTAGTATATTTTATAAAGAAAAGTGGAAGCTCTGAAGATACAGAAAAAATTGTTTAATTGTTTTCCAGAAGAATTAAATATAATACAATTGTTCCAAGTGTCCGTTGATAATTAAATCGGCAATTATAATGCGACAGATTAGTGCTTGCATCCGAACCACAAGCTTTCAATACTTTCAACGAATGCTTAGCTAATAAGTTCCAATAATTGCTAGTAAAATTTTATAATAGGAATATATTGGATGCAGAATTTTATAATATCAAAAACCTTAAAAATAATCAAAATTGAAATTAATAAATAACTATTCCTTTTATAAGTTATTACTTTTTTTAAAGCTTTTTATATTACTGCACATTATGCACAAGTTACTTTTATTTTACTCTTCTTTGGCTCATTTTCGGCTCACCAACAAATCTTATTTTCATGTTTATAGATCAAAATTTTGCCTGCGAGTCCATCACCAATGATCGTTTTGTACGCGACCCGAAGTCTTTTTTTATCTCTTGTGATCGCTATTTGCCAAAACCCGAAGTTTTGTCATTCCTCGCGTTCGTTATTTGCCCAAAAACAAAGTTTTTTCATCTTCTCCGATCGAAACGTTGCGAAGATGAGAATTTTTTTCATCCCGATCGATATTTATTATTCAAGATGAAAATTATTTTGAACGTGAGCGATATTTATTTTTTTCAACGTAGATGAAAAAAGATATTTATCAGTGAGGATCGAAAAATTTTTATCTTTGGTGAGGGATATGAATTGAGCGATATAAAAAAAAACGTTTTCCGAACCCTGGTCTACAGTCAACTTTTTAGTATTACATATTTGACGGGAGGTCTGACAAAAAAGTATTGTTTGAAGAAGTTTCAAGAAGTGGTAAAAGTATTTGCTAATTTTGCTTGTGTGAAGGTTGGTGGAGGATGACAGATACAGAATGGTTAATACATAAATGAAAATGTAAACAAACTTCGCTAACGTCTGCGTTTTTTATTTAAGGGCAAAGTTAAGCGAGAAAGCGAAGTTTGACGTTGCGAAGTTAGTTGTGCGGAGACTTATATGAATATAGTTGCGCGTGGCATTAATATTTCACTCTCCTGCTCCTTGGTTTCCTCTTGTGCATACTTTCCTCCCGTATCGTGAAGCTCTCGCGCAAACTGAATGATTTTAGTGCTGAGATGCGCATTCTGCATATTGTATGTTCTTTGATTAAAGGTTCAATTAGTCAAAACGTATCGTAGCGAGACGTTGCGGTTTTTACGTGGTGGCAATTAGTAAAAACGTTGCAACAACCAACAACAACTATATTTGAAATAGAGCTCGGTCGAGGAGAGCAGTGCCAGCGAGAGAACACAGCCAAAGAGAGCAGTGTTAGTGAGTAAAAGAGCTATTAAGCTTTTTCGTTTCTTCTAACGCATTGTATGTATATAAAAAGCATAAAGAGAGAGAAGGGCTATAAGCAATGCTGTCGTAGCTCGACGGTGAGAGACCAAATATCAATAGGTTCGAAAGGGCCGTCACGTTACGATACGATTTGAATAATCGCTTACATTGACCGCCGAAAGATTGGTTGCTCAATTTTTCAAACTACGTCACGTTACGTTTTGACTAATTGAACCTTAAATCGATGAAATATTATGCAGTGTACATTAACACCCATATTCCAAGAGACAATATTGTTTCGAAAATCGTCTTTTTGTATTCAAAACAACAACAAAATTCGTCAATTTTCCACTACTGCGCTCCAGCACACAATTACCACATTAATAATAACCAAAAATTAATGATGGATTTTCACCTCTAACAAAAATCGTCTTTTTGTATTCAAAGCAACAAAAAATCGTGTTTTTGTTGTTGTTTAGAATACAAAAAGACGATTTTCGGAACGATATCGTCTCTTGGAATAAGGGTGTAAATCACTGCTTTGAATACTTTTTAATTTCTCTCTTGGTCATACGTATACGACCATATTAAATTGTACTATACAATTTAATAGATTAAAAATGTGAATTTATTAAATTTTGTTTTTGTTACATTAATTATATTTGTTTTATGTTTTATTTCTTTTAAATGTTCGCCCTAATTTTTCGGTTTTTTTAATTTTTGCAATTTACTACTAAATTTTACAGTTTATACGGTGACTCCTGTGAACATTTTTACAGTATTCTCTGTACTCCGTTTCTTTCAATGTATTCAGTTCAAAAGGTTCTTTAACTGAACGCTTTTAATTCTGTGAGAAATGTCTCACATTTACAACTCCTCGTCGAGTATTTCATTGAGTAAACGATTCATGCTATCTAGACCCTTTAGGAAGCCTCCATCAGGTCCATGATGGACCACTGGGGTTGTAGTAGTGGCTGGTAAAATTCTATCAGCGCTGCGTGCCACGAATACTGTATGAGCGAAATCTATTAAGCGCACATCAACGGGAATTCGTTCGTCATTGGAATTTAACGTAATCCCACAAGATTTGGATATTGAAGCATTTTGGAGAAGGCGGTGTCTCTCGATTTCAATGGGATCATTGCTGTCACATGTGTTTACTTTTAGTAGGTTAACTGATAATTTTTGTGGACAAGAAACGTGCTGTTTTCGCTGTTTTTCCAAGAGCAGATTTGGGTATGGTAGACTGTTGACTAATTCTTGCGCATTGTGGATGGCTATTGGCAAGGAACAAATCCTGGTGGAAGTTGAGGGCGTATTATAGGCGATAGATGTGTCAATTATAGACGATTTTTTTGCTAATGAAGATGAGGTTTCAGCTTTACCGTCTCTGCTGGATTCATCTTCATCGTAATCTTTGCATCGCAACCTCTTAACTGCACTTTTCACATACTTAAGTGTGGATGTAGTGGAGCTGGGGGAAGATAAGGGAGGCACCATGTCAGTGCCAATTACGGATGCATTTGCGGCTGCTAAAGCCGATGATGCGTTTTCTTCGAGCTTTGAGTAAACTGACTTGTAT
Organism: Conops quadrifasciatus; assembly: GCA_949752815.1. NCBI lineage: Eukaryota > Metazoa > Arthropoda > Insecta > Diptera > Conopidae > Conops > Conops quadrifasciatus. Next base: position 21,130,692 of record OX457077.1, on the reverse strand, counting down.
CGGTTGAAGATTGCTTCTGTCTGTCCCAACAAACTGCTGTCAGAACTGCCTTCGTCTGAGCTATTTTTCTCTACAGAATATTGAATATAAATATTTCCTGAAGATTTGTAACTTCAATAAAATTGAAAATCACCTGTTTGCCTGCCACTTGTCACAGCTTGAATTTGCTCCGAGAGACCTGAAAAATCATCGCTACTATTACTGCTGTAATTCATCCAGGAATCGCCAGAGTGCGGACTCGATGTCGACACACTCGGTATCGGTGGTTCCGGATCCAAAAATACAGTTTCTTCAGAGATTGGAATGAATGCAGGTGTTGAATTAGATCGGGAGGGTGATGGCTTTAGTGGGATTGGCGGTATAAAATTGCCCTCAGTTGATAAATTTATGCGTTCTACTATCAATTTAGATTTAATGGGTTCCGAAGCCGCTATTGCATTATCTTCATTATTCTTTACAGATTGAACGGGATCCACTGCAAAAGATATTGTAGAAGGATGGTGGAATCGGCATTGACTGTTGGGCTCAAGATTTGTCAGAGGCTGAAGGCGCTGTCGCGATGACGACGAAATAACTTCTGTAAGGGATGAGTTTGACGAGGCATCCGCATCATACGAACAGTACATGTTAGTTGTGCAGTTGAGATCGCCGATACTGCTATTAGTTGCAGAAGCATTGCCACTGTCGGCTGCAGCGAGGGGATAATTCTCGGACACCACAGAGTGTTGTTTTCTGCGGTCGTCCTCAGGTTGATTGGCATCATCACTATTATAAACATCAACCTCGTCGATGCTATTGTCCGGTTGACAATTAAAAGACGAAGGCTCGGTGGCAGGCGATGACTTGCAGAAATCATTTGAAAATAAACAAGATTTTGTTAGACAATCGGGAGGGTCCTCTTCGCAGCCTTCGTAAACAATTAATAAGGAGCTGAAGGATTCGATATGAGTTACTTATATTTAAATAATTCGTTGACAAATTCCTAAATACTTACCATGAGTAAAATCTAAAGCTTGATTGTTTCTCTATTACTCTTCGCAATTGAAGTAGACTTTGGACTATTCTTTTGATGACGTGTATACGAAGACGATATCCATTATAAAAGAAGTCATGTAATGCCTGTTTGAAGCCTTTTTCATTTAATTCACGACCCCAATATTTATCATGTTTTGAATACTGATCTAAATGTGCTTGATAGATTTGCATTCCGCACAGTCGAACTCCCAAAAGTGCAGAAGTGCTGGCTGCACATTTTGCCATCTGTTTAGAACGCTTCTCGGCGGAGGCATCATCACCATGCTGACGGGTACCCATTTTAAGATCTAAGATGCACGGCTTTCGAAACTGTGATGTTATGTTCTCCAGCATTAGAAAATCTGTGAAGATTAATGAGAAAAGTAATAATTATGTAGTTAATTATTGAAGTACTACAAAAAGTTGCTCTTTTACAAAAAACTTAGAATTATGAGGTACAGTGCAGAGTTGGGAAAAATTTTTATTCGTTACATCCTCGTTAAAGTTACTTTAACTTTGTTACTTTTAACGAAGTCCTCGTTACTCTAAAGTAACTAGTTACTCTGCTATCGTTAAAAGTTACTTTGAGTAACGAAGTAACGAAGAAGTAACGACGTTAATTGAAAGCAGGGTTCGAAAAACGTTTTTTTTTTATATCGCTCAATTCATATCCCTCACCCAAGATAACAATTTTTTAATCCTCACTGATAACTATCTTTTTTCATCTACGTTCGAAAAAATAAATATCCCTCATGAGTCTAAGGCCCAGTTTCACAGTTTGCACTTAAGTTTAGGGCGCCCCTAAAAGTATTTCACAGTTGTTCCACACTCACAGTACACTTAAATGCACGAGTTTGAGCACTTAGATTTTCCTTAAAATTCAAAAAATTTCTTTGACGTTACTCTTTTTGAAAAATTTTTATAGAATAAACTGACAGAAAAACATTTTTTTTTTGCTTTTTGACAAAAAAAGTCAGAAAGCTTTTTTGTTTTTTCAACATATTGAGGAAAATTTAAGGGTGCACTGTGAAACAGAGAAAAGCTTTAGCATGGGAAAAGCTCACAGTTCACTTAGCTAAGTTTTTTCAAAGTCTGCACTTAGTTTGCGCTTAAATGCGTACTGTGAAACTGGCGCTAAGAAAATTTTCATCTTTTGGGATAGTTTTTTTGAGAGGGATATAAATAGTTTTGTTCTTTTGAGGGATATTTTCCGAACCCTGATTGAAAGTAACGAAGTTACTTAAATTTTTTGGTCAAAAAACCCCCGTGTGACCACTTTGGGGGGTCCCCACCCACCGCCCACCATGTCCAAAATCCGTTTCATGATATTTCCTAGCGATTTGTGTAATAAACATTTTTGGGTCAAAACACCACCGTGTGACCACTTTGGGTGGTCCCCACCCCCCACCCACCGCCCACCATGTCCAAAATCCGTTTCATGACATTTCCTATCGATTGGTGCAATAAAATTTTTTTGGTATAAACAAAAAATTTTTCACCCACATTTTCACTACTTTGAGTGAAACTACAAAAAGTAACAAAATTCGAAAAAAGTAACGCGTTACTTTGCGTGGCGTTACTTTAGTAATTTTAACTGAAAAGTAACGCCGTTAAATTAACGTGAGCAAAAGTAACTAAAGGCCGGCGCCCAATGATTTGAAGAAGCGCTTCAGAGAAACCCAAAAGAGTAAATTACATGTATTTCTTATGGAAAAATTTAGAGGAGCTATTTCTCTTTGCTGCTTGAAAGGCACAAACAGCACGGCAGAGCTTCAGCAGAGCTTCGGGCAGAGTACTGCAAAATATTCCTACTTCTCTCTCTCTGAAACATGTAAACAATGTTGCGTTTTGCGTCAAATAAAGAAAGAAAGAAGCAGTGTTGGGTTTTTTGTCTTGAACTTATTTTTATTTACAAATTACGTATATTTCTTATGGAAAAATTGAGAGGAGCTATTTCTCTTTGCTGCTCGAGAAGCACAAACAGCACGGCAGAGCTTCGGGCAGAGTACTACAAAATATTCCTACTTCTCTCTCTGAAATATTTAAACAATGTTGCGTTTTGCGTCAAATAAAGAAAGAAAGAAGCAGTGTTGCGTTTTTGTCTTAAACTTATTTTTATTTACAAAATTAATGTAAAATAAATATTGTTGTAAAAAATTACAAGGTTAATATGTGCTTTTAACTAAAAATGTCTTTCTTTGCTTTTACTGTTATATATAATTACAAAATAAATTAATTTGGTATAAGTGGTGTATAAACAATAGGTGCCCAGCTCCGATTTTTTTTTTAAATTTTTGGGGTATAACCCTCATCGCCCCTAGTCCAAAGGTGATGAAAGTTTTTGCCACTCTTGTGTAGTTTAGGAGTTATAGGCCTTGGAAAGCCAAAAAATAAAGTGCTATATCTTCAAAACGAGTTGAGACATCAACGTAAAATTAGCGCCGCTTAAAAGGATATTTCAGGGCCGTTCTTTTATCTTATAACAACTTTTGTGATTACTGCTACTATTATGGAGATAATTTAACTTAAAAAAAAATTTTTACTTCGTTTTACAAAATAATTTTTTTCTTCCTTACATGACAATTAAGGTATAAAATAGAATTACAAATTTTATAGCCCATAATATTACCTTTCAAACGGTATATAATATGTTTACATATCTTTCGTGTTTTTGAGAAAATTAGAGTGTGTTCTATGACAAAAAAAGCACTGTTTAGGGTTATAATAAAATTGCATTTTAAAAAAAATAGGTGCTAGGCACTTATTCCTAACTTGTTCCAAAATCCTTTTGTAATTTTGGTTCACAAAAAGCAGATAAAAGAGGATTTATAATTATTTAATAAAAAACTGATAAATTTCAGTTTAATGATTTAATGATTTAAGGTATAACGGATAACTAGATATAAACTAGTATAAGCGTTCTTTTACTTAAAAGAATTGATATTTTTTAAGTTTTTATTTTAAATTTCTATTTTTCAACTTCTGCCTCACTCACGTCCTTATAATAATTTTTCGCCCGTATGCCACAAAAATTTAATTAAAATTACAACCGTGGTTCTCTGTTTTGAGTAGAAACAAAGAAACAGCTCTCTTGCAACAGTCGCTCTATGAAGAGCGTAAATGAGGGTAACTTGGGTCGCTTCACGTGAGCAGCCATTGGGTTTCCAGCTTAACGAAGTAGCTTCGTTGTTACTTCGTTACTCAAACTAACTTTTAACGATAGCAAAGTAACTAGTTACTTTAGAGTAACGAGGACTTCTTGATACAAAATGATATCAATTGTATCAAGCAATGATACAAAATATATGTATGCATTGTTTCAACAAAAGTATAAATTAGAGATAAAAAGTGTTCTTGTGTATTACCAAAGAACATACAATATACAAAAGGCGCATCTCATATAAGCTATGGGTTCCAATTTCTGATGAGATTGCAAAATCTGTAGGAAACAGCGATTTTTGTAAGGACACCTTGAGTATTTATTCTTAGAGGAAACAATTTGTTTGATATCTTCTAAGAACTCTCCGATTATTAATTTTTTTTTTTTAACTTTTTGTAACTTTTAACTTTTAAAGTATTTTAAGAAAACATAACCTTGAAACTAGTGTCATATCTACTTGGCTACATTGTCCCATGAGGGACTTCTACCTCTTTTGCACCTACATCTAATTGAACCAATTTCTTACCAGAACTTGAATTTTCATTCTTTGCCCTACCTAAAAAGCAAAAATCTGCCCTAATAAGCCTAAAGAATTTGCTTTCGGACAGACTCAACACATGCATACATATACATACAATATACTCCTGCTCTTTTCTCTTATGCTTGCTTACCTCTTACCACTCGTATCGTGAAGCCCTCGCGCAAACTGACTGAGTTTAGTGCTAAGAGGCGCATTCTGTATATTGCATGCTCTTTGGTATTACCTAACATTAGGTAATAATGACGAACCTAACGAACCTAATCTATCCACCTGATAATTCATCAATACCTTACATCCAAGTTAAAAGCTCTGAGGCATCATGCATGCTTCGCCGTAAGATCTCATACTTTCATTTTCGACTTGACAATTGACTTCGACTTGATAATACTTAAAATTCAGAATGCTTCAGTCCACATGGCAACTCTATTCATGAATTAAAGTATACAATAGCTGCGTTCCTTTTACTTCGGATTAGACCAATCCAAAGGTGCTTGTCTGGATTTGACTCTTAGATAGCGCTGATGCAAAAATTTTTGTAGGCAATAAAAGGCACCTTCCTACAGTTTAGTAATTTCGTCTTCCAAATTTTTGTGCACGTGATTTAATTTTACAATTTTCACAACAAATATTCGATGTCAAACAGCTGATCCTTTTTCTTAGTGTAGTGTTAGTGCTGGCACCTGCATGTGATTTATCTTGCCGTTCCTTTTTAAATCCGGATTAGATTAGGAAAAAGGAGAAGGCTAATTACTTCGGATTAGACTAGTTTGCATACAAATTCCTAATCCTACTCCCGATTACGATTAGAAATTCCAATCGAAAGGTGCTTGTCTGGATTTGACGTTTAGATAGTGTTGATGCAAAAATCTTGGAGGCACTGAAAGGCACATTCTTACATTTTAGTCATTTCATCTTCCAAATTTTGGTGTACCTGAATTAATTTCCTACAGTTTAGTCTGATAATTTCCTACAGTTTGACCATTTTTACACAATTTTCACAACAAATATTCGATGTCAAATAGCTGGTCCTTTTTCTTGGTGTAGTGTTAGTGCTGACCTGCATGTGTTTAAAGGATCTTGCCGTTCCTTTTTAAATCCGTATTAGATCAGGAGAAAGGAACGCAGCTAATAACTTACGCAAAAACATTGAGTCAGTGATAATTAGGAAGTATGAGACGGGTGATTATTTTGGTGAGGAAAAGTGAGTGGTTACGTATGAAGACATAAGTATACTCGCACGGGTGGTACTTCTTGCAGATCTCTTTGCCGCACTAATCTGACTTTGTAACGATTGCTATATTAGCGGTTTTAATTAGAACTTTTGTATTTGTCACTAGTTTTAATATTACTTGGAATTATATCGCGCTTTCAAAAGTGAAAAAAAGAGAGGAGCAAAATGAATTGATTTTTTGCTGTCCGTATTATATTTCAAGAAATTACGATTATTAATTTTTAGTTAGATAAAATTGGAAAATTAAATAAATTTTAACCCAATCTAGTACGAAGAGTTCATTGTATGAGTTTCTGAGATGCATGGTTACGGCCGACAGATACTAACATTGCTTATTCGAGTTATCTAACTGAGAAATACTCTTAATTACATCGGCAGCGTTCCCGTTTTTATGGACTTTCATCCTGAAAAAATAAAAAAAATGCTTTAATTAGAATTAGAAGTTTTATTTGCAAGAAAGAAGTTTTGTTTTTGAAGAATCAAGAAAATTCTTTTTAAATATATATTATTTATACATATGTATGTATACAATGTAGTAAAGTTTTAGAAGTAAATTTGTTGTATTCTTAATAGAATTTCAGTTGTTGCTGTCGGCGATGTCGGCGATGATGGATGTGAGCATATGGGTTAATTTTTATCCGATTTCAGGGCGGACGCACAGTGCGTCACGGTATTTTTAATAGGCGGGAGGATTAAGTGTAGGGCCAGCCTAAAAGAAATACACATTTGTGTAGCGTTGCGGTTGATGTTCGAACTTATTGAATTAAGTTGAGTTTCATTTAAAAGATTGCATACCCGTTTTCTGTCAATATTTCTATTCCTAACAAACCGCGCTCACTTTAATTATTTGAAAATATCGTATAAAGTCACATAAACACAACAACAACAATATCTAAAACAAAAGTAAAGTTAATTTAATTTGCAAATTGCTTTGATAGTATAAAATTTGTACAGTTTCAAAGTTAGATAAAAATTCACTAGCGATTTCTTACAAAAATTACTAGAAATTCCATATACTCAACCAACCTTAAGATATCCTCCCGTTTGCGCTTTGAAGCACTTATTTTACGCGCATGCTCCTCACGAAAGCTGGGCGAATAACGTTTCTCCAGTTTAGCTCCGCCCATTGCTGTAGCCTGCATAACTCCTAAAATTATAAAATCGAAGTATTATAATTAATATTTACAATGTCTTTTTAAAAAAAACTTACGTCTATTAAACGTCTATTTTAACTTACGTCAAAAAAACTTAAGTTTATTTTGGTTTTTGAAATATTTTAGGCCCAGTTTCATAGTACGCACTTAAGTTTAGGGCGCCCCTAAAAGTATTTCACAGTTGTCCCATACTCACAGTACATTTAAGTGCAGAGTTTGAGCACTTAGATTTTTCTTAAAATTCAAAAAACTTCTTTGACGTTACTTTTTTTGAAAAATTTTCATACAATAAGCTGACAGAAAAACATTTTTGTTTTGGCTTTTTGACAAATAAAGTCAGAAAGCTTTTTTGTTTTTTCAACATATTAGGGAAAATTTATGGCTGCACTGTGAAAGAGAGAAAAGCTTTAGGGGAAAAGCTCACAGTTCATTTAGCTAAGTTTTTTCCAAGTCTGCACTTAGTTTGCACTTAAGTGCGTACTGTGAAACTGGCCCTTAAATTTGTCTTTTCTCTTTTTAAAATGAATTGAAAAATATAGTAAAAGTATTTCCCTTCTTAAATTCTCATATATACGTATACTTTGTAGTATACCAAATAAAAAGTGCATTGCAGAATCAGTCGAGTTGTTTAAAAGAAAATGTTGATAGTCGTCTTTCGCTTGATAATAATAGCTGCGTTCCTTTTACCTAATCTAATCCGGATTTGCATACAAATTTCTAATCCTGCTCCCGATTACGATTAGAAACGATTAGAAATTCTAATCCAAAGGTGCTTGTCTGGATTTGACGCTTAGATGGCGCTGATGCAAAAATTTTAGGAGGCACTGAAAGGCGAATTCCTACATTTTAGCCATTTCATCTTCCAAATTTTGGTGTACATGATTAAATTTCTTACAGTTTAGTCATTTCGTCTTCCAAATTTTGGTGTACGTGACTCAATTTGACCATTTTCACACAATTTTTACAACAAATATTCGATGTCAAACAGCTGATCCTTTTTTTGTTGGGGTTAGTGCTGGCACCTGCATGTGTTTTATCTTGCCGTTCCTTTTTTAAATCCGGATTAGATTAGGTAAAAGGAACGCAGCTAATGATAAAGTGTAAACAAAATATTTGACATCGAATATTTGTTGTAAAAATTGTGTGAAAATGGTCAAATTGAGTCACGTACACCAAAATTTGGAAGAAGAAATGACTAAACTGTAAGAAATTTAATCACGTACACCAAAATTTGGAAGATGAAATGGCTAAAATGTAGGAATTCGCCTTTCAGTGCCTTCTAAAATTTTTGCATCAGCGCCATCTAAGCGTTAAATCCGTAAGAAAGAGATTTTGCGTGGATTTGTCATAATGTATAAAACATGGATCCATCACTTCACACCGGAGTCCAATTGCCAATCAGCTAAGTCAGCGTTTTCCAGACTTTTTTTACCGCGGCCCGGTACGAGATTTTAAATTTTTTCGCGACCCACCTTATAAAAAATTTATTTACAAAACAAATTTTATCTACTTTGTTCTATAGGGGGAACTCTGCCCCCTATGTGGTTAAAAGGGGTTTGAAATGACAAAAAATGGGCATAATTTCAATACTACCAGGCCCAGGAAGCTAAAATTTTGTATGGTGATTCCACGCCGTTGATGTGGAATGAAAACACATTTTCAAGAATTTCGGCCCCTAGATGTTAAAATGGGCGTGGCACGGTCTGAAACGACAAAAAATAGTCATAATTTCAATACTACCAGGCCTAGAAAGCTGAAATTTTGTATGGTGATTGGCCTTTTGCCGTAGATGTGCAATGAGAACACATTTTTAAGAATCCCGCCCCCCTAAGTGGTTAAAATGGGCGTGTCACGGTCTGGAATGACGAAAAATAGTCATAATTTCAATACACGTTTTTGTTGTTGTGCGCATGCCCGGGAAGTTTTCTGATTCTAAGGTTATCACCCAAAGTGGTTACACGGGGGTGTTTTAATCCAATTTTTTTTTAACCAATCAATAAGAAATATTGGGAAATATAACGATTTTGACCATGGTAAAAGGTAGGTACCACTCAAAACAATCACACCAATCGATAAAAAATTTTGGGAAATATATATTTAATTGTGGTTATAGTGGGAGGTGGGAGGCGATCACCCAAATGGTCACACCAATCGATAAGAAATATTGGGAAATATAAATGATTTTGACCTTGGTGGAAGGTAGAAAGCGACCACCCGAAACGGTCACCCCAATCGATAAGAAATATCGGGAAATATACACGACTGTGATCATGGTGGGGGGTAGGTGGCGACCACCCAAAATGGTCACACCAATCGATAATAAATATCGGGAAATGTAAATGATTTTGACCACTTTGGAAGGTAGGTAGCGACCACCCAAAAGGTCACACCAATCGATAAGAAATACCGGGAAGTATACACGACAGTAATCATGGTGGGAGGTAGGTGGCGACCACCCAAAATGGTTCGTTGGTAATCGCATCACTTGAGAACGGCTGGACCGATTTGGCTAATTTTTAAAAAATGTTTTAAATTGTAAAATTATAATTTAAAATAATCAGAACGAAACAAACGAGGGAAAGATTGAAGAATTATGTAATATTCGTGACTGACTGAATTTTTCTGCGACCCGGTGCCGGGTCGCGACCCACACTTTGGGAAACGTTGAGCTAAGTAATTATTGCCTGGTGAAAGCTGTCCGAAGCGCCCAGAAGACACAACAATCAGCCGGCAAGGTTTTGGCCAGTATTTTTTACCATGCGCGTGGCATAATATTCATTGACTATCTTGAACGTGGTAAAACTATCGATAAAGAATATTACTGTGCATTACTGGATCAATTTGACGACGAGGTCAAAGTCTAACGGCCACATTTGACAAAGAAAAAAATGTTTCACCAAACAATACTCCAGCTCACTCGGCGATAAATTGAAGGAAATGCGCTATGAATTGGTTCCGCACTTCCCGTATTCTCCAGACCTGGCCCCTAGCGACTATTTCCTCTTTCCTCGACTGAAACAGTGGCTTGCTGGCAAAAGATTTTAATTGATTGAGGAGGTCAAGTTGGAAACAAATGCCTGTTTTGAGGGACTTGACGCCGAGAATTAAAGAGCGGCATCAAAATGTTAGCGGACCGTTATACTACGTGCATTACTCTAGATGGAGTAATGCACGTCAAAGAAAAATTATGTCAAATTATGTCAAAGAAAAAAACACTTTTTCCATTAAAAAAGGTTTTTCATTGTAAAGCCAAGGACTTTTCACTCAATGATATACATCGGCTAAGCCGTTTTTGGAAAAAAACTACTTTCTATACGCAATTAGAGGTTGAGTCAATTCAGTTGCTCGCGAGTGTATAATCGTTTTGTCTCATTACGTTTCATATATTGGTTGGGCCTTATTATAAAAAAAATTAAGACGACTATAATTTTTAATATTTGTCAATTAGGCAATTCACAGTTTCCCTCATAAGTTATGAGTCCTAAGTTAAAACTTTTAACTGTGAACAATTTTTTTATAATTTCTTTTTCGTATTGAAAAATCTGGTAGATGTTTAAGTATGATTGGAAATTATATTTTATACAAAAACTTTTAGAAACCTTGAGCGGTTTTTTTTTTTTTTATCGTTCTGAAATGCAACAAATAAATGCTGATTCTGTTAAATATTTTTTTTTCATTTTTACTACTTTGCTCGCTCTCAGAAGTCATTTAAATTTGGCTTATTTATTTGAATTTTTGAATTTTTTTTAACTTTGAATTTTCTTAACGGACTGACAGATTATGATTTAGCCCCGAGAATTATATGTTTATTATAGAGAGATGCATAAGTCCACTCAAAAGCAACTAGGCACTAAATCCAGAGATAAGGAGATAGCAAACTTCGTTCCCGCAAAAAAATAGATCAAAAAAATACTGAATTTCTTCGTTAAATTTACGTGGAGACACACGTATAGCATATGTATGTGTGCTGTATGTGAAGTTCACCGCATCACGTGACGTTTATATGACATTTTCCTTGTTTAAAATTTTATGAGAACAAAAATGGATTAGCTTGTGAAAATTGTTTAGCTATTTCGCGAAGAATTTACAAAATTGTGAACGGAGAATATAAGATTTGTAAGAAAACAGGCAGAAGTAAAGTTTGGAATATCTTCGGGGATGTAAAAAATGAAGCAGGAGAAACCATACATGATATTGAGGCATGTAGATTATGTCTGAATATATACAGGTTAAACAATAGGTGTACCTCCAATTTAGTACGACATGTTACATTTCTGAAAATGCTGCGAATATGCAAGGGCGTATTGTACCCAAAATAAGTGTTGAAAGGGAGTATAAAAAAGGGGAGTACGAGCTTTCACACACTGGACTTTAGAAAACTGCAGATCATTCAAAATCGCTCACGACTCGGGCTTTCGAGATGTAGCCCAATATTTTGTATCGACTGGTGCAAGATATGGAAAAAATGTTGACATTGCAAGTGCCATTCCAGATCCTACCACAATGTGTACGCAATGTGGAAAACACATATCGTACAACTTTTGAAAAAGTTAAAAGCCAAATAAATTTAATAAAAGATATTGGGTTTGGACTAACGTCAGATATATGGACTGACAGTCATTTAACAAAAAGCTACATTGCATTAACTATACATTATATTAAAGAAGGCTCCTTATTTACTCGATTACTAGGATTACAGTCAATGGAGGCAGTGAGATGCACACGTAAGCATAAAGGCTTTTCATATTGCGTTTTATTACCATACTCATCCTAAAATTACTGATGAAAATAACCGAGAAAAGGTGCGAGACGTTTTAAAGTTATTGAACTGCGACCTAAACAACAAAGCTATTATAGTCACTGATCGTGGTTCTAACATGGTAGCAGCCTTTCGCACTTTTCAATATGTATTTTGCATAAACCACTTAATTAATAATGCTTTGCAAAAGTCGGCGGCTGAAGTTAGCGCGTTAGAAGACCTATGTGGCCTCTGTTCTAAATTAGTAGAAATACTTCAAAAAGGCCGGAATTAATTCATCCCTTCCATCTACTCTAAAAAGTTATTGCCCAACTCGTTGGAATACTTCGTACTACTTATACAGCTCAATACATAAAAATTGGACAGAAATTAATCAAATATTGCACGAAAAAAATGAGCTTCATCGAATAGACAATATCAACCCAAGGCAACTACAAAGAATTATTACAATATCGGAACCGTTTGAGAAATCGCTAAAGAAGCTGGAAGGAGAACACTATCTCACGATACATCTTATACTGGTGCATATTAATCATTTATTAAAGAAATGCTCTTCCAATTCGGAGGACCATACTATGGTTAAACAATTTAAAGAAAGATTATGTATAAACTTCGAATCGATAGTGATTAAAAAGTTAACGATATTCCATTAAGTGACATTATTTCTGTTTCCACCGGCCAACAAAATGTTAGGCGACAGACAGTTGGTGAAAGATCAATGCAAGATACTGATGCGGGAATACCAGAGCGGAACACCTTTACATGGTCAAGGTGAATTGTTTAATCTCTCTGCATCCAACAGCGAAATGTTCGCTGATTACATTGAGCCCACCGAAGTCATCAATGGAGATCTTGCACTTGAACAGGAACTGCACCTGTACGAAAGCAGCACAACTGCACTTCACGACGATTTTAATATACTAAATTGGTGGCATCAACATAGAACAGAATTTCCTTTACTTTTCAAAGTTAGCTGCAAAATTTTAGCAACTCCAGCCAGTAGTGCACCGTCCGAAAGGATTTTTTCCTTAGCGCATAATCTGATATCGGAGAAGAAGTCTTATATTTCTACAAAAATTACCTCTGGTTATCAAATAATGTTCGTAAATGTGAATATACAAAAAGATCATATCTTAACATTACATAAGTTCGACCCAAAAGTTTCTTTTTATGTATATTTATTTTTATATGTAAATACTCGTAATAAGAAAAATAAAATTTAAAAAATAAATAAATATAAATAATTTTTTTATTATGTCTGTGTACAGTTGTCCACTCTTCCCTTTAATTATCGTTTCTTATGGACGAGATATGGTTTCGAGACGGTTCGATATTACTGTCCATATCTCTACCATTTATTAATTGCAAGGTTAAAACACTTTAATCGCTTTTAATCACTTCGTCTATTGAAAATCTCACAATAAATTATCATAATATTGACCCACACGAAAAAAAGGTTCGCCATCACTGCCATGGACCATACTTACGTCAGAAATAAAGACGCAAATTAGCCGGTTAAAAACTCGTTTTGAGGTATGAAATATACCTATATATATATATAAGAATTCTTGAATTGTGTTACAAGTATTATTAACAATGTGAATTTATAGTTTATTTTATTATTTAAGCACAATTTTTTTTAACATTTTCATCATGTTGAAGAATTGTGCATTTTCAAAAAAAAAGGGATAACAAATTTATTTAAGTACTTAACTTCTATTAAAATTAAGTTATTTTATAATTTCATATAACAGTAAAAACAAAGAAAGGCAAATTTACCCAGTAGTTCAAAGCTTCGTCGAAGACATTGTCCTCGAAGGAATCTTGCAGGACAAATTCCTATTTGTCGGCAAAATTTTTCATTGGCGACATGTTTAGGGACACGGAATGCAAGCTGTCCCCAATCGGACATTGTGAGGGACACGTTCTGCAGGTTGTCGTGCTAGCAACCAAGAATTGAAAATTAAGCAACGAGCATTTGTTATTATGACTTTTCAAATAAACTTCAATTTTTTCCAATTTTCAGTCGTTCGTTGATTTTAAATTGTGATTGAAATTAAAAAAAAATATGACAAACCAAGCGGCTCTCAATAGCCTAGTGGAGTAAGTGCTCGCCTAGTAATATTGAGAGTGAGGGTTCGAATCCCGCAGCGGTCATTTACAAAAATTTATAAATAAAATTTAAATTAATATTTGTCTGCAAAATATCACAAAATAAAGTCCAAAGGACGATTCTGGTGGTGCTGTGGTAGTTTCTACGCTATTTTTTTTTTATTTTCTGCGGCGACATTTTCGTTAATTGCCATCGAAAACAACATTGTGGACACTGTCGCTCTTATTGTCGTCGAAGACAATATTGAGGACACTGTCGCTCTTGTTGTCGTCGAAGACAATATTGAGGACACTGTCGCTCTTGTTGTCGTCAAAGACAATATTGAGGACACTGTCGCTCTTGTTGTCGTCAAAGACAATATTGAGGACACTGTCGCTCTTGTTGTCGTCGAAGACAATATTGAGGACACTGCCGCTCTTGTTGTCGTCGAAGACAATATTGAGGACACTGTCGCTCTTGTTGTCGTCAAAGACAAATGAGACATTCGTATGAAAATGTCCTCGAAGACGAAAATAGGCTTGTCTTCCAGGTGTCCTCGACGACGGCGTTATGTCTTGCACGCGTCGAGGAGAAAATATGTCGAACAAAGACTGAATTTCTTCGTTTATTTTTACGTGGCGACACACGTATAGCATATGTGTGCTGTATGTGAAGTTCACCGCAATACATGACATTTATATGACATTTTAATTGTTTATTATTTTAAGAGCTCAACAAATGTTTAGCAAGTGAAAAATTGTTGGCTATTTAGTGAAGAAATTACGAGTTTTAATGAATTTAAATGAAATTATATTGATTGTTTCAATACCGCGACAAAAATACACAAAGTTCTTGGTGAAATACAAAATTAATATAACTAAACGGACGAAAATTAAGAACTTTTAAAACATTTAAAAAAAATTAAAATTAAGAATTTTTAATTCCGGAAAGCGATGATGTCATTCGTCAAGAGCAGCTGCGCGAGCTAATGGACAATACCAGCATAACCGATCACGATGGCTAAGTTGCATGATTAGCCATGCTAATCTACTGGAAGTGGTGGTGGTGGTGGTGGCGGCGGCGGCGCATCACAAATTTGTAAAAGCTTACCACCACATCATGGCTACAGGTAGAGTGAATGGCATGCTTGCAGAATTTTGAATTTCATAATTTTTTAGTGGATTCTGTCTTATTCGGTTGATCAAAAATGTCAAGTCGACTAAGAGACCGAAAGATGTGGATTTTTATTGTGAAAGTAAATTTTTCTTCCTTTCATTGTAGACGAGGTTACGACGAACACGTTGCTTACGAGCAACAAGCTTTTGCTACGGACATGCGCCAACACATACGGCTCCTCCGCACGGACCGCAGAACAGTAGTTTTTTTATACCCTACACCCGAAGGGATGAGGGTATATTCACTTTGTGCTTCCGTTTGTAACGCATTAAAGGAGGCGTGGCAGGTATAGAAAAGTATATATATTCTGGCTCAGAATCACCTCCTGAGTCGATTTAGCCCTGTCCGTCCGTCTGTCTGTCTGTCTGTCTGTCCGTCTGTCTGTGGAAATCACGATTACAGGAGAACGAATGGAGGTATCATGAAATTTGGTACGAATATTCTTTGTTATCCTACGCTGTATTGAAAATGGGGAAAATCGGACCAGTGCCACGCCTACTTTTTATAGAACATATGCACTCATCCGTGCTTATAGCTTAATTTCTTAGCTTGTAGACCGAATTTTCAGCTAAAATTTTATTTCCGAGTCCACCATATTAGACTAAAATATATACTAAAAAATGGGCGTGACACGCCCGCTTATATACTATACCATATAATGAGGTGTTTAGTACGAAAAACGGTGTTGTAGATGAGTTAATAGAAAAAAATTTACTCCCTGTAAATTTAAAAAAAGTAGGTGTCACCCGCCCACTTTTTATCACTTCGACAGATGCGGGTGTAGGGTATATGAGCTTCGGCCAGGCCGAAGATAACGCTCTTACTTGTTTTTTTTTAAATTTATATTGGATTAGACCAAACTCAGGGGATGCCCCCTCTCCATGCAAGCATTTGTTGGTCTGTGAAAGGAAGATAGGTTAGTGGGTGGGGGGAAAAGAAGAGTAGTGACGGTGGACACTTGCTTTAAAGGATTTGACATTATATGTAGACGGGAAGACAGTCGCAGGGAGATTGTTCCATAGTCGAACAGTGCGGCCGAAGAACGAGCCCTCGCGTTAATGCGTGGTGCGTTGGAACGGTATCGAAACGTGAAAGGGGTGAGCCGTTTGGGACAGCCGTGTTTGTCTGTTAAATACCTGGGCCGGTGGAGCCAGGTTAGCCAACTCCCTCGAGCATCTACCAAAGAAATAGCAGTAGAATAACGACACACACCCCACATCTGGACCGTGTTCAAAATCGTGCGATAAAGCTAATCGGAGACAGTAGGGTATCCAACTCTATTGAATCCTTGAGCGTCAGATCACATTGGATCGACATACCCAGAACATCAAGAGCCGTCGACTCGCCAACATCCACACCACCCACATTAAGGACGGGACAGGGATTTCCCTCCATTCGCTTGTGGGTTAACATGCAGCTTTGGGTCTTACTCGCATTAAAGTTGACCTGATTCGCTTGACCCCACTCATAGATTTTGTCAAGGTCACTTTGGAGTCTGTCACCCATAATTCGCCTCTTTCCGCTTAGGTCGTTTGGAGAGCGAGTATGAGTGACAAAGGCTGCTGTCATCAGCAAACGAATAGACGGGATTATGAGTCAACGACAGAAGGTCGTCTATCACAACCCGGATAGAACTTCCGCTGAGAAAGCTCGAAATTAATCGAGTGAAGGTATTATCGACTCCATATGCTTCGAGTTTTGAGACAAGTGCTTTATGCCACACTCGATCAAATGCTTTGGAGATATCCAGAGCAACAACTTTACTCTCACCGAAATGGTGGATACTATTGCTCCATTGTTCGGTGAGAAACGCCATTAGGTCGCCAGTTGAACGATGAGCACGAAAACCGTACTGGCGATTACTGAACAATTCATTGCGCTCTAGATACCTCAACAAGTTGAAATTTACTACGCTCTCCATGACTTTGGAAAGCGTAGAGCAGATTGCTATGGGTCGGTAATTTGCAGGGTTCGTAGCCTCGCCTTTTTTAGGGATTGGCTGCGTGTTGGCAATCTTCCAGGAGTGCGGAAAAACTCCAGTGGTGTAGGACAAATTGAAGAGTTTGCGCAACGGGCGAGCCAACGCTGAGGAGCAATTCCTCAACACGTGGGCTGAAATGCCATCCGGTCCCGATGATTTATTTACATTGAGTCCTGCAAGCACTCTTTTAACTGCTCGCGTTCGAAAGTGTATCTCAGGCATAGCACAAGATACTCTTTCGACTACGGGAAGTGGTTGACTACTTTCAGGAAGAAAGCAGTTTTCAGCAAACATTTTAGCTAGTATATTTGCCTTGTCAACCGAGTGAGTGAAGATCTGGTCATTCATGAGGAGAGTTGGAATAGACGACGATGTCTGATTCTTCACTCTCCCCACAAACGACCAGAAGCTTTTGCTACCTTTATGGTATTCAAGAACTCTACTTCTAAGGCGTTGTTCGTAGAGAAATTTTTCGCGCCTTAGAATCGCATTGCACCTGTTTCTAGCCTGTTTGCGAAGCAGTTCAGTTTCAGCAGTTTTATGTGACTGCCAAGTTTTGAACGCTACCTCTTTAGACCTGACTGCCTGTCTGCAAGTCGCATTAAACCAACAACGGTCTTTAGGTTTAATTGGAATATGTTTACTGGGGATGAAAGACCGCATGCCCAGTAAAATTATTTGTTCTACGAATTTCGCTGCGGCATGTACGTTTCTATCACTGAAGAACAATTGCCAATTGAAATGCTTAAAAAATATATTCAGATCATCCCAATTTGCCTTCTCATAAAGCCACACTACTGTCCGCTTCGGAGCTACTGGAGAAGCAGATTGAAGACTAGGATATGAGAAGGTAGCAGAAATTGTAGCGTAGTCCGAATTACCAAGAGGTGCAAGAACATCAACACCATACTTACTATAATGTGAAGTTAAAAAGAGGTCCAGAATGTTTTGACTTTGCCCTTCAACACATGGAAATGTGTTGGTTCCTCTACTAGTTGAGCCAAATTGTTTGACTCAGCAAACAATTCAACGTATAAACCCTCGGGAGTTGTGTGACTCGAATGACGGAGCCAATTGGAATTATGAACATTAAAATCACCAGCAACAACAATTTCACTGTTCGGATACAATTCCAAAATTTTTGAGATCGAATCAGAGAGACCATCCAGTTTATTGAAAGTAGATAGCCTCTCTAGATTCGGGCTTCTATATAAGAAGCAGAAGTGCAGGATGTGCGACTGGATTTTGAATTTAACCCACAAGGAGCTAAATTCGGCATCCGGCGTGGTCAAGTGTTGCTGGCACTGGTACGCGACATCACTGCGGATGTAAATGGCGAGGCCTCTGTGGAGGGAAAACAATGGCAGTAGGTGATACCCAGGCATCTGAAAGTCCAGTGGATCTGCACCCTCACCCACCTGGGCCTCACCCACCTGGGCCTCACCCAGTGCCATTATATGAGGATGGTGAGTACATAAATGGGCATAGACCGCAAAGTAGTTCGCCCTCAAGCCACGTATATTCGTGGAATCTATGCGAAATGTCGTCATCACCGCCCACTGTAAAGCAAGTGTAGAGGTAACTGCACAAGCGGCTAAGTGTGCACTGCAAGACAAGTGAAGCACGACAAGTTGAGTGTTATGCCTTCAACTTGCTATGCTTCGGCCCACTGTGCACACACAACCGCCTGCGCAGCTAACGGGAGTAGTTTAGGAGTAAGGAACAGAGAGGAGAAGAAGAGGAGGGAGAAAATAATAGATCAATCAAATGCAAGGCATACCTGCAGAGAGCATAAACAAGCTTCTCACCTGGTCGCCCGCAGTTGGTTTATGTTTTCTTTTGTGTGTTTGATTTATGTTAAATTTTTGATTTCTGGTTTGTTTTAATTAAAGTTATTGATTTTGTGGCGGTTTTTTAAAAATTATATTTATTGTATTGTATTGTGAGTTGTTGAGCTGATTTGTTGATGTCACTGTTTTGCACTTTTGTTGTTTTTTTTTAAATTATATTTAAACTATATCTATTGTATTGTATTGTTGTGTGTTGTTGGCTGGTTAGTTGTTGCCGCTGTTTTGCACTATTATTTTTCTTTGTTTTCCCCGTCGGTCTAACTCGCACCACGTCCCGATCACTACTGATCGGGCGTATAGCGTCTCTGGCATAGGTGCATGCGGCCCTTATGACACACCTGAATACGAACCGGAATATAACTACTGAGATTATTCCAGCTTCCAGCTAGCGGTGGAACTGGCCAAGTAAATCCAAATAGCGGCCTCAATCCAAATCACAATCGAAGCTATGTTAACAGGTGAAATTTGTTTGCAGCGGGCCACTTAAATACAAATGCGCCATGTCGGCACAAACAACCACCAATATTAATTCCACAATCCCTCTACAGCAGCAGCAACAACAGCATCAACAGCAGCAGAATTAAAACAAAAAGAACAATGAAATGTGCAACATGATATTTTCATAATTCAGACAAAATTGACATAGTGGAATAATACTCCACTATTTTTATAAATATAAGCATTTAAATGTTACTACATAATATTGTATAATTATTCATCTAATAACTTAAATGTTATGTATCGTATAAACAGTTAAATTGTTGTATCATAAGTAAATAAATACATCGAAGGACTTAAATTCTGAAGGCATTAAATTCGCATTATTTTAAAGCAATTCTTTTTATACCCTACACCCGAAGAGATGAGGTTATATTCAATTTGTGCTTTCGTTTGTAACGCATTAAAGTAGGCGTGGTATAGAAAAGTATATATATTCTAACTCAGAATAACCTCCTCAAGTCAATATAGCCCTGTCCGTCCGTCTGCCTATCTGTCTGTCCGTCCGTCTGTCTGTAGAAATCACGATTAAAGGAGAACGAATAGAGCTATGAAATTTGGGACGAATATTCTTTGTCATAATAGGCTGTTGGTATTAAAAAGCATACAACAAACATATGCAATCTTACATCTTAGAGCAAAGACCCAAGATGATCGAACATTGAGAAATTTTGCTAGGATGTTTAAGCTATTGCCTCAAAGATAAAAGAAAAAAAGTTACTCATAACTACCTAAAATAGGGAATACTTCTAAACAAACTAATTGCAGAATTCTATACATTTGGTTAACATGTTTCGTATCGTTAAATACGATATTCATGAAAAAATAGAAGATTTCATCTGAAATTTATTCATTTTTTCAATTGTGGTGAAAAAATCAATCATATTATTAAGCAGCGTTCCAATTTACGTTAACAAAAGGAAATTCAGAGAGTACGAAAAGGGTAAAAGTACTTTTTGTAGCACTCGGTGTAAAGAACACTATAATTTTTTGTTCTAGGAAGTAATTTGTACTCCGCGAAGCAAGAATAAACGTTTTGTTAACAGTTCAAGCACATTTATTCACTAATATATTTGCCAATTAAGAAAAACAGCAAATTTATTTTATATTGTAGCATACCGGCAACACTGCTTTGGTACCAGAATTCATAACAGGCGCAAAAATAGCTGCGTTCTATACAAATGGGCAAGACTAGTATCGGCAAATTCAATGGCGAGGTGAACGAAAATATGAAGGTATACCAACGCCATTTTATGTCTGCTCTTTTATTTTAATTGGATAATCAATTTGATTTTACAATGTTTTATTTTGCTTGAATTGTTCATAGAATAGGTCATACAGCTTCAAATAGTAGAAAGTATCTAATAGTGGCGGATTTGAGCGTATAAAACAGTTTACATTAGATTTTTTGTTGTTAATCTGCACTTGCAATGATTTCTAAACTTAAAATACTTTTACCAAATAGGTTCTAATTAAGTAATAAACTATTTAAAAGTAAAATGGATAATAAATAGACTAAATATTGGCATAAACAAATAAATAAAAATTGATGTCTTTGAATTCATTACTTAAATGAAAAATTAACAAGTTGCTATCTCAATACAAACGATTTGACTTAAAAATCTCAATTGTCATTGGGGTCTCAAAGCTGAACCCTCTCCGTCCCGATCACTTCATCAAGGGGGTCTGATAGTTGAGTTTCTATTTCCAATAACCCCTTCCCCGCGAAAGTAACACCCGCAACAAACGACGAACTATGACTTTCCTATACGAAAAACCCGGTTCCCTTTCCTTAACACTCTTCATCACGGGGGTCTGATAGTTGAGTTTCTGAGAAGCATTTTTCAGGTTTTTACAAACACTGCTTTACGTCAGAGTTGCATTTTCTGGTTTATTTCAGCAGTTTCCTTATCTCTGCTAAAGATTATCGGCAAGTAAAGATACAAAGAAACTTGAAATTTCCTTGTCGCCAGTAATTTTTCGTTGTCGGAGTATGTTTGCGTTGTCCGCTGTTTACAGAGGCATTCCAAGATTCACGAACTATTGGAATCGTCTCTCACAGAGGCATTCTGAGATTCGAGGTGAATCGTTAAACTATCTCGGCAAAAAAGTCACGAAAAAGGGAACGAGGCATTCCAAGATTCACGAATATCGAATCGTCTTTTGCTTTTACTGCAGTTTGAGCTCAAGATGACATTTTCAGTGCTAGGAGGCAAAATCTTGATTATTGTAGTTATGTTAAATAAATAAAAACCTAAAAAAATTGTTTTTTTTCGCGAAAAACAAAGTTATAAACGTTGCCAAAATATAGAATATACATCGCGAATTATATGTAGAGTAATATTTGTGTTATTTTATATTATTTCGCTTAGATTTTAGCAAAAAAAAATTACCATTGTTTTTTTTGTTAGAAATTTTCCAACACTGTACGAACTTGTGAACAATGGAAAATTCCACTTGTATTGCACAGTTCAAGTAAAAACATTCCGTGTATGTATATTGTTGAATATTTTGATTGGCCTGTCACTTGTATGTGTTAGTGAAATATTCAGAACCCTCCCCAGTAGTTCCTGTCTTGAAGACATCTTCGAAGACGCGTGCAAGACATATGGCCGTCGTCGAGGACACCTGGAAGACAAGCCTATGTTTGTCTTAGAGGACATTTTCATACGAATGTCTCGATTGTCTTCGACGACAACAAAAGCGACAGTGTCCTCAATGTTGTCTTCGACGACAACAAGAGCGACAGTGTCCTCAATGTTGTCTTCGACGACAACAAGAGCGACAGTGTCCTCAATGTTGTCTTCGATGGCAATTAACGAAAATGTCGCCGCAGAAATAAAAAAAAAAATATCCTAGAAACTACCATAGCACCACCAGAATCGTCCCTAGGACTTTATTTTGTAATATTTTTCAGAGAAATATTATTTTAAATTTTATTTATAAATTTTTGTAAATGACCGTTGCGGGATTCGAACCCTCACTCTCAATATTACTAGGCGAGCACTTACTCCACTAGGCTATTGAGAGTCGCTTGGTTTTTTATATTTTTTTTTTATATCAGTCACAATTGAAAATCAACGAACGACTGAAAATTGGAAAAAAATTGAAGTATATTTGAAAAGTCATAATAACAAATGCTCGTTGCTATGCTTAATTTTCAATTTTTGGTTGCTAGCAGGACAACCTGCAGGACGTGTCCCTCACAATGTCCGATTGGGGACAGCTTGCATTCCGTGTCCTTAAAACATGTCGCCAATGAACAATTTTGTCGACAAATAGGAATTTTTCGTGCAAGATGTCCTCGAGGACGACGTCTTCGACGAAGCTTGGAACTACTGGGTCGCTAATTAACAATTGTGTATGTGTTAGTTTTGTGCTCTGTTCATGCAGGTCCAAGAGTGAAGAATTTCAATGCACGAATTACCATGCTTGTCATCTCCCTCGCCCACAAGCGACGCACAGTGGACGGAAATTGCCGTTTTTGATTTAGTGGCGGTCAAAATTCTGTAACTTTTGATCGGATTAAGATATTTTGATGCGGTTTTCTGCAAATGAAAGTAGAACGTGTATCTTAGAGAAAACCTAAGTGTCATATATCTAAAAATTTTTTTTATATTTTTAAAAAACTTCTAAATTTAAAATTTGTATATAAAAGTCGCGTAAAAGAAAAAACGCTTTTTAACGTATTTATATTTTGAAGATTAAGTGTTATTCATATAATATGATCTAACTGATGAACAAATTTTATAACTTAAAGATTATATCTTAATAAAAACCATTGTAGTTGTAGTTGTATGCTTCTTATGTGGTCAACCCAGTAGTGACAAAAAACCGCGATTACAGGAGCACGAGTAGAAGCATTGTCATGAAATTCGGCACAAATATTCTCTCCAGTGTAGGGCTCTTTAATGTCGAAAATAGAGAAAATCGAACATCTGCCACGCCTACTTTTTTAATAATATTAATGCTTCAGATTTAAGAACTTATTTTTCAGCTCTAAGTTCGGATCTGAAGGTCAAATTTTATTCCCGTCTTCACTGTATTGGTGAAAGCCATCTCACAAAAAATGGGTGTGACACGCCCACTGGTATAACAAACCATATAAGGAGGTGTCTGTTGAAAAAATCGGAGTTGTAAATGAGTTATTTAATAAAAATTTACTATCTGTAAGTGGGCATCTTATTTGTTAAACATCATATTCTTCATATTCATAAAGTTCCTCATAAAATTCCTCTTGCAAATTTCTAAATTTCAATTTAAAAAGCTCCTTCAACTTAAAACACTCGTACTACTTTAAAATCAGTAAAAAGAAGACCAATCATTTTGAATTTTTAAATATTTATTACTTAATAAATTAGAATTAAAGAACAAATTTACATTACATTTTACATTTTATATTTAAATTTTACATTACATTTCACATTACATTAAATTACAGTTTACTTACAATATACATAGTATTACTTATTTTCAACAATATATTCATCTGTAGATTGCATTAGCAGCTTTTCGGCTTCTCTATCTAGGGAAGTTTAAGTTTTTATATATTTCTTCCTTAGTGAGAAAATGTGCATCTGATGAAATGAGCAGCATTCTAAATAGATCCTCATTGGTCTTTTGCAGTGAACACTTTTTTGTGTTGTGCTCCCTATAGTTACATTCCATTTTACATTTTATATTTAAATTTTACATTACATTTCACATTACATTAAATTACATTTTACTTACAATATACATAGTATTACTTATTTTCAACAATATATTCATCTGTAGATTGCATTAGCAGCTTTTCGGCTTCTCTATCTAGGGAAGTTTAAGTTTTTATATATTTCTTCCTTAGTGAGAAAATGTGCATCTGATGAAATGAGCAGCATTCTAAATAGATCCTCATTGGTCTTTTGCAGTGAACACTTTTTTGTGTTGTGCTCCCTATAGTATCTATAGTCTTTGTTCCGTATAGATACTATAATAATCTCTATAATAATCTCTATAATATAATAATAATTATATAGTACAGATACTATATTATCTCCCAAATTTGAAATTTATACAAAAAATGACCTTTTTTGTCAAAAAAATTGCAAAAAAAATTTTTTCATCAAAAACACAAACATTTATTTGTATTTTTTTCATAAAAAATTCTCCATATATTTGGAAACACTTCACTTTATTTAGTTTTGTTAATTAATTTTCGAGATATTAACCTTTAAATTAGCCCAAAACACACAAATTATGGAACTGTTCAGGCAATAGGTAGGTAAAATTTTTAACCGAGAAAAAAACGGTTCCGGCGGGTCCGGGCGGGTCAAGTATGTTTGGAGGATTTGTTCAAAATACTTTGAAGTTTCAAAAACAATAAGCTCTAGGATAAGCATTTATAAGCGCTGAGACTTATAATCTCCTAAAAATAAAATTTATATAAAAAACGACCTGTTTTTCAAAAATTTGCAAAAAATATTTTTACCAAAGACAAAAGCATATTTTGTTATTTTTCTTATATAGAATACTCTGAATTTTTAGGTACACTTCATCTTATTTAGCTATGTTAAACAGTTTTCGAGATATTAACACTTAAAACAGGTAAAAAAACACAAATTATGGAACTTTTCAGACAATAGCTAGGTAAAATTTTCAATCGACAAAAAAACGGTTCCGGCGGGTCCGGGCGGGTCAAGTATGTTTGGAGGATTTGTTCAAAATACTTTGAAGTTTCAAAAACAATAAACTCTAGGATAAGCATTTATAAGCGCTGAGACTTATAATCTCCTAAAAATAAAATTTATATAAAAAACGACCTGTTTTTAAAAAATTTGCAAAAAATATTTTTACCAAAGACAGACGCATACTTTATAATTTTTCCTATATAGAATTCTCTTAATTTTTAGGTACACTTTATTTTATTTAGCTATGTTAAATAGTTTTTGAGATATTAACACTTAAAATAGGTAAAAAAACAAAAACTTTACAACTTTTCAGAGACTTAAAAAAAGGTTCACTTTCAATTGCTCATAAAAAATTATTAGGTAGGATTTCGGGAAAGATTTTTTGGGTTTTTAGGTAGCAATGTATTATAAACAAAATGGTATACCATATTTTTAAAAAAACTCGGAGCGACTTTGTGGACTTTTGGCCGCGCTTTTTTGTCGCAGTCCACTGTGCGACGGTTTAATGCAAGCAGAATTGTTCTCGTGTGACAGATACACGAACTATTGAAATCGTCTTTCAAATCGTATTTAAGACGATTGAAATCGTCTTTCGTATTCCAAGATTCACCGAAATAGTTAAAATTCTTGTAAAACGTTGAAGTTATCGTCTTTTGGTATTCCAAGAGACGATTTTATCGAATTTCTTCTCCTAAAAAAGACGATCAGAAATTAGCTTTCGTTCCCTAATAAAAATGTAATATTTCAATGAAAAATCTTGTTATATATTTTTTGATTCACTTGTATAGTTAATCTATTCTATTTTTATTTATAAAATAGATAATAAATAGTAAATACATAATTGTTATAAATAATACTAATGCTAGTTCT
The DNA here is from genome assembly GCA_949752815.1 of Conops quadrifasciatus. Classification (NCBI taxonomy): domain Eukaryota; kingdom Metazoa; phylum Arthropoda; class Insecta; order Diptera; family Conopidae; genus Conops; species Conops quadrifasciatus. Next base: position 21,104,700 of record OX457077.1, on the reverse strand, counting down.
TTTTTTCGAACGCGAATTAATTCCTTCTCAGAGTCTTCAGATAAAAAATCCACTAAAGAATCCATGTTTTTTTATGAAGCTTATCACACGAGAACAATTCTGCTTGCATTAAACCTTCGCTTGTGGGCGAGGGAGATGACGAGCATGGTAATTCGTGCATTGAAATTCTTCACTCTCGGATCTGCATAAACAGAGCACAAAACTAACACATACACAATTTTTATTTAGCGAGGGTTCTGAATATTTCATTAACACATACAAGTGACAGGCCAATCAAAATATTTAACAATATACATACACGGAATGTTTTTACTTGAACTGTGCAATACAAGTGAAATTTTCCATTGTTCACAAGTTCGTACAGTGTTGGAAAATTTCTAACAAAAAAAACAATGGTAATTTTTTTTTTGCTAAAATCTAAGCGAAATAATATAAAATAACACAAATTTTACTCTACATATAATTCGCGATGTATATTCTATATTTTAGCAACGTTTATAACTTTGTTTTTCGCGAAAAAAAACAATTTTTTAGGTTTTTATTTATTCAACATAACTACAATAATCAAGATTTTGCCTCCTAGCACTGAAAATGTCATCTTGAGCTCAAACTGCAGTAAAAGCAAAAGACGACTACAGTAATAGCAAAGACGATTTGATATTCGTGAATCTTGGAATGCCTCGTTTCCTTTTTCGTGACTTTTTTGCCGAGATAGTTTAACGATTCACCTCGAATCTCAGAATGCCTCTGTTAGTATTTGTGTTGTTGCTCTGTTATTCAAAAACACGATGACTATCTTTTTCCTTGTTTTCAATTCAAGTATAAAAAGGGTTTGCAAAAATTTTTGGACAGTCACACTCGATTATGAAATCAAAAAAGCAACAACACAACAAGCAATGAAATTTTTTTTTGTTTCCATGGTTTGTAAATGGACTTATGCAGCTCTCTAGTTTACTAAAAACAGAATACGTGCAAAACAACAACAAATTTTCTATGACTCTCATAGAAAATTATAAGCTATGAGATTTTATGACTTAGAGCCTCCGCACAACCAACTTCACAACGTCAAACGTCGCTTTCTCGCTTGACTTCACCATTAAATAAAAAACGCAGACGTTAGCGAAGTTTGTTCACATTTTTCATTTATGTATCAACCATTCTATACCTGGCATCCTCCTCCAACCAACCTTCTCACATGCAAAAATAGCGAATACTTCCACCACTTCGCGAAACGAAGGAAAAATCTAAGAGAAAATTAATGTTTTTCGATGAAAGGTGGCAATACGTTTCTGCAATACAAACAAAAATTTCTCAAAAACAACGAGTGGAAGTTCGACGTCAGAGAGAGAATTGAATTGAAACATTCGTGACTTCTAACTTCTAGCGTCAGAACTCTCGTCAAATCGTACTGAAAAGTTGACGGTAGACGTTGCGAAGTTTTGTTGTGCGGAGACTCTTATGAGGATAAGAGTGAATTGCCTAAACATAAAACAAGTAAGAGCGTTATCTTCGGCCTGGCCGAAGCTCATATATCCTACACCCGCATCTGTCGAAGTGATAAAAAGTGGGCGGGTGACACCAACTTTTTTTAAATTTACAGGGAGTACATTTTTTTCTATTAACTCATCTACAACACCGTTTTTCGTACTAAACACCTCAATATATGGTATAGTATATAAGTGGGCGTGTCACGCCCATTATATAGTATATATTTTAGTCTCAGATGGTAAGATATACCTAAGATATACCCTCATTCCTTCGGGTGTAGGGTATAAAAATACTATTATTTTAGGCTTATATTTACTTTTGACAAGGGATTCCAATTTTTATACCCTACACCCGAAGGGATGAATATATATAGGATGTATGGATAAGGGATGTATATATATATATTCTGGATCAGAATCACGTCCTGAGTCGATTTAGCCATGTCCTTCCGTCTGTCTGTCTGTCTGTAGAAATCACGATTACGGGAGAAAGAATAAAGCTATCGCCATGAAATTTGGCACGAATATTCTTTGTCATTATAGGCTGTTTCGTATTGCTAAAATGAAAAAAATCGGATTAGTGCCACGCCTACTTTTTATAGCAAATGTAAATTTTCCAATGCTCATAGCTCAATTACTCAGCTTGTAGAGCAAATTTAAAGCTAAAATTTTATTCCCGAGTCCACCGTTTTAGAGTTAAATGTACTCCCAAAAATGGGTGTAGTCCGCCCACTGGTGACAAAAACCACGACTACAGGAAAACGAGTGGAAGCATCATCATAAAATTCAGCAGGAGTATTCTCTTACATTTAGCTCTCTGATATCGAAAATGGAAAAAATGGGTTTACTGCCACGCCTACTTTCAGGTAACTATTAATGCATCCAATTTGAGGACTGAATTTCTCAGCTTGTAGTCTGGATCTGAAATTCAGTGCCGCGTTTACCGTGTTACTGAGAGTCGTCGCACCAAAAATGGGCGTGACACGCACACTGGTATACCATACTATATAATAAAGTGTTTGTTAACAAAAGTGTTGTCGTAAATGATTTAATAGATAAGAATTTACTATCTGGAAATGAACTTAAAGTTGGCGTATGCCACCCACTTTACCATCACTTTGACAGATGCGAAGTTAACGCTCTTACTTGTTTTTTTTTGCGTTTTTTAGTGCTCTTGGTCCTGAGCCCAACAAGCAAAAAAAAATGTCGCTTTTCCTTGGGGGCGGGGCTAGAGGCCCTTGTAATTTGAAATAAAATCGTCTATATCTCCGAAACTATGTAAGATACTTGGGTGATATTAGTACCGTTAGAAAGATGATAAAAATGTCATTAATTTATGTAAAACTTTTTATTAAAACAAATAGTTTTATAAATAAACGCAACTTAAGGTTTTTAGTACTATTTTTTTTAGATAAAATAATTTTTTCCAAACAAAAATGTGTAATTAACCCAAGAAAATATACTAAAAATAAAATAACATGTATTTTAAGCTTAATAAGAAAATTTATTTCGTTCAAATCAGTGCAGTATTTATAAAGAAAATTCATTTTTTAATTTATAATAAACTACTTTCTGAAATTATCTTATTATACCTTATTACAATAATGCGTCTCTGGTACTATGCACTAGGTACCCGGCTGATTCATCGCAAGCAATTCATCGCGAGCAATTCATCGCAAGCAATTCATCGCGAGCAATTCATCGCAAGCAATTCATCGCAAGACAAATTCCTCGCAAAGCAATTAATCGCGCAGCAATTCATCGCAACAGCAATTCATCGCGCAGCAATTCATCGCAACAGCAATTCATCGCAATAGCAATTCATCGCAACAGCCATTCATCGTATTAGCAACTAATCACAAGGAAATCTTAAGAGATGTTTGATAATCCTCCACCGAAAATTATAAAATTATCACAGATTTAATTCATAATTTTCGCCACAAATTTTTAAAATATTAAAAATGAATTTTTGCTGTTTCTTCAACAATTTTCTCAAATTATTTGGGATATAATTTCAACAATTGGATATTGGATACAATTTAACAATAAAGTTTTGTGTTATCGCCATTTGAAACGTTATTCATTGCAACAGCAATTCATCGCAAAAAAATTATTGCAAAAAAATCGCGCGATTTTCAAAATAAATTTTTCTGCTTCGGGTCGCAGAAGCATACATTTTTTTGCGATGAATTGAATTGCTACGATGAATTGCTACGCGATGAATTGCTGGGCGATGAATTTGTCTTGCGATGAATTGCTGCTGCGATGAATTGCTACGATGAATTTGTCTTGCGATGAATTGCTCGCGATGAATTGCTTGCGATGAATCAGCCTAGAATCATGCACTATGTTTGCCGTAATGGTTGTGGTGGTGTTAATAACAAAGTGACACTAGACTCTAACTGCGGCGCTATTTCTTTAGATATGAATTGAAAATGAAAAATCTTGAAGAAAAATCGCGCGATTTTTCGGCTGCGGCGCTAAACTAAAATTGAAAAAAATTTTTAAGAAAAATCGCGAAGATTAAAAATTTTCCGCCTGCAGAGCTAAACTGAAAAAAAAGACTAAAATATGGAAACTAATATAATGTCCCTTGTAATCTCCCCATTTGCTTTAAAGAAATTAGAAAAATTAGCAAGAATCTGCGTAAATTAACGCAGGTTTTTAGATGCTTAAATGAACTGGTATATTTAGCAGCAGAGTAATCAGCTGTTTTCAACTAAACAGCATACTAAACAGCAGAGGGATTTATGTCGGATCATTCAGTTTCAGTTTATTTAAAATGTTTACTGTACAATAAGAATTAAATTCTTTTTTAGTACACTCAAAATATATTTACCTCAAATTAACTCAATAAATATATACTTAAATGAATAATCATGTTCTGATCCCCTTCGATGTTGAGTTTAACCCAGACCAATCATTTTCTGATCCTCTTCGATGTTGGGTTCAACCCAGATCCACCTCCTGTCTACAGGAATCCCAGAAGGATTGACTGGTGTAGATTCAGATCTTCTGCCTGTGCCATACTAAACTCGGTTCCCTTGGTTCATAACCCTAATCACGAGAAATTAGACCAGTATAGCCATATCTTTGAAAAAGACTTCAGGAAGGCTTTTGTTGACGCATGTCCTCCGATATCTCGTGGCAAAAAGAAACTCCCGCCGTGGTGGACGGAGTATCTCGCACTTTTGAGGAAGATGACGCGGGAACTATTTAATATCTGCCATAGGCACAAATTCTGGCAACCTTACAAAGACTGCCTACGAGAATATAAGAGGGCAATCAAGTTTGCCAAAAGAGACTCGTGGAAGGAGTACTGCGAAGGTCTTCAAGATGTAAATGCTCTGTCAAGACGGAGCAAGGTCTTGTCAAAGGAGCATACGTGCCCATCCTTCATCAAGAAGAATAATGGAGAATGGACACACAGCCCTGAAGAATCGTTGGAAGTACTCATGAACGAACACTTCCCGGACCATCAGGAGAAGAGAATCACTGACGTACCAGTGGGACGCGACTATCAAGACGATTTGTCCAGTCAGTGGGTGGACTCAATCATAACTAGGGAGAAACTACTCTGGGCCATGAAGAGTTTTGATTCTTACAAATCTCTGGGACCGGATGGCATACTTCCGATAATGCTCTGGAATCGAGACACTGTGATCCCGTGGCTTATCTTTTTATACAAAAATAGCTTAACTCTTGGTTACGTATCCAAGTCATGGAGACAGGTCAGAGTTGTTTTTATACCGAAAGTCGGCAGGAGAGGACACTCAGTTGCCAAAGACTTTCGACCAATCAGCCTATCCTCCTTTGTTCTGAAGACACTGGAAAGCGTTATCGGTCTTCACATCCGGTTATTGCAGAAAGATTGTCTGGTTCGCAACATTCATATCTTAAGGGTAGGTCCGTGGAAACGGCACTTCACGATGTAGTTGCGAAGATAGAAGGAACTCTTCAATACAAACAATATACCTTAGAAGCCTTTCTAGATATCGAAGGTGCCTTTAATAACATACGCTCGGACGCTATTGTTGATTCCTTGTTGCGACTTGGAGCTCTACCAAGACTCGTGGTCTGGATTGAATATATGCTAAGGACTACGAGTATCTTAGCCTGTCTGGGCACTGTGCAGGTTCGTCGATCGGTGAGCAGAGGGACTCCAAAAGGTGGCGTGCTGTCCCCCCTGCTCTGGGTGATAGTATCTGACGAACTATTAAAACTCCTAAATCAATACGGTGTTAAGACAGTCGCTTATGCTGATGATCTGGTGATACTGATATCGGGCCTATATCTTTTCATTATTAGCGAACTGATGGAGAGAGCGTTGGCCAGGCTAAGTACCTGGACAAGGAACTGTGGTCTATCAGTTAACCACAGACAATCAGTTGACAAAAACAGAGCTCGTGCTCTTCACTTCTAAAACTAAGATTCCACCTTTTAATCTGCCAAAATTAAACCGACAACCTCTTCGTCTTTCCCCTAAGGCTAAGTACCTGGGCTTAATATTAGATACTAAGCTCAGCTGGAAAGAAAATATTGACGATAGATTAAAGAAGGCATGTGTACAACACAAGGCTGTGTCATCTCCAGACAGTTATGGCCATGCTTCAATTTCAGGAAAACAAGCGAGCTACTCAGAATGTCAAGAGCTGATGTTTCGAGGATTGATTTCATTAGTACTGGACACTGGCCTATTGGGGAACATGCCCGAAGGCTTGGGATCCCATCCAATGAGTTGTGCCGAAGCTGCCGAAATTCCAATGCTAAGGAATCAGTTGAACATCTTCTTTGCCAATGCCCCGCCATGGCACGAAGTAGATACGCAGTAACAGGAAGAATGTTCCCGGAGAATATAGGCTGGTACTCCGAAACGAGCCTTTTTTCCCTTCTGCAAATCATTAAGGATTCGAGGTGGCTGCTTTAGTGCACCCTCCTCAGCTTGCATGTGGTAGTGGCAGCAAAACGGCACTTATAGTGCTGATTAAGCTTGCGTTTGCGTGTTGCTGCGCGGCGACCACCTTAACTAACTAACTAACCAGCATACCACTTGTTACAATGAGAAAAGAGATGATGATCCACACATATACGGAAATTATTTTTTAGATGCGCTCATTTAAGCCTTCGTATTGATGCGTATAATTACTAAAGTCGTGTATTATGCCGTTTAAATGAATATCCTTAATGTATTTTTGGAAATTGTTTTATAATTGTTTTATAATTGACTAATTTGACAAGAGGCGGAGGTGTATTGATTGCGGTTACTTCTAAATACTATTCACGCGAAATTCTTCTGGAGGAGGCCTTGGAAATTGAGTTCTGCTGTGTTTATGTCAAACTTGTCAGCCTCTGTATCTATATATGTTGCTTCTATGTTCCACCTAATTCTGGAGAGAACATCTATGCCTCACATGCCAGATGCATTGCGCGTGTGATGGAGACTATGCTACCGAGTGACAGACTGTTTGTTCTAGGTGACTTCAATTTGCCTTATGTAAACTCGGAATTCTGCGCTGATGATCCTAATACTCTTTTGCCGTCATCTGAGCGTGATAATAACATTACCTTCCTTGATGATGTGTTTTCCAGAGGTCTTTTCCAAATTAACTATGTACGTAATGAATATGGTCGCCTTCTAGATCTTATCTTCACTGATGATAAGGATATTTTTGATCTGACTCGATGTGCGCCTCTGTACTACCTGAGGATAAGCACCATCCCACCTTGAACATTGATTTATTCAATCTTGTAAATTGTCCCAGCCAGTTATGCGTGCGCGAATGCCTAGGAAATTTTGCTTCAAACATACAAATTATTTAACTTTGAAAAATAATTTTTGTTCCATTGATTGGAACTCAATTCTTCGTTTGGATAATTCTTTGTCTGCAAGTTTGGATCTGGCTTTGCATTCTTTCAACAATGTTTTACTGGAGGCTTTTAAAGCATCTGTTCCGTTACGTAAGGTGCGTTCGTGTACGAGCCCTACATGGTTTACTAATGAGTTACGTGCTTGAAGGAACTTGAAAACCAAATACTATAAGCTGTTCTGTAATACGACTTCAACTATAAATCTATCAAATTATCTATCTATCAGAAGCAGATATCGTTGGTTGTGTAAGCAGGCGTACAGAGACTATATCTTCAAAGTTAAATCCAACATACGTGGCGATCCGAAAACATTCTGGAACTTTGTAAATACGAAAAGGAGGAGTGTGGTTTTCCCAACTTTTATGAAACTTGATGATATTGAGTCTAACAATGCAGAGATTATTTGTGATCTTTTCGCCGACTCTTTCAAATCAACGTATTCTTCGTCGAGTTCTTGCTCGGATACATACCCTTACAACATTTCTACGAGCTCTATAGTCCGGCCTATCATCGACGAATTTATTGTTTTTAATGCCCTAAAAGATATTAAATGCTCTTATAATCCTGGACCTGACAACATTCCATCGTGTATCCTTAAACACTGTGCCGCTGAGCTAACATTGCCCGTTACAACATTATTCGACTTTTCACTACGTACCGGTTATTTCCCTTGTGCTTGGAAGTCATCGTATATTATTCCTTTGCATAAATCTGGTAATAGACATCTAATAAATAATTATCGTGGTATCGCAAAGCTCAGTGCTCTTCCGAAGCTGTTTGAGAAGATAATTACAGATCAGATTTCTCGCTCTGTATGTTCTTCAATTTCGCCTGTCCAGCATGGCTTTCGAGTAGGGAAATCAACTACTACAAACCTGTTGGAATTTGTATCAGAAACAATCAATAATTTTAAGCATTCTAAGCAGACGGATGTTATTTATACTGATTTCAGTAAAGCTTACGATGTAGTAAATCATAAGCTTCTTATTTTGAAACTGAAGCTATTCGGTTTTCCTCGATCTCTTGTATGTTGGATCCAGTCGTATCTCAGAAATCACATTCAAATGGTTGTATTTAATAATACAATATCTAAGGAGTTTGCTGTACCTTCAGGAGTTCCTCAAGGTAGTCATTTGGGACCACTGCTATTCCTCGTTTTTATAAATGATCTGTCAACCGTCATTGTATGGGCGAAGTTGCTTATGTTTATTATGTGCTTATGTGCTGATGATGTGAAGCTATTCTTATCCTATGTTTTGGAGAATGATGCCTTGTTACTTCAATGTGATTTGGATTCACTGATTGAATGGTGCAACACAAACTGTATGAATCTAAATTTAAAAAAGTGCAAACAAATCACATTTGCCCGCTGTTGAAAGCCTTACTTCCGTAGACTATAAATGATCTGGGAGTTGTTCTAGATCAGAAATTACGCTTCCATAGTCATATCAGCGGTGTCACTAGCAGAGCGAATAGTACATTGGGATTTATAAAGCGATGGGCGAAAGAATTTAATGACCCCTATATTACTAAGTTACTGTACACCTCTCTAGTGAGACCGATTCTGGAGTATGCCTCACCTGTTTGGAGCCCAAACTATAGCTGCTATATCTCGCTGATTGAATCGGTTCAAAAGAAATTCTTGATCTTTTGCCTTCGGAATCTCCATTGGTATGAATCCGTGAACTTACCGTCTTATGAATCCCGACTAAAACTTATAAACTTGCCAACACTTGTAAATCGTCGTATAATGCTTAATGCTATTTTCATCGGAAGCTGTCTATCCGGTGTTACGGATTCCACATATTTGCTAGGCAACATCCAACTTAATGTGCGTATCGTACGTCGAGACGATATGAGCCCCTTCATTTAAGCTTTTGCAGATCGTCATACCTAGAGCATGAACCTCTTCGGAATGCCTGTTTGAATTGTAATAATGTTTATTCTGTAATTAATTTTTCTGATTCTATTTGTTTAGTTAAACGGAAAATTTTAAACTTTTTGTGTAATTTCTAAATTTTTTATATTTTCTTGTTATAAATTTTTTACCTGTTTGTAAACTATAAGGCAATGAATGCGTAGTTTGAATCTTAATAAATAAATAAATAATCGCGCTGGTCGTGTACTTTTCAAGGAAGCTTCAATTACAAAGTTTGAATAAATTTTTTTTCATTCATCAATTTTTTTCTTTGTAAAATGTATAATTAAGCTATATAATTATTTCAATATTAAGAAAGCCATGGTTCTTAGCTTTCAAGACATATTTTTTTTACAGTATCGGTGCAGGATTTTAGGAGAAAATGCATTTTAAAGCTCACAATCCTCGGCTGCGGCAAGGATCATGACCCTCAAGCAGCAGAATCTTCTCGATAATGTGAAGTTTTTGGCATACAAGTTTTTCCGCGTATTGGCAGTCTTCGGCCGCGGCAGGGATCATAACCCTCAATCAGCGAAATCGTGTCGGTAATGTAAAGTATTCTCGCATACAAAGTCTTGTTGCGTAACAACAACAAAAATCAACAAAATCCTCTTGGTAACAAAAGGTACACGATTTTGGAAAAAAAAAATAAATAACATAAATGACAGATTTTTTTAATATCTTCACTATGCACTATGGTCTAGGAGACCTGACGAGGTGGGCAAAAGTCCGATTTAAGAGAATTTGAATTTGAACAGCACAATTGAGTACTAATATAAGGTTTTTGGGTCGCTGTTTAAGTCATTCGTCTTATACTATGTCTTTTAATTTTTTTAATTTTAAAAGTGGTGTAAGCCATTTGTAGCCTTAAAAAACACATTTCCTTACAAGCTGCACAAAAAATTTCACAACCCCCAAAAAAAGCTATGCAGCCTTGTTCTGTATTCCGATCCGGAATTGATTCTGAATCGAAATTGAATTCCGATTTATATTTGTAGACGTGTTCTGCAATCCGAACGAATTTTATATGTTCGAAACGAAAACAATTCAATTTGAAAATTGAAAATGAGAATCGAAATCAAATCCGATTCCGTATGAATCGGAGTACAGAACCAGGCTGATTATCTCAGGAGTAAATATTGACTCAGAAATTTTGAAGTACATATAGTATAAAAATATTTTTTTAATTTAATAAAATTGAAACCTTTAAACGCCAGAAGTGTGACTTAGACCATTTTCATAATTATGGGCACTTATCTGAAAATGGGCAAATTTGGGCAGGTTGGGATTGTAGTATATTCTATATACTTTAGATTGGCGTATAATAAATGATTTTTTGAAGTGGAGTTTTCTGGAGTAATCAAACGGTACCAACCAACATTACTAAAAATTGCGCAATTCACGAGTGAAGCTCTTTATTTATTAAATTAGTGTGTGTTTTTTTAGCTTTTGACGAAGCTCCTATACCAATGTGTAAAACATATTAAAAAATGCTTACTTAAATAATTTTTAAAACTGAGAGCTAACTGCAACAATGTAAGCTTTCTAATGAATAATTAATCGTTTTTCTCGTATTCGGATAGATACCAACGGAGCAATAATTAATTACTATGCGTAAAAGTTATTTCATATGTTCATTAATATGTTATGTCTAGATAATGATGACGAATAGTTTTTTGTCCTATTTCGTATGTGACTTTTGGCATTTTTCCAGGTCTCCCAGCCCATATTGCAATGGTACGTATATCATCCGAATATATTTTACAGTTTAGAAGATATAGACGGTATATTTTTAAATTTTAAGTTTAGAGCTATAACTCCTAAACCACGAGAACGACCAAAAATTATGTTGTCGTTGGGATCGGCGCAACATCGGAGACTGTACTCAATTTTTTTAGCCAATAACTATAAGCGTATGTTTGTTAAATTGAATAAATCACAGGTTGCAATTTAAGAGTTTGCTTTTTAAATTTTTTCCCCGCATAAGCTGCTTTTTGCAAAGAAAATAGAGCTTTTCACTCCTAAACACGAATACTATTATATTTTACCACACTAGAACACTGTTTTAATTGCAATTTGGCCTCGATGGCCGCAAATACTTCTATTGTCGCCTTTGAAGTTCATCCAGGTTCATCCTCTCACGCTCTCGGTGAGAGTTGACAACTTTATACAGAACACAAAAACAAATTTGAGTGATTGATCAATCAGTGATTGTAATGTAATAGAGCACCAACCAGTAGTCACAAGGAAATGTTTGATTATTTACCACCTAAAATTATGAAATTATCAAGTTAGCCACAAAATTTTCGCGCGATTTTCAAAATAAATTCTTCTGCTTCGGCTCGCGATAAATTTTTTTCCGATGAATTGCTTGCGATGAATCAGCGCCCAGAATATGCAACTAGAATAGTCATTTTTATCTATCAAATTAGGCAAATATCAAAAACGGAAGAATATTTATATACTCATTTCATTGATTAGTGAAGATAAACTAACAAAAAAAAAAGATTAAACAAAAAATTAAAAAAAGCTTTATTATTTTCATCCTAAATTCTAAAATCCTTGCAACATTTACCTGCTATATCCTCCATTAGAGACACAGCTATTTGCTATTTGATAAAGAGATCAAAACCAAAACCAAAAACCAAATGAAGACAGTGCTAACTGACTGTCATTCAGATTTTTCACCATTCGTGGTTTATATTTATAGAGCTAGTCATTTATAATTTATATAGCTAGTCTAATATGTATATCCTTTTATGTTAGTTTTTAATGCATTTTCAGAATACCAGCCAACCCTCAGCCAACCCTCAGCCAACAAAACCATCTCCTTGTGGAAAAGTCTTCCTCTATCCAGGGTCCTTCTGCGCAGGCAAAAAGTGTTCTTCTGCGTGCCGGCCTTCGGCCGTGGCAGGGATTAAAACCCTCAGCCAACAAAACCATCTCCTTGTTGAAAAGTTCTCCTCTATCCAGGATCCTTCTGCGCAGGCAAAGTGTCCTTCTGCATGCCGGCCTTCGGCCGTGGCAGGGATTAAAACCCTCAGCCAACAAAACCATATCCTCGTTAAAAAATGTCTTCCTCTATCCAGGGTCCTTCTGCGCAGGCAAAGTGTCCTTCTGCACGCCAGCCTTCGGCCGTGGCAGGGATTAAAACCCTCAGCCAGAAAAACCATCGCCTTGCTGAATAGTATTTGTATATTAACCCGTCCAATAAGTCCAACAGCTGCTTCGTAGCTAACGCATTTCAGCATTTATCGCAAAATTGGGCCTTATTTCATTTTTATTGGGCTTTATTTCCCGGAGCCCCCTAAAGGCTCCATTACATCCAGAAATATGAACCGTTCGGTGAGGTTTTCACACTGACATCATTGGACCTTATTTTTTCATTGTTACCGCACCATGATCAATGATTTTTGAGATGAAGTAATAAAAAACCAAAAAAACAACAGCCCGGGTAAAGTATCCTTCTGCATGCCGGCCTTCGGCCGTGGCAAGGATTAAAACCCTAAGCCAACAAAACCATCTCCTTGTGGAAAAGTTTTCCTCTATCCAGGATCCTTCTTCGCAGGCAAAGTGTCCTTCTGCATGCCGGCCTTCGGCCGTGGCAGGAATTAAAACCCTCAGCCAACAAAACCATCTCCACGTTTAAAAATATCTTCCTCTATCCAGGGTCCTTCTGCGCAGGCAAAAAGTGTTCTTTTGCGTGCCGGCCTTCGGCCGTGGCAGGGATTAAAACCCTCAGCCAACAAAACCATCTCCTTGTTGAAAAGTCTTCCTCTATCCAGGATCCTTCTGCGCAGGCAAAGTGTCCTTCTGCATGCCGGCCTTCGGCCGTAGCAGGGATTAAAACCCTCAGCCAACAAAACCATCTCCTCGTTAAAAAATGTCTTCCTCTATCCAGGGTCCTTCTGCGCAGGCAAAGTGTCCTTCTGCATGCTGGCCTTCGGCCGTGGCAGGGATTAAAACCCTCAGCCAACAAAACCATCTCCTTGTTAAAAAATTTCTTCCTCTATCCAGGGTACTTCTGCGCAGGCAAAGTGTCCTTCTGTATGCCGGCATTCGGGTGTGGCAGGGATTAAAACCCTCAGCCAACAAAAGCATCTCCTTGTTGAAAAGTCTTCCTCTATCCAGGATCCTTCTGCGCAGGCAAAGTGTCCTTCTGTATGCCGGCCTTCGGCCGTGGCAGGGATTAAAACCCTCAGCCAACAAAACCATCTCCTCGTTAAAAAATGTCTTCCTCTATCCAGGGTCCTTCTGCGCAGGCAAAGTCTCCTTCTGCATGCCGGCCTTCGGCCGTGGCAGGGATTAAAACCCTCAGCCAACAAAACCATCTCCTTGTTAAAAAATTTCTTCCTCTATCCAGGGTCCTTCTGCGCAGGCAAAGTGTCCTTCTGTATGCCGGCCTTTGGGCGTGGCAGGGATTAAAACCCTCAGCCAACAAAACCATCTCCTTGTTGAAAAGTCTTCCTCTATCCAGGATCCTTCTGCGCAGGCAAAGTGTCCTTCTGCATGCCGGCCTTCGGCCGTGGCAGGGATTAAAACCCTCAGCCAGAAAAACCATCCCCTTGCTAAATAGTATTTGTATATTAACCCGTCCAATAAGTCCAACAGCTGCTTCGTAGCTAACGCATTTCAGCATTTATCGCAAAATTGGGCCTTATTTCATTTTTATTGGGCTTTACATGATCAATGATTTTTGAGATGAAGTAATACGTATCCCAAAAAAACAACAGCCCGGGTACCTTAGTTACTAAAAAAAGTTTAGTTACTGAGTAAGTTTTGGACTTATTGACGGTTTTAATTTAATCGCTTTCTGCGGCCGTAGGCCGCTAACCCAAAAAGCTTTAAACGCAGAAAAAAATCTGGTAGCCGTGAAAGTGCTGGATTTGTTGAATGTTTTAACCGTAGGCCGCTGACGCAGGACGCTCTAGAAATTTGATCCTGGGTTCGTTCTGTAATTAGAGGATGTTGCCTCGTCGGGATAAGGTCGTTTTGGGATGTTGTCGTTTAGAATTTCGTTACCAATTGAAATATCGTTACCAAACGATGATATTTTGTGTAAAAATACGGATGACATTGATCCGGGTATCAAGATGTGGTTTCGATAAAAACGCAACGTTACGTACTACATGGCGACGCAAAGTGGCTGGAATTTTAAAAAGGCGGCCCAAAATCATTTTTTCAACTATATCCGATTTCAAAATTAGTTAGTTCGTATGAAAGTAGATCCTTACGAACCTAGAGAGACAAAAAAATTAGTCTCTATTTTGATTATTTCATTAACAACAGGGTAATCGAAAACACACTTTTCCGTTTTTGGTTTAAATTTGCTGATTTCCTAGCACATTTTCAATTTTTAAATACCCATATCGCAATAATTTTTAATGTTTCGGTTTTTTTTGTAAAATACTTTATAATATTTACTTTTAAAAACTGTTGAGCTTACTACTCTATATGTAACAGTTTTTTTCAATATTTTTTTTAAGAATAGGCTAAAATAGGAGAAAATTCTGCAGTTTATAGATAACTTACAAACTCCAGAAAACTCCAGAACCAAATTTAGATTTTCAAATAGGCGAAGTCTTCCTCTAAAGACGTGTACCTGTTTTTCTTGCGTCTACTTGCGTCTGGGCAAGTTAGAGCATTTTTGAGTCAAAGTCGGATTGTATGAATACGGCGAGTATCGCTAATTGTTGTGGATTGTCTTCTTGCATACAAAAATTATGCAACAGGTAGTGGAATAAAGTAATTTCAGGGCTGGGAAACATGGGAGATTACCCTTTTACCTTTTTGAGAGAAACAGGTAATATTAAAATGGATGTAGATTGCTGACAAGTAGGTAGATAGGGAAAAGTAGGTATGTTTATATATTTTCAAAATTGTTTGAGTAAGTGTAAAAGAGGCGGTTAAAAGCATAATTATTTGTATCACAATTCAAGAAAGATCATAAATCTTGTTGTCCGTTTTTTTTTTATATTTAAAAAAGGTTTGAATAAAAAATCAGCCTGGATAGGAATATTTATAGGAATGGATTCTTCATTATTCAATAATTGTTCAAATAATGGCTAACTTCAGTTACAAAGATGTCGCGGACATTTATTTCTCTCGAAAGGAAGACGAAGATGTTATTTTTTACACACATAACAAATCATCCGTGTGTTGCTCTATGTGATGAAAAAATATTGGCATTCATAAAAAAAAATGCATAATTTTTCTGCAAAATTTGAAAGACCGTTACAAGGGGAACAAATTATTGAACACAATATTTTACAGATTGGAGATTCGAAAGAAGCCCAAGAGAAAAGAAATAAAGACTACAGATATTTTCGTGAGCACAATAGCAGAAAAATATCAAGATATTGCACCAACGAAGATCTGCTTTTAATTTTACTGTGCACTTCGGATCCTTATTTGTCGAACATACGCCAAAAATGGAAATCAAACTCTATTGAATTAGATAATGAAGCAAAAAATTTACTATTGGACGAATGAAAGACTATTTAAGTAAAGTTAATTATTAAGTTAATTAGGTAATTCAGTTTTATAATTTCAAAATGAAGCTTAGTATTATTAGGTTAGCTTAGTATATGAAAAGTTTAAATAAAAGTTACATTTTTAAAATAAGGGCCTGTGCGAATTGACACTAAAATTTAGTATTTTGCTGAATCACTGAAAATGTCGATTAAAAAGGCTACGCCGGCATTGCAGTATACACTAAATGCCAACAAATTTTTTAACTAAAATTTTGTATTTTTTCGACCGTACTATTAGAATGTAACGAATAATTGAAAATGATTTTAAAAAAGCAATATGACTTTAAATAGTTGGGAGTCATAGATTCAATGTCCTCCTTCATATTTATCGAAAAATTTTAAGCAAAAAAAAGTTTTTTCAAAAATTTAAAATTATAAAATTCTGTCATTAATTTGATTTGAATTGGAAAGTAATTCGCACAGTTCAGAAAGGCTATAAAGAAGTTCGATGGCAAATAGTATATCACTAATATTTAGTCACATTTCGCACAGACCCTAAATATACCCACTTCAATCGTATTATTTCCAAACGTTTTATAGGATTTATCAGATTTTATAAAATATTATTTGCGAAGAATTCAGTGAAAACGGGAGGTGCTTCCATTCTTATTAAAAATTATTCCCGTAATTTTTATTTGATTTTTATCGGGTATCAAAATAAAGCTAAAGATTCAACCTACGCAACAGAAAAAACCGCGTCATAATATTCCAACGCGTTCAAAAGTTATTGATTTTTGGCCGCCTTTTTTAAATTCCAGCCACTGTGCGACGGCAATCATCACATTCTTAAAATCAAAATGTGGCTATATTGTGTAATTTGTCAACTCTTGAATATTTTCTGTAGAGTCACGTGAGGTCACTAGGTTATGATGATAAATCAGCAACAATTGATGCCTTGGAGGCCAGCATTATACGTGTTATTTGTGACATACGGCTAAAGGTACTAAAAGTGGCCCAAAATGCGATTCATCAAGAACATTGTGGTCAAATTCCTAAGAGAATTTTTAAAGGTTAATGTTTTGATCTTTCAAATGAATAGTAGAATTTAATTAGAATAACATTTTTTATGCTATTTTTGTCAACATAAAGTTCTGTCGGTCTTAAAAACACAACCAATATTTCCATTTCTACTTGAAAATTACTCTATTAATGTTTTGTACTGTTAATTTTTCTGCTCGGATGTCACCCCTAGACATATGTATATTTCTAGTTTTATATTAATCTAGATTTGAAAATTTTGCTTCAATATCTCAAATAGTTTCAATTTGATATCGTTTTTGCTTCTCCTGTAAACTTATGAAAAGTGATGTTACGTTATTTTGCATTTTAGGTGAGGATATGTACAACATATTCTTTGATAATAAGCAATGACACAAGGAAAGAGAAATGAAGAGAGCAATGAAGCAATTTAAATGAAAGGCAAGAGCTCGGGCCATGATACTTGTCGTGAGTGTTGCCTATACTCAAAGAATACATGTTGCTATTACCCCTTTGCCAACCGACCGGCCGCATCCGTTGCAAAAAATTGAAAATTTTTTCGTCATGCGTCTTCATGCGCCGAAATCCCGGGATCGGCATTTTCAAATTTAAATTGTTGGAATATTTTTAATACCAACAAAGAAGTACACAGAGAACTGATACTATACCATATAATGAGGTGTTTGGTAGGAAAAGCGGTGTTGTAGATGAGTTAATAGATCAAAATGTGCTCCCTGTAAATTAAAAAAAGTAGGTGTCACCCGCTTTTTATCACTTTGACAGATAATTTAGCATTCATTGTTCATATACATACACATTTGTGTAAACAAAAAAAATAATTTGGTAAACGCTGAGATTAAAAAGATGTAGAATGGACGTTTACATAATGTCTTATTTAACAAACAATAATAATTTATGATTTTGTAGATGTATTACTTCAGGCAATTATGTATCTTAATTTATTGAATTAAGTATACTGAAGATGTGATCTAGACTTATAATAGAAACTGTTTCAAAACTTTCAATGAAGTTAGATGTATTATAGTATTTTTTTGCTTAAATTTACATATAAGGGTGGGCAAATTTGAGGTTAGGAAGTAAATTGGCTGTCAAATGATGAAGTGTGAAGAATTGAGTTGTCATCCTTTGACATTTATTTAGTAAAGAGGAAATTTTAAGCATGGAACGCTACACTCTTGAGCAGAGAATTTTAATTGTGAAAATCGACTGTTTGAAAAACTGAAAGAAAACAACGCATTTTTCAAAAAATAATCTTTAGTGATGAGGCCCATTTTCAATTAGGGGGTTATGTAAACAAAGACATTGTCGCATATGGGGCCCACAAAATCCACAAAGAGTCCTCGAAGACCATTACACCCAAAGAAAGTGACCGTATGGTGCGGCTATTGGTCAGGCGGCATCATCGGCCTGTACTTTTTCGAAAATGAGCAAGGAACCGCCGTCACCGTAAATTCTCAGCGCTACCAAATCATAATAACCGATTTTTTTTGGCCACAATTGGCTAATGTTGACATCAGTGACTATTGGTTTCAGCAAGACGGCGCCACGAGCCACACAGCCGGCCGAACAATTCAGTTATTGCATGAGAAATTTTCCGGTCTCGTAATTTCTCGATTTGGCAATGTCAATTGGCCGCCTCCTTCTTGTGATTTAACGCTGGATTATTTTCTCTGGGGCCATTTGAAAGACCGGATTTACGTGAACAAACCACAAACAACTGACACTTTGAAAGATGAAATTCGGAGCTGCATTGTCGAGATAAGCGAAGCTTTGTTGCAAAATGTGGTTCAAAATTTTGTGAAAAGAGCGGACGTCTGCCGACGTGCTAGAGGTGGACATTTGCCCGACATCATATTCCATTATTAATTCCCATACTTCTATTTTATATTGGTATCATTAAAACTACCACACTACTACACTACCATTACTACTACATTACCCATCAGGGTAAGTCCTTTCCTCTTTATATTATTTAAATTATTTCAAGCTAGATAGTTAGATAGATATAGATAGATAGTTAGATGGATAGTTAGCTAGATAGTCTGGGTTACCTGAGTGGGTGGATACCCTCGGACGTGTCCGACGAGGGTGTCCACTCCACGTTCACTCTATCAAGAACCAGCCTCCCGATCGTTCCGACGGTGAGTTGCAAGCTGATTTTTGGGGTGAAGGGGTAACGAGAGTTTGCTTCGATCGTTCCGACGGAGACAATTTGTCAAAAAAAAAGTGTGTTTTTAAACAAATTTACTTCATAACCTCAAATTTGCCCACCCTTTATTACACACTTTACTTAATATACTAATTTTTAACTTA
The DNA here is from genome assembly GCA_949752815.1 of Conops quadrifasciatus. NCBI lineage: Eukaryota > Metazoa > Arthropoda > Insecta > Diptera > Conopidae > Conops > Conops quadrifasciatus. Next base: position 21,085,582 of record OX457077.1, on the reverse strand, counting down.
ATATATTGAAAATATTTGGCAATCGATTATAAAAATAGTCGGAAGGGTAGCTTACCTTTATATTTTGGCACAAATTTCTGTATATCCTGTGGAATGTTTTGATAGAAGTCCAATTCTCGTAAGTTCAATGGTTTGATGACAGTGGACTGATTTAACAGAAGAAGGCGCGTATGACCTCCTACCTAAAAATAAATACCAGATACTTATTGTAAAAAAGATACTAAATTTTGTAAAGAAATATTGCAATATTTGTAAATATGTATTGCACAACCTTTCAATAATACTCGTAGATATAACAACTTACCTAAAATAATTCAATTTTTAAATGCTCAACCATTAGGGAACTTATGTCAGTGGTAACATGGTAACATATCGCTCATTTACTCAAAGATTGTCATAAGTAAAAAATGCGATTTTTTAGTTAATATTTTTTCCAATTCTGTGTTGTGTAGCTTATACACAAAACAATAACAACGTTTACACACGTTTGCACAGACACGAAGCCTGGTGGTCGATTCTCGTTCTGTGAAACTGTGAAGTGAAAACAATTTTTTCATTTCAGTTTTCACAGATAGTTTTTGCACTTCATAAAAAAATTTTTTTCGATTCTCGTTTGTCTTATGAAAATTCTGTTTTGATCTGAAGAATAAGTACAAAGAGAATGAAAAATAATTGTCATTTATGTTGCAATTTTCATCGTTCCATATATAAATCCTGACAGTTAAATTTAAATAAAGTTTTCAAATATTTGGATTGAGATTTTTACTTGGATTAAGCAACGAGGAAGTTCAGCAGAATAGGTACGTAAATTGTCATTTATATAATTATGTTTTTTTATAATTTTATGCAATAAAATTTGTTTAATTGTTTGCTTGTTTCCCGTTATGCATAGGTCATGTCAGAGTGCTTAGGCGCAGTCTCCATGACAGCCAAAATCCAATTGGAATGGTAAAGTACCAGCACTTCATAGATTTATATCGCTTCCCAAAAGCGTTGTGCCCGAAATACATGTGCAGATATTCCGATTGCAGAAAAAGTTTCCATTTGAAATACACGGGAATACGAAATACGAGAATTCGTACAATCTGCGTGGGGAAATTTTCTGCCAGATGTCTTAAATTTAATATTTGCTGCGCAGGAACAATGCTACCAAGTTATGTCAACAATTCTTTTATGTTTTTCACAGAAATTTAAAAATGTCTGTCAAAAAGAATTTTGACATTTCGGTCAAAAATTCAATTGAAATGGAAATCTGCACATGTATTTTGACTGCAGTAAATCAAGCAACGCTTTATTTATGCGTTTTATCCGCACATGTATATCATGCAAATATGTAGACGAGACGTTAAGAATTTCCTGAGGTTAACATGAAATTTATGGAAACGTACCAATTTTCAGGAATTATTGGTCTTATTGATTGGGCCCATATAAAATATCGGCCTCAAAAAAAGGTATTGAACATGCCGGTGGTCATTCTAAAAATGTAATTTTTTACAAATTTTAAAAACTCAATCAGCCTGGTTCTGCATTCCGATTCATACGGAATCGGATTTGATTTCGATCATTTTTTTCTCGAAAATGTTCTGTATTCCGATTCAGATATTCGAATCCGATGTTTGCGTATTTGTCGGAATTGAGGACATTCTGCATTTCGATTTATTGGAATTTTCTGTCGGAAGTAATCCGACCAACTTTTTGTTGGTGAATTTGAATGTGATTGTACAAAATTTGAAATTTTTTAACACATGCGATTTTTGTGGGAAGAGTTAGCGGAGGAACTTAATATTTTTGGTCCACCAATGAAAAAAGTCCCTGTGGAATAAGGTAGCCCTGTTATTATTTAATTTTTACCACGAATGATAATTAATCATAGACATGCTGGGAAATGCAAAATCAGAAAAAAGTATTTCTGGAGAATACAAAGCACTCCAGGGAATACTAGGTGCAACAATAATTAGCCACCAATCTAAAAAAGGTTAAAAAAATAATCAAATTTCTATTTGTGTGACCATGTGTGCGTTGGTGGGATTCGAACCCACATCCTCAACGTGCTAGGCGAGTACTTGCTTTACTACGCTATTGAGAGTCACAATTTTAAATTTCAGTTTATTAAACGCCAAAGTGACATGTAAAAAATAGCTAGATGAGTTCGAATAGGAATTGTTTTCGTTTCGAACATGTGAAATTCGATCGGATTGCAGAACACCTCTACAAATACAAATCGGAATTTAATTTCGATTCAGAATCAATTGCGGATCGGAATACAGAACAAGGCTGAATAACTTTTCATAAGCAGATTGTGAGTGTAAAGTAAATTATCATATGAAAAAAATTTTGGCAGGTATTTTAATCTTTTCATGAAACGTCAATCGGAAACTCAGTGATACCATGATAAAACTTTTCACTTCATAGTTTCACAGAACGATAATCGACTGGTGCAGAAAACTTGTGTAAAATGGTCAAATCACTGGTTTTCCATTCTCAGTGTTGCTTACTTTTTCCCAAAATTTTTTGCGTAAAAACAAAAGCTTCAGGCTTTGTTTACAGTTCTGCCTCAGGTCGTTTTTTCCATGTGTTGTGCAAGCTACACAACACAGATTTGAAAAAAAATGTGGCTAATGAAGCAATACTATTCGTATATCATTTCATGTTGTATAAAAATTTTATATTAATGTCTTGTATACTCTTCCCGTGAGAAGTGAATTTCTGGAAGAATTTTCTTTAAGGTAAATTGTTGTAAATTGAATTGGGTAAATTGAAAAATTTTAAGCGCGTTTTTTGCAAAATGTTTTTTTTTACTTATGACAGTTGTGGGGTCCAGGAAATAATTTATCTTTTTATGCGCAATTTTTTTCTTTTATATTAACTTATCACACCACACATTTACACCATCACACTTATACACCATTTATTTAATAGCATTTATTTATGTAACAATTCTACGTTTAGGTATAAGTTCACAATTGTAATTTTTTGTTTGAATAACGATAGTGTAGAATAACGATTCCACATATATCATGAAAATTTTATTATTTTCTAAAAGCAAAAAGAAAAAAAATCTTGAGTTGTTTTTGTTTTTTTTTTTAAAAAGGTAACGATGTCCTCTTGAAGGTGGAAGCTACACAACACAGATTTGAAAAAAAATGTGGCTAATGAAGCAAAACTATTCGTATATCATTTCATGTTGTATAAAAATTTTATATTAATGTCTTGTATACTCTTCCCGTGAGAAGTGAATTTCTGGAAGAATTTTCTTTAAGGTAAATTGTTGTAAATTGAATTGGGTAAATTGAAAAATTTTAAGCGCGTTTTTTGCAAAATGTTTTTTTTTACTTATTAGAGTTGTGGGGTCCAGGAAATAATTTATCTTTTTATGCGCAATTTTTTTCTTTTATATTAACTTATCGTATACACCATTTATTTAATAGCATTTATTTATGTAACAATTCTACGTTTAGGTATAAGTTCACAATTGTAATTTTTTGTTTGAATAACGATAGTGTAGAATAACGATTCCACATATATCATGAAAATTTTATTATTTTCTAAAAGCAAAAAGAAAAAAAATCTTGAGTTGTTTTTGTTTTTTTTAAAAAAGGTAACGATGTCCTCTTGAAGGTGGAAGCGGGCAATATCCAAATGGATGTGTTCAAAACGATTTTTGGGTATGGAAATCTTGCTAACGGGAGATTTGGTATGACGGTATATTTAGGACTTTTGGCAATCTAAGCACTATTGTAACCAACCGTTCATATCACTAGACATACCCGGCCAATAGTACCAATAGTACCAGCAGGTTACCGGCCAATGGTCGAAAACCTGCTTGCGTAAACTGCTAGGTACGAATGGCCTGGGTGTTTTACCTGAGGTTTCACATTATATCTCCAAATTAAGAAGCGTTAAAGTGATTGGCTCCAAATTATGGCACGCCGTCCGGTCTGCTTTTAACTTCTGCAGCTCGTTATCGTTTTGTTGTTCCTTATGTAGAAGCTTAAAATTCAAATCCGTGTTCTTAAAAGCGTCTACCTCGAACGCGCGCGAAAGTGTATCTGCGATAATGTTGTGTTCCCCTTTTATGTACTGTATGTCACTAGTAAACTGGCTTCTGAGATGTTGTGTCCTAGAAAATCTATATTTTTAAGACCAAAAACGCATTTGGTCGGTTTAATATTTAAGCCGTATTCTGTAAGGCGCTTAAAAAGCGTACGAAGGTTTTTAAGGTGCTGTTCTTCAGTTGCACTGGTTACTAATATGTCGTCGATATATACGAACACAAAATCTAGACCATTAACGACTTCGTTAATGAACCTCTGAAACGTTTGTGTCGCATTTCTCAAGCCGAAAGGCATCCGGGTGAACTCGAACAACCCGAAAGGCGTTGTGATCGCCGTCTTATACACGTCTTCTTGGGCCATTGGGATTTGGTGATATGCCCTCACCAAATCGATCTTGGAAAAGAAGCGTTTATTTCCTATATTTATGTTCAGGTCGTGTATGTGTGGTAGCAGGTATCTATCCGGTACCGTGACTACATTCAACCTCCTAAAGTCACCACAAGGACGCCACTCTTTAGGGTCTTTCTTGGGCACTAAGTGTAACGGAGACGAAACTGGTGAGTTAGATGGTTTGCATATTCCTGACTTGACTAGGAAATTAAACTCACTTTTAGCAATTTTGTATTTAATGGGGTCCAAGCGTCGAGGCTTGGAAAATGGTAGAACCCCTTCTGTTACTAGTCGATGAACGGTGGAGTGAAGACCTGGTTTGGTATAATCTGGTTCGGACAAAAGTTCCGGGAATTCTTTAACAACTTGGTATATTGATTATCTACTGCGAAAACTTTGGGGAGTGATACATTACAAAAGGAAGTAACTGCGTTAACTGAAAGGCTTGTTAACGGGTCAACCAGACGTTTACACTTAACATCGATCAGACCGTATTTCCACAAAAAGTCGGCGCCTATGATTGGCTTTGCTACGTCTGCTATCAAGAATTTGAACGGGAAATCGGGTCTTAAACCCAAGTTAACTGTTAAAAGTTTCTTTCCGTATGTGGATATAGTTGAACCGTTCGCTGCTGTCAGAATAACGTCTGTCGAACGTTTGGTGTGGGGAAATTTAGAGGATTGAAGAACGGAAAATTCCGAGCCACTATCTATTAAGAATCTTTGTTTATTTTCACTATCGTAAATAAATAAGCGACAGGTGGTAACATCTAAGTTTTCGTTATTCGTCGCTAAAACAACGGAAGGTTTTAGTTTACCGAATCGGAATTTTTGTCAAACGCGCAAGGTTTTTTGTGCGAACACTTTTGTGCTTTCTCTCCAAACTTATAGTGATAACGACATAACCAGTTTGGGTTGTTCCTCGATCTGGATGTCGATCTGGATTTATGTCGAAATGAACTCCTACCTCTGTCTCTATTGGTATTCCTTGATCTTGATTGATCGAATTGTTGCCTCAAAGCACTCAGTTCTAGAGACATTTTCTGGAAATTCTCACAAATCAGTGCCGTAGTCTTAACTAAATTAGTAGTGACTGCACTTTCTGGGTTGTTGTTGGTGTGACTAACTACCGAAACCTCTTTTCGATTTATGGCCTCCCACAAATTATCGGCTAATTTCATCAATTCATGAATATCTCTGGTATTCGTGCTAGCTAAAATTGCATTTAAGTTCCCAGGTAACTTTCTTAACCACAATTTTTTAATTATGTCTTGACCAAAACTAGTACCGGCGAGTTGTATTAGATTACAGGATTGTTAGAATCCTGTCTATCTTAGCGTTTAAAGATTCACGTAAAGAATGTCTCTCTATTAATATATTTCTAAGTTCATCGTACTTTTTGTCTCTAGGTTGATTTTGAATGAAGTCTAGGATAGTCATAATTACTTCCTGGGGCAACGCTGCTATGACGTACTTGAACTTAGTAACGTCTCGCGTAATGCCTTTGGTGCTGAATTGTACCTCTGCATGGATGAACCATGCTTCGGGACAACTTGTCCAAAATTGAGGCAACTTAATTGAGGTCATAAAAATTTCGTGATGTTCATCAAATGAATTCATCATACCGGGGTCAGCGTTCGGGACCGAATTGACGAGACCTGTACTAATCGCGATATTGGAAAAATCCGTCGATTGACCGTTATTCCCTTGTATTAATTCAATAAGGTCATCCGCGTTTAAAATATTTCTCGGTGGAGTGTGTATCATTTTATCAAAAGTATAAAAGATATATCTTTTGAAGGAGGAGTTCACAAATTGGTACGAATGAGAAACAAGGATTGATAGAATACTATAAACGAGTATCAATATGCGAGACCAACCAAAAACAATATGGAAATAACTGAAATTTTTCAGAAATCTATTGTTATGATAAGTTTTAAGTTAGTTAAGTTAATTTGATAACTTAATTTCAAATTAACTTAACTATATATATATAATACATTAAGGGCCGGTTGTTCCATCTCCGTGTAAAGTAGTGTGTAAATTTATCCGGCGTGTAAATGTCCACACGCGTTGTTCCACCTCCGTGTAAAAGTAATCTGCCGGATAACTATAAACAACACGACAGAAAAGTTACACGGTGGTTGAACCAGCGTGTAGCGAGCTTACACGGCAGATAAATTTTTAATGACATTTGTGTAGAGGACGCGGTTCATGTTATTGACAAATGAAATATACATGCTGGGTGCCCGAACTTTTTCATTGAGCAAATATTTTGGAAATGAACTACGAGGTTAATATATTTGACAGCTATTTTAAGTTTTCATATTTTTCCTTTAAGACTTTACTGCTCCTAGGTATATCTCCTCCCTCCTCGTTGAAACTCTTTGCAACGTTTTCCCATGCTTCACTCTTTTGGCGCCAAGTGTCAAGTATCGGCTTTCTTACACTCTATTATTTTTTTATGCTGTCTTACAAGTTGTGTCACAAGTTGCTAACACTTCTTGCGGAGAGAAATTTGCGCTTCAGACTTTCAATAAAGAAAAATCTGTCTGTCAATCAAATCGCATGAAAACAGTCGACTGAAGCTTCACCGGAAGTTAATATATCGATATATTGCGTTTATCTGTAGGATAGTTACACGCCAGTCAAAATAGCGTCAAACAACGCACTCTGAAATAAAGTCCCTGGTAACATTAATCTATTGTGTACTTGTGTGGAGTTAACCTACAGATAAAGCGATATTGACACGGAGATGGAACAACCGGCCCTAAGAATGTTAAATTAAGTACATTATTTAGGTTTAAGTAAGTATATAAGTTATATAAGTAGGTACATATATATATATAAACTTATCTTCGTTGTCTTCGTTTACGGTAGATGTTGTTAATTAGCGGTGGTTGTTTTGTTGGACATTGTAAGCAGTGTCTACATGATGCGTTTGATTCATGTGGCGTAATGTTGATAAGCACACAAATTAAACCGTGATTTGTGGTACTTTTCTTCTTTAGAGTGGTCTTGTAGACTTTTGGTGATATTCCATGGAGTCAAGCACAGGTAACGTTTGAAGGATAGTCGGCTCGGTTCGACAAATGGTCGTGTTGGTGGCTTTTTGACGTTGTCGTTGACGGGGTAGCACTTTTCTGAACAAAGAGGATACTTGCTGGAGCTAGATCTGCCGCAGGGGTTGTCTCTATTGTCGTTGGCGTGATGGAATTAACTTCCGGTCGATGGACGACTGGAAAATGCAGCGGAAGTGGACGACTGGAAATGCAGCGGAAGTAGACAACAGTCGGTCGGAGCAGTTGTTGTAATTGTTGAATTGAACTTGTTTCTTGTGGTGTTGCGACATCGACTGTGACTGTTGTGGTTTTTAACTTCTGGCAGGATCGCCAGTTGTGGGGTCCAGGAAATAATTTATCTTTTTATGCGCAATTTTATTCTTTTATATTAACTTATCGTATACACCATTTATTTAATAGCATTTATTTATATCACAATTCTACGTTTAGGTACAAGTTCACAATTGTAAGTTTTTGTTTGAATAACGATAGTGGTGCATGAAGCTTAGGATTTTATATACTACATATATCATGAAAATTTTATTATTTTCTAAACACAAAAAAAAGGAAAACTTGATGAGTTGTTTTTGTTTTTTTTAAAACCGGAAGTAAGTGGAATCCTACACTGTTTGAGCAAATTACCGATATATACGTCTCTACCTTAAGAGTTCTTCGTTCTTGCAAGTTGGGTTATTGAAAAATATATGGGCAGACGTAAAAAATTTATATTACGCTTTACAGTACAAGATTCGAAAAAATTTTAATCAACAGTTACAACTTATTTTACTACACCTACAAACCTGATTGGGCAATGGTTGCAGTGCTACTTCATCACCACTCTCCAATAAATCCTTGCTAAGTGTTGCTACAGGCACATCATTACCAGACGGGGGTGAATTGGTTTTGAAAGTACTTTGCGTCAGTTGCGTTATAGAATACTTTCTGTTTGTACTAGCACTGCTCGAAAACGATTCCGAACGTTGTCCGTCGAGATACTGGTCCAAAGCAGCAGCCGCACTAACTAAAAAGCATTGCTGTTGCCGCATTAAACGTTGGTCATAAGATGGAAATGACGTCACTGGTGTAGTACAATGGCTACTATCATTGCTGCTCACATATAATTGTTGCAAGTTTGTAGTTACCAAAGTACTACTACTGGCTTGATGTGATGGTATTAATTGATTTTTCTGCTCACAGAAATCATTTCTTCCATTATTGCTAATTCTTAAAATATTGCTCTCATCATTTTGTTCGACAAATGTATTTTGATCAACAATGGTATTATGGCAAAGTTCAGTGTTAATTTGATTTAATGTTGTAGCAGCAGTTAGTTGGCCTTCATGGAGCTGTTGTCGTTGCTGCTGCTGTTGTTGTTGTTGATTTTGCTCTTGACGGTTGTGAAGGCTTTGCTGTACAGTTGGAACATGTTGGTAAGACGTACAGTCAGGATCTCCCATGCCCCAGTCCCCCAAGAAATATACCATTCCCTGCGGAGTAACAATCTTAGTTTCCCGGTTTTCCCGTTAACTCTTAGTTTCCCGGTTTTCCCGAAGAGTTAACGAGATGAAATGTGATAGGACTTAAAAATTTTTAAAAATGGTCAGCTCTTTTGAATCGGGAATATATTTTCAACCTGTAGTATAAAATGAAAATAAAAAATTAAATTAATAATACAGTAAACATACAGAAGAAGATAGTCTTCAATAAAAATTATGTCAACACAGTAAACATTTATAGGGGCGCTATAAAAAGAGACCCCGAAAAGAGACTTATATGATTCAAATATGAATGTTCGAATTTATGCCTCCGAAAATACCATGATCCACATCTGGTTACAAAATATTATGACTCCGAAAACAATGAGTGGTATTACTAAAAGTAGAGTTTACTCAAAATTCAAAAAGCAATTGCTAAAAAAAATTTCATTAAATTCAAATTAATTAAATTAAATTTTCATTTTCCTATACGTATGCAAAAAAAAAACATTTTCGAAAATAGCTTCTGCTCAATTCAGTATGAATAAAACCTACATAATTGTTATATGTAAATTTTTTGCTATACTAAGATATTTAAAAGTTTGCGTTTAAATCAATTTAAAAATATTGCTACCTGCAATGAACTTATACCACTTTCATATATAAAATTTTATAAGAAATATTAACAAGAGATAATATAAGTCCATATTTTTCTAGACATTTGGTGGTATTAATAAGCAAAAAACCTGTATGCAAAAAACCTCACATGACCGTGAAGATTCTGCTGATTGAGGGTTATGATCCCTGCCGCGGACGAAGGCCGTCACACGGTAGAGCCTGTATGCAAAAAGGGTTATTGAGGGTTATGATCTCTAAAATAAATCAATTTTTTTTGGTCATATTTCAATAAATGAAAATTCATTGAAGAAAAATATATGATATAAAACAGACGTATTTAAAATATTAAAAAATAAAATATTAATTTATCTCTATATATAAAAATGAAAGTCCTGACTAACTCATCAACGCCCAGGCTAAATGTTTAAACCTAGAAAGCTGAAATGTTGCAAAGACGTTTCCTTTATGATGTACATACATATACAAGCACTAGGAACGGATATTTCGAAATTCGACCCCTAAGGTGGTGAAAAGGGATTGTGGTAAAATTTGCTTGAAACTTGGTCCTAATACTCTTTGGTATAATTAATCAAATACCTATTTCAGCATTTTCCAAGATCCAACCCCTGAAGGGGTGAAAACGGGCTGCAACGTTTGTATGAGGAATATTTCATTTGTGGTCGGAAGCAACACACGCTTTCTAACCATCTAACCAGAATGAGCCACAACAACGCGGGGCCGGGTACATCTAGTAATAAACTAAAATTAAGATTTTGTATTGTATACCACTACAACTGGCGATCCTGCCAGGAGTATCAAAACTACGATAATTAAATTTGGAAATAACTCGAACCTGATATTACTAGGAGACTCCAAATCTAGAATTACCAAGAGAACCAAAACAAAAAGTTTGTGAAAGAAAACTAAATCCATACATCTAAAGGAGAAGTTTGCAATTCTACGTCTACGCATCTGAAAGATAAGATCCACAATCTTATGGCACTATTCCCAATTCAGGACCACTCAGAATTTCATGACAATTCAGGATTTTCAACGTTAATGAAACAGTGACGACTTCATCAATTAGTAAATCATCACCATCAACACCATTGTCATCAGAACCATCAATCTGCATCATCAATCAGCATCATAACTGTCATCAGAACCATCAATCTCAGCATCATTACTCTAATGTGAATTCACATAATCAAAATCAGTACCAATGGACATCGAGTGAACAATACGAACTGTAATAGCAAGTACATATTTAATACGTTATACGTAACTTAATAATACTTAATAATACTGTTAAGTATTAAATGTTAACTTTAATAATACTAATAATACTTAATCTACTTAATTATTTTCGACCTTAATGCAATATCATTTCTATTTAAATTAATATAAGAAACTTATAACTAATAATTAACTTAATAATAATAATTAACTATTAAACAATTAACTACTTTAACTATTAGCTACTAATTATTTTAATTAATTAATTAGTTATTAGTTAATAACTAATTATTTAAAAACTAAAACTATCCTTTATTAGTTTATTACATTAATAAACTTATTGTTAATTGAATTAATAATTATTAATTATTAATTAAAAAATGATAACAATAATTGTTAACATCGAATGTATTGAATCAAATATCACAAATAGTTGTTGTTCAGTAATTACAATTAAATTTTGTAAACTCCCTTTCCACTTCAAAAGGTATCATTCTCCATAACACACTCAAACACACACACAAAAGAACAATAGAACACTACACTCGATCTACCGGTAGAAAATATGACTAACAACTTGAACGAATCGTTTACCATTATTTCGAACCAAAATCCAAATGAAATATACGCGACAACAATAAAACTTCCCCAATTTTGGAAAAACTGTCCTGAGGCGTGGTTTATACACGCTGAAATTCAATTTTCCTCAAAAAACATTACACAGGACAAGACCAAATACGAACATACAATAACTGCTCTTCCACAAGTTATCTTGACGATTCTAGATAATATTCAAAATAACCCACAATCAAACAAATACGAAAACTTAAAGAAAGTCTTAATAGAAAGACATTCCTTAAGCGAGAACGCAAAATTAGAAAAAAATTTTGTCACACTTAGAAATGGGCGATCGTAAACCATCTGAATTTTATCGGTCGTTGGTTCTACTTTCCGGACCCAACATAAATTTAAGACTGCGACGCGAATTCCCATTTATATTTCTAATTGCAGATGTGGCGAAACCTATAATAGGTGCTGATTTTCTTGGAAGATACGGTTTCCTAGTTGATATAAAACAAAAACGACTAGTAGACCCTCTAACAAAACTTTCAGTTAACACCATATCACAATTTTGTAACACATCACTTCCAAAATTATTCGCTGTAGAAAATAAATACACACAATTATTAAAAGAATTCACCACACTAATTTCCGAACCAGATTACACCAAACAAGTAAAACACTCAACAACACATAGATTAGTTACAGAAGGTACAATCCCATTTTCGAAACCAAGACGATTAGACCCAATCAAATATAGAATTGACAAGTCCGAATTTGAATTCTTAGTTAAAGCAGGTATCTGTAGACCCGCAAACTCACCAATAGCATCTCCACTACACCTAGTCCCAAAGAAAGATCCTAACGACTGGCGCCCATTTAGCGATTTTCGAAGACCAAATACAGTAACTATACCGGACCGTTACCCTTTACTCTTTTCATATCCGTGACTTCAATAGGAATTTAACCGTAGACCGAGCCTTGTATCCAAAATTATTCATTTGACTTTTGTTTTGACCAGAAAATTTTTTTGGGCTTTTAATCTCACGACTATATTTTGTGGCTTTGTTTATTTTAGAATTTAGAATTGTTGTAAGTAGTAGTTTAAAAAAAAAATAACAATAAAGTAAAAAAATTAAAACTTCATAATTTTATCCTTTGTATCATTTTTGATACAAAACAATATTCTAAGTAGAACCCAAAAGCTACGAAGTGAGTATTCCCACTCGCTCTAATGAAATATTGTAAAGAGTGATATTAGGAAGCTGGTCATGCTGGATCATCGGCGAAAGCAGTCCCGTATTTTAAGCCGTCACCAAACACGCGAACAAGATGCCAGCAGTGTTACGCATCGGGTGATAAAAATAAGCAAACAAGTCTATATTGCTGTATGTGCCAAAAACCAATTTGTAAGGATAAGCATGGAAAAAATATTTGCATTGATTGTTTAAAAAATAAAGAATGAGCAAAGAATTTATTATAAAAATTATTTTATACTACTTTTATATACTTTTGATCAAAATATATAAAATACTATTGATGACGAATGCCCCTGTAAAGAATTTCGTTGAGTTATTTTCGTTTTCTTTTGTTACTCTATACATATGTATGTACGAGTATGTACTTATTACTCTCTTTAATGAATATGTTGTTCGCCAATACATATTTTGTGTTACTATTATAATCTGCCTTGTTGCTGTACAGAAACCAATAAAGACGATCGTCTCGTAATTCGCAGTCATTAAAAATTTCGAATTTATTTATCTTTCACAATCATAGAAAGTTTTTGGTCCTTCGAGCCGGATCGTTAAAGTTAACAAACCTATAATCGTGTTTTGATTTTTCGAGCAAAGCGTTTGTCGAGAAATATGAATAAGTTAAATAAAAGACGTGGTTGGGCTAAAGCCTACATTTCGCGTACTTATGACGTTTCTCAAGCCCTTGACGACTCAGCGACAGAGGCGTTTTTATCAAATCGCCTGAAAAAATTGGATGAAAATTTCCAGGAACTAGTTGAGTTGAGTAAAAGTCTTTATGATTTTGCAGAAGTGGAAGGATTTGTAGATTTAGTAGATGACATTTTGGAATACGAGAATAAATACTTTTCTGCACACGCAAAATTATCAGTGGCTCTCAATCTCATACGGGGTTCGGATCGTGTACAAACTGAGCAGCCTATTTAAACACTGGCAAGTCAACAAGCTGCTTTTCTTGAGAAACTGGATGAGCAGAATAGGAGTTCAAATATTCATCTTCCGAAGATAAATGTTCCAACTTTTTCGGGCAATTACCAAGTTTGGCCCTCATTTAGAGATCTATTTACCGGTGCCATAGATCTCAAACATGGACTCAACCCTATTCAAAAATTTCATTACCTGAAGTCTTATTTACAAGGCGAAGCTTTGCAATTAATAAAGCACTTAGACCTAACCGAAAACAATTATGCCGAAGCTTGGGAACGCCTGACACAACGGTATGACCGCAAACCGCTAATCATTCGTTCGTTCGTACAATCGTTTTTGTCTCTGCCAACATGCAATACGGTTAATTCGAACATGCTGCGTAAAATTTCTAATGGAGCTGATGAAATCATACGTGGTCTCAATGCTCTTGGTGCAAATCAAAGGGATCCATGGTTGATACACATTCTTCTTGCTAAAGTCGATGACGAGACAAAAAAGGCATGGGCAGAAAGTAGCGACACACAATTAGAGCGTACATTTGATGAATTTTCTAGCTTCCTTTTTCGGCGCTGCGATGCTCTTGAAGCATGCCTGCTGTGGTAAATTTAGCAAAAACTGAAGCTGCGAGACAGGAGCTGAAATGTAAGCAGTGTCAAGAAGATCACACATTAGCACAGTGCTTAAAGTTTAAAGGTTTGCCTGTATCGTCAAGACGCTTATTTGTCAAAAATAATAATTTATGTTTTAATTGCTTAAAAGGATCACATCACGTTAATCAGTGTTCATCTTTCTTTCGATGTCGCCTTTGCCACTCCCTTCATCACACGTTGCTACACCAAGACAAACCAACTTTCAAACCTGGGGAATTACATATTCCAGCAAATTCTGCAGATACCAACAACAGATCAAGTTCTCTTCAGACACCAGACGCTTCAACATCCGCGGTATCAGCTCTTACTTCTGCTCATTCTGCTGAAAGTTCTGCGAGAATTACTAAAACTCTATTGCCCACAGTACTTGTAAAAACTTTGGACAATTGGGGAAACTCTATTGATTGTCGTGTGTTGCTTGATTCTGGTTCAACAGTATCATTTATTACTGAATCATTCGTACAATTACTTGGTAAAGCTCGAACCAACGCTCGTGTACCCAGCAAAGGTGTGTCTTCACTTCAGATAGGCACCACGCGCGGCCGAGTTATCCTTACGTTGCTTTCTCGCATTTCGAGAAATCGATGCGACGTTGACGCGCTTATTTTGCCAACGCTTACACAGCATGTCCCACTCAATCGGTCGACTTTTCTGCTTCCACCTGGACACAAATACACAATTTATCATTAGCTGATCCATCGTTCGGTGTCCCATGTCCGATTGACGTTATCATTGGTGCAGATCAGGCATGGAACATTCTCACAGGCGAGCAAATTAATTTCGGAAAGAACATGCCAGTTGCCTTAAACAGCATTTTTGGATGGGTTATCGCTGGCTCGCATAGTTCTTGTGACCCCACACAATCGGAATTTCTTGCAAATCATGGGCAACTTGATATTGATGCACTTGTTCGAACCTTAATGGAATGGATTGAAAGCAAATTCGATAAAACTGATCCAACCGAAATCCACTTTTCTTCAACATTTTCGAGAGACAAACATGGAACTTATGTTGTTAAATATCCATTTAAACCTAACGTGCCACCCATTGCCGCCACATTGCCAACGGCTCTGTCTCGTTTCAATAAATTAGAGTCTAGATTTCAACGTAACCCTTCACTGAAAGAACAATATATTGCGTTCCTGAATGAATACTTAACTCTAGGACATATGGAGAAAATACCATCACAAGAAGTTGACATACCAAGTTCGAAATGCTTTTATTTAGCTCATCACGCAGTTTTTAAAGCAGACAGTTCTACAACGAAATGTCGTGTAGTCTTTGATGGCTCAATTAATGATGCATCGGGCATTTCTCTAAATAATCGCTTGGATGTCGGACCACCAATTCAACGTGATTTGTTTGGCGTATTTTTGCGTTTTCGCCAGCATCGTTTTGTATTCGCTACGGACATAGAAAAAATGTTCAGGGGCATAAGGGTGTCAGCTGAACACAATGATTATCAACGCATTGTCTGGAGGAGCGAAACCACATCTCCAATCGAACATTATCGCTTAGTCACTGTAACGTTTGGACTTGCACCTTCGCCATTTCTTGCTGTTCGCGTGCTTAAACAAATTGCTGAGGATTACAAAGAAGATTACCCACTTAGTTCTCGCATTTTAATGAATGATGCTTATGTAGATGACATCATAACCGGCTGTGATTCCGTAGAGGAGCTAATAAAACTTAAAATCGAGCTGATTAAACTGCTATTAAAGGCGAATCTAAATTTGAGAAAATGGAGTTCCAATTGCTGGCCGCTGCTTGAAACATTACCAAGCGATTTGTGTGAGTTCAATCCGATTGCAATCGATTCACAGTCACCTCACTTGTGAAAATTCTTGGAGTTCAGTGGAGCCCTTCAAAAGACGAATTCCGTTTAAGCATAAAACATCCAGATACTGATATTAGCCCCACCAAAAGGATTGTGCTATCAGAAACTTCAAAAATTTTTGACCCGCTAGGTATGGTAGCACCAACAATTGTTTTTCTAAAAATATTATTTCATGATGTACGTACATGTAAGATTTGCACAACTTATCAAAATTACACATTCCAAGATATATTGCTACGCCGTTCCAACCAATCGAACTTCATGGATTTTCGGATGCATCCAGTGTCGCCTGTGCTGCAGTCGTTTACAGTCGCGTAAACTTAGGCGTATACACCATAAGTTTGGTTGCATCGAAAACTCGTGTTGCACCGCTGAAGCCAATCTCAATCCCACGCTTGGAATTGAATGCTGCTCTGTTGCTAACTAAATTATTGGCACTTATTAAAGATTAATTGACTGTTTCGATCTCAAACACCTTTTGTTGGACCGACTCAGAAATAGTCATTCATTGGCTATCTTCGCCACCAAGAAGATGGAACACCTTTGTAAGTAATCGTACTGCTGAGATCTTGGACAAGGCGCCGCGACACTATTGGAGACATGTTAGTTCAGCAGATAATCCAGCGGACTGTGCTTCGCGCGGGCTTTCACCTTCACAATTAGTCGATCACAAGTTATGGTGGACGGGCCCAAGCTGGTTATCATTGCCAGAGTCGTCGTGGCCAAAAAAGAAGACGTTTAACATATCATCAGCAGATGGGAAAGTGGTTGCGGAAGAGAAAAAAGCAAAACACCTTGCTTTATGTGCGTTAGAATGCGACAGTATACTCCAAATCTTAAGCGACAAGATTTCCTCATGGATTCGATTAACAAGAATTGTAGCTTACTGCCTTCGGTTTATTCGAAACTGCAAAACATCTCCTACGATGACCTCGAAGGCGGCTCTTACTTCAGTCGAACTCACGCACGCTCGAACTTGTCTTTTTCGATGCGCGCAGGAAATAGCCTTTTTTGGAGAGTTGGAAAGATTGCAGCAATCACAGCTATTACATCCAAAATCCTCTTTGATTCATCTTGCACCCTTCGTTGACAAACAGGGAATACTCAGAGTTGGAGGTCGCATCAGACATGCACACGCTAACTACAATATTAAATTTCCTATTATATTACCTAAAGGTTTGAATATTTCTCAATCCATTATCAGGTATATTCATGAAAGTCACCTGCATCCAGGTGTTGAGCCCACCTTTGTAATAGTTCGACAACAATTTTGGATTTTGGGTTGCAGAAATATGGTCCGAAAAATAGTATTTGCTTGCAAAACATGTTTCATGCAACGCAGAGCTACTAGCGTTCAACTAATAGGAGACCTTCCTCAAACACGCGTACGACCCACTCGTTGTTTTTTGCATTGTGGTGTTGACTATGCTGGTCCAGTGAATATTAAATTATCTAAGGGACGAAACCCAAAGAAAGGAAAGGCCTGGTTTGCGATATTCGTGTGCATGTCCACTAAGGCGATACATATTGAACTGGCTAGTGATCTAACCAGTGATCTAAGCCCACTGACTTATATTCTGATAATGGCACGACGTTCCACGGCGCCAAGCGACTATTAAATGAGTTGCAAACATTGGCTGTGTCCCAAGCTTACAACGAAGAGATCACCGAATCCCTTTTAAATCAAGGAATAAGTTGGCATTTTATACCTCCTTCAGCACCGCACTTCGGCGGGATTTGGAAAACTGGAGTTCGTTCAATAAAGCTCCTTCTTCGCAGGGTGATCGGAGATCAGATACTAACATTTGAAAAGTACTATACAGTTTTAACTCAAGTGGAATCGATCTTGAATTCACGTCCCTTATGCAGTATTTCGGATAACGATGTTAATCCGCTCACACCAGCACATTTTCTTATCGGTGAACCTTATACCAGCGTACCAGAACCATCTGTTCTCGAAGTTAATTTAAATCGTTTGCAACATTGGCGTCTTCTACAAGCAATGGTGCAAGGTTTTTGGAAGCGCTGGCATCAAGAATACCTGACTTTCTTACAACAAAGAAGTAAGTGGAAACAGCCTAAAAATGGCATAGCAGAGGGAGTTGTGGTTGTGCTGAAAGAGCCTAATCTACCACCATCCAAATGGCTTCTGGGGAGAATCGTAAATGTTCACAGAGGAGAGGACGGACTCGTTAGAGTTGTCACCATCAAAACAAAAAGGGGAGAATACCGGAGATCAGTAACTAAGGTTGCAGTGCTGCCTTTTCAGAACTGTCGTTCAGGGGGGGCGGTATGATGACGAATGCCCCTGTAAAGAATTTCGTTGAGTTATTTTAATTTTCTTTTGTTACTCTATACATATGTATGTACGAGTATGTACTTATTACTCTCTTTAATGAATACCGTTGTTCGCCAATACATATTTTGTGTTACTATTATAATCTGCCTTGTTGCTGTACAGAAACCAATAAAGACGGTCGTCTCGTAATTCGCAGTCATTAAAAATTTCGAATTTATTTAGCGTTCACAATCAACTATGTATACTATAAATACTTTGTATCAAAAATTATACAAGGATAGGATTCTCAATTTTTTTTAAGGCTCGATCTACGGTTAAGAGACAAAAGAGTATTCTCAAAGCTAGATTTAATTCGGGCATATCACCCAATTCCTATGTCAGAGGAGGATATTTATAAAACTGCGATCACAACACCATTCGGAATGTTCGAATTTACGCGAATGCCTTTCGGTTTAAGAAACGCTGCACAGACATTCCAGAGATTTATTAATGAAGTTGTGAACGGCTTCCTCCTCGGCAAGCTCCGACGAAGAACAACATATGAAAGATCTTCATATATTGTTCAAACGGCTCGCAGACTACGGTTTAAACATCAAACCAAACAAATGCATCTTCGGCGTCACAAATATTAACTTTTTAGGACACAAATTTTTCAAGTTCAGGTATTCAACCTGAAAACAAAACAATAGCTATTAGAGATTTTAAAAGACCTAAATCAATTAAAGAAGCGCAAAAATTTTAATATGGTAAATTATTACCGCAGATACATACATTCCAAAACTAGCGGAACTAACAATCAGAATTTACGATATAAGAAACAAACCAGCAAAAGAAAAGATAAGACTTTAATTTGGGACGAAACATCGGATGAAGCTTTCAAAAGCATCAAAGAGAAATTTGCTTCAAAGATATTGTTGAACCACTTCAATAATAAAGCCAAACTATCTTTAACGCTAGATCCGTCAAACACAGCAATCGGTGGTGTTATACACCAACATTTTAACAACAAAATCGAAACTTTGGCATTTTTCTCTAAGAAATAAGAAAGAAACCTCTGATTTCTTAGAAACCTCTCTAAGAAATCTAAACCTCTCTAAGAAACCTCTTCGAAAGCCAAATATAGTGCATTCGACCGAGAACTACTCGCTATTTACCTCAACATCAAAAATTTTTGATATCTTCTGGAAGAAGACAATTTACGGTATACACCGACCACAAACCACTAACATACGCATTAAATTCTAAAACAGAGAGGAGCATAAAATTCAATTCATCAATTTTTTTTTTGTCATCTTACTAATATAAATGCGAAAGTAAGCCGGTCTGTCTGCTACCTTTTCACGGCTAAACCGCTGCACCGATTTTGGTGAAATTTGGTGTGGAGATAGCTGGAACCCTGACGAGAGACATATGGTACCTATTTTATGAAAAGTCAACCTCTAAATAGGGGATAAAGGATTGTAGGGGAATTCAGTTTAAATTTTAAATTAAGTTAACATTGTGCTGGACAGAATAGATGTCAATAATAAATGAATTTATATCGTGGTAAGACACAAACAAGCAAGAAGTATCTCTTGGTACACAAAGGAGGATTCTGCTGATTAAGGGTTATGATCTCTGCCGCAGCCGAAGGCCGCCACGTGGAAAAGCCTGTATGCAAAAAAACTCACATGACCGTGGCCGGTCACATCTGCGTGGAAGCCTTCAGCTACGGCAGGGATCACAACCCTCAATTAGCAGAATCCTCCTTTGTATACAATACAAAGTCTCAATTCTAGTTTATTATAAATTAATATTTTATTCTTTAATATTTTAAATACGTCTGTTTTATATTATATATTTTTCTTCAATGAATTTTTATTTATTAAAACACTAGCTGTTGCCCGCAACTTCGTTCGCGTGGAATAGTGCTCGCTTTAACTTAGTTTGATTAAATGATACACATATGTACACATCACAGTCGTTCGCTTGCATACACACTCGTACATATGATATACACGACACTTTTTTATTTGGATAGGAGGGGCCTGTTAAAGGGTTTCCTTGATAACTCGAGGGTCCAAGAGATACTTCTTGCTTGTTTGTGTCTTACCACGATTTATATCGTGTAATCGACATCGTGTAAGATGTCAATTATTATTGACATCTATTCTGTCCAGCACAATGTTAACTTTATTTAAAATTGAGACTGAATTCCGTGTGGCGGGCTACAGCTGCGGCAGAGATAATTTCATTGAAATATGAATAAAATTAAAATTATTCATTAAAGTTTACATTGAAATACACAAAAAAAACTAATATTCGTCCAGTGTGTGGTATTTTTTGGAAGACTAAGGAACATATAATGCTATTAGATATTTTAGGGGTTTCAAATGGATTTTAAGAGAAATATTATAGATTAGATTCATTAATAAAGCGTATTTACTTCACACGAGTGAGGCTCGTGATTCGTTCACAAAGCAATTTTAATTTACACGAGCTAGACTCGTGATTGATTCAGAAAGGAATTTTACTTTACACGAGTCAGACTCGTGATAAAACCTTAAGGGGTTAACTCTAAAATTACTCCCAATGAAAATATGAATTAACTCCCAACTTTTTTCAAATATGAATTAACTCTCAAAAAAATGAAATAACTCCCAATGAAAATATGAATTAACTCCCAACTTTTTCCAAGTATGAATTAACAAAAAAAAAAATGAATTAACTCCCAATGAAAATATGAATTAACTGTCAACTTTTTCCAAGTCTGAATTAACTCCCAAAAAAAAAAAATGAATTAACTTCCAACTTTTTCCAAGTACGAATAAACTCCCAAAAAAAAGTGAATTAACTCCCAATGAAACTATGAATTAACTCCCAACTTTTTTCCAAATATGAATTAACTCCCAAAAAATATGAATTAAATCCCAATGAAAATATGAAATAATTCCCAACTTTTTCCAAGTATGAATTAACTCCCAAAAAAAAGAATTAACTAACAATGAAAATATGAATTAACTAAGCCAACTTTTTCAAGTATAAATTAACTTCCAATTAAAATGAATTAACTCCCAAAAAAATGAATTAACTCGCAAATTTTAACTCCAAAATTTGTATGAAAGAATTGTAGGACATATTTCATTTTTTATTTGGGAGTTAATTCATTGGGAGTTAATTCATAAATTAAAGACTAGAAAACAGAATTTTTAAATAAACTCTATTCGTATTTATACTCGTGTATTTACTTTTTTTTAAACTATCTTGGATTTTATTTAAATTATATTTTTCATTATTGACCTTTACCTTACCTTTTATGGGTAAAATATTAAAAAAAAAATTAAGATTTGTTTTAGTTTTTTACATTATATTATTTGTTTTTTATTTTTTGACAAAATGACGAACATTAGGTTCGTTCGATAACGTGCTTGCTAGTACTAGAAAGCACACACTTTTACTATTTTTTACTAGAACTCGTTCGATAACTGAGAGAATTTACGCAAGTGAGAACGAAAATCATTTTCCCTTCATACTATTTTTTACTGGCAAAATTTCGACTAGCAAAAAATATAACTGACGTTATTCCATTTGTGAATAGAAAAACATTAAATTTTTTGTTTACTTTCAAATGTAAATTTTGACATTATTCTATTTTTTACTAGAAACTTGTTCGATAACTGTTGAAGTAAGATTCTCTGTTTACAAAATTTTAAGTTTTTACTATTATTCAGCCAAAACACAAACTCGCAGTGACTGCAGCAGCAACTCTCTCTCACGCAGCAGTAAAACTATATGTTGTAGCAGTGTCTGCAACAGCAATTCATCTGTTTGTTTACACTCCTGCATTCTATTCTTTCGTTTTTGAAGACACTTTTTCTTTATATATTTATTCCTACTTGGAACACCTAAAAGCGTCAATAAATCTTTACCAAAAAAAACCAAACTGTGTACTTAAGAACAAAATTTTTATAATGTTCAGAAATCAAGTCATAAAAACTCCTTCTGACGCGCTTTTTCAATTAAATTTTCTTCAAAATTCATATTGAATTTGAATTGTAACAATTGTTTTAATTTATTTAAATTTATTTTTTTAAGTCAAAATCATATGGTTTTCCTTTACTTTTTCTATACAAATTTTTCGGGATTTTAGATAAAAGGTGTGCAACATTTTTTCTCGCTCTCTGAACAAAATGACTGATGGTGAAATAGAATCTATGTTCTCTGCAGTGGCTGGCGCAGTGGCTGTCCCCATAAGCTTGTGCATAAAATTCTGCTCGCTGCTGCTGTCGCTGCGAGGTTGTGTTTTGGCTGTTTACTGAAAAAGTAAACGAGCAGACCTATTAATATAGGTATGTATGTATGTACTAAACTTGAAATTTGGCATGAACTGTTATCATAACGGACTAATTCCATAAGCATATTGCCGGAAATTGCTTGAAAACGTAAGCTAAAGTCGAAAATGAAATTAAATATCACCTGTTGATTTCAAATAATTTCAAATTATAAATAAATTACAATATTTCAAATAATTAGTGATACATTCATTCGTATGTATATGATATATCCTGACAAACATTTGAGTTTGTATTACATTTGCACATTAATTCTCAATTTGAAATTTGAAGTTTTTCTCAACTTGAAATCAAGTCTTTAAATTACATTTGACCACAATTTGATATCAAACTACAATCTCAAATGACAAATATGTGATTCCATTTTGAGAATCATCCGAGAATGATCGCTTTCTCAACAAATCGCTTTCTCAATTTGAAATTTTTCTTTTTCTTCAACTTAAAATCAAGACTTACAGAGGCATTCTGAGATTCGAGGTGAATCGTTAAACTATCTCGGCAAAAAAGTCACGAAAAAGGGAACGAGGCATTCCAAGATTCACGAATATCGAATCGTCTTTTGCTTTTACTGCAGTTTGAGCTCAAGATGACATTTTCAGTGCTAGGAGGCAAAACTTTGATTACTGTAGTTATGTTGAATAAATAAAAACCTAAAAAAATTGTTTTTTTTCGCGAAAAACAAAGTTATAAACGTTGCCAAAATATAGAATATACATCGCGAATTATATGTAGAGTAATATTTGTGTTATTTTATATTTCGCTTAGATTTTAGCAAAAAAAAATTACCATTGTTTTTTTTGTTAGAAATTTTCCAACACTGTACGAAATTGTGAACAATGGAAAATTCCACTTGTATTGCACAGTTCAAGTGAAAACATTCCGTGTATGTATATTGTTAAATATTTTGATTGGCCTGTCACTTGTATGTGTTAGTGAAATATTCAGAACCCTCGCTAATTAAAGTTGTGTATGTGTTAGGTTTGTGCACTGTTCATGCAGATCCAAGAGTGAAGAATTTCAATGCACGAATTACCATGCTCTTAATCTCCCTCGCAAAAAAAGGGATGGTTTACAGAGGCATTTTTTTAGGTTTTTAGGCAGAGATTCGAGGTGAATCGTTAAACTATCTCGGCAAAAAAGTCACGAAAAAGGAACCGAGGCATTCCAAGATTCACGAATTTTGAATCGTCTTTTGCTTTTACTGCAGTTTGATCTCAAGATGAGATTTTCAGTGCTAGGAGGCAAGACTTTGATTATTGTAGTTATGTTGAATAAATAAAAACCTAAAAAAATTGTTTTTTTTCGCGAAAAACAAAGTTATAAACGTTGCCAAAATATAGAATATACATCGCGAATTATATGTAGAGTAATATTTGTGTTATTTTATATTATTTCGCTTAGATTTTAGCAAAAAAAAAATTACCATTGTTTTTTTTGTTAAAAATTTTCCAACACTGTACAAACTTGTGAACAATGGAAAATTCCACTTGTATTGCACAGTTCAAGTAAAAACATTCCGTGTATGTACATATATTGTTGAAAATTTTGATTGGCCTGTCACTTGTATGTGTTAGTGAAATATTCAGAACGCTCGCTAATTAAAATTGTGTATGTGTTAGTTTTGTGCTCTGTTCATGCAGGTCCAAGAGTGAAGAATTTCACAGAGGCATTCTGAGATTCGAGTTGAATCGTTAAACTATCTCGGCAGTTCAAAAGTTATGAAAAAGGGAACGAGGCATTCCAAGATTCAGGAATATCGAATCGTCTTTTGCTTTTACTGCAGTTTGAGCTCAAGATGACATTTTCAGTGCTAGGAGGCAAAATCTTGATTATTGTAGTTATGTTGAATAAATAAAAACCTGAAAAAATTGTTTTGTTTCGCGAAAAACAAAGTTATAAACGTTGCCAAAATATAGAATATACATCGCGAATTATATGTAGAGTAATATTTGTGTTATTTTATATTATTTCGCTTAGATTTTAGCAAAAAAAAATTACCATTGTTTTTTTTGTTAGAAATTTTTCAACACTGTACGAACTTGTGAACAATGGAAAATTCCACTTGTATTGCACAGTTCAAGTAAAAACATTCCGTGTATGTATATTGTTGAATATTTTGATTGGCCTGTCACTTGTATGTGTTAGTGAAATATTCAGAACCCTCGCTAATTAACAATTGTGTATGTGTTAGTTTTGTGCTCTGTTCATGCAGGTCCAAGAGTGAAGAATTTCAATGCACGAATTACCATGCTCGTCATCTCCCTCGCCCACAAGCGACGGTTTAATGCAAGCAGAATTGTTCTCGTGTGATAAGCTTCATTGAAAAACATGGATTCTTTAGTGGAATTTTTTGCTGAAGACTCTGAGAAGGAATTAATTTGCGTTCGAAATCAAAACTAGCATTAGTATTATTTATAACAATTATGTATTTACTATTTATTATCTATTTTATAAATAAAAATAGAAAAGATGAACTATACAAGTGAATCAAAAAATATATAACAAGATTTTTCATTGAAATATTACATTTTTATTAGGGAACGAGAGCTAATTTCTGATCGTTTTTTTTAGGAGAAGAAATCCGATAAAATCGTCTCTTGGAATACCAAAAGACGATAATTTCAACGTTTTGCAAGAATTTTAACTATTTCGGTGACTCTTGGAATCCGAAAGACGATTTCAATCGTCTAAAGACGATTTGAGAGACGATTTCAATAGTTCGTGAATCTTGGAATACGAAAGACGATTTCAATCGTCTAAAGACGATTTTGAAAGACGATTTCAATAGTTCGTGAATCTTGGAATACGAAAGACGATTTCAACCGTCTTAAAGATGATTTGACAGAGGCATCATTATCATTATCATTATCATTATCATTATCATTATCATTATCATTATCCCTATCCCTATCATTATCATTATCATTATCATTATCATTATCATTATCATTATCATTATCATTATCATTATCATTATCATTATCATTATCATTATCATTATCATTATCATTATCATTATCATTATCATTATCATTATCATTATCATTATCATTATCATTATCATTATCATTATCATTATCATTATCATTATCATTATCATTATCATTATCATTATCATTATCATTATCATTATCATTATCATTATCATTATCATTATCATTATCATTATCATTATCATTATCATTATCATTATCATTATCATTATCATTATCATTATCATTATCATTATCATTATCATTATCATTATCATTATCATTATCATTATCATTATCATTATCATTATCATTATCATTATCATTATCATTATCATTATCATTATCATTATCATTATCATTATCATTATCATTATCATTATCATTATCATTATCATTATCATTATCATTATCATTATCATTATCATTATCATTATCATTATCATTATCATTATCATTATCATTATCATTATCATTATCATTATCATTATCATTATCATTATCATTATCATTATCATTATCATTATCATTATCATTATCATTATCATTATCATTATCATTATCATTATCATTATCATTATCATTATCATTATCATTATCATTATCATTATCATTATCATTATCATTATCATTATCATTATCATTATCATTATCATTATCATTATCATTATCATTATCATTATCATTATCATTATCATTATCATTATCATTATCATTATCATTATCATTATCATTATCATTATCATTATCATTATCATTATCATTATCATTATCATTATCATTATCATTATCATTATCATTATCATTATCATTATCATTATCATTATCATTATCATTATCATTATCATTATCATTATCATTATCATTATCATTATCATTATCATTATCATTATCATTATCATTATCATTATCATTATCATTATCATTATCATTATCATTATCATTATCATTATCATTATCATTATCATTATCATTATCATTATCATTATCATTATCATTATCATTATCATTATCATTATCATTATCATTATCATTATCATTATCATTATCATTATCATTATCATTATCATTATCATTATCATTATCATTATCATTATCATTATCATTATCATTATCATTATCATTATCATTATCATTATCATTATCATTATCATTATCATTATCATTATCATTATCATTATCATTATCATTATCATTATCATTATCATTATCATTATCATTATCATTATCATTATCATTATCATTATCATTATCATTATCATTATCATTATCATTATCATTATCATTATCATTATCATTATCATTATCATTATCATTATCATTATCATTATCATTATCATTATCATTATCATTATCATTATCATTATCATTATCATTATCATTATCATTATCATTATCATTATCATTATCATTATCATTATCATTATCATTATCATTATCATTATCATTATCATTATCATTATCATTATCATTATCATTATCATTATCATTATCATTATCATTATCATTATCATTATCATTATCATTATCATTATCATTATCATTATCATTATCATTATCATTATCATTATCATTATCATTATCATTATCATTATCATTATCATTATCATTATCATTATCATTATCATTATCATTATCATTATCATTATCATTATCATTATCATTATCATTATCATTATCATTATCATTATCATTATCATTATCATTATCATTATCATTATCATTATCATTATCATTATCATTATCATTATCATTATCATTATCATTATCATTATCATTATCATTATCATTATCATTATCATTATCATTATCATTATCATTATCATTATCATTATCATTATCATTATCATTATCATTATCATTATCATTATCATTATCATTATCATTATCATTATCATTATCATTATCATTATCATTATCATTATCATTATCATTATCATTATCATTATCATTATCATTATCATTATCATTATCATTATCATTATCATTATCATTATCATTATCATTATCATTATCATTATCATTATCATTATCATTATCATTATCATTATCATTATCATTATCATTATCATTATCATTATCATTATCATTATCATTATCATTATCATTATCATTATCATTATCATTATCATTATCATTATCATTATCATTATCATTATCATTATCATTATCATTATCATTATCATTATCATTATCATTATCATTATCATTATCATTATCATTATCATTATCATTATCATTATCATTATCATTATCATTATCATTATCATTATCATTATCATTATCATTATCATTATCATTATCATTATCATTATCATTATCATTATCATTATCATTATCATTATCATTATCATTATCATTATCATTATCATTATCATTATCATTATCATTATCATTATCATTATCATTATCATTATCATTATCATTATCATTATCATTATCATTATCATTATCATTATCATTATCATTATCATTATCATTATCATTATCATTATCATTATCATTATCATTATCATTATCATTATCATTATCATTATCATTATCATTATCATTATCATTATCATTATCATTATCATTATCATTATCATTATCATTATCATTATCATTATCATTATCATTATCATTATCATTATCATTATCATTATCATTATCATTATCATTATCATTATCATTATCATTATCATTATCATTATCATTATCATTATCATTATCATTATCATTATCATTATCATTATCATTATCATTATCATTATCATTATCATTATCATTATCATTATCATTATCATTATCATTATCATTATCATTATCATTATCATTATCATTATCATTATCATTATCATTATCATTATCATTATCATTATCATTATCATTATCATTATCATTATCATTATCATTATCATTATCATTATCATTATCATTATCATTATCATTATCATTATCATTATCATTATCATTATCATTATCATTATCATTATCATTATCATTATCATTATCATTATCATTATCATTATCATTATCATTATCATTATCATTATCATTATCATTATCATTATCATTATCATTATCATTATCATTATCATTATCATTATCATTATCATTATCATTATCATTATCATTATCATTATCATTATCATTATCATTATCATTATCATTATCATTATCATTATCATTATCATTATCATTATCATTATCATTATCATTATCATTATCATTATCATTATCATTATCATTATCATTATCATTATCATTATCATTATCATTATCATTATCATTATCATTATCATTATCATTATCATTATCATTATCATTATCATTATCATTATCATTATCATTATCATTATCATTATCATTATCATTATCATTATCATTATCATTATCATTATCATTATCATTATCATTATCATTATCATTATCATTATCATTATCATTATCATTATCATTATCATTATCATTATCATTATCATTATCATTATCATTATCATTATCATTATCATTATCATTATCATTATCATTATCATTATCATTATCATTATCATTATCATTATCATTATCATTATCATTATCATTATCATTATCATTATCATTATCATTATCATTATCATTATCATTATCATTATCATTATCATTATCATTATCATTATCATTATCATTATCATTATCATTATCATTATCATTATCATTATCATTATCATTATCATTATCATTATCATTATCATTATCATTATCATTATCATTATCATTATCATTATCATTATCATTATCATTATCATTATCATTATCATTATCATTATCATTATCATTATCATTATCATTATCATTATCATTATCATTATCATTATCATTATCATTATCATTATCATTATCATTATCATTATCATTATCATTATCATTATCATTATCATTATCATTATCATTATCATTATCATTATCATTATCATTATCATTATCATTATCATTATCATTATCATTATCATTATCATTATCATTATCATTATCATTATCATTATCATTATCATTATCATTATCATTATCATTATCATTATCATTATCATTATCATTATCATTATCATTATCATTATCATTATCATTATCATTATCATTATCATTATCATTATCATTATCATTATCATTATCATTATCATTATCATTATCATTATCATTATCATTATCATTATCATTATCATTATCATTATCATTATCATTATCATTATCATTATCATTATCATTATCATTATCATTATCATTATCATTATCATTATCATTATCATTATCATTATCATTATCATTATCATTATCATTATCATTATCATTATCATTATCATTATCATTATCATTATCATTATCATTATCATTATCATTATCATTATCATTATCATTATCATTATCATTATCATTATCATTATCATTATCATTATCATTATCATTATCATTATCATTATCATTATCATTATCATTATCATTATCATTATCATTATCATTATCATTATCATTATCATTATCATTATCATTATCATTATCATTATCATTATCATTATCATTATCATTATCATTATCATTATCATTATCATTATCATTATCATTATCATTATCATTATCATTATCATTATCATTATCATTATCATTATCATTATCATTATCATTATCATTATCATTATCATTATCATTATCATTATCATTATCATTATCATTATCATTATCATTATCATTATCATTATCATTATCATTATCATTATCATTATCATTATCATTATCATTATCATTATCATTATCATTATCATTATCATTATCATTATCATTATCATTATCATTATCATTATCATTATCATTATCATTATCATTATCATTATCATTATCATTATCATTATCATTATCATTATCATTATCATTATCATTATCATTATCATTATCATTATCATTATCATTATCATTATCATTATCATTATCATTATCATTATCATTATCATTATCATTATCATTATCATTATCATTATCATTATCATTATCATTATCATTATCATTATCATTATCATTATCATTATCATTATCATTATCATTATCATTATCATTATCATTATCATTATCATTATCATTATCATTATCATTATCATTATCATTATCATTATCATTATCATTATCATTATCATTATCATTATCATTATCATTATCATTATCATTATCATTATCATTATCATTATCATTATCATTATCATTATCATTATCATTATCATTATCATTATCATTATCATTATCATTATCATTATCATTATCATTATCATTATCATTATCATTATCATTATCATTATCATTATCATTATCATTATCATTATCATTATCATTATCATTATCATTATCATTATCATTATCATTATCATTATCATTATCATTATCATTATCATTATCATTATCATTATCATTATCATTATCATTATCATTATCATTATCATTATCATTATCATTATCATTATCATTATCATTATCATTATCATTATCATTATCATTATCATTATCATTATCATTATCATTATCATTATCATTATCATTATCATTATCATTATCATTATCATTATCATTATCATTATCATTATCATTATCATTATCATTATCATTATCATTATCATTATCATTATCATTATCATTATCATTATCATTATCATTATCATTATCATTATCATCATTATCATTATCATTATCATTATCATTATCATTATCATTATCATTATCATTATCATTATCATTATCATTATCATTATCATTATCATTATCATTATCATTATCATTATCATTATCATTATCATTATCATTATCATTATCATTATCATTATCATTATCATTATCATTATCATTATCATTATCATTATCATTATCATTATCATTATCATTATCATTATCATTATCATTATCATTATCATTATCATTATCATTATCATTATCATTATCATTATCATTATCATTATCATTATCATTATCATTATCATTATCATTATCATTATCATTATCATTATCATTATCATTATCATTATCATTATCATTATCATTATCATTATCATTATCATTATCATTATCATTATCATTATCATTATCATTATCATTATCATTATCATTATCATTATCATTATCATTATCATTATCATTATCATTATCATTATCATTATCATTATCATTATCATTATCATTATCATTATCATTATCATTATCATTATCATTATCATTATCATTATCATTATCATTATCATTATCATTATCATTATCATTATCATTATCATTATCATTATCATTATCATTATCATTATCATTATCATTATCATTATCATTATCATTATCATTATCATTATCATTATCATTATCATTATCATTATCATTATCATTATCATTATCATTATCATTATCATTATCATTATCATTATCATTATCATTATCATTATCATTATCATTATCATTATCATTATCATTATCATTATCATTATCATTATCATTATCATTATCATTATCATTATCATTATCATTATCATTATCATTATCATTATCATTATCATTATCATTATCATTATCATTATCATTATCATTATCATTATCATTATCATTATCATTATCATTATCATTATCATTATCATTATCATTATCATTATCATTATCATTATCATTATCATTATCATTATCATTATCATTATCATTATCATTATCATTATCATTATCATTATCATTATCATTATCATTATCATTATCATTATCATTATCATTATCATTATCATTATCATTATCATTATCATTATCATTATCATTATCATTATCATTATCATTATCATTATCATTATCATTATCATTATCATTATCATTATCATTATCATTATCATTATCATTATCATTATCATTATCATTATCATTATCATTATCATTATCATTATCATTATCATTATCATTACCATTATCATTATCATTATCATTATTGATGGAAGTACAATAAGAAAAATTGTTCTTTTATAGTACATAAATAACATTTTAGAATATAAAGTATGTATGTATGTACATACAATTGACTTAGAACTAAAGAAACAACTAATACTATATAAACGTTATAAGAAGAAGTGCATGGAAAAAAGAATAGATGGTGATAGGGTCAGATAGACCGAAAAATTATTTAAAAACATTTAAATAATTATGAACATTATGCAAAAGATTAATGATTAAAAAAGATTACTGCGAAAAGTGCGAACAAACTGCATGCCTAAATCCCACCTCACCAGTTATAACCCTTAAGTTGATGGGTAGAGAATTCCATAATCGAATGGCATTGACAAAAAATAGCCTAGAAGTGTTCAAGAAGTTTGAAGCAGGGATAATGAATAAGATGGCTCTACGAGATTGGCCAAATTGAAGTTTTTCATATACATAGGTATGAAGGAGATTTCGAATAGATAAGCTTGTGCAAGAATATACAGTTTCTGGCCTTCAAATAGGAGAGTATATCGCATCTGAGAATAGTGTTTCTAAATTGACCAAGGCAGTCAAAACGGCGTAGTCCAAAGACGTATCTTGTTGCATAATTAAAAGCAATGGAAAGTTTAAGTTGCGAGCGCTTGAATATGTAGCGGTTGCAGAATATGTAATAATGGGTAAAATAAGCTGGATAACTAATTTCCGCCTAAGATCCAAAGGAGTAAAAGAAGAAGAGAGGCGAAGATTACGGTGAACAAAATAAACTTTACGTACAACATGATCAATATGGTTCGTGCAAGATAGAGTACTGTTTATATGAAATCCTAAATTAGCGATACTTTCAACGATACTCAGCCGTTCATTTCCAAGAAGTATATCAGGCAGATCACATAAAAAGACTTTATCTTTGGAAATGGGCATGACAACGGATTTACGGGGATTTAAATGTAGGTAATTTTTATCAGCAAACAGTTTAATGCGAGACAAATCTTCATTTAGTCGACACGCTAAATCTTCCTTAAGATTTAGTTTATTGAAGAGATAGATCTGAACGTCATCGGCATAACCATGCATATGGCAGAATTTACAGATTGCAAAGATATCGTTAATAAACATAGAAAAAAGTAGTGATCCCAGCACGGAACCCTGCGGGACACCGCTGAAGACCAACTTATAATCTGAGCAAATGTCATTGCATTTAACTTTCTGCATTCTATTTGTCAAGTAACTATGTAAGAAGCGAACCGCATTGTCACAGAAGCCAAACAGAAATTTCAGTTTATTGCAAAGAAAATTATGATTGACCGTATCGAAAGCTCTGGAAAAGTCCAAAAGACAAAGAAGAGTCAACATACCTTCATCGTAGCAGGGACGGATATCATCAAGAACCTTCAGGACTGCAGTAGCACAACTGTGCTTAGCACGGAAACCAGACTGATGGACACTTAATAAAGTATTAGAATTCAGAAAAGAAGATATTTGGTCAATCATAAGGACTTCCAATGCTTTTGACAACGGAGACAGAATGCTTATTGGCCTGAAGTCAGAAGGGGAACAGGCGTTAGAGTTTTTCGATAACAGAGTAAAAATAGCAAACTTCCATAAACTTGGGAAAGTGGAGGTCGTGAAGCAGTGATTTACTATATGTATGAATGAGCTAATAATCCAAGCTAAAATTAACTTAATGAATTTTAGATGCACGCCATCAGCACTAACAGCACAAGACTTAATACTGAGCAACGACTTAATCACATCATTTTCACTGACTGAGGTAAAACGGAAGGAAAAAGGACAAGCAGAACGGAACTCATAGGTAGGGTTAGTATAATTGGGAGAATCAGAGCAGTGACTGAGAAAGTGGTCATTTAAAATATTGGAATCAATAAATGCTGACTTAGTGCTGTTAGGGTATATTTCTGTATTCTTAATGTTAACCCAAAGCACTTTGGCTGGCAAAGAGGTTTTTAGTTTGGAAGAGAAATAAAGAACTTTGCCTTTCCTAATGAGGCGGACAGAAAGATTCCTTGCTTGCCTATGTTGCTCCCAATTTTCATCGGTGGGAAGACTTTTCCATTAAACTACGCAATCTGTTACGCACACGAAGAGCCCTCAGAACTTCAGTAGTAAACAGTAGAAGACAGCTACTATTTTTCTTGACAACCAGCTTTCGAGGAACATGTTTGACGAATAGACTGCCTACAAAATGGAGAAAGAGACTGAGCTTATCATCAACAGATGAGCAGTACCAAATGTCATTCCACGGAATTGATGATAGGTCGCACATGAGGTCATCATAAACAATAGATTTGGAGTCAGAGAAGACAAAGGAGCTAGTGGAAGAAGAATGATTAAGATGAATATCAAAGGTGCAGAACAGTAAGTCGTGATCAGAAAGAAAGTAGACTTTGTCAAATAAACGGACGAGCGAATTATCAGAGGTAATAAATAAGTCCAAGAGACTAGGAATATCCCCAGCGGAGAAACGAGTTGGCATATTGCTATTAACGATGGAAAAACCAACAGATGTGACATGTTCATGCAAAGATTCAGAAAGACGATCATCGGACAGCAAGTTTACATTAAAATCTCCACAAATAATAAGGTGACGATAGTCTATGAGAACCTGAGTTATTTCAGAAATATAATAACTTAAAGTAAACGTTCTAGATGGATTGTATACACACGAAATAAAAACATTAGTACTGTTGTTATAAACACAAATGTTTATATACTCTACATCGCCAGAGGACTTACTAATAAATTTAGATTTTAAACTATTACGGACATAAATTGCAACTCCTCCACCTCTTCGGGCCAACCTATCGTTTCTATAAATATTGAAATTATTTAGGAAATAATGACTCTCATTAAGATCATTACGAAACCAAGTTTCAGAAACGCAAATCACATCCACAGAGGAGTCTTCAAATATATGTATATTTAAATAACCCAATTATCCAACTCGAGTTAAAATGGACTACTTTAAGCCCAGAGTAACGATTACACAGAATGTTAATAAGGCATTTGTTGTCAATACCATGATTGGAAATATTAGGAGGTATAACTAAGAGACAGGGAGCTAAATTCAAGCACGCAGCATGAGCTTAAGTTCGCAGATAGATTGAAATAAAATACATAATATTCAAAATGTACAGGGTAAATAGTGAAAACAGAAATTAAAGTAGAAATAAGAGCAAGGGGGTAGAAGTAAGCTATCAATTTATAAACAACCAGGACTAACCACTAATCAGAAACGTTCTCCGTCACGCCAAAAAATTGTATGTCAGCCAAACATTTAATTAAAATACACTCTCCATTAGCACTCTCCTTTTTTACATAAACCGCTCCTTTCTTTGAAAAGACCACCGAAAGGTGCACTTTTGAGTTTAACTGCTGCTTGCAGAACTTCTCTATTTTTTCGAGTTAAACTCTCATTAAGAAAACAGCGTCCCTCAATGCTAAGACCAATATCCCGTAGAATGAGCTCTCTTCGTTAGAGACTGCGGTAGTTCGAAGCCGCGCTTAGCAGTCTCACTTTATCATCTGATTTGACAGCTTTATTATGATAGCAGATGAATTTTCTTTTTTATTCCGGAAAACAGCTTTTGAGGTACAACCGATAGAAGAGCAGAGCTTATCGAAAATACTTAATAGATTCTCTTCATCAAGAAATGGAACACTAAAGAACACGACATCAGTAGCTCTTTTTTCCAGAAAATCAACTCTCTGTAGAACATTGAAAAACTCTCCAAGAGCTCACGAGAGCTCCGGAGCTCACTCATCGTGAGAACATGGCAGGGATGACTCAAGCTTTCTAACACGACTTGTCAGCAATTTTTGTGAATCTTGTGATACTGTTAGTTTTTCAAACAGAGATTTAATGTCCACATTTTGTCTTTCTACCTTCTCATTAGCTTGAGCAAGGTCTTTTATGAGACTCTCCAACTTCATTCCACAACATTCAACATTCAACATCCAATGCAGCAACTTTCATATTAAATTCATCCATAAGAGTAGGCAATTGATATCTTAATTTCATAAAAAGGGTCTTACTAAGTTTTTCAAGCCGATCCTCGAGCACTTCGACAGTTAGCACAACTCTTGATTCATTTTCACTCTTAGGCGTACTGATCTGAGGTGATATCGGGAGAGCAGATCTCAGTAGATTGGACTTTGACCTAGTCGCCATGTTCACTCGGTGAACTCGGAATATGTGCTTCCGTTTGTAACGCATTAAAGGAGGCCTGGCAGGTATAAAAAAGTATATATATATTCTGGATCAGAATCACGCCCTGAGTCGATTTAGACATGTCCGTATGAATTTTCCCTTGCTTTTAGCTCAATTTCTCAGCTTATAGAGCGAGTTTAAAGCTAAAATTTCATTCCCGAGTCCATGACGTCAAACTTAAATACACTTCCAAAAATGAGCGTGGTCCGCCCACTGGTGACAAAAATCACGGTAAGAGAAGAACAAATGGAGATATAGTCTTGAGATTTGCCACGATTCTTGCATTCTCTTCTCTCCTCCTAAAATATTCTAAAAATAATAATAAAATAAAAAGTTATCTCACAGAAAATGGGCGTGACACGCCCACTGATATACCATACCATATAATGAGGTGTTTGTTGAGAAAAGCGGTGCTGTAAATGAGTTACTATATCTAAACTTACTATATGTAAATTAAATGAAAGTGGGCGTCACCCGACTACTTTTTATCGTCACTTCGACAGATACGGGTTTAGGGTATATAAGCTTCGGCCAGGCCGAAGTTAACGCTTTTACTTGTTATAATTGATTTATTTGTTTCTTTCTGTTTTCATCTCTGCTCTGTGTCTAATTCGTTACTATTTCCCTTTACAATTCTACTTCTATGTTCGTTTCTATTAAATACATGACTGCGTTAGGCCTGGATCCCTATTTTCTTCATTTTTAGTGCAAGTATTTATTCATGCTGTGCTTGCTTTTATTTACTATTCTGATAAATGTATAGAAATGATCTTACTTTACATTAATATAAGTTGTAAGCCTTCTAGAATTTGTGTGGATGCAGGTCTGTTGCAGTTTTTTAGCACGTTTTCCATTTCAACATTTTATGAATTCCTGTACTAGCACTAATATTAGAGCGCTTGTTAACGTCATAAGTAAAAATATTCTGGTCTAAATACCAATCATTTTTTGGTCCTTCGAAGCTACACTCAGAGTTTTCCCCTACCCGCGGTAAGAGACTCTGCGAAATTCGAACTAACTTGATAAAATATTTTAAAATTATCAAAATTAAAAATTCTAAAGGTAAAATAGAATTATAACAAAATACTTGAAGCCCTTCTTTACCAAGTATTTGTCGAACATATTGTTTAGTGAAAAGCGTTTCTGGAGCTAAATATCAGAAAGCGTTTATGAGTCTAAACATCAGCAAAGTTAGAAAACGTTTTTGCAATAGCGAATCGTCAAAAACTTTATGAGAAGCAAAAGCAGCTTGGAGAAGAACTCGTCGGGATCTACACTTATCTATGCAATAAAGAGATCAGAGAAATCACAAGGGACGAAAAACTCAAACGTATTAGGAGAATATGAGCAGAATTCGAACAAAATAACACTAGCAATCGGCGTCACAGAAGAAGACTATTTCTTAAAAGACTACTTCAGCTCCATTTTAGGCATTTTTAAGGAAACCGAAGAAATGCTAACAAACTAGTGCATATAGTCGAACATCTGTCCAAAGTGGAAAAAATTTATCGGCTTAAAACCTTAGTAAAAGGAGAGGCAGGCAGATTAATTCAGCACTTAACAGTGAGTAGCATAAATTACGTCTTGAACATATTAACGCAACGTTATGAAAATCGTCGTCTCTTATTTACCACATTGGTAGACAAACTACTGGATCAGCCAGGAGTAATTAGCGATTCTGAATCGAGCATTAAAAAATTGCTAGATACAACCACGGAATGCATTCATGCCCTCCAAGGGCTCAACATCAATATAGATAGTGCTGATCCTTTTATCGCCAGAATTGTAATCCGCAAATTGGATAAAGAAACGATGCGGCTATATGAACAAAATGTTCGAAAAACAAAAGATATACAAACACTTAACGACGTCTTGGTGTTTTTAGAATCCCACTACCAGGCGCAATCTGCAGTAACCAAGAAGCAAATTGGAAGTTTCTATAAAAATAAAAATTATCAAAATCAGCATGAAGTTAGAAGAAGTCATTCAAATCATTAGAACTCCAATGTCTTTACGTCATCACAACCCACTTTTTATTTCTGTCATCTTTCCGGACATGCAACAACTTCTTGTACAAAATTCTTAGCATTATCTGCAGAGAATAGGCGTACGTTTGCGTTCAACAATAAATTGTGCTTCTGGTGCATTAGTCATAAAATAGAGACTAAGTGCCCAGGGTCCGCTTCTAAATGTAAAGAACGTGGGAAGAAGCATCACACATTACTCCATAAAAGAAGTTATGAAGTAAATCCGAAAAAAACTCCGACAAAACAAAAGCGATGATCGTCCGAGAGACCGCACTAGCAATATTACTTGCAACAGCTCAAGTCCGGGTTAGAGCGAGTAATGGAGAATACGTACATACTTTTCCGTGCTCTTATTGACCAAGGATCTCAGATGACGGCAGTATCAGAAGAAGCAGTACAAAATTTTGTCATTGCCACGTTTCAAAAGCAAAACCGAACTTTTTGGTCTAGGAAATGCCGGCGTTGGTGTGTCTAAATATAAAATTAATTTAGAAATCAAACCAAGATTTACAAGTAATTATGCTGAGCACGCTAAAGCATTAGTTTTGTCAAAGTTAACTGCAGCGTAACCTGAAAACTTTAATTATGACATTCAAGTGTGGAAAAATTATTTATTGGCTGACCGTCTTTTCCACAAATCCGACCGAATCGACTTATTAATTGGAAGTGATATCTATGGAAAAATAATTAAGGAGGGAGTAGTAAAGAAGCACGAAATTCTGGGCCAATCACCGAACTTGGATAGATACTCTCCGGAATATTAAAAAACAAGCGCAGCAGAAAAAAGCAGCAGTAGCACTGAAAAATTTAGAAAAATTTTGGGAATTAGAGGAAGTACCGACTGATGCTTCTCCAGCTACTGCAGAAGAAGAAGAGTGTCTTTAATTCTACGAAGAAACCGATAAAATCAGTAACGTGGGTAGAACTATTGTAAAGATTCCCTTCAAAGAAAATAAGGACCATTAACAGCAGTCAATACCGAGGATATAGATGTGCTGAGGACCAGGTCATTTTTTGATTGGGCAACCATTGCTTGATTATCCAGAAGACATTAACGATTGCAGTATTACATCATTGGATAGATGGAAATTAATCCAAAGAATGAAAAAATATTACTGGAATTGCTGAAAAGAAGAATATTTGAAAACTTTGCAACAACGAAACAAATGGAAAACCCCCCAGAAATCTATAAATATAGGAGAAGTAGTGCTGGTGAAAGAGGAGAACACTCCTCCATCTAGATGGCCACTCGGCAGAATAACAGAAACACACCCTGGCAGCGATGGCAGAACACGAGTAGTAACTATAAAACTACAAAATACAACAATCAAGCGACCAATCACCAAAATCTGTCCGTTAGAAGGTTTGGAACTAAAGGAAACGAATGGCGAATCAACAGTTGTGAATTTGACATGTGATAAACCAGCGAAAGCAGTGAAAGGAGAATCCAGTTGAAGGTATTGAACAACAGCTTAGATATCAACCATCTGAAGTCGAATCTTAGCACTCTGAAGGAAGCACACTTGGAACTGAAGACTCTGAAATTTCACACGATAAGCGGGCACACGTGCTTGGTACTTACTTTTATAATATTAGTAATAGTAATTATTCTGTATATAAAAGCAAAATGCTGTAGCAATAATAAGACTATAAATATAGATTTCTCTCCCCCCGGCAGAATGTTTAAAATTGAGCACCTTATCAGTTTTCCTAAATTTATTAAAATATCAGTACAGTCCACTTTAGATAAGAAGGGTTCGTTTTCTTTTTTCTTGTAAATATAGACAAGAACTATTCTTCACGATCCTGGAAATAGGCATACATATGTTTCATTATTTGAAGATAAGAAATGCACTGTTTACTCCTGCGTGAAAACAAATAAGGATCTAAGTTCCCACGCTAGAATAAGGGTTGATTGATATTTTCTTGCTCATAAATGAAGTAAAGATGAGACAAAAAAAGAATATAAAAGAAAAATGTTTAGGAAAATAAAATCAGTTTCACAACGAAATTCAACAAGTGTTTTACTCAATTAGATACTTTGTCTGATTATACGCACTTGATGGTGATTTCAATATTAATTTGCTTAGACAATCTACGTAAATCTTTGTATAACAATGTGGCGGCTACTGGGTTGTCAATAGTTAACAAGACTATGCCCACACGTTTTTCTCATGGCAATAATCCTAGTTTACTAGATTACTTCATAGTATCTTCTGATTCTATTGTTCGGCTATTTGATCAAGTTAATTTTGTATCAGATCATGATCTCATTATATGTATGTACTCTTAATATTCACATTTCACGGCTATCATCTCAGTTCTTATTTTCCTATTACGATTTTAACTCCGTAGATAACCTTGCTCTTCATCGTGATTTGTCTATGTTTTCTGTTAATGAAATATGGTCACAAGACCATATTTTAGCCATAAAAGGTAAAAACAATGTGTCAAACAATAATGTGTCAAAGTAAATGCGAAGAGGAATATGACGGCACATAACTGAGAGCTCTATCGGTGCTCCAGAAATTTATGTATTTCTGTTCTGAAGCACTCAAAACAATTAAACTATTTAAGTAAGCTAAAAACGTCATTACCATCCAAATTATTATGGAGGAATATTAAGAATCTTATTATTGGTGCAGGTGAAAAAGTTAATTGTGAGATACATCCCAAAATTCTCAATCAGTACTTTTTCTCTCACTCTTCTGCTGCGGCTAATAATAGGATTTCGCATTCTTTTGTGTCTTCTTTCCCTCAAAGTTTCGAGTTTCACGCGGTTAACGAAGAAGATGTTATTAGGGGTTTATTAAAGATGAAATCTAATGGTATTAGTGAGGATCATTAACATTTATCAAGTTAATCCTTTGTCACATAGTTAATCCGCTGACTCGTATCATCAATCACTGCTTTACCACCTCTATCTTTCCCTCATCATGGAAAATGGCTATAGTCTTACCTTTGTCAAAAAAATCAGCAACTGCAGAGCCATCAACCTATCAGTATATTGTCACCCCTTTCAAAGCTTTTATCTAATCTTATTAAACGAGCTAAAACTGTATATATATTTGTAGCTTTTTTGAGGTCGAAAACGGCTCTAAGGATTTCTTTGATATTCACATATTAGCGAGATTGATTTGCAATCTGATCTGTCGAGGTGTTTTTTCAAAAAAATTCATTTTGGTGTTTTTTTTTTCTCTTTTAAAGTGATTGATCAACAAGTGTGTAAATAATTTATTGACATTGTTTTGTTTTTGTTTTAATTTTTTTTCTGTTCTGAAATAAAATGTCAGTATATATTCAAATATTTTTATTTTGTTTTGTAAAACTTTAAGAAATTTATCAACAGATGTCAATGTTTTCAAGGCAAAAACGTTTATAAAAATTACAAAAGTATACAGACAAAGTGTATTCCCTTCGCTTAAAAACGATAAAACGGCCTTTTTTTACTATTCACACTGCAAAAAATCAAACCTCTTTTATTTTTAAAATTTTTCGCCCCATAAACCTAATTTACAAAAAATTCATAGAACTTGGCAACGTTAGGAAAAAAATTCTGAGCAACTGCTCGGGGTCCCAGGTTCTAGTCTCTTATGGCTGATCAATTATTAAAATTTATTACTCTAAACCGCATATTAGTCCCATTTCAGTCGAGATATCGCAGTCGGCACAGTTGCTCTGCAGCAATTCTGAAAATTCTGGATGACATTAGAGCTTGTAACGAGTTTATTTTCCCAGCCGGGG
Organism: Conops quadrifasciatus; assembly: GCA_949752815.1. NCBI lineage: Eukaryota > Metazoa > Arthropoda > Insecta > Diptera > Conopidae > Conops > Conops quadrifasciatus. The sequence continues at coordinate 21,042,982 of OX457077.1, read as the reverse complement.
TATCCTCAGCGGCCCCAGTGTCCATAGTAGAGGGATCTCGCAACCCTCTAGGAAATTCACCACCGCTACCGAATTCCGCACGATTGACCAACGTGTCACTGGCTAACTGGTAGCTCAGCTCGGACGGGGTATATTGGTTTTCACTTATTCTACTTATATTTCAAGCAGACAGGCAAAGTGCCTGACGACAGAATGTCGCTTACAATCTTGGGTAAATTTCCGGACAGGCCGAATGCCTAGTGACTGAGAGTCACTTCTTAATCTAACAATTTTTCCAATTGTTAAAATAGGCAGAGTGCCTAGCGACAGAGGGTCGCTCACAATTTTAAATTTTGTTTAGTTAATTTCTTAAAAGAAAACTCTCCAGTCAAGTTGGATGGTCGTACAAAAAAAAGAAAATTAGAATGTGAAAACCTCCAGTCAAGCTGGTTTTGTCGTACTAAAAAAATAAGAAATGGAAAACCTCCCAGTCAAGCTGGTCAGTCGTACAAAAAAAATAAGAAATTTGAAAACCTTCCAGTCAAGCTGGTTGGTCGTACGAAAAAAAATAGGAATGAGAAAACCCTCCATAAGCTGGTTGGTCATACAAAAAAAAAAAATAAGAAAACCTCCCAGTCAAGCTGGTTTGGTCGTATCAAAAATTTTAGTCTTATTCAGCGAACTGAATAATCGGACCTGGCAAGCAAATCTTAAATTGTATTTTTGTGGTAGGCTATGAACCTACGTCACAATATACAATTGGATCTTACCTGTGATCAGGTCCCTTTCTGTTGTTAAAATTCTGTCTTAAGTTACTGTGAGTTTATGAACTCGATGGGAATTATACGTCCGTAAGCAAATGAAAACAAAAATTGATTACTGTGTCGCTTGAATATTTGACATCAGTGTTGGTGTTGGGTAATTGAGAACCTGATTGAAAAAGAAATATTTCTGATTTCTTTTTCGAATTATTTTATTTTATATTATTTATTTAGACATCCATTTTGTCTTAATTCTTGTATTTCTATTTAATGTCTATATTTAAACATTAAATAAAAATATTCTTTCTTGAAAGTGGTTGTCGTGTCCTTGCGATGATACGAACCCTGGCTTTCTAGTTGCGAGACAGAGGTTGTAGCCGCTAGGCCGAAGAATGCTTGCTTACTGTCTAGTTAAGAATTTAGTTGTAACGATTTTTGGTCGTTACAGTCTATCCTCACAAAGGGCTAAAGAGAAAAAGAGAAAATACGGAAGAGGCTTAATTCCTATAATTAGCGTAATTTAAATAATTCAAACAAAAAATCATTCATTTTTTTTTTGTTTATTTGTTTGTCTTTGTTTTAAAATTCAAAATTTAAAGTTTAAAAAAAATTCAAATAAAAAAAAACTTTCATGAACCAAAACTAAATTTATTGTTGTGCCGTGAAAAAAATTTTTTTTTTTTTTACTAAAACTTCGGCAGATTTGCGGCATTGTCTTTGTTAGTACTGGATGGGCGGTTGTGAAACGGCGTGTTTCCTGGGTCGAGAATTCCTTGGGTTGTTGTGCTTCGGTGTCCCTTGCGGGGTGTCAGGAGTCGGTGTTATATATTTTTTTTTTTTTTTTGCTGGCGATGTTGTGGTTGAAGCGGGACGGAGGATTTCAGCCATTAAGATCTTTTCCCTGGCTGGTAATGTTTTTGATTTTATTGTTGGCAATTCCTGGTATACATTTTTACGCTGGGGGTGGGTTTCAGGAGACGGCATATATAATGGGACCGGTTCTGCCCTTTCTGCCACGTTCCTTGGCGGTATTCCATGTCGCCGTGGTCGTGTAGCGACAGTGGTTGTCCGGAATTCAACCGGAGGTCCAGGGTTTTCTTTGTATTGGGCACATGTGAAACATGATAGTACAAATTTTTTTATGTCCCCATGCATTTTTGGCCAAAAGTATTGCTTGCGTGCTCTTCGCAATGTCTGGTAGAATCCGAGGTGGCATGATGTAGAGTGGTCATGAATTTCTCGGAGTATTTTTGATTTCTGGTTAGCTGGTACACAGAGTTGCCAACGAGCTGCTCTGGTGCGGGATTTTTCTGCTCTCTTATATAAATCCTGATGGTATATTGAAAAATTTGGGTATTTATCAGGGTTTTTCTGGACTTCCTGTATTTGGATTTCATACCAATCAGAATTCGTTATTGTTTTTAATTGCGGGATTTCTGTATTAAAATTGTATTTTTTGATAGCTGGCTTCTGCGTGTAATTTCGTTGTTCTTTAAGCGGTCTGGTATGTTTATCAATTTTGCAAAGTCCTTTTGAATCATTTAGTCGTTTCGGTTTCTCCTTATGAAACGCTTCTACTGTAATGACCGGTTGGCTTGTCATGCACAAGTGATGCTTTTTTTTATTTTTGGGGAGTGTGACCTCTTCTCCGGCAATAACTAATTTACAATTTAGTTTTGTTAATAAGTCCATACCCATTACGAAATCTTTTAGGAGTACAGGTAGGAAATACACTCGGTGAGTGAATTTCAATGCTCCTACTTCAATGACGGTTTCAAAACTTTGCTGGATATTAATTTGATTGCCATTCGCTAATATTAAAGGCTGTACCTCTGAAATAGTCGGCACTTCACGGGACAGGTAGTCTTTAATAGTTGAGCCAATAAATGACCGGGTGGCTCCTGTGTCGAGCCAGGCGTCTGTGGGTCGCCCGTTACACAAAATTTGCATTTGGAGTCTGTCATCTTTCGGGGTGATTGTTTTCGTCCATACGGCATTAGATTGTTGACAGCGACAATCCCTCGACTTGGTTTCCAATTTTCCACAGTATGAGCAGAACAGTTTCGCCTCTCCCGTGCACTCTCTTCGTGTGTGCCCTGGTTCTTGGCATGACCAGCAGTGAGTACACCGGGAATAGGGTTGTGCAGTAATCCAATTTGAAACGTGTGGACGTTGACTGCGCGATTCTTCGCCGCGAATGTGTTCATATTCGTCCGTTTGACTCATCAGTGAGTCGAGATCTTCGAAATCTGTACGGCGAATGTACAGACGATACTCTGCCCTGAGCCCTTCGTAAATTCGGTCGACGTGGTCTTCTTGGCGCAGCCTCGGATGCTGGCGAACCATAGACATCATCGTCATGATATAGTCTTTGGCTTTTTCTCGTAACCCTTGACGTCGCCGTATGAAGTCTTCCTCTATGCGTTGTAGGTGTCTGGGTGGTAGGAAAAATTTTAAAGCGGTTTCTTTAAATTGTTCCCATGTCTTCACCTCTTCCTTCTTGTAACGCCACCAATCTCTGGCGCGCTCTCTAAACAATTCGTTTAAAGGCAAGAGTAAGCTGTTGTGGGGAATACGGTAGCAATCGGCTAGCTCTTCGATATTCTCAATAAATTCTAAGATTGAGCGAGATCCATTGAAGTGCAGGTTCCACTTTCTCACTGTATTCATGACGTCAACTTCGGGTTGAACGCATGAGGTGTGGTTGGTCACCGCTGGTGTGGGTACAGGTACTGGCAGACTTACTGTTCCAACATTTGTTGGTTCTGTTTTGGCTACGTTGTCTGATGATCGCTTGGCACGACGTTCCTTTTGGAAGGCGCTCAGCCGCTGTCGCATTTCCTTGACGTTGCCCTCTGTAGACAATCCCAGTAGTAGCATCTGTGCTTCTAATTCTTCTTTCTTTAATTTGTATATGAAACTTAAATTCTCGGGAAGACCTTCTTCCCTGGTAACTTCTATATGTGGTGAACCGCTTCGCGATGAAGACGGTCCCTGCTCGGGCGCCATTTGTAACGAGTTTATTTTCCCAGCCGGGGTATCCTCAGCGGCCCCAGTGTCCATAGTAGAGGGATCTCGCAACCCTCTAGGAAATTCACCACCGCTACCGAATTCCGCACGATTGACCAACGTGTCAATCAGTTCACTGGCTAACTGGTAGCTCAGCTCGGACGGGGTATATTGGTTTTCACTTATTCTACTTATATTTCAAGCAGACAGGCAAAGTGCCTGACGACAGAATGTCGCTTACAATCTTGGGTAAATTTCCGGACAGGCCGAATGCCTAGTGACTGAGAGTCACTTTTTAATCTTAATCTAACAATTTTTCATAAAAAAATAGGCAGAGTGCCTAGCGACAGAGGGTCGCTCACAATTTTAAATTTTGTTTAGTTAATTTCTTAAAAGAAAACTCTCCAGTCAAGTTGGATGGTCGTACAAAAAAAAGAAAATTAGAATGTGAAAACCTCCAGTCAAGCTGGTTTTGTCGTACTAAAAAAATAAGAAATGGAAAACCTCCCAGTCAAGCTGGTCAGTCGTACAAAAAAAATAAGAAATTTGAAAACCTTCCAGTCAAGCTGGTTGGTCGTACGAAAAAAAATAGGAATGAGAAAACCCTCCAGATAAGCTGGTTGGTCATACAAAAAAAAAAAAAAATAAGAAAACCTCCCAGTCAAGCTGGTTTGGTCGTATCAAAAATTTTAGTCTTATTCAGCGAACTGAATAATCGGACCTGGCAAGCAAATCTTAAATTGTATTTTTGTGGTAGGCTATGAACCTACGTCACAATATACAATTGGATCTTACCTGTGATCAGGTCCCTTTCTGTTGTTAAAATTCTGTCTTAAGTTACTGTGAGTTTATGAACTCGATGGGAATTATACGTCCGTAAGCAAATGAAAACAAAAATTGATTACTGTGTCGCTTGAATATTTGACATCAGTGTTGTTGTTGGGTAATTGAGAACCTGATTGAAAAAGAAATATTTCTGATTTCTTTTTCGAATTATTTTATTTTATATTATTTATTTAGACATCCATTTTGTCTTAATTCTTGTATTTCTATTTAATGTCTATATTTAAACATTAAATAAAAATATTCTTTCTTGAAAGTGGTTGTCGTGTCCTTGCGATGATACGAACCCTGGCTTTCTAGTTGCGAGACAGAGGTTGTAGCCGCTAGGCCGAAGAATGCTTGCTTACTGTCTAGTTAAGAATTTAGTTGTAACGATTTTTGGTCGTTACAAGCTGAATATGACAAAGATTACATAACATTATTATGTCTAATAGATTTCTCAAAAGCTTCCGACAGTGTAAATCACGGTCTGTTGTGCGATAAGTTAAAATATAGCAAGTTTTGTTTTTGTGACAGCGCAGTAAATCTCTTAAAGAGGTACTGATTAGGCAGTAAACAAAGAGTAAAAATTAGGAATGTATTCAAGTTACGGAAAAGTCCTTAGTAGAGTTCCACAAGGATCAATACTTGGCCCGTTGCTATTTAGCATATTTTTTAATGATATTTTTTTATGTCTGCAAATATGCACTTTTACATGCATCCGCGGACGATATTCAGTCGTATTTGTTCGGGCAAAAACAACTTGAAAGATGATTTAATTGCTAGACTGAACGAGGATCTATAAAGAATATTAAACTGGGCTTTTTTAAATGGGTTAATGATTAATGTAAATAAGTCATATGCTTTGCACATTGCCAAACATAAAATGTATGCCAATGATATACCTAATATAGCTCTAGGCAATGTTGTAATTAAACTGGTTAATAAAGTAACTAATTTAGGATTTCAGATTAATTCTTCATTGAAACAATGAAGTATTAAGGCTAAACTTGGCGATCTTTAAGCGTGCAGTACTAGAGTTTTCCACCAACCAATTTTAATAGAAGCTTTCTTTCTTTCTCTCTTTATACTTCTGAAAGGATAAATTTGTGAATCTCTGGCTTTTCTAGTTTTCTGTAAAATTTCATCTATCTTCCTTGCCTATTTCTCTTCCTTAATTTTCTCTCTATAATCTTTATTAGTTTATACAATATCTGTAAGCAAATACGCACTGTACTTAACATTGAATTCCACAGACACTTTGTACTATAAAAGAATCATATTCTTATTGTATTCATATTTGAATAATACAATTATATTAAATAAAATAATAAATGAAATAACTGTTATGAAGGACTTTTAAAAAAAAAAACGTTTTTCAAAGACTTTTTGAATGACTTTTAAAAATAAAAGTCACTGAATAACTATTATTATGAGACTTTTTTAATATTAGTTATAAAAATTTCAAGCTCTGCATACAACCAATTCGTTATAGCATTATAAAATATTCGTGTATGTTGTGCAGTACGCAGCATTTGTAATAAAAAATAATTTCGGGTTTTCATCTAAAATTTAATCAAACAATATACTTCGTTTAATCATTAATGGCAGACAAACCCGATTACGAACAACAATTTTTACAGTTATATTCAGAACAGCATAGTTTGAAAATACAGTTAGGCGAATTATTAGAGAAAATTTGGGCAAGTCTTAGCGCGGCAGTCAACAATAAAGAGCATTTGAGTTTAATTCGAACGAAGTTAGACTCTTTAGGTCACATTAATTGAATAGAAAAGGTTGACGACACTCTAGACGAATTACTGAACTTTTTGCACCATAGACAGCAGAACTTAGCGAAGGAAATTGAAGAGTGGAAACTCGAATTTTCTAGTCTTAAAAATAAATACGACCAAACTCTGGTAGCTAAACAGGTTTGGTCGTATTTAGTTTAATTCAAGAATTAGAAACGGAAAATAAAGCGTTTAGAGACCTTCACACAAATTTTACGGAAGAACAAACCGCCTTATCTCAAGCGAGATCGGAACTTCAAGAATTGAAGAAGGAAAATAAGCTATTAAAACAGAAAGCGAGTCAAAGACGTAGATCTCTACCCTCGCCTGCCGACATTACTTACATAAAAACAGACCAGACAACTTATATTGACGCCGGAACAGAAATTACAGTAAAACAAGTAAGAGCGTTATCTTCGGCCTTGCCGAAGGTCATATACCCTACACCCGCATCTGTCGAAGTGATAAAAAGTGGTCGGGTGACACCTACTTTTTTTAAATTTACAGGGAATACATTTTTTTCTATTAACTCATCTACAACACCATTTTTCGTACTAAACACCTCATTATATGGTATAGTATATAAGTGGGCGTGTCACGCCCATTTTTTAGTATATATTTTAGTCTAAGATGGTGGACTCGGAAATAAAATTTTAGCTGAAAATTCGGTCTAAAAGCTAAGAAATCAAGCTATAAGCACGGATGAGTGCATATTTTCTATAAAAAGTAGGCGTGGCACTGGTCCGATTTTTTTGCAAAAAGAGGGAATAGATTTTTTAAAAAAAATTAATTTTGGTGATATTGGAACCCCATTGAACACATTTTTACTACTTTTCAGTATATTATATTCTAAAATCTATAGAAAATAAATTTCATAGATAAGATTTGCGGGTTGGGTACGAAATCTCCAAGTCAAAATCTCCAAACCAAAATCTCCATGACAAAATCTCCAAACCCAAAATCTCCAAAGACAAAATCTCCAAGACAAAATCTCTAAAGACGAAATCTCCAACCAAAAAACAATAATACTCGTAATAATTAAGTGCTAGAAATTTAGAAAAGTTATAAAAAGCTCCTTAAGCCTAGAATCCTCGGGGTAATGTAGTCTTTTTGCATTCATGGCCTTCCTGCGTGACGGTCTTCGGCCGAGGCAGGGATTATAACCCTTAATCAACAGAATCCTCTCGGAAATGTAGTCTTTTTGCATTCAGGGCCTTCCTGCGTGACGGCATTCGGCCGTGGCAAGGATTTTCAATCCGAGGAATCAACAGAATCCTCGCCGTGTTCTAAAGTCTTTTTGCATTCAGGGCTTTCCTACTTGCCGGCCTTCGACCGAAGCAAGGATTATAACCCTTAATCAACAGAATCCTCGCGGTGTTGTAAAGTCTTTTTGCATTCAGGGCCTTCCTGCGTGACGGCCTTCGGCCGGGGCAAGGATTATAACCCTTAATCAACAGAATCCTCTCGGAAATGTAGTCTTTTTGCATTCAGGGCCTTTCTGCGTGACGGCCTTCGGCCGGGGCAAAGATTATAACCCTTAATCAACAGAATCCTCTCGGAAATGTAAAGTATTTTTGCATTCAGGGCCTTTCTGCGTGACGGCCTTCGGCCGAGGCAAGGATTATAACCCATAATCAACAGAATCATCTCGGAAATGTAAAGTCTTTTTGCATTCAGGGTCTTCCTGCGTGACGGCCTTCGGCCGGGGCAAGGATTATAACCCTTAATCAACAGAATCCTCTCGGAAGTGTAAAGTCTTTTTGCATTCAGGGCCTTCCTGCGTGACGGCCTTCGGCCGAGGCAAGGATTATAACCCATAATCAACAGAATCCTCTCGGAAATGTAAAGTCTTTTTGCATTCAGGGCCTTCCTGCGTGACGGCCTTCGGCCGGGGCAAGGATTATAACACTTAATCAACAGAATCCTCTCGGAAATGTAAAGTCTTTTTGCATTCAGGGCCTTCCTGCGTGACGGCCTTCGGCCGAGGCAAGGATTATAACCCATAATCAACAGAATCCTCTCGGAAATGTAAAGTCTTTTTGCATTCAGGGCCTTCCTGCCTGACGGCCTTCGGCCGGGGCAAGGATTATAACCCTTAATCAACAAAATCCTCTCGGAAATGTAAAGTCTTTTTGCATTCAGGGCCTTCCTGTGTAAGGAAAGGAACCGAGCAGTGATTATGCATAAGAACCAGTAATTATGAATAATTACCGGATTAATCAAATCCACCGTAACATACAGATATACCCGTATAAAAAAAAATTTTTTGAGATTTTTTTAGTTTGGAGATTTTGGTTTTGGAGATTTTGTATTTTGAGTTTTTGTACCATGGAGATTTTGTATATGGTGGAGATTTTGTCTTTGGAGATTTCGGGTCCCTCCCAAGATTTGCAAACCATTTTAGTCATAATCACTTAAATGCTACAGCGCTAAGTTATAGAAGAATTTATTAAATAATTTTAATCCTTTTTTTTGCACTTTTTATTAATTTCATTTATAGAAAAGTGCATTATTTCTTCAACAATCTGTAAAGTACGGCAATACATAAAAATTCTCAGAAAAATTAAGTACTCGTGGAATAAATGGGCCGGGGATGACTTTCTGGTCTACAGAAATCTACGAAATACGGACGCCATTCACATCTTCTTCTTCACACCTTCTTATTTTTCTCCTTATCTTCCACAGAGTAAAGATAAAATGATATGAAAATACACAACCATGAATCATTCGGCATTATTTCGAAATGTATAATAATTACAAAAGATTAAAGTTATATAAAATTCAGTAAAATAAAATTCAATAAAATGCTCTTATTGTTGTTAAAATAAATAAGAGCATAAATAAGAAATATATGAAAATAAATAAGAAATAATGCCAAATTTATTGACATTCGTATTAATAAGGAGCCCCCGGGCCAGGGCTCTGCGGGTCCCTGTGTTTAGAAAGACGGCACTGTCACCATCAGAACGCTGTCGCAGCAGCAGCAACGAGATTTAAATCTCGTAATTATTATTGAGCAGCTTGTTCGTGATGGCGGTGGCTGTTGTTGTTATTGTTGTGTATTGTTGTGTATCTTTTTATGGGCTTTTCTATCGATAGAAATGTTGCACCAATCGATAGAACCGAGTATGCCTTTTTTCACCGCCAGCGGTATTGAATTACAAACGCCGCAGATACAACCGCGACCAACAACGGCGACAACAAGAACAACAACGGCGACAACAAGAACAACAACAACAACATTAACGGCCACAACAATATCTGCAACAAACATCCGCGATGCAGTTTTATTAATTTAATGAAAAAAGAAACAAACAAATTACGTGCAGATATAAACAGGGCTAATGTATTTAGATACAAGCTGCAGATACTAGACGCTTTTTTTGTTGTGAAAGCGTTAGAAGCAAAGAAAAACAACACAAGAACAAAGTGACGACAGTTGTTGGGCGCGACAAACGTTTCGGATGAAAAATTTATGAAATTATTAAAAACGAAATATTTTTCAAAATATTGTTTTGACGGACGGTTGAGAAAAAAGTGCAACAACAACAACAACAACAACGACGACGACGACAACAACAACAACAACATCAACAGCAACAACAACAACAACAACAACAAAACAACGACGACGACAACAGCAACAACAACAACTTTCCATCAACTCAACGCCACTATCTAATTCCATGGAGGGCGTGACCACAGGTTTTAATTTAATTAAAAATACAAACATAAAATAAAATAAAATAAAAATAGCATAAAAATGTTGCCTTCCACTTGCGGCGACTTGCAGCGATTTTCGTTATCGTTTTCGTTTTCGTAACGACTCGTCGTCGAATACTTTCGATGGCAAAACGTCTTAATTACGAATGACCGAAAGTGGTTTAAAAGGGTTGGTAACGAAATCCCGAAAGACAAATTCCCGAACGACAAAATCCCGAACGACAAAATCCCGAACGACAAAATCCCGAAATAACAAAATCCCGAAACGACAAAATCCCGAAATAACAAAATCCCGAAATTACAAAACTAGTTTTTCGGTATTCTCCATCTTCTTGAACATTTTAAAACCACTAGCAAACTTCAATTTAGCCACTAAATTTCTTTTAAAAAAACATTAAAAAAATTTTAGCAGAGCCCTCTCGGTAATATGAGGTTTTTTGCATACAGGTTTTTCCGCGTATTGGCAGCCTTCGGCTGCGGCAGGGATCAATACCCTCAATCAGCAGAATCCTCACGGTCATGTGAAGTTTTTTGCATACAGGTTTTTCCGCGTATTGACGGCCTTCGGCCGCGGCAGGGATCATAACCCTCAATCAGCAGAATCCTCACGGTCATGTGAAGTTTTTTGCATACAGGTTTTTTCGCGTATTGACGGCCTTCGGCCGCGGCAGGGATCGTAACCCTCAATCAGTAGAATCCTCACGGTCATGTGAAGTTTTTTGCATACAGGTTTTTTTGCGTATTGGCGGCCTTCGGCCGCAGCAGGGATCATAACCCTCAATCAGCAGAATCCTCACGGTCATGTGAAGTTTTTTGCATATTGTAGATTATAACCTTCACACAACAAAATTTTCTCGATATTACAACTTTGCTTTTCTGCCATTGTAAAAAAAAGGCAAGTAGGCGCGTACTTCGAATTGGAAAAAATTGTGACTTAAATGTCATTTCTTTATTAATTAAAAATTTTATTTCGTGATTTTCGGGATTTCTCATTTCGGTATTAAAAATTTTTCGGGATTTTGTCGTTTCGGGATTTTGTCGCATCGGGATTTTGTCGTTTCGGGATTTTAAAATTTTTCGGGATTTTGTCGTTTCGGGATTTTGTAATTCGGGATTTTGACTGTCTCCCGGTTTAAAAATATCAGCAGCTTTTGAGCTTAGATTTAACCTCAATTAATAATACCGGACCATATATGTTGGTGTTCTTGTTCTTGCTGCTGCTGTTGTTGTTGTTGTTGTAATTGTTGTTGTAATGTGTTTCCAATACAACAAAATCGCTTAATTAGCCAGCGAACGACCAATCGTCAATAGCGTCAGTAGATAGAAAAGTGTACCGGCGAAAAATTGGCAAACATTTTTTCGGTGCATTTTTTTTATATGGTTTCAATCTTGTTGTTGTTATTGTTGCTATGTTCAACTTTTAATGTTGTTGTTGTTGTTATTTGATAAAATATTTTAATTGATGTCGTCGAGTAACGTTCGACGCGTCGGTCGTTTTAAGCATTTAATTAAAAAATTAATTGTACAAAATAACTCTGACGATAACAATAATAACAACAACAACAAGAACCACAACAATTACAACAACACCAGCAGCAGCAGCAGCAGCAGTTAAAGGTAACAACCAATAGCCATTGATTCAAACGAACTGCCTTAACCTTTATATACCGCGCAACCCGCGCTTGTTTTGAATGAGAAAAAAAAGGAAGATTTTAAGAAGTTAGACGAAGCTTAGTCGTCCAAAGTGTTATTTTGAGCTCAATTTTCGGTGCAGTATTTTGGCAGGTTCTTGAAATTTATGTACTTTTAGACAGTAACCGATTAAGGATGATATCTTCAACCTTCTCTACTCATTACCAACTTTTAGAGTACAAACTTCGAAGAAATATTTCAACCCAAAGAAAGTTAAAAAAATGAAAAATTTAACTATAATGTTCCACCATGTTCCTAAAAAATTCGTTTGCTGGCACAAGGGTTAACCGCTTCAGCGGTATGAATTTTCTTTTTGATTCTTTTCCGTTAAATCCAACTGGTTAATTGCAACTGGTCCATTTTTAATACCAGACAGCGTAGGATAACAAAGAATATTCGTACCAAATTTCATGATGATACCTCCATTCGTTCTCCTGTAATCGTGATTTCCACAGACAGACGGACAGACAGACAAACAGACGGACGGACAGGGCTAAATCGACTCAGGAGGTGATTCTGAGCCAGAATATATATACTTTTCTATACCTACCACGCCTCCTTTAATGCGTTACAAACGGAAGCACAAAGTGAATGTACCCTCATCCCTTCGGGTGTAGGGTATAAAAAAATTGGTGTTGAAACAGTGGCGTAGCTAGGGTTCATGCTGCTCGGGGCGATTAATCAAATTGCCGCCCCAATTAAGTGCTAAAATTTTGAAGGTAAATTTATGTTGTGTTATTATTTCGTTATTATTTATTAATTTTAATTGAACATTAACAGAAAAAGATAAAAACATAAATAGAATTTACATTAAAATAAAAACAGAATGCATAATGTATTAATGTATTAATGTAATGCATTAATGTATTATTAAGAATTAAATATATTGAAATTTATATTAACCTTTGTGTGATTGAAGAAAAAAACCACATATTATGGGTGACAAGGTACCCGGGTACCTTGAATGAAAATGAATGAATTGAGTCAACATTTTTCGAAATTTGGAAATAGAGAAAAATACACCGAAGCTCTCTTCCCCGAGTGGGTAGCCGAATACCTCGAAGGTAGCTGTCATATTTGTAGGTCCTTGAATATAAACAAAGAAAGACCAGAAAATGCTGTTGTATATGCTCGACGCCCGTGTGTAATAAACACTCTATTTCCAACCCTATTTGGTCCTTGATTATAAACAAAGAAAGACCAGAAAATGCTGTTGTATATGCTCGACGCCCGTGTGTAATAAACACTCTATTTCCAACCCTATTTGCAACCCATGTTGTCAATAATTTAAATGTAATACATTATTTACATTATCCATAATTCAATAAATTATAAGCTTTACATCCTTTCATTTAATTTTAAAAATTAGAAAATTGTATGGATTAGGCACCCGGGTACCTCATCAGCCATAATAGAGTGTTAGAAATAAATCGACGGATTATGTAAGAAACATTTTTTAATGATAAAGACGCCAATATTATATTATAATCTAAATTACGTGTTTGGAGATGTCACAAAATTTCAAGTCTCTGTTTTATAGAATCGAAGTTATGTTGCTCTAAACATGCAAAAGGTACACGGGTACCTCCTCAGTCCCATAAAGGTTAAATAAAAATAAAATTAATAATTAAAATTAATTAATAATAGGAACCTACACAAGTACTTTTCGTGCTTTCTTTTGTGCAAAGTCGTTAATAACGCTGTTTGTATCTATCTTTTCTGGAATTTCGCGTTCTATTGATAGCAAGCGAGATTTCTACACCTAAGAGAACCTATGGTTGACCTTAAATAATTTTTGATAATTTTCAACTTTGAAAAACTTCGTTCGCAGCTAGCTACACTTACTGCATACGAAGTTAACACTTCAAAATATGCGAAGTTGGATAAAAATGTGGGGAACACATTTTCTCTAAACCGAATTTTTTAATAAATTTTAGGAGCTCTAAAGGTCCTTCAGCTAGTTTCATCGTATCTTCTGACGTAGCAATTTTAACAAAGTTTTGCAGAATTTTTCTTTCAGTACGAAAATCTTCATTATTTATGCTGTTTAATAATTCGCTATCATAGTTTTTATTCAAAAGATTTGATGGCAAAATAAAAAAATATTTTTCGGAGAGATTACAGCTTCATAATCTCTCTTCAAACCGACTTTTGATTTGTTAGATCACTTTATCTGATGAAAGGTACATTTCCCTTCTTATTTTGGTGCTTTTATGGCACCACTTAAAAGAGCTTTGAGTAAAAAAACACTTTAAAAGTATGCATCGGTATAAAACAAATATGCCGCCCCTCGTGGAGCACTGAGTTAACGAAAACTGCATACAAATTTTGGAATAATGTGGCGCCCTAAAGTATCGTATATCTAATTACACATGTTTTTATGATACGAAATTAATAAAACAAATTAATTATTAAAAAATAAAGTGTCAATATGAAAATTTTGTTAGAGGTATTTAATTTTCAAAATTTGCCGCCACAGAAATCGTGCCGCCCGGGGCGGACCGCTCCCACCTCCCCCCTCTAGCTACGCCACTGTGTTGAACAGATGGCAAAGACTGTGAACAAGTTAGTACCTTTATTTTCCGGTACCCAATCACCGGACATTCGTAATGAAGTATATAAATTTATTGAAGGCTGTGAATTAGCTAGCAAGGGTTTTAATGCAGATGAGACACAGGATTTAATATCTTGCGTTAAACAGCGCCTACACGGCGATGTGTTCAATTTGGTTCGACTGAGGAAATTCGATAAGTTAGAAAAGCTCTACCTACTAATTAAGAATACTTATTTGGAAACAATCACATTGGCATCCGTGCAGCAAAAAATAAAGAATTGTAGACAACTCTCTAATGAAAATGTCCGTTCATTTGCGAGACGTCTCACTTCGTTCAAATTACAAGCTGAGGAGTTAATAAATACGAAATATCCGACAGCAAACAATTCACCTTTACATGATGAATTACAGCTATCAACAAGACACTACGTTACGAATTCATTTATTAAATGTACACTAGACTGGTCCTTATTTTTCAACTTCCGATTTTTTTTGGTCTTACCCTTCTAAATTATGACACGTAATGAGAGAATGATAAGTACCAATTTTTAGCGAAATCGGATAACGGGAACCCGTGCCGCATTTAAGGCAAAGTTTTAAAATTTAACCACGGCATAAGTGTACCGTAAATGTAATTACACTCACTGCCATTGACAACAGCAAGTGTTTCTACTTTAGCTCTTGCTGAGAGTTCGAAAAAATAATAAACATTTCATTTTGAAAGTACTAGAAGATTATCGGCGGTGTTATCCCGATGCGACTAAAATCAACCGTAATAAAAGTCGGCATGTATTGACATATAACCAGGGTGTTCCGTATAACATGTATCAAAAGTTTTTGGACGTGTAGGTTGAGTCGAGACAAGGAAAAAGTCAGGAGGGGGAGGGGCAATTTTCCCCAATTCAGGCGCAGGAGGGGTTTTTCTAAAAACGCGACTTCAAACCATAAAAACAAATTTCAAAAAATAACTGGAACACTTATATCATTCCTGTTTCCTGTTTTTTAAAAACAAATATCCAACCTTTAAAATACTTTTAAAATTAGACTTCTAGGTCAAAGAGTTTTTGAGAAAATTAATCTCAAATTTAAAATTCTCAAAACAAATTTCGAAAAAAAATTTTTGGTCGAAATTTTTTACAAAAAATTACATGAATAAGTATATTTTTTTTTCTGATTCCGTAGTTTTCTGATAAATTCTACAAAAAATGTTTCAAACAGAACGGATCTATGTCTTATAGTTCTTGAGAAAATTGAAAATTTCGACGTATACTTCCCTCCCAAAAAACACTTTTTGCCTGCAAAGTGCAAAAACTACAATCACGTGTAATCAGTTTTCGGCGGCACGACTTGCCGATATCCGATCTCGCTAAAAGCTTGGATATATAGTTTTCTTATCATATGTAAAAATTTGGGGGGGTAAGAAAAAAAAAAATCTCACAAAATTTTTTTACCCATATAGCTAAGGACCACCCTAATGTACACGCAAAAACGTTAGACGAACTAATTGACGCCACAATTAAAGTTCTGGAGGTTATAGAGCTAGGAAATACATCGAACTGTCCTACACAACAAGACATTGTAAAAATTAATTCTGTAAGCTATCGACCCCAACAAGAAATAAACAGCGACGTACGATCCAAAACATGAAAAGACAATGCGCAAAGAAATATAATAACACCAACTTGTTCGTTTTGTAAAAAGTCAGGGCATACACGCGACGAATGTAGAGCAAGAAAAACACTCCATACTGCGAACATTGTACGAAATACGCACATGAGACGAACTGGAGGTGCAAGAAAACCGATTCTTATAACAAGACTAATGAAAGTCGATACCCAGCAAAAACGACTGCGGCAATCGCCAAAATCAAAAAAATAATAATAATAATAACTACAATAACAAGTGAGAAAGAAATAAGACACCACAATGCCTTTGGTGTAATAGACCAGGACATATTGCATTTAATTGTAATGCAAAAAGAAATTGGGAAGCTTTTCAGGGAAACCAACAATGGCCCAGACTAGGCCACTGATCTGGGAGCCCGAAAAACATTATAACTTTAGGCCAGACAAATCGGAAACTGTAAATCAAACGTCCAAGAAGACTGTTGATACGCTTCCAATTAATTGCCAAGAAAATAAAAATTTAAATAGAAACTACATATAACTATCAAGAAAACAATAGTAAAAGAAAAAACAATATAACGCAAAAAAATGCTGACGCGGACAAATTGTCAGTGCAAGCAAAAAATACTGCACTGGAATACAAAGAAAATAAAATCAGAATGAATAACCAAGGGTATTCAGAACCAAATAATAGCATAAAAAAAACAAAAAAATCAAAAAGATACAGTAGCCGACAAATTTTCTGTGCAAGTTCCAAACACTGCAATTAAAGGAAATTGTTCACACGTAATAACATATATGCAGTTATTGTGTACTGCAGCACAAATATCAATTAAAAAAATTAAACAAAAATTTCTTGAAATACATATCGCTCGAAATAATAGTAAAAAAAAAGAGAAAATTATACAAATGATAAAACATTTTTAGATAATTTTGAAGTTTGTTTGGGCTCCAGGTCACTTAAATAATAATAAAACAAATTTTTAATTTTTGTTTGTTTGTCACTATATTTCGAAACATCACCGGTGTCCGTCTTCAGGTGAATACTGATTAAAGTATGAAAGTTACATTTTTATTTTTTACAGTTTTTTTTAAAAACTTTAAAAAAGCTTTATTTGTACCAGCCAACAATAGAATGAATTTTATAACGGACACCAAAAATTGCGCACAAATCTACAGACATACAATAAACAAGTTTAACAAAAACTGTAAAAAAATAAAAATGTAACTCTCAACTTTAATCAGTATTTACCTGAAGACGGACACTGGTTGTGTTCCGAAATATAGTGACAAACAAACAAAAATTAAAAATTTGTTTTATCATTATTTAAGTGACCTGGAGCCCACACAAAACACACAAATACATAAATACATAAATTATACAAAACGGGAAAGTTGAATAAAGGTAAAAATCTGAAGTCGAAATTCCACAGGCATGTGATGTACACAGAGAGCGATACAGTTAATGACGTGTTCATTGAAATACCTTTCAGAGGAGCAACAAATGGAAAACTCATATTACTGCTCGACTCTGGTGCAGATGCAAGCCTCGTAAAGGAAGACTCTTTAGACGAATCATTGATACTCGTACTAAATTGTTCTTATATCACTTGTTTATATAATACTTAACTTATTGTTTAAATAGAAATCAATATTAGCTTTGCCTTTTTGAATTATAGAAATATTATTTTTTCTCAAAAAAAACAATTCATGTGAAAATAAAATCTTGATTTGAATGTGTACTTCTACATAAAAATATAATATTAAAATAAAATAAAACCAATTAAATAAAACAATTTAACCAATTAAATAAAAGGTTATAGTATAGAAATCCACAGGAATTCAACAATTCGCTGGATCGAATTTTGATAATTGGAAGTTTCGTGTTGAGAGACATATTTCATCGGTAGGTTGCATTAAAGCTGTAAATGAGACAGCACTTACAGGAAATGCTGAGAGGGAGGAATATCTCAAATTGGATGCAAAAGCCCAGGACATCATCATATCGTTTGTTCATGATGATTATATTGAGTGTATAAGAGACAAGAAGACAGCGAGAGAAATGTGAGAGCGTTATGTGCAACATTCGAAAATAAATCTTCTTTAAACCAAACACTAGTGAGAAAAGAATTAGCAAAGTTAAGATTACGTGAAAACGAAGACATGAACGCTCATTTGCTAAAATTTTATGGTTTAAATCGGCAATTAAAATGTACCGGTGCTAAAATGGAAGAGCCAGACTTGATTTCGCAATTATTCGTAACTCTTCCGGAATCCTACGATGCTGTGGTGACAGCTTTAGAAAAATTATAATGATTTAAGCATATCAACCGTTAAACAGCGGCTATTAGCTGAAGAAGCCAAGAAGAATTTACGACAATCGGAGACATTTGAAGAAAAACCAACAGCATTTACCACAAGATGGTAGAAACCAAAATTTAATGGAAAATGCCATACATGTGGGCGATACGGACATATGAAGAAGGATTGTCGTGTGAAAGAAGCAAGAATTGCTACAGGCTCCAGTATAAGTTTCATGGCTGATAATTTTTAAATAAACAATTTAAAAATTATAATGATACAACAATATCATTTGCTTTGGACTCTGGAGCTACAGATAATTTTGCCAACAATCCAGAATTTTTTTTCCATTTTGAAAAGCCTACAAGAGCCAAAACATATAAGTGTTGCAAAGAATAAAAAGTGTTGCAAAACGTATAGGTAACCTGTTTGAATTTAAACTGAGAATATCAAGGTCCGTATCTAATTTAAGTACCCAAGAATCCGGATCACTATGGCACAAGAGAATGGGTCATGTTAGTAAATATAACTATAATGAAATGATGAAATATAATATGGTATCCGGTGTACCACATGAAATATTAAGTGATTTTGTGAAGTATGTACCTTTTAATGCTACACGTACTCGAGCTATAAGAACATATTATTATTATTATTATTATTATTATTATTAAGCCTGTTATTTTGGACATACAAGAAGAGCTTAGCTCTTATATAGTACGACATGGTTACAATTTTATTAGTGGACAAAATTAATCTTAATTAAATTAATAAAATTAATTGACTAATGTTACAATAAGTGCTTATAGATTAGGATTTTAAATGTGAAATTAAATAATTAATAGAGAAGAGGGAAAACATCTATGATAGTAATAAAGTAGATATTGAAGTAAAGTGGTAGATGAAATGAAGAAGAAGAGAGGAATAAGAGTGGAGTAGGTTACGTGTTATGTGCGTAGCAGCAGCAGCCTTGTTTTATGACTCACGGAGAGCAGAGAGTATCAGTCAACGGATATTAGCTAGAAAAGTGCCCTTTTGCAAGTTGCATAAAAAGTCCTCTTTCCCGTATATTTTTCACATTGTTCGGCAGGCTATTCCAAAGCCTTATAGCGTAGACAAAGAAATACCGACCCGAATTTAGATACTTGTATCGGGGAATGACAAGATTAAGTAAGCGACTTGACTGACAAAATTGGAGCTTCTCAAATAAATAACCTGGTTGGCAAGCATGTATCAAATTGTGCAAAAATAAGCAGTTGCGTAAATCCATATAGCGCGTGAAACTGCAACCAAATAGCGAACATCTGTATTCAGAGACGTGATCGTACCGCCTGAGCCCATGTATATACCGAATTAAATTATTGAAAAGCACATCAAGCTTATGTGATGAAGAAGAGTCCAGGTTGCAGTACACTAATCCAGCGTAGGATAAGATTGGGATAACGAGTTGGAGAATAAGTTTCCTGCGAATAGCATGAGGGATAAAATCTGCAGAGTAACGTAAACTACACAACACAGAGTACGACTTACTTACAATCATATTAACATGATCAGAGCAAGTTAACGTAGAGTTAATGCAAAAGCCGAGGCTATTGGCTCTCGAAACAAATTTAAGCTGAGAACCATTTAGAAAGATAGGTGGAATGCAGAGGGGATCGATATTCCTTTTATAAATAGGTAGAACCTGAGACTTAGAGGGATTTAAGTTAAGACAGTTATTTTTAGACCATTCAGCAATTCTGCCTAAATCAGCGTTAATTCTAATACATAGTTCATTGAGCAAGCCAATGGGAAGGGATAGGTACAACTGCAAATCATCTGCGTAGGCGTGGATGGACACAAAACGAACGATAGCAAAAATATCATTCAATAATAAAGTGAATAATAAGGGTCCCAACACAGAACCCTGTGGGACACCCATGAGGACAGGCATAAAATTGAAATAAATATCATTGATTTTGACTCTTTGGTGACGATCAGAAAGATAGGATTCGATCAACTTGACTGCAGTATCAGAAAATAGAAACAGAGATTTTAATTTCCAGCATAGCAGTCTATGATCAACACAATCAAAAGCCTTGGAGTAGTCCAGGAGGCATAATAATGTAATTTGGCTATTGTCATACGACACACGAATATCATCGGTGACCTTCAACATGGCAGTCGCACAGCTATGCTTCCTACGAAAACCAGATTGCAACGGGTGAAGGAGATTCCGCCTTTCAAGATGACTATTAATTTGTTGGGCCATTAGAGCCTCACAAACTTTAGATAACGCAGGTAAAATACTAATTGGACGATAGTCATTAGGAGTTTTAGGAGATGATTTCTTAGCAATTGGAATGACAGTGGACAATTTCCATGAATGCGGAAAGGCTGAAGTGGTGAATATATGATTAATGATACCTGTTAGAGGGGAAATAATGAAAGAAAGGATGATTTTAACAAATTTAATAGAGATGTTGTCTTCACCGACTGAATTGGACTTGATCAAGTTTACCTGACGTGCTACGTCTTTTTCAGAGACGTTAGTGAATACGAACAGCTCAGGGTCAAAGAAATTGCACCTAGTATTCCGCACAGAGTCAACAGGGTTAATCACAGAAACAGGTCGATGTAGGAAATGTGAATTTAAAAGCTCAGGGCATAAGTCGCATGTTGTAGGATTTTTAGACCCGATACCAATGTTTCTAAGTCGCTTCCAGATTTGCTTAGGAGAGTTTATAGAGTCAAGCTTAGTCAAAAAGAAGTTTTGCTTTGACTTCCTTATTATAAGTGTCACAGCATTACGGGCCCTTTTATAATTATCCCAGTTAAAAGAAGTAGGGCTTCTCTTCCATTTGGAGCGTAACATATTTCTCTTACGAATGGAGATCATAACTCTCTGAGTAAGCCAAGGACACGCTTGAGATTTAATATTACAAGTCCGCAATGGTACAAAAGAGTCAAATAGATTCCAAAGAATATTATTAAAAACCTGTAATTTATCATCAACGTGCGGTGAACACCAAAAGTTCGTCCAGTCAGTGTTCATTAAGGCAGTATTCAATAAATTGTAGTCTACAGAATTGTAGTCACGATACGTAAATGACGCTGGGATGTTTAGAGTATTTAATTGGAAGTCGAAGGAACAGAATAATAGGTCATGGTCAGAGATGAAATCAATCTGGGAAAAAAGTAATAACATACTAGTGTCTGATACAGCAAAATAGTCAAGCAGACTTGGACACGCAGAGTGACAAAAACGAGTTGGAGCAGTGTTGTTAATAATGGAGAGGCCAGATGCATAGAAAAGATCAATGAGTTTAATAGTAATAGGATCAGGAACCAAAAGATTGACATTAAAATCACCACACACAATTGTGATATCAAAAGTCAGGGAACTGGTTGATAAATAAGTAAATAGCTGTTCCAACTCACAGGTTTTATGCGGACTGTATACACAACTGACAAGTGCTTTAGTTCTATGATCCGAGACCTTAACACAAATGCATTCATATTCACTATGATCCAACGACCACGTAATTTCCGATTGATAAACAGACTTGACATATACAGCAACGCCACCTCCACGCTTGTGCGACCTATCCTTGCGGTGAAGCTTATAGTTCGGTAGTTGAACACAACCATTATTTAAATCAGTTTGAAACCACGTCTCAGAAATGCAGATAACGTCAATAGTTGAACATTCGAAAACATGCTTTATATAATCAAATTTTATATGATTTAAACTCCGAGCATTGAAATGAACAATGTTAAAACCATTATTTTGTTTGCTAAAAATGTCAAGAAGCACCCGATGATTACTGCCAGCATAGCCAGGTTGGATGGATCTAGTTGTCATAATTATTAGAGAATGAGACCATCAGAACAGAAAAGAGAACAAAATTGCATTCAAGCAGAGTTGACATAGAAGATAAGCAGATCCATGAAACAGGGACATAATTGCAGCCATATATACATATTCACACGTATATACACACTTGTACACATATAACACTTTAGAGAACCTAGAAAAGAGGTAAAAGATAGGAAATAGATAGAGAATGAGGATAAGTAAGTATTCACTCAGATGTTTGTGGACGTATAAATCCAGTTACATTTGACGGTTCAAATTACTTCGTCTCATTTATAGATGATTACACTCATTTTAGTCATGTATATTTATTAAAAAAGAAGTCTGAAGTGTTTCCTAAATTCAAGGAATATGATGCTCTAGTCTGCTCTAAATTTGGTACTAATATATCAAAATTAACTGTTGATCAAGGACGCGAATATAAATCAACTGATATGTTAAATTACTGCAAGAATAGAGGAATTAAAATTTCTGAAACCATAGCTTATAGCCCTCAACAAAATGGAGTAGCTGAGAGATTTAACCGAGCCTTACTAGAAAAAGTTCAGACTCTCATGTTTGAAGCTAACCTTTCAAAATTTTTATGGGGTGAAGCAGTTTGTACGAATACAAGTACATTTTTGGTAAATAGAAGTCCTACAAAGGCAGTGACGTTAAATAAGACTCCTGCTGAATTATGGAATAGAAACCTGATTTATCAAAATTAAGGGTATTTGGGTGTGATGCTTATGCATGGATACCTAATCAAAAACGAAGCTAGATCCCAAGAGTAGTTGTTGTGTTATGGTTGGTTATTGTCCTAATGGATATAGACCGTGGGACAAAAATAAACAAGATTATTCTTGCACGTAGTTTTACGATTAAATTTTTGAAGTTGTAAGCAATGAAGAAATTCCACAATCTTTTTCTGAAATAGAAAGTTCTTCAAATAGAAATAATTGGCTCGAAGCAGTAAAAAGTGAATTAGACTCTTTGGATAAAAATAGAGTTTGGAGTGCAGTAAAAACACCAAAAGATAAAAAACTTCTTAATTGTAACCGCAGAATACCGCGATGCGCGATGCGTAAAACTCTCCCTATGTGTTTTCTATAGGGATTTGACGGCACAGAATCGCGCGATGTGTCGCGATTCGATAGATCTATTCTATCGCGCTGCTCTCTTGGTTTTTACTGTCTTTGTTTTTACTCACTCTCAAAAAAAAAATGGCCACCTCTTACCGAAAAACCTAAGGATTTGTTGTTTCGCTGCTTTTACTCGTTGCTTTTGTATAGAAAATGTAAAATAGAAGCATATGTTTTAGACTTCAAAATTTATTAAAATTTACAAGTAAAAGTTTAATTTGCAAAAAATTTCCACAAATTTTTAAAATACAAATAAAATATGAATGCGGAATATAAAATGTTTAGCGCAACGGAGTGCTGTACTATCTGTTATTTCTAGGGAATAAAATTATATTGGAGAAGGACAAGATTTGTAAGGCAATTGGTGAGCGGCTGGTGGCGGCGAACAAACTGCAGAAGCAAGCACATGTTTCCAGAAATATGGAACGTAAACAAATTGTTAACAGCGTCACGCGATGTCTATTTAAGGGCATCGCGCGACAAAAGAGAGATTCGCGCATCGCGCATCGCGGTATTCTGCGGTTACAATAAATCTAGATGGGTATTTGTAATAAAAACAGATGCAAATGGACCCGTTCGATTCAAAGCAACGGTGGTCAAAGGCTTTCTGCAAAAGTATGGAGTAAATTATGAAGAAACATATTCTCTGTGGCTAAACTTAGTACAATAAGGATTGTTTTGGCTGTCGGTGTTCATAAAGGATATAGTTTTCATCAATTAGATGTCAAAACTGCTTTTCTGCATGGTGACCTAAATGAAGACATTTTATGGATTTCCCTGATAGCATGACAGCAAAACATGGAATGTCTATAAAATTGAGAAAATCGTTATATGGATTAAAGCAAAGTCCCAGATGTTGGAATGAAAAATTTAATAAGGTATTGTTAAATTTGGGGCTCAAAAGATCTCAACATGACTACTGTCTTTATGTGAAATATACCGGTGAACATATAATGCTATTGTTAATTTACGTTGATGATATCTTGATTGCAGGAAATAATAATAGTGATATTGAGATGGTTAAGATTAAGTTGGCATCTATCTTCGAAATGTCTGACTGTGGCGAACTTATATTATCTTGAAATGAAAATTTAATATGATAAACAGCAAGGTTGCATGTATCTAAACCAAGAAGCAAGCATAAATAAAGTTTTATCAAAATTTGGTATGACTGATTGTAATATCATCATTCTCCCATGGAGAAAGGTCTCCAGTTACCACGTAATAAAAATGTGAATTGCGACCATCCATTCAGAGAATTTTTAGGAAGCCTGATGTATCTTATGCTGTGTGTCCGTCCAGATATATGTTACGCAGTTGGTTACATGGGCCGCTTTCAAGAGAACTTTGGAGAGATTCAGTGGACTGCTCTAAAAAGGATTTTCAGATACCTGAAAGGAACAAAAGCCCTCAAGTTAAAATATGATAAAGGCAACAAATACAATGACATACTTAGTGGTTAAGTTGATGCAGATTGGGCTTCCGACATAGGTGATCGCAAATCAACCAGTGGTTACGTATTTTTTGTGTACGGATCTCCAGTGTCATGGTCAAGTAAACAGACTACGGTTGCAATATCTTCAAATGAAGCTGAATATGTTGCTCTAAGGTCTGCCATATCAGAAGGTTAATGGTTAAAGGGTATTTTGGAGGATATTAATAAAAATGCTGAATCAAAAAGAGTTAAACATTTCGACATAAAGCACAAATTTTTAAGAGATCACATTTCAAAGGGCAATATAAAAACAAGTAAGAGCGTTATCTTCGGCCTCGCCGAAGCTCATATACCCTACAGCCGCATCTGTCGAAGTGATAAAAAGTGGGCGGGTGACACCTACTTTTTCTTAATTTACAGGGAGCACATTTTGATCTCTTAACTCATTTACAACACCGCTTTTCCTACCAAACACCTCATTATATGGCAAAGTATATAAGTGGGCGTGTCACGCTCATCTTTAAGAATATATTTTGGTCTAAGATGGTGGACTCGGAAATAAAATTTTAACTGAAAATTTGGTCTACAAGCCAAGAAATTGAGCTAAAAGCACGAATGAGTGCATATTTTCTATAAAAAGTAGGCGTGGCACTGGTCCTATTTTACATTTTCAATACCAAACAGCGTAGGATAACAAAGAATATTCGTGCCAAATTTCATTCCGATACCTCTATTCGTTCTCCCGTAATCGTGATTTCCACAGACGGACGGACGGACAGACAGACAGACAGACAGACGGACGGACATGGCTAAATCGAATCAGGAGGTGATTCTGAGCCAGAATATATAATATACTTTTCTATACCTGTCACGCCTCCTTTAATGCGTTACAAACGGAAGAACAAAGTGAATATACCCTTATCCCTTCGGGTGTAGGGTATAATTAATCATGTTTCGTCAAAGGACCAAATAGCTGATGTGTTTACAAAAGCAATCGATAAAACAAACTTTATTACAATTCGAGCATTATTGAAATTATCCAATTGAGAGGCGGTGTTGTTATATCACTTGTTTATATAATACTTAACTTATTGTTTAAATAGAAATCAATATTAGCTTTGCCTTTTTGAAATATAGAAATATTATTTTTTCTCAAAAAAAACAATTCATGTGAAAATAAAATCTTGATTTGAATGTGTACTTCTACATACTCGTAAAAATATAATATTCTAATAAAATAAAACCAATTAAATAAAACTAATGAAATCAAACTGTTAAGTGGAGCTTTCGGGGGTTGCATAACCACGAAAGGCTCGTTTTCAGTATTTCATAACGACTTAGATTTCCATTTTAACGTAATTCCATTGAAACAAGGAATACCAGCAGATAATACGAGTGTAATAGGTAGAGACAACCTATGGAACCAATCTGTAATTAACACAATAAATAAAAAAATAATTTTTTATTAAAATAGGAAGCACAAAACATCGTTATTAATGCAATCAAAACAAGAGTTGGGAAAAATAAACAAACAAGAAACAATACGTGCAAGAACTATAAGAACAGTTCCAATTAATATTAACACAAATATCCCAGTGGTAATTATCCACAAAGAGGAAGTTTTGCTAGGAATATACATATGTATATGGCAGAAACACTTGTAAATGTTGTAAACAATAAAGTTCATGTACCGATACTGAACTCAACTGATGCGAGCAATGAAGCTTTAGGAGCAGTTTTATCACAAGGCGAAATAGGTAAAGACAGACCTATAGCATTCGCAAGTAGGGCATTAAACGATGCTGAGAAAAGATACTCAACAATAGAAAAAGAATTTTTAGCAATAGTTTGGGCTACTAAAAATTTTAGAGCATACTTATTAGGTAGACCTTTCAAAATTTTTACAGACCATCAACCATTAAGGGGCACAGCAAATTTAAAAGATCGGACATCTCGTTTAGCTAGATTCAGGCATAAATTATCAGAATATAATTTTGAAATTATATATAAACCAGGGAAAACGAACTTAAACGCCGCACAGTGGACGGAAATTGCCGTTTTTGATTTAGTGGCGGTCAAAATTCTGTAACTTTTGATCGGATTAAGATATTTTGATGCGGTTTTCTGCAAATGAAAGTAGAACGTGTATCTTAGAGAAAACCTAAGTGTCATATATCTAAAAATTTTTTTTATATTTTTAAAAAACTTCTAAACTTAAAATTTGTATATAAAAGTCGCGTCAAAGAAAAAACGCTTTTTAACGTATTTATATTTTGAAGATTAAGTGTTATTCATATAATATGATCTAACTGATGAACAAATTTTATAACTTAAAGATTATATCTTAATAAAAACCATTGTAGTTGTAGTTGTATGCTTCTTATGTGGTCAACCCAGTAGTGACAAAAAACCGCGATTACAGGAGCACGAGTAGAAGCATTGTCATGAAATTCGGCACAAATATTCTCTCCAGTGTAGGGCTCTTTAATGTCGAAAATAGAGAAAATCGAACATCTGCCACGCCTACTTTTTTAATAATATTAATGCTTCAGATTTAAGAACTTATTTTTCAGCTCTAAGTTCGGATCTGAAGGTCAAATTTTATTCCCGTCTTCACTGTATTGGTGAAAGCCATCTCACAAAAAATGGGTGTGACACGCCCACTGGTATAACAAACCATATAAGGAGGTGTCTGTTGAAAAAATCGGAGTTGTAAATGAGTTATTTAATAAAAATTTACTATCTGTAAGTGGGCATCTTATTTGTTAAACATCATATTCTTCATATTCATAAAGTTCCTCATAAAATTCCTCTTGCAAATTTCTAAATTTCAATTTAAAAAGCTCCTTCAACTTAAAACACTCGTACTACTTTAAAATCAGTAAAAAGAAGACCAATCATTTTGAATTTTTAAATATTTATTACTTAATAAATTAGAATTAAAGAACAAATTTACATTACATTTTACATTTTATATTTAAATTTTACATTACATTTCACATTACATTAAATTACAGTTTACTTACAATATACATAGTATTACTTATTTTCAACAATATATTCATCTGTAGATTGCATTAGCAGCTTTTCGGCTTCTCTATCTAGGGAAGTTTAAGTTTTTATATATTTCTTCCTTAGTGAGAAAATGTGCATCTGATGAAATGAGCAGCATTCTAAATAGATCCTCATTGGTCTTTTGCAGTGAACACTTTTTTGTGTTGTGCTCCCTATAGTATCTATAGTCTTTGTTCCGTATAGATACTATAATAATCTCTATAATAATCTCTATAATATAATAATAATTATATAGTACAGATACTATATTATCTCCCAAATTTGAAATTTATACAAAAAATGACCTTTTTTGTCAAAAAAATTGCAAAAAAAATTTTTTCATCAAAAACACAAACATTTATTTGTATTTTTTTCATAAAAAATTCTCCATATATTTGGAAACACTTCACTTTATTTAGTTTTGTTAATTAATTTTCGAGATATTAACCTTTAAATTAGCCCAAAACACACAAATTATGGAACTGTTCAGGCAATAGGTAGGTAAAATTTTTAACCGAGAAAAAAACGGTTCCGGCGGGTCCGGGCGGGTCAAGTATGTTTGGAGGATTTGTTCAAAATACTTTGAAGTTTCAAAAACAATAAGCTCTAGGATAAGCATTTATAAGCGCTGAGACTTATAATCTCCTAAAAATAAAATTTATATAAAAAACGACCTGTTTTTCAAAAATTTGCAAAAAATATTTTTACCAAAGACAAAAGCATATTTTGTTATTTTTCTTATATAGAATACTCTGAATTTTTAGGTACACTTCATCTTATTTAGCTATGTTAAACAGTTTTCGAGATATTAACACTTAAAACAGGTAAAAAAACACAAATTATGGAACTTTTCAGACAATAGCTAGGTAAAATTTTCAATCGACAAAAAAACGGTTCCGGCGGGTCCGGGCGGGTCAAGTATGTTTGGAGGATTTGTTCAAAATACTTTGAAGTTTCAAAAACAATAAACTCTAGGATAAGCATTTATAAGCGCTGAGACTTATAATCTCCTAAAAATAAAATTTATATAAAAAACGACCTGTTTTTCAAAAATTTGCAAAAAATATTTTTACCAAAGACAGACGCATACTTTATAATTTTTCCTATATAGAATTCTATTAATTTTTAGGTACACTTTATTTTATTTAGCTATGTTAAATAGTTTTTGAGATATTAACACTTAAAATAGGTAAAAAAACGAAAACTTTACAACTTTTCAGAGACTTAAAAAAAGGTTCACTTTCAATTGCTCATAAAAAATTATTAGGTAGGATTTCGGGAAAGATTTTTTGGGTTTTTAGGTAGCAATGTATTATAAACAAAATGGTATACCATATTTTTAAAAAAACTCGAAACGACTTTGTGGACTTTTGGCCGCGCTTTTTTGTCGCAGTCCACTGTGCGCCGACGCACTTAGAATTCCACAAAATCGTGATGATATTGCGGCAGTTCAGACACGTGCAAAAACAAAATTAAAAGAAATAAAAGACACGAAATCTAGTAATGCAACAGACAGTGCTAAAGAAAAATCGGACAACAGCGCCGAAGACGAAAATCCCAGCAATGAAAGAGACCTAATACATAGTTCTGAATAACCCAAAAGAAATTGAAACAGTTTTAAAAGATTTCCATAACTCCCCGCTAGGAGGACATCAAGGTGCAGTAAAAACATTTTTAAGAATTAGAAAACAATACAGATGGCCAGGCATGCAAAAACAAATAAAAGACTACGTTAAAAATTGCCTAAAATGCCAAACAAACAAAAGTTCAAAATTAACTAAAATGCCCATGGTGTTAACCAGAGCTGGGAAAACTCAATTCCATTCCAATTCCAAGTAAATTCCTCAGGAATTAGGACTTTGGAATTAACTACTTTTCAAGCAAAAGGAATGGAATTGAGTGAGCCTCAATTCCTTTTGAAAGGAATTTGACTTGGAATTGAGCAAAGAAATTCCTTTCACATGGAATGGAATTATAAGTCCCAATTCTTTGGAATTGGAATTGGAATTGAAAATTTCAATTCCTTTTGAGGAATTAAGGTTGGAGGAATTAAAGTCCTTTGCTGGCGATTAAGACCTTACTGTGTGTATGATGAGTGTAAGTTGAAGTAGAAGAAGAAGAAGACATTTTGGCAGATTTTGCCAAACACAATTTTATTGTTACACTTGATAGGAAATATATAATATGTATGTGATAACGTATTAATAATAAATTAAATTGATTGGGTGGGCGGTGGGTGGGGATCACCAAAGTCGTCACACGGGGGTTTTTTGACCGAAAAATTTTTTTTTTACCAATCGATAGCAAATGTCGCAAAACGGATTTTGGACATAGTGGGCGGTGGGCGGGGCAACCCCAAGGGGGGTCACACGGGGTTTTTTTACCAAAAAATGTTTTTTACCAATCGATAGCAAATGTCGCGAAACGGATTTTTGACATAGTGGGCGGTGGGTGGGGCCATCCCAAGGGGCCACAAGGGAGTTTTTTGACCAAAAATAAACCTCCAACCTTAATTCCTCAAAAGGAATTGAAACTTTCAATTCCAAATCCAATTCCAAAGAATTGGGACTTATAATTCCATTCCATATGAAAGGAATTTCTTTGCTCAATTCCAAGTCCAATTCCTTTCAAAAGGAATTGAGGCTCACTCAATTCCATTCCTTTTGCTTGAAGAGTACTTAATTCCAAAGTCCTAATTCCTTGGAATTGGAATTGAGGTGGAATTTAATTCCCAAAGGAATGAGTACTCCCCAGTTCTGGTGTTAACAGACACACCACAAAAACCTTTCGATAAAGTTTACATGGACATAGTTGGCCCACTACCAGAAACAACGTCAGGAAACAAAAAGATTTTGACTTTTCAAGACGATTTTTCAAAATTCATGGCTTGCGTAGCAATTCCAGACGCAGAAGCCAACACAATAGCTAAGGCCTTTTACGATGAAGTAATAACCAGACATAGTATTCCAAAAGTCCTGGTGACAGACAATGGAACAAATTTTGTTTCAAAAATTTTTTCTGAAACTTTTAAAATGTTAGGAATTAAGAAATTACATATTACACCCTATCACCCTCAAGCAAATTGTTCCCTCGAACGTAGTCACAGACCATTAACAGAATACTTACGAAGTTTTGCAACAGAAGACGGATCAAATTGGGACCAATGGTTATCTGCAGCAATGCATGTTCACAACCATACCCCACACACAACAACAAAACAAAGTCCTTTCCGAACGTTGTACGGTTTCGACTCAGAAATGCCAACAAATCTAATGCGTAAATGCAGCCCACTGTATAACGCAGATGATGATATCATTTTTAAAATAGGAGATAAGGTTTTACTAAAAAATCAAAGCAGGAATAATAAATTTTCTCCTATATGGCTAGGACCATACGAGGTAACAGAAATCAGAAACTCAGTCAACACCTCAATACTAATTAAAAATAAGCCTAAGCACATAACAACCTACTTAAACCCTACAAGGAATAATATTCCAACCCAATAATTACCAAAATACAACCGTTACCCATAGTTATTCGTTTACTAACTTTTAAATACTAACGCTTAATCAAACTAATATTATGGAAAAGTGTATACGTTTTAGTAAATTGTAAGATCTCTGATATGGCAACTCCGTATACGGACTCTTTATCGCAGCTGAGACGACTTTACGATGAGCACTGCGGAAAATACGCCGCAGTAATTTACGAAAGGTACATAAATGCGGAAATTCTAACTAATGCCGTAGCAGACAATACCACTGCTGATGTTGCCGCTGTTGCTGATGTTGCCGAACCAGTCGGAAAGAAAGACGTCGACAAGTCTCCGAATGCCGCTGCCGAGAATGATATCAGTAATGCCGACATTGATCCAGTTGAAGATGACGAAGTAGAGTTGCGAGTGCTTAAAAAACGACTAGAAATGTTAGAACTGAAGTTGAAATGCTTCAACCGAAATTCGCACTGAGCGTAAGATGGACTTCGGGGACGTCGAGCACGCAATCTCTAAATATAGTGGCGATGATTTGGGACATTCCGTTCACAATTTTATTAATGGTTTCGAAGAGATTATGCAATCTATTTGTGCCGATGAAAAATTTAAATTTTTAAGCTTGAGACGATGCCTAATTGGGACCGCACGCTTGTTCTTAGCAACAACTTCCGCATTAAATTATACAACCCTCAAAGACGCACTAATTGAAGAGTTTGTGAATCCTGTCACCAGACAGTACATCTATCGTACATTGAGCCAACAACGCTGGAACAAACGTGAGGAATCCCTTCACAGCTATGTTTTATCGATGCAGTCCATTGCCAAGCGCACAGACATTGAGGAAACTGAAGTTATCGACTTCATCATCGACGGCATCGGCAATAACATCTCAAATCCGCAGCTATTACTAGAAACCAAAACCATCAATGAATTAAAAAGACTTATTAATCATTACCAGTAGAAATATTTTTTCAATTCTAATCAAGCCATAACTGCCGCTACTAGCAAAACAGCATTCAATGGTATTGTAAAGAAGAATTCTACTCCACTTACGGAAAAAAATACCGTGCTGTGTTTCAACTGCTCGCACACCGGACACATTAAACCGAACTGCCCATACCCGAGGCGCGAAGAGGGATCCTGCTTTCGATGCTGGCAAATGGGACACACTCACCGGTCGTGTCCAAACCCAAAGGTGTTCGAAGGTAATCCTGCTAAACAAGTTGGAAGCATAGTAGATCTCAATATGGGTTTTCTAGACGCCGTAAATACGGTAAGCGTAGCATTTAACCCTCTAACCGTTAAGAGTGCCCCAAGGCACGCATCTCAAAAATAACGGTTAGCGGGTAACAGTATTTTTTTACTGCAATTTTGTCAGGGAATTGTTTGGCAATTGGCAATTGAAAAATTGAAAGAAAAAAGGAAAAAATAAAAAGAAAAAAAGTGTGAAATTCTAAACCGATTTGAGTAAAAAAATTTTTTTTTGAAAAGGTACAGTATTTTGCTTTCAATTTATTCAATTGAATTTATAGAAAAACGAATTTATGTGTGTGTTTGGACCCGAAAACTGAATAGAGCCTCAAGGCACTGTTGCGGTGTGGTGTATATTTTTATTCGTTATATTTTATACGTTATATATTTTTAAATATCGTTAAAAATTACGATCTCTTATAGACATTCAGAATTATCCGTCTTGACTGATGAACAGGTGCGGGAAATAATGGAATTGGTGCAATCGGATGAGGAACTTGATTTTAGTAGTGACGATGATATCGACGATCGAAACTACGGGCCAGATGAAATCAGTTTAGAAGATCACAAATGCCTATC
Organism: Conops quadrifasciatus; assembly: GCA_949752815.1. Lineage (NCBI taxonomy): Eukaryota > Metazoa > Arthropoda > Insecta > Diptera > Conopidae > Conops > Conops quadrifasciatus. The sequence goes on along the minus strand of OX457077.1, from coordinate 21,009,937 downwards.
ACAGATCATTAGAACAATGCAGAGTTGGTGAAAAGGCAAAACATCCGGCTGATGATATCCGCTTCGACAGTATTGACCACTTTCTGATTGGTTGTCGAAGAAAGATGGCAAAAGGTGTTGCAAATTTTGTAAAAAGTCACTTTCAAGAAAAGTGAATATTCATTTGTGTTGTTCAAATAGAAGAGAATACCACAAAAAAAAAAAAAAATAAATAATAACTGATTAAAAATTAAAAAATCATAAATATGTTAAAAAATCATAAATAAAAAGTGCCTTTAGGCACTCTTCCCTGTTTTTGATCTGGGAGGTTACCGAAGCTACCAAATGACTTTTGGATGATTTTTTCCTATTTAGAGGACCATAATTAACTAAGAAAAAAATATTTCAACATTTCTCTGCCGTTTTTAAAGATTTGCGGGTTAGAGGGTTAAGAATTATTCGGACGGATATGTCAATTTTAACAAATTAATTTCTCTTTTTGACACGGGTAGTCCGGCTAGCTTTGTACAACAGGGCTGCGTTCCAAAGGAATTAATGGGGACCACAAACAGTAACAAACAAATTTATATAGGAGTGGGAGGGAAGAAATTATGCATCCTTGATGAAGTCGAATGTTTAATAAAATTCAAAAACAATATCAAAAAAATGTACGTTAAAGTTTTGCCGGACAATGAATTAATTATGCCCATTGTTTTGGGGCGAGATTTTTTGAAAACCTTCAATATTGGACTTACTAAATTCAAAATTAAATATGAATCAAAAGAACTTTTGTCTTTAAACACAACAAATAGTTGTACTTTCTTTCCGAATAATTTAATTTCAACCTTGGTCCGAAATAATATATTTATAAATAAATGCTATAACCACCAATGTAAAGCAGAGTCAGTTGATACTCCTACCCAAAACACAGACCTAGCGAAATATGTCGAAAATTATAGCCATGCTGATGAAGTATCTCTCCCATATATTTATAATATAATGATTGGTTCTAAAGATTTAGAATTGGACATTAGTCATAAATTAAGTAGTTCTCGACGCACTGAATTAAATAGGGTTGTAACAAAATCATACATAGAACAACTAGATATTGCAATTAAACCTTACAAGTACGAAATGAAGATTCATTTAACCAATGATGTCCCCTTATTTTGCACCCCGAGACGGCTTTCTTATTCCGAAAAATCAACGGTGCAAACTATCTTAAACGATCTTCAATCTGCCGGTGTAATACGACCTAGTAATTCACCTTACGCCTCAGCAATCGTGTTAGTAAAGAAAAAGAACGGTCAAGCGCGTCTGTGCATTGATCACAGAGGACTTAACAAAATAACTGTTCGTGATAACTATCCTTTGCCGCTCATAGAAGACTGCGTAGAATATTTAGAAGGCAAAGTATTCTTTTTCATTCTAGACCTAAAAAGCGGGTTTCATCAAGTTGATGTTGCACCTGAATCAATTCCGCTGACCGCTTTTGTAACCCCAAATGGGCAGTATGAATATTTAAAGATCCCTTTTGGACTAAAAAATGCACCAGCTGTATTTCAGCGAATCATTAATAACATATTTAAGCACTTAATTGAAGAAGGAAAAATCATAATTTATATGAACGATATTCTAATTGCCCCGAAAGATTTCGACGAACACGTTAAGCTACTACAATTGGTGTTGCATCGTACTACCCAACGAGGTTTAAAACTTAACCTTTCAAAATGAAAGTTCTGTTGTAATGAAATCGATTATTTGGGGTTTTTAGTATCCCCGGAAGGAATAACACTTAGTGAAGCCCACGTGTCAGCTATAAAGAAATACCCCATGCCAATGAACGGTTAAAGTTTGCAGTCGTGCATTGGTCTGTTCTCATACTTTCGACGGTTTATACCTTCGTTTTTTAACATTGCTAAACCATTGCAAAACCTTTTAAAAAGGGACGCAGAATATAATTTTAACGAGGATTGCATTAACGCGTTTAACAAATTAAAAAGTAAATTGGTAAAAGCCCCTGTACTAGCAATTTACAATCCTCAAAAGGAAACTGAACTCCACTGTGATGCAAGTTTAGTCGGATTCGGTGGTGTATTGCTTCAACGACAAAGCAATGACAAATTTCATCCTATTGCCTATTTTTCGAAAGCCACTTCTGCTACCGAAGCGAAGTATCACAGCTTCGAGCTAGAGACGCTAGCGATAATCTATGCTTTAAGGCGGTTTAGGGTATACTTAGAGGGTATCCCGTTCAAAATTTTTACAGACTACAACTCATTAACCATGACACTAGGAAAAAAGCAAGTTAATCCGCGGATAGCAAGGTCGGCCTTGGAATTAGAAAATTATAACTATACCATTCGTCATCGTTGTGGCATGTCAATGACACATGTCGATGCTCTGAGTCGCTGTCAAATAGCAGCCGTACTTGACGTAGAAGAAGTAGATTTTCAAATCCAAATCGCTCAAAAGAGAGAGACGAAGTTATTAAAAGGATACGAATGACCTTAGAGGCAGGAAAAATAGATAGATTCGATTTGATTGATGGTATCGTATATAGAGTCGACGATGGCGACTGTAAAGCCTTATATGTGCCAAAAGAAATGGAATGCAATGTTATACGAATGATACATGAGAAAATAGGCCACCAGGCGGTTGATAAGACATATAATAAACTTAGACAATATTATTGGTTCCCTACCATGCAATCTAAAATCCGGACGTTTATTGAAAGTTTTCTAAAGTGCCTTATGCATCGCGCACCTATTCGACCCACTGAGAGAAACTTACACGGCATCCCAAAAACCCCGTAACATTCGACACCATTCACATTGACCATTTCGGGCCGCTTCCGTCGTTGAAATCAAAAAGGAAACATATTTTTGGCGTCATTGATGCGTTTACAAAATATGTAAAATTGTACTCTACTAATTCAACTAGCACTCGTGAAGTTATAGCCTGCCTAAATAAATACTTTAGCTACTACAGCCGGCCTAAGCGGATTATCACAGATAAAGGAACTTGTTTCACATCACTTAGAGTACCTGTTCACATCATTTAGGGAGTACCTGTTGAAACAAAACATTGCCCATGTAAAAGTGGCCGTGGCTTCTCCACAAGCCAACGGACAAGTCGAGCGGGTTAACAGAGTGATTAAAGCCATACTAGGTAAGGTTACTGAGCCAATACAACACGCCGACTGGTCTAATGAACTACTCCATGCTGAATATGCGATTAATAACTCTGTTCAAATCCAGAATACCAAATTTCACTCTATTTTTTTTATTACTTCAGAGTTTATTAACTCCAATGTTTTTAGCGGTCATCGCACCTTAAACGGTAACATAATGCCGTCTAGCTGCGAACATTTCTGCTCGCAGCGCTGCAAGCAGCACGCGAAGTCTTCGAACCCAAGCGTGCTGACTTGCACTTCTGCATTTGAACAGTTCTGAAACCGAAACTTCTTCCACCATTTTTTATCACTGTCTCATGCACTCTTTTTTGTAATCGTTTCAAGCATTTTTTATACATGCTTTACTATACTTTATTGATTAAGCGTTCAATGTAATTTTTATTTATAAGGTCGAAAATTAATCAATAAAGTCAGTGTGTTTTTAAATATCGGAACGAACGCGTCTTCATTCTTCCATACGTTAGTAATTGGTTAAAGTGCCGATTGTTAACCATCATCCACACCTCTTGAACGCGTCTTTATTCATCCAAACGTTAGTAATTGGTTAAAGTGCCGATTGCTAACCTATCACCTACATCCGTTAGTAGTTGGTTAAAGTGCCAACTGCTAACACATTATCAAATAAAGTCTGGTAAAGAAATAGCTGGTTTAAGAGCCAGATATTTCTTACAATCACCAGCAACCAAACAGAGACGCAAGTAATATCTTGCGTCTATAAACAAAACATTGGTGACCCCGACGTGATTTTTGATCACAAGCTTATCACGTTTGTTAATTATACCGGCTCACTCTACATCAATGGCAAATTTAGAGGAACTCTTCAATGACCAGACGGAGCTCGCAGGAGAAATACAAAGACTCATATCCAACTACAAGAAGGACTCAAAAGTACGTAAGAGGTCGCAAGAATATTATCAAGAAAGGCTTGCTAAATTAACTAAACTATATGAAGCATTCGAGCAGCAGGATTCAACAATCAGGACACACTGTGACAATCCCCTCGACTTCGAGTACTTTTCAAGCGGTCTTTATGACAAAATTGCAGATTTATCTAGAGTTTATATTGAGGAGTTTACAACGCAGGCAAACTATTGGGCTGAGCGTGAAACTCCAATGGCTCCAGAGCTTCTCAAGCCTTCATCGGTAAATACGCCTGTCCCACCAACACGCACAAGTTCTGATCAGGCCAAGCAACTGCATCCATCAGCAGCAGTTAGTACTCCTGACCCACATGTTGCAAGATTTATTCGTCGTCAACAGGCAATCATAATATCATTAAGGCGGTTATTGGCGGATGAAGTGAATGAAGATGAATCAATCGAGTATTACGAAGTGAAATTAGCCAATATTCGGCAGCTTTGGCATCAGGTCGAGGAATTACACTTTCAAATTTGGGAAAGCAGTACTAATCTAACAACAGACGGCTATGATCATCAAGAATACTTACAGCTTGAAGAAGACATTAGAAAGCAGATTGTGAAGTTGGCCAGGAAGACGAAGGAATCGCCGACCTTGATGAACTCAACATCTAATGTTAACAACGACGTTCAGCTCCCAAGAATTACTCTTCAGCCGTTTGATGGAAATTATTTGAAATGGCGTCAATACTTCGAAATGTTTCAGGAATTGATTCATAAAAAACCACTAGCAACAATCCAGAAAATGTGGTACCTCAAAACAAATGTAACTGGAGAGGCAGAACGTTTAATCAAGCATCTGCCAATTACCGAGACCAATTACAATACGGCTTGGCAGATGCTTCAAGATCGTTACAACAATAATCGAATTTTAACATCAGTACTGCTTCAGAAGCTTTTGGACCAACCGTCTAGTCACAACAGTGACACGACAGCAGCATCTATAAAGAATCTACACGACACGACCACAGAATGCCTAAATGCACTCAACAATTTAGGTATTGATACGACATCCTGGGGTCCTCTGCTACTTCATTCATTATTTAAAAAATTAGACAAACAGAGCCACTTGCTGTTCGAACAATCACTCAAGAATCCAAAGGAAGTACCAACTATAAAGGTTTTCCTCAGCTTTCTAGAGTCACGATTCCAATATTTGGAGGCCGCTTCCCTCCAGGAAAACAAACATAGGCCAAGAACATCTACAAGCTTGCCTGCCCTAACGAAAACAACTCAGCCTACAAAATGCAGGGTATGTAATGCAATGCAATGCAAATGCAATGAAGGTCATCCTCTCTTCGCATGCAAACAATTTCTTCAGATGGCTACAAATGATCGATTGCAGCTAGTGAAAAAGCACCACTTGTGCATGAATTGTCTAAAATCAGGACATAAACTTAATTCCTGTCCATCTAAAAACTGCTTCAAGTGTGGTAAAAAACATAACACCTTACTACATTTCGACAATACAGGCACCACCAACCAACAACAGCCAAGCAGCCCAACACAGTCACACTTATGTCAGCTTCCAGCAATAAACAGCAATACATTTTACTAGGTACTGCTAAGATAAAAATTATCGCCGCTAATGGAAGATCTACAGAATGCCGGGCAATTCTTGATTCAGGCTCTCAAGCTAATTTCATCACTGAGAGAGTCATTCAAAAATTGTCGCTAACCACTAGACCAACGTCAATGAGCATTGAGGGCATAGGAAGAACCACAAAGGCAGCTAACCGACGCGTGCACGTTACAATCCAATCATTAACAAGCAAATATTCATCTCCATTTGAGGCATTTGTACTGCCACAAATAATTTCCACGCAGCCATCTTCACAGCTAAATACATCAACATGGCCTATTCCCAAAAATATAACTCTAGCAGACCCTACATTTTACCGTCCAGATAAGGTAGATGCATTGATAGGAGCTGAGCTCTACCACGAATTATTATCAACAGGAAAGATCCAGTTAGCAGAAAAGTTACCTGTGTTACAGAACACCGCCTTTGGATGGGTTGTGGCCGGAAAGGTTGGAATTGTACAACCAAGTATAGTGACCTGCGGCGTGGCCAGTTCTGAAGATGAGGCAACCGATAACATATTGGAAAAATTTTGGCAGCTGGAGGAAGTCTCGGAACCATCGCAGCAGTTATCTACACCAGAAAATTCACTATGTGAAACTCACTATGTTCAAAATGTGAAAAGAAATCAAGAAGGACGATTTGTGGTGAAATTTCCTTTGTCAACATGTCCAACTGCATTAGGAGAATCAAGACAAATAGCATTCAACAGGTTTGCAGCGCTGGAAAGAAGGTTAACAAGAAACAAGGAACTGAAGCAACAATATATTCAATTCATGAAAGAATACAACGAGCTCGGTCACATGACAGAAATCAAGCAAAATGACATTTTGCCAACACACTATTTCATTCCGCATCACTGTGTCCTCAAACCGGACAGCATCACTACTAAATTAAGAGTAGTGTTCGATGCATCATGCAAAACTTCAACAGGTTTGGCCCTCAACGACATCATGTACACAGGACCTTGGGTACAAAGTGAATTATTCTCCATCTTACTACGATACCGATTGCCACGATTCATATTCACCACCGACATTGAAAAAATGTATAGGCAAATTTTAGTGCACCCAACCGACCAAATGCTTCAATTAATTCTCTGGAGAGAAGATCCATCTTTACGATCAAAATACTACAAATTGAATACAGTTACATATGGAACAAGGTCAGCAACATATCTTGCCACAAGATGCTTGCAAGAGCTGTCAAGGCAAGCCAGACACAAATACCCGCAGGCAGCAAAGGCATTAGAGCGAGACTTCTACGTCGACGATGGTATCATAGGTAGTGATAGTCTTGCTGCAGCTAAATTAATACAGGAACAACTCAGCGCTATTCTCAGTTCTGCCGGATTGAAACTGCGGAAATGGTGCGCCAACCATCCGCAGCTTCTACAAGGTATACCAATAGAAGACCAGGTGATCAATCTTAACCTAGACGAAGGAAAGGAAACACTAGTGAAAACCTTAGGATTAACGTGGCTTCCAAAAGAAGACGCATTATGCATCAAAAGCAATGTGAACACCGGCACTCGAATCACAAAACGCATAGTCGCATCAGAACTAGCAAGAGTTTTCGACCCATTAGGAATCATGTCGCCTGTAACTGTCACAGCTAAAATATTCATACAAAAACTATGGGAATCAAAAATATCATGGGATGAGCCACTGCCATTAGAACATCACACCACCTGGACAAATTTTCGCGAGAGTTTAACGCAATTAAATGATGTAAGGATTCCTCGTCACATGTTTTCGCAACAAATTCCAAAAGCAATCCAAATTCATGTATTTGTGGATGCCTCAGAAAAGGCATATGGTACTTCAATATACATCAGATCAATTTTAGCAAACAATACAGTTCTTGTCAGATTATTGTGTGCCAAGTCTAGAGTGGCACCTATCAAGGTTCAAACAGTGCCCAGACTCGAGCTTTGTGCCGCACTACTAGGTGTACAATTGGCAGCGCGAGTCAAGAAAGATCTCTCTTACGAGTCGAAACAGATCTTCTATTGGTCTGATTCGCAAATTGTTCTTGCATGGATCAACTCAAATGCAGCGTCATACCAAACTTTTGTCGCAAACAGGATTGCAAAGATTCACGAACTATCGCTTCCTGAGCAATGGAGACACGTAGGAACGAAAGACAATCCAGCAGATATTTTATCCAGAGGCCTATCACCAAAACGGCTATCATCAAGCAATCTGTGGATGTATGGACCACTCTTTCTACATGGACCAGAAACCAGCTGGCCGGGAGTAATTAGCAGAGACTCTCTGGCAACTCCTCTTGAAAGAAAGCAACAATCACCCTTAATAACAACAACAATTACAATTAGCCAAGGAGACATAATCTACAGTATTAACCATTGCAACTCATTCAAGCAACTTCAACGAATTGTAGGGTACATGCTGCGCGCAATCAACTACATGAGGAAGCAGCAGCGCCAACCACAAAATGATGTTCCATCATTGACGTCCCAAGAGATGGATGAGGCCCTGCTTCTAATCGTCAAATCAATTCAATACTCCGATTTCAACGAAATTATAGAGCAATTAAAGAATAAAAGGGCACTCAAGCGAACAGAATCCTTAAACAGCCTTTCACCTTTCCTAGACGATCATGGAATTCTTCGTGTAGGAGGCAGACTGGAATCAGCCCAGTTATCTTACGATGCCAGGCATCCAATGGTCTTACCATACAACGATGTTTTAGTTAAACTTCTAATGAAGATGATACATGAGCAAAATCTTCATTGTGGTGCCCAGGCTCTGTTAGCGAACACACGCCAACGCTTTTGGCCTTTGAAAGGAAAGTCAATGGCAAGAGCTGTCGTACAACGTTGCGTGAAATGTACAAGGGCAAGCCCAAAACTCTACAATCAAGTCATGGGTAACTTACCTACACTCAGGATCCAACCCGCTAGGCCCTTCATCAACTCAGGAGTCGATTATTGTGGACCATTCTGGGTTCACTATAAAATTCGTGGCAAAAAATCACATAAGGTCTATATAGCAGTATTTTGCTGCTTCGCAACAAAGGCCGTTCATTTGGAGGTAGTCAGCGACTTAACTACAGAAGCATTTATTGGGTCAATAAAACGGTTCATAAGTCGCAGAGGACACTGCAAGAATTTATATTGCGACAACGCCACCAACTTTGTGGGAGCAAGCAATCAGCTTGCTGAACTAAAGGAAGCAATCTACTCCTCTACAGCAAAACAGGCTCTAACAACGGTATGTGCAGACAAAGGAATACAATTTCAATTTATTCCACCGAGAGCCCCTCATTTTGGAGGATTGTGGGAGGCTGCTGTCAAGTCAGCAAAACATCTCCTTGTTCGAAGCGTCTCCACTGCTAACTTAACATACGAAGAGTTAGAAACAGTCGTAATTGAAATAGAAGCAATTCTAAATTCAAGGCCTTTAACACCAATGTCAAGCGATCCAAACGACTTAGTAGCACTAACTCCCGGTCACTTCTTAATCGGAGAACCATTGACTGCACAAGTAGATGTGAGAGCAGCTGATATTAATGCTTCAACTTTAAAAAGGTGGAACTTGGTTTCCCACCTCAAACAGGAATTCTGGAAACGTTGGTCAATCGAGTACCTCAACGAGTTGCAATATCGATGGAAGTGGCGAGATCGTTCACCAGACGCACAAATCGGGACATTGGTCATCCTCAAGGAAGACAACATTCCACCTTTACAATGGCCACTTGGAAGAATCATCAAGGTCTACACAGGTCCAGATGGTGCGGTCAGAGTAGCAGACGTGAAAACCAAGAACGGAGTTATCAAACGAGCTATTCACCGATTGGCACCACTTGGATTGGAGGCAAGTTCACCATCACCGAGTAAACCACCAAGCATTACCACCATTTTCCAACAAAAAGAGCAAAACCTTAATAAGGAGGTGTCCGCATCATCGAAGAGGGATGCACAATCACTACCTGACACTAGTGGTGAAGCTTCGTCTTCGAAAAGGCGGCCAAGAGCCTCAACATTGGCGACGCTTCTTTTAACGTGCTTATTGATACCAGTCGTTGGTTCGGCTCCAGTCGAGGTTCAACTTTTTGAGTCAAATCCCGGAGTATATTTTGAGAACATGGGATTCGCACAACTCATCACCAGCGAATGGAATTTAATAACATATTTCAACCTGGAACCATACTGGAAGGAGGTGAAACTGCTAAACTCTTACAAACACACACTAAAGCCAATGTGCGGATGGATTCATAATAGTCGAACATGCTCTCTAATTCTTGCACAGCTCAACCAACTTATCGATGGGATTAATTTGAATAATGAGCTGTTGCAAGTCAATCCTACCATGCGAGTAAAGAGAGGTGCTCTAAACGTAGTCGGATCAATCGCCCGCTCACTGTTTGGAGTTCTTGACGAAGAGTATGCAGAAAAAGCAGCAGAATCTATTCAAAGGCTCGAACAAAATGATGACTATTTGCTATCTCAGATTGAAAATCAGACATCACTCTCTACTTAATGAAAAGAAACCAACAAGAGAGGGAAGCACAGTTTGATAAAATCGCAGCTACCCTAAAACGTACAAAGGACCAATTTGACAACATAAACCAGCAACTCGACACCGAAAAAGTATCGCTGGCCTTACTCGAATTGACGCTCCAAGCAACGTTAGCAATGATGAGTCTCAAAAACACTCAAGATTCCCTCATTGACATATTAACCGACACCCACCATGGAACCATAAATCCGATGCTGATCTCACCTGCGCAGTTAAAAACGGAATTACTTAGAATAAAACTCAATCTTCCTCCAACACTGAGATTGCCAGTATCTTTAAACGATTTATTAAAACTCTACTCCTTCATGACTATAGAAGGTAGAATCACCGCCAAATATGTAATTTTTAAAATAAATATACCATTAACCTCAACCGAAGACTTTGAAATGCTCAAACTCACCGCAGTTCCTTGGAAGATGAACCACAGTTTCAAAATAATAAAAGTGATGTCACCCTTCATGATAGTAAACCTACATCGCGATTTGTTTTACCCATTAACAGAAGCAGAATTAAGAACTTGCATCAAGACTGAACTAGAAAATCACTTATGCCATCAAAACCACCCATTATACAATGAAGGATCCAGCATCGGTATATGCGAAATGAATCTCCTAAACCATAAAGAAAATTCATCGGCATGCTTTGTGACCGACGCAGGCCCAGGACCACATTGGTTGCAATTGCATGATCTAAACACATGGATATTTGCCCTCGATCAAGAAATTCTCCTAAATGCAGTTTGCAAATCAAACCTGACTCACATCAGAATACAAGGAACAGGAATTTTAAAAATTAATAAGGACTGTGCAATCAAACTTCCGTATTTGACAATTCAAGGGCATCGAATATTGGAGACTAAAAAATATGCATCATATCTACCTTCAATAAACGTGAACAAAGTAGGATTTCAACCCGAAGACACTCCTGCAAGGGTGCTCAATGCCGACTCCAGAATCTTCAATCCACACATTAATGAAATAGAATCGCTCAAAACTGAGATTTCTCATGTCCGCCGAAGTCTGCCCAAGATACGCCACCATGATATCCACCACTACACCTTAGGATACGCATGTTTGGCCCTGATCATCTCACTCGGTATTGCTGCAGCCATTAAGCATTATAGGATCGGGAAGCAGAGGAGTCAAACCATAGAAGTTACCTCTGCACCTCAACCAGCACCACGTCGACAGCCGGACCAGTTTCACAGCATTCACATATGATTAACTATTATGCATATCTACATCGTAAACATACATACATATGTATTAATTAACATTATAATCAATGTAATATTTATAATCGACATCATTTTCTTTATTTTTTGTAATATTTATAATCGAGGTCATTTCTTTATTTAGTTGAACGAAGAAACCTTCGCTCAACGGGGGGCAGAATGTTCAAATCCAGAATACCAAATTTCACTCTATTTTTTTTATTACTTCAGAGTTTATTAACTCCAATGTTTTTAGCGGTCATCGCACCTTAAACGGTAACATAATGCCGTCTAGCTGCGAACATTTCTGCTCGCAGCGCTGCAAGCAGCACGCGAAGTCTTCGAACCCAAGCGTGCTGACTTGCACTTCTGCATTTGAACAGTTCTGAAACCGAAACTTCTTCCACCATTTTTTGTCACTGTCTCATGCACTCTTTTTTGTAATCGTTTCAAGCATTTTTTATACATGCTTTACTATACTTTATTGATTAAGCGTTCAATGTAATTTTTATTTATAAGGTCGAAAATTAATCAATAAAGTCAGTGTGTTTTTAAATATCGGAACGAACGCGTCTTCATTCTTCCATACGTTAGTAATTGGTTAAAGTGCCGATTGTTAACCATCATCCACACCTCTTGAACGCGTCTTTATTCATCCAAACGTTAGTAATTGGTTAAAGTGCCGATTGCTAACCTATCACCTACATCCGTTAGTAGTTGGTTAAAGTGCCAACTGCTAACACATTATCAAATAAAGTCTGGTAAAGAAATAGCTGGTTTAAGAGCCAGATATTTCTTACAATCACCAGCAAACAAACAGAGACGCAAGTAACATCTTGCGTCTATAAACAAAACAAACTCTATACATAGTACTACGAAACAAACCCCAAGCATGCTCCTTTTCGGTGCGGAACAAAAAGAAATATTGGTTGATAAACTCACTGAATACCTAGAAGAAAAGACCAAAAATAGACAGGAACGTGACGTAATTAGACTTCGTAAAAATGCCTCAGGCTTAATCAGTAATTCTCAACAGTACAATCTCGAATATTTCTCAAAAAATAGCGCCAGCGTTAAGCACATATACCAGAAAAGTTTTTAAATAATACGACACCACATTTCGGATGGTAAAAGAAATATTACATTAAAGCCAAAAACTAGCAACAGTAAAAAATATTTAATGAGTTCACAATGGTCAAAGAAAAATATTTACCACGTTATACATAACCATTCTATAAATAGTTCTTATGGGCATTTATAACAGACAATTTATATACTCACCTAAAAAAAAAAGTTAAAAGCAATCAACATACAACATATAGTACACACACATACCTACATTATATATACTATACACATTATACATTATAATGGTGCATACATACATATGTACCATTAAATAATACACATACTCATATATAAGTAAGATATAACCAAAACACACAATTAAACACTAAATAATTAGCATAGTATAAGCATAAGCATAAAATAGTAAATAATACTAAATAGTAAGGTCATTACTTAAATAGACAATAAATAAATTAAGTAAATAATAGTAAATAATAAACACTCAAAATAGTTTTCATCAACGCTACCGAATGTATAATAGTTTAGATCAATAGCATCCAACTTTAAATAACACCAAAAAATTATTCGAAAGATAATATAACATTACCCCATTTCATAAGATTATTATAGTTAGAATTAAGACGATCCAGACAACAGAGAGAACAACTTCAGGAACATCGTAACAATTATCAGCGAACGAATCAAGAAACCACACCCAAAAGCTTATGAGACAACCTCGGACCATGAAAAAATAATATACAAAGAATCCGCAACAACTTCGCCTAGGCGAAACGTTACAAAAATAACCCAAAAAAACGGAGAGACACAATAACCAATTTAACCTCAGGGTCAAGACAACGGTCGAGATAACACCGACAATTTAAAAAAACAAGTGCAACATGAGGCGCTATGAATTAACTCCCAAATCAAAAAATTATTTAACTCCCAATGAGTTAACTTCCAAAAAAAATAAATTAACTAATTTATTTTTAATTACTACTAATTAAAAATAATTAATTATTTTAAATTATTACTAATTTAAAATAATAAATTAACAATGAAAATATGAATTAACTCCCAACATTTTCCAAGTATGAATTAACTCCCAAAAAAAATGAATTAACTCCCAATGAAAATATGAATTAAATTCCAACTTTTTCCAAGTATGAATTAACTCCAAAAAAAAAATGAATTAACTCCCAATTTTTTCCAAGTACGAATTAACTCCCAAAAAAAAAAAAATTAATTAACTCCCAATGAAAATATGAATTAACTCCCAACTTTTTCCAATTATGAATTATCTCCCAAAAAAAAAAGGAATTACTTCCCATTAAAATTAACTCCCAAAAAAATGAATTAACTCCCAATGAAAATATGAATTAACTCCCAACTTTTTCCAAGTATGAATTAACTCCCAAAAAAAAATGAATTAACTCCCAATGAAAATATGAATTAACTCCCAATTTTTTCCAAGTACGAATTAACTCCTGAAAAAAAAATGTATTAACTCCCAATGAAAATATGAATTAACTCCCAACTTTTTCCAAGTATGAATTAACTCCCAATGAAAATATGAATTAACTCCCAACTTTTTCCAAATATTAATTAACTCCCAAAAAAATATGAATTACTTTCCATTAAAAATATGAATTAACTCCCAACTTTTTCCAAGTATGAATTAACTCCCAAAAAAATTAATTAACTCCTAATGAAAATATGAATTAACTCCCAACTTTTTCCAAGTATGAATTAACTCCCAAAAAAATATGAATTAACTTCTAATGAATATATGAATTAACTCCCAATGAGAATATGCGTTAACACCCAACTTTATTCAAATATGATATACTCCCAATGAAAATTAAATAACTCCCAAAAAGGATGCGGTTTGAAGCGGGGTTTTGCCTACTGGGGGTTCCAATCCTTGCCACACGGAAAGACCTGTATGCAAAAGACCTCACCGTGAGGTTTCTGCTGATTGAGGGTTATGATCCCTGCCGCGGCCTAAGGCCGCCACACGGAAAAGCCTGTATGCAAAAATACTCATGACCGTTAGGATTCTGCTGACTGAGGGTTATGATCCCTACCGCGGACGAAGGCCGCCACACAGAAAAGCCTGTATGCAAAAAAACTCACATGACCGTGAGGATTCTGCTGATTGAGGGTTATGATCCCTGCCGCGACCGAAGGCCGCCACGCGGAAAAAACTGTATGCAAAAGATCTCACATTACCGTGAGGATTTCCAAGTATGAATTAACTCCCAAAAAAAAATGAATTAACTCCCAATGAAAATATGAATTAACTCCCAACTTTTTCCAAGTATGAATTAACTCCCAAAAAAAAAATGAATTAACTCCCAATGAAAATATGAATTAACTCTTAACTTTTTCCAAGTATGAATTAACTCCCAAAAAAAAAATGAATTAACTCCCAATGAAAATATGAATTAACTCCCAACTTTTTCCAAGTATGAATTAACTCCCAAAAAAAAATGAATTAACTCCCAATGAAAATATGAATTAACTCCCAACTTTTTTCAAGTATGATTTAACTCCCAAAAAAATATGAATTAACTCCCAATGAAAATATGAATTAACTCCCAACTTTTTCCAAGTATGAATTAACTCCCAAAAAAAATGAATTAACTCCCAATGAAAATATGAATTAACTCCAAACTTTTTCCAAGTATGAATTAACTCCCAAAAAAAAATGAATTAACTCCCAATGGAAATATGAATTAACTCCCAACTTTTTTCAAGTATGAATTAACTCCCAAAAAAATATGAATTAACTCCCAATGAAAATATGAATTAACTAGGATACGTAATACATGGATTCACAATAATACAAGACTATACACTACATAACAGTACTGCTGCCGTTTCTAATACGTGGCACTATTGTTATCGTTTTCAGTACGTAGTGCGACTGTTATTGTCACTAACTAAATTGTGCACGTTTTAAGCACACCAAATAGTGTCCTTCTAAAATATACACAACACATGCGTGAATGGAGTATTTCACGTTCAATATCGTTAAAAATCGTCTTTTTCGTTTTTTCAAAAAACCATTAGAAATAGGATTTTAACTTTGTGGTACAATATTTAGAACAACTCAGAACAGTTATTAAAATTTTGATTTTCAAAAAGTGGGGGGCTAGCTAACAAATCGGGTTTTATAAAATAATTGTTGTAAAAATGCACTTACAAGCATATAACTTTGGAACAATGTAGAAGAAACCTAGAACAACCTGGAAAAAGTTTTAGAAACATTATTTTTTAATAAGTGGAAACAAAAAGTGGTTTTTTATTCAAGTCTTGTAAAAATTCACTTCAGAGCAAATGACTTTGGAACATTATAGAACAAACGTAGAACATTCCGAAACAAGTTTTATAAATAATATTTTTAAAAAGTAAGGGGCTAACTTCACATACGAGGAGCGTTCAAAAAGTATCGCGAATTTTGAATTCCCGCGGGTTACGTACATGCGATTTTAAATTTTTTTGTGGCGTTATGTTGGTACTCATGTCCTTCACTTATGCTGACAAGTTCGACCACTTTGAATGTTTAGTTAATTTTTGACTGCTATTTTGCTTGGACGTGTTTTGGCTCGTCTTCGATTTTTGCCAATCATGCCGATTGGGATGATTGAACTTTGATTTCCACGTCATAACCATAAAACCATGATTTGGAATTCAAAATTCGCAATACTTTTTGAACAGACCTTGTACATCCTAATATTTCCATTTCTACTTAAAAATTACTCAATAAATGTTTTGTACTGTTAATTTTCTTGCTCAGATGTTACCCCTATGGACTATACGCTGGGTTTAGTTAGTTTAGGGTTTAATTAGTTTCCATTGCTACGTACTTAATACATAATAATTAGTTTTATGCTTGTTAAATTCATTTTTTTTTCTATAGAAGTGCCACCTTGACATACTAAAAAAAATTCTTTTTGCGCTGTTTATTTGCTTTCAGCAAAGTAAAAACGGGAAAACTGTCCTGTCCTGCGCATATAGTATCTGGGGATACAAGCATATATCTGGGGATATAAGCAAACAATTTGCAATAATTAGGGCTAGGATTTTGATGAAATTGCATCTATTTTCTAGTAAGTCAGAAACATAGCTCCTTTCGTTTTTATGCGTTATGTGATAAACTGAGCATTTTAAGACATATTTGTTAGGGCTTTTTTTGGCATTTTTTACCTGTTTGAACACATAAGAGCATTTTTCACACAATATATTGCAAAATATATACAAAATGTTGCTTGTAAATGTGAAATAGAAATGATATATTTTTAAAACAACATGGATTATTTGTTGTGTAAACAATGTTGAATGAAATATTCGCCATGTAATGGCTAGTTAAAATTCGTGGAAAGCCAAAAACAACAAAGTGCAAAATCTCACAAATCGTGTCTATGTTCAACAGTCCCAAAAAATAGACGTCAAACGCCTACTTGTTAAAAAAATTATCGCGTGTCCCTTTTGTATTCTTTATTAAAACTCAGTGTTGTTTGCAGACTAAAAGTAGCTACACGTAAGTTTATTATGCCGAAAGCAAAAGCAAATACGGAGGTGAAATTAAAACAATATGTATCGCAATACGGCGAAAAAGTTTTTAGAAAACACATGCGGTCTTCACCGTCTTCAGGAGGAAAAAAATAAGCAGCAGGTTTTTCTGGGCCAGTGTTAATCTAACCATTCGCAGTTTTACGAGGACTTGTGCGAAGCCTTCATTAGTGCCAACATCCCATTGAGTAAACTAAGCAACGTGAAATTACGAGAATTCATGGAAAAGTACAGTGGTAAAAATCTACCAGACTACTCCACTTTACGAAAAAACTACGTACATCGGTGTTACGAAAAAATAATGGCAATTATCCGACAAACTGTTGATGGAAAGAAAATATGGGTGTCAATGGATGAAACCACCGATTCGATGGGGCGATTTGTAACTAACGTAGTGATTGGAGCAATGGAGGAAGAAGTACCGGGTTCAACATTTCTGCTGAACAGTGAGCGTCTTGAAAAAGTGAACTATTCCACAATCTGTAAACTTTTTGGTAAGTCAATGAATTTACTGTGACCAAGTGAAATAAAACACGACAATGTACTTTTGTTTGTGACTGACGCTGCGCCGCATAAGGTGAAAGCTGGTAAATTCCTCAGGGCACTCTTCTAAAAAATGGTGCACTTGACATGCCTAGCGCACGCATGTCACAGGGTCGCAGAGGAAGAGCGAAGTCAGTTTCTGATGGTAGATTAACTCATCAGCAATGTAAAGAAAGTGTTTGTGAAGGCAACCTTAAGGGTGATATCCTTGAAATCCATGGCACCCAGAATACCAATGCCGCCTGCACCTATCCTCACCAGGTGGGGATCCCTCCTATCCTCACCACTTGGATCGAAGCCTTCGTATATTACAGTGAACATTTCGAGCGTGTGAAAGAGGTGGTAGATTCTTTCGAGAGTGGTGATGCAGTTTCCATTAAGATTGCACAGAAGCTCTTTTCTGACTCAAGGATTGAAGGAAAACTCTTATATATCAGATCACATTTTGGTTTTCTATATTCTGCAATAAGTTCTTTGGAGAAGTCTGGTGTTAAGCTGATTAAACATTTTCTATGTACAAGACTTTATTAGCCGACAATCGTCAGAGATTTATTTTTGAATCTTTAAATCAAAATTGAATTAATTGTATTAATTATTGTAGTGTATTGTATTAATTGTACACTGGAATGCAGTAAGTGCAAATGAAAGTAACAGGGACGACCTGGACATTTAATAAAACATCAGTTAAATAATTAAATAATGTGTCATATGTATATCTTTGGAGAAAAATGTAAAATGATTAAACTTTTATATTGGTACTACAACTTATTAAACTACTACTATAAATACTAAATAGTACAAAACCTCATTTCTTACCAAGCCAGTATTAGATTGTAAGATCAATGTTTAGGTCGCTGAATAATTTTTAGGGCATGTTTAAGTGCATTTTTAAAAGGTTTTCAGGGCATAAATGCATTGTTTTAAGGGATTTTTTTGATTATTTATAGGTCATCAAAATGCTAGCCCTAGCAATAATAAAGGCGAACGTCTAATACGGCATCGAAGCGCAGCAGAGAAACCAAAAAGATAACATTACGTGTATTTTTTAAGGAGATCGAGAGAAGCTTTGTTGCTTCAACGCTCGAGAGAACATGAGCACCAAACGCAATTTTTAACTTTGCTGCCTTGGGGCGTGTAAACAGTGTACCCAAATGAAGAAAACTATAAAATAATTCTATTTTAATAAAAACTAAATAAATGAAATTTTCCTCTAAATTTTGTTGGGTGCAAATGTGCAGTTGTTCATAATAAAAATATTAAAAAATTTTTTTTTCTTAAATAAATAGTATTATAATAAAACTAACTATAAATTAACTTAGTTAATAATAACACAATTCAAGAACGCATAAAAAAAAAACCTCAAACCGATTTTGGAACAAGTTAAGAATAGATGCCTAGCTCAGATTTTTTCATTTCTTTTTTTACCGTTACAATTTACCATTAGGACCGGAAGTAGCCAATTTTTTTTTGCCGGTAGTCAGCCATTTTGGATTTAGAAGCACTTAAATGTGAAATAAATGCAACTAGTAAAAGCTCTGCATTTATCTCTGCAAATAAGTTAGTTATCGGGACGGATTTACTGCCTACCATTTATGTAGAATAATTTTTTGTCAATATCATAACGTTTAAAGAGTTATAGCGCTTATTATGAAAATATGTCCGTTTTTCTGCGAAAAAAATTTTTTTTTCTCCTAAACGAATACGTTTCTCCTAAGATACAAAATAAGTTTTTTTTAAAAAAAGCCTGTTTTTTACCTTTAAAAGCTTTAAAAGTCATGGAACGTCTTTTAGCTGCTTATATACGGCATAAGATTAGTTCCGGCAGCC
The DNA here is from genome assembly GCA_949752815.1 of Conops quadrifasciatus. Classification (NCBI taxonomy): domain Eukaryota; kingdom Metazoa; phylum Arthropoda; class Insecta; order Diptera; family Conopidae; genus Conops; species Conops quadrifasciatus. The sequence continues at coordinate 20,990,490 of OX457077.1, read as the reverse complement.
TTGCGAAAAGTCAGCATGCATACACAAGGACGGTCAACAGAAACCGCCTTGCATGCACTAACAAGCATCATTGAAAAATTTAGAAACTCCTTCTACAAAGAGTAGTGCGTTTTTAGATATTGGAGCATTCAATAAAATAAAGCTATACTATATATGTATATACCGGCTTAAAACCCGGTTTTTAAATGAAAATTATGGAACTCGAAAAACCGGTTTTTTCAATTATAAAAGATCAGTTTTAAATGAACTTATATATGTAGTAAAACTTAAAAAAGTTAAAAAAATAAAACTTAAGGTACGGAACAGAACAGAACCGCAAATTTTCGCTATGTCGGGCAAAGATTTTTGCGATGGAGGTCAGCCAGAGCGCGAAATCAACAAGTCAGCTCTGTCTATCTGTGAACAACAGAATGCCGTATTGACAGAAAAGGATTTCACTATTATGGGATTACACACTTTTCTTAGAGAATTTTGTTATTTCTTGTGAACTTTTTCTTATTTCTTCATTACCTTCTTTCATGAAGAACCTGCAGAAGTCATTTCCGTTACTCCTCAAACATTAAAGAAAGTTTTTGGTTCTGGAGGCTACAAATAAAAGAACAACAAATTCAAATTTATTATTAAATTTAAAGCTTTCAAGTTTCTAAAATAAGGACACGACTAAGTAGTAAAACTATCTATTTTATTATATAGGCCATTAAGACCTATTCTTATGTATGGGATCGTGATATGGTGGCCAGCACCAGAAAAGTCTTCAAACTTAAAGTTTGTCAACAAAGTTCAAAGACAGGCGACTATCCACCTCAGTGGAACAATGAGAACTACACCCACGGACGTTTTGAATATCCTCTTTCATCTTCAGCCTCTGGACATTTTCGGTAAAATGGTAGCAGTTAACAGGGCAACTGGGTCAGTGGACTCAGCTCGACCATGGACATAACACAATTTTAAAGAGGTCCATAAATTCTAGTGATTCGGTGGACTATCAAATTTCAAAACCTTCCTATGAAAGGAAATTCTACACGCATATACCCTCACGGTTAATATGGAAAGAGAGTATTCCTAGTAAGAGTGGATGTTTAAATTTTTATACCGATGTATCCAAACGTAATGGTAAGGTTGGCAGAGCAAACCATTTAATAATAAGTTCTGTGATCCAAATAGTGTCGGCTGAAGGTAAATTAATGAAGTTGTATCTAATTATTTTATTTTATTATTAGTATTAGTATTTGTCGTGTATATGTAGTCAAATCGCAAATCAGAGTTGCAAGTTTTTTGAGCCTTGACGCAGTTTCCTATCTCGTTATCTCTGGTTTGTAGCAAGACGAAAAATGGTTTTTTTTATGACGAAAAAATGCAAAGTGCGAATTTTAAAGTGAAATTAAGTGAATAAAAAATGAATTCAAACAAAAAAGTAATTTATTTGAAATATGCTAAATTGGTAGTGGAGTGCCAAAAAATTATTTGCGAAATTAATGAAATCAGAGATGAACTTGAAACAATTGGATGTTGTCGCCAGAAATCATATGTTTTTTACTTGTAAGGGTTACCAATACTCACGAATAAAGTCACGAATCGCTGTGTATGATCGAAACTGAAATCTTTTTAGAAACTGAAAAAATCATTGAACATTGCATTCAATTATTTAAAAAGTTTAAATTTCGTCATGTAGTATTATTTTCAATAATTTTGAGTACTTTTTTGGGACTTTTCAAATGAAAAACACTAACTAAAAATAATAAAATTTTACGTTGCAAAAATTCAAGCAAATCAGCGTATGGGTGGTAGCTATTTTTCCGTTGTTTGTTACGGAAAGTGCGATCCAGCATGTGCACTGTATGGTTGCGTACATTGAAGCCTGTGTTCGTAGTTTGGCTCTTTACCACTCCTTTATTCCTGTGCATTGCCTGTTTGGGCCTTTTCTTATAAGAGAGGTACTTTCTATAGCTATCTAGCTTACATACCACTTGAAAATCAAAAATACAAATAAGGAAAAATTGTATGACATTTCATTTTTTTAAGCAAAGGAGTTGGGTGTAAACAAACTCTACGTAGATAAATTTTGTGTGTGTATGGTGTGATGCGAAGACATGCTTGTGAATTGTAAATTGTTTGCAGAAGTAACACAAAAAAATTTTCAAGAGAATTACATAATGTTTTGCAATAAGTTAACTTTGAACTTTCTAGAGTCTACATAGCCAAACAATATTACAGAAAAAAAGAGCCCCGAACGGTAACTTAATAAATTTGCATTATAGTTCATGGGAACTAGAGCTGTGCACAAGCCGTTTTGAAGACAGCTAGGCACAAATCGACAGGACTGCTATTTCGTGACTGCCGTATTAACATCGCAATAAACAACAAAACTGTGGCGCTTTTACCTGGCCGACAGTAGTTTTTACTGCTTGTTCTTAAAGGAGCTTAAACTTCAAAGGAACGAAAGAAACGAAAACAACTCTCTCTCTTTCTCTCCGCTCAAACTCCAAAAGCATACCTATCAGGGTTCGGAAAACATTTTTTTTTATATCGCTGAACTCATATCCCTCACCAAAGATAAAAATTTTTCGATCCTCACTGATAAATATCTTTTCTCATCTACGTTCAAAAAAAATAAATATCGCTCACGTTCAAAATAATCTTCATCTTCAATAATAAATATCGATCGGGATGAAAAAAATGCTCATCTTCGCAACGTTTCGATCGGAGAAGATGAAAAAACTTTGTTTTTGGGTAAATAACGAACGCGAGGGATGAAAAAACTTCGGGTTTTGGGGAATAGCGATCACAAGAGATGAAAAAAGACTTCGGGTCGCGTACAAAACGATCGTTGGTGATGGATGCGCAAGCAAAATTTTGATCTATCAACATAAAAATAATATTTGTTGGTGAGCCGAAAATGAGCCAAAGAAGAGTAAAAAAAGGAGCGGAAAAATCGTAGGCCGGCGTTCGTTCAGTTTCTGTTCGTTTGCTTCGTTGTTGGTGCCATTGAATAGCTGGAACGGAAAGTTTTTCTGTGTGTTTTGTATGAATTTGTTTTTGCTGCGTTTTGTAAAGGATGGCTAAAAGTAACTTGTGCATAATGTGCAGTAATAGAAAAAGCTTTAAAATAAGTAATAACTTATAAAAGGAATAGTTATTAATTTTAATTTTGATTATTTTCAAGGTTTTTGAAATTATAAAGTTCTGCATCCAACATATTTCTATTATAAAATTTTACTAGCAATTATTGGAACTTATTAGCTAAGCATTTCCCAGCACCAATTCTGTCGCATTATAATTGCCGATTTAATTATCAACGGACACTTGAAACAATTGTGTCAAGTGTGAAACAATTGTGTCAATAATTGAACAAATTTTTCTGTATCTTTAGAGCTTCCACATTACTTTTTAAAATATGCTACCTGCTGGCCCTCAAATAATAGTTTCTTATAAAATGTAATTACTGTACGTTGAAAAGTTTTCAAGGCCAATTTCAGATTTTTTCTTTTCCTCTTATGTATGCTTACCTGCAAAATTTATTGCATATGAAGATACAGAAAAAATTTTTTAATTGTTTTCCAGAAGAATTAAATATAATACATACAATTGTTACAAGTGTCCGTTGATAATTAAATCGGCAATTATAATGCGACAGAATTTGTGCTTGCAACCGAACCACAAATACTTTCAATGAATGCTTAGCTAATAAGTTCCAATAATTGCTAGTAAAATTTTATAATAGAAATATGTTGGATGCAGAACTTTATAATTTCAAAAACCTTGAAAATAATCAAAAAGGGTCAATAGTGTTCCAAATCAATGAAATAAAAGTGTATTCATATTTTATTTTTACCACTTTATCACGAAAAGCGGTTGAAATTCAAGTAGTTGAATTTGTATATGTCAGAGATCTCTGGCATATGTGTACGTTCGCTACTACTGAAATTTCCACGAAAAAGCTGGATTTTTAAGTGGCTGTTTAGACAGGGCATTACAACTTTCTAGACATTAACAATAGCAGCAAAAATGGACATGAAAATTCAACAGCCGAAAAGCGTAACAGAAGAACTAATTGTTCTCCTGCATATAGATCACATTTTTATAATTTTTATACAACCGCCATTAATACATAAAATCACAAGAGGGTATAAATTTCATATATTGCAAAACAACGGCAATACCGACCAGCAGTAAAGTTGTAAAAAATCTAAAGACTCATGACCAGAGATAACGAGATAGGAAACTGCTTCAAGGCTTGAAAAACTTGCAACTGTGATTTGCGATTTGACGTCAAATCGTAAAGTAGTGTTCGTAAAAAAGCCAAAAATTCAGCTCAGAAACTCAACATTACAGACCCTTGATGGAGAGTGTCAAGGAAAGGGAACGGGGTTTTTGTATAGGAAACTGAAAGTTACGTGCCCCTGTTGTTAGTGAGACGTTCGCGGCGGAGGGGTTACTACAAGAGAAACTCAACATTACAGACCCAGATGAAGAGTGATCGGGACGGAGAGGGTTCAGCTTTGAGACCCCAATGTCAATTTCGATTTTTAAGTCGAATCGTTTGTTTTGAGATAGCAACTTAGTTAATTATTCATATAAGTAATGAATTCGAAGAAATCAATTTTTATTTATTTATTTATGCCAATATTTATGTAGTCATTCTATAATCTCCGACAACACAATTATCACTCAATATGCTTTGTTATTTTCGCAGTTTTGAGGTTTAGGCATTTCACAAAAAAAAATTCAAGCAATACAATAGCTAGACAATTTCTAGACGTATACGACGAAAGTTGTTGTTTTTTTACATGCTTTTTGTGCATTGCCTTTCAGACAAGGCATTCCATAAGCTTCAAAAAATAATTGCCACACAATCGAATATGTCAATGAAAAAAATATCTAAAAACCAGTTGTGTTCATACAATTTTGAAAAAATAAAGTTTGTTTTGTAAAATTGTGAAAAGTTGTTGAAAATATAAAAATAATATATGTACATATGATACAATGTTAAGAAAAAGGTATGTACATACATACATATACCATTTTTATAATTCAATTGTAAATTCTGATATTAATTTATTTCTTTTAGCACAAAGCATACAACGGTGGACAAATTTTCTGTCCTCATTAAGGAAATGAGGCGTTGTCTTCGAGTATCTCTTCATCAACGGAGCTACCTCTTCCAGAAGCTGCATGAAGCAGTTTTGGTCAATTCTAAAGTTGTACACAAAACTGTAATAGAAATATAAAGCATTTGCAATAAAAGATAAATTGTAATGAATTCAAAAATAATTTTGAAATAAGTAAGAGAAGAGAAGCTTCGCATCCGTCGAAATAATGACAAAAAGTGGGCGGGTGACACCTACTTTAATTTTGTTCACAGGTGGTAAATTTTGTCAATTACCTCGTTTACAACACCGGTTTTATCAACAAATATCTCATTACATGTTATGGTATACCAGTGGGCGGACTACGCGCATTTTTGGTAGTATATTTTACTCTAAGATGGTGGACTCAGAAAAAAAATGTTAGCTTAAAATTCACTCTACAAGCTGAGAAATACCAAACAGCCTAGGATAACAAAGAATATGACAATACCTCTTTTCGTTCTCCTGTAATCGTGATTTTCACAGACGGACAGACGGACGGACATGGCTAAATCGAATCAGGAGGGGATTCTGAGTCAGAATATATACACTTTTCTATACCTGCCACACCTCCTTTAATGCGTTACAAAAAGAAGATCAAAGTGAATATACCCTCATCCCTTCGGGAGTAGGTTATAACAACAAAGCAAAAAATGTGCAGTGCATTCCTGGTTTATATGTATATCCATACCCTGCAAACATTTGAGCAATATTTGGTAAAGAATTTTAAATGGCGAGCTCCGGCAATTCGCTTTTTTATTAGCACGGCAATAATTTGGCCGTGATGCTGAAGATAAGTAGCCGGCGATGCTTGCCATCTTATCGCCATACAATTTTTCAGCAACAAGACAGCGAGTCGACATGTCTTATTATTGGTAAGGGAACAGCTACATCTAACGGGCGATAAGAAAGCTATCAGACAACAATAGTTGCCGGCCACAAATTTATATATTGTATTACATAATTATAAACTAGACCGGGTTCAGAAGCTGGCTGGAATTTGCATCACGGCGCCATGAGAAGCACACCATCTGCCTCAATAAACGTCTTGCTCTACCTTCCAGCCGTAGAACTGTGAATTAAAAACCATGCAAAAAAAAGCCGCCCTAAATTCTATGGGGCAGCTGGGGTATCTATCTTATGGCCATTGCAAATTAATGGAAATATATAGGCCCCCGCAACCTATAGATTACGTAACACTCAGACTAAACATTGACATAAAGCCAATAGTAACCAATAAAGAAAAGGGATGGCTGAAGGGCATTAGCCTCAGAGGCAAAACTTTTAATATTTTTACTGACGGCTCTAAGCTAAAGGAAGGGCTGTTTGACCACTGCAGCATTTTTCAAGCCGAAATATTTGCCATCAAAATGGCAGCCATCTTGGCCGACACACTCACGACACCAAACTCAAGAATAAATCTATATGTCGATAGCCAGGGGGCCATTAAAGCTCTCTGCGCAGACTAGATCTGTTCAACGATGGTTTGGGAAAGCCAAACTGCACTTGACCGGTTAATAAGAGACAAAAGCCTACATGTTTACTGGGTTCTTGGACACACGGGGATCATAGGGAATGAAAAGGCCGACGAATTAGCAAAGATAGGAGCCACACTGCAAACTGAGTATATGGTGACGGCTCCTATGCCTCTATAAAACCTTGAACACAATTGTGACTCTGAAATGATAAAAGAAGCGGAAAAACGGTGAAAGTCAATCACTACCTGCAAAGCTTTAAAAATCATGTGGAGCCACTACGACGATAGACGGACGAATTACCTACTGTCACTCACTAGGGCTAATTGCAGACTACTTGTGGGGATGGTCACCGGGCACTTTTATACCGCAGCTTACGCCTATAGGATTGGACAGGCTGCCAGCGATTCCTGCAAGAAGTGTAGACAACCTAGGGAAAGAGAAACTGTGGAACATTTGCTCTGTCAATGTTCAGCCTTAGCTGACAATCGAGCCAAATGCCTAGGCCTTTACTGGTGTCACGACCTTAGGCAAGCAGCGGAGGCACCACTTGATGACCTTCTGCGCTTCTCTAAGGTCAGCAGTCTGACCTAAGCGAAGGTAGCGGTTAACAAACGATATAACGACTTAGCAACCTCGTAAAGACTTATTGAACCAAACATAGGCTAGTAACACAAAGGACCACAAGGTCCATGTAGTGCCAGCTAGCTCTTAACCTAACCTATTACATAATTATAAATTATAAATATTGTATTTTTTTGAAATTTGAAATTATTTGAAATCAACTATCAGCTGTTAATTTTTTTATTTCATTTTCGACTTTAGCTTACGTTTTCAAGCAATTTCCGACAATATGCTTATAGAATTAGTTGAATTGTCTGACAATAAATTGTGTTGAATTGCCTGACAACACAATCGCAATTGTTGGTTGTGTAGAATGACTACATAAGTCTATTTAATATCCATTTTACTTTTAAATAGTGTATTACTTAAATAGAACCTATTCGGCAGTAGTATTTTAAGGTTAGAAATCATTGCAAGTGCAGATTAACAACAAAAAATCTAATGTAAATTGTTTTATAACTTAAAATCCGCCACTATTTTATACAAGAACCTGTATGACCTATTCTATGAAGAATTCAAGCAAAAAAAAAATATTTTAAAATCAAATTGATTATCCAATTGAAATTAAAGAGCAGACATAAAATGGCGTGGTATACCCTCATATTTTCGTTCACCTCGCCATTGAATTTGCCGATACTAGTGTTGCCCGTTTGTATAGAACGCATCTATTTTTGCGCCTCTTATGAATTCTGGTACCAAAGCAGTGCTGCCGGTATGCTACAATATAAAATAAATTGGTTTTTTTTTGCTTTAGTTTACATATATATAGAATAGTGTATTTCAATAAAGTATTTTACCCATTTACCGCTTGAAGTGTAAAGAAAACATTTACTTTCTATAACAGCATATTATATTATTTTTATGCTGAGTGCAACAAAAAGTACTTTTCCTTTTTCGTACTTTATTTATTTCTTTTGCTAACGTAAACTGTAACGCTGCTTCGTGATTTCTTCACCACGATTCCAAATTGCAAATTAATACGTGCAAATTATTACTATCAAATTAATAATTTCTTAAAAGTGCCTATAATTCCAGCTTTTAATACAGATTTTTATCAAATAGGATGCCGAGAACAAGAGTTTGCTGTAAAACTGGATGCCTTGGAAATAAAAGACTCTACCGATTTCCTGATGCGGCCACACATGGAAAACGGTAACTTCGTATGTTGATATTTGTCAATTTGGTTTACGAACCGTTTTTCAAGGAAGATCTCTCAGCCACCCCAGCCGAAATGGTCTACGGCCAAAATTTGCCTTTGCCAGGGGAACTTTTTGTGCAGACAATAGGGAACCCTTCTCCAAACGAAGTCTTGAGTAGCTTACGTAAGAATTTCAGAAATGTTAAATCGAATTTAGATCATCATATAAACCTTAAGACCGGAATATTCGTTCCAAAGAATCTCGGGACTTGTAAATTTGTTTTTGTACGTGTTGTTAATAAACATTCCCTACAGCAGCCGTATGAAGGACCTTATACGGTTGTAGAAAGGAACCAAAAATATTTTAAATTAAAGATCAATGAAGAAATTAAAACCGTTCCGATCGACCGTTTGAAACCCGCGCTTATTGAAGCAACAGTCACAAACGACCATACTAATGTCGCACAGTCGGTTAAAAAAGTAACTTTTAATTTACTCAACATAATTTCTCTCGGAGGGGAAGTAGTGTAGGATTCCACTTACTTCCGGGTTTAAAAAAAAACAAAAACAACTCATCAAGTTTTCCTTCTTTTTGCATTTAGAAAATAATAAAATTTTCATGATATATATAGTATATAAAATCCTAAGCTTCATGCACCACTATCGTTATTCAAACACAAACTTACAATTGTGAACTTATACCTAAACGTCGAATTTTTACATAAATAAATGCTATTAAATAAATGGTGTATACAAGTTAATATAAAAGAATAAAATTGCGCATAAAAAGATAAATTATTTCCTGGACCCACCAACTGTCATAAGTAAAAAAAAAACCATTTTGCAAAAAACGTGTTTAAAATTTTTCAATTTACCCAATAAAATTTACAACAATTTACCTTAAAGAAAATTCTTCCAGAAATTCTCTTCTCACGGGAAGAGTATACAAGACATTAATATACAATTTTTATACAACATGAAATGATATAACGAATAGTTTTGCTTTATTAGCCACATTTTTTTTCAAATCTGTGTTGTGTAGCTTGCACAACACATGGAAAAAACGACCTGGGGCAGAACTGTAAACAAAGCCTGAAGCTTTTGTTTTTACGCAAAAAATTTTGGGAAAAAGTAAGCAACACTGAGAATTGAGGAAAAACGAGTGATTTGACCATTTTACAAAAGTTTTCTGCTCCAGTCGATTATCGTTCTGTGAAACTATGAAGTGAAAAGTTTTAACATATTATCACTGAGTTTCCGATTCACGTTTCATGAAAAGATGAAAATACCTGCCTTTCATATGATAATTTACTTTACACTCACAATCTGCTTATGAAAAGTTATTCAGCCTTGTTCTGTATTCCGATCCGCAATTGATTCTGAATCGAAATTGAATTCCGATTTGTATCTGTAGAGGTGTTCTGCAATCCGATCGAATTTCACATGTTCGAAACGAAAACAATTCCTATTCGAACTCATCTAGCTATTTTTTACATGTCACTTTGGCGTTTAATAAACTGAAATTTAAAATTTGAAAATTGAAAATAAAAATTGTGACTCTCAATAGCGTAGTAGAGCAAGTACTCGCCTAGCACGTTGAGAATGTGGGTTCGAATCGCTTTGTATTCTCCAGAAATACTTTTTTCTGATTTTGCATTTCCCAGCATGTCTATGATTATCATTCGTGGTAAAAATTAAATAATAACAGGGCTACTTTTTTCCACAGGGACTTTTTTCATTGGTGGACCAAAAATATTAAGTTCCTCCGCTAACTCTTCCCACAAAAATCGCATGTGTTAAAAAATTTCAAATTTTGTACAATCACATTCAAATTCACCAACAAAAAGTTGGTCGGATTACTTCCGACAGAAAATTCCAATAAATCGAAATGCAGAATGTCCTCAATTCCGACAAATACGCAAACATCGGATTCGAATATCTGAATCGGAATACAGAACATTTTCGAGAAAAAAATGATCGAAATCAAATCCGATTCCGTATGAATCGGAATGCAGAACCAGGCTGATTGAGTTTTTAAAATTTGTAAAAAATTACATTTTTAGAATGACCACCGGCATGTTCAATACCTTTTTTTGAGGCCGATATTTTATATGGGCCCAATCAATAAGACCAATAATTCCTGAAAATTGGTACGTTTCCTAAATTTCATGTTAACCTCAGGAAATTCTTAACGTCTCGGAAACTTTATGTGTCTGTGGGCTATTTGGTTTAAGGCTCTACTTACTTGTTGCACACAGCGGCTAACTAATGTTTGAGACAGTGCAGACAAAGCATCTTGCCCAACACCGGTGTGAAGTTAGCATCCTGCGAATTCAGAAACTCAGCATCCTGCGAATTCAACTAACAGAGCTCTCTTAACTCTCTGTTCTTATTAATTTACGGCGAAAAGTCACTGACGTTTATCAACGAGTATACGATTTTTTATTTACTCGTTGTTTTATGGATATGAGAAAGCACGTACACCAACCCGATATTCTTTCCGACCGAAGTAAAAGATTTTGATAAAAAATTACTTTACCCCCAAAGTGGTTACACGGTGGTTTTTTTACCCACAATTTTTTTTTTCACCAATCGATAGGAAGCATCGAGAAACAGATTTTTAAAATGGTGAGGGGTGGGTGCCGGCCCTCCAAAGTGGTCACACAGGGGTTTTTATCTTTTGCTCAAGTGGGACTTTACTCCAAAGTCCTAATTCCTGAGGAATTCACTTGGAATTAGAATAGAATTAATTTTCCCCAGCTCTGATTAGTCAGAATAGTTTCTGTCAATTTTTGTTTGCTACAAGTAGTAGGTGCAAAGAAAAAACTTAATATTCGGAGAGAAGTTCGAAGATATCAAACAAATTTTATGTAATTGTTTATTAAGGGCTCTGTAAAAATAAATACTCAGTGTAATTATACTCAGAATGCAGATCCGTAATAGATCAGTCCTACGGATAGCGACGGAACAGAAAATTTTCAAGTTTCATAGAATCCGTTCAAGAGCTGCGCAAACACAGGGATACAACTGTTCTCATAATTCTATAGGAATTTTATTTCATATTTAAAGCTAAAATCCTTCATAGCTATCTGCTTAAATAGAACACTAAAGTTTTTAGAACACTAAAGAATAGTAAAGTTAAAGGGTTTGAGACATTTAACTCATAAACTAGCCTTTTAGAGCGAAATTACTAAGATTTGTAATCCGAAAATTTTTCACATAAAAAAAATTACGTTTCTGTTTCATCCCTGATAATTCGCAGTTGGCATTATTTCTCAACGATTGTAATAGAATGAACGGATCGACGAATGAAAACATTGAAAAATTTTCTAATTCTATAAGTTTCCGCATGTAAACGCACGGAGCCTATGAAACTCATCCCATATGTTTACATATACATATGTATTTAAACTTTTCTTGCGTGAGATTTCTGACGCATACGCACGCAAACGGAGTCTATGAAACTATGATGTCTATGAAACAAACGGACTTTAAAGGCCTTAAAGGCTCAGTTTCATAGACTCCGTTTGCGTGCGTATCCGTCAGAAATCTGACGCAAGAAAAGTTGAAATATATGTAAACATATGGGATGAGTTTCATAGGCTCCGTGCGTTCACATGCGTAAACGGATAGAAAGTGAAAAATTTTCTACTTTTTCATCCGTCGATCCGTTTATTCTATTACAATCTTTGTCTTGAGAACGAATGAAAACTGCGAATTATCAGGGATGAAACAGAAACGTAATTTTTTTAAGGTGAAAAATTTTCAGCTTACAAATCTTAGTAATTTCGCTCTAAAAGGCTAGTTTATGAGTTAAATGTCTCAAACCCATTATAAATAACTTTAGTGTTCTATTTAAGCAGATAACTACAAAGGATTTTAGCTTTAAATATGAAATAAAATTCCTATAGAATTATGAGAACAGTTGTATCCCTGTGTTTGCGCAGCTCTTGAACGGATTCTATGAAACTTGTAAAATTTTTGTTCCGTCGCTATCCGTAAGTAGTAAGAGATTTCTGACGGATACGCACGCAAACGGAGTCTATGAAACTGAGCCTTTAAGCCGACGTCAGACAGAACGCGATATACGCTGCGCGATACGGGGCGTAATTATCTCGCTGCGAATTGGTGGTCAAATAGAGCGCGAATCGCTACTAAGGTAAACAAATCAACCGCGTGTATATATAGATAGCAATTTTTTACAAATTTTTCCTTTAGAGTTTCAATTGTCTTACAATAACTTATAATCTCAACTCTCTGGCATCTCCGAAAATTGTAGAACTATACTCATTCACTCACAAAACACTAACACAACTAGGACATTTTGTAAATTTTCACAACGCACCGCGTCGCGGAAATCTATACGCCGCGAAAGTAAACAACGTTTTTTCTCTGTCTGACGTGCTTATGGGTTTTCTGTGTAATACAACCGGGCGTAAATTTCGCGGCGCGTAAATCGCGTTCTGTCTGACGTCCACTTTATAGACCATGCGTTTCTCAGCGCCCTCTATTAGTTATTTTACGATTCAGCAAATAACGAGGAGTATAGGAAACTGAATATACATATGTTCTCGTTTTTAATAAAATTTTATTAAAATTCATTAACTCATTACCTATTATTATTATTAGAAGTTTAAGAAAACAATTGAATCGGTCATTGCAAAAAGAATATACATATATGTATATTGACTCATATATTTTTTGAAATTTTTTTTAGACTTTATATGTACTTGTTTTAGATGTACGTACTAACAGTACTTTGAGTCCAAATCGAAAAATATGACTTATATTGTTTTTGCAATGACTGCAAGCTAATTTTTACTTTTGCACACTCACAAAAAATCCTCTTAGGATTGCAATAATATAGTTTCATTAAGTTTTAAGAAAAATAAAAATCGGGGCAACATCGAGGCAAAATATTAGAATAACAGAAACTTTTATCAAGAAATATTAAACTGGAGACCTATGGAAGAGCCTTTTGAATAATAAATTAAAATATAAACCCCAATATCCATCCATTTTTACAACCAAAAATTTTTCACCCAAAATGTTACTCTTACACACAGTTTTTAGTCAAGGGTTTGTGAGTGAATGAAAGTTATTTAAAAAGATGTTATAATTACAAAAGGTGGGAGTTTCCAGCTATAAAATTGTAAAGGCTTATAAAATTTAGTTTTCTATGTAAGCTTTAATAGGTTTTAAATTTTCTAATAGTAAAATTATTTTCAATTTGCAATACAAAAGCAATAAATTTTGCAATAATATTGCAATAAATTTTGCAATATATTTTTGAAATATTATAAAAATATAATAACATTTTACACCTTAACAGGAAATAACTAACTTCACTCTTAATAAAAAAATCCAACACATGTCTCACATGTCATATTTATATCTGTCAACTGTATATTTTTTTAATAATACATATTTTTTATTTGTAAAATTTTGTCTTTAAAAACATACCTGACTTTTTACTACTTCGGTTTCAATAGTGTTGTATGAAATATTTCGACGACAGATGTCGCTGGCTTTACACGCTGTTGCACTAGTACACTTTTGCCGAATCGCTCATGCGCTATATTCTTATAAATACAGAAACTTTTGTGATTATGAGAACTTGTAATTTTTTCTGGTGTTTATCCGTTAGGAATTACTTATTTGAGTGCCTATACATAAATTGAGTTGCTCTACATAAATTGTAGCTTATGTGTCAGAACAAACGACACAAACAATGGAGGAAATTCGTTAAAAGCACAGATCGAGTAGGTACTCGCTCGTTTGATAAGTAACACGTGCTTATCAGCACCGAAATAGTAAAAGTTTGCACCAGACTGACCAGATCTCAAATTAGCATATTTTCCATAACGCGAATAAAATTATATAATTTTAATTACCAAAATTTATAAATTTAATTTAGTTTAAATTAAATTTAATTTAGTTTAAAAAAATTTATTTAATTTAAAAATTTAATGTTTTGGGGTATTGTATAAAAGGATTTTATACTAATGAATTTTACAATCCCATAAATATTTGAAATATATAAATCAGTTTCCCTAATTTAAATTAATTGAAGTTTTACATTCATAAATAAATCTACAACTCTAATAAGTTCCCTCAGGTATACAAAATAGGAGGTATACAAAATAACCATTAGCTATATACGAGTAATATATTAGTACAACAGACGCAAACAATGAGCAGGAATTCGCACAATGGATTCTTGGCTAAGCCTCAAACCACTCACAAATAATATGTTTGTCTGCACTAAAGACCTAATAGTGCCATCTATGAGGCATATCAGCTTTCATTATAAAGACAAAATAAAACATTCACATCGCTACTGGTCAAGTTTCTTTTTCTGGTTGAGAACTTAGAAAAAATAAACTCTTTTCCTATACAACTCTCTATAGGATCTGAATTTTCAGAGTTTTTGGTCGTCGACTTTACTACGTTAACTCATTTGTTATTAAAGTTAACTAATTATATATCGAATATATACTATATAAGAAATGTATATACCGAATATACTATATACTATATGGTCATAGTTTGTTCTCAGTACAAACTACAAATATAATTTAAACGTGATGCCACCACGCTAAATGTCTTTCAGGCATTCCTACGAATCAATAGAGACCACTTTTGTCAATTTCCTATCCCTAAGATTTCTGCAATATACACAGGATGCTGAAGCCAATCTGTTAACAGTGGTCACAGTTTCTCCTCTATAAAAACTACAAATATAATTTATGCGTGTTGCCACCTATTTACGTGTCTTCCAGGTATTCTTACGAATCAATAGAGACCACTTTTGTCAATTTCCTATCCCTACAATTTCTGCAATATGCACAGGATGCTGAAGCCAATCTGTTAACAGTGGTCACAGTTTCTGCTCTATAAAAACTACAAATATAATTTATGCGTGTTGCCACCTATTTACGTGTCTTCCAGGTATTCTTACGAATCAATAGAGACCACTTTTGTCAATTTCCTATCCCTACGATTTCTGCAATATGCACAGGATGCTGAAGCCAATCTGTTAACAGTGGTCACAGTTTCTGCTCTATAAAAACTACAAATATAATTTATGCGTGTTGCCACCTATTTACATGTCTTCCAGGCATTCTTACGAATCAATAAAAACCACTTTTGTCAATTTCCTTTCCCTGTGATTTCTGCAATATCGCCAACAGATTGCAAAAATATACATAGGACGCTGAAGCCAATCTGTTAACAGAGGTCACAGCTTCTCAGGGAAATCAGAGAAATCACAGGGAAAGGAAATTGACAAAAGTGGTTTCTATTGATTCGTAAGAATGCCTGGAAGACATGTAAATAGGTGGCAACACGCATAAATTATATTTGTAGTTTTTATAGAGGAGAAACTGTGACCTCTGTTAACACATTGGCTTCAGCATCCTGTGCATATTGCAGAAATCGTAGGGATAGGAAATTGACAAAAGTGGTCTCTATTGATTCGTAAGAAAACCTGGAAGACATGTAAATAGGTGGCAACACGCATAAATTATATTTGTAGTTTTTATAAAGGTGAAACTGTGACCACTGTTAACAGATTGACTTCAGCATCCTGTGCATATTGCAGAAATCGTAGGGATAGGAAATTGACAAAAGTAATCTCTATTCATTCATAAGAATACCTGGAAGACATGTAAATAGGTGGCAACACGCATAAATTATATTTGTAGTTTTTATAGAGGAGAAACTGTGACCTCTGTTAACAGATTGGCTTCAGCATCCTGTGCATATTGCAGAAATCGTAGGGATAGGAAATTGACAAAAGTAATCTCTATTCATTCATAAGAATACCTGGAAGACATGTAAATAGGTGGCAACACGCATAAATTATATTTGTAGTTTTTATAGAGGAGAAACTGTGACCTCTGTTAACAGATTGGCTTCAGCATCCTGTGCATATTGCAGAAATCGTAGGGATAGGAAATTGACAAAAGTAATCTCTATTCATTCATAAGAATACCTGGAAGACATGTAAATAGGTGGCAACACGCATAAATTATATTTGTAGTTTTTATAGAGGAGAAACTGTGACCTCTGTTAACAGATTGGCTTCAGCATCCTGTGCATATTGCAGAAATCGTAGGGATAGGAAATTGACAAAAGTGGTCTCTATTGATTCGTAAGAATACCTGGAAGACATGTAAATAGGTGGCAACACGCATAAATTATATTTGTAGTTTTTATAGAGGAGAAACTGTGACCTCTGTTAACAGATTGGCTTCAGCATCCTGTGCATATTGCAGAAATCGTAGGGATAGGAAATTGACAAAAGTGGTCTCTATTGATTCGTAAGAATACCTGGAAGACATGTAAATAGGTGGCAACACGCATAAATTATATTTGTAGTTTTTATAGAGGAGAAACTGTGACCTCTGTTAACAGATTGGCTTCAGCATCCTGTGCATATTGCAGAAATCGTAGGGATAGGAAATTGACAAAAGTGGTCTCTATTGATTCGTAAGAATACCTGGAAGACATGTAAATAGGTGGCAACACGCATAAATTATATTTGTAGTTTTTATAGAGGAGAAACTGTGACCTCTGTTAACAGATTGGCTTCAGCATCCTGGGCATATTGCAGAAATCGTAGGGATAGGAAATTGACAAAAGTGGTCTCTATTGATTCGTAAGAAGGCTTGGAATACATGTAAATACAGAAGAAACTGTGGCCACATTTTTGGTAAATCTACAACTGCTCTAATGCGTTTTTGGGTTTTATTGCTATTTTATAAGACGCGTGCGTAAAATACAATTTATAATGATCTTTTCAAAATAATATACACCCCACTCTTTTTTACACAGTAGATACATTCTTTGCAAAACCGCGCAAGAAATTATAAAAAAAAATACATGCGACTTGTTTTCACAACTTTAAAAAATTGTGGCAGATGAACTAGTCTAAATAGTTTCCCCCAAAAACCGTACAATGCAAAAAGGTAATAATGAAATCCATATTACATATTTATAAAACAAAAACAATTTATTTTTATTACATAAAAAATTTAAATGTAAGAAATTATCATCGATATAAATTATACTGAAAAGTCACCATCGAATTAAGAAAAAATTAACGTGGAACCCCGCGTTTAAAAAAGAACTTCTCATTCCTTTGGTAGGCGTAATCATTTTATCCAAACTACAAACTACATATGTACCTAAATTCCTGGCAAAGACAGAATCAATAATTTCTCTCATTTTCATTATCATCATTATGATCATCATCTTCATCATAATTTTATTCATCATCATCATCAAAATTTTTTATTATTATTATCATCATCATCAGCATCATTATCATTATAATTATCATCATCATTTTCATCATAATTATTTTCATAATCATCATTAATCATTATCATAATAGCCACAATCATTATTATCATTATCATCATCATTATCATAATATTACCATCATCATCATCATCGTCATTATTTTCATTATCATCTTATTATTATCATCATTATCATAATTTTCATAATGATTTTCACTATCCTCATTATTATCATAACTATTGTAATCACCATTATCATCACCATAATTTTGATTTTATTAATTATTAGTTTAATATTATTATTAAACTTTTAATAATATTATTTTATTATTTTATTCATATTTTGTTTGTAAATTATATTTACATATTTCTAGATATATTTAAAAAATAACGAAAAACTAGAAAAATGTTGACTGCATGTTATTACAGTGATTGGTTGTACAATTAAATAAAATCGTTCAATAGTTTCTGTTAAGTAAGAGCCCTCTATTGCTTGTTTCTGGTAACTCAAGACTATATTTCTGTTAAGTGTCTGTTAAATAAAGTTTACTGTTAACTTTCTCTGTTAAACCTCTGTTGTTAACTTATTCGCCGCTGTTGTTAACAGAGCTATGTTAACTCAGTTAACATGCCAATTCGCAGGATGCCAACTTCACAGGAGTAATATCATTTCCTTTTTGCAAATTGGGTATCAAGGACAATAACTCTGCAATTAACTTCAAGCATAATGCCCGAAATACATGTGCAGATAAAACGCATGCAGCGTTGCTTGATTTACTGCAGTCAAAATACATGTGCAGATTTCCATTTCAATTGAATTTTTGAATTTTAAACCGAAATGTCAAAATTCTTTTTGACCGACATTTTTAAATTTCTCTGAAAAACATAAAGGAATTGTTGACATAACTTGGTAGCATTGTTCCTGCGCAGCAAATATTAAATTTGAGACGTCAGGCAGAAAATTTCCCCTCGCAGATTGAACGAATTCTCTCCGTGTATTTCAAATATCTGCAATCGGAATATCTGCACATATATTTTGGGCATAACGCCCATTTAAATGTTGATAGCTAAAGAATGCAGTTCGCAGTTCTGACTGTGTTTAAGGCATTATAGCCTGAACACCGTCACAGCCTCTGCAGAATGAAATGTCGTCACGACAGGCTTTGGTCTCTCTCTCGGCGACTGTCTTAAATAGATGTGGTTGCCGCTGTCAGAATTTGTTTACATTAAATATTTCTGGAAACATGTCCAAAAAAAAACGGCTTCTGCAATTTGCTCGCCGCTACCAGTCGCTCAACAATTGCCTTACAAATCCTGTCCGTCTCCAAGATATTTTTATACCCTAGAAAGAACAGATTGTATAGCACTCTGTTGCGCTGAACGTTTTATATTCGGCGTTCATATTTTATTTGCATTTTAAAAATTTGTTGAAAATTTCTAAAATTTGTAAAAATTTGTAAATTTGAATAAATTTTCAAATGTCTAGAACATATGTTTTTAGTTTATATTTTCTCTACAAAAGCAACGAGTGAAAGCATCGATACAACGAATCCTCACGTTTTTCGGTAAAACAGGGCCATTTTTTTTTTGAGAGAAAGTAAAAAACAAAGGAAAACCAAGAGCAAAGACCAAGAAAGCATGACTTCAGAATAGAACTATCGCCAGCAGCCATTCGTGACTACAGTCGTGACGTCTGATTACCCACACAAACCTATACAAATTTTGAAGCCAGCAGTGACGAATTTTCATTCTGCGGAGGCTGTCATTTCGTTGACGATGAGCGGTGATAGTTGTCAAACAAACAAAAAAAGAAGAACAGGATGTACTATGTGGCTAAGGAATTAGAAATCGAGCGACCACCGACGTTGCTTTCGTCGACGAAAGCAACGAAATTTTATTTTTTCTCGTTTCCCATGAGAGCCAATGTAATTTTGAGGAACAAAAATACATACATCTCCTTACCAGCCCCAATTTTTTTGTAGATTTTATGGTGTTTTTTTGCTTTGCTCCTGACCCCAACAAGCATAAAAAAAATTGTCGCTCTCTCTTGGGGGCGGGGCTGGAGCCCTTTGAAGTTTGAAATATAACCAGCGAAACTATAAGAGATATTCAGATTATATTGGTACCGTTAGAAAGCTAATATAAATATCACTAATTCATGTCAAGAGACATTTCATCGAAATGTTAACAGTTTTTGAAATAAACCCAATGTAAAATTTTTAATACTTTTTTTTCCGTAAAAATTTTTTTTTCTAAATAAAATGTGTAATTAATGCATGCAATTACACTTAATATAAGAAAGTAGATTATTTAAGCTTTCTTAGAGAATTTATTTCATTCAAATTGGTGCTTTGTTTACAGAGAAAACGCATTTTTTTGAGTAAGTATAAACTACCCTTTTTGAATTTTGCTACTATGCAGTCTTTTAATAGTACGACTTTACAACGTATGCAACGTTGGGTCTTAAAAAAGTTTACATACGTATTCTGAGATTCACGAACTACTGAATCGTCTCGAAATTGCATTGCAAACAACAACAAAGAGACGATTTTTGTTGTTGTTTGCAATGCAATTTTGAGACGATTCGATAGTTCGTGAATCTCAGAATACGTATGTTAAGCTATGGCGGGAGTTACCGCCATTGTTGTCAATCTATTTTTTTTTTTAATTTTTTTTCTTAAAAATTTTTTTATTTCAGTAAAGCGCTGCAGGTTACGCTCTATCTCTTCAAAACAACACCAACACCATTACGCTACAGTGCATAGTACCAGAGTCGCATTCTTGAAAAAGTGTATAAAGAATTAATTGCAGAAAGTAGTTCGTTGCCACTTTAAAAATCGGTTTTCTCCGTAAATAAAGCACCGATCGTAATGAAATAAATTTTCGGAACAAATTTACATCTCCTTACCAGCCCCAATTTTTTTGTCGATTTTATGGTGTTTTTTTGCTTTGCTCCTGACCCCAACAAGCATAAAAAAAATTGTCGCTCTCTCTTGGGGGCGGGGCTGGAGCCCTTTGAAATTTGAAATAAAACCAGCGATATCTCCAGAACTATAAGAGACATTCAGATTATATTGGTACCGTTAGAAAGCTAATATAAATATCATTAATTCATGTGACGAGACATCGAAATGTTAACAGTTTTTGAAATAAACGCAATTTAAAATTTTTAATACTTTTTTTTTCCGTAAAAAAATTTTTTTCTAAATAAAATGTGTAATTAATGCATGCAATTACACTTAATATAAGAAAGTAGATTATTTAAGCTTTCTTAGAGAATTTTTTTCATTCAAATTGGTGCTGTTTTTACGGAGAAAACGCATTTTTTAGAGTAAGTATAAACTACCCTTTTTGAATTTTGCTACTATGCAGTCTTTTAATAGTACGACTTTACAACGTATGCAACGTTGGGTCTTAGAAAGTTTAAGCTATGGCGGGAGTTACCGCCATTGTTGTTGTTCTATTGTTTTTTTATTTTTTTTTTTAATTTTTTTTTTTTTTTTTGAATATAGCGCCGCAGGCGAAAAATTTTTGTGTGTCAGTAAAGCGCCACAGGTTACGCTCTATCACTTCAAAACAACACCAACACCATTAAGCTACAGTGCATAGTACCAGAGTCGCATTCTTGAAAAAGTGTATAAAGAATTAATTGCAGAAAGTAGTTCGTTGCCACTTTAAAAATCGCTTTTCTACGTAAATAAAGCACCGATCGTAATGAAATAAATTTTCTAAGAAAGCTTAAATTATATACTTTCTTATTATAAGTATAATTGCATGCATTAATTACACATTTTATTTCAGAAAAAATTTTTTAATGGAAAAAAATTGTACTAAAAATGTTTAATTGCGCTTATTTCAAAAACTGTTAACATTTCGATGAAATGTCTTTTTACATGAATAATTGATATTTATATTAGCTTTCTAACGGTACTAATATAATCTGAATATCTTTTGTAGTTTCGGAGATATCGCTGTTTATATTTTAAATTTCAAAGGGCTCCAGCCCCGCCCCCAAGAGAGAGCGACAATTTTTTTTATGCTTGTTGGGGTCAGGAACGAAGCACAAATACAAGAAAAAAATGACAAAAAAATTGGAGCTGGTAAGAAGATGTAAATATAAGCCAAATTTTCTAAGAAACCTTAAATTATCTACTTTCTTATTATAAGTATAATTGAATGCATTAATTACACATTTTATTTCAGAAAAAATTTTTTTATGGAAAAAAATTGTACTAAAAATGTTTAATTGCGCTTATTTCAAAAACTGTTAATATTTCGATGAAATGTCTCTTTACATGAATTAATGATATTTATATAAGCTTTCTAACGGTACCAATATAATTTAAATATCTCTTGTAGTTTCGGAGATATCGCTGTTCTATTTTAAATTTCAAAGGGCTCCAGCCCCGCCCCTAAGGGAGAGCGACAATTTTTTTTATGCTTGTTGGGGTCAGGAACGAAGTACAAACACAACAAAAAAACGACAAAAAAATTGGAGCTGGTAAGATGTAAATATAAGCCAATTTTGACACTAGCGACGTAATTTGTAGTCAACGAAATTTGACTCTGTTTAGGCGGTCGCCTTAAAAATATATATGTGGATAATATTGACAAGAGGAACAACAGACTTATTTTAAATTTTTCTCGTTTCATTTTTTTCAAAAAAAAAAAAAAAACACTATTATAACACTATTGCACTACTAACAATTTTCTCTTGTTAGCTATACAACAACTCAAATTTTCTTTTTACCTTTTTCGTTAATACCAAAATTTTACATATGTACATATGTATATACTGTCTAAACAAATATTTTTCAGAGATTCTTTAATGCCGTTTCATCACAATTTTTCTATCTTAACTGATTACGTATACATACATACATATGTATGTATATAATAGTCAAATATTTTATTTAACATAAAATTTCTATTCCAATTTATTTAAATGCCAGAATTCATCATTTAGAAGCGTACACTGTTTCTGATGTAGCAATAAAATACATATGTGTATTCACAGAGTTGATTTATGTATATACATATGTAGTATATCTGCAGAAATTCACATCGTAAAAAATCGATTTTCACTTCTGGCCACTAAACACGACCCCTACATTCCACTTGTGTGGCTAGACTAGCTCTTTAACAATATAATAAAATAGGAAAAATTTCTTTCCCGCCAAAAAATGTGTCAAAACAAATCGAAATGCCCAGTAGAGAAAGTAATCACTACCAAAGTGGTTATGCATTGATTATTCAATACTGGGAGGTATTCTGTATTATTGCCTGTGTAAAAAACTCATTACTTTTTACATAGGCATGTTATAGGAAATAATCAGTCTCGCTTACTTCAAGTACTTTCTGTGTAAAAAATTTCACACTAACAATAATGGCTGCGTTCAGAACACTCAAGCAGTGTAAGCAAAATGATAGTAAGCTTTCTGAGGGCTTAGAAGGGTTAGAAGGGCTGACTAAGTTGTTAAGGTTTTCGTCAGCCCTTCTGCATTTTCTACCCCCTCAGAAACAAACAATGGTTGCATTCAGGACAACAAGTTGTGTTGGCTTTTTTCTGTTTTTTTGTCTGAGGTGGTTAGAAAAGTCAGAAGGGCTGACAAAGCCGTCGTCATTTTTTCTAGCCAAAAATTTTTTATGCTGGATCTGCTCAGAACTTTCTTCTCTGTCACTCATTTTCAGTGTTTTGTTTACTTCTCGTGTGGCGGCCACGTGGAATTTGGCATAGTGTTGTTGTTTTTCAGCAAAGACTCAGCAAACGTATTCAGAGCACATGATTTATTCTGACAAGAAAAAGCCAACACAGCTTGTTGTCCTGAATGCAGCCAATGCAAACAATGGTTGCATTCAGAACGGTCAAGCGGTGTTCGCTGTTTGCTGGTTTTTTGTCTGAGGGGGTAGAAAGGTCAGAAGGGCTGACAAAGCAGTCGCCATTTTTTCTAGCCAAAAATTTGTACGCTGAATCTGCTCATCACTTTCTTCTCTGTCACTCATTTTCAGTGTTTGTTTACTTTTCGTGTGGCGGCAACGTGGAATTTGGCAATGAAGTGTTGTTGTTGTTTAAATGTTGTAATCTATCAGCAAGGACTCAGCAACGCATTCAGAGCCCATGATTTACGCTGAAAAGAACCAGCCAACACCGCTTAACCGTTCTGAATGCAACCAATCTTTTCGCTTACTTTGCTTGACCGTTCTGAACGCGGGTAATGTGAACATATGTACGAATTACAGCCAAAACACAACCTCGCAGTGACTGCAGCAGCAACTCTCTCTTACGCAACAGTAAAACTAAATGTTGTAGCAGTGTCTGCAACAGCAAGTCATCTGTTTGTTCACACTCCTGAATTCGATTTTTTCGTTTTCGAAGACACTTTTTCTGTGTACATTTATTCCTACCGGGAACACCTAAAAGCGTCGATAAATCCTGTCAAACTGTATCGTTAAGAACATTTTTATAATTTTCAGAAATCAAGTCGTAAAAACTCCTTCTGACGCACTTCTTCAATTAAATGTTTTTCGAAATTCATACTGAATTTGAATTGTAACAATTTTTTTAATTTATTTAAGTTTATTTCTTTAAGTCAAAATCATATGGTTTTCCTTCACTTTTTCTATAAAAAGTTGGCAACGATTCAAGAATTTTTCGGGATTTTAGATAAAAGGCAGAGATTATGCGATGGGAGAGTGTTTATACGAAGTACTTTCGGGTGAAAAATCCTAAATGGTACGCTTGCTGTTCCGCCGGATCGCCCATTGCCAGGTGGATCGGAAACTTTTCGGGCGAACATTATGCAGCCATTTCCCGGACAACATGTCGCAGAGGACAAACGATCCTTTAACAACAGTTTATTCCGCGCACGTGTGCTTATCAAAAATGCGTTTGGCATTCTGTCAAGTCGCTGGCGAATTTTATACACTCCAATACACGCGAGCCCCGAAAACGTGGACAAAATTGTCTTAGCGACAGTTACGCTCCACAATTTCCTGATGCTAAAGCAGGACAACTATTACTTCAATGAAGATAATACAGATTATTTCGGTGGTGTGGCTGGTCTGCGTTCAGTTCGTTTAGCATCCTCCAACCGTTCATCATCCGCTGCGTTTTCCTTGAGTAATGTGCTAAAAGATTACCTTTTTATAAACGCAAACAATTAACAACTTGTTGGAGCGTAACTGTCGCTAAGACAATATTGTCACGTTTATTATTATTTTACAAACTTTCTTTCTATTTGTATATACTTATATAATAATACTAGATGTACCCAGCCCCGCGTTGCTGTGGCTCATTCTCATTAAATGATTAGAAAGCGTGCGCTTTCAACCACAAATGAAATATTCCACACACCTGCGCATATACAAAGAACACATACAATATAAAGTAAAAGGAAATCAGGAGCAGGCTTTAATTTTTTCAAAAACACTTATGCCCGGTTTTTCAGTGCAAGCTTAAGCTCCACCTGAGGCTTAAACTCCAGTTTATCTTTTTGAGGCGTTTTACAGTGCGAGTTTAAGATATAAGCCTAACTTAAAGTGACGCTTAACTTAAGCGGTAGATTTCCTGGGCTAAAGCTTTAGATTTCAATTTTTGAAACAACAAATTGACATATGTCGCTTTTATTTAATAAATTAATTTTTATACGTCAATTGTGCTTTTCAACAATTCGTGTGTTGGGGTGAAACACAAGTTTCACTCTTTTATTACATTAAAATTAAATTTAAATAATTTAACAAAGCCAAATTGCATTTTACAACATAAATATAATAACTTTTTCATTCATAATTTTTAAGTTTATAATAATTTTTGACATATAACGACTTTTTGAATATAATAATTTTTTCATTCATAATTTTGAAGTTCATAATAATTTTTGACATATACCGACTGCGAGACCCGTTTACAATAGATAATTTACAAAAATAACTCACAATAGCACCACAAATGTGTCTTAGCTAAGCCTATGACATAAACCGCACTGTGAAACCCGCAGGCTTAAGAGTGAAGCTTGAGCCTTGGAGGTGGTTTAGCTAAACTTGAGTTTAAGCTACGTTTCTCTTTAAATTCTCCGGCATATTCGCCCCCTTTAAGATTTAGGCCATGGCAGAGAATGCTATATCCATCCTTCCCTTCCCATTCCCCGCAACAAAGTTTTCGGATAGCTCCTTCGCCGAATCGGACAGTTGCTGCATGAAGCCACTGAAGTCGTCTTGGAGTTGACGCTGAATTACAGAAAAATATTTTTATATATGTACATACACATTTAAATATACCCGCACATGCAGCGTACATGTATTGTCGCAGCAGCAAAACTTGGTTTCGGCGTTGCCCGTGCCGGTGTTGCCGGTGTGGACGATGCTGGCGATGACGTTGGAACGCCCCCAGTTTTAACCTCAACCGGCAGAGGGCTGTCCTTTTCCAAGTTTTCTACGGTTCTGCAACGAGATTAACAAAAACATCAATTGTTAATAACTCAGTTATTTGCATTAATCCACTCACTCCCTACTTGTCTGGACTTCGTCCAGGAATTGCATGGCATCATAATGGCGCCATTTCTTTACGTGGTGCGACGGCGCAGCGCTGCCCGAAGTCAAAAGCTCTGCCCGCTTGGCGCGACGATAATTGTCGCGGAGCAGCTTCCACTTTTTGCGGCAAATGTCCGCTGAAATAGAAATTTTAAAACCCAACAATCCCATTTATTTTCAGAAAACTTACCCTCTAAATTCAGGCACTTGCCGATCTCCTCCCACATGAGATTCTTTTGAAATATATTTTTGTAGTGTGGTGACGCCAGATCAAAAAGGAAGCTGCGCTCTCTGACTTCATTAATTAGGGCCTCGTCCACGTCCATGGTACTGTAATGTCCATGGTACTTTAATGTAATTTTAATTAAAAAAAAGCATTAGAGAAATATTCACATAATTTTCCGGTAATGTGCAATGCAAACAAACTTGTGTCAAGAATAATAACATAAGGAATATGCAAAATGCGGTTGTCAAAATTAGAATTAGCTCCACTGCGAACTGCAAAAACCACAACTGCAAAGGGGAAATGAAACTTTTTTCTCGTTTCCCATAAAGCCCATGTAAATTTTGACAGTTGAAGAATGCAATTCGCAGTTGCAGTTCTGACTGTGTTTAAGGCATTATGCCTGGTTTACACAGTGCGAGCTAGTGTACGAGTCAGCCTTCCGAGTAGCTGCACTACAGTAACTCGCAACGTTTGGACGTAACTTACGAGTAACTCGTACGTGTGAGTTGGTTAGTAGCTCGCATCCGAGTTACTTCAACATTTTTTGTTTTCACTCGCCTGCTCACCGGACAGCTGTGCGTGAAACAGCTGTTTTTTTTTGTGTACTACGCGGAATCGTTCGAAATGGCTGATAGATGGTCTTCTGACAATAATATTTCATTCATGAAACTCTACAGAGACCAAGAAAACCTGTGGAATTGTTTCGATAAAAACTATCGAAATAGAGATATGAGAAAAGCATTTTTGGAACATATCGCAAAAGGAATGCACCTAGGTAACACCATTGAGGTAACCAAGAAAATAAAAAATTTACGATCCACCTTCAATCAAGAAGTGAATAAAATCGAAAAAAGCAAGAAGAGTGGCGCTAGCGCAGACGAGGTGTAAAAACCATCCATAAAATGGTTTGATATAATGGATTATATAATGAAAACAATTAATTTAAATTGTTATTAATTAATTTAATAACAATATTAATTTATTGATATTGGCTATGGTTATAGATATTTTCAATTCCTGACATAATATCGTTGTCATAGAGCGTATCACCGTTTTTTTTATTAAAACAAGTTCACTCGACATCGCGACTCGACTAGGACTGGGCAGTAGCTAGTTGTCGTTTAGACAGCAAAGGCGAGTCGAGCTGCTGCCTAGGAATTTGACCAGCCTAGTAGCTGTCTACTGGCCAGGCAGCAGCTTGCACTGTGTAAACGAGCCATTACGCTTAAGAGTCTCCGCACAACCAAACTTCGCAACGTCTACAGTCAACTTTTCAGTACGATTTGACGGGAGCTCTGACCCTAAAAGTTAGAAGTTACGAATGCTTCAATTCAATTTTCTCTCTGACGTCGAACTTCCACTCGTTGTTTTTGAAAAATTATTGTTTGTTTCCGAAAACGTATTGCCAACTTTCATCAAAAAATCTTCATTTTCACATAGGTTTTTCCTTCGTTTCACGAAGTGATGGAAGTATTCGCTAATTTTGCTTGTGGGAAGGTTGGTGGAGGAGGATGGCAGATACAGAATGGTTGATACATAAATGAAAATATAAACAAACTTCGCTTACGTCTGCGTTTTTTATTTAAGGGCAAAGTTAAGCGAGAGAGCGACGTTTGACGTTGCGAAGTTGGTTGTGCGATACAGATACAGAATGGTTGATACATAAATAAAAATATATAAACAAACTTTGCTAACGTCTGCGTTTTTTATTTAAGGGTAAAGTTATTGTAACCGCAGAATACCGCGATGCGCGAATCTCTCGTCGCGCGATGCCCTTAAATAGACATCGCGTGACGCTGTTAAAAATTTGTTTACGTTCCATATTTCTGGAATCATGTGCTTGCTTCTGCAATTTGTTCGCCGCCACCAGCCGCTCACCAATTGCCTTAAAAATCTTGTCCTTCTCCAATATATTTTTATTTCCTAGAAAAAACAGATAGTACAGCACTCCGTTGCGCTGAACATTTTATATTCCGTATTTATATTTTATTTGCATTTTAAAAATTTGCGGAAATTTTTTGCAAATTAAACTTTTACTTGTAAATTTGAATAAATTTTGAAGTCTAAAACATATGGTTCTAGTTTACATTTTCTATACAAAAGCAACGAGTAAAAGCAGCGAAACAGGAAATCCTCAGGTTTTTCGGTAAGAGGTGGCCATTTTTTTTCTGAGAGTGAGTAAAAACAAAGACAGTAAAAACCAAGAGAGAAGCGCGATAGAATAGATCTATCGAATCGCGACACATCGCGCGATTCTGTGACGTCAAATTCCTATAGAAAACACATAGGGAGAGTTTTACGCATCGCGGTATTCTGCGGTTACAATTAAGCGTTAGAGCAACTTTTGACGTTGCGAAGTTGGTTGTGCGGAAATTCTAATGCTGTAAACCAGAGATTATGAGATGCGACACTCGTTACTAATACATGCATTTTTCTCGACACAATCGCAAAATCGGCCAAAATTAGTCGGAATTTAGTGCAGATTTCCTAGGAAACCTGCATCAGCGTCTTTTGCATTGGTATCGATTCTAGGGGGCGTTTCTAATTCAAAACGTCAAAAACTGTGGTCAATTTTTTAGTTGTTTTAAATAATTGTTAATGACTTTTCTTCCTAGTTTTGTTTCCTTGCAAATAAAAAAGAAATAAATGGTAAATAGAAACTTGAAACTTATGCAGTCGCACTTTATTTGACTAATAATAATAATACAAAATATATGTATCTCTTATATGACTCTTCTGTTATATAAGAAAAAATTGGTAAATAAAAGTGTTTTACTGCAACAAATTGAATGACCCCATAATGTATAGTACCTGGGACGCCGAGCAGTTGCTCGGAACTTTTTTCCAAACGTTGCCAAGTTTTATGAGTTAAGTTTAATGGGGCGAAAAATTTTAAAAATAAGAGTTTTGATTTTTTGCAGTGTGAATAGTAAAAAAAGGCCGTTCTATCGGTTTTAAGCGAAGGGAAACACTTTGCCTGTATGCTTTCAAAATTTTTTCAATTTTTATAAACATTTTTGCGTTGAAAACATTGACCCTGTTAATAAATTTCTTGAAGTTTTACAAAACAAAACAAAAATATTTGAAAAATATTTTAAATGTATTGTCAAATAATATTTAAAAAAATATTTGATTGACATTTTATTTCAGAACAGAACAAAATTTAAAAACAAAAACAAAGCAATGTCAATAAATGTCAATAAATTATTCACACACTTGTTGATCAACCACTTTAATAGAGAAAAAAAACCACCAAAATTAATTTTTTCGAAAAAAACAGCTCGACAGATCGATTTGCAATCTTTCAATCTCGCTAATATGTGAATATCAAAGAAATCCTTAGAGCCGTTTCCGACCTCAAAAAAGCTGCAAATATATATACAATTTTAGCTCGTTTAATAAGATTAGATAGATAAATTAGATATTTTTTCTATAAACTTTTGAAAATAAAAAATTTGGGGGACATCCTACTCCATCGCACCCGCTTATATTGACTGCAAAAATTTTACCTTTTTTGTTTATGTGTGGTGAAAATGATAATTGTCAAAACACGGTACAAAAATTTGCGACATTTGCAAAAGTTTGTCTGCAATCGTAAGTAAAAACATATATTATAGCTTATGGTCTCTCTTTTAATATTCTTTATTTTCTTCTAGATTGCGGCGCTTATTCAATAATTTGGATACCACATCGCCTCAACGTTATCATGTTTTTAACATCTTGCGCAAGTTGCTAAACCATGCGACCAAGTTTTGGAAGTCTTCTTCGGAGTAGATCATCTTATAGCCCCGTTTTTCAATTGTCCTCCGTCCGGCGAACAAAAGCAAAAACTTTAAAGTCTTCTGCATGATGTTACTAAGAATACAAATCTTGACCTTTACGCCAAAGTAATGTTTAAATTACGAGAAACATGTACTGCAGAAACGGCTTGTGTTTCTCGCGAAGATGGTATGAAATGTGTTGTCACTGCCTTCGCTGATTCCAAACAATTTTTATTGAATACATTGCTGGCATTTAAGCCAGTGTGTTTCCTATAAGGGGACATAATACACGATCTACCCGATTCTTGTGTCGGATAAATTGCCATCGTATATACAATTCTATGAGGATCACAAGGAGTTTGTAACGTCCCAGGGCCTCAATCATAAGCAAAACATGAAGAAAATGCGCTTGCTGACATTTATGCTGTTGGCTGAGAGTAATCCGGAAATGTCTTTTGAAACGCTCACCAAGAAGTTGCAAATCAATGAAGCAGAGGTTGAGCCGTGTTCATGAGGGACTAACTAACGTGTCTGCAGCCCAATTTGGCACGCAGTCAGAAATTAGTTTATTAAATATTGTTACAATCCTAAATTTTCTTAGCCAGATTCCATTTCCTTTTAACACATTATATAATCCGTTCCGAAACAAGCGATTTTTACAGATTAAACTACAGATAATTTGTACATATATCTGAAGTAAAGTATATAAATATAAAAATGATAAAAGCCCAATTTTTCTTAATATAAATCGATTTTATTTGTAAAATTCTACACTTTAATCTTATCGGAATTCTTTACTGGCAGGCATAATAATGTTCCCTTTAGATAGGCCTAAAAATAACTTAAAATATTATCTGCTAATGCCTTGGAAAATATTTTCAAAGCAACCGCGAATTTTCGCACAGCATATTGCTCCACTCCGGGGAGTGTGTCAGCGTAGGCAGCCAGATGGGTTTCAAGCTCAATTTCAGTGGCCAAGCACCGGGTACATAGCGGCCATTTCGAGAAAGTCCGTAGAAATTACTAACGTCAGCATCAATGGATCGTTCAATGTCACCGATGAAATTATCGGTAGCGCCGCGTACGGCAATTGTAGCAATACGTAAATCGACGCCTTCTTTTCTGCAAAGTAATATTAAGTATATTAATTTAAAACTAGTAATATTTCATTATTATTGACTACCTGAAAACAGCAACTGTTGTTTCACCTAATTCCTCAAGGCACACTTTATCGCAGTAACCCAGTAATTCGGGGTAATATAGTAGCATTGACAGCGCGAGTCAAACGGGGGGATTAAATTTGGATGTCAAGCAGTCAGCCAAAATGTCAATTCATAAGGAATTCTTCTTGTCCATATTGCTTCGACGTAATTGCAGCAGTTAGATATTCTTTGACTTTTGAAATGTCGCGGAAATCTTTATTTTCATGACAAACCAGTTTCTCTCTGGCTTATCCAATGCTTTTTCATAGGAATCCAATGTGGTTATAGATGTAGCAATTCTTTTGCAGCCTCTAACAATGCCCCAGCAAATATAACCACAAAATTGGTGTCATCTCCCACTTCAGCGTCTTGCATCTGGCTGGTCATTTTCATCAATTTTACTGCGGGATGTTCAACATCAAATTCACGCATTATATTTATTACTGTGGTGCTTTTGCTAAAGATAGACTTTTTATTTACAGATTTTCAGTAATCAACAGATAATTGTATTGGAAAATTAGTAATTCGACTGTCCAACTACAAAATTTTAATTTCACAAATTGTGCTTGACGTCCAACTTTTGCGGTTGTTGTTGCACAATGTTGTTGTAAACGATGGTGAACAAAAGTTTTTCAACATACTCGATACCCATTTCAACGATTCGCTATGAAATTGACAATAAGCAAAAACAACAACAGGGCAAGCTTTCACATATTGTGTACATGAATTCAACAGAGTATAAAAAATACGCGTCAAACGAAATTTTTTGAGATGAGTCATCGAGTGTCGTATCTCCTTATCTCTGATAAAAGGTGTGCTACATTTTCTCTCGCTCTTTGAACAAAATTACTGTTGCTGGAATAGAATCTATGTTCTCTGCAGTGGCTGGCGCAGTGGCTGTCCCCATAAGCTTGTGTATAAAATGCTCACTGCTGAAGTCACTGCGAGGTTGTATTTTATTTGTTGCTGTTATTTGGGTTATGCTGTAACCAGAACCAAGGCGGTGATTTGACGAGATAAAAGCATCGCTGCCATTTGCTTGTCGGCTGCACGAACTCACAGGTACGATGGTCGCTAACAAACATTTATGTCCACGCACTTTTATTAGTTTTTTCTTTATATTATTCCTATTGTTAAAATTTACGCAATGCAATTCTTTTCTGCTTGAAATTTCGTTTCGTTAGGAAATCTAAACAAACCAAGTAAGAAGAGCAAGACCAGCGACGAAAGCCGCCAATATCGAAACAGACCGCAGCTGGGAACAACGTCTTGTACCGCTGAGAAATTGTTTTTTTCTGGCTTTCCATAAGAGCAATGTTTACAGCAGAGATAAGGAGATACGACACTCCATGACTCATCAAAAAATTTCGTTTGACGCGTATTTTTTATGCTCTCTTGAGTTCACGTACACAATATGTGAATGCTTGCCCTGTTGTTGTTTTTGCTTATTGTCAATTTCATAGCGAATCGTTGAAGTGTGTATCGAGTATGTTGAAAAAATTTTGTTCACCATTGTTTACAACTACATTGTGCAACAACAACCGCAAAAGTAGACGTCACATACAATTTGTGAAAGTAAAATCTTTTAGTTTGGCAGACGAATTACAAATTTATAGTACAAGTATTTCTATTTTTTATGCTCTCTTGAGTTCACGTACACAATATGTGAATGCTTGCCCTGTTGTTGTTTTTGCTTATTGTCAATTTCATAGCGAATCGTTGAAGTGTGTATCGAGTATGTTGAAAAAATTTTGTTCACCATTGTTTACAACAACATTGTGCAACAACAACCGCAAAAGTAGACGTCACATACAATTTGTGAAAGTAAAATCTTTTAGTTGGGCAGACGAATTACAAATTTTATAGTACAAGTATTTCTTGATTACTGAAAATCTGTGAATAAAAATGTCTATTTGTACCAAAAGCACCAGGTGTATCAAAGCAACAAGTAGTGCGGGTAATAAATGTAATGCGTGAATTTGATGTTGAAAATCCCGCAGCAGAATTGATGTAAATGGCCAGCCAGATGCAAGACGCTGAAGTGGGAGATGACACCTATTTTGTGGTTATATTTGCTGGGGCACAAACTGCAGAAGAATTTCTATAATTATAACCACATCGGATTTAATAGCATTGGATAAGTCAGAGATACTACCGAAGCCGGTGTGTCATGAAATTAAAGATTTCCGCGACCTTTCAAAAGTCAAATAATATGGACAAGAAGAATTCCTTACGAATTGATGTTTTGACATCAGCCTTTAAACTACTTTAATTACACCGAATTACTGGGTGATTGCGATAAAGTGTGCATTGAGGAATTAGGTGAAACAAGAGTTGCTGTTTTTAGGTAGTCAATAATAATAAAACATTATATAGTTTTAAATTAATATACTTAACATTACTTTGCAGAAACGAAGGCGTCGACTCACGTATTGCTACAATTGTCGTACGCTACCGATAATTTCATCGGTGACATTAAACGAGCCATTGATGATGATGTTAGTAATTTCTACGGACTTTCTCGAAATAGTCGCTATGTGCCCGGTGCTCGTGCCACTGATATCGAACTTGCCGCCCATCTGGCTGCCTACGCTGACACACTCCCCGGATTAGATCAATATGCTGTGCGAAAATTCGCGGTTGCTTGGAAAGTATTTTCCCAACGCATTAGAGGAGAATATAACAGTCCTCTATTGTTATATTCTCCTGTAATGTACTTGTACTATAAAATTTGTAATTCGTCTGCCCAACTAAAAGATTTTACTTTCACAAATTGTATGTGACGTCTACTTTTGCGGTTGTTGTTGCACAATGTTGTTGTAAACAATGGTGAACAAAATTTTTTCAATATACTCGATACACACTTCAACGATTTGCTATGAAATTGACAATAAGCAAAAACAACAACAGGGCAAGCATTCACATATTGTGTACGTGAACTCAAGAGAGCATAAAAAATACGCGTCAAACGAAATTTTTTGATGAGTCATGGAGTGTCGTATCTCCTTATCTCTGCTGTAAACATTGCTCTTATGGGAAGCCAGAAAAAAACAATTTCTCAGCGGTACAAGACAAGTTCCCAGCTGCGGTCTGTTTCGATAGAGCAATAGAGGAAAAGTAACATTACTATGCCTGCTAGTAAACAATTCTGATAAGGTTAAAGTGTAGAATTTTACAAATAAAATCGATTTATATTAAGAAAAATTTGGCTTTCTTTATTTTTATACCCTACACCCGAAGGGATGAGGGAATATTCACTTTCTTCCGTTTGTAACGCATTAAAGGAGGCGTGGCAAGTATAAAAAAATATATATATTCTGGCGCAGAATCACCTCCTGATTCGATTTAGGCATGTCCGTCCGTCTGTCTGTCTGTCTGTCCGTCCGTCTGTGGAAATTACGATTACAGGAGAACGAATAGAGGTATCGTCATGAAATTTGACATGAATATTCTTTGTTATCCTACGCTATTTGGTATTGAAAATGGGGAAAATCGGAGGAGTTCCACGCCTACTTTTTATAGAAAGTATGCACACATCCGTGCTTTTAGCTCAATTTCTTGGCTTGTAGACGGAATTTTCAGCTAAAATTTTATTTTCGAGTCCACCATCTTAGACTAAAATATAATCTAAAAAATGGGCGTGACACGCCCACTTATATACTATACCATATAATAGGGTGTTTGGTAGGAAAAGCTGTGTTGTAGATGAGTTAATAGATAAAAATTTGCTCCCTGTAAATCAAAAAAAAAGTAGGTGTCACCCGGTAGGTGTCACCCACTTTTTATCACTTCGACAGATGCGGGTGTAGGGTATATGAGCTGCGGCCAGGACGAATATAACCCTCTTACTTGCTTATATTTATAATGCTTTACTTTAGATATATAATTAAAATCTGTAAAAATCGCTTGTTTTGGCCGTATCATATAATGTGTTATGGAATCTACCATAAGAAAATCTTACGATTATAACAATATTTAATGATCTAATTTCTGGCTGCGCGCCAAATTGGGCGGCAGACACGTTGGTTAGTCCCTCACGAAGACGGGTCAACCTCTGCTTCACTGATTTGCAACTTCTTGGTGAGCGTTTCAAAAGACGTTTTCGGATTACTCTTAGCCAACAGCACGAATGTCAGAAACCGCATTTTCTTCATGTTTTGCTCATTATTGAGGCCGTGGGACGTTACAAACTCCTTGTGATCCTCATAGAATTGTATGTGCGATGACAATTTATTCGACACAAAAATCGAGTAGATCGTGTATTATCTCCCCTTTTAGGAAACGCACTGCTTAAATGCCAGCAATGGATTCAATAAAAATGTTTTGGGATCGGCCAAGCAGTGACAACACATTTCAAAGCATCTTCGCGAGCAACATAAGCGGTTTCTGCAGTACATGTTTCTGGAATTTAATCATTTCTTTGGAGTAAAGGTAAAGATTTGTATCCTTAGTAACATAATGCGGAAGACGTTAAAGGTTTTGCTTTTGTTCGCCCGACGGAGGACAATTAGAAAACTGAGCTTTAAGATGATCTACTCCGGAGAAGACTTCCAAAATTTGGTCGCATTGTTTGGCAACTTGCACAAGATCATAATAAACATGATAACGCAGAGGCGATCTGGTATAAAAATTGGGAGACAGTCAAAATCCCGAATTACAAAATCCCGAAACGACAAAATCCCGAAAAATTTTAAAATCCCGAAACGACAAAATTCCCATGCGACAAAATCCCGAAAAATTTTTAATACCGAAATGAGAAATCCCGAAAATCACGAAATAAAATTTTTAATTAATAAAGAAATGACATTTAAGTCACAATTTTTTCCAATTCGAAGTACGCGCCTACTTTCCTTTTTTTTACAATGGCAGAAAAGCAAAGTTGTAATATCGAGAAAATTTTGTTTTGTGAAGGTTATAATCTACAATATGCAAAAAACTTCACATGACCGTGAGGATTCTGCTGATTGAGGGTTATGATCCCTGCTGCGGCCGAAGGCCGCCAATACGCAAAAAAACCTGTATGTAAAAAACTTCACATGACCGTGAGGATTCTGCTGATTGAGGGTTACGATCCCTGCCGCGGCCGAAGACCGTCAATACGCGAAAAAACCTGTATGCAAAAAACTTCACATGACCGTGAGGATTCTGCTGATTGAGGGTTATGATCCCTGCCGTGGCCGAAGGCCGTCAATACGCGGAAAAACCTGTATGCAAAAAACTTCACATGACCGTGAGGATTCTGCTGATTGAGGGTATTGATCCCTGCCGCAGCCGAAGGCTGCCAATACGTGGAAAAACCTGTATGCAAAAAACCTCATATTACCGAGAGGGCTCTGCTAAAATTTTTTTAATGTTTTTTTAAAAGAAATTTAGTGGCTAAATTGAAGTTTGCTAGTGGTTTTAAAATGTTCAAGAAGATGGAGAATACCGAAAAACTAGTTTTGTAATTTCGGGATTTTGTTATTTCGGGATTTTGTCGTTTCGGGATTTTGTTATTTCGGGATTTTGTCGTTCGGGATTTTTTCGTTCGGGATTTTGTCTTTCGGGATTTCGTTACCAACCCATAAAAATTATTGATCAAGCGCCACTATCTAGAAGAAAATAAAGATTATCAAAAGAGACACCATAAGCTATAATCCGATATGTTTATACTTACGATTGCAGACAAACTTCTGCAAATGCATCAAATTTTTGTACCGTGTTTTGACAATTATCATTTTCACCACACATAAACAAAAGAGGTAAAATATTTGCAGTCAATATAAGCGGGTGCGATGGAGAAGGATGTCCCCCAAATTTTTATTTTTAAAAGTTTATAGAAAAAATATCTAATTTATATACATTATGTGGTCATTCAATTTGTTGCAGTGAAAAACTTTTATTTTTTTTATTTACCAATTTTTTCTTATACAAAACAAGAGTTATATAAGAGATACATATATTTTTAATTATTATTATTAGTCAAATAAACTGCGACTACATAAGTTTCAAATTTCTATTTATTATTTAATTATTTTTTATTTGAAAGGAAACAAAACTAAGGAGAAAAGTCATTAACAATTATTTAAAACAACGAGAAAATTGACCACAGTTTTTGACGTTCTGAAGTAGAAACACCCCCTAGAATCGATACCAATGCAAAAGACGCCGATGCAGGTTTCCTAGAAAATCTGCACTAAATTCCGACTAATTTTTGCCGATTTTGCGATTGAATCGAGAAAAATGCATGTAGTAGTAACGAGTGTCTCATCTCATAATCTCTGGTTTACAGCATTAGAATTTCCGCACAACCAACTTCGCAACGTCAAAAGTTGCTCTAACGCTTAATTGTAACCGCAGAATACCGCGATGCGTAAAACTCTCCCTATGTGTTTTCTATAGGAATTTGACGTCACAGAATCGCGCGATGTGTCGCGATTCGATAGATCTATTCTATCGCGCTTCTCTCTTGGTTTTTACTGTCTTTGTTTTTACTCACTCTCAGAAAAAAAATGGCCACCTCTTACCGAAAAACCTGAGGATTTCCTGTTTCGCTGCTTTTACTCGTTGCTTTTGTATAGAAAATGTAAACTAGAACCATATGTTTTAGACTTCAAAATTTATTCAAATTTACAAGTAAAAGTTTAATTTGCAAAAAATTTCCGCAAATTTTTAAAATGCAAATAAAATATAAATACGGAATATAAAATGTTCAGCGCAACGGAGTGCTGTACTATCTGTTTTTTCTAGGAAATAAAAATATATTGGAGAAGGACAAGATTTTTAAGGCAATTGGTGAGCGGCTGGTGGCGGCGAACAAATTGCAGAAGCAAGCACATGATTCCAGAAATATGGAACGTAAACAAATTTTTAACAGCGTCACGCGATGTCTATTTAAGGGCATCGCGCGACGAGAGATTTGCGCATCGCGGTATTCTGCGGTTACAATAACTTTACCCTTAAATAAAAAACGCAGACGTTAGCAAAGTTTGTTTATATATTTTTATTTATGTATCAACCATTCTGTATCTGTATCGCACAACCAACTTCGCAACGTCAAACGTCGCTCTCTCGCTTAACTTTGCCCTTAAATAAAAAACGCAGACGTAAGCGAAGTTTGTTTATATTTTCATTTATGTATCAACCATTCTGTATCTGCCATCCTCCTCCACCAACCTTCCCACAAGCAAAATTAGCGAATACTTCCATCACTTCGTGAAACGAAGGAAAAACCTATGTGAAAATGAAGATTTTTTGATGAAAGTTGGCAATACGTTTTCGGAAACAAACAATAATTTTTCAAAAACAACGAGTGGAAGTTCGACGTCAGAGAGAAAATTGAATTGAAGCATTCGTAACTTCTAACTTTTAGGGTCAGAGCTCCCGTCAAATCGTACTGAAAAGTTGACTGTAGACGTTGCGAAGTTTGGTTGTGCGGAGACTCTTAAGCGTAATGGCTCGTTTACACAGTGCAAGCTGCTGCCTGGCCAGTAGACAGCTACTAGGCTGGTCAAATTCCTAGGCAGCAGCTCGACTCGCCTTTGCTGTCTAAACGACAACTAGCTACTGCCCAGTCCTAGTCGAGTCGCGATGTCGAGTGAACTTGTTTTAATAAAAAAAACGGTGATACGCTCTATGACAACGATATTATGTCAGGAATTGAAAATATCTATAACCATAGCCAATATCAATAAATTAATATTGTTATTAAATTAATTAATAACAATTTAAATTAATTGTTTTCATTATATAATCCATTATATCAAACCATTTTATGGATGGTTTTTACACCTCGTCTGCGCTAGCGCCACTCTTCTTGCTTTTTTCGATTTTATTCACTTCTTGATTGAAGGTGGATCGTAAATTTTTTATTTTCTTGGTTACCTCAATGGTGTTACCTAGGTGCATTCCTTTTGCGATATGTTCCAAAAATGCTTTTCTCATATCTCTATTTCGATAGTTTTTATCGAAACAATTCCACAGGTTTTCTTGGTCTCTGTAGAGTTTCATGAATGAAATATTATTGTCAGAAGACCATCTATCAGCCATTTCGAACGATTCCGCGTAGTACACAAAAAAAAACAGCTGTTTCACGCACAGCTGTCCGGCGAGCAGGCGAGTGAAAACAAAAAATGTTGAAGTAACTCGGATGCGAGCTACTAACCAACTCACACGTACGAGTTACTCGTAAGTTACGTCCAAACGTTGCGAGTTACTGTAGTGCAGCTACTCGGAAGGCTGACTCGTACGCTAGCTCGCACTGTGTAAACCAGGCATAATGCCTTAAACACAGTCAGAACTGCAACTGCGAATTGCATTCTTCAACTGTCAAAATTTACATGGGCTTTATGGGAAACGAGAAAAAAGTTTCATTTCCCCTTTGCAGTTGTGGTTTTTGCAGTTCGCAGTGGAGCTAATTCTAATTTTGACAACCGCATTTTGCATATTCCTTATGTTATTATTCTTGACACAAGTTTGTTTGCATTGCACATTACCGGAAAATTATGTGAATATTTCTCTAATGCTTTTTTTTAATTAAAATTACATTAAAGTACCATGGACATTACAGTACCATGGACGTGGACGAGGCCCTAATTAATGAAGTCAGAGAGCGCAGCTTCCTTTTTGATCTGGCGTCACCACACTACAAAAATATATTTCAAAAGAATCTCATGTGGGAGGAGATCGGCAAGTGCCTGAATTTAGAGGGTAAGTTTTCTGAAAATAAATGGGATTGTTGGGTTTTAAAATTTCTATTTCAGCGGACACTTGCCGCAAAAAGTGGAAGCTGCTCCGCGACAATTATCGTCGCGCCAAGCGGGCAGAGCTTTTGACTTCGGGCAGCGCTGCGCCGTCGCACCACGTAAAGAAATGGCGCCATTATGATGCCATGCAATTCCTGGACGAAGTCCAGACAAGTAGGGAGTGAGTGGATTAATGCAAATAACTGAGTTATTAACAATTGATGTTTTTGTTAATCTCGTTGCAGAACCGTAGAAAACTTGGAAGAGGACAGCCCTCTGCCGGTTGAGGTTAAAACTGGGGGCGTTCCAACGTCATCGCCAGCATCGTCCACACCGGCAACACCGGCACGGGCAACGCCGAAACCAAGTTTTGCTGCTGCGACAATACATGTACGCTGCATGTGCGGGTATATTTAAATGTGTATGTACATATATAAAAATATTTTTCTGTAATTCAGCGTCAACTCCAAGACGACTTCAGTGGCTTCATGCAGCAACTGTCCGATTCGGCGAAGGAGCTATCCGAAAACTTTGTTGCGGGGAATGGGAAGGGAAGGATGGATATAGCATTCTCTGCCATGGCCTAAATCTTAAAGGGGGCGAATATGCCGGAGAATTTAAAGAGAAACGTAGCTTAAACTCAAGTTTAGCTAAACCACCTCCAAGGCTCAAGCTTCACTCTTAAGCCTGCGGGTTTCACAGTGCGGTTTATGTCATAGGCTTAGCTAAGACACATTTGTGGTGCTATTGTGAGTTATTTTTGTAAATTATCTATTGTAAACGGGTCTCGCAGTCGGTATATGTCAAAAATTATTATGAACTTCAAAATTATGAATGAAAAAATTATTATATTCAAAAAGTCGTTATATGTCAAAAATTATTATAAACTTAAAAATTATGAATGAAAAAGTTATTATATTTATGTTGTAAAATGCAATTTGGCTTTGTTAAATTATTTAAATTTAATTTTAATGTAATAAAAGAGTGAAACTTGTGTTTCACCCCAACACACGAATTGTTGAAAAGCACAATTGACGTATAAAAATTAATTTATTAAATAAAAGCGACATATGTCAATTTGTTGTTTCAAAAATTGAAATCTAAAGCTTTAGCCCAGGAAATCTACCGCTTAAGTTAAGCGTCACTTTAAGTTAGGCTTATATCTTAAACTCGCACTGTAAAACGCCTCAAAAAGATAAACTGGAGTTTAAGCCTCAGGTGGAGCTTAAGCTTGCACTGAAAAACCGGGCATAAGTGTTTTTGAAAAAATTAAAGCCTGCTCCTGATTTCCTTTTACTTTATATTGTATGTGTTCTTTGTATATGCGCAGGTGTGTGGAATATTTCATTTGTGGTTGAAAGCGCACGCTTTCTAATCATTTAATGAGAATGAGCCACAGCAACGCGGGGCTGGGTACATCTAGTATTATTATATAAGTATATACAAATAGAAAGAAAGTTTGTAAAATAATAATAAACGTGACAATATTGTCTTAGCGACAGTTACGCTCCAACAAGTTGTTAATTGTTTGCGTTTATAAAAAGGTAATCTTTTAGCACATTACTCAAGGAAAACGCAGCGGATGATGAACGGTTGGAGGATGCTAAACGAACTGAACGCAGACCAGCCACACCACCGAAATAATCTGTATTATCTTCATTGAAGTAATAGTTGTCCTGCTTTAGCATCAGGAAATTGTGGAGCGTAACTGTCGCTAAGACAATTTTGTCCACGTTTTCGGGGCTCGCGTGTATTGGAGTGTATAAAATTCGCCAGCGACTTGACAGAATGCCAAACGCATTTTTGATAAGCACACGTGCGCGGAATAAACTGTTGTTAAAGGATCGTTTGTCCTCTGCGACATGTTGTCCGGGAAATGGCTGCATAATGTTCGCCCGAAAAGTTTCCGATCCACCTGGCAATGGGCGATCCGGCGGAACAGCAAGCGTACCATTTAGGATTTTTCACCCGAAAGTACTTCGTATAAACACTCTCCCATCGCTTCGGCTTCCTAGGGCTCCAACGTCGACGAATTGGAAGCAGTAGTTGGCATCGCACGCTGCCAGCAGGACTATGCTGAAGTTTCGCTTATAATTAAAATACAGCGTGCCACTTTTTATTGGACGTACAATATTTATGTGCTTGCCTTCGATAGCCCCCAAGCAGTTGGGCATGCCAGTGTTTATATAGAAGTCCTCGGCAGTTTTGGCCCAATCGCTGAGATTTAGCGGCGCCAAATATATTTCGTGCAACTCCGCCCATATTGCGTAGCATGTCTCATAAGGGATTTTTGTAACTGTTGAAAAGCCTAGCTTATGTGTCCAAGCGAGGACCTGGATATTACATCTGTTTTGTTTATAGACGCAAGATGTTACTTGCGTCTCTGTTTGGTTGCTGGTGATTGTAAGAAATATCTGGCTCTTAAACCAGCTATTTCTTTACTTTACAGACTTTATTTGATAATGTGTTAGCAGTTGGCACTTTAACCAACTACTAACGGATGTAGGTGATAGGTTAGCAATCGGCACTTTAACCAATTACTAACATGTGGATGAATAAAGACGCGTTCAAGAGGTGTGGATGATGGTTAGCAATCGGCACTTTAACCAATTACTAACGTATGGAAGAATGAAGACGCGTTCGTTCCGATATTTAAAAACACACTGACTTTATTGATTCATTTTCGACCTTATAAATAAAACTTACATTGAACGCTTAATCAATAAAGTATAGTAAAGCATGTATAAAAAATGCTTGAAACGGTTACAAAAAAGAGTGCATGAGACAGT
Source organism: Conops quadrifasciatus (assembly GCA_949752815.1). Classification (NCBI taxonomy): domain Eukaryota; kingdom Metazoa; phylum Arthropoda; class Insecta; order Diptera; family Conopidae; genus Conops; species Conops quadrifasciatus. The sequence continues at coordinate 20,947,589 of OX457077.1, read as the reverse complement.
GACAAAAAAAGTGCAGGAAACAGTGACAAAAAAGGTGGAAGAAGTTTCGGTTTCAGAACTGTTCAAATGCAGAAGTGCAAGTCAGCACGCTTGGGTTCGCAGACTTCGCGTGCAGCTTGCAGCGCTGCGAGCAGAAATGTTCGCAGCTAGACGGCATTATGTTACCGTTTAAGGTGCGATGACCGCTAAAAACATTGGAGTCAATAAATTCTGAAGTAATAAAAAAAAGAGTGAATTTTGCTATTCTGGATTTGAACATTCTGCCCCCCGTTGAGCGAAGGTTTCTTCGTTCAACTAAATAAAGAAATGACCTCGTTAAAAGAAGCGTTGCCAATGTTGAGGCTCTTGGCCGCCTTTTCGAAGACGAAGCTTCACCACTAGTGTTAGGTGGTGATTGTGCATCCCTCTTCGATGATGCGGACACCTCCTTATTAAGGTTTTGCTCTTTTTGTTGGGAAATGGTGGTAATGCTTGGTGGTTTACTCGGTGATGGTGAACTTGCCTCCAGTCCAAGTCGTGCCAATCGGTGAATAGCGCGTTTGATAACTCCGTTCTTGGTTTTCACGTCTACTACTCTGACCGCACCATCTGGACCTGTGTAGACCTTGATGATTCTTCCAAGTGGCCATTGTAAAGGTGGAATGTTGTCTTCCTTGAGGATGACCAATGTCCCGATTTGTGCGTCTGGTGAACGATCTCGCCACTTCCATCGATATTGCAACTCGTTGAGGTATTCGATTGACCAACGTTTCCAGAATTCCTTTTTGAGGTGGGAAACCAAGTTCCACCTTTTTAAAGTTGAGGCATTAATATCAGCTGCTCTCACATCTACTTGTGCAGTCAATGGTTCTCCGATTAAGAAGTGACCGGGGGTTAGTGCTGCTAAGTCGTTTGGATCACTTGACATTGGTGTTAAAGGCCTTGAATTTAGAATTGCTTCTATTTTAATGACGACTGTTCCTAACTCCTCGTATGTTAAGTTAGCAGTGGAGACGCTTCGAACAAGGAGATGTTTTGCTGACTTGACAGCAGCCTCCCACAATCCTCCAAAATGAGGGGCTCTCGGTGGAATAAATTGAAATTGTATTCCTTTGTCTGCACATACCGTTGTTAGAGCCTGTTTTGCCGTAGAGGAGTAGATTGCTTCCTTTAATTCAGCAAGCTGATTGCTTGCTCCCACAAAGTTGGTGGCGTTTTCGCAATATAAATTCTTGCAGTGTCCTCTGCGACTTATGAACCGTTTTATTGACCCAATGAATGCTTCTGTAGTTAAGTCGCTGACTACCTCCAAATGAACGGCCTTTGTTGCGAAGCAGCAAAATACTGCTATATAGACCTTATGTGGTTTTTTGCCACGAATTTTATAGTGGACCCAGAATGGTCCACAATAATCGACTCCTGAGTTGATGAAGGGCCTAGCGGGTTGGATCCTGAGTGTAGGTAAGTTACCCATGACTTGATTGTAGAGTTTTGGGCTTGCCCTTGTACATTTCACGCAACGTTGTACGACAGCTCTTGCCATTGACTTTCCTTTCAAAGACCAAAAGCGTTGGCGTGTGTTCGCTAATAGAGCCTGGGCACCACAATGAAGATTTTGCTCATGTATCATCTTCATTAGAAGTTTAACTAAAACGTCGTTGTATGGTAAGACCATTGGATGCCTGGCATCGTAAGGTAACTGGGCTGATTCTAGTCTGCCTCCTACACGAAAAATTCCATGATCGTCTAGGAAAGGTGAAAGGCTGTTTAAGGATTCTGTTCGCTTGAGTGCCCTTTTATTCTTTAATTGCTCTATAATTTCGTTGAAATCGGAGTATTGAATTGATTTGACGATTAGAAGCAGGGCATCATCCATCTCTTGGGACGTCAATGATGGAACATCAGTTTGTGGTTGGCGCTGCTGCTTCCTCATGTAGTTGATTGCGCGCAGCATGTACCCTACAATTCGTTGAAGTTGCTTGAATGAGTTGCCATGGTTAATACTGTAGATTATGTCTCCTTGGCTAATTGTAATTGTTGTTGTTATTAAGGGTGTCTGTTGCTTTCTTTCAAGAGGAGTTGCCAGAGAGTCTCTGCTAATTACTCCCGGCCAGCTGGTTTCTGGTCCATGTAGAAAGAGTGGTCCATACATCCACAGATTGCTTGATGATAGCCGTTTTGCTGATAGGCCTCTGGATAAAATATCTGCTGGATTGTCTTTCGTTCCAACGTGTCTCCATTGCTCAGGAAGAGATAGTTCGTGAATCTTTGCAATCCTGTTTGCGACAAAAGTTTGGTATGACGCTGCATTTGAGTTGATCCATGCAAGAACAATTTGCGAATCAGACCAATAGAAGATCTGTTTCGACTCGTAAGAGAGATCTTTCTTGACTCGCGCTGCCAATTGTACACCTAGTAGTGCGGCACAAAGCTCGAGTCTGGGCACTGTTTGAACCTTGATAGGTGCCACTCTAGACTTGGCACACAATAATCTGACAAGAACTGTATTGTTTGCTAAAATTGATCTGATGTATATTGAAGTACCATATGCCTTTTCTGAGGCATCCACAAATACATGAATTTGGATTGCTTTTGGAATTTGTTGCGAAAACATGTGACGAGGAATCCTTACATCATTTAATTGCGTTAGACTCTCGCGAAAATTTGTCCAGGTGGTGTGATGTTCTAATGGCAGTGGCTCATCCCATGATATTTTTGATTCCCATAGTTTTTGTATGAATATTTTAGCTGTGACAGTCACAGGCGACATGATTCCTAATGGGTCGAAAACTCTTGCTAGTTCTGATGCGACTATACGTTTTGTGATTCGAGTGCCGGTGTTCACATTGCTTTTGATGCATAATGCGTCTTCTTTTGGAAGCCACGTTAATCCTAAGGTTTTCACTAGTGTTTCCTTTCCTTCGTCTAGGTTAAGATTGATCACCTGGTCTTCTATTGGTATACCTTGTAGAAGCTGCGGATGGTTGGCGCACCATTTCCGCAGTTTCAATCCGGCAGAACTGAGAATAGCGCTGAGTTGTTCCTGTATTAATTTAGCTGTTGCAAGGCTATCACTACCTATGATACCATCGTCGACGTCGAAGTCTCGCTCTAATGCCTTTGCTGCCTGCGGGTATTTGTGTCTGGCTTGCCTTGACAGCTCTTGCAAGCATCTTGTGGCAAGATATGTTGCTGACCTTGTTCCATATGTAACTGTATTCAATTTGTAGTATTTTGATCGTAAAGATGGATCTTCTCTCCAGAGAATTAATTGAAGCATTTGGTCGGTTGGGTGCACTAAAATTTGCCTATACATTTTTTCAATGTCGGTGGTGAATATGAATCGTGGCAATCGGTATCGTAGTAAGATGGAGAATAATTCACTTTGTACCCAAGGTCCTGTGTACATGATGTCGTTGAGTGCCAAACCTGTTGAAGTTTTGCATGATGCATCGAACACTACTCTTAATTTAGTAGTGATGCTGTCCGTTTTGAGGACACAGTGATGCGGAATGAAATAGTGTGTTGGCAAAATGTCATTTTGCTTGATTTCTGTCATGTGACCGAGCTCGTTGTATTCTTTCATGAATTGAATATATTGTTGCTTCAGTTCCTTGTTTCTTGTTAACCTTCTTTCCAGCGCTGCAAACCGGTTGAATGCTATTTGTCTTGATTCTCCTAATGCAGTTGGACATGTTGACAAAGGAAATTTCACCACAAATCGTCCTTCTTGATTTCTTTTCACATTTTGAACATAGTGAGTTTCACATAGTGAATTTTCTGGTGTAGATAACTGCTGCGATGGTTCCGAGACTTCCTCCAGCTGCCAATATGTTATCGGTTGCCTCATCTTCAGAACTGGCCACGCCGCAGGTCACTATACTTGGTTGTACAATTCCAACCTTTCCGGCCACAACACATCCAAAGGCGGTGTTCTGTAACACAGGTAACCTTTCTGCTAACTGGATCTTTCCTGTTAATAATAATTCGTGGTAGAGTTCAGCTCCTATCAATGCATCTACCTTATCTGGACGGTAAAATGTAGGGTCTGCTAGAGTTATATTTTTGGGAATAGGCCATGTTGATGTATTTAGCTGTGAAGATGGCTGCGTGGAAATTATTTGTGGCAGTACAAATGCCTCAAATGGAGATGAATATTTGCTTGTTAATGATTGGATTGTAACGTGCACGCGTCGGTTAGCTGCCTTTGTGGTTCTTCCTATGCCCTCAATGCTCATTGACGTTGGTCTTGTGGTTAGCGACAATTTTTGAATGACTCTCTGTGATGAAATTAGCTTGAGTGCCTGAATCAAGAATTGCCCGGCATTCTGTAGATCTTCCATTAGCGGCGATAATTTTTATCTTAGCAGTACCGAGTAAAATGTATTGCTGTTTATTGCTGGAAGCTGACATAAGTGTGACTGTGTTGGGCTGCTTGGCTGTTGTTGGTTGGCCCGTGCCTGTATTGTCGAAATGTAGTAAGGTGTTATGTTTTTTACCACACTTGAAGCAGTTTTTAGATGGACAGGAATTAAGTTTATGTCCTGATTTTAGACAATTCATGCACAAGTGGTGCTTTTTCACTAGCTGCAATCGATCATTTGTAGCCATCTGAAGAAATTGTTTGCATGCGAAGAGAGGATGACCTTCATTGTTACATACCCTGCATTTTGTAGGCTGAGTTGTTTTCGTTATGGCAGGCAAGCTTGTAGATGTTCTTGGCCTATGTTTGTTTTCCTGGCGGGAAGCGGCCTCCAAATATTGGAATCGTGACTCTAGAAAGCTGAGGAAAACCTTTATAGTTGGTACTTCCTTTGGATTCTTGAGTGATTGTTCGAACAGCAAGTGGCTCTGTTTGTCTAATTTTTTAGAAAATGAATGAAGTAGCAGAGGACCCCAGGATGTCGTATCAATACCTAAATTGTTGAGTGCATTTAGGCATTCTGTGGTCGTGTCGTGTAGATTCTTTATAGATGCTGCTGTCGTCTCACTGTTGTGACTAGACGGTTGGTCCAAAAGCTTCTGAAGCAGTACTGATGTTAAAATTCGATTATTGTTGTAACGATCTTGAAGCATTTGCCAAGCCGTATTGTAATTGGTCTCGGTAATTGGCAGATGCTTGATTAAACGTTCTGCCTCTCCAGTTACATTTGTTTTGAGGTACCACATTTTCTGGATTGTTGCTAGTGGTTTTTTATGAATCAATTCCTGAAACATTTCGAAGAATTGACGCCATTTCAAATAATTTCCATCAAACGGCTGAAGAGTAATTCTTGGGAGCTGAACGTCGTTGTTAACATTAGATGTTGAGTTCATCAAGGTCGGCGATTCCTTGGTCTTCCTGGTCAACTTCACAATCTGCTTTCTAATGTCTTCTTCAAGCTGTAAGTATTCTTGATGATCATAGCCGTCTGTTGTTGGATTAGTACTGCTTTCCCAAATTTGAATATGGAATTCCTCGACCTGATGCCAAAGCTGCCGAATATTGGCTAATTTCACTTCGTAATACTCGATTATTCATCTTCATTCACTTCATCAAACAATAACCGCCTTAATGATATTATCATTGCCTGTTGACGACGAATAAATCTTGCAACATGTGGGTCAGGAGTACTAACTGCTGCTGATGGATGCAGTTGCTTGGCCTGATCAGAACTTGTGCGTGTTGGTGGGACAGGCGTATTTACCGATGAAGGCTTGAGAAGCTCTGGAGCCCATTGGAGTTTCACGCCCAGCCCAATAGTTTGCCTGCGTTGTAAACTCCTCAATATAAACTCTAGATAAATCTGCAATTTTGTCATAAAGACCGCTTGAAAAGTACTCGAAGTCGAGGGGATTGTCACAGTGTGTCCTGATTGTTGAATCCTGCTGCTCGAATGCTTCATATAGTTTAGTTAATTTAGCAAGCCTTTCTTGATAATATTCTTGCGACCTCTTGCGTACTGATGAGTCCTTCTTGTAGTTGGACATGAGTCTTTGTATTTCTAATGCGAGCTCCGTCTGGTCATTGAAGAGTTCCTCTAAATTTGCCATTGATGTAGAGTGAGCCGGTATAATTAACAAACGTGATAAGCTTGTGATCAAAGATCACGTCGGGGTCACCAATGTTTTGTTTATAGACGCAAGATGTTACTTGCGTCTCTGTTTGGTTGCTGGTGATTGTAAGAAATATCTGGCTCTTAAACCAGCTATTTCTTTACCAGACTTTATTTGATAATGTGTTAGCAGTTGGCACTTTAACCAACTACTAACGGATGTAGGTGATAGGTTAGCAATCGGCACTTTAACCAATTACTAACATGTGGATGAATAAAGACGCGTTCAAGAGGTGTGGATGATGGTTAGCAATCGGCACTTTAACCAATTACTAACGTATGGAAGAATGAAGACGCGTTCGTTCCGATATTTAAAAACACACTGACTTTATTGATTAATTTTCGACCTTATAAATAAAACTTACATTGAACGCTTAATCAATAAAGTATAGTAAAGCATGTATAAAAAATGCTTAAAACGGTTACAAAAAAGAGTGCATGAGACAGTGACAAAAAAAAGTGCAGGAAACAGTGACAAAAAAGGTGGAAGAAGTTTCAGACCTTTCGAAGAAGTTTCGAACAACATCCTTGCGCCAAGTATCTAGAAACTTTATTAAATTAATACATTTGCCTAAAAGTTTATAATTTTACAACCTAATTTTAATTTGTTATAATTTTTTTATAATTTTATAATAGCAAATTTACTTACAAAAGAGTAATGGAAAGCCTAATTTCTAGCGGTACCGGTTTGCGCTGAGAGTGACGTTGGAACCTTTCCTTTAAAAGCTCCAGCAAACACCTCAAAAATTGGCGACATCCATTCTTAACGGCTTAAAGAAATGTTCTGGATCCGCTAATTGAAGCTGCGTGATGCCAGTCTCAAAAAAGCCAAATTCATCTCTGGATAGATTGACCGGCCGCACCCACCACCTTCGACGCATTTTTTCCTTAACGTACAAATAAGTTTTGTACGCCATGCAAACCATTGCCGCAAATTGGGTAATAATTTGCAAGGCTTTCATTGCCATTTCTTCGTCCATATTTCACTTTTTTTACATTAACGTTTGCTTTTAATATCGTGTTGCTGACAATATCGTTTGTTTTCTTTTTTGACAGTTGATTCCTGCAATTGCCGTTGTGGTTGTGTTTTACGGCCGGAGCTTGACTGCAATTATAGTTGGAGTTCGCAGTTGTGGTTCTGAATGTGTTTAGGCTATAAGAACCACACCGGCGCTCTCACTCTCACATACACACAACACGGCAGAGAAAGTAAACCACAAGAGATACAATACAAAGGAGAGGCGATAGAAACGGAATGTTCGAGAAGCGACGCTCGATCTCAGACGAGAACATCGGAACTTATAAAAGACCATGCAGTGTTGACCCACGCGCTTTTTGATTGACTAATACTCATATTGTGCGAACACAAGTCGTGGATTTGTAATCTATCAGGTAAAATCATTGGTCTCAGAGTTCTATCGTTTAGTTCTTGTTCTCGCATATATATTGCTGATGGTAAGTTACACTTCCGAGGCAATATCTTGTTTTCCGGTCCTAGACTCGCGATCAAAATTATTGATGGTAAGTTTCACTTCCTCAATATTTCGATCACTCCTTCTTTTGTGAAGAAAAAAAACTTGAACAGACGTTGCGAAGAACAGATTTATATCCTCGTATATATATTGCTAATGGTAAGTTTTACTTCCGAGGCAATATCTAGTTTTCCGCTCCTAGGGTCGCGACCAAAATATTGATGGTTAAGTTTCACTTCCACAATATTTCAATTAACTTTCTGTTGGTAGGGAAGGAATACGGTAAGCGCTGCGAAGCGTTTAATGGTAAGTTTCACTTCTGAGGCAATATTACAATTCGGAAATAAAGCTTGGGTCTTGGTGTCGCTTCTAGTAGATCAGGCAGGCTCCCCGAAGCCCACGTACTTATCTGCCGCACAGAGTACTGTACAGGTGCACAAAGTATTATAAATCCGCAAATTAAAGCTAAATGGTTAACTTATTGAAAACCAACAAGCAAGAAGGTTTCTTTTAAACAACAAATCTTCTGCAACGAACTCTGGATAGACTGAGCGAACGTCAGCAATTTATAAGATTGCTCATCCATTCATTATTTTAACTTGAAATTGTAAGCGAGGCATTTGAAACAACTGCCTTCTAGCTTATTTCAAGTAATATAATGGATGCAGTGCACTGTATAAAAAATCCCACGCAAGAAAAGTTGAAATATATGTAAACATGTGGGATGAGTTTCATAGGCTCCGTGCGTTTACATGCGTAAACGGATAAAAGTTGAAAAATTTTTTAATACGGTCGTTTTCCAGATAAATAATGACAACTGCGAATTATCAGGGATGATACAAAAAAGAATTTTTTGAAGTAAAAAATTTTTGAGTTACAAATCTTAGTAATTTTGCTTTAAAAGGCTACTTTATGAGTTAAATTTCTCAAACCCATTATAAATAATATTAGTTTTCTATTTAAGCAGATAGCTATAAAGGATTTTAGCTTTAAATATGCAATAAAATTCCTATAGGATTATGAGAACAGTGGTATCCCTGTGTTTGCGCAGCTCTTAAACGGATTCTATGAAACTTGAAAAATTTCAGTTCTGTCACTATTCATAGTGGCCTGAACACAGTCATTTCGTTGACGATGAGCGATAAGCGATGATAGCTGTCAAACAAACAAAAAAGAAGAACAAGACGTACTCTGTGGCTAATAGCCTAAACGCAGTCAAATTTCGTTGACTACAAATGACGTCGCTAGTGTCAAAATTACATTGGCTCTTATGGGAAACGAGAAAAAAATAAAATTTCCCCTCCATCGTCGACGAAAGCAACGAAAGCATCGTCGCACAGTGGTCCAGAATAGAAATCCATCGGACAGAGAAATCAAATATCTTTGGATTCTCGGTTTTTTATTATAAAATATAGGACAACAGTTTAAAAAAAATGGAGGAAAAAATGTATATGTAATTTGAAAAAAAATTTTTTTTTTTTAAAACCACAAAAAATTTAAAAAATTATGGCCTAACAGTCGACAAGAAAAAAATATTAAATTTTTCTGATAACCTTTAATCGTAGACCCGGTTTTGTACCCGCAGACCACGGCCCTAGGCGCTGGAGCCCTCTAAATGGTCTACATTTTTCTTTAAAGAAAACAAGGAAAAATTACGGTCGACAACGAAAGAAATTTGATTTTTCTGATATCCTTTGAGATAACCTTTCATTCTATATCCAGTTTTGTATCTGGCAAACCAGGGCCTTAGGCGCTAGAGCCTCCAAAAGTAGAATTTTTCAAATAAGTACCCTTATTCAGACACGAAATATATAAGTATGTATCCCTATTTTCAACCCTAATTTTTTTTCTTTATCTACCCCTGAATATTACCTCTTAAAAAGTACCTGCTTCAAGACGAAAAGAATAAAATACCTGAGAGGTCAAAGTTGCGATTAATTAAAATTTGTATTTATAGCTTTATATACGAGTATGTATTATACAATTTTTGTAAAAACAGATGGTAAATATTTTTCTCTTTCCTAATCTCCATTAATATTTAATAGCTTCTTTAATATTTAGCTTCTGAACTTATATCTAGTTCGTAGCCCACACATGCCGGATGCTGGAAATATATGTATCCGATATGGCTAATAAAATTCCAAAAAGGTCTTCATTTGCTGTTTCTCTACTATACTTTCTAGTGTTATGTTCCTAAAGAATCTATCATAGTTATTTCGTTTTTCTTGAGCTTCTTCCGATAAATCTCCTATTGGCAATAAATAATGTTTTCTCCATGAAACAGAATTTTGTGGACTCTTGGTAACATATTTCGTCATGGGTACTTTGAATTTCCCCGAATTTCGCAGCATATATTTTTAGATTACAAGCAATTGCTTCAAGAATTATTTTAAATCTGTAAATGAAATTTTAGTCCACTCCTGTAATTGTAGCAGTTTGTTGTGGGTCCGAAAAAAGCCTTCTGGCTGTGTTTCCATGCCATGTGTTGCCTGCACCTTGAGTTGGTTAGTCTATAATTAAACCAATTTCTTTCAATTCATCTTGAACGTGTTTTTTCTTTAAACTCCTTTTTTCTTGGATTAACTTGTCATTCCGTACAGTTCCTAAATTTCCAAAATCTAAATCGTAGCTTATCTTGAGTATGTGTTCCACGAATCTAATCCTTGCATGTAGTGGGGATAGTCCAAATTCATATGCCTCAATGTCTCCAAGGGATGATGATGATGATGGTGGTAGCTGACTCAATCTGCTTGAAGTTTGCTTGCATATTATGCAACTGAATAAAGCCTTTGTGTTCGTCAATGCCTTTGGCTTTGCCATCGATCATTGTAAGCAATTTGGTTTGCCAGGTACTAAACTGGGTATAGGATTAAAGGTTATCTTAAAGGCTATCAAAAAAATTTAATTTTTTTCGTTGTCGACCATTATTCTTTTAATTTTTTTTTTTTTTTTAAATGTAGACTATTTAGAGGAATCCAGCGCCTACGGCCGTGGTCTGCCGGGTACAAAACTGGGTATACGATTAAAGGTTATCTCAAAGGCTATCAGAAGAATTTAATTTTTTTTTTTGTTTTCGACTGTTGGGCTATAATTTACTTTAATTTTCCGTGGTTTTAAAAAAAAAATTGTTTTACAAAATATATATGATTTTTTTTCCCATTTTTTTAAACTTATATAATATAATATGTAACGAGTTTTTCTCTTTGGCTGAGGTATGCTCAGCCGCTCCAGGGTTCATGATGGAGGGATCTCGAAACCCTCCGTTTACTGGTTCACTACCGCTTCCGAAATCCGCAGTTCACTGACCACCTCTCGGTAGTTCAGCTCGGACGGTATATTGGTGATTTTTCTTATTCTAAATACAATTGCTATCCAGGGCAAGTGCCCGCAACAGAAGGTTGCTCACAATGGAAATACAAAGTTTAACTCAGACCGAATGTCTGGCAACAGATGGTTGCTTACAAAGTTTCGTTACAGAGTAGATGCTCACACAATAATTTAAGCTGGGCGAGACAAGCAGAGCGCTTGACAACAAAAGGTTGCTTACAAAGTTAGGTTTGTCTGGGGGGGGAAACTAGAGCCAAAGGTAGAAAACTCGCTTAAAACCTTGTCGAATATTGACGTGTTCTCTTAATATGTACTAGGATCTATCGAAAGCTGACGTGATCCTCTCTTAGAATATGTGTTAGAATCTGTCGAAAACTGACGTGATTCTCTCTTAGAATATGTTTTAGAATCTGTCGAAAGCTGACCTGATTCTCTCTCAAAATATGTACTAGGATCTGTCGAAAGCTGAAGTGATCCTCTCTTAGAATATGTTATCAGAATCTGTCGAAAGCTGACGTGATTCTCTCTCAGAATGTGTACCAGGGTCTGTCGAAAGCTGACGTGATCCTCTCTTAGAATATGTTTTTAGAATCTGTCGAAAAATGACGTGATTCTTCCTTAAAGTATGTATTAGAATCTGTCGAAAACTGACATGATTCTTTCTTAGAATAAGTATTAGAATCTGTCGAAAGCTGACGTGATTCTTTCTTAGAATATGTATTAGAATCTGTCGAAAGCTGACGTGATTCTTTCTTAGAATATGTATTAGAATCTGTCGAAAGCTGACGTGATTCTCCCTTAAAGTATGTATTAGAATCTGTCGAAAGCTGACCTGATTCTTTTAAACAAATTGTCTTCCAAAGTCCTGTCGAAGGCTGACGTGACTCTGGGAATGCTTGAACGAACCAAAGTAGTTTTACAAAGCGACTTACTTGAGCGGAGGTCGATTTTCCAAGTGCAAACACGTTCATTAAGAGCGGTTCTTTACTTAAACCTATTCGGAATTATATTGCGCGAGCAATAGTGAAATGAAAAATAAAGAGTCCATTCGTCTGTGAATAGTCTGTCCAACCGTGTATGCCTGTGTTCGTATGTATGTGATGTTGTGATGTGATTCTTTGATTTTAAGTGTGGACAATTGTGTTGTTATTTACTTTTAATTTTCGCCATTTTGCGGCAGAATAAAACAAATTAATGTTTAATATTGTTTTTTATTTATAATTCTCCCTCGTTATTATTAAAAAAACAATTTATAGAACATTGAAAATTTAATTGTTCGTACCGAGATTTGAACCTCGGTCCGTTGGCTTGAGAGGCTGTTGCTCTAGCCGCTAGGCTGTCAATCGTAATTAATGGTGGTCGCTTAATAATTAAAAAGAAAAGGAGAAAAAAAGTTGTGACGATTTCTGATCGTTACAAATATAATCCCATATATTCCCATATATTATATATTATATCCCATCCCATCCCATTCCATATATTATATACATATATAACATAGTCCCATATAAAACAATAAAAAAACCGGAAATCCAAATTTTTAAAAGTGGCGGACATATTTAGTTTTAAAGCATCCAAAAATAGACGAGTGTTGGAACAAATTTCCGTCATCGCTTGTCAATTTTGGTTTGGAGACTGTAGAGTGTTAAACAATATAACATTCATAAACACTATACTTTATACTTTGAATTTTTATATATGTATATGTCAATGAAATTTGTAAAATAGTTTTATAAAATTCTGTCAAATATTTTCATTCAACTGAAAAACTTATACGAAAATGTGTTTCTAAAATATGTGTGATCTAAAAAACTTAAAAACTAAAAACAAATATAATTTATAAATAAACTAAAAAGATACCCATAGAGACAAACCGGTTTCGGCGATGTGCCATCTTCAGTGTCTTTTTTCGTTCTGACACTGAAGATGGCACATCGCCGAAACCGGTTTGTCTCCAAACCAAAATTGACAAGGGATGACGGAAATTCGTTCCAACACTCATCATTATCCAACCCTGTCGGAAAGCTAAACGAATATCAAGAAGCAAAAATAGAGCCCTTTTCAGGGGCCAAAAAGTTATGAAAAACGGATGCACTTGAAACTTCACAGAAATTACGAATATACATATCCTCAATTTATAGATAAGTGGAAAAAAGCTTTAACAATTTACCTTTGAATAAGTTTTTTGGCAAAGTTTAAAAAAATGAAAATATTTTTCGACTTTACGGCTCTGATCCTGAGACATCTACATAGATCTTGTTCCAGTGCACAGATATTTCTCTGTCGATTGCAAAAAACCGCGTTCAAAAATTCCTATTTGTTCAAAAGTTACAGATTTTTGGACAATGAATTTCTATTCTGGACCACTTTGCGTCAGTGGTCGCTCGATTTCTATTTTCGCATTCTATTTCTATTTTCGCATTTCCGCATAGTACGTCTTGCTCTTCTTTTTTTGTTTGTTTGACAACTATCATCGCTCATCCCCCATCGTCAACGAAATGACTGTGTTGTAGTGCGTGCCACACACACGCTTTACCCTCATTCTTCACATCTACCCTTGTCATCCTTTTTTATTACCATTTCAAGGTAACCACTTAATTATCTTCAAAAACAAAAAAACTTCTCTTTTTATTCTTTGGCTAGCGGTCGCTCACTCGAAAATGTAATACGAGCATTTTCCAGCGTGATGACCGTCCGCTGTGTGTTTGTTGTATCGCTACAACAAATCTGCATACGATGCACTTTGTTTGTGTTCGTTGACTCTGTTAGAGTCAAAGACCAAGTGCAAGGCCGAGAAATAAAGAAAGAAAAAAAAAATAAGTAAATAAAAAACTAGTAAATAAGTGTTATTGATTTTGTATTTTTGGCAATAACCAATCAGGAAACAACCAATCAGTCGAAGCCATGAAGATTTTTCGAACTTAGACTAAGAATTTTATATATAAGCAAGTAGATTTACAGAATAAATTCAGATTCAAAACTTCTATTATTGAGTTTGTCTCTTGGAAAATAAATCGGCAACTAACTTGCCTTTTCCTAAGAACTACACTTAATTCGGCGACCTCAGCTCGTCTCATTTATCGGCGGAACCTAACCGCCTTTCAATAAAAAGGTAATGTACTCTACCTTTGTCAGAATCAGATTTTGACAAGGATGATACATTATAGGTTATTTCATTTTGAATAAATTATAGATGAACCAAAACAAAGGGTTATGCACCGTAGATACCACAGTGTTCAGGCTATAAGGAATTAGAAATCGAGCGACCACCGACGCACAGTGGTCCAGAATAGAAATTCATCGGCCAAAAATCTGTAACTTTTGAACGGATAGGAATTTTTGAATGCGGTTTTTTGCAATCGACAGAGAAATGTTGAAATATCTTTGCACTGGCCGAGATCTATGTAGATGTCTCAGGGTCAGAGCCGTAGGGCTCCAAATTCGAAAAATATTTTAATTTTTTTAAATTTTGGCAAAAAACGTATTCAAAAGTAAATTCTTGAAACTTTTTTGTACTTATCTATAAGTTGAGGATATATTCGTAATGGCTGTGAAGTTTCAAGTGCATCCGTTGAGTTTTTCATAACTTTTTAGCCCCCTGAAAAGGGGTCTATTTTTGGATGCTTTGAAACTAAATATCTCCGCCATTTTAAAAAATTTCGATTTCCGGGTTTTTTTATTATATTATATGGGGTAAGAGTTTTAAAAAAATGGGGGAAAAAATTTATATATATTTTGAAAAAATATTTTTTTTTTTAAAAAAACCACGGAAAATTAAAAAAATTATAGCCCAACAGTCGACAACAAAAAAAAATTACATTTTTCTGATAGCCTTTGAGAGAACCTTTAATCGTATACCCGGTTTTGTACCCGGCAGACCACGGCCCTAAGCGCTAGAGCCCTCTAAATGGTCTACATTTTTTCTTTTAAAAAAACAACGAAAAATTAAAAAAATTATGGTCGACAACAAAAAAAATTAGATTTTTCTAATAGCCTTTGAGATAACCTTTCATCCTATACCCAGTTTTATACCTGGAAAACCACGGCCTTAGGCGCTGGAGCCCTCCAAATGTAGAATTTTCAAAAAAGGGTACTTCAGACACTAAATGCATAAGTATTTCTTTTTTAACCCTAATTTTTTTTCTTTATATACTCCTGAATATTACCTGTTTAAAAGTACCTGCTTCAAGGCCAAAAACGAAAATAATAAAATACCTGCGAGGTCAATGTTGCGGTTTCTACGCCTTAATATTACCTGTTAAAAAGTTCCTGCTTCAAGGCGAGAGACGAAAAGAATAAAATACCTGAAGGTCAAAGTTGCGGTTAATTACAATTTTCTTCAAAAATTCCAATTCTTTATATGTATTTTTTTTATATAAATATTAAACATTTGAAAGATTTTTGGCATTATCAAACCAAGCGTCTTTCAGCCATGGAGTCATAAAGCTACAAAGAATTATCAGATGTATATTTTAAAAACAGAAGCGCACAAGATATAGTTGAATATATTAAAATTAAAGTACCATTTGATTCATGTAGCAAAAAAATTCAGGAACAAATTTTAGCACAAATAAACTCGTTTGTGTCCATTTTGTCTAGACACTACAAGTCTTCCTACTTCAACAAAAATAAAGTGTATGCTAGTTTAAAGGAGTGGATGGAAGGCGAACTCTGCATCATTTATCAGGCAGATAGCAACGAAGGACGTGGAAGGCCAACTAAAGAGTTTGAAGAGAGCAGTAAAAGATCCCAGAGACGGAAACTAAAAGATCTTAATGAAAGTTTGGAATATGAAGACGCTAAACGCAGTTTAGTACACTCGTTGCATTCAGAGCGGAAATATCGGAAAGCCGAAATCATCGAAAAAGTTCTTAATGCGAGCCCTTTAAGGACAAAAAGAATTCTTAAAAGCATACCTACACCAGACCAAGAAAGGACGTTTACACCTGAAGAGTATGTTTTACTCCGACAACGCGCAATGGAAAAGATGTCAAATTTGTACCCCAATTACAATGAAGTACTATTGGCAAAAAAAGAGTGCTATCCCGAAGACATAACTATAGAATCGACATCTGCCCAAGTCCAACTTCAAAGCCTTCTGGATCACACAACGGAGAGAATAATTAAAACACTTCAAGAACCGAAATTAAAAGAAATTGGAGATTGTGAATTAACACTTTTTCGTAAATGGGGTTGCGACGGATCTTCAGGCCAGAAACGATATAAACAGCCGCTAGATGGGAATTCTTCAGACGCAGACTTGTTTATGTCATCAATAGTACCTTTGCGATTAAGCAAGCTAGATTCAGAACCATCGACCAGCACAGCAAAGACTAATGATGCTTGGATAAACCCTACTCCAAATTCCACAAAATTCTGCAGACCCATTAAATTCGAATTTAAGAAAGAAACCAAAGAGCTCATCGTTGAGGAAGCCAATGCAATAAGGGCTAAAATCGAAAAAAATTGGTTTAATTATAGACCAACCAACTCAAGGTGCAGGCAATACAAATGATGGAAACACAGCCAGAAGGTTTTTCTCGGACCCACAACAAACTGCTACAATCACAGGAGTGGACTACAACTTAATTTACAGATTTAAAATTATTCTTGAAGTAATTGCTTGTAATCTAAAAATAGATGCAGCAAAATTCAGAGAATATGCAACGGAAACTGTAAAATTATATAATGAATTGTACCCATGGCGAAATATGTCACCAACAGTCCACAAAATTTTGTTTCATGGAGAAAGCATTATTCAACACCAATTATTGCCAATAGGAGATTTATCAGAAGAAGCTCAAGAAAAAAGAAATAAAGTGCGTGCCACACACACGCTTTACCCTCATTCTTCACATCTACCCTTGTCATCCTTTTTTATTACCATTTCAAGGTAACCACTTAATTATCTTCAAAAACAAAACAACTTCTCTTTTTATTCTTTGGCTAGCGGTCGCTCACTCGAAAATGTAATACGAGCATTTTCCAGCGTGATGACCGTCCGCTGTGTGTTTGTTGTATCGCTACAACAAATCTGCATACGATGCACTTTGTGTTCGTTGACTCTGTTAGAGTCAAAGACCAAGTGCAAGGCCGAGAAATAAAGAAAGAAACAAAAAATAAGTAAATAAAAAACTAGTAAATAAGTGTCATTGATTTTGTATTTTTGGCAATAACCAATCAGGAAACAACCAATCAGCGTTGTCGAAGCCATGAAGATTTTTCGAACTTAGACTAAGAATTTTATATATAAGCAAGTAGATTTACAGAATAAATTCAGATTCAAAACTTCTATTATTGAGTTTGTCTCTTGGAAAATAAATCGGCAACTAACTTGCCTTTTCCTAAGAACTACACTTAATTCGGCGACCTCAGCTCGTCTCATTTATCGGCGGAACCTAACCGCCTTTCAATAAAAAGGTAATGTACTCTACCTTTGTCAGAATCAGATTTTGACAAGGATGATACATTATAGGTTATTTCATTTTGAATAAATTATAGATGAACCAAAACAAAGGGTTATGCACCGTAGATACCACAGTGTTCAGGCTATAAGGAATTAGAAATCGAGCGACCACCGACGCACAGTGGTCCAGAATAGAAATTCATCGGCCAAAAATCTGTAACTTTTGAACGGATAGGAATTTTTGAATGCGGTTTTTTGCAATCGACAGAGAAATGTTGAAATATCTTTGCACTGGCACCGAGATCTATGTAGATGTCTCAGGGTCAGAGCCGTAGGGCTCCAAATTCGAAAAATATTTTAATTTTTTTAAATTTTGGCAAAAAACGTATTCAAAAGTAAATTCTTGAAACTTTTTTGTACTTATCTATAAGTTGAGGATATATTCGTAATGGCTGTGAAGTTTCAAGTGCATCCGTTGAGTTTTTCATAACTTTTTGGCCCCCTGAAAAGGGGTCTATTTTTGGATGCTTTGAAACTAAATATCTCCGCCATTTTAAAAAATTTCGATTTCCGGGTTTTTTTATTATATTATATGGGGTAAGAGTTTTAAAAAAATGGGGGAAAAAATTTATATATATTTTGAAAAAATATTTTTTTTTTAAAAAAAACCACGGAAAATTAAAAAAATTATAGCCCAACAGTCGACAACAAAAAAAAATTACATTTTTCTGATAGCCTTTGAGATAACCTTTAATCGTATACCCGGTTTTGTACCCGGCAGACCACGGCCCTAAGCGCTAGAGCCCTCTAAATGGTCTACATTTTTTCTTTTAAAAAAACAACGAAAAATTAAAAAAATTATGGTCGACAACAAAAAAAATTAGATTTTTCTAATAGCCTTTGAGATAACCTTTCATCCTATACCCAGTTTTATACCTGGAAAACCACGGCCTTAGGCGCTGGAGCCCTCCAAATGTAGAATTTTCAAAAAAGGGTACTTCAGACACTAAATGCATAAGTATTTCTTTTTTAACCCTAATTTTTTTTCTTTATATACTCCTGAATATTACCTGTTTAAAAGTACCTGCTTCAAGGCCAAAAACGAAAATAATAAAATACCTGCGAGGTCAATGTTGCGGTTTCTACGCCTTAATATTACCTGTTAAAAAGTTCCTGCTTCAAGGCGAGAGACGAAAAGAATAAAATACCTGAAGGTCAAAGTTGCGGTTAATTACAATTTTCTTCAAAAATTCCAATTCTTTATATGTATTTTTTTTATATAAATATTAAACATTTGAAAGATTTTTGGCATTATCAAACCAAGCGTCTTTCAGCCATGGAGTCATAAAGCTACAAAGAATTATCAGATGTATATTTTAAAAACAGAAGCGCACAAGATATAGTTGAATATATTAAAATTAAAGTACCATTTGATTCATGTAGCAAAAAAATTCAGGAACAAATTTTAGCACAAATAAACTCGTTTGTGTCCATTTTGTCTAGACACTACAAGTCTTCCTACTTCAACAAAAATAAAGTGTATGCTAGTTTAAAGGAGTGGATGGAAGGCGAACTCTGCATCATTTATCAGGCAGATAGCAACGAAGGACGTGGAAGGCCAACTAAAGAGTTTGAAGAGAGCAGTAAAAGATCCCAGAGACGGAAACTAAAAGATCTTAATGAAAGTTTGGAATATGAAGACGCTAAACGCAGTTTAGTACACTCGTTGCATTCAGAGCGGAAATATCGGAAAGCCGAAATCATCGAAAAAGTTCTTAATGCGAGCCCTTTAAGGACAAAAAGAATTCTTAAAAGCATACCTACACCAGACCAAGAAAGGACGTTTACACCTGAAGAGTATGTTTTACTCCGACAACGCGCAATGGAAAAGATGTCAAATTTGTACCCCAATTACAATGAAGTACTATTGGCAAAAAAAGAGTGCTATCCCGAAGACATAACTATAGAATCGACATCTGCCCAAGTCCAACTTCAAAGCCTTCTGGATCACACAACGGAGAGAATAATTAAAACACTTCAAGAACCGAAATTAAAAGAAATTGGAGATTGTGAATTAACACTTTTTCGTAAATGGGGTTGCGACGGATCTTCAGGCCAGAAACGATATAAACAGCCGCTAGATGGGAATTCTTCAGACGCAGACTTGTTTATGTCATCAATAGTACCTTTGCGATTAAGCAAGCTAGATTCAGAACCATCGACCAGCACAGCAAAGACTAATGATGCTTGGATAAACCCTACTCCAAATTCCACAAAATTCTGCAGACCCATTAAATTCGAATTTAAGAAAGAAACCAAAGAGCTCATCGTTGAGGAAGCCAATGCAATAAGGGCTAAAATCGAAAAAAATTGGTTTAATTATAGACCAACCAACTCAAGGTGCAGGCAATACAAATGATGGAAACACAGCCAGAAGGTTTTTCTCGGACCCACAACAAACTGCTACAATCACAGGAGTGGACTACAACTTAATTTACAGATTTAAAATTATTCTTGAAGTAATTGCTTGTAATCTAAAAATAGATGCAGCAAAATTCAGAGAATATGCAACGGAAACTGTAAAATTATATAATGAATTGTACCCATGGCGAAATATGTCACCAACAGTCCACAAAATTTTGTTTCATGGAGAAAGCATTATTCAACACCAATTATTGCCAATAGGAGATTTATCAGAAGAAGCTCAAGAAAAAAGAAATAAAGTGCGTGCCACACACACGCTTTACCCTCATTCTTCACATCTACCCTTGTCATCCTTTTTTATTACCATTTCAAGGTAACCACTTAATTATCTTCAAAAACAAAACAACTTCTCTTTTTATTCTTTGGCTAGCGGTCGCTCACTCGAAAATGTAATACGAGCATTTTCCAGCGTGATGACCGTCCGCTGTGTGTTTGTTGTATCGCTACAACAAATCTGCATACGATGCACTTTGTGTTCGTTGACTCTGTTAGAGTCAAAGACCAAGTGCAAGGCCGAGAAATAAAGAAAGAAACAAAAAATAAGTAAATAAAAAACTAGTAAATAAGTGTCATTGATTTTGTATTTTTGGCAATAACCAATCAGGAAACAACCAATCAGCGTTGTCGAAGCCATGAAGATTTTTCGAACTTAGACTAAGAATTTTATATATAAGCAAGTAGATTTACAGAATAAATTCAGATTCAAAACTTCTATTATTGAGTTTGTCTCTTGGAAAATAAATCGGCAACTAACTTGCCTTTTCCTAAGAACTACACTTAATTCGGCGACCTCAGCTCGTCTCATTTATCGGCGGAACCTAACCGCCTTTCAATAAAAAGGTAATGTACTCTACCTTTGTCAGAATCAGATTTTGACAAGGATGATACATTATAGGTTATTTCATTTTGAATAAATTATAGATGAACCAAAACAAAGGGTTATGCACCGTAGATACCACAGTGTTCAGGCTATAAGGAATTAGAAATCGAGCGACCACCGACGCACAGTGGTCCAGAATAGAAATTCATCGGCCAAAAATCTGTAACTTTTGAACGGATAGGAATTTTTGAATGCGGTTTTTTGCAATCGACAGAGAAATGTTGAAATATCTTTGCACTGGCACCGAGATCTATGTAGATGTCTCAGGGTCAGAGCCGTAGGGCTCCAAATTCGAAAAATATTTTAATTTTTTTAAATTTTGGCAAAAAACGTATTCAAAAGTAAATTCTTGAAACTTTTTTGTACTTATCTATAAGTTGAGGATATATTCGTAATGGCTGTGAAGTTTCAAGTGCATCCGTTGAGTTTTTCATAACTTTTTGGCCCCCTGAAAAGGGGTCTATTTTTGGATGCTTTGAAACTAAATATCTCCGCCATTTTAAAAAATTTCGATTTCCGGGTTTTTTTATTATATTATATGGGGTAAGAGTTTTAAAAAAATGGGGGAAAAAATTTATATATATTTTGAAAAAATATTTTTTTTTTAAAAAAAACCACGGAAAATTAAAAAAATTATAGCCCAACAGTCGACAACAAAAAAAAATTACATTTTTCTGATAGCCTTTGAGATAACCTTTAATCGTATACCCGGTTTTGTACCCGGCAGACCACGGCCCTAAGCGCTAGAGCCCTCTAAATGGTCTACATTTTTTCTTTTAAAAAAACAACGAAAAATTAAAAAAATTATGGTCGACAACAAAAAAAATTAGATTTTTCTAATAGCCTTTGAGATAACCTTTCATCCTATACCCAGTTTTATACCTGGAAAACCACGGCCTTAGGCGCTGGAGCCCTCCAAATGTAGAATTTTCAAAAAAGGGTACTTCAGACACTAAATGCATAAGTATTTCTTTTTTAACCCTAATTTTTTTTCTTTATATACTCCTGAATATTACCTGTTTAAAAGTACCTGCTTCAAGGCCAAAAACGAAAATAATAAAATACCTGCGAGGTCAATGTTGCGGTTTCTACGCCTTAATATTACCTGTTAAAAAGTTCCTGCTTCAAGGCGAGAGACGAAAAGAATAAAATACCTGAAGGTCAAAGTTGCGGTTAATTACAATTTTCTTCAAAAATTCCAATTCTTTATATGTATTTTTTTTATATAAATATTAAACATTTGAAAGATTTTTGGCATTATCAAACCAAGCGTCTTTCAGCCATGGAGTCATAAAGCTACAAAGAATTATCAGATGTATATTTTAAAAACAGAAGCGCACAAGATATAGTTGAATATATTAAAATTAAAGTACCATTTGATTCATGTAGCAAAAAAATTCAGGAACAAATTTTAGCACAAATAAACTCGTTTGTGTCCATTTTGTCTAGACACTACAAGTCTTCCTACTTCAACAAAAATAAAGTGTATGCTAGTTTAAAGGAGTGGATGGAAGGCGAACTCTGCATCATTTATCAGGCAGATAGCAACGAAGGACGTGGAAGGCCAACTAAAGAGTTTGAAGAGAGCAGTAAAAGATCCCAGAGACGGAAACTAAAAGATCTTAATGAAAGTTTGGAATATGAAGACGCTAAACGCAGTTTAGTACACTCGTTGCATTCAGAGCGGAAATATCGGAAAGCCGAAATCATCGAAAAAGTTCTTAATGCGAGCCCTTTAAGGACAAAAAGAATTCTTAAAAGCATACCTACACCAGACCAAGAAAGGACGTTTACACCTGAAGAGTATGTTTTACTCCGACAACGCGCAATGGAAAAGATGTCAAATTTGTACCCCAATTACAATGAAGTACTATTGGCAAAAAAAGAGTGCTATCCCGAAGACATAACTATAGAATCGACATCTGCCCAAGTCCAACTTCAAAGCCTTCTGGATCACACAACGGAGAGAATAATTAAAACACTTCAAGAACCGAAATTAAAAGAAATTGGAGATTGTGAATTAACACTTTTTCGTAAATGGGGTTGCGACGGATCTTCAGGCCAGAAACGATATAAACAGCCGCTAGATGGGAATTCTTCAGACGCAGACTTGTTTATGTCATCAATAGTACCTTTGCGATTAAGCAAGCTAGATTCAGAACCATCGACCAGCACAGCAAAGACTAATGATGCTTGGATAAACCCTACTCCAAATTCCACAAAATTCTGCAGACCCATTAAATTCGAATTTAAGAAAGAAACCAAAGAGCTCATCGTTGAGGAAGCCAATGCAATAAGGGCTAAAATCGAAAAAAATTGGTTTAATTATAGACCAACCAACTCAAGGTGCAGGCAATACAAATGATGGAAACACAGCCAGAAGGTTTTTCTCGGACCCACAACAAACTGCTACAATCACAGGAGTGGACTACAACTTAATTTACAGATTTAAAATTATTCTTGAAGTAATTGCTTGTAATCTAAAAATAGATGCAGCAAAATTCAGAGAATATGCAACGGAAACTGTAAAATTATATAATGAATTGTACCCATGGCGAAATATGTCACCAACAGTCCACAAAATTTTGTTTCATGGAGAAAGCATTATTCAACACCAATTATTGCCAATAGGAGATTTATCAGAAGAAGCTCAAGAAAAAAGAAATAAAGTGCGTGCCACACACACGCTTTACCCTCATTCTTCACATCTACCCTTGTCATCCTTTTTTATTACCATTTCAAGGTAACCACTTAATTATCTTCAAAAACAAAACAACTTCTCTTTTTATTCTTTGGCTAGCGGTCGCTCACTCGAAAATGTAATACGAGCATTTTCCAGCGTGATGACCGTCCGCTGTGTGTTTGTTGTATCGCTACAACAAATCTGCATACGATGCACTTTGTGTTCGTTGACTCTGTTAGAGTCAAAGACCAAGTGCAAGGCCGAGAAATAAAGAAAGAAACAAAAAATAAGTAAATAAAAAACTAGTAAATAAGTGTCATTGATTTTGTATTTTTGGCAATAACCAATCAGGAAACAACCAATCAGCGTTGTCGAAGCCATGAAGATTTTTCGAACTTAGACTAAGAATTTTATATATAAGCAAGTAGATTTACAGAATAAATTCAGATTCAAAACTTCTATTATTGAGTTTGTCTCTTGGAAAATAAATCGGCAACTAACTTGCCTTTTCCTAAGAACTACACTTAATTCGGCGACCTCAGCTCGTCTCATTTATCGGCGGAACCTAACCGCCTTTCAATAAAAAGGTAATGTACTCTACCTTTGTCAGAATCAGATTTTGACAAGGATGATACATTATAGGTTATTTCATTTTGAATAAATTATAGATGAACCAAAACAAAGGGTTATGCACCGTAGATACCACAGTGTTCAGGCTATAAGGAATTAGAAATCGAGCGACCACCGACGCACAGTGGTCCAGAATAGAAATTCATCGGCCAAAAATCTGTAACTTTTGAACGGATAGGAATTTTTGAATGCGGTTTTTTGCAATCGACAGAGAAATGTTGAAATATCTTTGCACTGGCCGAGATCTATGTAGATGTCTCAGGGTCAGAGCCGTAGGGCTCCAAATTCGAAAAATATTTTAATTTTTTTAAATTTTGGCAAAAAACGTATTCAAAAGTAAATTCTTGAAACTTTTTTGTACTTATCTATAAGTTGAGGATATATTCGTAATGGCTGTGAAGTTTCAAGTGCATCCGTTGAGTTTTTCATAACTTTTTGGCCCCCTGAAAAGGGGTCTATTTTTGGATGCTTTGAAACTAAATATCTCCGCCATTTTAAAAAATTTCGATTTCCGGGTTTTTTTATTATATTATATGGGGTAAGAGTTTTAAAAAAATGGGGGAAAAAATTTATATATATTTTGAAAAAATATTTTTTTTTTAAAAAAAACCACGGAAAATTAAAAAAATTATAGCCCAACAGTCGACAACAAAAAAAAATTACATTTTTCTGATAGCCTTTGAGATAACCTTTAATCGTATACCCGGTTTTGTACCCGGCAGACCACGGCCCTAAGCGCTAGAGCCCTCTAAATGGTCTACATTTTTTCTTTTAAAAAAACAACGAAAAATTAAAAAAATTATGGTCGACAACAAAAAAAATTAGATTTTTCTAATAGCCTTTGAGATAACCTTTCATCCTATACCCAGTTTTATACCTGGAAAACCACGGCCTTAGGCGCTGGAGCCCTCCAAATGTAGAATTTTCAAAAAAGGGTACTTCAGACACTAAATGCATAAGTATTTCTTTTTTAACCCTAATTTTTTTTCTTTATATACTCCTGAATATTACCTGTTTAAAAGTACCTGCTTCAAGGCCAAAAACGAAAATAATAAAATACCTGCGAGGTCAATGTTGCGGTTTCTACGCCTTAATATTACCTGTTAAAAAGTTCCTGCTTCAAGGCGAGAGACGAAAAGAATAAAATACCTGAAGGTCAAAGTTGCGGTTAATTACAATTTTCTTCAAAAATTCCAATTCTTTATATGTATTTTTTTTATATAAATATTAAACATTTGAAAGATTTTTGGCATTATCAAACCAAGCGTCTTTCAGCCATGGAGTCATAAAGCTACAAAGAATTATCAGATGTATATTTTAAAAACAGAAGCGCACAAGATATAGTTGAATATATTAAAATTAAAGTACCATTTGATTCATGTAGCAAAAAAATTCAGGAACAAATTTTAGCACAAATAAACTCGTTTGTGTCCATTTTGTCTAGACACTACAAGTCTTCCTACTTCAACAAAAATAAAGTGTATGCTAGTTTAAAGGAGTGGATGGAAGGCGAACTCTGCATCATTTATCAGGCAGATAGCAACGAAGGACGTGGAAGGCCAACTAAAGAGTTTGAAGAGAGCAGTAAAAGATCCCAGAGACGGAAACTAAAAGATCTTAATGAAAGTTTGGAATATGAAGACGCTAAACGCAGTTTAGTACACTCGTTGCATTCAGAGCGGAAATATCGGAAAGCCGAAATCATCGAAAAAGTTCTTAATGCGAGCCCTTTAAGGACAAAAAGAATTCTTAAAAGCATACCTACACCAGACCAAGAAAGGACGTTTACACCTGAAGAGTATGTTTTACTCCGACAACGCGCAATGGAAAAGATGTCAAATTTGTACCCCAATTACAATGAAGTACTATTGGCAAAAAAAGAGTGCTATCCCGAAGACATAACTATAGAATCGACATCTGCCCAAGTCCAACTTCAAAGCCTTCTGGATCACACAACGGAGAGAATAATTAAAACACTTCAAGAACCGAAATTAAAAGAAATTGGAGATTGTGAATTAACACTTTTTCGTAAATGGGGTTGCGACGGATCTTCAGGCCAGAAACGATATAAACAGCCGCTAGATGGGAATTCTTCAGACGCAGACTTGTTTATGTCATCAATAGTACCTTTGCGATTAAGCAAGCTAGATTCAGAACCATCGACCAGCACAGCAAAGACTAATGATGCTTGGATAAACCCTACTCCAAATTCCACAAAATTCTGCAGACCCATTAAATTCGAATTTAAGAAAGAAACCAAAGAGCTCATCGTTGAGGAAGCCAATGCAATAAGGGCTAAAATCGAAAAAAATTGGTTTAATTATAGACCAACCAACTCAAGGTGCAGGCAATACAAATGATGGAAACACAGCCAGAAGGTTTTTCTCGGACCCACAACAAACTGCTACAATCACAGGAGTGGACTACAACTTAATTTACAGATTTAAAATTATTCTTGAAGTAATTGCTTGTAATCTAAAAATAGATGCAGCAAAATTCAGAGAATATGCAACGGAAACTGTAAAATTATATAATGAATTGTACCCATGGCGAAATATGTCACCAACAGTCCACAAAATTTTGTTTCATGGAGAAAGCATTATTCAACACCAATTATTGCCAATAGGAGATTTATCAGAAGAAGCTCAAGAAAAAAGAAATAAAGTGCGTGCCACACACACGCTTTACCCTCATTCTTCACATCTACCCTTGTCATCCTTTTTTATTACCATTTCAAGGTAACCACTTAATTATCTTCAAAAACAAAACAACTTCTCTTTTTATTCTTTGGCTAGCGGTCGCTCACTCGAAAATGTAATACGAGCATTTTCCAGCGTGATGACCGTCCGCTGTGTGTTTGTTGTATCGCTACAACAAATCTGCATACGATGCACTTTGTGTTCGTTGACTCTGTTAGAGTCAAAGACCAAGTGCAAGGCCGAGAAATAAAGAAAGAAACAAAAAATAAGTAAATAAAAAACTAGTAAATAAGTGTCATTGATTTTGTATTTTTGGCAATAACCAATCAGGAAACAACCAATCAGCGTTGTCGAAGCCATGAAGATTTTTCGAACTTAGACTAAGAATTTTATATATAAGCAAGTAGATTTACAGAATAAATTCAGATTCAAAACTTCTATTATTGAGTTTGTCTCTTGGAAAATAAATCGGCAACTAACTTGCCTTTTCCTAAGAACTACACTTAATTCGGCGACCTCAGCTCGTCTCATTTATCGGCGGAACCTAACCGCCTTTCAATAAAAAGGTAATGTACTCTACCTTTGTCAGAATCAGATTTTGACAAGGATGATACATTATAGGTTATTTCATTTTGAATAAATTATAGATGAACCAAAACAAAGGGTTATGCACCGTAGATACCACAGTGTTCAGGCTATAAGGAATTAGAAATCGAGCGACCACCGACGCACAGTGGTCCAGAATAGAAATTCATCGGCCAAAAATCTGTAACTTTTGAACGGATAGGAATTTTTGAATGCGGTTTTTTGCAATCGACAGAGAAATGTTGAAATATCTTTGCACTGGCACCGAGATCTATGTAGATGTCTCAGGGTCAGAGCCGTAGGGCTCCAAATTCGAAAAATATTTTAATTTTTTTAAATTTTGGCAAAAAACGTATTCAAAAGTAAATTCTTGAAACTTTTTTGTACTTATCTATAAGTTGAGGATATATTCGTAATGGCTGTGAAGTTTCAAGTGCATCCGTTGAGTTTTTCATAACTTTTTGGCCCCCTGAAAAGGGGTCTATTTTTGGATGCTTTGAAACTAAATATCTCCGCCATTTTAAAAAATTTCGATTTCCGGGTTTTTTTATTATATTATATGGGGTAAGAGTTTTAAAAAAATGGGGGAAAAAATTTATATATATTTTGAAAAAATATTTTTTTTTTAAAAAAAACCACGGAAAATTAAAAAAATTATAGCCCAACAGTCGACAACAAAAAAAAATTACATTTTTCTGATAGCCTTTGAGATAACCTTTAATCGTATACCCGGTTTTGTACCCGGCAGACCACGGCCCTAAGCGCTAGAGCCCTCTAAATGGTCTACATTTTTTCTTTTAAAAAAACAACGAAAAATTAAAAAAATTATGGTCGACAACAAAAAAAATTAGATTTTTCTAATAGCCTTTGAGATAACCTTTCATCCTATACCCAGTTTTATACCTGGAAAACCACGGCCTTAGGCGCTGGAGCCCTCCAAATGTAGAATTTTCAAAAAAGGGTACTTCAGACACTAAATGCATAAGTATTTCTTTTTTAACCCTAATTTTTTTTCTTTATATACTCCTGAATATTACCTGTTTAAAAGTACCTGCTTCAAGGCCAAAAACGAAAATAATAAAATACCTGCGAGGTCAATGTTGCGGTTTCTACGCCTTAATATTACCTGTTAAAAAGTTCCTGCTTCAAGGCGAGAGACGAAAAGAATAAAATACCTGAAGGTCAAAGTTGCGGTTAATTACAATTTTCTTCAAAAATTCCAATTCTTTATATGTATTTTTTTTATATAAATATTAAACATTTGAAAGATTTTTGGCATTATCAAACCAAGCGTCTTTCAGCCATGGAGTCATAAAGCTACAAAGAATTATCAGATGTATATTTTAAAAACAGAAGCGCACAAGATATAGTTGAATATATTAAAATTAAAGTACCATTTGATTCATGTAGCAAAAAAATTCAGGAACAAATTTTAGCACAAATAAACTCGTTTGTGTCCATTTTGTCTAGACACTACAAGTCTTCCTACTTCAACAAAAATAAAGTGTATGCTAGTTTAAAGGAGTGGATGGAAGGCGAACTCTGCATCATTTATCAGGCAGATAGCAACGAAGGACGTGGAAGGCCAACTAAAGAGTTTGAAGAGAGCAGTAAAAGATCCCAGAGACGGAAACTAAAAGATCTTAATGAAAGTTTGGAATATGAAGACGCTAAACGCAGTTTAGTACACTCGTTGCATTCAGAGCGGAAATATCGGAAAGCCGAAATCATCGAAAAAGTTCTTAATGCGAGCCCTTTAAGGACAAAAAGAATTCTTAAAAGCATACCTACACCAG
Organism: Conops quadrifasciatus; assembly: GCA_949752815.1. Lineage (NCBI taxonomy): Eukaryota > Metazoa > Arthropoda > Insecta > Diptera > Conopidae > Conops > Conops quadrifasciatus. The sequence continues at coordinate 20,918,553 of OX457077.1, read as the reverse complement.
ACCAAGAAAGGACGTTTACACCTGAAGAGTATGTTTTACTCCGACAACGCGCAATGGAAAAGATGTCAAATTTGTACCCCAATTACAATGAAGTACTATTGGCAAAAAAAGAGTGCTATCCCGAAGACATAACTATAGAATCGACATCTGCCCAAGTCCAACTTCAAAGCCTTCTGGATCACACAACGGAGAGAATAATTAAAACACTTCAAGAACCGAAATTAAAAGAAATTGGAGATTGTGAATTAACACTTTTTCGTAAATGGGGTTGCGACGGATCTTCAGGCCAGAAACGATATAAACAGCCGCTAGATGGGAATTCTTCAGACGCAGACTTGTTTATGTCATCAATAGTACCTTTGCGATTAAGCAAGCTAGATTCAGAACCATCGACCAGCACAGCAAAGACTAATGATGCTTGGATAAACCCTACTCCAAATTCCACAAAATTCTGCAGACCCATTAAATTCGAATTTAAGAAAGAAACCAAAGAGCTCATCGTTGAGGAAGCCAATGCAATAAGGGCTAAAATCGAAAAAAATTGGTTTAATTATAGACCAACCAACTCAAGGTGCAGGCAATACAAATGATGGAAACACAGCCAGAAGGTTTTTCTCGGACCCACAACAAACTGCTACAATCACAGGAGTGGACTACAACTTAATTTACAGATTTAAAATTATTCTTGAAGTAATTGCTTGTAATCTAAAAATAGATGCAGCAAAATTCAGAGAATATGCAACGGAAACTGTAAAATTATATAATGAATTGTACCCATGGCGAAATATGTCACCAACAGTCCACAAAATTTTGTTTCATGGAGAAAGCATTATTCAACACCAATTATTGCCAATAGGAGATTTATCAGAAGAAGCTCAAGAAAAAAGAAATAAAGTGCGTGCCACACACACGCTTTACCCTCATTCTTCACATCTACCCTTGTCATCCTTTTTTATTACCATTTCAAGGTAACCACTTAATTATCTTCAAAAACAAAACAACTTCTCTTTTTATTCTTTGGCTAGCGGTCGCTCACTCGAAAATGTAATACGAGCATTTTCCAGCGTGATGACCGTCCGCTGTGTGTTTGTTGTATCGCTACAACAAATCTGCATACGATGCACTTTGTGTTCGTTGACTCTGTTAGAGTCAAAGACCAAGTGCAAGGCCGAGAAATAAAGAAAGAAACAAAAAATAAGTAAATAAAAAACTAGTAAATAAGTGTCATTGATTTTGTATTTTTGGCAATAACCAATCAGGAAACAACCAATCAGCGTTGTCGAAGCCATGAAGATTTTTCGAACTTAGACTAAGAATTTTATATATAAGCAAGTAGATTTACAGAATAAATTCAGATTCAAAACTTCTATTATTGAGTTTGTCTCTTGGAAAATAAATCGGCAACTAACTTGCCTTTTCCTAAGAACTACACTTAATTCGGCGACCTCAGCTCGTCTCATTTATCGGCGGAACCTAACCACCTTTCAATAAAAAGGTAATGTACTCTACCTTTGTCAGAATCAGATTTTGACAAGGATGATACATTATAGGTTATTTCATTTTGAATAAATTATAGATGAACCAAAACAAAGGGTTATGCACCGTAGATACCACAGTGTTCAGGCTATAAGGAATTAGAAATCGAGCGACCACCGACGCACAGTGGTCCAGAATAGAAATTCATCGGCCAAAAATCTGTAACTTTTGAACGGATAGGAATTTTTGAATGCGGTTTTTTGCAATCGACAGAGAAATGTTGAAATATCTTTGCACTGGCCGAGATCTATGTAGATGTCTCAGGGTCAGAGCCGTAGGGCTCCAAATTCGAAAAATATTTTAATTTTTTTAAATTTTGGCAAAAAACGTATTCAAAAGTAAATTCTTGAAACTTTTTTGTACTTATCTATAAGTTGAGGATATATTCGTAATGGCTGTGAAGTTTCAAGTGCATCCGTTGAGTTTTTCATAACTTTTTGGCCCCCTGAAAAGGGGTCTATTTTTGGATGCTTTGAAACTAAATATCTCCGCCATTTTAAAAAATTTCGATTTCCGGGTTTTTTTATTATATTATATGGGGTAAGAGTTTTAAAAAAATGGGGGAAAAAATTTATATATATTTTGAAAAAATATTTTTTTTTTAAAAAAAACCACGGAAAATTAAAAAAATTATAGCCCAACAGTCGACAACAAAAAAAAATTACATTTTTCTGATAGCCTTTGAGATAACCTTTAATCGTATACCCGGTTTTGTACCCGGCAGACCACGGCCCTAAGCGCTAGAGCCCTCTAAATGGTCTACATTTTTTCTTTTAAAAAAACAACGAAAAATTAAAAAAATTATGGTCGACAACAAAAAAAATTAGATTTTTCTAATAGCCTTTGAGATAACCTTTCATCCTATACCCAGTTTTATACCTGGAAAACCACGGCCTTAGGCGCTGGAGCCCTCCAAATGTAGAATTTTCAAAAAAGGGTACTTCAGACACTAAATGCATAAGTATTTCTTTTTTAACCCTAATTTTTTTTCTTTATATACTCCTGAATATTACCTGTTTAAAAGTACCTGCTTCAAGGCCAAAAACGAAAATAATAAAATACCTGCGAGGTCAATGTTGCGGTTTCTACGCCTTAATATTACCTGTTAAAAAGTTCCTGCTTCAAGGCGAGAGACGAAAAGAATAAAATACCTGAAGGTCAAAGTTGCGGTTAATTACAATTTTCTTCAAAAATTCCAATTCTTTATATGTATTTTTTTTATATAAATATTAAACATTTGAAAGATTTTTGGCATTATCAAACCAAGCGTCTTTCAGCCATGGAGTCATAAAGCTACAAAGAATTATCAGATGTATATTTTAAAAACAGAAGCGCACAAGATATAGTTGAATATATTAAAATTAAAGTACCATTTGATTCATGTAGCAAAAAAATTCAGGAACAAATTTTAGCACAAATAAACTCGTTTGTGTCCATTTTGTCTAGACACTACAAGTCTTCCTACTTCAACAAAAATAAAGTGTATGCTAGTTTAAAGGAGTGGATGGAAGGCGAACTCTGCATCATTTATCAGGCAGATAGCAACGAAGGACGTGGAAGGCCAACTAAAGAGTTTGAAGAGAGCAGTAAAAGATCCCAGAGACGGAAACTAAAAGATCTTAATGAAAGTTTGGAATATGAAGACGCTAAACGCAGTTTAGTACACTCGTTGCATTCAGAGCGGAAATATCGGAAAGCCGAAATCATCGAAAAAGTTCTTAATGCGAGCCCTTTAAGGACAAAAAGAATTCTTAAAAGCATACCTACACCAGACCAAGAAAGGACGTTTACACCTGAAGAGTATGTTTTACTCCGACAACGCGCAATGGAAAAGATGTCAAATTTGTACCCCAATTACAATGAAGTACTATTGGCAAAAAAAGAGTGCTATCCCGAAGACATAACTATAGAATCGACATCTGCCCAAGTCCAACTTCAAAGCCTTCTGGATCACACAACGGAGAGAATAATTAAAACACTTCAAGAACCGAAATTAAAAGAAATTGGAGATTGTGAATTAACACTTTTTCGTAAATGGGGTTGCGACGGATCTTCAGGCCAGAAACGATATAAACAGCCGCTAGATGGGAATTCTTCAGACGCAGACTTGTTTATGTCATCAATAGTACCTTTGCGATTAAGCAAGCTAGATTCAGAACCATCGACCAGCACAGCAAAGACTAATGATGCTTGGATAAACCCTACTCCAAATTCCACAAAATTCTGCAGACCCATTAAATTCGAATTTAAGAAAGAAACCAAAGAGCTCATCGTTGAGGAAGCCAATGCAATAAGGGCTAAAATCGAAAAAAATTGGTTTAATTATAGACCAACCAACTCAAGGTGCAGGCAATACAAATGATGGAAACACAGCCAGAAGGTTTTTCTCGGACCCACAACAAACTGCTACAATCACAGGAGTGGACTACAACTTAATTTACAGATTTAAAATTATTCTTGAAGTAATTGCTTGTAATCTAAAAATAGATGCAGCAAAATTCAGAGAATATGCAACGGAAACTGTAAAATTATATAATGAATTGTACCCATGGCGAAATATGTCACCAACAGTCCACAAAATTTTGTTTCATGGAGAAAGCATTATTCAACACCAATTATTGCCAATAGGAGATTTATCAGAAGAAGCTCAAGAAAAAAGAAATAAAGTGCGTGCCACACACACGCTTTACCCTCATTCTTCACATCTACCCTTGTCATCCTTTTTTATTACCATTTCAAGGTAACCACTTAATTATCTTCAAAAACAAAACAACTTCTCTTTTTATTCTTTGGCTAGCGGTCGCTCACTCGAAAATGTAATACGAGCATTTTCCAGCGTGATGACCGTCCGCTGTGTGTTTGTTGTATCGCTACAACAAATCTGCATACGATGCACTTTGTGTTCGTTGACTCTGTTAGAGTCAAAGACCAAGTGCAAGGCCGAGAAATAAAGAAAGAAACAAAAAATAAGTAAATAAAAAACTAGTAAATAAGTGTCATTGATTTTGTATTTTTGGCAATAACCAATCAGGAAACAACCAATCAGCGTTGTCGAAGCCATGAAGATTTTTCGAACTTAGACTAAGAATTTTATATATAAGCAAGTAGATTTACAGAATAAATTCAGATTCAAAACTTCTATTATTGAGTTTGTCTCTTGGAAAATAAATCGGCAACTAACTTGCCTTTTCCTAAGAACTACACTTAATTCGGCGACCTCAGCTCGTCTCATTTATCGGCGGAACCTAACCGCCTTTCAATAAAAAGGTAATGTACTCTACCTTTGTCAGAATCAGATTTTGACAAGGATGATACATTATAGGTTATTTCATTTTGAATAAATTATAGATGAACCAAAACAAAGGGTTATGCACCGTAGATACCACAGTGTTCAGGCTATAAGGAATTAGAAATCGAGCGACCACCGACGCACAGTGGTCCAGAATAGAAATTCATCGGCCAAAAATCTGTAACTTTTGAACGGATAGGAATTTTTGAATGCGGTTTTTTGCAATCGACAGAGAAATGTTGAAATATCTTTGCACTGGCACCGAGATCTATGTAGATGTCTCAGGGTCAGAGCCGTAGGGCTCCAAATTCGAAAAATATTTTAATTTTTTTAAATTTTGGCAAAAAACGTATTCAAAAGTAAATTCTTGAAACTTTTTTGTACTTATCTATAAGTTGAGGATATATTCGTAATGGCTGTGAAGTTTCAAGTGCATCCGTTGAGTTTTTCATAACTTTTTGGCCCCCTGAAAAGGGGTCTATTTTTGGATGCTTTGAAACTAAATATCTCCGCCATTTTAAAAAATTTCGATTTCCGGGTTTTTTTATTATATTATATGGGGTAAGAGTTTTAAAAAAATGGGGGAAAAAATTTATATATATTTTGAAAAAATATTTTTTTTTTAAAAAAAACCACGGAAAATTAAAAAAATTATAGCCCAACAGTCGACAACAAAAAAAAATTACATTTTTCTGATAGCCTTTGAGATAACCTTTAATCGTATACCCGGTTTTGTACCTGGCAGACCACGGCCCTAAGCGCTAGAGCCCTCTAAATGGTCTACATTTTTTCTTTTAAAAAAACAACGAAAAATTAAAAAAATTATGGTCGACAACAAAAAAAATTAGATTTTTCTAATAGCCTTTGAGATAACCTTTCATCCTATACCCAGTTTTTTCCAGGCCCTGGAAAACCACGGCCTTAGGCGCTGGAGCCCTCCAAATGTAGAATTTTCAAAAAAGGGTACTTCAGACACTAAATGCATAAGTATTTCTTTTTTTAACCCTAATTTTTTTTCTTTATATACTCCTGAATATTACCTGTTTAAAAGTACCTGCTTCAAGGCCAAAAACGAAAATAATAAAATACCTGCGAGGTCAATGTTGCGGTTTCTACGCCTTAATATTACCTGTTAAAAAGTTCCTGCTTCAAGGCGAGAGACGAAAAGAATAAAATACCTGAAGGTCAAAGTTGCGGTTAATTACAATTTTCTTCAAAAATTCCAATTCTTTATATGTATTTTTTTTATATAAATATTAAACATTTGAAAGATTTTTGGCATTATCAAACCAAGCGTCTTTCAGCCATGGAGTCATAAAGCTACAAAGAATTATCAGATGTATATTTTAAAAACAGAAGCGCACAAGATATAGTTGAATATATTAAAATTAAAGTACCATTTGATTCATGTAGCAAAAAAATTCAGGAACAAATTTTAGCACAAATAAACTCGTTTGTGTCCATTTTGTCTAGACACTACAAGTCTTCCTACTTCAACAAAAATAAAGTGTATGCTAGTTTAAAGGAGTGGATGAAAGGCGAACTCTGCATCATTTATCAGGCAGATAGCAACGAAGGACGTGGAAGGCCAACTAAAGAGTTTGAAGAGAGCAGTAAAAGATCCCAGAGACGGAAACTAAAAGATCTTAATGAAAGTTTGGAATATGAAGACGCTAAACGCAGTTTAGTACACTCGTTGCATTCAGAGCGGAAATATCGGAAAGCCGAAATCATCGAAAAAGTTCTTAATGCGAGCCCTTTAAGGACAAAAAGAATTCTTAAAAGCATACCTACACCAGACCAAGAAAGGACGTTTACACCTGAAGAGTATGTTTTACTCCGACAACGCGCAATGGAAAAGATGTCAAATTTGTACCCCAATTACAATGAAGTACTATTGGCAAAAAAAGAGTGCTATCCCGAAGACATAACTATAGAATCGACATCTGCCCAAGTCCAACTTCAAAGCCTTCTGGATCACACAACGGAGAGAATAATTAAAACACTTCAAGAACCGAAATTAAAAGAAATTGGAGATTGTGAATTAACACTTTTTTGTAAATGGGGTTGCGACGGATCTTCAGGCCAGAAACGATATAAACAGCCGCTAGATGGGAATTCTTCAGACGCAGACTTGTTTATGTCATCAATAGTACCTTTGCGATTAAGCAAGCTAGATTCAGAACCATCGACCAGCACAGCAAAGACTAATGATGCTTGGATAAACCCTACTCCAAATTCCACAAAACTCTGCAGACCCATTAAATTCGAATTTAAGAAAGAAACCAAAGAGCTCATCGTTGAGGAAGCCAATGCAATAAGGGCTAAAATCGAAACTCTTCAGCCAATACAATTTAATATTGGCCAGCAAATAATTCGAGTGCATTATAAATTGCTGCTTACAATGATCGATGGCAAAGTTGGTCAGGCATTGACGGACACAAAGGCTTCATCCAGTTGCATAATATGCAAGCAAACTTCAAGCAGATTATCATCCCTTGGAGACATTGAGGCATATGAATTTGGACTATCCCCGCTACATGCAAGGATTAGATTCATGGAACACATACTCAAGATAAGCTACGACTTGGAGTTTGGAACTTCAGGAACTGTACGGAATGACAAGTCAAACCAAGAGAAAAGGAGCTTAAAGAAAAAATACGTTCAAGATGAATTGAAAAAAATTGGTTTAATTATAGACCAACCAACTCAAGGTGCAGGCAATACAAATGATGGAAACACAGCCAGAAGGTTTTTCTCGGACCCACAACAAACTGCTACAATCACAGGAGTGGACTACAACTTAATTTACAGATTTAAAATTATTCTTGAAGTAATTGCTTGTAATCTAAAAATAGATGCAGCAAAATTCAGAGAATATGCAACGGAAACTGTAAAATTATATAATGAATTGTACCCATGGCGAAATATGTCACCAACAGTCCACAAAATTTTGTTTCATGGAGAAAGCATTATTCAACACCAATTATTGCCAATAGGAGATTTATCAGAAGAAGCTCAAGAAAAAAGAAATAAAGTGCGTGCCACACACACGCTTTACCCTCATTCTTCACATCTACCCTTGTCATCCTTTTTTATTACCATTTCAAGGTAACCACTTAATTATCTTCAAAAACAAAACAACTTCTCTTTTTATTCTTTGGCTAGCGGTCGCTCACTCGAAAATGTAATACGAGCATTTTCCAGCGTGATGACCGTCCGCTGTGTGTTTGTTGTATCGCTACAACAAATCTGCATACGATGCACTTTGTGTTCGTTGACTCTGTTAGAGTCAAAGACCAAGTGCAAGTCCGAGAAATAAAGAAAGAAACAAAAAATAAGTAAATAAAAAACTAGTAAATAAGTGTCATTGATTTTGTATTTTTGGCAATAACCAATCAGGAAACAACCAATCAGCGTTGTCGAAGCCATGAAGATTTTTCGAACTTAGACTAAGAATTTTATATATAAGCAAGTAGATTTACAGAATAAATTCAGATTCAAAACTTCTATTATTGAGTTTGTCTCTTGGAAAATAAATCGGCAACTAACTTGCCTTTTCCTAAGAACTACACTTAATTCGGCGACCTCAGCTCGTCTCATTTATCGGCGGAACCTAACCGCCTTTCAATAAAAAGGTAATGTACTCTACCTTTGTCAGAATCAGATTTTGACAAGGATGATACATTATAGGTTATTTCATTTTGAATAAATTATAGATGAACCAAAACAAAGGGTTATGCACCGTAGATACCACAGTGTTCAGGCTATAAGGAATTAGAAATCGAGCGACCACCGACGCACAGTGGTCCAGAATAGAAATTCATCGGCCAAAAATCTGTAACTTTTGAACGGATAGGAATTTTTGAATGCGGTTTTTTGCAATCGACAGAGAAATGTTGAAATATCTTTGCACTAGCACCGAGATCTATGTAGATGTCTCAGGGTCAGAGCCGTAGGGCTCCAAATTCGAAAAATATTTTAATTTTTTTAAATTTTGGCAAAAAACGTATTCAAAAGTAAATTCTTGAAACTTTTTTGTACTTATCTATAAGTTGAGGATATATTCGTAATGGCTGTGAAGTTTCAAGTGCATCCGTTGAGTTTTTCATAACTTTTTGGCCCCCTGAAAAGGGGTCTATTTTTGGATGCTTTGAAACTAAATATCTCCGCCATTTTAAAAAATTTCGATTTCCGGGTTTTTTTATTATATTATATGGGGTAAGAGTTTTAAAAAAATGGGGGAAAAAATTTATATATATTTTGAAAAAATATTTTTTTTTAAAAAAAAACCACGGAAAATTAAAAAAATTATAGCCCAACAGTCGACAACAAAAAAAAATTACATTTTTCTGATAGCCTTTGAGATAACCTTTAATCGTATACCCGGTTTTGTACCCGGCAGACCACGGCCCTAAGCGCTAGAGCCCTCTAAATGGTCTACATTTTTTCTTTTAAAAAAACAACGAAAAATTAAAAAAATTATGGTCGACAACAAAAAAAATTAGATTTTTCTAATAGCCTTTGAGATAACCTTTCATCCTATACCCAGTTTTTTCCAGGCCCTGGAAAACCACGGCCTTAGGCGCTGGAGCCCTCCAAATGTAGAATTTTCAAAAAAGGGTACTTCAGACACTAAATGCATAAGTATTTCTTTTTTTAACCCTAATTTTTTTTCTTTATATACTCCTGAATATTACCTGTTTAAAAGTACCTGCTTCAAGGCCAAAAACGAAAATAATAAAATACCTGCGAGGTCAATGTTGCGGTTTCTACGCCTTAATATTACCTGTTAAAAAGTTCCTGCTTCAAGGCGAGAGACGAAAAGAATAAAATACCTGAAGGTCAAAGTTGCGGTTAATTACAATTTTCTTCAAAAATTCCAATTCTTTATATGTATTTTTTTTATATAAATATTAAACATTTGAAAGATTTTTGGCATTATCAAACCAAGCGTCTTTCAGCCATGGAGTCATAAAGCTACAAAGAATTATCAGATGTATATTTTAAAAACAGAAGCGCACAAGATATAGTTGAATATATTAAAATTAAAGTACCATTTGATTCATGTAGCAAAAAAATTCAGGAACAAATTTTAGCACAAATAAACTCGTTTGTGTCCATTTTGTCTAGACACTACAAGTCTTCCTACTTCAACAAAAATAAAGTGTATGCTAGTTTAAAGGAGTGGATGAAAGGCGAACTCTGCATCATTTATCAGGCAGATAGCAACGAAGGACGTGGAAGGCCAACTAAAGAGTTTGAAGAGAGCAGTAAAAGATCCCAGAGACGGAAACTAAAAGATCTTAATGAAAGTTTGGAATATGAAGACGCTAAACGCAGTTTAGTACACTCGTTGCATTCAGAGCGGAAATATCGGAAAGCCGAAATCATCGAAAAAGTTCTTAATGCGAGCCCTTTAAGGACAAAAAGAATTCTTAAAAGCATACCTACACCAGACCAAGAAAGGACGTTTACACCTGAAGAGTATGTTTTACTCCGACAACGCGCAATGGAAAAGATGTCAAATTTGTACCCCAATTACAATGAAGTACTATTGGCAAAAAAAGAGTGCTATCCCGAAGACATAACTATAGAATCGACATCTGCCCAAGTCCAACTTCAAAGCCTTCTGGATCACACAACGGAGAGAATAATTAAAACACTTCAAGAACCGAAATTAAAAGAAATTGGAGATTGTGAATTAACACTTTTTTGTAAATGGGGTTGCGACGGATCTTCAGGCCAGAAACGATATAAACAGCCGCTAGATGGGAATTCTTCAGACGCAGACTTGTTTATGTCATCAATAGTACCTTTGCGATTAAGCAAGCTAGATTCAGAACCATCGACCAGCACAGCAAAGACTAATGATGCTTGGATAAACCCTACTCCAAATTCCACAAAACTCTGCAGACCCATTAAATTCGAATTTAAGAAAGAAACCAAAGAGCTCATCGTTGAGGAAGCCAATGCAATAAGGGCTAAAATCGAAACTCTTCAGCCAATACAATTTAATATTGGCCAGCAAATAATTCGAGTGCATTATAAATTGCTGCTTACAATGATCGATGGCAAAGTTGGTCAGGCATTGACGGACACAAAGGCTTCATCCAGTTGCATAATATGCAAGCAAACTTCAAGCAGATTATCATCCCTTGGAGACATTGAGGCATATGAATTTGGACTATCCCCGCTACATGCAAGGATTAGATTCATGGAACACATACTCAAGATAAGCTACGACTTGGAGTTTGGAACTTCAGGAACTGTACGGAATGACAAGTCAAACCAAGAGAAAAGGAGCTTAAAGAAAAAATACGTTCAAGATGAATTGAAAAAAATTGGTTTAATTATAGACCAACCAACTCAAGGTGCAGGCAATACAAATGATGGAAACACAGCCAGAAGGTTTTTCTCGGACCCACAACAAACTGCTACAAACACAGGAGTGGACTACAACTTAATTTACAGATTTAAAATTATTCTTGAAGTAATTGCTTGTAATCTAAAAATAGATGCAGCAAAATTCAGAGAATATGCAACGGAAACTGTAAAATTATATAATGAATTGTACCCATGGCGAAATATGTCACCAACAGTCCACAAAATTTTGTTTCATGGAGAAAGCATTATTCAACACCAATTATTGCCAATAGGAGATTTATCAGAAGAAGCTCAAGAAAAAAGAAATAAAGTGCGTGCCACACACACGCTTTACCCTCATTCTTCACATCTACCCTTGTCATCCTTTTTTATTACCATTTCAAGGTAACCACTTAATTATCTTCAAAAACAAAACAACTTCTCTTTTTATTCTTTGGCTAGCGGTCGCTCACTCGAAAATGTAATACGAGCATTTTCCAGCGTGATGACCGTCCGCTGTGTGTTTGTTGTATCGCTACAACAAATCTGCATACGATGCACTTTGTGTTCGTTGACTCTGTTAGAGTCAAAGACCAAGTGCAAGGCCGAGAAATAAAGAAAGAAACAAAAAATAAGTAAATAAAAAACTAGTAAATAAGTGTCATTGATTTTGTATTTTTGGCAATAACCAATCAGGAAACAACCAATCAGCGTTGTCGAAGCCATGAAGATTTTTCGAACTTAGACTAAGAATTTTATATATAAGCAAGTAGATTTACAGAATAAATTCAGATTCAAAACTTCTATTATTGAGTTTGTCTCTTGGAAAATAAATCGGCAACTAACTTGCCTTTTCCTAAGAACTACACTTAATTCGGCGACCTCAGCTCGTCTCATTTATCGGCGGAACCTAACCGCCTTTCAATAAAAAGGTAATGTACTCTACCTTTGTCAGAATCAGATTTTGACAAGGATGATACATTATAGGTTATTTCATTTTGAATAAATTATAGATGAACCAAAACAAAGGGTTATGCACCGTAGATACCACAGTGTTCAGGCTATAAGGAATTAGAAATCGAGCGACCACCGACGCACAGTGGTCCAGAATAGAAATTCATCGGCCAAAAATCTGTAACTTTTGAACGGATAGGAATTTTTGAATGCGGTTTTTTGCAATCGACAGAGAAATGTTGAAATATCTTTGCACTAGCACCGAGATCTATGTAGATGTCTCAGGGTCAGAGCCGTAGGGCTCCAAATTCGAAAAATATTTTAATTTTTTTAAATTTTGGCAAAAAACGTATTCAAAAGTAAATTCTTGAAACTTTTTTGTACTTATCTATAAGTTGAGGATATATTCGTAATGGCTGTGAAGTTTCAAGTGCATCCGTTGAGTTTTTCATAACTTTTTGGCCCCCTGAAAAGGGGTCTATTTTTGGATGCTTTGAAACTAAATATCTCCGCCATTTTAAAAAATTTCGATTTCCGGGTTTTTTTATTATATTATATGGGGTAAGAGTTTTAAAAAAATGGGGGAAAAAATGTATATATATTTTGAAAAAATATTTTTTTTTTAAAAAAAACCACGGAAAATTAAAAAAATTATAGCCCAACAGTCGACAACAAAAAAAAATTACATTTTTCTGATAGCCTTTGAGATAACCTTTAATCGTATACCCGGTTTTGTACCTGGCAGACCACGGCCCTAAGCGCTAGAGCCCTCTAAATGGTCTACATTTTTTCTTTTAAAAAAACAACGAAAAATTAAAAAAATTATGGTCGACAACAAAAAAAATTAGATTTTTCTAATAGCCTTTGAGATAACCTTTCATCCTATACCCAGTTTTATACCTGGAAAACCACGGCCTTAGGCGCTGGAGCCCTCCAAATGTAGAATTTTCAAAAAAGGGTACTTCAGACACTAAATGCATAAGTATTTCTTTTTTTAACCCTAATTTTTTTTCTTTATATACTCCTGAATATTACCTGTTTAAAAGTACCTGCTTCAAGGCCAAAAACGAAAATAATAAAATACCTGCGAGGTCAATGTTGCGGTTTCTACGCCTTAATATTACCTGTTAAAAAGTTCCTGCTTCAAGGCGAGAGACGAAAAGAATAAAATACCTGAAGGTCAAAGTTGCGGTTAATTACAATTTTCTTCAAAAATTCCAATTCTTTATATGTATTTTTTTTATATAAATATTAAACATTTGAAAGATTTTTGGCATTATCAAACCAAGCGTCTTTCAGCCATGGAGTCATAAAGCTACAAAGAATTATCAGATGTATATTTTAAAAACAGAAGCGCACAAGATATAGTTGAATATATTAAAATTAAAGTACCATTTGATTCATGTAGCAAAAAAATTCAGGAACAAATTTTAGCACAAATAAACTCGTTTGTGTCCATTTTGTCTAGACACTACAAGTCTTCCTACTTCAACAAAAATAAAGTGTATGCTAGTTTAAAGGAGTGGATGGAAGGCGAACTCTGCATCATTTATCAGGCAGATAGCAACGAAGGACGTGGAAGGCCAACTAAAGAGTTTGAAGAGAGCAGTAAAAGATCCCAGAGACGGAAACTAAAAGATCTTAATGAAAGTTTGGAATATGAAGACGCTAAACGCAGTTTAGTACACTCGTTGCATTCAGAGCGGAAATATCGGAAAGCCGAAATCATCGAAAAAGTTCTTAATGCGAGCCCTTTAAGGACAAAAAGAATTCTTAAAAGCATACCTACACCAGACCAAGAAAGGACGTTTACACCTGAAGAGTATGTTTTACTCCGACAACGCGCAATGGAAAAGATGTCAAATTTGTACCCCAATTACAATGAAGTACTATTGGCAAAAAAAGAGTGCTATCCCGAAGACATAACTATAGAATCGACATCTGCCCAAGTCCAACTCCAAAGCCTTCTGGATCACACAACGGAGAGAATAATTAAAACACTTCAAGAACCGAAATTAAAAGAAATTGGAGATTGTGAATTAACACTTTTTTGTAAATGGGGTTGCGACGGATCTTCAGGCCAGAAACGATATAAACAGCCGCTAGATGGGAATTCTTCAGACGCAGACTTGTTTATGTCATCAATAGTACCTTTGCGATTAAGCAAGCTAGATTCAGAACCATCGACCAGCACAGCAAAGACTAATGATGCTTGGATAAACCCTACTCCAAATTCCACAAAATTCTGCAGACCCATTAAATTCGAATTTAAGAAAGAAACCAAAGAGCTCATCGTTGAGGAAGCCAATGCAATAAGGGCTAAAATCGAAACTCTTCAGCCAATACAATTTAATATTGGCCAGCAAATAATTCGAGTGTATTATAAATTGCTGCTTACAATGATCGATGGCAAAGTTGGTCAGGCATTGACGGACACAAAGGCTTCAACCAGTTGCATAATATGCAAGCAAACTTCAAGCAGATTATCATTCCTTGGAGACATTGAGGCATATGAATTTGGACTATCCCCGCTACATGCAAGGATTAGATTCATGGAACACATACTCAAGATAAGCTACGACTTGGAGTTTGGAACTTCAGGAACTGTACGGAATGACAAGTCAAACCAAGAGAAAAGGAGCTTAAAGAAAAAATACGTTCAAGATGAATTGAAAAAAATTGGTTTAATTATAGACCAACCAACTCAAGGTGCAGGCAATACAAATGATGGAAACACAGCCAGAAGGTTTTTCTCGGACCCACAACAAACTGCTACAATCACAGGAGTGGACTACAACTTAATTTACAGATTTAAAATTATTCTTGAAGTAATTGCTTGTAATCTAAAAATAGATGCAGCAAAATTCAGAGAATATGCAACGGAAACTGTAAAATTATATAATGAATTGTACCCATGGCGAAATATGTCACCAACAGTCCACAAAATTTTGTTTCATGGAGAAAGCATTATTCAACACCATTTATTGCCAATAGGAGATTTATCAGAAGAAGCTCAAGAAAAAAGAAATAAAGATTATAGATTCTTTAGGGAACATAACACTAGAAAATGTAGTAGAGAAGCAACAAATGAAGACCTTTTTGGAATTTTATTAGCCACATCGGATCCATATATTTCCAGCATCCGGTATGTGTGGACTACAAAAAACCCAGATATAAGTCCAGAAACCAAATTGTTACTATTAAATATTAATGAAAATTCGGAAAGAGAAAAATATTTACAATCTGTTTTTACAAAAATTGTATAATACTCGTATATAAAGAAATATATAAAAATTGTAATTAACCGCAACATTGACCTCGCAGGTATTTTATTATTTTCGTTTTTGGCCTTGAAGCAGGTACTTTTAAACAGATAATATTCAGGAGTATATAAAGAAAAAAAATTAGGGTTAAAAAAAGAAATACTTATGCATTTAGTGTCTGAAGTACCTTTTTTTGAAAATTCTACATTTGGAGGGCTCCAGCGCCTAAGGCCGTGGTTTGCCAGGTATAAAACTGGGTATAGGATGAGAGGTTATCTCAAAGGCTATTAGAAAAATCTAATTTTTTTTGTTGTCGACCATAATTTTTTTAATTTTTCGTTGTTTTTTTAAAAGAAAAAATGTAGACCATTTAGAGGGCTCCAGCGCCTAGGGCCGTGGTCTGCCGGGTACAAAACCGGGTATACGATTAAAGGTTATCTCAAAGGCTATCAGAAAAATGTAATTTTTTTTTTTTGTCGACTGTGGGGCTATAATTTTTTTAATTTTCCGTGGTTTTTTAAAAAAAAAAATTTTTTTTCAAAATATATATAATTTTTTTCCCCATTTTTTTTAAACTCTTACCCCATATAATATAATAAAAAAACCGGAAATCGAAATTTTTAAAAATGGCGGAGATATTTCAAAGCATCCAAAAATAGACCCCTTTTCAGGGGGCCAAAAAGTTATGAAAAACTCAACGGATGCACTTGAAACTTCACAGCCATTACGAATATATCCTCAATTTATAGATAATTTTTGTAATTTGTAATTTATTTGCGTTATCCACCGTACAATAAGAAAAAACTTCTTTTATTGTACAAAAGTGCCAGAGTTATTTCATATAAACATATTAACAGTAGTTATTGAATAGATTAATAAATAAGCAATATAACAGGATAGTGATAAATAGTAGAGCTGAGTAATAATGAGTAATAATGTAGTAGGTGTGAAGAGGGGAAGTGAGCAGAAAAGTTACAAAATGTTACAAAGTTACAAAAGTTACAAAATATACACGTTAAGAGAAGTTAGGGAAGAGTTAGGAAACTGTCGAAAAGTGCGAAAATACTGCGTGCTTAAATTTAACCTCGCTATTAATCATTCTCAAGTTGGTTGGCAATGAGTTCCATAACCTTATGGCATTGACAAAAAAGAGCCTAGAAGTATTTAGATATTTCAATTCAGGGATAATCAGTAATAGACTCCTTCGCGAATGACCAAACCGTAGTTTCTCGAATAGATAGTGTGGATATTTAGAACAAATAAGCCTGTGTAGAAATACGCAATTCTTAATATCTAAATATCGAAGTAAGCCACATCCAAGTATAGCACACCTGAATTGCCCAAGATGGTCGAAACGGCGAAGTCCATAAACATATCTCGTAGCGTGATTAAAAGCAGTAGTTAATTTCAGCTGAGAACAAGAATCCAATTTACTGTAAACTGTAGCTGAGTAGGTAATAATTGGGAGAATAATCTGGATTACAAGCTTACGACGAACTCACACAGGAGTCATTTATGACGCTGTAGGACGGAGATTTCTTAAGGCAAAATAAATCTTAGAGATGACGTTATTAATATGTTCAGTGCAAGAAAGAGTAGTATTAATATGAAAACCTAAACTAACTACCGAGTTAACAATCCTTAATTTATCGTTACTTAAATAGATGTCTGGCAGATCACAACAAAGAACATTTTCTTTTGAAATTGGCAAGACGACAGTTTTGCGCGGATTTAATTGAAGGCCGTTCGTGGCAGCCCAATGTGCAATGCAAAACAAATCTTCATTTAACCTACAGACTATGTCATCCTTAAGATTCATCTTATTAGAGAGATAAATCTGAATATCGTCGGCAAAACCATGAATAGAAGCATGATTACAAACTTGAAATAAGTCATTAATAAACATCGAAAATAAAAGAGGACCTAAAACAGAACCTTGTGGAACTCCACCAGAAACTAACATATACTGTGAAAAAGTGTCATTACTCTTAACTTTTTGCATTCTACCGGATAAATAACTCCGTATCAGACGAATTGCTCCCACATCAAATCCAAAGAAATACTGCAATTTATTGCACAATAAGCTATGACTAACCATATCAAATGCTTTAGAGAAATCAAGAAGGCAAAGGAGAGTTAGCATGTCATTATCGTAATTAGGACGAATGTCATCAAGTACTTTTAGGACAGCAGTGGTACAACTATGTTTAGATCGGAAGCCAGACTGAAAAACACTCAAAAGGTTATTACTATCCAAGTATGTGGAGATTTGATTCATCATAAGTATTTCTAAGGTTTTTGATAAAGGGGACAGGATACTAATAGGTCTAAAATCGGATGGAGAAGAGGCAGATGAATTTTTAGGTAGTGGAGTAACTATGGCAAACTTCCATAGGTTTGGAAATGACGAGGTAGGGAAACAATGATTCACTATATGAGTTAAAGGGCCAATAATCCATGCAAGAATGATTTTAATAAACCTAAGATGCACCTCATCTGCTCCAACAGCGCATGAATTAATGCTAAGCACCGACTTGATTACTTCAGATTCGCTTACTGAAGTAAATTGAAAAGAGTGGTCGCAAACAGATGTAAGTTCATTTGTAAGATTTGCCGTAAACGGAAGATTAGAATGGATGGATAAAAAATGATCATTCATAACGTTTGGGTCAATAGGATCAGACTTTTTACTTTTGGAGTAGATTCCCGAATTCTTAATGTTCCTCCAAAGTACTTTAGAAGGTAGAAAAGTTTGTAACTTGGACGAAAAAAAGCGGCATTTAGATTGTCTTATGATGCTGGTTGAGAAATTTCTCGCTTGCCGGTAACATTCCCAATTCTCACTTGTGGGATACTTTTTCCACTGATTACGTAACCTGTTGCGCACGCGTAGGGCTTTCTGTACTTGAGCATTGAACCATGGACAATCAGAACTTAATTTATTGATGCACTTAAGAGGAACATGCTTATCAAAAAGTTCATTTACATAACTAAGAAAAAGGGCAAGTTTTTCGTCTGTAGTGCAGCAGAACCAAATATCGTTCCAAGGTGTTAATGAGAGGTCATGAAAGAGATCATTAAAATTGATAGCTTTAAAATCACGATAGACAATCGAAATATTGGAGGTATTACGACTAATGGTTATATCAAAAGTGCAAAAAAGCAGATCATGATCAGAAATAAAATAAATTTGATCGAACAAACGGATGAGTGAATTGTCAGAGACAATAAAATAATCTAAAAGGCTTGGAGAATCACCAGGAGAAAAACGAGTGGGCTGAGTATTATTGACGATACTCATACCTACAGAATCAACAAGATCATGTAACGAATCCGAAAAGGAATCATTGGAAAGTAAATTTACATTGAAATCCCCACACAATATAAACTGATTATAGTCTGTTAGGACACTACGAATTACAGCGAAATACGAATGTAGACAGAACGATCTAGAAGGATTGTAGATGCAAGAAATGAACACTTTCCGACAATTGTCGGAGATGCAAATATTAATATATTCCACACAATCGGAAGACGTACCAACTATTTTAGCTTTTAAATTATTGCGAACGTATATTGCAACACCTCCTCCACGTCTGGAGGGTCTATCATTTCTAAAAATATTAAAATTCTTTACAGAATATAGAGAGCTAGGGACCTCGTCACGAAACCAAGTTTCGGAAATACAGATGACATCCACAGAGGAATCCTCGAACACATATTTGAAATAATCAAGTTTATCATTATTTAAGCTTCTTGCGTTAAAATGGACTACTTTAAGTCCAGAATGACGATTACAAAAAATGTTAATTAAACTCTTATTATCAATACCACTATTAGAATTATTAAAATTAAAAGTCATAAATAAATTAAAAAGCAAAGAAAATTCAAGCATGCAGTACACAACAAAAAGTAGCATAATCCCATTGCAAGATATGCACAGTAGAAGAAGTAACAAGAGTGGCAGAGGATAAAAGAAGAGAGCAACAAAGAAGAGGAAGAGAGGTAGATTAACAGAAAAAAGAAGTCAATAGAAATGATTACAATGAAATAACTAACAAACATAATCGTATTAAATAAGATAGAGATACTTAAATCTAACATATGAAGGTAAAAATTTATCGAACTATATAATTAAAAGTTAAGTTGAGATTATTAAGTGAGTACAGATTAATGAGTACAGATTAATCAGATAAAAGATATCGTTGCATGGTGCTGGTGAGAGAATTCAGTGTAGAAATATCAGTAACTGCAACTGTACGCCGCGAAAAGTTTTTTATTGCGTTTTAATTCCATAGCACGATGCAATACAGGACGCAGAGTAACAGGTAGGCTGTCAAATATATGGACCTTCCCACTTCCAATAATTTCCAAGTCACTGAGCACAAGGGCACGCTGGTGTCTATGACAATAGGCATTTACAGCACGAAGAAAACATGAGCGATCAGGAACTGTACATAGCTTTACTATAAGAGGACCATCTGCTGAGTTTTGTTTCTTGATGCGAAAAACATCACGCATAGAAGGGATGTTATCGCCCAGTCCGACCGTGTTACAAATTTTAACAAAAATATTCTGAGGATCCTCATCACTAGTGTAGGGAATACCAGTGACCACAACATCAGTAGAAACGGCATCTTTTTCAAGTGTAGAGAGTCGGGCAGTAATAGAAGAAACGGCATCTTTTTCAAGTGTAGAGAGTCGGGCAGTAATAGTAGAAACGGCATCTTTTTCAAGTATAGAGAGTCGGGCAGTAATAGTATTCAACTCAGCTCTCTGAGAACAAGTCTCACCAACAGCAGACTCAAATGCCGCAAGGCGACTTAGTATACCTCTCATCTCAGTTTTAAAATTAAGAATCTCAGCTGACACCTCACCAAACCTCTCCATGATTCGATCCTCTGTCGTTTTTAATTGTGCATTAACATGGCTGATAATAGACTCACGCAGCGCCGCCAACATTGCATCGAAGCCAGAGAGCGATGGAGAGTCATCACCACGATTGAGTGGAGCGCCAACTGCTCGATTGAGTGGAGTGCCAACTGCTGCAACGGGACTTGAAAGAGAGCCAGTGCCATTAGCGCTCGCAATATTTCCTCTGGTTACTCGCTTGCTGTTGTTGCTTTTTACACCGGTTGAAGGCATAATCAAATATGTTTTATAACAAATGACGAATTTTTATTCGTGTTTTTATTGTGTGTGATGAAGAAAAAGTTTTTTAAAACACGCAATCGTTTTATAAGCACACAGATTACGTCGTTACTAAAAAAAAACTTTATTTAACAGAAACGAAGGAATAATTAGTACCGAAAAAATCACCAGCAAACCAAAAACACGTCTACTCACTTTCACGATTCATCTTTCTCATAAGATGTACAAATGTACTTTCTCATAAGATGTTCTCAGATAAGTACAAAAAAGTTTCAAGAATTTACTTTTGAATACGTTTTTTTGCCAAAATTTAAAAAAATTAAAATATTTTTCGACTTTGGAGCCCTACGGCTCTGACCCTGAGACATCTACATAGATCTCGGTAAAAGATATTTCAACATTTCTCTGTCGATTGCAAAAAACCGCATTCAAAAATTCCTATCCGTTCAAAAGTTACAGATTTTTGGCCGATGAATTTCTATTCTGGACTACTGTGCGACGTTGCTTTCGTCGACGATGTAGGGGAAATTTTATTTTTTCTCGTTTCCTAGTAATTTTGACACTAGCGACGTCATCTGTAGTCAACGAAATTTAACTGTGTTTAGGCTATAAAGGGCTGATTATACTCGCTTGGGTTGGCTTATCTTGGTCGGGCTTAACAGAAGAGAAAGGGGAATTAATGACTCTTTCGTGTCTCTATTCTGTTTACGTTGCCATCCTGAACGAATTTCTGCTTTTGGGTATTTTGAGTTCTTTTTGGGGATTTATATTTCTTAAATTTGTGTACATTAGTTGCTCAATAAATTATTAATTACTTAGATTTTATTCTCTCTAACTTTTAACTAATATATATCTTATTCTCTCAAAAAATCTTAAATCC
The DNA here is from genome assembly GCA_949752815.1 of Conops quadrifasciatus. Classification (NCBI taxonomy): domain Eukaryota; kingdom Metazoa; phylum Arthropoda; class Insecta; order Diptera; family Conopidae; genus Conops; species Conops quadrifasciatus. Next base: position 20,897,114 of record OX457077.1, on the reverse strand, counting down.
ATACTATAATTGTTGTATTATTACTTTCTTATAATTATTTTACGACTATTACACTACTATTCTGTGAAATACATTCTATCTATATTTACCTATTATTGTTTTAAAATCGGTCAAATCCATGCATTAGGTCAAATCTTTAGATTCTGTCAAATCCATGCATTATGTCAAATCTGTAGATTCTGTCAAATGCGTACATTCTGGCAAATCTATCTGTAAATTTTCTCCGAGTATCTTATCAAAAAATTGTGCTTGCTTTTGACTGTTTACTTCTGTTGATTCTACCAAGATTTAACAAACTATTTACAACTCAATTTGGATTTTGTTAAACATTATGGAAAGAGATTTAACAATTAATTTGCAATATTTATATATTATGCATTTGTATGCAGTTTTAAAAATTAAAAATATGGACGTAAAAATCTCCCCCTATGTGGACCCATGCCTTCATTTTCTCCTCAGGAATTCAAAAGCCGCTTAAAACTATGTTGTATAAAATAGGATGCTGCTTGATCACTTGCGCGTGTATTTCTTCCACTACCTGTTTTTAATAAAAAATTGGCCAGATTGGTTTTTTAGTTCGATTTTAAACTTTTCTTAAATCCTATGTACTTATTAACCCAAAAAGTAAAAATTTCATAAGATCAGGCTACCTAACCATTGTAACGTAAAGATAATCGATGTGGCAATACGATTTCAGCTGTCATTCTACTTGGCTTCGGAAAAATATCAAAATCAGAGCCTCCGCACAACCAACTTCGCAACGTCAAACGTCGCTCTCTCGCTTGACTTCGCCCTTAAATAAAAAACGCAGACGTTAGCGAAGTTTGTTCACATTTTTCATTTTTGTATCAACCATTCTTTATAATTCTGTATCTGGCATCCTCCTCCACCAACCTTCTCACATGCAAAATTAGCAAATACTTTCACCACTTCGTGAAATTGGAAGGATTTTCCATAAAAAGTAGGCATTACTTTTTTGGAACCAAACAATTATTCTTCGACAACAACGAGTGGAAGCTCGACGTCAGAGAGAAAATTGAATTGAAGCATTCGTCACTTCTAACGTCAGAGCTCTCGTCAAATCGTACTGAAAAATTGACTGTAGACGTTGCGAAGTTTGGTTGTGCGGAGACTCTTAAGGGCTCTTATTATATTCGCTTGGCTTATTCTTTAATAACATAACTAAGAAAAAGGGCAAGTTTTTCGTCTGTAGTGCAGCAGAACCAAATATCGTTCCAAGGTGTTAATGAGAGGTCATGAAAGAGATCATTAAAATTGATAGCTTTAAAATCACGATAGACAATCGAAATATTGGAGGTATTACGACTAATGGTTATATCAAAAGTGCAAAAAAGCAGATCATGATCAGAAATAAAATAAATTTGATCGAACAAACGGATGAGTGAATTGTCAGAGACAATAAAATAATCTAAAAGGCTTGGAGAATCACCAGGAGAAAAACGAGTGGGCTGAGTATTATTGACGATACTCATACCTACAGAATCAACAAGATCATGTAACGAATCCGAAAAGGAATCATTGGAAAGTAAATTTACATTGAAATCCCCACACAATATAAACTGATTATAGTCTGTTAGGACACTACGAATTACAGCGAAATACGAATGTAGACAGAACGATCTAGAAGGATTGTAGATGCAAGAAATGAACACTTTCCGACAATTGTCGGAGATGCAAATATTAATATATTCCACACAATCGGAAGACGTACCAACTATTTTAGCTTTTAAATTATTGCGAACGTATATTGCAACACCTCCTCCACGTCTGGAGGGTCTATCATTTCTAAAAATATTAAAATTCTTTACAGAATATAGAGAGCTAGGGACCTCGTCACGAAACCAAGTTTCGGAAATACAGATGACAACCACAGAGGAATCCTCGAACACATATTTGAAATAATCAAGTTTATCATTATTTAAGCTTCTTGCGTTAAAATGGACTACTTTAAGTCCAGAATGACGATTACAAAAAATGTTAATTAAACTCTTATTATCAATACCACTATTAGAATTATTAAAATTAAAAGTCATAAATAAATTAAAAAGCAAAGAAAATTCAAGCATGCAGTACACAACAAAAAGTAGCATAATCCCATTGCAAGATATGCACAGTAGAAGAAGTAACAAGAGTGGCAGAGGATAAAAGAAGAGAGCAACAAAGAAGAGGAAGAGAGGTAGATTAACAGAAAAAAGAAGTCAATAGAAATGATTACAATGAAATAACTAACAAACATAATCGTATTAAATAAGATAGAGATACTTAAATCTAACATATGAAGGTAAAAATTTATCGAACTATATAATTAAAAGTTAAGTTGAGATTATTAAGTGAGTACAGATTAATGAGTACAGATTAATCAGATAAAAGATATCGTTGCATGGTGCTGGTGAGAGAATTCAGTGTAGAAATATCAGTAACTGCAACTGTACGCCGCGAAAAGTTTTTTATTGCGTTTTAATTCCATAGCACGATGCAATACAGGACGCAGAGTAACAGGTAGGCTGTCAAATATATGGACCTTCCCACTTCCAATAATTTCCAAGTCACTGAGCACAAGGGCACGCTGGTGTCTATGACAATAGGCATTTACAGCACGAAGAAAACATGAGCGATCAGGAACTGTATATAGCTTAACTATAAGAGGACCATCTGCTGAGTTTTGTTTCTTGATGCGAAAAACATCACGCATAGAAGGGATGTTATCGCCCAGTCCGACCGTGTTACAAATTTTAACAAAAATATTCTGAGGATCCTCATCACTAGTGTAGGGAATACCAGTGACCACAACATCAGTAGAAACGGCATCTTTTTCAAGTGTAGAGAGTCGGGCAGTAATAGAAGAAACGGCATCTTTTTCAAGTGTAGAGAGTCGGGCAGTAATAGTAGAAACGGCATCTTTTTCAAGTATAGAGAGTCGGGCAGTAATAGTATTCAACTCAGCTCTCTGAGAACAAGTCTCACCAACAGCAGACTCAAATGCCGCAAGGCGACTTAGTATACCTCTCATCTCAGTTTTAAAATTAAGAATCTCAGCTGACACCTCACCAAACCTCTCCATGATTCGATCCTCTGTCGTTTTTAATTGTGCATTAACATGGCTGATAATAGACTCACGCAGCGCCGCCAACATTGCATCGAAGCCAGAGAGCGATGGAGAGTCATCACCACGATTGAGTGGAGCGCCAACTGCTCGATTGAGTGGAGTGCCAACTGCTGCAACGGGACTTGAAAGAGAGCCAGTGCCATTAGCGCTCGCAATATTTCCTCTGGTTACTCGCTTGCTGTTGTTGCTTTTTACACCGGTTGAAGGCATAATCAAATATGTTTTATAACAAATGACGAATTTTTATTCGTGTTTTTATTGTGTGTGATGAAGAAAAAGTTTTTTAAAACACGCAATCGTTTTATAAGCACACAGATTACGTCGTTACTAAAAAAAAACTTTATTTAACAGAAACGAAGGAATAATTAGTACCGAAAAAATCACCAGCAAACCAAAAACACGTCTACTCACTTTCACAATTCATCTTTCTCATAAGATGTACAAATGTACTTTCTCATAAGATGTTCTCAGATAAGTACAAAAAAGTTTCAAGAATTTACTTTTGAATACGTTTTTTTGCCAAAATTTAAAAAAATTAAAATATTTTTCGACTTTGGAGCCCTACGGCTCTGACCCTGAGACATCTACATAGATCTCGGTAAAAGATATTTCAACATTTCTCTGTCGATTGCAAAAAACCGCATTCAAAAATTCCTATCCGTTCAAAAGTTACAGATTTTTGGCCGATGAATTTCTATTCTGGACTACTGTGCGACGTTGCTTTCGTCGACGATGTAGGGGAAATTTTATTTTTTCTCGTTTCCTAGTAATTTTGACACTAGCGACGTCATCTGTAGTCAACGAAATTTAACTGTGTTTAGGCTATAAAGGGCTGATTATACTCGCTTGGGTTGGCTTATCTTGGTCGGGCTTAACAGAAGAGAAAGGGGAATTAATGACTCTTTCGTGTCTCTATTCTGTTTACGTTGCCATCCTGAACGAATTTCTGCTTTTGGGTATTTTGAGTTCTTTTTGGGGATTTATATTTCTTAAATTTGTGTACATTAGTTGCTCAATAAATTATTAATTACTTAGATTTTATTCTCTCTAACTTTTAACTAATATATATCTTATTCTCTCAAAAAATCTTAAATCCATACTATAATTGTTGTATTATTACTTTCTTATAATTATTTTACGACTATTACACTACTATTCTGTGAAATACATTCTATCTATATTTACCTATTATTGTTTTAAAATCGGTCAAATCCATGCATTAGGTCAAATCTTTAGATTCTGTCAAATCCATGCATTATGTCAAATCTGTAGATTCTGTCAAATGCGTACATTCTGGCAAATCTATCTGTAAATTTTCTCCGAGTATCTTATCAAAAAATTGTGCTTGCTTTTGACTGTTTACTTCTGTTGATTCTACCAAGATTTAACAAACTATTTACAACTCAATTTGGATTTTGTTAAACATTATGGAAAGAGATTTAACAATTAATTTGCAATATTTATATATTATGCATTTGTATGCAGTTTTAAAAATTAAAAATATGGACGTAAAAATCTCCCCCTATGTGGACCCATGCCTTCATTTTCTCCTCAGGAATTCAAAAGCCGCTTAAAACTATGTTGTATAAAATAGGATGCTGCTTGATCACTTGCGCGGGTATTTCTTCCACTACCTGTTTTTAATAAAAAATTGGCCAGATTGGTTTTTTAGTTCGATTTTAAACTTTTCTTAAATCCTATGTACTTATTAACCCAAAAAGTAAAAATTTCATAAGATCATTACAATTACTACCTAACCATTGTAACGTAAAGATAATCGATGTGGCAATACGATTTCAGCTGTCATTCTACTTGGCTTCGGAAAAATATCAAAATCAGAGCCTCCGCATAACCAACTTCGCAACGTCAAACGTCGCTCTCTCGCTTGACTTCGCCCTTAAATAAAAAACGCAGACGTTAGCGAAGTTTGTTCACATTTTTCATTTTTGTATCAACCATTCTTTATAATTCTGTATCTGGCATCCTCCTCCACCAACCTTCTCACATGCAAAATTAGCAAATACTTTCACCACTTCGTGAAATTGGAAGGATTTTCCATAAAAAGTAGGCATTACTTTTTTGGAACCAAACAATTATTCTTCGACAACAACGAGTGGAAGCTCGACGTCAGAGAGAAAATTGAATTGAAGCATTCGTCACTTCTAACGTCAGAGCTCTCGTCAAATCGTACTGAAAAATTGACTGTAGACGTTGCGAAGTTTGGTTGTGCGGAGACTCTTATTCATGCTACGCATAGCCAAGCCGTCGCATACGAACAAACCCATATGGCGAAACGAGTTTTGACATTTCTTAAGCCAAGCCAAGCGAATATAATAAGAGCCCTTAAGAGTCTCCGCACAACCAACTACGCAACGTCAAACGTCGCTCTCTCGCTTAACTTTGCTCTTAAATAAAAACGCAGACGTTAGCGAAGTTTGTTTATATTTTTATTTATGTATTAACCATTCTGTATCTGCCATCCGCCTCCACCAACCTTCTCACAAGCAAAATAAGCGAATACTTCTACCACTTCGTGAAACGAAGGAAAAACCTAAGCGAAAATGAAGATTTTTTGATGAAAGGTGGCAATACGTTTTCGGAAATAAACAATAATTTTTCAAAAACAACGAGTGAAGTTCGACGTCAGGGAGAAAATTGAATTAAAGCATTCTTATGTGAAGATTTCATAATAGCAATATTGTCAGGCAATATGAGACTTGAAATTGTCAGGCAATTGAAGACCCAAGTATTTCAGAAGAAAATTTCCAGAATTGTCTCAAAATTGTCTGGATTGTCCTGAATACGTCAAAAAACGTCGTGTACTGCTGACTAGAGATACCATTTTTAAGTATTTTACGTCTGTTTTTAAGAAATTTTTAAAAATGTGAAAATTCTATGTGAAATTTCGAAGTTTTGCAACATGGCAACCATGATTTTTTGATCTTTTTTGCAATGATAGAATAATTGTTTATTAAATTTTTTAGAAATTTGAAGTTTACAGAAGAAAAAGAGCCCAATACTCAAGTCAATTGTATGAAAACAACTGGTTTTTAGGTGTCGTCTACATTGACATATCCGATTGTCTGGCAATTGTATATTTTCAGTTTATGAAATACCTTGTCAGACAGGCACTATACAAAAAGCATTTAAAAAAGCAACAACAAACGTAGTTATTGCCTGAAATTGTATTTGTGATTTTTTGAAATTGAGTTGCCTTGAAATTGTATTTTTGAAATGCCTAAACTTCAAATTTAAGAAAAAAACAAAGCAGATTGAGCGAGAATTGTGTTGTGTGGGATTCTAAAATGACTACATTAATTTCTAACTTCTAGCGTCAGAGCTCCCGTCAAATCGTACTGAAAAGTTGACTGTAGACGTTGCGAAGTTTGGTTGTGCGGAGACTCTAAGTTGTAATAGATTCCTGACGGATTAGCACGTAAACGGGCTCTACGAAACTTCAGCTTTAAAAATTTACAACTTGTTTATCCGTCCATCCGTTCATTCTATTACAATCGTTGTCTAAAGAAACAATAACAACTGCGAATTATCAGTGATGAAACAGAAAAGTATTTTTTGATGTGAAAAATTTTCGGATTAAAAATCTTAGTAATTTTAGTAAAACCATTATAAATAAATTTAGACCCGGATGCTTAAATCACACACAGGTCAGTTCTCGCTCAATCTGCTTTGTGTTTTTCGTAGTTTTCATAAACTGCGATGCTTGAATCACAACTCAAGACAAGAGCGTCTCAAGACAATACATATGTTGTTGCTTTTTTACATGATTTTGGTTGTAAACACAACAAAATTCGGTATGTTTGAAATTAAATCACACACAAGTCTTTTGTCAAAATTCACAAGAGCTAAACACTAGTTGTCGCATACAATTTTACTTGTGGAACTTACGAAGTGGTTCGGGAATAAATTTTGTGTGCAGTTTCTTAACTGAGTGTTGCTGTTTATTATTATATAGATAATTTCGATATAATCAATAATAGAATAATACGAGTATTAGAAAATAATATGGAGATAATTCCAGATATATAGTGAATCCAAAATTTGCAGAGGGACAAGCTTGAACTTGAGCGCCTTGCATGGAAGGGGTTATATTTATTGCAGAGCCTTTTTTGCCATTCGAAGAGTTTTACAAGGAACCACCAAGCAATGCCATACGAATGCAGCGCGATTATTTATCGTACAAGAGTTTATCCCGTAAGGCCTATGTATCGCCTTAGTGGACATGCACACGAATATCGCAAACCAGGCCTTTCCTTTCTTTGGGTTTCGTCCCTTAGATAATTTAATATTCACTGGACCAGCATAGTCAACACCACAATGCAAAAAACAACGAGTGGGTCGTACGCGTGTTTGAGGAAGGTCTCCCATTAGTTGAACGCTAGTAGCTCTGCGTTGCATGAAACATGTTTTGTAAGCAAATACTATTTTTCGGACCATATTTCTGCAACCCAAAATCCAAAATTGTTGTCGAACTATTACAAAGGTGGGCTCAACACCTGGATGCAGGTGACTTTCATGAATATACCTGATAATGGATTGAAAAATATTAAAACCTTTAGGTAATATAATAGGAAATTTAATATTGTAGTTAGCGTGTGCATGTCTGTTGCGACCTCCAACTCTGAGTATTCCCTGTTTGTCAACGAAGGGTGCAAGATGAATCAAAGAGGATTTCGGATGTAATAGCTGTGATTGCTGCAATCTTTTCAACTCTCCAAAAAAGGCTATTTCCTGCGCGCATCGAAAAAGACAAGTTCGAGCGTGCGTGAGTTCGACTGAAGTAAGAGCCGCCTTCGAGGTCATCGTAGGAGATGTTTTGCAGTTTCGAATAAACCGAAGGCAGTAAGCTACAATTCTTGTTAATCGAATCCATGAAGAAATCTTGTCGCTTAAGATTTGGAGTGTACTGTCGCATTCTAACACACATAAAGCAAGGTGTTTTGCTTTTTTCTCTTCCGCAACCACTTTCCCATCTACTGATGATATGTTAAACGTTTTCTTTTTTGGCCACGACGACTATGGCAATGATAACCAGCTTGGGCCCGTCCACCATAACTTGTGATCGACTAATTGTGAAGGTGAAAGCCCGCGCGAAGCACAGTCCGCTGGATTATCTGCTGAACTAACATGTCTCCAATAGTGTCGCGGCGCCTTGTCCAAGATCTCAGCAGTACGATTACTTACAAGGGTGTTCCATCTTCTTGGTGGCGAAGATAGCCAATGAATGACTATTTCTGAGTCGGTCCAACAAAAGGTGTTTGAGATCGAAACAGTCAATTAATCTTTAATGAGTGCCAATAATTTAGTTAGCAACAGAGCAGCATTCAATTCCAAGCGTGGGATTGAGATTGGCTTCAGCGGTGCAACACGAGTTTTCGATGCAACCAAACTTATGGTGTATACGCCTCCTAAGTTTACGCGACTGTAAACGACTGCAGCACAGGCGACACTGGATGCATCCGAAAATCCATGAAGTTTGATTGGTTGGAACGGCGTAGCAATATATCTTGGAATGTGTAATTTTGATAAGTGGCTCCGGGAAATAACGCCTAAATGAAATAAGGCCCAAAGTGGGCCTTAAGAAATGGGCCATTTTAAGAAATTTAAAAATTTTTCCGAAAAATGAAATAAAGCCCCAAAAAAATGAAATAACGCCCAATTATGCGATAAATGCTGAAATGCGCTAGCTACGAAGCAGCTGTTGGACTTATTGGACGGGTTAATATACAAATACTATTCAGCAAGGGGATGGTTTTCTTGGCTGAGGGTTTTAATCCCTGCCACGGCCGAAGGCCGGCATGCAGAAGGACCCTGGATAGAGGAAGACTTTTCAGCAAAGAAGATGGTTTTGTTGGCTGAGGTGTTTAATTCCTGCTACGGCCGAAGGCCGGCATGCAGAAGCAAGGAAGGAAGGAAGGAAGGAAGGCAGGGATTCAAACCGTCGGCCAATAAAACCATCTCCTTGTTGAAAAGTCTTCCTCTATCCAGGGTCCTTCTGCGCAGGCAAAGTGTCCATCTGCGTGCCGGCCTTCGGTCGTGGCAGGGATTAAAACCCTCAGCCAACAAATCCATCTTCTTGGCTGAAAAGTCTTCCTTTATCCAGAGTCCTTCTGCGTGCCGGCCTTCGGTCGTGGCAGGGATTAAAACCCTCAGCCAACAAAACCATCTTCTTTGCTGAAAAGTCTTCCTCTATCCAGAGTCCTTCTACATGCCGGCCTTCGGCCGTGGCAGGGATTAAACCCCTCAGCCAACAAAACCATCTTCTTTGCTGAAAAGTCTTCCTCTATCCAGGGTTCTTCTGCGCAGGCAAAGTGTCCTTCTGCATGCCGGCCTTCGGCCGTGGCAGGGATTAAAACCCTCAGCCAACAAAACCATCTTTTTTGCTGAAAAGTCTTCCTCTATCCAGGGTCCTTCTGCATGCCGGCCTTCGGCCGTGGCAGGGATTAAAACCCTCAGCCAACAAAACCATCTCCTTGTTGAAAAGTCTTCCTCTATCCAGGGTCCTTCTGCGCAGGCAAAGTGTCCTTCTGCATGCCGGCCTTCGGCCGTGGCAGGGATTAAAATTCTCAGCCAACAAAACCATCTTCTTTGCTGAAAAGTCTTCCTCTATCCAGGGTCCTTTTGCATGCCGGCCTTCGGCCGTGGCAGGGATTAAAACCCTCAGCCAACAAAACCATCTCCTTGTTGAAAAGTCTTCCTCTATCCAGGGTCCTTCTGCGCAGGCAAAGTGTCCTTCTGCGTGCCGGCCTTCGGTCGTTTCAGGGATTAAAACCCTCAACCAACAAATCCATCCTCTTGGCTGAAAAGTCTTCCTCTATCCAGAGTCCTTCTGCATGCCGGCCTTCGGCCGTGGCAGGGATTAAAACCCTCAGCCAACAAAACCATATTCTTTGCTGCAAAGTCTTCCTCTATCCAGGGTCCTTCTGCGTGTCGGCCTTCGGCCGTGGCAGGGATTAAAACCCACAGCCAACAAAACCATCTCCTTGTTGAAAAGTCTTCCTCTATCCAGGGTCCTTCTGCGCAGGCAAAGTGTCCTTCTGCATGCCGGCCTTCGGCCGTGGCAGGGATTAAAACCCTCAGCCAACAAAACCATCTCCTTGTTGAAAAGTCTTCCTCTATCCAGGGTCCTCCTGCGCAGGCAGTGTCCTTCTGCATGCCGGCCTTCGGCCGTGGCAGGGATTAAAACCCTCAGCCAACAAAACCATCTCCTTGTTCAAAAGTCTTCCTCTATCCAGGGTTCTTCTGCGCAGGCAAAGTGTCCTTCTGCATGCCGGCCTTCGGCCGTGGCAGGGATTAAAACCCTCAGCCAACAAAACCATCTCCTTGTTGAAAAGTCTTACTCTATACAGGGTCCTTCAGCATGCCGGCCTTCGGCCGTGGCAGGGATTAAAACCCTCAGCCAACAAAACCATCTTCTTTGCTGAAAAGTCTTCCTCTATCCAGGGTCCTTCTGCGTGTCGCCCTTCGGCCGTGGCAGGGATTAAAACCCACAGCCAACAAAACCATCTCCTTGTTGAAAAGTCTTCCTCTATCCAGGGTCCTTCTGCGCAGGCAAAGTGTCCTTCTGCATGCCGGCCTTCGGCCGTGGCAGGGATTAAAATTCTCAGCCAACAAAACCATCTTCTTTGCTGAAAAGTCTTCCTCTATCCAGGGTCCTTTTGAATGCCGGCCTTCGGCCGTGGCAGGGATTAAAACCCTCAGCCAACAAAACCATCTCCTTGTTGAAAAGTCTTCCTCTATCCAGGGTCCTTCTGCGCAGGCAAAGTGTCCTTCTGCGTGCCGGCCTTCGGTCGTTTCAGGGATTGAAACCCTCAACCAACAAATCCATCTTCTTGGCTGAAAAGTCTTCCTCTATACAGAGTCCTTCTGCATGCCGGCCTTCGGCCGTGGCAGGGATTAAAACCCTCAGCCAACAAAACCATCTTCTTTGCTGAAAAGTCTTCCTCTATCCGGGGTCCTTCTGCGTGTCGGCCTTCGGCCGTGGCAGGGATTAAAACCCACAGCCAACAAAACCATCTCCTTGTTGAAAAGTCTTCCTCTATCCAGGGTCCTTCTGCGCAGGCAAAGTGTCCTTCTGCATGCCGGCCTTCGGCCGTGGCAGGGATTAAAACCCTCAGCCAACAAAACCATCTCCTTGTTGAAAAGTCTTCCTCTATCCAGTGTTCTTCTGCGCAGGCAAAGTGTTCTTCTGCATGCCGGCCTTCGGCCGTGGCAGGGATTAAAACCCTCAGCCAACAAAACCATCTCCTTGTTGAAAAGTCTTCCTCTATCCAGGGTTCTTCTGCGCAGGCAAAGTGTCCTTCTGCATGCCGGCCTTCGGCCGTGGCAGGGATTAAAACCCTCAGCCAACAAAACCATCTTCTTTGCTGAAAAGTCTTCCTCTATCCAGGGTTCTTCTGCGCAGGCAAAGTGTCCTTCTGCATGCCGGCCTTCGGCCGTGGCAGGGATTAAAACCCTCAGCCAACAAAACCATCCCCTTGTTGAAAAGTCTTCCTCTCTCCAGGGTCCTCCTGCGCAGGCAAAGTGTCCTTCTGCATGCCGGCCTTCGGCCGTGGCAGGGATTAAAACCCTCAGCCAACAAAACCATCTCCTTGTTGAAAAGTCTTCCTCTATCCAGGGTTCTTCTGCGCAGGCAAAGTGTCCTTCTGCATGCCGGCCTTCGGCCGTGGCAGGGATTAAAACCCTCAGCCAACAAAACCATCTCCTTGTTGAAAAGTCTTCCTCTATCCAGGGTTCTTCTGCGCAGGCAAAGTGTCCTTCTGCATGCCGGCCTTCGGCCGTGGCAGGGATTAAAACCCTCAGCCAACAAAACCATCTTCTTTGCTGAAAAGTCTTCCTCTATCCAGGGTTCTTCTGCGCAGGCAAAGTGTCCTTCTGCATGCCGGCCTTCGGCCGTGGCAGGGATTAAAACCCTCAGCCAACAAAACCATCTCCTTGTTGAAAAGTCTTCCTCTATCCAGGGTTCTTCTGCGCAGGCAAAGTGTCCTTCTGCATGCCGGCCTTCGGCCGTGGCAGGGATTAAAACCCTCAGCCAACAAAACCATCTCCTTGTTGAAAAGTCTTCCTCTATCCAGGGTTCTTCTGCGCAGGCAAAGTGTCCTTCTGCATGCCGGCCTTCGGCCGTGGCAGGGATTAAAACCCTCAGCCAACAAAACCATCTCCTTGTTGAAAAGTGTTCCTCTATCCAGGGTTCTTCTGCGCAGGCAAAGTGTCCTTCTGCATGCCGGTCTTCGGCCGTGGCAGGGATTAAAACCCTCAGCCAACAAAACCATCTCCTTGTTGAAAAGTCTTCCTCTATCCAGGGTTCTTCTGCGCAGGCAAAGTGTCCTTCTGCATGCCGGCCTTCGGCCGTGGCAGGGATTAAAACCCTCAGCCAACAAAACCATCTTCTTTGCTGAAAAGTCTTCCTCTATCCAGGGTTCTTCTGCGCAGGCAAAGTGTCCTTCTGCATGCCGGCCTTCGGCCGTGGCAGGGATTAAAACCCTCAGCCAACAAAACCATCCCCTTGTTGAAAAGTCTTCCTCTCTCCAGGGTCCTCCTGCGCAGGCAAAGTGTCCTTCTGCATGCCGGCCTTCGGCCGTGGCAGGGATTAAAACCCTCAGCCAACAAAACCATCTCCTTGTTGAAAAGTCTTCCTCTATCCAGGGTTCTTCTGCGCAGGCAAAGTGTCCTTCTGCATGCCGGCCTTCGGCCGTGGCAGGGATTAAAACCCTCAGCCAACAAAACCATCTTCTTTGCTGAAAAGTCTTCCCCTATCCAGGGTCCTTCTCCGCAGGCAAAGTGTCCTTCTGCATGCCGGCCTTCGGCCGTGGCAGGGATTAAAACCCTCAGCCAACAAAACCATCTCCTTGTTGAAAAGTCTTCCTCTATCCAGGGTCCTTCTGCGCAAGCAAAGTGTCCTTCTGCATGCCGGCCTTCGGCCGTGGCAGGGATTAAATCCCTCAGCCAACAAAACCATCTTCTTTGCTGAAAAGTCTTCCTCTAACCAGGGTCCTTCTGCGCAGGCAAAGTGTCCTTCTGCATGCCGGCCTTCGGCCGTGGCAGGGATTAAAACCCTCAGCCAACAAAACCATCTCCTTGTTGAAAAGTCTTCCTCTATCCAGGGTCCTTCTGCGCAGGCAAAGTGTCCTTCTGCATGCCGGCCTTCGGCCGTGGCAGGGATTAAATCCCTCAGCCAACAAAACCATCTTCTTTGCTGAAAAGTCTTCCTCTAACCAGGGTCCTTCTGCGCAGGCAAAATGTCCTTCTGCATGCCAGCCTTCGGCCGGGGAAGGGATTAAAACCCTCTGCCAAGAAAACCATCTTCTTTGCTGAAAAGTCTTCCTCTATCCAGGGTCCTTCTCCGCAGGCAAAGTGTCCTTCTGCATGCCGGCCTTCGGCCGTGGCAGGGATTAAAACCCTCAGCCAACAAAACCATCTCCTTGTTGAAAATTCTTCCTCTATTCTGGGTCTTTCTGCATGCATTAAAGTTCTGCATATTAAAGTTCAGTCGACGCCGTAATTTTGGGCGTTATTTCATTTTCAGAAATTTCAGAATTTTTACAAAAAAATGAAATAGAGCCCACAACAAAATGAAATAAAGCCCACAGTGGGCCTTATTTCATTTTCAATTTTTATTATAGCCCAAAAAATGAAATAACGCCCAAATTTTACGATTTTAAATGTTCATATAAAAAAAAAATGGGCCTTATTTCATTTGGGCGTTATTTTCCGGAGCCTTGATAAGTTGTGCAAATCTTGCATGTACGTACACCATCGTACGCTGAGGTCATGTGGTAATGGATCATCCCAGTCTAGACCAAGGCACCAAGTTTCCTGAAATAATATTTTTAGAAAAACAATTGTTGGTGCTACTATACCTAGCGGGTCAAAAATTTTTGAAGTTTCTGGTAGCACAATCCTTTTAGTGGGGCTAATATCAGTATCTGGAGGTTTTATGCTTAAACGGAATTCGTCTTTTGAAGGGCTCCACTGAACTCCAAGAATTTTCACAAGTGAACCAGGTGACTGTGAATCGATTGCAATCGGATTGAACTCACACAAATCGCTTGGTAAAGTTTCAAGCAGCGGCCAGCAATTGGAACTCCATTTTCTCAAATTTAGATTCGCCTTTAATAGCAGTTTAATCAGCTCGATTTTAAGTTTTATTAGCTCCTCTACGGAATCACAGCCGGTTATGATGTCATCTACATAAGCATCATTCATTAAAATGCGAGAACTAAGTGGGTAATCTTCTTTGTAATCCTCAGCAATTTGTTTAAGCACGCGAACAGCAAGAAATGGCGAAGGTGCAAGTTCATACGTTACAGTGACTAAGCGATAATGTTCGATTGGAGATGTGGTTTCGCTCCCCCAGACAATGCGTTGATAATCATTGTGTTCAGCTGACACCCTTATGCCCCTGAACATTTTTTCTATGTCCGTAGCGAATACAAAACGATGCTGGAGAAAACGCAAAAATACGCCAAACAAATCACGTTGAATTGGTGGTCCGACATCCAAGCGATCATTTAGAGAAATGCCCGATGCATCCTTAATTGAGCCATCAACGACTACACGACATTTCGTTGTAGAACTGTCTGCTTTAAAAACTGCGTGATGAGCTAAATAAAAACATTTCGAACTTGGTATGTCAACTTCATGTGATGGTATTTTCTCCATATGTCCTAGAGTTAAGTATTTATTCAGGAACGCAATATATTGTTCTTTCAGTGCAGGGTTACGTTGAAATCTAGACTCTAATTTATTGAAACGAGACAGAGCCGTTGGCAATGTGGCGGCAATGGGTGGCACGTTAAGTTTAAATGGTTATTTAACAACATAAGTTCCATGTTTGTCTCTCGAAAATGTTGAAGAAAAGTGGATTTCGGTTGGATCAGTTTTATCGAATTTGCTTGTAGGTTTCACAGGAACCTGTAAAGAAACCATTTCCATAAAGGTTCGAACAAGTGCATCAATATCAAGTTGCGCATGATTTGCAAGAAATTCCGATTGTGTGGGGTCAAAAGAACTATGCGAGCCAGCGATAACCCATCCAAAAATGCTGTTTAAGGCAACTGGCATGTTCTTTCCGAAATTAATTTGCTCGCCTGTGAGAATGTTCCATGCCTGATCTGCACCAATGATAACGTCAATCGGACCTGTGACACCGAACGATGGATCAGCTAATGATAAATTGTGTATTTGTGTCCAGGTGGAAGTAGAAAAGTCGACCGATTGAGTGGGACATGCTGTTGTAAGCGTTGGCAAAATAAGCGCGTCAACGTCGCATCGATTTCTCGAAGTGCAAGAAAGCAACGTAAGGATGACTCGGCCGCGCGTGGTGCCTACCTGAAGTGAAGATAAACCTTTGATGGGTACACGAGCGTTGGTTCGAGCTTTACCAAGTAATTGTACGAATGATTCAGTAATAAATGATACTGTTGAACCAGAATCAAGCAACACACGACAATCAATAGAGTTTCCCCAATTGTCCAAAGTTTTTACAAGTACTGTGGGCAATAGAGTTTTAGTAATTCTCGCAGAACTTTCAGCAGAATGAGCACAAGTGAGAGGTGATACCGCGGATGTTGAAGCGTCTGGTGTCTGAAGAGAACTTGATCTGTTGTTGGTATCTGCAGAATTTGCTGGAATATGTAATTCCCCAGGTTTGAAAGTTGGTTTGTCTTGGTGTAGCAACGTGTGATGAAGGGAGTGGCAAAGGCGACATCGAAAGAAAGATGAACACTGATTAACGTGATGTGATCCTTTTAAGCAATTAAAATATAAATTATTATTTTCGACAAATAAGCGTCTTGACGATACAGGCAAACCTTTAAACTTTGAGCACTGTGCTAATGTGTGATCTCCTTGACACTGCTTACATTTCAGCTCCTGTCTCGCAGCTTCAGTTTTTGCTAAATTTACCACAGCAGAGCGACGATTCGACGGACGTACATTGGATTGGCATGCTTCAAGAGCATCGCAGCGCCGAAAAAGGAAACTAGAAAATTCGTCAAATGTACGCTCTATTTGTGCGTCGCTGCTTTGTGCCCATGCCTTTTTTGTCTCGTCATCGACTTTAGCAGGAAGAATGTGTATCAACCATGGATCCCTTTCATTTGCACCAAGAGCATTGAGACCACGTATGATTTCATCAGCTCCATCAGAAATTTTACGCAGCATGTTCGAATTAACCGTATTGCATGTTGGCAGAGACAAAAACGATTGTACGAACGAACGAATGATTAGCGGTTTGCAGTCATACCGTTGTGTCAGGCGTTCCCAAGCTTCGGCATAATTGTTTTCGGTTAGGTCTAAGTGCTTTATTAATTGCAAAGCTTCGCCTTGTAAATAGGATTTCAGGTAATGAAATTTTTGAATAGGGTTGAGTCCATGTTTGAGATCTATGGCACCGGTAAATAGATGTCTAAATGAGGGTCAATCTTGGTAATTGCCCGAAAAAGTTAGAACATTTATCTTCGGAAGATGAATATTTGAACTCCTATTCTGCTCATCCAGTTTCTCAAGAAAAGCAGCTTGCTGACTTGCCAGTGTTTCAATAGGCTGCTCAGTTTGTACACGATCCGAACCCCGTATGAGATTGAGAGCCACTGATAATTTTGCGTGTGCAGAAAAGTATTTATTCTCGTATTCCAAAATGTCATCTACTGGATCTACAAATCCTTCCACTTCTGCAAAATCATAAAGACTCTTACTCAACTAGTTCCTGGAAATTTTCATCCAATTTTTTCAGCCGATTTGATAAAAACGCCTCTGTCGCTGACTCGTCAAGAGCTTGAGAAACGTCATAAGTACGCGAAATGTAGGCTTTAGCCCAACCACGTCTTTTATTTAACTTATTCATATTTCTCGACAAACGCTTTGCTCGAAAAATCAAAACACGATTATAGGTTTGTTAACTTTAACTGATCCGACTCGAAGGACCAAAACTTTCTATGATTGTGAACGATAAATAAATTCGAAATTTTTAATGACAGCGAATTACGAGACGACCGTCTTTATTGGTTTCTGTACAGCAACAGGGTAGATTATAATAGTAACACAAAATATGTATTGGCGAACAACGGTATTCATTAAAGAGAGTAATAACTCAACGAAATTCTTTACAGGGGCATTCGTCTTCACAGGTTTTTCCGCGTATTGGCGGCCTTCGGCGGCAAAATCTTCTCGGTACTGTAAAGTCTTAATATTTTAATGTTAAGCGTTTTTATTCTAAGGGGTCTATATCGTACACGCAGACAGGACAGTCTTCCTGTGTCTACTTTGCTGATTTCTGAATTTGTAATAGATTTTGCTGGTAAACAAGAAAAAATTTAGAAAATAGCAAAGCGGACACAGGAAGAACTGTCCTGTCTGCGTGCACGCTATAGCCCCCAAGACTGCTCGCACACTGCATTAGAATTTGTCCGACTTTTGTTCGTACGAGTTCTGACGAAAACATGCGAACGATCCTATTGTATGTAATTATATGTAAGTGCGCACATTGAAGCAATATTCGTTCGGTCAGAATTTGTGTGCAAAGATATTCGTAAATATTCGCACATTTATTGCAAGATTTGCAATACAAGAACGAAGTGATTCTTGTAGATTCTACTTTGTTATTTTCGTTCGATCCATATTTTTGCATTTTCAGTAAACGAACGAAGTGATCAAATGAGAGAGATAAGAGCGATTTTGAAGCATTTTTCCTTCAGCTTGTAGTTCGGATCCGCGAAATTTCAGTGCTGCGTTTACCGTGTTAGTGACACTCATCACACCAAAAATCGGCGTAAACCCATATCCATATATTGTAAACCCATTTGTGGGAACAAAGTTCTCTTTTGCGTATTCTATTTTAAGGCTGAACTAGGCAATGCATATTCATGTTAAGTTTCGAGAGAGAATTAAACGAAATGTAAGCTATTCATTTTATGCATCAGTACGACGACCAAGCAATGCATGGAATAGAAATCAATCAAAACAGCTGTTTGTAGCATTATGACAACAAAATTCTTCTACTTGTAAGGGTTGCCAATACTCACAAATAAAGTTACGAATCGCTGTGTACGCTTTTTAGAAACTGAAAAAATCATTGAACATTGCATTAAATTAATTAAAAACTTTAAAGGGCGTCATGTAGAATTATTTTTAACAATTTGTAGTACTTTTCTGGGACTTCACGGATTCTTCACGGAAGGGATTACGAGTTACAGTTAGTTTAAGTCCAATAAACATTTAGTTTCAATTTTAACAATTTACTTTAATACTAACTAAAAATAATAAGATTTTACGTTGCAAAAATTCAAGTTGCAAATCAGCGTGTGGTTGGCAACTCTTTTTTCGTTGTTTGTTACGGAAAGTGCGATCCAGAGCGCACATTTTTATGCAAGCTATGCATGGAAAGAGAGTACGAACTTGACGAAACCATGAATGTGCACTGTATGGGTGCGTACATTGAAACCTGTGTATTCGTAGTTTTGCTCTTCACAACTTTTCTATTCCTATGCATTGCCTGGTTCTGCCTTTAGATTTCAGAAATTCACCACCTTTGTTTACATACATATGGTGAAAAATAAATTTTAGAAACCTAATCAGAAATTGATATGCTACATTGCTACAATTGAAACTACACATTATTAATTTATTCAATGCATTTATTTTATTAATATAGCAAATTGATCGAATGCGATCAGGTTTGCTAAGCAGTTCATCCTGAGTTAAGTCCAAATGCATTTGATTTCTCATATATTACATAATTTCTTCGATTGTTTTAATTCGTTGCTATTTGGTACGGAAGCTTATGTGTTGCGTATCTCAAAGACAAGGAAAACTTATATATATTTCTATTATCTTCACGTTCTGTGCATCTGTTAAGTTGGGCAATGAGAGTGCAGACTTTTCAACAGTCCACGATGTTGTAGCCTAAAAAGAATGTATTAGAATTTGGCATATTCTTTGATAACACCACTTTCCTTGAAATCTAACTCAGAACCAGATTCCTGCTCACTTCTGTCACTGTTGGCATCATCAGCACTCTGAAAATTAATAATTTTATTTTATATAAAACTGTTTTTGTCTATTACCTCTTCTAAAACATTGTTTATATCTTCATCTGTGTCGTGTTTTACCTTTGGTGTTACCAAGTCATTAATTGTGCACATTGGAAGCACTTCTGAATCCATACTAATAGGTGTTTCCTTCGTGGTCGTCAAAAAGAATCATAGTATCAGGGTTCTAACAGAAGGGATTACGAGTTACAGTTAGTTTAAGTCCAATAAACATTTAGTTTCAATTTTAACAATTTACTTGGGCGTTTAGTTGGTGTCCTGGAAGTTTTAAACTGCTCGCGCCCAAAAGACCATGATTTGATTTCTCATAAGCACACTCCTCCTTGTTATTGTTAAATCCACACAAATCAGTGTAACCTCTTCAATTTTATCGTCATACTCATACAATTCACTATAATGTCTTTAATATGTGAAGTAAATTCTTGGAGTTGTAAATGGATAGTTGTACAAAATATACAATTAAATGCAAAAATGTTCTTTCCAACACGTAACGACTTGGTAATTTCACTGCAATTGTGAAAATCACTAATCTTCGCCATGGTGATGGATGGATGTAATTATTAATTACATCTATCACCGAAATTACATCTATCTACCAAATTTTGAAAACGGCGAATTCGAAGTGTCCTTTCTCGTATTCTCTGGTTACGTTCCCCTGTTGTTGGTGAGACGTTTGCGGCGAAGGGGTTACTAAATAAGAAACTCAACATTACAGACAATGATGAAGAGTGATCGGGACGGAGAGGGTTCAGCTTTGAGACCACAATGACAATTTAGATTATTTAGTCGAATCGTTTGTTTTGAGATAGCAACTTAGTTAATTATTCATATACATACATATGTAATGAATTTGAAGACATCAATTTTTATTTATTTATTTATGCCAATATTTAGTCTATTTAATATCTATTTTACTTTTAAATAGTTTATTACTTAATTAGAATATATTTGGGAAAAGTATTTTAAGTTTAGAAATCATTGCAAGTGCAGATTAACAACAAAAAATCGAATGTAAATTGTTTCATACGCTCAAATCTGCCACTATTTGATACCAGAAACTATGACCTTTTCTATGAACAATGCAAGCAAAATAAAACATTGTAAAATCAAATTGATTATCCAATTAAAATAAAAGAGCAGACATAAAATGGCGTTGATATACCCTCACATTTTCGTTCACCTCACCATTGAACAGAGATAAGGAGATAGGAAACTTCGTTCCCGCCAAAAAATATGTCGAACAAAGACTGAATTTCTTCGTTTTTTTTTTACGTGGCGACACACGTATAGCATATGTGTGCCGTATGTGAAGTTCATAGCATCCCAGTAGTTCCAAGCTTCGTCGAAGACGTCGTCCTCGAGGACATCTTGCGCGAAAAATTCCTATTTGTCGACAAATTGTTCATTGGCGACATGTTTTAAGGACACGGAATGCAAGCAGTCCCCAATCGGACATTGTGAGGGACACGTCCTGCAGGTTGTCCTGCTAGCAACCAAAAATTGAAAATTAAGCATAGCAACGAGCATTTGTTATTATGACTTTTCAAATATACTTCAATTTTTTTCCAATTTTTAGTCGTTCGTTGATTTTCAATTGTGACTGATATAAAAAAAAATATAAAAAACCAAGCGGCTCTCAATAACCTAGTGGAGTAAGTGCTCGCCTAGTAATATTGAGAGTGAGGGTTCGAATCCCGCAACGGTCATTTACAAAAATTTATAAATAAAATTTAAATTAATATTTCTTTGAAAAATATTACAAAATAAAGTCCTAGGGATGATTCTGGTGGTGCTATGGTAGTTTCTAGGATTTTTTTTTTTTTATTTCTGCGGCGACATTTTCGTTAATTGCCATCGAAGACAACAGGACACTGTCGCTCTTGTTGTCGTCGAAGACAACATTGAGGACACTGTCGCTCTTGTTGTCGTCGAAGACAATATTGAGGACACTGTCGCTCCTGTTATCGTCGAAGACAATCGAGACATTCGTATGAAAATGTCCTCTAAGACAAACATAGGCTTGTCTTCCAGGTGTCCTCGACGACGGCCATATGTCTTGCACGCGGCTTCGAAGATGTCTTCGAGACAGGAACTACTGGGATTACGTGACGTTTATATGAGATTTTCTTTGTTTATTCCCAGTAAAGAATTTAAGATCACTTACGGCGTAGGTAGCTCTGTAACTACTTCGAATATAATGAAAAGTCGTTACGCATAATATCATTGTTGATTATTGTAGAACCCATTATCTTTAAACTTGAAATAAGCTAGAAGGCAGTTGTTTGAAATGCCTCGCTTACAATTTCAAGTTAAAATAATGAGGTTAGTAAGCTACAGCATCTCACTCGCTTACCGAATAATGAAGACAGTAAATAAGATTTTACTCGTTCTAAAAAGCCGTAGAAGTAGCATGTGTCGTTTTTTTCAGTTTCAAAGAAAATTTAAATTAAAACAAGTAAGAGCGATAACTTCGGCCTGGCCGAACCTCATATACCCTACACCCGTATCTGTCGAAGTGACGATAAAAAGTAGGCGGGTGACGCCCACTTTCATTTCATTTACATATAGTAAATTTTGATATAGTAACTCATTTTTACAGCACCGTTTTTCTCAACAAACTTCTCAACAAACTTATTATATGGTATGGTATACCGGTGGGCGTGTCACGCCCATTTTTGAGAGTGTATTTAAGTTTGACACCATGGACTCGGGAATGAAATTTTAGCTTTAAACTCGCTCTACAAGCTGAGAAATTGAGCTAAAAGCAAGGGAAAATTCATATTTTCTATAAAAAGTAGGCGTGGCACTGGACCGATTTTCTCCATTTTCAATACCAAACAGCCTATGGTGACAAAAAATATTCGTACCGAATTTTATGGCATTAGCTCTATTCGTTCTCCCGTAATCGTGATTTCTACAGACAGACAGACAGACAGACAGACAGACAGACAGACGGACGGACATGGCTAAATCGACTCAGGAGGTGATTCTGAGCCAGAATATATATACTTTTCTATACCTGCCACGCCTCCTTTAATGCGTTACAAACGGAAGAACAAAGTGAATATACCCTCATCCCTTCGGGTGTAGGGTATAAAAATATAATAATAGCAAGATTATATTTGAAGGAAGCGGAAAAATTAATAATAAAGAAGAGACATCCGTACTTCAAAGTTTTTTAAAGTGTATTTTATATAAGGATATCTGGTCATCCCAAGAAGCGCATTACATTGTCTCAGCTCACGGTAGGTCGAACAAGAAACATTTTATTTTTTTATTTTATTTTTTAATATGAAAAACTCTTTCTATTGTAGGTGCATCAATGGGTAACCAATGGTGTACAATTCGACTACCCTCTAAAAATTAAAACCCATTTTTAAAGGAAGTCTCGGTTAGAGCATCACAGCGTGGTGGTTCCAGTCTTTAACGTTTCTTAAGTGCTGGCCGCTTAAATTCTGCTCCTGGCTATTGCCATACTATCATCAATAGGTACACCACTGAATCTTTATTAAAATTACATATTATTTTTAATTCCATATAATTAAAGTATATAAAGCAGTTAAAAACTAAATTAAATTATTAATAATACGTAATTTAATTTAATTTTAAATTAAATCATTAAAATGTAACTATATAATCAATAAATTTTAAATACGTAAATTTTTAGACTTTCATTGTGTGGATTATAACTAATTATGCATTCCAATGCAGAATAAATGGTTACATTAGTACTTATAATGCGGTCTGAAATAAGCAGTACTCATTATTACGTAATGACATTTGTAACCACTTACTCTGTAGATTACAAACTCATTATACAATAACTACCTACGCTCTCGCTTACAGAAAGTACTCGAAGTAAGCGAGGCTCATTATCTCCTATGACATGCCTATGTTAAAAGTAATTAGTTTTTTACACAGGCTGTACTCCAGGAGTAACTACCTCCCAATATTGAATAATCAGTACATAACCACTTTCGTAATGATTACTTTCTCTACTGGGTTATTTTAAGAGCTCAACAAATGTTTAGCAAGTGAAAAATTGTTAGCTCTTTCGCAAAGAATTTACGAGTTTTAATGAATTTGAATGAAATTATATTGATTGTATCAATACCACGAAAAAAATACACAAAGATCTTGGTGAAATACAAAATTAATCTAACTAAACGGACAAAAATTAAAAACTGAGAACGCGTCCCTGGTCTGCACAAATTGGATTAACACGTTTCATTGCAAAATGGATACAACGATGCACTGGACTGCGAAAATAGCACGACAAGTATTAGGAATTTTTAATTCCGCACAGCAATGATGTCTTTCGTCAAGAGCAACTGCGCATAACCGCGATCATGATGGCTAAGTTGCATGATTATGTGGAGTTGCAACTACTGGAAGCGGTGGTGGTGGTGGTGGCGGCGCATCACAAATTAATAAAG
Organism: Conops quadrifasciatus; assembly: GCA_949752815.1. Lineage (NCBI taxonomy): Eukaryota > Metazoa > Arthropoda > Insecta > Diptera > Conopidae > Conops > Conops quadrifasciatus. The sequence goes on along the minus strand of OX457077.1, from coordinate 20,873,484 downwards.
GCTTACCACCACATCATGGCTACAGGTAGAGTGAATGGCATGCTTGCGGAATTTTGAATTTCATAATTTTTTGTGGATTTTTAGGACTCCGGCTTAGCCTTCTTTTGCCAAAAATCCCATACTGCCAAAACAGAAAGTTATGTCCATAATTGAGAAGGCCAGAAGTGCTATGGACGAAACGTACGGGTAGGTTTTATGATCAAAATATATATTCTGTCTTTTTCGGCTGATAAAAAATGTCAAGTCAACTGAGTTTAGAGACCGAAAGATGTGGATATTTTGAAAGTAAATTTTCCTTTCTTTCATTGTAGACGAGGTTACGACAAACACGTTGCTTACGAGCAACAAGTTTATGCTACGGACATGCGCCAACACATACGGCTCCTCCGCACGGACCGCAGAACAGTAGTATTAGCGTCTTTGGCATAGGTGCACGCGGCCCTTATGACACACCCGAATACGAACCGGAATATAACCGCTGAGATTATTCCACCTTCCAGCTAGCGGTGGAACTGGCCAAGTGAATCCAAATAGCGGCCTCAATCCAAATCACAATCGAAGCTATGTGAAAGCAGGTGAAATTTGTTTGCAGCGGGCCACTGAAATACAAGTGCCGCCATGTCGGCACAAACAACCACCAATATTAATTCCACAATCCCCCTACAGCAGCAGCAACAACAGCAGCAGAATCAAATCAAAAGACCAATGAAATGTGCATGATATTTTCATGACATGCTATTTTCATAATTCAGATTGTGACAGAAAATAATAATACTCCACTGTTATTATAATTATAAGCATTTAAATGCATTAAAATGCATTAAAGCAGTAAAATTATTCATATAATAACTTAAATTTTTTGTACCGTATAAACACTTAAATGTGGTTGTATGCATAAGTAAATAAATACATCGAAGGACTTAAGGCATTAAACTCTTATTATTTAAAAGCAATTCTTTTTATACACTACACCTGAAGGGATGAGGATATATTCACTTTGTGCTTCCGTTTGTAACGCATTGAAGGAGGCGTGGCAGGTATAGAAAAGTATATATATTCTGGCTCAATCACCTCCTGAGTCGATTTAGCCCTGTCCGTCCGTCTGTCTGTCTTTCCATCCATCTGTAGAAATTACGATAAAGGGAGAACGAATACAGCTATGAAATTTGGGACGAATATTCTTTGCCTGTTTGGTGTTAAAGATAATACCAACATGGCTGTTTGGAACAAATATGCAATCCTGCATCTTGGGGATTTATAACTTCACAACCATGTCCGTTATCGAACTTTTAAGCTCTTGCAACAAAGATAAGAGGAAAGAAAGTTACTCATAATTACAGAAAATAAAGAATACTTCTTAACAAACTAATGGCGGAATTCTGTACATTTAGTTAACAATATTCGTATCGTTAAATACGATATCCATAAATAAAATAGAAGATTTCATCTTAAAACTTATTCATTTCCTAAATTGTGGTGAAAAAATAAATGATATTATGAAGCAGCGTTACATTTTACGTTAACAAAAGGAACTTCAGAAAGTACGAAAAAGGTAAAAGTACTTTTTGTAGCACTCGGTGTAAAGAACACTATAATTTTTTGTTCTAGGAAGTAATTTGTACTCCGCGAAGCAAGAATAAACGTTTTGTTAACAGTTCAAGCACATTTATGCACTAACATATTTACTAATTAAGAAAAACATCAAATATATTTTATATTGTAGCATACCGGCAACACTGCTTTGGTACCAGAATTCATACCAGGCGCAAAAATAGGTGCGTCCTATACAAACGGGCAACACTAGTATGGGCAAATTCAATGGCGTGGTGAACGAAAATATGAGGGTATACCAACGCCTTTTATGTCTGCTCTTTTATTTCAATTGGATAATCAATTTGATTTTACAATATTGTTTTTTGCTTGAATTCTTCATAGAATAGGTCATACAGTCTCTGGAATAAAATAGTGGCCGATTTGAGCGTATAAAACAATTTACATTAGATTTTTTGTTGTTAATCTGCACTTGCAATGATTTCTAAACTTAAAATACTTTTCTCAAATAGGTTATAATTAAGTAATAAACTATTAAAAAGTAAAATGGATATTAAATAGACTAAATGTTGGCATAAATAAATAAATGAAAATTTATGTCTTTAAATTCATTACTTATATGAATAATTAACTAAGTTGCTATCTCAAAACAAACGATTTGACTTAAAAATCTGAATTGTCATTGGGGTCTTAAAGCTGAACCCCTCTCCGTCCCGATCACTCTACACCGGTGGTCTGATGTTAACCCCTCTCCCGTGAACGTGCCTCCCACAACAGGGGTGGTGACTGTGACTTTCCTATACGAAAAACCCCGTTCCCTTTCCTTGACACTCTTTATCGGGGGTCTGATGTTTGATTTTCTAAGAAGCTAGGTTTTTCTTTCTTTCTAGGTTTTTAGAAGCGTTTAGGTTTTTCACAAACACTACTTTATGCCACTACTTTATGCCAGTTGCATTTCTTAGCATTTTTCAGCAGTTTCCTATCTCCTTATCTCTGCCATTGAATTTGCCGATACTTGTGTTGCCCGTTTGTATAAAACGCATTAGTTTTTGCGCCTGTTATGAATTCTGGTACCAAAGCAGTGTTGCCGGTATGCTACAATATCTATATATAAAAATGAAAGTCCTGACTGACTCATCAACGCACAGGCTAAACGCTTGGACCTAGAAAGCTGAAATTTTGCACAGACGTTTCCTTTATGATGTATACAAGCACTAAGAACGAATATTTCGAAATTCAACCCCTAAGGTGGTGAAAAGGTGTTGGAAAGTTTGTATGAGGAATATTTTATATGTGGTCAGATTTGCTTGAAACTTGGTCTTAATGCTCTTTGGTATAATTAATGAAATACATATTTCGGAATTTTTAAAAATCCAACCCCTGAGTGGGTGAAAACTGGTTGCACCGTTTGTATGAGGAATATTTCATTTGTGGTCGGAAGCAACACACGCTTTCTAACCATTTAACCAGAATGAGCCACAGCAACGCGGGGATGGGTACTTCTAGTATAATATAAATTTGATGTTTTTCTTAATTAGCAAATATATTAGTGCATAAATGTGCTTGAACTGTTAACAAAACGTTTATTCTTGCTTCGCGAAGTACAAATTACTTCCTAAAATGGAAAATTATAGGGTTCTTTACACCGAGTGCTGCAAAAAGTACTTTTACCTTTTTCGTTCTTTCTGAATTTCCTTTTCCTGTTAACGTAAAATGTAACGCTGCTTCATAATATCATTCATTTTTTCACCACAATTTAAGAAATGAATAAATTTTAGATGAAATCTTATATTTTATTTATGGATATTGTATTTAACGATACAAAACATGTTAACTAAATGTATAGAATTCCGCCATTAGTTTGTTTAGAAGTATTCTTTACTTTCAGTAGTTATGTTAACTTTTTTCTTTTATCTTTGCTGCAATAGCTTAAATATCTCAGCAAAATTTCTCAAAGTTCGATAACGGACAAGGTTGTGAATTTATAAATTTCTAAAATGCAAGATTGCATGTGTTCCAAACAGCCATGTTGGTATTGTGTTTAATACCAAACAGCCTATTATGACAAAAAATATTCGTCCCAAAATTTATAGTTCTATTCGTTCTCCCTTAATCGTGATTTCTACAGACGGACGGACGGACGGACAGGGCTAAATCGACTCAGGTGGTGATTCTGAGCCAGAATATATATACTTTTCTATACTTGCCACGCCTCTTTTAATGCGTTACAAACGGAAGCACAAAGTGAATATATCCTCATCCTTTCGGTTGTAGGGTATAAAAAGAATTGCTTTTAAATAATAAGAATTTAATGCCTTAAGAATTTAAGTTCGATGTATTTATTTACGTTTTAAATATTATGTATTTTATTTAAATGTTATATAGTAACATTTAAATACTTATAATTACAAAAATTTTCTGTTACAGTCTGAATTATTAATATATCATGTTGTACATTTCATTGTTCTTTTGATTATACCCTACACCCGAAGGGATGAGGGTATATTCACTTTGTTCTTCCGTTTGTAACGCATTAAAGGAGGCGTGGCAGGTATAGAAAAGTATATATATTCTAGCTCAGAATCACCTCCTGAGTCGATTTAGCCATGTCCGTCCGTCTGTTTGTCTGTGGAAATTACGATTACAGGAGAACGAATAGAGGTATCATCATGAAATTTGGCACGAATATTTTTTGTTATCCTACGCTGTAGGATATTTGGTATTGATTGTATTGATTTTGGTATTCAAAATGGTAAACATCGGACCAGTGCCACGCCTACTTTTTATAGAAAATATGCACTCATCCGTGCTTTTAGCTCAATTTCTCAGCTTGTAGACCGAATTTTCAGCTAAAATTTTATTTCCGAGTCCACCATCTTAGACTTAAATATATTCTTAAAAATGGGCGTGACACGCCCACTTATATACTATATCATATAATGAGGTGTTTGGTAGGAAAAGCGGTGTTGTAGATGAATTAATAGATCAAAATGTGGTCACTGTAAATTAGAAAAAAGTAGTTGTCACCCGCCCACTTTTTATCACTTCGACAGATGCGGGTGTAGGGTATATGAGCTTCGGCCCGGCCAAAGATAACGCTCTTACTTGTTTAAAGCTAAAGTTAATCCGGCGGATTTGTGGGAGTATTTGGAATGTACCATTTTACTGTAAGATTTTGCAGGTTTGAGAGTAACGGATCTGGTACTAGAATACCTAAAATGTAGAGAATAAAATAAAATATGTTAATAAATCAAAGAAAGCCAAAAAGGCAAAGGGAATGATGAATGGATAAACTTACGAGAGTGTAACTTCCGAATGTTGCAATCGCATGCAGAGCTTCTATCGGAATTATTCTGTAAATAATTTCGTAATTTGGTGAATGCTGATATAAATGTGCAGTTATAGTCCGGTTCGTATTCGGGTGTGTCGTAAGGGCTGCGTGGACCTATGCCAGAGACGCCAATACTACTATTCTGCGGTCCGTATGGAGGAGCCGCATTTGGCGCATGTCCGTAGCTATAGCTAACATCATTGCTGTCCGGAATTAAAAATTCCTAATACTTGTCGTGCTATTTTCGCAGTCCAGTGCATCGTTGTGTCCATTTTGTAATGAAACGCGTAAATCCAATTTGTGCAGACCAGGGACGCGTTCTCAGTTCTTAATTTTTGTCCGTTTAGTTAGATTAATTTTGTATTTCACCAAGATCTTTGTGTATTTTTGTCGTGGTATTGATACAATCAATATAATTTCATTCAAATTCATTAAAACTCGTAAATTCTTTGCGAAATAGATAACAATTTTTCACTTGCTAAACATTTTTGGAACTCTCAAAATAATAAACAAAGAAAATGTCATATAAACGTCACGTGATGCGGTAAACTTCACATACAGCACACATATGCTATACGTGTGTCCCCACTTAAATTTAGCAAAAAAGTTCAGTTTTTTTTTTTACATAATTTTTCGCGGGAACGAAGTTTCCTATCTCCTTATCTCTGACAAACATGCTTACGTTCACACACAAGACTCACGATTGTGATTAAAGCATCGCAATTCGGGCTTGGTCTTGTCAGATAATTGTGGTTCCTTTGTGTGATTTAAGCATGCGGGCCTTAGGTTTATATTTAAGAAGATAACTATAAAGGATTTTAGCTTTAAATATGAAATAAAATTTCTGTCAAATTATGAGAACAGTTGCATCCCTGTGTTGACGCAGCTCTTGAACGGACTCTATGAAACTTGAAAAATATTTCTGTTCCGTCGCTATCCGTAAGTAGTTAAAGATTTCTGACGGATACGCACGCAAACGGACTTTATAAAAACTCAGCTCAAGCGCGTTGTGCTTTTCTTCTCAAAACAACACTTCGCTGAACCGAAATAAAGCCGGAATTTCATATTTCCGTCTCCGTTTGGTTTGTTTCTGACACAAATTTCAACAGGTTTGTTGTAGTTGATTTCCCCACACGAAAATCATGCTGAACAGGCAAAAATTAAAGAACAAACAGAGCGAGCAATTTGATCCCTTTGCTTGGATTCAGTTAAGCTTTAACTAACAAAAGCTTAAATGAAGAGGCTCATATCGTCTCGACATACGACGTGGATATTAAGTTGGTATTTGTTGGTTAACAAATATAAGTCCGTAGCAAGGGATAGACAGCACACCATAAATATAGCCTTTATAATTATTCGACGATTAACGAGTGTTGGCAAGTTTATTAGTTTTAGTCGGCTTTATTCGGAAGGCAAAAGAGAAAAAAATTATTTGAAACCGATTCCATCTGCGAGATGTAGCCGCTATAATTTGGGCTCCAAACAGGCAAGGCATACTCCAGAATCGGTCTAACCAGAGAGGTGTACACTAACTTACTAATAATATAGGGGTAATCGAATTCCTTAGCCCACTGCTTTATAAATCCCAATGTACTATTTTCTCTACTAGTCACGCCGCTGATATGGCTATGGAAGCGTAATTCCGATCTAGAGCTACTCCCAGATCATTAAAAATCTTAACTACATCCAGATTCCATCGGTCAATAGTGTAATTACGGAACAAAGGATTCAAACAGCGGGCAAATGTAATTTGTTTACACTTCTTTAAATTTAGATCCATGCAGTTTGTGTTACACCATTCAATCAGGGAATCCAAATCAGACTGAAGTAACAAGGCAACACTTTCCAATAAATAGGATAGAAATAGCTTTACATGATCAACAAACATAATTACTTTTTAAATTAACTTACAATAACAGTTGGAAGATAATTTATGAAAACGAGGAAATAGCAGCACAACACAACTGTATTATTGAACACAACCATTTGAGTGCGATTTTTGAGATATCACCAGATTCAACTTAAAAGAGATCCAGGAAATCCAAATAACTTCAGTTTTATAATACAAATCTTTTGATTTACTACATCGAATGCTTTACTGAAATCTGTGTAAATAACATCCGTCTGCTTAGAATGCTTAAAATTATTAATTGTTTCTGACACAAATTTCAACAGGCTTATTGTAGTTGATTTCCTCACACTAAAACCGTGCTGAACAGGCGAAATTAAAAATCAAGCAGAGCGAGCAATTTGATCCATAATTATCTTCTTAAACAGTTTCGGAAGAGCACTGGGCTTTACAATACCACGATATTTATTTATAAGATGTCAATTAACAGATTTATGCAGAGAAATAATAAACGATGACTTCCAAGCACGAGGAAAATAACCGGTACGTAGAGAGAAATTAAATAGTGCTGTAATGGACATCGCTAAATAAACAGCGCAGTTTTTGAGAATACGCAATGGAATGTTGTCAGGACCAAGATTATAAGTGCATTTCTTTCAGAGCTTTAAGAACAATCAATTCAGCGATGATAGGATGGACAATAGAACTGGAAGAAACGTTGTAAGGGTATAGTAAGGGTAAGAAATAATTCAAGGAAGAATACGTTGATCTAAAGTAGTCGGCGAAAACATCACATATAATTTCTGCATTGTCAGACTCCATATCATATAGCTTCATAAAAGTTGAAAAACCGCACTCCTCTTTTTGGTATTAACAAAATTCCAGAATGCTTTGGGATCACACTGTATGTTAGATTTAACTTTAGAGATACATTTTCTATACGCCTGCTTCTTATAGATAAATAATACTCCTACTCATAGATAAATAATTTAATAGGTTTAGAGCCATATCCCTATTATCAGTGAAGATAAGATCCAAAAGGCGCCCATGTTTATTACGCATATAGTTAATTTGTAAAAGACCTCTAGAAAACACATCATCAAGGAAGCAAATGTTATTTTCACGCTTAGACGACGACAAAAGGGTCGGCATAAGATCAAAACTCCCAATTAACATTAGGCAAATTGAAGGCACCCAGAGCAACCAATCTGTCACTCGGTAGTATAGTCTCCATTATACTCGCAATGTACCTGGCATGTGAAGTATTAATGTCCAGAATTAGGTGGAACATAAAAGCAGTATATATAGATACAGAGGCTGACAAGTTTGACATATATGTACACAGCAAAACCCAATGGACGATAGAAGGCCTCCAAAGCCTCCTCAAGAAGAATTTCGCGTGAGTAATATTTATCCTTCCGGTACACTACATAATTATTTGAAAAATTTTCAGAATTCAGGACATCAGGCCTGAGTTATGTTTCGGTGAGAAGGATAATATCATAATCAGGATTAACGCTTTTTAATAAGATTTCAGTCAATTTAGTATGAGAGAAAAAGGCGTTTAGTTATCGCAGCAGAATGTCCTGATAAAACAGCAATATTACTACAATTTCCTCTTGGTCTAAAAATATACTCGTGGATGACAGCATTTTCGGCCAGAATCGAGGATCCAGAATACGTTGCATTAAATGTTCAGGTAGATTAATATTAAAAGATGAGTAAGATCTCTCAGACTTAAAATTATATTTAGTAACAGAAATACTTAAGTCCTCCAATTTCAAATGTGAACTAATGTGCTCCTGGATGTCCTATAAATCAGTCAATATTCAAATGTCCTGAATATCAGGAGAAAAGCCAGAAATAAAAATATTTTTTTTCGGTTGCACAACCATTAATTTTTTTGATGTAGGTGGAGCAAGCAGAGAAGCAGCAGAGGTTTTTTCATGGCTAATCAACTTGTGCTTTAGTTTTTTTAACGCTAAAGCTTGTTGATGCTTTTGCTGAGGCAATGATACCACTGTTAACCACAGGAGCCACTAAATTGTTCACTGACCCAGTAGGCTGAACAAAATTAAAAGTAAAATCTAACGGATAACTGCACAATTAATGGATATGGACTTGGTTCTGCGACTGGACTTAACAAATTAATCAGAACAGGATGGATCTAATGGATCACTTAAATTTTGTACAGCAACCGAATTCTTTTTTTTAGTATTAGTTGTCTTCGGCGAGGGTACGGTCGACGGCTTTCGTAAATAATTTTTTTTGTTTTGATTTTGAGCGTCCGAAGTTTTCAAGCAATCCAAAGCATTAAATTGCTGATTATAAAAGTAAAATTTACTTTGAATGGATGTTCGTGGGCCTGGTAGTATTGAAATTATGACTATTTCTGCTCGTTTCAGACCGTGCCACGCCCATTTTAACTATTTATGGAGCGTAATTCTTGAAAATGTGTTCTCATTGCACATCTACGGCATAAGGCCAATCACCATACAAAATTTCAGCTTCCTGGGCCTGGTAGTATTGAAATTATAACTATTTTTGGTAGTTTCAGACCGTGACACGCCCATTTTGAACTTTTAGGGGGCGGAATTCTTAAAAACGTGTTCTCATTGCACATCTACGTCATAAGGCCCATCACCATACTAAATTCCAGCTTCCTGGGCCTGGTAGTATTGAAATTATGACTATTTTTGGTCGTTTCAGACCGTGCCACGCCCATTTTTACCATTTAGGGGCCGAATTCTTGAAAATGTGTTCTCAGTGCACATCTACGGCATAAGGCCAATCACCATACAAAATTTCCTGGGCCTGTTAGTATTAAAATTATGGCCATTTTTTGTCATTATAGACTCCTTTTAACTACATAGGGGGCAGAGTTCCCCCTTTGGGGGAATACCTTTGTTCCAGAAATTTTCGCACAACAACATATCCAAGTTTCATCGCAATCGGATGGCCGGTTTAGGAATCCATAAAGGACAAACATACATACATACATACATTCATTTTTATATATATAGATTAACCGGACTAAGGAACCAGCTTTCGGAAAGAAACCGAAGAGAGTAAAAAGAATTAAAAAAATCTGTCAGTAATGTAGTTTTTTTGCATACAGGGTCTTCCTGCGTGGCGGGCTTTGGCCGCGGCAAGGATTATAACTCTTAATCAACAAAATCCTCTCGGTAATGTATAGTCTGTTCGCATTAGAGCTGTGCACAAGTCGTTTTAAAACTAATTTTCACCGTTTTAGCAGTAAAAATTGACAAAACATTTCAGATTTGCACCAATAGCCTTTATTGCTGGTGCTCAGCTGGAAACAAAAACGAAATTGTCAGTCAAAAATGACGCAGCAGTTTTCATGCCATTTATTGCTAAATAGATATAAGAGAGGATACACATAGCGAAGGCCTTTGAAAATTGATTGTATTGCATTGATGATTGCGTACTGATTTTGTCGATGAATTTCAAAGTACTTCGCCACGAAGGTAGTTGTAAGCGAGAAAAATAACTATTACTTACGGACCTGCCTTACGGCGTAAGGTGGAATCGAATTAAGGGTGTAAATTTCGTAGCTAAGAGCGAATTGATTGCGTATACAGGCCTCATTCGTTACTCGCTTACACCGTAAGCAAGAACCCGAAGTACTCCGGGTCCCTAGGCACTCCATGTGTAAATGTAATGCGAAAAATGGATGCCGAATCGAGTCGATACGGCACACGAAATCATGAGGATATCATCGATGATATCATGACAATTTTTACCACTGGGTATTAAATACATACGTTCAGCTGTCTCCTAGGTTAGTTAAAAAATTAGCATTGCGTGTCTCTCCCTTTTTTCGTTTCTTTTTTTTTTTGTCGTTTTTCTCGAAAATGTAGCAGAACCTTTTTTCATTGTTTTCAATCGTTGTTCGGTGCCACAATTTAATATACATATATTAAATACATACATACCTTCAGCCGTCTCCTTCCCAGCAAACCAAAGTAAACACGGTAAGCACATTTGGTAATAATATTGTATATATGTGTACGAATATTTCAATATTCGCAATGAATTTCCAAGTTTTCCAAGATTACTGACGCAATCTTTTTCCAAATGTTTTACATTTGCTATTGGAGAAACACTCAGCCTTCTAAAAATTTTGATAAAAAACAAAGAAACAAAATATTATATATATGTATTATAAGAGGTCTGCATGGGATGTCTTAAACACACGAATACCCTTGAATACACTACTGCAGTACAGCACATTTCGAATAGAAATTTTACTCCTTAACTCAAAAATACAAACGCCGACTAGATTCGAATGAAACCGAATCTCCATACGTTTTCGTACGGATGAAATTAGGGTAGAACCTAAAGAAGAAAAGTTGGTTTCGAATGAATTGTGTATGTGTATATACATTATGTATGTAAACATTGTATGTATATCCTCCTTCATTGCGGACGGCAACAGGCTTCGAAAACAATAACAAATAACATAACAGAAAGAAAACTACGTATTTTTTAGACTGTATCTGCATGGAGGGAAAAGGCGTTGGACAACAACAGATAACGCGCTGTATGAGATAGCATTCGCCGCCGAAATGCTATCGAAAGAAGGCAGGCAGCAGATAAGGGCCTGAAAATGTGCAAATGAAAAAACCAAAAAAACTCCCTCTTTCCCTCCCCGCAAATATTAAATGCATGTTTCTCTCATGTTTGGAATTTTTTATTTAATAGCCGTATTTTTTACGATACTATTACATATATGTAAATATAAAGAACACTGGACTCTGAGCAGTTATTTGAAACTTGTGTTCCACGCTTATATTTTCTTAAATTTTCTTTTAGATAATATTTTCACTATGGTGTAGGATTCTTTCTTCACAATACTGGGGACATTTGTAAACTTTAGAAGGCATTTATATCTTTTCTGCTCTTTTAAACTACCGTTAAAAATACACCTACATATATACGAGGGTATAAGAATGTAACAAATGAGCACATATATACCTGTGAACAAATTACACAGTGCACCACCAAATCAATTGAAATTTTTGCACATTTTGTTTCTTTGAAATTTTGAACCTTTTTCAATTACCACACCCACCTGTGAAAGAATGTTAAAAAACGCAGGGGTTCTATTGGACTTCACGCAATAAAATAATAAATATATGTACATATTCTGGCTGCATTATTTGGCACTAATTATCATTTGATTCTTACTTTGTTTTTGTGCTATTTGTTGTCCGTATTGAAGCAACCTCAGAAAACGATAGGGTTTTATTGCACCTCATAAAATAAAAAGATAGATCTTTGTGCAGTTATTCATTCTTCCATTTAATTACCCTTTTTTTAGGTACTAAATGCCCACATCCAGGCAAAAATTTCTATTAAGAGCAACAACAAAACATAACAACAACGAACACACTGTATTCCTTCACCGTCATAGCAGCGCAAGCAGCAGACCGCCTTATATGTACTAGAGCTGTGCACAAACCATTTTAAAACTACTTCTAAAACACACAACGTTTTATCAGTAAAAATTGATAAAACATTTCAGATTTGCACTCATAGCCTTTATTGCTTGTGCTCTGCTGGAAACAAAAACAAAATTGTCAGACGAAAATGAATTTAATATGTGAAGTAAATTCTTGGAGTTGTAAATGGATAGTTGTACAAAATATACAATTAAATGCAAAAATGTTCTTTCCAACACGTATCGACTTGGTAATTTCACTGCAATTGTGAAAATCACTAATCTTCGCCATGGTGATGGATGGATGTAATTATTAATTACATCTATCTCCGAAATTACATCTATCTACCAAATTTTGAAAACGGCGAATTCGAAGTGTCCTTTCTCGTATTCTCTGGTTACGTTCCCCTGTTGTTGGTGAGACGTTTGCGGCGAAGGGGTTACTAAATAAGAAACTCAACATTACAGACAATGATGAAGAGTGATCGGGACGGAGAGGGTTCAGCTTTGAGACCACAATGACAATTTAGATTATTTAGTCGAATCGTTTGTTTTGAGATAGCAACTTAGTTAATTATTCATATACATACATATGTAATGAATTTGAAGACATCAATTTTTATTTATTTATTTATGCCAATATTTAGTCTATTTAATATCTATTTTACTTTTAAATAGTTTATTACTTAATTAGAATATATTTGGGAAAAGTATTTTAAGTTTAGAAATCATTGCAAGTGCAGATTAACAACAAAAAATCGAATGTAAATTGTTTCATACGCTCAAATCTGCCACTATTTGATACCAGAAACTATGACCTTTTCTATGAACAATGCAAGCAAAATAAAACATTGTAAAATCAAATTGATTATCCAATTAAAATAAAAGAGCAGACATAAAATGGCGTTGATATACCCTCACATTTTCGTTCACCTCACCATTGAACAGAGATAAGGAGATAGGAAACTTCGTTCCCGCCAAAAAATATGTCGAACAAAGACTGAATTTCTTCGTTTTTTTTTTACGTGGCGACACACGTATAGCATATGTGTGCCGTATGTGAAGTTCATAGCATTACGTGACGTTTATATGAGATTTTCTTTGTTTATTCCCAGTAAAGAATTTAAGATCACTTACGGCGTAGGTAGCTCTGTAACTACTTCGAATATAATGAAAGGTCGTTACGCATAATATCATTGTTGATTATTGTAGAACCCATTATCTTTAAACTTGAAATAAGCTAGAAGGCAGTTGTTTGAAATGCCTCGCTTACAATTTCAAGTTAAAATAATGGGGTTAGTAAGCTACAGCATCTCACTCGCTTACCGAATAATGAAGACAGTAAATAAGATTTTACTCGTTCTAAAAAGCCGTAGAAGTAGCATGTGTCGTTTTTTTCAGTTTCAAAGAAAATTTTAAATAAAAAAATATAATAATAGCAAGATTATATTTGAAGGAAGCGGAAAAATTAATAATAAAGAAGAGACATCCGAACTTCAAAGTTTTTTAAAGTGTATTTTATATAAGGATATCTGGTCATCCCAAGAAGCGCATTACATTGTCTCAGCTCAAGGTAGGTCGAACAAGAAACATTTTATTTTTTTATTTTATTTTTTAATATGAAAAACTCTTTCTATTGTAGGTGCATCAATGGGTAACCAATGGTGTACAATTCGACTACCCTCTAAAAATTAAAACCCATTTTTAAAGGAAGTCTCGGTTAGAGCATCACAGCGTGGTGGTTCCAGTCTTTAACGTTTCTTAAGTTCTGGCCGCTTAAATTCTGCTCCTGGCTATTGCCATACTATCATCGATAGGTACACCACTGAATGTTTATTAAAAATGACTTTGCGTCTTTTTATAATTACATATTATTTTTAATTCCATATAATTAAAGTATATAAAGCAGTTAAAAACTAAATTAAATTATTAATAATACGTAATTTAATTTAATTTTAAATTAAATCATTAAAATGTAACTATATAATCAATAAATTTTAAATACGTAAATTTTTAGAGTTTCATTGTGTGGATTATAACTAATTATGCATTCCAATGCAGAATAAATGGTTACATTAGTACTTATAATGCGGTCTGAAATAAGCAGTACTCATTATTACGTAATGACATTTGTAACCACTTACACTGTAGATTACAAACTCATTATACAATAACTACCTACGCTCTCGCTTACAGAAAGTACTCGAAGTAAGCGAGGCTCATTATCTCCTATGACATGCCTATGTTAAAAGTAATTAGTTTTTTACACAGGCTGTAATCTAGGAGTAACTACCTCCCAATATTGAATAATCAGTACATAACCACTTTCGTAATGATTACTTTCTCTACTGGGTTATTTTAAGAGCTCAACAAATGTTTAGCAAGTGAAAAATTGTTAGCTCTTTCGCAAAGAATTTACGAGTTTTAATGAATTTGAATGAAATTATATTGATTGTATCAATACCACGAAAAAAATACACAAAGATCTTGGTGAAATACAAAATTAATCTAACTAAACGGACAAAAATTAAAAACTGAGAACGCGTCCCTGGTCTGCACAAATTGGATTAACACGTTTCATTGCAAAATGGATACAACGATGCACTGGACTGCGAAAATAGCACGACAAGTATTAGGAATTTTTAATTCCGCACAGCAATGATGTCTTTCGTCAAGAGCAACTGCGCATAACCGCGATCATGATGGCTAAGTTGCATGATTATGTGGAGTTGCAACTACTGGAAGCGGTGGTGGTGGTGGTGGCGGCGCATCACAAATTAATAAAGGCTTACCACCACATCATGGCTACAGGTAGAGTGAATGGCATGCTTGCGGAATTTTGAATTTCATAATTTTTTGTGGATTTTTAGGACTCCGGCTTAGCCTTCTTTTGCCAAAAATCCCATACTGCCAAAACAGAAAGTTATGTCCATAATTGAGAAGGCCAGAAGTGCTATTGACGAAACGTACGGGTAGGTTTTATGATCAAAATATATATTCTGTCTTTTTCGGCTGATAAAAAATGTCAAGTCAACTGAGTTTAGAGACCGAAAGATGTGGATATTTTGAAAGTAAATTTTCCTTTCTTTCATTGTAGACGAGGTTACGACAAACACGTTGCTTACGAGCAACAAGTTTATGCTACGGACATGCGCCAACAAATACGTCTCCTCCGCACGGACCGCAGAACAGTAGTATTAGCGTCTTTGGCATAGGTGCACGCGGCCCTTATGACACACCCGAATACGAACCGGAATATAACCGCTGAGATTATTCCACCTTCCAGCTAGCGGTGGAACTGGCCAAGTGAATCCAAATAGCGGCCTCAATCCAAATCACAATCGAAGCTATGTGAAAGCAGGTGAAATTTGTTTGCAGCGGGCCACTGAAATACAAGTGCCGCCATGTCGGCACAAACAACCACCAATATTAATTCCACAATCCCCCTACAGCAGCAGCAACAACAGCAGCAGAATCAAATCAAAAGACCAATGAAATGTGCATGATATTTTCATGACATGCTATTTTCATAATTCAGATTGTGACAGAAAATAATAATACTCCACTGTTATTATAATTATAAGCATTTAAATGCATTAAAATGCATTAAAGCAGTAAAATTATTCATATAATAACTTAAATTTTTTGTACCGTATAAACACTTAAATGTGGTTGTATGCATAAGTAAATAAATACATCGAAGAACTTAAGGCATTAAACTCTTATTATTTAAAAGCAATTCTTTTTATACACTACACCTGAAGGGATGAGGATATATTCACTTTGTGCTTCCGTTTGTAACGCATTGAAGGAGGCGTGGCAGGTATAGAAAAGTATATATATTCTGGCTCAATCACCTCCTGAGTCGATTTAGCCCTGTCCGTCCGTCTGTCTGTCTTTCCATCCATCTGTAGAAATTACGATAAAGGGAGAACGAATACAGCTATGAAATTTGGGACGAATATTCTTTGCCTGTTTGGTGTTAAAGATAATACCAACATGGCTGTTTGGAACAAATATGCAATCCTGCATCTTGGGGATTTATAACTTCACAACCATGTCCGTTATCGAACTTTTAAGCTCTTGCAACAAAGATAAGAGGAAAGAAAGTTACTCATAATTACAGAAAATAAAGAATACTTCTTAACAAACTAATGGCGGAATTCTGTACATATTCGTATCGTTAAATACGATATCCATAAATAAAATAGAAGATTTCATCTTAAAACTTATTCATTTCCTAAATTGTGGTGAAAAAATAAATGATATTATGAAGCAGCGTTACATTTTACGTTAACAAAAGGAACTTCAGAAAGTACGAAAAAGGTAAAAGTACTTTTTGTAGCACTCGGTGTAAAGAACACTATAATTTTTTGTTCTAGGAAGTAATTTGTACTCCGCGAAGCAAGAATAAACGTTTTGTTAACAGTTCAAGCACATTTATGCACTAACATATTTACTAATTAAGAAAAACATCAAATATATTTTATATTGTAGCATACCGGCAACACTGCTTTGGTACCAGAATTCATACCAGGCGCAAAAATAGGTGCGTCCTATACAAACGGGCAACACTAGTATGGGCAAATTCAATGGCGTGGTGAACGAAAATATGAGGGTATACCAACGCCTTTTACGTCTGCTCTTTTATTTCAATTGGATAATCAATTTGATTTTACAATATTTTTTTTTGCTTGAATTCTTCATAGAATAGGTCATACAGTTTCTGGAATAAAATAGTGGCCGATTTGAGCGTATAAAACAATTTACATTAGATTTTTTGTTGTTAATCTGCACTTGCAATGATTTCTAAACTTAAAATACTTTTCGCAAATAGGTTATAATTAAGTAATAAACTATTAAAAAGTAAAATGGATATTAAATAGACTAAATGTTGGCATAAATAAATAAATGAAAATTTATGTCTTTAAATTCATTACTTATATGAATAATTAACTAAGTTGCTATCTCAAAACAAACGATTTGACTTAAAAATCTGAATTGTCATTGGGGTCTTAAAGCTGAACCCCTCTCCGTCCCGATCACTCTACACCGGTGGTCTGATGTTAACCCCTCTCCCGTGAACGTGCCTCCCACAACAGGGGTGGTGACTGTGACTTTCCTATACGAAAAACCCCGTTCCCTTTCCTTGACACTCTTTATCGGGGGTCTGATGTTTGATTTTCTAAGAAGCTAGGTTTTTCTTTCTTTCTAGGTTTTTAGAAGCGTTTAGGTTTTTCACAAACACTACTTTATGCCACTACTTTATGCCAGTTGCATTTCTTAGCATTTTTCAGCAGTTTCCTATCTCCTTATCTCTGCCATTGAATTTGCCGATACTTGTGTTGCCCGTTTGTATAAAACGCATTAGTTTTTGCGCCTGTTATGAATTCTGGTACCAAAGCAGTGTTGCCGGTATGCTACAATATCTATATATAAAAATGAAAGTCCTGACTGACTCATCAACGCACAGGCTAAACGCTTGGACCTAGAAAGCTGAAATTTTGCACAGACGTTTCCTTTATGATGTATACAAGCACTAAGAACGAATATTTCGAAATTCAACCCCTAAGGTGGTGAAAAGGTGTTGGAAAGTTTGTATAAGGAATATTTTATATGTGGTCAGATTTGCTTGAAACTTGGTCTTAATGCTCTTTGGTATAATTAATCAAATACATATTTCGGAATTTTTAAAAATCCAACCCCTGAGTGGGTGAAAACTGGTTGCACCGTTTGTATGAGGAATATTTCATTTGTGGTCGGAAGCAACACACGCTTTCTAACCATTTAACCAGAATGAGCCACAGCAACGCGGGGATGGGTACTTCTAGTATTATATAAATTTGATGTTTTTCTTAATTAGCAAATATATTAGTACATAAATGTGCTTGAACTGTTAACAAAACGTTTATTCTTGCTTCGCGAAGTACAAATTACTTCCTAAAATGGAAAATTATAGGGTTCTTTACACCGAGTGCTGCAAAAAGTACTTTTACCTTTTTCGTACTTTCTGAATTTCCTTTTGTTAACGTAAAATGTAACGCTGCTTCATAATATCATTCATTTTTTCACCACAATTTAAGAAATGAATAAATTTTAGATGAAATCTTATATTTTATTTATGGATATTGTATTTAACGATACAAAACATGTTAACTAAATGTATAGAATTCCGCCATTAGTTTGTTTAGAAGTATTCTTTACTTTCAGTAGTTATGTTAACTTTTTTCTTTTATCTTTGCTGCAATAGCTTAAATATCCTAGCAAAATTTCTCAAAGTTCGATAACGGACAAGGTTGTGAACTTATAAATTTCTAAAATGCAAGATTGCATGTGTTCCAAACAGCCATGTTGGTATTGTGTTTAATACCAAACAGCCTATTATGACAAAAAATATTCGTCCCAAAATTTATAGTTCTATTCGTTCTCCCTTAATCGTGATTTCTACAGACGGACGGACGGACGGACAGGGCTAAATCGACTCAGGTGGTGATTCTGAGCCAGAATATATATACTTTTCTATACCTGCCACGCCTCTTTTAATGCGTTACAAACGGAAGCACAAAGTGAATATATCCTCATCCTTTCGGTTGTAGGGTATAAAAAGAATTGCTTTTAAATAATAAGAATTTAATGCCTTAAGAATTTAAGTTCGATGTATTTATTTACGTTTTAAATATTATGTATTTTATTTAAATGTTATATAGTAACATTTAAATACTTATAATTACAAAAATTTTCTGTTACAGTCTGAATTATTAATGTATCATGTTGTACATTTCATTGTTCTTTTGATTATACCCTACACCCGAAGGGATGAGGGTATATTCACTTTGTTCTTCCGTTTGTAACGCATTAAAGGAGGCGTGGCAGGTATAGAAAAGTATATATATTCTAGCTCAGAATCACCTCCTGAGTCGATTTAGCCATGTCCGTCCGTCTGTTTGTCTGTGGAAATTACGATTACAGGAGAACGAATAGAGGTATCATCATGAAATTTGGCACGAATATTTTTTGTTATCCTACGCTGTAGGATATTTGGTATTGATTGTATTGATTTTGGTATTCAAAATGGTAAACATCGGACCAGTGCCACGCCTACTTTTTATAGAAAATATGCACTCATCCGTGCTTTTAGCTCAATTTCTCAGCTTGTAGACCGAATTTTCAGCTAAAATTTTATTTCCGAGTCCACCATCTTAGACTTAAATATATTCTTAAAAATGGGCGTGACACGCCCACTTATATACTATATCATATAATGAGGTGTTTGGTAGGAAAAGCGGTGTTGTAGATGAATTAATAGATCAAAATGTGGTCACTGTAAATTAGAAAAAAGTAGTTGTCACCCGCCCACTTTTTATCACTTCGACAGATGCGGGTGTAGGGTATATGAGCTTCGGCCCGGCCAAAGATAACGCTCTTACTTGTTTAAAGCTAAAGTTAATCCGGCGGATTTGTGCGAGTATTTGGAATGTACCATTTTACTGTAAGATTTTGCAGGTTTGAGAGTAACGGATCTGGTACTAGAATACCTAAAATGTAGAGAATAAAATAAAATATGTTAATAAATCAAAGAAAGCCAAAAAGGCAAAGGGAATGATGAATGGATAAACTTACGAGAGTGTAACTTCCGAATGTTGCAATCGCATGCAGAGCTTCTATCGGAATTATTCTGTAAATAATTTCGTAATTTGGTGAATGCTGATATAAATGTGCAGTTATAGTCCGGTTCGTATTCGGGTGTGTCGTAAGGGCTGCGTGGACCTATGCCAGAGACGCCAATACTACTATTCTGCGGTCCGTATGGAGGAGCCGCATTTGGCGCATGTCCGTAGCTATAGCTAACATCATTGCTGTCCGGAATTAAAAATTCCTAATACTTGTCGTGCTATTTTCGCAGTCCAGTGCATCGTTGTGTCCATTTTGTAATGAAACGCGTAAATCCAATTTGTGCAGACCAGGGACGCGTTCTCAGTTCTTAATTTTTGTCCGTTTAGTTAGATTAATTTTGTATTTCACCAAGATCTTTGTGTATTTTTGTCGTGGTATTGATACAATCAATATAATTTCATTCAAATTCATTAAAACTCGTAAATTCTTTGCGAAATAGATAACAATTTTTCACTTGCTAAACATTTTTGGAACTCTCAAAATAATAAACAAAGAAAATGTCATATAAACGTCACGTGATGCGGTAAACTTCACATACAGCACACATATGCTATACGTGTGTCCCCACTTAAATTTAGCAAAAAAGTTCAGTTTTTTTTTTTACATAATTTTTCGCGGGAACGAAGTTTCCTATCTCCTTATCTCTGACAAACATGCTTACGTTCACACACAAGACTCACGATTGTGATTAAAGCATCGCAATTCGGGCTTGGTCTTGTCAGATAATTGTGGTTCCTTTGTGTGATTTAAGCATGCGGGCCTTAGGTTTATATTTAAGAAGATAACTATAAAGGATTTTAGCTTTAAATATGAAATAAAATTTCTGTCAAATTATGAGAACAGTTGCATCCCTGTGTTGACACAGCTCTTGAACGGACTCTATGAAACTTGAAAAATATTTCTGTTCCGTCGCTATCCGTAAGTAGTTAAAGATTTCTGACGGTTACGCACGCAAACGGACTTTATAAAAACTCAGCTCAAGCGCGTTGTGCTTTTCTTCTCAAAACAACACTTCGCTGAACCGAAATAAAGCCGGAATTTCATATTTTCGTCTCCGTTTGGTTTGTTTCTGACACAAATTTCAACAGGTTTGTTGTAGTTGATTTCCCCACACGAAAATCATGCTGAACAGGCAAAAATTAAAGAACAAACAGAGCGAGCAATTTGATCCCTTTGCTTGGATTCAGTTAAGCTTTAACTAACAAAAGCTTAAATGAAGAGGCTCATATCGTCTCGACATACGACGTGGATATTAAGTTGGTATTTGTTGGTTAACAAATATAAGTCCGTAGCACGGGATAGACAGCACACCATAAATATAGCCTTTATAATTATTCGACGATTAACGAGTGTTGGCAAGTTTATTAGTTTTAGTCGGCTTTATTCGGAAGGCAAAAGAGAAAAAAATTATTTGAAACCGATTCCATCTGCGAGATGTAGCCGCTATAATTTGGGCTCCAAACAGGCAAGGCATACTCCAGAATCGGTCTAACCAGAGAGGTGTACACTAACTTAATAATATAGGGGTAATCGAATTCCTTAGCCCACTGCTTTATAAATCCCAATGTACTATTTTCTCTACTAGTCACGCCGCTGATATGGCTATGGAAGCGTAATTCCGATCTAGAGCTACTCCCAGATCATTAAAAGTCTTAACTACATCCAGATTCCATCGGTCAATAGTGTAATTACGGAACAAAGGATTCAAACAGCAGGCAAATGTAATTTGTTTACACTTCTTTAAATTTAGATCCATGCAGTTTGTGTTACACCATTCAATCAGGGAATCCAAATCAGACTGAAGTAACAAGGCAACACTTTCCAATAAATAGGATAGAAATAGCTTTACATGATCAACAAACATAATTACTTTTTAAATTAACATACAATAACAGTTGGAAGATAATTTATGAAAACGAGGAAATAGCAGCACAACACAACTGTATTATTGAACACAACCATTTGAGTGCGATTTTTGAGATATCACTAGATTCAACTTAAAAGAGATCCAGGAAATCCAAATAACTTCAGTTTTATAATACAAATCTTTTGATTTACTACATCGAATGCTTTACTGAAATCTGTATAAATAACATCCGTCTGCTTAGAATGCTTAAAATTATTAATTGTTTCTGACACAAATTTCAACAGGCTTATTGTAGTTGATTTCCTCACACGAAAACCGTGCTGAACAGGCGAAATTAAAAATCAAGCAGAGCGAGCAATTTGATCCATAATAATCTTCTTAAACAGTTTCGGAAGAGCACTGGGCTTTACAATACCACGATATTTATTTATAAGATGTCAATTAACAGATTTATGCAGAGAAATAATAAACGATGACTTTCAAGCACGAGGAAAATAACCGGTACGTAGAGAGAAATTAAATAGTGCTGTAATGGACATCGCTAAATAAACAGCGCAGTTTTTGAGAATACGCAATGGAATGTTGTCAGGACCAAGATTATAAGTGTATTTCTTTCAGAGCTTTAAGAACAATCAATTCAGCGATGATAGGATGGACAATAGAACTGAAAGAAACGTTGTAAGGGTATATGTAAGGGTAAGGAATAATTCAAGGAAGAATACGTTGATCTAAAGTAGTCGGCGAAAACATCACATATAATTTCTGCATTGTCAGACTCCATATCATATAGCTTCATAAAAGTTGAAAAACCGCACTCCTCTTTTTGGTATTAACAAAATTCCAGAATGCTTTGGGATCACACTGTATGTTAGATTTAACTTTAGAGATACATTTTCTATACGCCTGCTTCTTATAGATAAATAATACTCCTACTCATAGATAAATAATTTAATAGGTTTAGAGCCATATCCCTATTATCAGTGAAGATAAGATCCAAAAGGCGCCCATGTTTATTACGCATATAGTTAATTTGTAAAAGACCTCTAGAAAACACATCATCAAGGAAGCAAATGTTATTTTCACGCTTAGACGACGACAAAAGGGTCGGCATAAGATCAAAACTCCCAATTAACATTAGGCAAATTGAAGGCACCCAGAGCAACCAATCTGTCACTCGGTAGTATAGTCTCCATTATACTCGCAATGTACCTGGCATGTGAAGTATTAATGTCCAGAATTAGGTGGAACATAAAAGCAGTATATATAGATACAGAGGCTGACAAGTTTGACATATATGTACACAGCAAAACCCAATGGACGATATAAGGCCTCCAAAGCCTCCTCAAGAAGAATTTCGCGTAAGTAATATTTAGAAATAACAGCAATTAACACTCCTCCACCTCTGGCCAAATTAGTCAACAATCGGTTTCGATCCTTCCGGTACAATACATAATTATTTGAAAAATTTTCAGAATTCAGGACATCAGGCCTGAGTTATGTTTCGGTGAGCACGATAATATCATAATCAGGATTAACGCTTTTTAATAAGATTTCAGTCAATTTAGTATGAGAGGAAAAGGCGTTTAGTTATTGCAGCAGAATGTCCTGATAAAACAGCAATATTACTACAATTTCCTCTTGGTCTAAAAATATACTCGTGGATGACAGCATTTTCGGCCAGAATCGAGGATCCAGAATACGTTGCATTAAATGTTCAGGTAGATTAATATTAAAAAATGAGTAAGATCTTTCAGACTTAAAATTATATTTAGTAACAGAAATACTTAAGTCCTCCAATTTCAACTGTGAACTAATGTGCTCCTGAATGTCCTATAAATCAGTCAGTATTCAAATGTCCTGAATATCATGAGAAAAGCAAGAAATAAAAATATTTTTTTTTCGGTTGCACAGCCATTAATTTTTTTGATGTAGGTGGAGCAGGCAGAGAAGCAGCAGAGGTTTTGTCATGGCTAATCAACTTGTGCTGTAGTTTTTTTAACGCTAGAGCTTGTTGATGCTTTTGCTGAGGCAATGATGTTAACCACAGGAGCCACTAAATTGTTCACTGACCCAGTAGGCTGAACAAAATTAAAAGTAAAATCTAACGGAAAACTGCACAATTAATGGATATGGACTTGGTTCTGCGACTGGACTTAACAAATTAATCAGAACAGGATGGATCTGATGGATCACTTAAATTTTGTACAGCAACCGAATTCTTTTTTTTAGTATTAGTTGTCTTCGGCGAGGGTACGGTCGACGGCTTTCGTAAATAATTTTTTTTGTTTTCATTTTGAATTTTTTGTCATTATAGACTCCTTTTAACCACATAGTGGGCAGAGTTCCCCCTTTGGGGAAATACCTTTGTTCCAGAAATTTTCGCACAACAACATATCCAAGTTTCATCGCAATCGGATGGCCGGTTTAGGAATCCATAAAGGACAAACATACATACATACATACATTCATTTTTATATATATAGATTAACCGGACTAAGGAACCAGCTTTCGGAAAGAAACCGAAGAGAGTAAAAAGAATTAAAAAAATTCTGTCAGTAATGTAGTTTTTTTGCATACAGGGTCTTCCTGCGTGGCGGGCTTTGGCCGCGGCAAGGATTATAACTCTTAATCAACAAAATCCTCTCGGTAATGTATAGTCTGTTCGCAATAAAGCTGTGCACAGGTCGTTTTAAAACTACTTTTAAAACACACACCGTTTTAGCAGTAAAAATTGACAAAACATTTCAGATTTGCACCAATAGCCTTTATTGCTGGTGCTCTGCTGGAAACAAAAACGAAATTGTCAGTCAAAAATGACAAAGCAGTTTTCATGCCACTTATTGCTAAATAGATATAAGAGAGGATACACATAGTGAAGGCCTTTGAAAATCATTGATGATTGCGTACTGATTTTGTCGATGAATTTCAAAGTACTTCGCCACGAAGGTAGTTGTAAGCGAGAAAAATAACTACTACTTACGGACCTGCCTTACGGCGTAAGGTGGAATCGAATTAA
The DNA here is from genome assembly GCA_949752815.1 of Conops quadrifasciatus. Classification (NCBI taxonomy): domain Eukaryota; kingdom Metazoa; phylum Arthropoda; class Insecta; order Diptera; family Conopidae; genus Conops; species Conops quadrifasciatus. The sequence goes on along the minus strand of OX457077.1, from coordinate 20,848,732 downwards.
GGGTGTAAATTTCGTAGCTAAGAGCGAGCGAGCTAAGTAGCTTACACCGTAAGCAAGAACCCGAAGTACTCCGGGTCCCTAGGCACTCCATGTGTAAATGTAATGCGAAAAATGGATGCCGAATCGAGTCGATACGGCACACGAAATCATGAGGATATCATCGATGATATCATGACAATTTTTACCACTGGGTATTAAATACATACGTTCAGCTGTCTCCTAGGTTAGTTAGAAAATTAGCATTGCGTGTCTCTCCCTTTTTTCGTTTCTTTTTTTTTTTTTGTCGTTTTTCTCGAAAATGTAGCAGAACCTTTTTTCATTGTTTTCAATCGTTGTTCGGTGCCACAATTTAATATATATTAAATACATACATACCTTCAGCCGTCTCCTACCCAAACCAAAGTAAACACGGTAAGCACATTTGGTAATAATATTGTAATTTCAATATTCGCAATGAATTTCCAAGTTTTCCAAGATTACTGACGCAATCTTTTTCCAAATGTTTTACATTTGCTATTGGAGAAACACTCAGCCTTCTAAAAATTTGCATAAAAAACAAAGAAACAAACTATTATATATATATATTAGAGGTCTGCATGGGATGTCTTAAACACACGAATACCCTTGAATACACTACTGCAGTACAGCACATTTCGAATAGAAATTTTACTTCTTAACTCAAAAATACAAACGCCGACTAGATTCGAATGAAACCGAATCTCCATACGTTTTCGTACGGATGAAATTAGGGTAGAACCTAAAGAAGAAAAGTTGGTTTCGAATGAATTGTGTATGTGTATATACATTATGTATGTAAACATTGTATGTATATCCTCCTTCATTGCGGACGGCAGCAGGCTTCGAAAACAATAACAAATAACATAACAGAAAGAAAACTCCGTAATTTTTAGACTGTATCTGCATGGAGGAAAAAGGCGTTGGACAACAACAGATAACGCACTGTATGAGGTAGCATTCGGTGTAGGATTCTTTCTTCACAATACTGTGGACATTTGTAAACTTTAGAACGCATTTATATCTTTTCTGCTCTTTTAAACTACCGTTAAAAATACACCTACATATATACGAGGGTATAAGAATGTAACAAATGAGCACATATATACCTTTGAACAAATTACACAGTGCACCACCAAATCAATCGAAATTTTTGCACATTTTGTTTCTTTGAAATTTTGAACCTTTTTCAATTACCACACCCACCTGTGAAAGGATGTTAAAAAACGCAGGGGTTCTATTGGACTTCACGCAATAAAATAATAAATATACATATTCTGGCTGCATTATTTGGCACTAATTATCATTTGTTTCTTACTTCGTTTTTGTGCTATTTGTTGTCCGTATTGAAGCAACCTCAGAAAACGATAGGGTTTTATTGCACCTCATAAAATAAAAAGATAGATCTTTGTGCAGTTATTCATTCTTCTATTTAATTTTTTTAGTTACTAAATGCCCACATCCAGGCAAAAATTTCTATTAAGAGCAACAACAAAACATAACAACAACGAACACACTGTATTCCTTCACCGTCATAGCAGCGTAAGCAGCAGATCGCCATATATGTACTAGAGCTGTGCACAAACCGTTTTAAAACTACTTCTAAAACACACAACGTTTTATCAGTAAAAATTGATAAAACATTTCAGATTTGCACTCATAGCCTTTATAGCTTGTGCTCTGCTGGAAACAAAAACAAAATTGGCAGACGAAAATGACACAACAGTTTTAATGCCAACAATTGCTAAATAGATATAAGAGAGGATACAAATGCAAAATACAAAAAAAATGCACATACATATTAAATTCATACATACGTTCAGCCGTCTCCTAGGCTTTTAGTTAGAAAAAAGCATTGCGTGCCTCTCCCTTTTTTTCGTTTCTTTTTTTTTGTCGTTTTTCTCGAGAAACGATATATGGAATAATGAATAAGTATGCTTTGGAGTTTGAGCGGAGGGAAACAGGGAGAGTTTTTTCTTCTTAATTTCTTAATTACTTTTCAGACGCTTCTGGTGAAAACAAAGCACCATCGACGGAGTGGTGAGCGGCGCAAATTCTTGCCTTTCGTTCCTTTGGAGTTTGAGCGGAGGGAGAGTTGTTTGCGTTTCTTTCGTTCCTTTAGAGATTAAGCGGAAGGAACGAGATAGAAATGCATCAACATTAAAACAGCAACTGCAAATTTTCGAACAAGCAGTAAAAATTGATGTCGGTCGGGTGAAGGCACCACAGCAGTTGCTGTTTATTGCGATTTTCATACGGCAGTCACAAAACAGCAGTCGTGCCGATTTGTGCCTAGCTGTGTTGAAAACGGCTTGTGCACAGCTCTAATATGTACATAAGCGTCTGCCTTACTATCGTACAGCACAGGCAGCAGACCGCCGTATAAGCTTCTTAAAATAATCGGCAAAGAAATGAAAAAAACTCTCCCTCATTCTCACTGCTCAAACTCCAAAGACCGGCGACAACCTCTTTCGATTCCACTAACAAAAACTTCAGCAAATAGATAAGAACCGAAAAACTTTCCTTTTTTCCATAGGCGTAAAGTAAAAAAACGTATTTCCATGGATTCCACAAATAAAAATGAATCAACGGGATATGAATGTTTTTTTATTCGGTGCCCCTCCAATTCATAAACGACGAATAATAGTTTTCATCCGAGTCGTCTAGTGTAGAATTTTCAGCGGAGTATTCGTTCAGTCTCAATCAATTCGAATAATTAAAAGATACTCAATTACTTGATCCTCGATACTCGCAGTCAATTCTCGAACTTTTTTCTGTATCTTGAAAGTACTTTTGGACGTTCGTCTCGTGCAGACCTCTAATATATATATATATATACAGTGCACGCGCAGTAGTGTGAACTAATTAAAACCAAGCGGGTTCACAGTTTCGAATTTGTTTACTTTTGCGAATGTCAAAATTTAAGGCAAAACATGTCCCCATTTTGTCCTAGTTATGCATTTTAAAATGGAAATTTACATTTATGAAACCAAATTTAATTTTATTCAAAAATATTTGGTTCTTTTTTGAATAAAATTATAGAAAATAGAAATATATTTATTAAAAAAAGTATTTATTTCACAAGAATGAAACGCGTAGTGTACCTACTCAAAAAAATCAGTAATTGTTTTCTGCTTTTTCTTTTAATAACAAAATCTTTTTGGAGCTCATAGCAAAAACCAAACCGTCCCGTGCCCGAACTAAGTGCGTATGAATTAATTCGTATGGCCTGAACACGCGTGAACTTGTAATTTTTAAGCCAAACACGCACATTTCGCAATAATAGGGAATTCCCCGGATTAAAAAATTCGAAAATTTCATGTATTTATGTTTTTTCAATATGTAAGCATTCATATAAATATGGTTCATATTGTTCATCTTTTAGAGCTTTCAAGTCTTGTTCACTCTTTAGAGTAGTCAATGCAAAACAAAAAGTGTTCATATTTTGGGGTGTTCATATTTTACGGTGTTCACATCACTGCGTGTGCACTAGGGTGGTCCTTAGTTATATGGGTAAAAAATTTTTGTGAGATTTTTTTTTCTTACCCTCCAAATTTTTACATATGATAAGAAAACTATATATACAAACTTTCAGCAAGATCGGATATCTGCAAGTCGTGCCGCAGAAAACTGTGTACACTTGATTGCAGTTTTTACACTTTGCAGTCAAAAAGTGTTCCTTGGGAGGGAAGGATATGTCGCAATTTTCAATTTTCTCAAGAATGACAATATAAGACATAGATCGGTTCTGTTTGAAACAGTTTTTGTAGAATTTATCAGAAAACTACGGAATCAGAAAAAAAGTATCCTTATTCATGTAATTTTTTGTAAAAAATTGCGACCAAAAAATTTTTTTCGAAATTTGTTTTGAAAATTTTAAATTTGACATTAATTTTCTCAAAAACTATTTGAGCTAGAAGTCTAATTTTAAAAGTATTTTAAACAAAGCCTGAAAATAACTCTTATTCAAAAAATTTTTCAAATAAAAGTCAATTTTTAACTTTTATTTTAAAAGTTAAATGTTAACTGCTAACTTTTACTTTTAAAAATAAAAGTTAAAAGTTAACTGTTAACTTTTACTTTTAAAAGTCTTTTAAAAGTCTTTGGATAACTGTTATTCAGAGACTATTTTTTTTAAAAGTCATTTATAAAAGTATTTTTTTGATGATGCGGTGCTCAAAACGACTGAGGCTTTTTACACGTGGTAGGTGAGTGACGACCCCCAAAGTGACCCTCTGGGGATAGGAAATGTTGTGAAATGGATTTTGGACATGGTGGGCGGTGGGTGTGGACCCCCAAAGTGGTCACACAGGGGTATTTTGACGAAAAAATTTTTATTGCACCATTGGATAGGAAATGTCGTGAAACGGATTTTGGACATAGTGGGCGGTGGGTGGGGCCACCCCAAGGTGGTCACACGGGGGTTTTTTGACCAAAAAATTTTTATTGCGCAAATCGATAGCAAATATCGTGAAACGAATTTTGGTCATGGTGGGCGGTGGGTGGGGACCCCCAAAGGGGTCACACGGGGGATTTTTACCAAAATTTTGTTATTATAGGAATCGATAGTAAACGTTACGAAACGTATTTCGGATATTGTCCGAGGGGGGTCGGGTGCCCCCAAAGCGGTCAAAGGCGGGGATTTCGGCAAAACAAAGTTTGTACCAATAGGTATATGAGTTAATGGAAGGATCTCCTCTTTTAACACCTTTGGGGGCACTCGACCCCCCTCGGACCTTATCCGAAATACGTTTCGTAACGTTTACTATCGATTCCTATAGTAAAAAATTTTGGTAAAAGTCCCCCGTGTGACCCCTTTGGGGGTCCCCACCCACCGCCCACCAAGTCTAGAATCCGTTTCACGACATTTCCTTTCGAATGGTGCAATACAAATTTTTTGGTCAAAAAACCCCCGTGTGACCACCTTGGGGTGGCCCCACCCATCGCCCAACATGACCAAAATCCGTTTCTTGACATTTCCTATCCAATGGTGCAATAAAAATTTTTTGGTCAAAATACCCCTGTGTGACCACTTTGGGGGTCCACACCCACCGCCCACCATGTCCAAAATCCATTTAACGACATTTCCTATCCCCAGAGGGTCAGTTTGGGGGTCGTCACTCACCTACCACGTGTAAAAAGCCTCAGTCGTTTTGAGCACGGCATCATCAAAAAAAGACTTTTATAAATGAATTTTAAAAATAAAAGTCTTTGAATAACTGTTATGAAAGACTTTTAAAAATAAAAGTCTTTGAATAACTGTTATGAAAGACTTTTAAAAATAAAAGTCACTGAATAACTCTTATTCAAAGACTTTTTTAATATAAGTTAAAAAAGTTTCAAGCTCTTATTTTAAAGGTTGGATATTTGTTTTTTAAAAACAGGAAATAGGAATGATATAAGTGTTCCCGTTATTTTTTGAAATTTTCTTTATGGTTTGAAGTCGCGTTTTTAGAAAAACCCCTCCTGCGCCTGAATTGGGAAAATTGCCCCTCCCCCTAATATGACTTTTTCCTTGTCTCGACTCAACCTACACGTCCTAAACTTTTGATACATCTTATACGGAACGCCCTGGATATATGTCAATACATGCTGACTTTTATTAAGGTTGATTTTAGTCGCATCGGGAAAAAACCGCCGATAATCTTCTAGTACTTGCAAAATGAAGTTTTTATTATTTTTTTGAACTCTCAGCCAGAGTAGAAGTAGAAACTAAAGTAGAAACACTTGCTGTTGTCAATGGCAGTGAGTGTAGTTACAGTTACGGTACACTTATGCCGTGGTTAAAATTTTAAACTGCCTTAAATGCAGCACGGGTTCCCGTTATCCGATTTCGCTAAAAATTGGTACTTATCATTCTTTCATTATGTGTCATAATTTAGAAGGGTAAGACAAAAAAAATCGGAAGTTGAAAAAAAAGGACCAGTATAGTATATATGTATAAGAAACAAAATTCCCAGTTTATGTTGAAAATTTAAACAAAAAACACGTCTCATACAAATAATGAGACGTACATTAAGTTTTGTTGCAGAAAAATTATGGTGGATAGTCTCGCTGAAAGTTTTTCATTGAAGGGCACAAAGGAGAAGAGCTATTCGAAGTATATTAACAGGGGTATTCTGAGATTCACTAACTATTAAAAAATCGTCTCTTTGTTGTTGTTTGTAATGCAATTTCGAGACGATTCAATAGTTAGTGAATCTCAGAATATTCCTGTAAAACAATTTTATTTTGTAAAGGGTTTTCCAATAAGAGGTGTAATTTTGATATTCAAAGAAAAATTCCATTTTTTGAGATAAATGATCGCATGTTTATTATTATTTATTATTATTTCATAATAAAGAGGAAGGTATGCCGTTAATAATGAAAAACAACATCAGCCAAATGGCCACCACGACCGCGCTTAAAGGACCATATCCTTTTCAGGAAATTTTTCATAACCAAAACGCAAAGTGGCTGCCCTATGTCCTTGATAGCCTTACGAATTCAATCTTTGAGGTCTTGAATCGACGCTGGGCTGTTGGCGTAGACCTTATCTTTCACGTGGAAATCTTTCCACCTTATCTTACCTTATCTTTCTTCCTAAAGGAAGAAGTCGCAAGGTGTTAAATCACAAGATCTCGGTGGCCAATTGTGATCACCTCTTCGAGAGATAACACGGTCAGGAAACTTTTCCCGTAAAAGATCAATGGTTTCGTTGCTTGTGTGGCACGTAGCGCCGTCTTGTTGAAAGTAAACGTTGTCCAGATCAATGCCATCTAACTCCGGCCATAAAAATCATTAATCATCTCTCGATAGCGCAATCCATTCACCGTAACTGTTGATCCAACCTCATTTTCGAAAAAGTAAGGTCCAATGACCCCGCCAGACCATAAACCGCACCAAACAGGCACACGTTGAGGATGGAGAGGCTTCTCAACAATAACTCTTGGGTTTTCCGACCCCAGATGCGACAATTTTGCTTGTTGACATAGCCACCGAGGTGGAAATGGGCCTCATCAGTCAAGATGATTTTTCGATGGAATTCCGGATAATTTTCATGCATTTCAAGGACCCAATCAGCAAAGACACGACGTTGTTGATGATCGGCCGGCTTCAGTTCTTGTGTTAACTGAACTTTATAAGCCTTAAGACCCAAGTCTTTATGCAAAATACGGTGTAATGACGTTTGTGGAATGCACAATTCCAAAGAACGACGAGGAATGGTCAAACCTGGGTTTTTCTCAACACTTTGGGCTACAGCAGCAATATTCTCAGTTGTTCTTTAGCGAAGTGCACGGGTTTTATTCTTCACATCACTAACTTGTCCCAACAGCTCGAATTTTTCCACAAATTTCTGTATTGCGGTCCGACAAGGTGCTTCACGACGACCCAAAAATGCTTTAGTTTTGCGAACTGTGACTGCAAAATTTTCACCATTTTTGTAGTGAATTTTAATAATTTAAATGCGTTCTTGCAGCGTGTATCGTTCCATTTTTAGTAATGGCGTAGTTTCTACTTGTCAAATGTCAAAAATAACAGCTTCAAAAGTGACAGCGGGCCGAATACCGAAATAGCGGGCTATTCAAAATTACACCTCTTATTGGAAAACCCTTTATTATCATCGCTTATTATGCCGCTAATGTTAAATCTACTTTTAGGCGTTTTTCTCTCAAGAAATGGTTGTGAAGAGAATTACAAGAAAGCCACGAAAAGCTTCTTTCAGTTTGCCAAAAAAAGGACAAAAGCAACGTCAGGAATACAATAACAAAATTAAATAAATAACTAGAATTTGTAATAATACAATTTTATTATTGCAGTAAGATTTCAATAATTAAGACTTGGTAAACTGATACTTGTTTGACTTGATACTTGTTTGACTTAATACTTGTTTCACTTGATTGATTGATAATTGATTGATACTTATTAAAAAATTTATTAAAACTTATTAAAGACTTATTAAAAAATAATTAAAACCTAAGTCTCCTCGGCAGACGATTAGGGTTAAAAAAGGAGAATTATTGTAGAAATGATATTACAAGCAAAACTATATAAAATTATATAAAATAGTTTTAAAAAATTATATAAAAAACTATATAAAATTATTGCAGAAAGTCTTGGAAAGTAACTGTAAGTTATGCTTGTAAAACAGCTGCGCTATAAGACTTTTACAAGCTTTTTTAACAATTACTTATAAGCTTTGAAAATTATTGCAAAAAAATCTTGGAAAGTAATTGTAAGTTATGCTTGTAAAACAACTTATATTATAAGTAATTTACAAGCTTGTTATGCAGGGATCCTTTTCGATTTTTCGATAATTATAATTCAACGTTTTCCAATTATTTTCAAAGTTTTTTCCAAATGTGTCGCTAATGAAAATAAGTTTGCCATAAGTTTATTTCCAAACGTTTTGGTTTAAAAGCTTATAGGCTTTTAGTTAGAAAAAAAGCATTGCGTGCCTCTCCCTTTTTTTCGTTTCTTTTTTGTGGTAGTTTTTCTTGAAAATGTAGCAGAACATTTTTTCATTGTGTTCAATCGTTGTTCGGGGCCACAATTTGTGGACCATTTACAACAAAAACAAAGTAAGAAAAAGACGATAGTTACATGGAAAAATGGATAAGTATGGTTTTTTAGTTTGAGCGGAGGGAAAGATGGGAAGTTTTTTCTTCTTAATTTGGGAATGCTTTTCAGAGGCTTATACGGCAGTCTGTTGCCTGCAATGGTACGACGGCGAAAGCATATCTAAAAAACGATAATTAAATGGAAAAATTAATAAATAAATATGCCTTTCGAGTTTGAGCTGAGGAAAAGAGGTATAGTTTTTTCTTCTTAATTTGCAAATACTTTGGTTGCATTTTTATGCACACACATATATGTATATATATGTATAAGTGTTTTGACGGTAGTTAGAAAACAGCACGCAACCTGATATCGGAGAAGAGGTCTCTTATTTCGGCAAATTATAACTCTGTCAGCCAAATAATGTTCGTAAATGTAAACATAGGAAAAGATAATATGTAACGTGAATTAAATAGTTTTACATAACTATAACCAAAAAATTATCTCTTTTGATGAATATTTATAAGAAGTTCCTCTAAAACCAGAAAATACGGCTGTTAAATAAAAAATTCTAAATCTATATATAAAATTTTTTTCTCATTTAAATGTTTGAAGCTACATTTTGATTTTCTTTTTTCAGTTAGTTTTACATGCATACGAGTATGTATATATTAAGAAGAAAAATACAAACTTAACATTTTTATCTATGTGCAATGCGAAATGCAGCCATTGTCTGATCAAAAGAGGTATAGTTTTTTCGGTTTTTTCTGTCGTTTTTCTCGAAAGTGTAGCAGAACATATTTTTATTGTGTTCAATCGTTGTGGCCCCGATGTAGACAAGTTACAACAAAAAAAAAGAAAAGAACGATATATGGAATAATGCATAAGTATGCTTTTGGAGTTTGAGCGGAGGGACACAGGGAGAGTTTTTCTTCTTAATTGCAAACCTACTTTTCAGACGCTTCTGGTGAAAGCAAAGCACCATCGACGAAGTGGCGAGCGGCGCAACTTTTTGCCTTTCGTTCCCTTGGAGTTAGAGCGGAGGGAAAGAGGGAGAGTTGTTTGCGTTTCTTTCATTCCTTTGGAGTTTAAGCGGAGGGACCGAGATAGAAATGCATCAACATTAAAACAGCAACTGCAAATTTTCGAACAAACAGTAAAAATGAATGTCGGTCGGGTAAAGGCACCAGAATAACGACATGGACTTCAGAAAAGGGCAAATATATTTCAGAATTTTCGAATTTTAATTTCAGAAATGTTCAAATGGACTTCAGATTTTTACTTTTCAGATTTCAGATTTTTTTTTTTCAGATTTTTTAATTCAGCACTCTGCATCACTATATGGAGATGTATTAGCACTATGTAGATGACATGCTGGTTGGATAATTTTATCTTAATATTTCTTATTTATACTTATATATAATATATGTAGTTTTAACAATAAGTTACCCATAAATTCAGTATTTGTTAATGTTAATAAATGCTAATTATATAAAATATTGCCTTTTTTCTGAAGTTCAACTGGAAGTTTCTAAAGTCCATAAGTAAAAATCTTAAATCCATTTAAAATCTGAAGCACAATTGAAAATTTCCGAAGTCCCAATGAGATTTTCTGAAGTCCATATGTAAAAACTTGAAGTCCATTTGAACAAATCTGAATTCCAATTGAACAAATCTGAAATCTGAACAAATTGAACAAATCAAACAAGTCCAGTTGACTATTCTGAAGTCCATTTGAACATTTCTGAAATTAAATTCGAAAATTCTGAAATATATTTGCCCTTTTCTGAAGTCCATCTCGTTATTCTGAAGTCCACAAATCTGTAGTCCAATTGCAAATATCTGAAATTAAATTCGAAAATTCTAAAATATATTTGCCCTTTTCTGAAGTCCATGTCGTTATTCTGAAGTCCATTTGAACAAATCTGAAGTCCAATTCACTATTCTGAAGTCCAATTGAAAATTTCTGAAATTAAATTCGAAAATTCTGAAATATATTTGCAATTTTCTGAAGTCCATGTCGTTATTCTGAAGTCCATTTGAACAAATCTGAAGTCCAATTGACAAATCAAAAGTGTGTCAGTTTACTTCAAATTGCGAATTGTGCCAAACGTCCAAGATTCCTACTAGGGTCCTACTTGCGACCTCTAGTAAAGTAAACAAAATCTGTAAATTTAATAACTACAACAGCAAACACTGACGAAGTAATAAAGTTTTTTTTTCCTCCTTGAATGAAAAGGTTCAAATAATTAAAAAGTAATGAATTTTATGTAAAAAGTTTTTACATATTATTTGAAAGAAGTAGAGCTTAAGATATGTATAATTAAGGTTGGAAATTAATTTCCTTCCATGGAATTTAATTAATTACGAATTAATGAATTTAGTAAGAATTGATTAATTTTGGTTACTTGCTTGCCTAGTAATACGAGGGCGGTCCGATAAGTAAGTGGCCTCACCACCCGATGGTCGCCAAGATCGCAAGAGATATCTATATATATATATATATATAGATAGATAGATAGATATCGCAAAGTACTTTCTTGTAGATAGATACTGTCAAAATTTCAGCCGAATTGAACTCGTAGTTTTGTTTTGACCGCGTGTGAAAACAGGTGTCTCCGCGTATTTTAGAAAAATGGAAAAAGAGCAATATCGGTCGGTGATTCGAATCTTGTGTTTGGAAGGGAAATCGCGCAGCGAAATCAAAGAGAGCTCTGCGTGCTGTGTACGGTGAGCCTTCTCCTTCGATGGCGACCGTCAAAAATTGGTTTAACGAGTTTCAACGTGGTCGCACGTAGGTTTTTGATGAGCCACGCCTCGGTGCCCCGAAAACGGCTACCACGGAAGACAATGTAAAAAAAATTCACGATCTCGTATTGGCCGCCGATTGAAGGCGCGCGAGATAGCTGAAACAGTAGGCATCTTAAAAGACCGCGTGGGTCATATCCTGCATGAAATATTGGGCATGAGAAAGCTGTCGGCGCGATGGGTGCCGCGTTTGCTTTGGACAACAAGCGCAACCGTGAGACCACTTCAGAGTAGTGTTTGATGCTGTTTAGGCGCAATCCGACGGAGTTCCTGCGTCGTTTCGTGATCATCGATGAAACATGGATCCACTGGTACACACCAGAGACCAAGGAACAGTCGAAACAGTGGACTTCACCCGGCGAACGTGCTCTGAAAGCGAAGACTGTCCTATCGGCCGGAAAGGTGATGGCCGCCGTTTTTTGGGATTAAAAAGGTGTGATCTACATCGACTACCTGGACCAGGGCAACCCGATCACAGGGCTCTACTATGCCGAATTATTAGCCCGATTCGACGACTAATTGCAGAAAAAAACGGCCCTATTTGGCGAAGAAAAAAGTGCTCTTCCATCATGACAACGCACTGGCTCACACCTCCGCCGTCGCCGAATTGGTCGAATTAGGCTACGAACTGCTGCCCCATTCGCCGTATTCTCCAGATTTGGCCCCGTCAAAGTCACTCGCCGGGCAGAAATTTCAGTCGAATGAGGAGGTTATCGCCGCCACAGAGGCCTACTTTGGAGACCTCCAGAAAACCTATTTTTCAGGCGAATTAAAGAAGTTGGAGCATCGCTGGGTCAAGTGTATCGAGCTGAAAGGAGACTATGTAGAGAAATAATTGCCACTTTTCGTTTTTCTTTAGTAGGCTAAGTACTTATCGGACCACCCGTAGAATAAGTTTAACACGAATGAATTTAACCTGTCGCTGAATTGTCTTGTTCCCAAAAAAATTAAAATTATTAATTTTTCTTTTTTTTTTTTTTAAAAAAACACTTTTGAAATCTTATGTAAATAAAATGAAATTAATTATTTCTACGATAAAATGCGTTACATGATTTGATTTTTTGCCCTGAATTAATAATTTCATAAGCGGAAAATACCGGTTCCACATCGAAGTTGGCAAATCGTTAGGCTAGTAGATGAAACTTACTGGTACCAACAGAAGGGTTGGTAATGAAGGGAGGATTACTTTAATCAAAACACCACTCCCTTCATTTCCGCTACGAACAACGCGTGGATGACCGAAAGTACTCGGAACCTTGAACATAGCTCTGTCTGGGGCTATGCTGTCTGGGATTTGAACACCCCAAATTTCCCTGAGCACGGCCGGACCGAGCATCCTCAGGCGGTGTACTTGGCCCGTGGTAGTCGATTTATGGGACCACCACGTCACTAGCATGTCACACTATTAACACATCAATTTTGTCATTTAGAAGTAAAAATCATTTGTTGTTGTTTAGCATACAAAAGGACGAAGGGTGTTTACTTGCCAATAATCTTTAGACCAGAGAGGCAAGATACAGAGAAACTGAAGAGCAGCGTTTCTTTGTTGTTTGAAATTCTCCTTTGTTATTGTAATTTTACGTTGTTGTTACATTATTTATTCGTGTGTTCAATTCAAAAACGTTTTATCAAGTATTTGTGTTTTGATTGGTTTCGCTTGCCGACTAATTTTAATTTGACAATTTTAATTTGGTAAATGTGTTTGATGTAGTGCCTAGCTGTTTTCAAAACTACTTATGCAGCTCTTTACTGTGCTAAAGCCGTTTTAAAAGACTTTTAAAACACAGAACGTTTTAGCAGTAAAAACTGCCAAAACTTTTCAGATGTGCACCAACAGCGTTTATTGCTGATACTCTGCTGGAAATAAAAACAAAATTTTCAGTCAAAAAAGAGGCAGCAGTAATAATGCCACTTATTACTAAATATATATAAGATAAGGACACACATACGAAGTGCACATACATATTAAATACATACATACGTTATACATACATAATAGAGAGCTGCACAAGTCCACTCGAAAACAGCTAGGCACTGAATCACAATCGCACTTACCAGGTTTGTCAAATGATAATGATTCGGCCACCGAAACCAATCAAAACACAAATCTTCGTATAATAGGAGTAGTAAAAGAAGAGAGTATAGCTGCGTTTTTTAATTGAACACACGAATAAATAATGTAACAACAAAGTAAAATAACGACAACAAAAGAGAATGTCAAACAACGAAGAAACACTGCGACATTTGAGGAATTACTGGCGAGAAGAACGAAATTTCTAGATTCTTTAGTTTCTTCGTATCTTTACTCGCCTCTCTTTTCAGTGACTCTCTGGTCTAAAGATTATCGCTAAGTAAAGATACAAAGAAACTTAAAATTTCGTTCTTCTCGCCAGTAATTTTTCGTTGTCGGAGTATTTTTGCGTTGTCCGCTGTATACATTTAGTGTTGTTGTTGTTGCTCTGTTATTAAAAAACGCGATGACTATCTTTTTTCTTGTCTTCAATTTAAGTATGAAAAGGGTTTGCAAATATTTTTGGGCAGTCACACTCGTTTATGAAATCAAAAAAACAACAACACAACAAGCAATGAAATTTTTTTTTTTTTGTTTTCATTGGCTTTGAAGGCGACTTATGCAGCTCTCTAATACATAATACATACGCCGTCTCCTAGGCTTTTAGTTAGAAAATTAGCATTGCGTGTCTCTCCCTTTCTTCGCTTCTTTTTTTTTGTCGTTTTTTTGAAAATGTAGCAGAACATTTTTTCATTGTTTTCAATCGTTGTTCGTTTTTTCTTCTTAATATCCTAATTACTTTTCAGACTCTTCTGGTGAAAACACCAAATTCTTGTCTTTCGTTCCTTTGAAGCTTGAGCGGAGGAAAAGAGGGAGAGTTGTTTTCGTTTCTTTCGTTCCTTTGTAGTTTAAGCGGAGGGAACGAGATAGCAATGCATCATAAAATAAAACTGCAACTGCAAATTTTCGAGCAACCAGTAAAAATTACTGTGGGTCGGGTAAAGGCGCCACAGTTTTGTTATTTATTGCGATTTTCAAACAAAAACAAAACAAAACAGCAGTCCTGTCGATTTGTGCCTAGCTGTCTTCAAAACGGCTTGTGCACAGCTCAAATACGCAAGCACAACTCAATACCCAATGGAGAAAGCAATCATTACAAAAGTGCTTATGCACTGATTACTCAATATTGGGAGGTAGTTACTTCTGGATTATAGCCTGTGTTAAAAACTTATTACTTTTAACATAGGCATGTCATAAGAAACAAGGCATAGGCATAGGCATAGGCATAGGCATGTCAGTATCGCTTACTTCGAGTACTTCCTGTAGGCGAGAGCGAGGGTAGTTATTGTATAATGGGTTTGTAATCTACAGAGTAAGTGGTTACAAATGTCATTACGTAATAATGAGTACTTCTTATTTACACACCGCATAGTACTAATTATACCGTAAGTACTAATGTAACCAATTATTCTGCATTGGAATGCATAATTAGTGATAACTACACAATAAAACTCCAAAAATTTACGTATTTCAAATTTATTGATTATATATGTATTTATATTTTAATGATTTAGTTTTAATAATATGTAATTTCATTTTATTTTTAACTACTTTATATATTTTAATTATATGTAAAATTATAAAAATACGTGAAGTTATTTTTAATAAATATTCAGTACCAATCGATGTACTGATAGCACCTATCGATGATCGTATGGCAATAACTAGGAGCAGAATTTGAGGGCCAGCACGTGAGAAACGTTAAAGACGGGAGCCACCACGCTGTGATGCTCTAACCAAAACTTCCTTTAAAAATTGGTTACTCATGGATGCATCTACAATAGAAACAGTTTTTCATATTAAAAAAAAATAAAAAAATTTGTTTTATAAAAAAAAATGTTTCTTGCTTGACCTACCTTGAGCTGAGACAATGTAATGCGCTTCACGGGATATCTGGTCAACATACACTTTAAAAAGCCTTGAATTACGGATGTTTTTACTTTATTGTTATTATTTCCGCTTTCTCAAAAATAATTTTGCCATTTTTTTTTTAATTTAAATTTTTTCTTGAAATTGAAAAAAAAACGATACGTGCTACTTCTACGGCTTTTAAGAACGAGTAAAATCTTATTTACTGTCTTCATTATTCCATAAGCGAGTGAGATGCTGTAGGTTACTAATCTCATTATTTTAACTTGAAATTGTAAGCGAGGCATTTCAAACAACGTCCTTCTAGCTTATTTCAAGTTTAAAGATAAGGTTCTACATTAATCAACAATAATATTATGCGTAACGACCTTTCATTATATAGTTTTTAGTTACAGAGCTACCTACGGCATAAGTCATCTTAAATTCTTTACTGGGTATGTATGTACATATATACATCTATACATGTATTACTAATAACTACCTAAATATACCCAGTAGAGAAAGTATTCATTACAAAATTGGTTATGCACTGATTATTCAATATTGGGAGGTAGTTACTTCTGTGTATTACAGTGTGGATTACAGCCTGTGTAAAAAACTAATTACTTTTAACAAAGGCATGTCATAGGAGATAATGAGCCTCGCTTACTTCGAGTACTTTCTGTAAGCGAAAGCGTAGGTAGTTATTGTATAATGTGTTTGTAATCTACAGAGTAAGTGGTTACAAATGTCATTACGTAATAATGAGTACTGCTTATTTCAGACCGCATTATAAGTACTAATGTAACCATTTATTCTGCATTGGAATGCATAATTAGTTATAATCCACACAATGAAACTTTAAAAATTGACGTATTTCAAATTTATTGATTATATAGTTATACATATATTAATGATTTAGTTTTAATAATTAAATTAATAACGTAATTTAATTTAATTTTTAACTGCTTTATATACTTTAATTATATGGAATTAAAAATTGTATGTAATTATAAAAATCCGTAGTTATTTTTAATAAAGATTCAGTAGGTGTACCTATAATAGTATGACAATATGATGATAGTATGGCAATAGCCAGGAGCAGAATTTGAGCGGCCAGCACTTGATAAATTTTAAAGACGGGAACCACCACGCTGTGATGCTCTAACCGAAACTGCCTTTAAAAATGGGTTTTAATTTTCAGAGGGTAGTCGAATTGTACCATCATTGGTTACCCATGGATGCACCTACAATAGAAACAGTTTTTTATATTAAAAAATAAAAAAAATTGTTTTATCAAAAAAATGTTTCTTGCTTGACCTACCTTGAGCTGAGGCCATGTAATGCGCTTCAAGGGATATCTGGTCAAAATACACTTTAAAAAACTTTAAAGTACGGATGTCTCTTCTTTATTTATTTTTCCGCTTTCTTCAAAAATAATCTTGCTATTATTATATTTTTTTATTTAAATTTTTCTATGAAACTGAAAAAAACGACACTTGCTACTTCTACGGCTTTTTAGAACGAGTAAAATCTTATTTACTGTCTTCATTATTCGGTAAGCGAGTGAGATGCTGTAGGTTACTAACCTCATTATTTTAACTTGAAATTGTAAGCGAGGCATTTCAAACAACTGCCTTCTAGCTTTTTTCAAGTTTAAAGATAATGGGCTCTACAATAATCAATAATAATATTATGCGTAACGACCTTTCATTATATTGTTAGTAGTTACAGAGCTACCTACGGCATAAGGGATCTTAAATTCTTTACTGGGTATACTCTCTACATTACGCAAAACTGCAAAAAGTTCCTCTATCCAGGGTCCTTCTGCGCAGGCAAAGTGTCCTTCTGCATGCCGGCCTTCGGCCGTGGCAGGGATTGAAACCCTCAACCAACAAAACCATCTTCTTTGCTGAAAAGTCTCCCTCTATCCAGGGTCCTTCTGCGTTCCGGCCTTCGGCCGTGGCAGGG
Organism: Conops quadrifasciatus; assembly: GCA_949752815.1. NCBI lineage: Eukaryota > Metazoa > Arthropoda > Insecta > Diptera > Conopidae > Conops > Conops quadrifasciatus. Next base: position 20,831,481 of record OX457077.1, on the reverse strand, counting down.
ATTAAAACCCTCAGCCAACAAAACCATCTTCTTTGCTGAAAAGTCTTCCTCTATCCAGCGTCGTTCTGCGCAGGCAAAATGTCCTTCTGCATGCAGGCCTTTGGCCGTGGCAGGGATTAAAACCCTCAGCCAGAAAAACCATCCCCTTGCTGAATAGTATTTGTATATTAACCCGTCCAGTAAGTCCAATAGCTGCTTTGTAGCTAACGCATTTCAGCATTTATCGCAAAATTGGGCCTTATTTCATTCTTTTTGGGCTTTATTTCATTTTTCGGAAAAATTTGAAAATTTCTTAAAATGAAATAAAGCCCAAAGTGGGCCTTATTTCATTTTTTATGAAAAAACGCCCATTTTGGCAAAATGAAATAAAGCCCGCATCGGGCCTTATTTCATTTGGGCGTTATTTCCCGGAGCCCTAATTTGGTTTGTGCTTCAAATAATTTTTAGAAAGGCACATAATAAGTCGGTAATTTTAGGGCTTCAAACACCCCGAACATATTAATAGTGAATTTTTATTTTTTTTTTAATATTTAATAAGGGGAGAATGTTGTTTTCCGTTCTGACTGAGGCCAAACTAATAATGCCTTCATAATTGTGTTAATTTTGAATGGTTGTAAATATTTTTACAACATTAAAAATTTATTTTTAATAAAATATAAAATATAAATTCCGATCAGACGTGTATCACCGCCAGAAATTTGAGTGAGGAATAATATATATTTCTAGATTCTTGGACACTATATATAAATAACCTCCTGTAACTATAATTAAGATGCTTCTTAATAACGTTTTACAACCCCTAAAATTTTCTTACTTGACGAGTCTCAGTTATAGTTAAATTTAAATTTAAGCTAAGGTTAAAATCAAAGGTTAATCAAATACATATTATTCAATGAAAGTTTATACGCTACGCTATGTTTAGGGTATACGCAATATCAAAGAAACAATGGATTTAATGTATGCTGCGCTGCGCTACGATTTTTAGTCTCTGTGAGGCCAAAAGCAATTAATATTTGCGACATGTAGGACCTTAATCGTTTACCAAATGGTACCCCAACGACAAATAAAGGAATTGTGCTCGTTTTGCGAGTATGTTCTGAGGGACCTTTTTATAACTAAATGGAAGAACTTAATGATGGCCTGCAGGAAGTTTGTAACACAATTGGACCGTGAAGTCCTTTAGTATCTCATTAATACGAGATTGTGTATTCCATTATGTATGTAATAATCATGGCGCGAGCTCCATCACGAACAAAATTCGACTGTGAAGCTACTGATATATCACTAAGCTTTTCATTATGTCATGGATGGGAGCTTCATCCACTTTTCGGGCCAGGAGATCTCTCAATAATCTCAGACGTCGGCTGATTCTTCATGAAAAGCAGGCAATTCGTTGTCATCGTCCAAACACCAGTCGACCATTCCAGCGCAAAGGTTGCGTGCTCTGTAGTGCGTTTTCTAGAAGCTGAATATGGTTGAGAAATGGTTGGTATGTATTTCCAACGGCTTCTTACGTTTCAGCACTATGTGCATCATCTCCAAGTCAAATTCGATAAAGCGAAGCCCATTTGGCTGAACATTACAGGAGACGGCTTTGTTAGGCTCACTTCTGTTTGATTTTTAATATTTTTATATATGGCAGTTATGGCATTGACTGTATTTTCAAATCTGTCGACTTACAAACCTCATACAAATACTTTTTAAGGTAAAAATTTCTTACATTTTCTTACAAACCGTTTGCAAGAGCTTTGTAAGTTTTTATGAATAAGACCCTTTATCTCCAACTCTGTTGATTTAACGTAGCAAATGAATGAAGAATTGAAGATGTCTCGATCACCACTAGTACGAGCAAGACGTAATGACTGTAATAAGCGAAGTACTCGCTGACGGGAATTCCTCGAACGCACTGTGAATTACTAAGGCCTTGCGCAGATTAAGAGCGTAGCGCAGCGTAAAATTTTTTCAAATCCATTGTTTCTTTGATACTGCGCATACCGCAAACATAGCGTAGCGTAGAAATTTTCATAGGATAATGTATGCTACGCTGCGCTTCAGTCTACGTGAGACCTACCTACTAGTGTGCGACAGTTGGTAAAGAGATTCCTCTTCGTGGCTCGTTTTTAATACCGCGAAATTCGCATCCGTAATCGAACTCGCTTTTGCGGTACTGAAAACTAGATCAAAATTTTGCGAAACTGCGGCAAAGATATTGCATGCCCTAGTGTCCTTCCAATCCCTGTACACAATAGAGTGGAATTTTCCATATATAGCCTGTAGAAGATCAACCAACAAGACCGAAATATAACATAACATCGAGAATAATTACAGAATATTACAACAAAAATACACGGTATGAGGCAGCCATCGCCGTCGTAACAACGCAGGCAGCAGACCGCTGTATAAGCGTCTAAAAATTATGGGCAAATAAAAAAGAAAAAACGTATTTCCATGGATTTCACCAATAAAGCCCTCATTTTGTATCTTGCTATATTTTCCTGTGGTGGCTTGGAAATAAAAACGCGACGATCCGGAGTTTTTTACATTCCTTTTGTGACGCGTTTTGAGGCGATTTTGCGGCACTCGCTTTTGTTATGAAAAAAAGCGCTACTTACTAGCAACTTACTGTGCAGCTCTCTAGTACCCATAGTTTTATGCCATATGACTGACTTCAATGGCTTATACACTCTTACATATATTGGCGGATTCTGATGTGGTAATTTCGAGTGTTATGGACAAGGTTGATGTGGACTTTTTCATCTACATATTAAGAGTGAGAGTATACATAAAAAAAGTCCCTAACTATGCATAGTTTTTGCCAACAATCTGATCCTTGGCAAAGCTGAGTACATACCTCAGATTGTTATTCTAAGGCGGTTAGGTTCCGCCGATAGGTTAGGCGAGCTGTTTTCGCCGAATTATAGTTCGGATAGGCATTTGGGTGCCAAGTTATTCCTGAGTTAGAAATACAAACAGCTGAGTTTTGAATCTTAATTTTCTTTACAAATCTACCTGCTTATATACGAAATTCTTAGTATAAGTTCGTAGTCTTCATAGCTTCGGCAACGCTGACTGGTTATCGCCAAAAATACAAAATCAATAACATTTATTTACTAGTTTGATTTTGTGTTCCTTTCTTTATTGCTTGGCCTTGAACTTGGTCTGTGACTCTAACAGAGGCAACAAATGCAAAGTGCATCGCATGCAGAATTGTTGTAGCGATACAACAAACACACAGCGAACAGTCATCGTGCTGGAAAATGCTCATATTACATTTTCGAGTGAGCGACCGCTAGCCAAGGAATAAAAAAGTTTGTTTTGAAAGTGCCTGAGTGGTTACATTGAAATGGTGATGAAAAATATAAGGGTAAGTGTGAAAAATTAGGGTAAGCGCGTGTGTAGCACGCACTGCACTGCAGCGTCCACGAAATACTAATAACTAACTGTTAATCTCTGATGCCATTTCTGTTGATCTCTGATTGATTTGATGATTCTTACAAATTATAGAAAATTACAAGAAAGTCTCACCAACACAAATTTATCTCAGGAGCTCTACTACAGTCGACTTGAATAGATATTATATCGCAAAAGTTCTTTAGATCATTTCAAATTTGTTGAGGACATTATTTATCGAAGAAACTGACTTCCAAAATGATCTTCGAAAAGCCTTTTCAAGTTCTCGTGTTTATGTTTACGAGTAAGACTATTAAGGGGACTATATCGTATACACAGACAGGAGAGTTCTTCCTGTGTCTGCTTTGCTATTTTCCAAATTTGTTCTTGTTTACCAGCAAAATCTATTACAAATTCAGAAATCAGCAGAGCAGATACAGGAAGAACTCTCCTGTCTGCGTGTACGATATAGTCCCCTTAGACTCCGAAACGAATTATGCTCGTTATGCGAGGTTCCACTATAATTGCTAATGTTGAAACTTTGAAGAAAAAATGGCAAAAAAAGTTTCACTAAACTTTTTTTAAAAACAACGAAATAAGTAAAAAAAATTTTCTTATAGTAAAATCCCCTATTAATTCTGGATGAAAACGCTGAAAACTGTAAGGTTCTACGTCCTACGGGAGAATAAGAGGGTTTTGGTCAAGTGACAAAGGTTAAACACACAGTTAAACACACAAAAGTTGACACATTAGGTGAACTCACTCGACGTTCAAATGATTGACGAAAATAAAATTAATTGTTACTTTCACATATAAAATTTTCGTGGTTTTCTTTGTTTTCAGCAAGCGTGGTCAAACGAACGCGTTTGAAGTTTTAGTCATTTTTCTCTAAAAGCGAAATATCAACACATTCGTCAGTCATTTGAACGTTGTGTGAGTTTGAACCCATTGTCTCAATCAATGATAGATGTTTGGGAAAATGTTGTTTGAAAGATATTTTGACATTTGTTCACATTTGACATTTTGCAAGCAGAGATGGGCAAAGTTTTTGGGAGCGGGTTTAAAAACAAAAGAAAAAATTTTGCGGGCCTATATAATTTAAACAATATAAAGGGTTTTCAAACAATACGGACGTGTCGATGTTGACAGTCTGTGGCGGCCATGTTGTTTTGGCGGCGTCTGTCAAAGTATTTATAATGCAGGCAGTATTGCCAAATCACCATGGCAAGTTACACGATTCAGCAGCATTTTTGCATTTCTAAAAGGTCCTTATATTACGGTACAAACTGTGACGTATTAGTTCTGAGAAGCGATACTAAATACCCATATTTTCGTTTATAGTGGTGGTCACACCAAGTGCGACGCGGCGCTGAGCGATGCGACTCGGTGCAGCGCAGAACGGCGCGATAAAACGACTGATTCACATTAGCCGGCGCGGCGATTCAGTTTCTGTTTTCCAATTTTTTATCAGATTATGTGATGGTCGCTTTGATAGCACACACATTTAAAAATTTGCCGTTGGCGGGGACGGCAAAATTTGGTTTTGGATAATCATAAATTTTGCCGCGCCGTGTCGCTTCTGGTGTGAACAGAGCTCGCTCTAGCGGTTGCGTAGCAACGGACAAATAGAAAAATTGCCGCCCCTTAAAAATATAACATAATTTAATGCAGTCATTTTAGAATCCCACACAACACAATTCTCGCTCAATCTGCTTTGTTTTTTTCTAAATTTGAAGTTTAGGCATTTCAAAAATACAATTTCAAGGCAATTCAATTTCAAGAAACCACAAATACAATTTCAATATAATTTCAGGCAATATCTACGTTTGTTGTTGCTTTTTTAAATGCTTTTTGTATATTGCCTGTCTGACAAGGTATTTCATAAGCTGAAAATATACAATTGCCAGACAATCGGATATGTCAATGTAGACGACACCTAAAAACCAGTTGGTTTCATACAATTGACTTGAGTATTGGGCTCTTTTTCTTCTGTAAACTTCAAATTTCTAAAAAATCTAATAAACAATCATTCTATCATTGAAAAAAGATCAAAAAATCATGGTTGCCATGTTGCAAAACTTCGAAATTTCACATAGAATTTTCACATTTTTAAAAATTTCTTAAAAACAGACGTAAAATACTTAAAAATGGTATCTCTAGTCAGCAGTACACGACGTTTTTTGACGTATTCAGGACAATCCAGACAATTTTGAGACAATTCTGGAAATTTTCTTCTGAAATACTTGGGTTTTTCAATTGTCTGACAATTTCAAGTCTCATATTGCCTGACAATATTACTATTATGAAATCTTCACATAAGGGTCTTATTCATAAAAACTTACAAAGCGCTTGCAAACGGTTTGTAAGAAAAATTCGAAAAAAGTTATTCATAAACAATTTTTACCTTAAAATGTATTTGTATGAGGTTTGTAAGTCGACAGATTTTAAAATACAGTCGATGCCTTTTTAAACCTTTTGTAAAGGAAAAATGTCAAATTTTGATTGATAAAAATATTTAAAACAAAGCCGAGCAGGAGAACCTAATAAAAGCGGTTGCAGTAATTCGCACGCAAATACGCAAATCAATTGATTTGTTAATCAAATTTTGTTGGGTTTGATGCTACACATAGTGGAAAACGTAAGAAGCTCTTAGAAATTACGTACGAGATATTTCTCAACAACCTTTGCATTGAATACTTGTCCGCTGTAAGGAACGATGACTACGAATATTCCGTTTTGCAAGAAGAGATATTAAAAAATTTCAGTACCTTCGGGCCCTCGAAGCAAGAAGATAACAAACAATTGTGAAAAGTGCTTAAAAAAACAATTGTTACGATGATGAGTTCGGTACAAAATTTTCTGCTGCATACATAAAATGCAAAAGATCCAAAGAAACATTTCGAGAATATTTGTACGCTCTGTCCGTAATACGGAAGTCTATTAATTTAGATTTAAAGATTTATGAAAGAATCTGTAGTAGACCGAATACATCACAAACCTTTTGGAAACCTTTACCATCTAGCGTCACGAAGAATGACAATACGCAACGACGCTTTAATGGGAAATACGTAAAAAATTCTTTTAAATGTGGAAGCCCATCGCATTTGGCAAACAATTGTAATAATCAGCCATAGAAATGTTTTAGGTGTAACGAAATGAGTCCGGTCTTTAACACCGGTCTTTTGAATGTACCCGTCGAAGAGAAAATCACATGAAACAAGAACGAAGTAACGTAAATGCTCTAAATGATATACGATATAATAAATCAGACTGGGAAGGTCTTAAGGGGAAAGCTGCTTATGTTGGAGACGTACAGTTTAAAGCCTTAATAGACACGGGCTGTAACTTATGTTTGATGAGGAATGATGTATTTGAAAAAATTAAGGAAGGTAAGACTCAAACAGCAGAAAAGCGACGCCTAGGCATTAGCAGCAGTGAATTTAAGACAAAAGGCAGTTTTACAGAAATTAGTACCCTCATAAAAAAATATACACCCGTACAAATTTCTGATAGCCAAATATCAGATTGGCTAGAAAAGGGAATTATTCAGGAAAGTATGTCAAATTATGCTTCTCCCATAGTATTGGTAAACAAAAAGGACGGCGAAAAACGTCTTTGTTGCGCTTATCGCAATTTAAATAAAAAAATTATAAATTACATAACTCCGAAGGCCGTCATAGAAGACGTATTCTCCATAGGTTACAAGGGTTTAAGTTTTTTATTACTTTAGACTTAAAGTATGGATTATTTCACGTTCCTATAGAACCCTCCTCAACAAAATACACGGCACGCCATTTGCCTTTGGCCTTACTAATTCACCTGTGGTATTCTGTAGGTTCATAAATTAGATTTTCAGAGATCTTATAAAAAACGGAATCATATCTGTTTATATATGATATGAGAGATGATGCCTCTAAGTTTGGGTATAGGGCTGTTTTATTGCAAAAATGGTCAGAAGACTAGAATTTTTATCCAGTGCAATTCAATTCTTAGTTCTTATGAACTGAAAGTCTCGGCTCCACCACAGCCAAGCTATAAAGAAATGGCGTGTGTATATTGTGGGATCTAAATTTAAAATTATAACAGACTGCAATGCATTTGTGATGACCATGCAAAATGCTGATGTTCCGCCCAGGATTGCAAGGTGGGCAATGTTTCTGCAAGGGTTCGACTACGAAATCGAACATAGATCAAAGATATTAAATTTGGGAAAATTCGCTTTCGATAATTTATTTATTTATTTACAAGACTTAAGCTAAGCACCAGGCTCTATAGTTCATAGAAATAGTTAACAATTCAAAGAATTAAAAAATTTCAGGAATTAGATAAAAAATTTAAAATTTTCCCTTTAGCTACCCAAACCGAATCAGAAAAATTAATTACAGGAAAAACGGTATTTAAATCCGAACAGTGCATTACGAAGAGTTTCATGCAGAAGGTATGATGATCTACAAAAGCTTAAATGAAGAGGCACATATCGTCTCGACGTACGACGAGAAACGTTAAGATGAATGTTGGATAACAAATCCGTAACGCCAGATAGACAGCTCAAGATAAAAATAGCATTTAGCATTATTCGACGATTGGCGAGTGTTGGCAAGTTTATTAGATTTAATCGGGATTCATAAGATGGTAAATTCACAGATTCATCCCAGTTAAGATTACGAAGACAAAGAAAGTAAAAATTTATTTTTTACCGATTCAATCTGGGAGATGTAGCAGCTATAGTTTGGGCTCCAAACCAGATAAGCATGCTCCAGAATTGGTCTCACCAATGAGGTGTAAAGTAACTTAGTAAAATAGAGGTCATCAAATTCCTTAGCCCATCGTTTTATAAAGTCCAGTATACTGTTTGCTCTGCTAGACACGCCGCTTATATAACTGTGGAAACGCAACTTCCGCTCAAGCACTACTCCTAGATCATTTATAGTCTCGACTACATCCAAGTTCCAACGACCAATAGTTTAATTACGGAACGAAGGATTCAAACAGCGGGCAAATGTTATTTGCTTACACTTCTTTAAATTTAGATCCATGCAATTTGTGGTACACCATTGAATCAGGGAATCCAAATCCGACTGAAGTAACAAGGCATGACTTTCCAATAAATAAGATAAAAAGAGTTTCACATCATCAGCAAACATAAACATAAGTACTTTTCCATTTACAATAACAGTTAGTCGTTTATGAAAACGAGAAATAGCAGCGGTCCCAAATGGCTTCCTTGAGGAACTCCTGAAGGCACAGCAAACTCCTCTGATGCCATATTGTTGAACAAAACTATTTGAGTGCGATTACTGAGATAAGATTGGATCCAACAAAGAAGAGATCCGGGAAATCCAAAAAACTTCTTCATAATAAGAAGCTTATGATTTACTACATCGAAAGCTTTACTGAAATCAGTATAAATAACATCCGTCTGCTTAGAATGCTTAAAATTATTTATTGTTTCAGACACCAATTCCAACAGGTTTGTTGTAGTTGATTTCCCCACACGAAAACCGTGCTGAACAGGCGAAATTGACAGGCGAAACAAACAGTTTCGGAAGAGCACTGAGCTTTGCAATACCACGATAATTATTAATAAGATGTCTGTTACCAGATTTATGCAGACTGCAAATCCGGCCTAAATGTTTCACAATTTATTTTGAAAGGCATCGTGAAAATATCTAATTCTGTTTAACCGGCATAGAAATCTTGAAATCTGCGTTCAAATTCAGATTGCAAGTTTTCCATCTTTATAACACTTAAGCTTGGCTTTATTTACTAAGGGCATTGAATTTAACCTCGGGAAATGAGACAAGTCGTACTTAGCTAGGTGCCCAGAAAACAGATCAAGTTTGACTTTAAAATCTTTAAGATGGGCCCAGGTATCATCGATAAATTGATTTTTTTCTTGAAATTTAAGTTGCTTATATCTACGCGATGCAGTGACGAAGCGTGACTCTTAAACATGTTGCTGGCTTAATAGTGTTGCAATAGATTTACAACAATTTCTTGTAGTCTCGTCAATACCTTTTGGCAGAGAAACAACAAGAAACAGATAGATCCCACCGGTTTGAAGTATTTAATTTAGAATTTATACGGGAATTTTGCAATCACAAAAAAAAGTTTGTTTATTCAGGTATTGCTAAAGTAAATACTTTTTATCGCTGGTTGGAGTAATCTCGTGAAAATGAAACATGTGACGAAAATCCGACACCGTTTGAACAGAGTATGGGTAGACAACAGCAACACTAAGAAGAACAACAATAAAAAAAGAAGAGGAACAAAAACAACAACATCGAGAATAACAAGAGGAGGAGGAGGAAGAGGAAGAAGAGGAAGAGAAAGCTGAGAAAAGAAGACCACGACGACGATGATGAGGGAGAAGAAGAGGAGGAATATAAAGAAGTCGGAGAACAGACAGACGAAGAAGAGGAAGAGAAAAAAGGACAAAAAAAGGAGAAGAAGAAGACGACAATGACGATGACGAAGGAGAAGAGGCGAAGGAAGAGAAAGAGAAAGAAGATGACGACTACGATAAAAACAAAAACAATGACGAAGGGGACGAAGAAGAAAACGACGACGAAAACGAGAAGAAAGAAGATGAAAGTTACGCCTACCGAGGGGATAAAAAAGTTTCACAAAGATCATACCATAATTAAAGTTTTCTCATCATTAACTCAATTTTTACATGAAGTGGACGTGGACTTATACTACTTTCAAAATAAACGATTCATATGAATTTGTAAACTAATATTAATCTATGAAAAACATCAAAATACAATGTTTAACATTAAAATAGAATAAATTTAATATATATTTCATATTATTAAGCTCCTAAGTATACAATAAAAAATTACAAAAGGAAATGCTCAAATTAATTTCCATACAAGTTTTCAAATCTTACGCCTGCGTAACCACGACAACATCACTCATGCTAACCATATCATCCAGCTTAACTTGTTGTACACTTTGCAAGGTCAATACATCACCATTGACACTTTCAGCTAGAACTGCACCTGCAATAGACACGTTTCGATTACCACTACCACCATCATGTCCTGACATTTGCACATGAGCATGCAAAACGTCAACATCGTCAAAAAGCGAAGCGCATTCCCCGCACTTGTATTTCGGTTGGGATATGTTCTGATGCTTTTTTGTCATATGCATGCGCAGGTTGGGGTGGGTGGAAAAGGTTTTACGACAAGTTTCAACGCCACAGGAGTACGAACGCAGCTGATGTGTCTGACGGTGGCGATAAAGGATTGCTTTTGATTTGAAGACTTTTTGGCAAATATTGCAGATTGGCGTCTTGGCAGCTGATTGATGCGTTTTCATATGCATTTTTAACATTCCAGGCCCTTTAAAGCTCTTGAAACAGATTTCACATTGCGGTTGTTTTTTGCAATTAGCACGTATCCAATTTGAGTGCGAATGCATGTGATTCTGTAAACCTTTGAATTGCTTAAATTCCTGGCGACATAGGTTACAGACATAGCGCCCAGCACCCAGCGATGTAGTCTGTTGACTGATAAAATCTGCAATAAATTTTTGATCCAACTGAGATTCTTCATCCGCCCCAGCGGCTGCAATAGAAGATGCTGTAGCGGCTAACTGGCGAGTTGCTGAAGCAGATGCAGCCGCTTTTGAAGATTTTCTTGTAGGGGCTTTTTTGGATATGCAAGCAACATTATTCAGGCTGTTATTGTTAACGCTACAGGACGATATATTAGTTATCGAAGCATTCAGGTCCGCAGCAGGCGCATCAGCAGAAACGGTAATGATTTCTTGTTCAACTTCTGCAGAAGCGTCACCGATTTCATCACTATATTCAATTACTGTATATTGCAATTCGTCATCCATTAAATGTTGTTCGAATTCAACATCTTCGTCTGCATTCATCACGTGCATTTCATGATGTTGCACATCATCATCTTGAACATCTTCAAGCATTTCTTCTTCCATATGAATTTCCTCGATAATATCCTCATCGTCACCGGTGGCAGCTAGCAAATGCTGCTGATGATGACGCTGTTGATAATTGTCTTCATCATCTTCATCAGCCTCAAGCTGTTGGTGAGCTGTCGTTGTAACCGTTATATCTTCAAGATATTCGAACTCTTGAGAATCGGTTTGAGACAAGAGCTCAGTGTTATCTTCTTCGTCAACAGAAGTCAGTAAAGTTTGCGTGTGCAACTCTTCCTCCTTAATAACGATCGTGTCACAATCGAGTTGATCCACGTCCCCATCTAGGTCTTCAGGGTCCACCAAACTGTGATCCATTCCTGTATGTTCGATGAGCCCTGATGTCGCTTGATGGTCATTAATATCGCTCATGTCGACTATAGTGGTCTGACGCTGTTGTGGCACAATTTGTACCAACTGTAAAGTCTGCTGCCCATTTGGCTGCTGAATAAACTGCAAAGCTTGTCCAGTTGTGGTCTGTATGAGTTGTGGTGTAAGCTGCTGCAGTGGTTGGGCTGTTGGTACTGAACTGTTGTTGTATATCTGTGCAACTTGAGGTAGACCAGAGTGCGTGACAATTTGAGCCGTGGTGATAACTTGGCCATTAGGTAAAACAATTTGTTGTGGAAGTGCGGCAGTTGATGGCAGCAATTGTTGTTGCTGTGTTTGACGTGTTGCTGTTGTTACAAGCGTGCCTGTATTAACAATAGCGTGTAGAGCAACGGGTTCAGAATTCTGTTGTTGTTGTTGATGATGATGAACGGACTGTTGTTTTTTCGTGTGTCGCGCTAGTTTTCGTGGAGTTGCTGCTTTTTTCTTTTGCTGGAGCTGCGGCTGTTGAAACTGCAATTGATGTCCTTGCTGTTCGTGAATAAATAGTTGCTGCTTCTGTTCATGTTGTTGCAGTTGTTGTTGTTGAGAAAGCTTTTGTTTCTCTTCCTGCAATTGTTTTTGTTTCTGTTGTTTCTGCAGTTGCTTTTGCAAAATTTTCTGTTGCTTTTGTTGTTGCCGCTCTAATTGTTGTTGTTGCAATTTCTGATGTTCTTGTTGCTGCGCCAGCAATGCCTGTTGTTGCTGTTGCAATTGTAATAATTTCGCCTGTTTTTGTTGTAGTTGCTGCATTTTCAGTTCCTGAGGATCCTCAATAACCACGCGTACAGTGAGACTTTTAACGTACTCACGCAATTCCTTGTCACTTCGCTCTACCAACGTTTTGAAAGCATGACAACGCGAGACGGAGTGAACACATTGCACACAAATTTTGTCCGGCCAACCTTCTGTAGGTTCAATAGAAACACTTGTACACTCCATTAGCATTTCGGCCACCTTCTCGCTAAACAAAGGACGCATATCTTTACGTTCTGAAATGCAAACACGGCAGATTTTGTCCAATTCGAGTACTTTTTTTCGATCCATTACAGTTTATTTACCTCTTTGCAGAAGATATGAGCACTCCTAATACCTACAGAGGTTTTATAGAGAATGGGAGGCAAAACAAGGATCGTTGAAAAAATTCTAGTCTTGAAATTGAGACCCAAAAACCATTCAAAATGCTTTCCGTAAATTAGTCCAACATATTTAGAGTACTATCTTAAATAATTAATTATACATTTGAAGTATATAAAGCAAAACCAAATTATGTCCGTTAAAAGAATCACAGGAGGATAAAGCATGAAGAGCGGCAGAAATCGCACATATTATTTCAATAATATATGCAGAGATAAATATGTACATGCATGTCCCATCACATACAGATCCATGGAGATCATATAGGTCTACTGACCCATATGCATACATACACATAGTTATTTATTTTTTATTGCATGTCTTGTTACAGTTTCCGCGAAATATAGATGATGATGTTTTTGATGTTTTCGCATTTTTATCATCCCCGACAAATGTAGTTTGGACAAAAACCATTCTCTTTGATCAGTTCTAGAACTTGGAATCCAATTATCGGATCTCAATATCTACGAGTATATATATACTCAATAACTACGAATATATATATACATATATATATGGGTTGGTAACGAAATCCCGAAAGACAAAATCCCGAAATGACAAAATCCCGAAACGACAAAATCCCCAAATAACAAAATTCCGAAATTACAAAACTAGTTTTTCGGTATTCTCCATCTTCTTGAACATTTTAAAACCACTAGCAAACTTCAATTTAGCCACTATCAGGAGGCATGGATCATAACCCTCAGACAACAAAATTCTCTCGATAATGTGAAGTTTTTTCATATAGGGTCTTCCTACGCGGCCTGTATCCAAAAATACCAATAAAAGATACGAGTATTAGAAATAGATACCTTTACAACGGTACCTATATTATGCGGATATCGTTTATAGTTTAGAAGATATAGGCGTGGAAAATTTCCAATTCCAAAAAAATTATAAAAAATTACTCTTATTTTACTTTTCTGAAATTATTATTAAAAAATTAAAAAAAACATTATAAAAAAAAATTTTAGCAGAGCCCTCTCGGTAATGTGAGGTTGTTTGCATACAGGTTTTTCTGCGTATTAGCAGCCTTCGGCTGCGGCAGGGATCATAGCCCTGAAATAGCAGAATCCTCACGGTCATGTGAATTTTTTTGCATTCAGGTTTTTCACGTATTGGCGGCCTTCGGCCGCGGCAGAGATCATAACCCTCAATCAGCGTTGCTTCGCATAAGCAGTAACATAAGCAAAATCTTCAATTTTCATAACTTTGCAGTCATGTTAAAATTAGTCGTATGTTCATATAGCGGGCCATAAAATTATACGCGGACACCGGTAATGTTAGGGATCGTCAAAGAACAGAAAGATCTCACACTGTTATGGCTCACGCCCAATGGTGGCATGAAGCGCTTCAGAGAAACCAAAAGGAGCAGATTACGTGTATTTCTTATGAGAAAATTGAGGGGAGCTATGCTGTTCGAGAGAAATAGGCAGCACGGGCAGAGAAGTCATTTTACTTCTGTGCCTGCTGCGTGTAAACAATGTTGCGTCAAATGAAGAAAGAAAGCAGCAGTGTTGCGTTTTTCTCTTGAACTTATTTTTACTTACAAAATCAATGTAAAATAAATATTGTTGTAAAAAATTGCAAGGTTAATATGTGCTTTTAAGTAAAAATTTCTTTCTTTGCTTTTACTGTTATATAAAATTATAAAATAAATGAATTAGATATAAGTAAAGAATAGGTGCCTAGCTCCGATTTTTTTCCGCTCCTAGTCCAAGGTGATGAAAATGGCCTTGGAATGCCAAAAACTAAAGTGCTATATCTTTAAAAGCCTTTCTTTTATCTAATAGCAACTTTTGTGATTACTGCCATTATTACGGAGATAATTCAACATTAAAAAAAATTCTTACTTCGTTTTACAAAATATTTTTTTTCTCCCTTAAATGACAATTAAGGTATAAAATGGAATAACCTTTTGTATAGCCCATAATATTCCTAGCAAACGGTTTTCGTGTTTTTCAGCAAATTAGAGAGTTTAAAATGCTTTTTTTAAAAAAAATTAGCTAGGCACCTATTCTTAACTTGTTTCAAAATCCTTTTTAATTTTAGTTCAGAAAAAGCAGATAAAACAGGACTTATAACCATTTAACAAAATCCTGATAAATTTAAGTTTATAATTCAATTATTTAACGGATAACTAGATATAAACTAGTATAAGGATGCTTTTTACTTGAAAGAATTGATATTTTTAAAGTTTTTAAAAATACAACCATGTGTCTCTGTTTTGAGTAGAAACAAAGAAAGAGCTATCTTGCAAGAGTCGCTTACACGAAGAGCGTAATTAAGCGTAATTTGCGGCGCTTCACGATGCCAGCACTGGGTTTCAGCTTTAGAGCCCAGTAAAGTGGTATGTACTTACACGTCCTAGGACACTCGCATGTAAATGTAAAACATGAAGTCAATTCAAGAGGAAAGGAATTGTCCATACAAAATCATCAAGAAATCATCGATGATGTCATGATGATTTTTACCACTGGGTTGTTGTATATTCTTTGGTTCTACTTAAACAAATCAAAACTAACTTATAATTTGCTCCAGCCTGTTTGACCAGACTGTAAATTCCTCTACAAAATAGTGTAGATTTCCATTTAAGCGACTTGCAGCGATTATCACACCTATTAATTAGTAAAATTAATTTAGTGAAAGAAATACAAAGTTAGAAAAAAAAACAAAAATTGTTTATGTAGGGAGTAATCCATGTAACCCAGTAATCCGGATGTAACCCATACTAGCTACGTCACTGGTTTTACTATCGAACTCCTCATTAATTTTATTTTAACATTTTCGAGCTTTTAACAACTTAAAAGTAATAAAGAAATATTTCCTTGAAACTAGCGTCGTTTGTATATACTTGGCTATATCATCGTGGGGAACTTTTACTCTTCATGTCACATCCCATTATCTGTGCGAAATACATACAACGTTTCCACAGCAACAGCTGTTTTCTTGTTTGTACTGAAACAAGTAAGAGCGTTATCTTCGGCCTGGCCGAAGCTTATATACCCTACACCCGCATCTGTCGAAGTTATAAAAAGTGGGCGGGTGACGCCTACTTTTTTTTAATTTACAGGGAACCAATTTTTATCTTTAACTCATTTACAACACCGCTTTTCCTACCAAACACCTCATTATGTGGTATAGTATATAAGTGGGCGTGTCACGCCCATTTTTGAAAATATATTTTAGTCTAAGATGGTGGACTTGGAAATAAAATTTTAGCTGAAAATTCGGTCTACAAGCCAAGAAATTGAACTAAAAGCACGGATGAGTGCATATTTTCTATAAAAAGTAGGCGTGGCACTGGTCCGATTTTCCACATTTTGAATACCAAACAGCGTAGGACAACAAAGAATATTCGTGCCAAATTTCATGACGATACCTCTATTCGTTCTCCTGTAATCGTGATTTCCACGGACGGACGGACGTACGGACAGACAGACAGACAGACGGACGGACATGGCTAAATCGAATCAGGAGGTGATTCTGAGCCAGAATATATATACTTTTCTATACCTGCCACGCCTCCTTTAATGCGTTGCAAACGGAAGAACAAAGTGAATTGAGGGTATATTCACTACTCCCTTCAGGTGTAGGGTATAAAAAACACGTGCCAACAGGTTGCCAACTGAAGAAAGAAAGCAGCAGTGTTGCTGTTTTCGGTTGAACTTATTTTTAGCAGAGCTTGAAACTGTTATAACTTATATTAAAAAAGTCTTTGAATAAGAGTTATTCAGTGACTTTTATTTTTAAAAGTCTTTCATAACAGTTATTCAAAGACTTTTATTTTTAAAAGTCTTTCATAACAGTTATTTAAAGACTTTTATTTTTAAAAGTCTTTCATAACAGTTATTCAAAGACTTTTAAAATAAAAGTCTTTGGATAACTCTTATTCAAAGACTTTTAAAATAAAAGTCTTTGGATAACTCTTATTCAAAGACTTTTATTTTTAAAAGTCATTTATAAAAGTCTTTTTTTGATGATGCGGTGCTCAAAACGACTGAGGCTTTTTACACGTGGTAGGTGAGTGACGACCCCCAAAGTGACCCTCTGGGGATAGGAAATGTCGTGAAATGGATTTTGGACATGGTGGGCGGTGGGTGTGGACCCCCAAAGTGGTCACACAGGGGTATTTTGACCAAAAAATTTTTATTGCACCATTGGATAGGAAATGTCGTGAAACGGATTTTGGACATAGTGGGCGGTGGGTGGGGCCACCCCAAGGTGGTCACACGGGGGTTTTTTGACCAAAAAATTTTTATTGCGCAAATCGATAGCAAATATCGTGAAACGAATTTTGGTCATGGTGGGCGGTGGGTGGGGACCCCCAAATGGGTCACACGGGGGATATTTACCAAAATTTTGTTATTATAGGAATCGATAGTAAACGTTACGAAACGTATTTCGGATAAGGTCCGAGGGGGGTCGGGTGCCCCCAAAGGTGTCAAAAGAGGAGATCCTTCCATGAACTCATACATATACATATGTACCTATTGGTTCAAACTTTGTTTTGCCGAAATCCCCTTTTGACACCTTTGGGGGCACCCGACCCCCCTCGGACCTTATCCGAAATACGTTTCGTAACGTTTACTATCGATTCCTATAATAACAAAATTTTGGGTAAAACTCCCCCGTGTGACCCCTTTGGGGGTCTCCACCCACAGCCCACCAAGTCTAGAATCCGTTTCACGACATTTCCTTTCGATTTGCGCAATAAAAATTTTTTGGTCAAACAACCCCCGTGTGACCACCTTGGGGGTTCCCCACCCACCGCCCACCATGACCAAAATCCGTTTCACGATATTTGCTATCGATTTGCGCAATAAAAATTTTTTGGTCAAAAAACCCCTGTGTGACCACCTTGGGGTGGCCCCACCCACCGCCCACCATGACCAAAATCCGTTTCACGATATTTGCTATCGATTTGCGCAATAAAAATGTTTTGGTCAAAAAACCCCTGTGTGACCACCTTGGGGTGGCCCACCCACCGCCCACTATGTCCAAAATCCGTTTCACGATATTTGCTATCGATTTGCGCAATAAAAATTTTTTGGTCAAAAAACCCCTGTGTGACCACCTTGGGGTGGCCCCACCCACCGCCCACTATGTCCAAAATCCGTTTCACGACATTTCCTATCCAATGGTGCAATAAAAATTTTTTCGTCAAAATACCCCTGTGTGACCACTTTGGCGGTCCACACCCACCTCCCCCCATGTCCAAAATCCATTTCACGACATTTCCTATCCCCAGAGGGTCACTTTGGGGGTCGTCACTCACCTACCACGTGTAAAAAGCCTCAGTCGTTTTGAGCACCGCATCATCAAAAAAATACTTTTATAAATGACTTTTAAAAATAAAAGTCTTTGAATAACAGTTATCCAAAGACTTTTATTTTAAAAGTCTTTGAATAAGAGTTATCCAAAGACTTTTATTTTAAAAGTCTTTGAATAAGAGTTATCCAAAGACTTTTATTTTTAAAAGTAAAAGTTAACTGTTAACTTTTACTTTTATTTTTAAAAGTAAAAGTTAACAGTTAACTTTTAACTTTTATTTTTAAAAGTAAAAGTTAACAGTTAACTTTTAACTTTTATTTTAAAAGTTAAAAGTTTACTTTTATTTGAAAAATTTTTTGAATAAGAGTTATTTTCAGGCTCTGATTTTTAGTTACATAATCAATGTGAAATAAATCTATATATATAAAAGAAAGTGTCCGAAGCGATGTAATCCCATAACTCGAGAGTGGCCGAACCGATTTTGATGATTTGTACTTTGATGGAAAGGTATTTTCTCAGTACGGGTTTTTAAAAAAAAAAAGAAAAAAAAAATCGAAAACAAAAGGTCAAAAAATCATAATTTCAAAATGTCTTATTTTGACCACCCAGCGTGTTACGACAGTTTTTTTTCGATTTTTTTCAATTTTTTTTTTCATTTTGTATCTTTTGGATTATGAAAGTTGAAGTGGCATTGTTAGAATTGCATTGTCTTGCAATAGTTTCGTTGTATTTTTGGGTGGGAGGAAGTCCGCCGGGGCTACTAGTATTGTATAAATAAATATTGTTGTAAAAATTGTAAGGTTAATGTGTTTTTAAGTAAATTTGCCTTCCTTTGCTTTTATTGTTATTTGAAATTATAAAATAAATTAATTTGAATAAAAATTAAGTATGTACTTAAATTAATTTTTTTTCTCATTTGGAGATATGTAGAACTCAACTCAATTGTAGATTATGACAGTTCTTCATAATCAAAATATTAAACAAATTTGCGATTAATTAATAAAATTCACTTTAAATTCACTTTGTTGATAATAACACAAATCAAGAAGGCAAAAAAAAACCTCAAACCGAGTTTTGAAATGGGAATTTGCATCCTTATTTTTGCCGTAAGTATGGTCTATGGCAGTAATGGCGAACCATTTTTCCGTGTGGGTCACTAATTTTATTTTTAAATTTTAAAGCTTGGGTCAAAATTACACCAATTTTCTATTTAAATTTTATGCAGGTTAAATATTTGGTATTTAAATTTTATTTCCATAAATCTTATAAAATTCGATTTAATGCAAAATAAATTGCATTGTACAGGTTTTTTACATAAATTCACCCTTTTGCGAATCGAATTTTTTCTTTTGCAAATCAAGTATAGGGTTTTCCAATAAAGACGGGTCGATGTTGTTGCCCATATCTATATCATTTGGACGTGATGCTCAATCGTGTAATTTGCCATGGTGATGAAAGCATGCCCGACTGAATTATAAACAACACATTTAACAGACGACGTAAAAACAACATTGCCACCACAGACGTCTACCCGTCTCTATTGGAAAACCTTATACAGTGGAACCTCGGTATACGTCTGCTTTGGAATACGTCGAATTCAGAATACGTTCTGTTTTGACGACAAAATATACGACTCGGTATACGACTTTATTTCGGTATACGACTAAATTTATGCGAACATTTATTACTTTCTTTCATATGCGCCATCTATGAAAAAGTAGCACTATGACATACATATTTGACTATGACTTCAATTAGAAGAAATTTGTTTTGCTTCTACAGGTCACATATGTGAACAGCAAAAGACCAAAACAGTTTTTGACGACGACGACGAAAGTGAGGTTGTGAGCTTTTTTTTTTAGTAATGAATTCCAATAAGGAAAATGAAAAAAAACTGAAAACTAAAAAAAGACTAGAATCACAATGGA
Source organism: Conops quadrifasciatus (assembly GCA_949752815.1). NCBI lineage: Eukaryota > Metazoa > Arthropoda > Insecta > Diptera > Conopidae > Conops > Conops quadrifasciatus. The sequence goes on along the minus strand of OX457077.1, from coordinate 20,811,430 downwards.
ATTGAAAAGAGACATTGTTTTGTCTTGCCTGAATGGATGGACAAAATTTTTGCAGAAAAACACCACCCAAGCAAACTTAAACAAAGTCCAAAAAAGTCTCAATAGCATCGCATAAAGATCGGACAATGTTACACTTTAGAGACATTCTGAGGAGAAGACGAACACAGAGTTCTTTGGAAAGATTTTTTAATAAAATTTAAATGTTATTTAAATAATACATGTAACACAATATAACTTCAAACATAAAATGAATTTTTTTAATAATGTGTTCAAGAGGAGTTTTTTCTAACATGAGAACGGATTAATCATTTTTACATTACTTCTTATGGGAAAGGTTGGTTTGGTATACGTCCTTTTCGGTATAAGTCCAAACAAACATCCGGAACGGATTAATGTCGTATACCGAGGTTCCACTGTACTTGATTTGCAAACGGGTGAATTGAATTTGCAAAAGATTGACATTAATTTGCAAAAGTGTGAATCTAATGTGAAAAACCTGTACAATGCAATTTATTTTGCATTAAATCGAATTTAATAAGATTAATGGAAATAAAATTTAAATACCAAATATTTAACCTACTGTCAAATTTAAAAATAAAATTACCATAATTTTGACCCACACGGAAAAATGTTTCGCCATCATTACCAAAGACCATACTTACGTCAGAAATAGAGATGCAAATTCCCCATTTCAAAACTCGCTTTAAGGTTTATTTTTTTATTATAAACAAAGTGAATTTATAGTGAATTTTATTTATTAATCAGAAATTTTTTTAACAATTTCATTATGAAGAACTGTGCATTTGCAACAAAAAAATTAGATAAAAAATTCATTTAAGTACTTAATTATACCCCACACCCGAAGGGATGAGGGTATATTCACTTTGTGCTTTCGTTTGTAAGGCATTAAAGGAGGCGTGGCAGGTACAGAAAAGTATATATATTCTGGCTCAGAATCACCTGCTGAGTCGATTTAGTCCTGTCCGTCCGTCTGTCTATCTGTCTGTGGAAATCAGGATTACAGGAGAACGAATGGAGGTATCGTCATGAAATTTGGTATTTCCTACGCTGTTCGGTGGGGAAAATCGAACAGCGGAAAATGGGGAAAATCTGACCAGTGCCACGCCTACTTTTTATAAAAAATATGCACCCATCCGTGCTTATAGCTTAATTTCTTAGCTTGTAGACCAAATTTTTAACTAAAATTTTATTTCCGAGTCCACCATCTTAGACTAAAATATATTCTCAAAAATGGGCGTGACACGCCCACTTATACACTATTTCATATAATGAGGTCTTTGGTGGGAAAAGCGGTGTTGTAGATGAGTTAATAAATCAAAATTTACTCCCTGTAAATTAAAAAAAAGTAGGTGTCACCCGCCCACTTTTTATCACTTCGGCAGATGCGGGTGTAGGGTATATGAGTTTCGGCCAGGCCGAAGATAACGCTATTACTTGTTAAAATTGGCTCTTAAGTCGACTTGTACAGCTCTCTAGGGGAGACAGTCAAAATCCCGAATTACAAAATCCCGAAACGACAAAAAATTGAAAAACGACATATTGTCTTTCGGGATTTCGTTACCAACCCCTCTCTAGTGTATATATGTATATATAGGAAGATGTCATATGTGCAGAAAATTGTAATATTTGGCAAATTTTTTCTTTGATTTTTCAACCGTCTAACGATAACTGATAATCCCAACTCTGTAGCGCGTTTCTGTATATCAATCGAAAATCTTTTCTATTTTTATGACGTCGTTTCGATTCGACTAGATGTTTTAGATTGTGAAAAGTTTAGTGTTTCTGTAATAGGAAATCGAAAAGAGGCTGTTATGGTTTGATAAAGAAACATTAATAGAAAAGAAACAGGGCGGAAATGAACCAATTGTCAGTATTTTTAAAAATATAAATATAAGTAATTTTGAAAATCTTTAACCCTAATACGTTGTTGGGGTCATTTTATGACCGAAAATGATTTTAATGCTCAATTCCTATGCACAAATTATAATATAATTAAATTTCCATCAAAATTGTTACTAGTGCTTTGTTTAAATGCAGTTGGATTCCAAATAGATACCTGTCTGATCGTAGCCTGTGTACGATTCCCGCAGTATACATATATCCAACTTAAAAATGTTAAAATAATATTCTTCAAAAATATATATAGATGAGCGAAATACATTTAATTATGTATGCTGTTGAGCATGACCGAAGGAATATGCTCCGGATTAAAAGACGTTATTTGAGAGATTCTACGGATCCCTTTCAGAGGCTCACTTCATGGAGCTCTTCCGTTTTTCAAAGGAAGCAGCCATCCAGCTGCTGAACGAAATTTCGCCATTTTTGGATATTGGCAGGAGAACGACCTTTATTCTGCATTCATTGCGGCTTTGCACAGCCCTCCATTTTTATGCCACGGGAAGTTTTTTACCAGATGTCGGTCAAGACTTCCTATGCCCAATATCTAAAACGATGGTCAGCCGCATAATTAACAAAATAACATTAATTATTCAAAATTATTTAATGCCAAAGTACATAAGCCTTCCGAAAACACCTAAAGCTCGGCGTACTATACAAAGAATATTTTAGAATATTTTCCTATTTCGATTGCTTTTTTACAGAAACAGTAGGATAGAAAATGACGTCAGCATGACGTATAATCGTAAAAACGAATAGAAAAGAGCGATTGAAAAGAGTTACAGAAACGAGCTTCTGGCAACTCCAAAAATTGTAGAACTGAACACAAACACTCACAAAACACTAACACAAGTAGGACATTTTGTAAATTCAGCTTTTCGGCGAATTTTCGCCGACCGTTTCGTTTGATCGTTTTTATATGGACGAAAAGCTGCTTTTTAGCGTCTTTTCAGTGAATATTTAAAAAGTCGCTTTTCAATCGAAAATTTGGTCGACACTATATTAGATAGATTTAAGAATATTATTAAAAGCAGTTATTATCCTTTAAGCCTTTATTATCCATTTTAAAATTGCATAGCTTACAAATTTTATCATTTAACTTATAAATAGCTATTTAAAAAATGCGGAATCGCTTTCTAGAAGGTAATTAGGTGACCATATATAAATGGGATACTGTGTTTGAGTAAAATGTATCGTACTCTTTTTAATATCATTTGAGGAGAAAATTTCGTAATTCCAAAATAAATTGCAGAGCGGTTGTATTAAAACAAGAATTCATTAACGTGGACGCATTATTTGGATATTATCTCACATGTATTATTGAGCATTCATTTTAAATCAAATGGACCTAGTTTTGCAGAAAGTGTCCAACCAATATTGACCAAAAAATCTGAGCTAACGTTATTTTTCAACTGATTTAAGAAAAATTATCATAATCCTGCTTACTGGTACCTTACATTGTATTAAATTTAAATGCAAAGTATATTACTAGAAGTTATTAGTATAAATACAATAAATTATATTAAAAAACTTTTAAAATAAAATGTCCTAAGTAAAAAATATGCCATTTACGTGATACGAGTATCACACACGGCCCAAATTGAACAAATCCAAAGCTAGTTACCGCTTGCCCCCCCGCCCAACGAACCGCCAAATTGGAAAATTTTTTAAACCATCGGAAATTTATTCCTCTTTATTCACTTATTCTAAATTGAAAAACCCCATTTCATCTACGCTTACTACCCAAAAAGTGTTCACCCAAAATTCCGCGATGAGCGACACTGTCGCGATGAGCAGTGCTGTCGTTTTTCAACTTTTATAGCCTGGACACAATCAATCAAAAATTAAAATTACATTACAATTACATGGGCTCTTATGGGAAACGAGAAAAAAAAATTAAAATTTCCCTCCATCGCTAGCAAAAGCATTGTTGTCTCGCTATTTCTATTTCCACAGCCACATCGCTTGTCTCGTTCTGCTTTTTTTGTTTGTTTACTTTATTTTCCTTCATACTCCATTCCAGTGCTGTCGGATTTATTTCAATCGGAGTATTTTAGTACATTTTCAGCATTTAGTACATTAGCTAAAAAATTAAAGATTTTCCTCGCCAATATGGTACTACTAAGTACTAAGGTTCTCTAGTGTTTTTAAAATAAAGATTATTTTTCCAATTGCCATGATTGCAAACTTTATCCAACAGGAACTTTATTTTATGCAAAGATGAAAATTTCATCTTAATTTTCATTATTTAAATTACAAAACGAAATACAAGAACTTGATTCTTTTGATTCTGGCAAATTAAGCAAAAAAATCGCTGTCAAAGTTTGGGGTGGTAACTTCACTTATCGAAATTAGAAAATCGGCCATATATTTTAAACTCTACGAGATGTAGTACAATTTTCTCTAGAACTATGGAAGGGTTACTCAGAACTCTAAAAAAATTTAAAAATTCTAAGAAAAAAAAAATATTTTTATCGCCCTCTCAGATATATTCAGATACCCATATTAAAAACAGCCATAAGTTTAAAAAATTTGTTAATAGTTCTAGATAGCCCTCCCATAGTTCACAGAAAATTAACCTACACGAAATATTTATCTCGTACATTTTAAAATATATGGCCGATTTCGATTCGTGAACTATTTCCAAAACTGATGGAGAACTCCACAACTACTAGGGGTGCACCCAGAACTCTAAGAAAATATTAACTTTTTAAAAGACGAGGTGCCCAGGTGTGTGCTTCACACACACACCACTATGCCTACAATATTGGAAAACGAAGTCTAAACTTTATGCTAAATTAAAAAACAACTTATTGAGCCTTGTTCTGTATTTCGATCCAGAATTGATTCTGAATCGAAATTGAATTCCGATTTGTATTTGTAGAGGTGTTCTGAAATCTGATCGAATTTTACATGTTCGAAACGAAAACAATTCCGATTCGAACTCATCCAGCAATTTTTTACCTGTCACTTTGGCGTTTAATAAAATGAAATTTGAAATTTGAAAATAAGAATTGTGGCTCTCAATAGCGTAATAGAACAAGTACTCGCCTAGCACGTTAAAGATGTAGTTTCGAATCCCACCACCGCACACGTGGTCATATAAATAGAAATTTGATTATTTTTTTAACCTTTTTTAGATTGGTGGCTAATTATTGTTGCACCTAGTATTCCCTGGAGAGCTTTGTATTCTCCAGAAATACTTTTTTCTGATTTTGCATTTCCCAGCATGTCTATGATTAATTATCATTCGTGGTAAAAATTAAATAATAACAGGGCTACCTTTTTCCACAGGCACTTTTTTCATTGGTGGACCAAAAATATTGAGTTTCTCCGTATAACTTTTCCAACAAAAATCGCATGTGTTAAAAAATTTCAAATTTTTTACAATCCAATTCAAATTCACCAACAAAAAGTTGGTCGGAATACTTCCGACAGAAAATTCCGATAAATCGAAATGCAGAACACCTCAATTCCGACGAATGCGCAAACATCGGATGCGAATATCGGAATCGGAATAAAGAACACCTTCGAGAAAAAAGTGATTGAAATCAAATCCGATTCCGTATAAATCGGAATGCAGAACCAGGCTGATTACCATAATTTTACAATTCCCTCTGAAGGTAGTCTAAAATAATCTCCGGTTAATTTCTAACTATATACATATGTATAATTGAATAAATTTGTATTCTTAATGTTTATAGCTTTAACGAAAGTAGATTAATTGCCGTTAAGCATTAGCTACATACAATATATTTATATGTTTAGCAAATTTAAGTATGTACATATTTATTTTAAATATTAGGGAAAATTTAAATTATGTCAATACCTCCCTTCAACATAATATTGTAGTATTTGGATTTGCTTTATATACATTGCAATCATTACAATGGCTGCGTTTAGCATCGACAATCATTTTATTCTGCTTGGCAGCGAAAATCGTGTGCTCTGAACGCGTTGCTGAAAGTATTCATAGCTGTTTACATTTTCTTCATATCGTTGCCAAATTCCACGTTGCCGCCACACGAGAAGTAAACAAACACTGAAAATGAGTGACAGAGAAAGAATGAGCTCAGCAGATTTAGCGTAAAAATGTTCGCTAAAAAAATGGTGATGGCTTTGCCAGCATGATGTGTCAGCGGTTCGTTGACGACGCTGTTGCGAACTCACAACAGTAGGCAACAGCGTAAAGTGATTGTCAATCCTGAACGCAGCCAAAGAAAATAAAAACTTTACAGCCAAAACACAACCTCGCAACGACAGCAGCAGCGGGCAGAATTTTATACACAAGCTTATGGGGACAGCCACTGCGCCCGCCACTGCATAGAACATAGATTCTATTCCCGCAGCAGTGATTTTGTTCAAAGAGCGAGAAAAAAATGTTGCACACCTTTTATCTAAAATCAGGAAAAATTTTTATAGAAAAAGTGAAGGAAAACCATATGATTTTGACTTAAAAAAATAAATTTTAATAAATTAAAAAATTGTTACAATTCAAATTCAGTATGAATTTTGAAGAAAATTTAATTGAAGAAGTGCGTCAGAAGGAGTTTTTAAGACTTGATTTCTGAACATTATAAAAATGTTCTTAAGTATACAGTTTGGCAAGATTTGTTGACGCTTTTAGGTATTCCAAGTAGGAATAAATATATAAGGAAAAAGTATCTTCAAAAACGAAAGAATAGAATGCAGGAGTGTAAACAAACAGATGACTTGCTGTTGCAGACACTGCTACAACATATAGGGGTACATTTCTGATCTACGAACGATTGACATATCGCTCGTTCCGCTTTGTTATTTTCGCATCGTTAACATTTTCCGATTTCTTATCCACCTTGAAATCGTTCGCTAACGATCGCTGATTTTACAACAACACTTTCAATAGTTCTTACGTCTAATCGTTCAAAATCCACATTTCTTACAACGATTTTGATAGAAATCGAAAACGGTGAATTGTCATACCAAACGTTTGGTACAAATCAGTCGTTGACACACATTTCAGCAGAAAATGTTTAGTTTCAGCATATCCACAAATTAAACTTCTTTCATAACATTATAATTATAACAGAGATTACAATCTCCGAGCCGAAACTTCAAAAAAATATTGATATAAAAGTGAAAACTGAACCAAAATTTTGTTTCACGACACACCATAATGTTGAATTTACCCCGACTGTTTAGGAGTTTCAGTTGTGAAAAAACATACATTTTAAAGACACAAATAAACTTGTCTAACTCCTAAACCATATGCTCTGTTGCGAATTTTCACTGGCACATTGTTATATTCTTCTTCTCTTTCAGAAATAGTATCGCGCAAAAAAACTCAGCCGCAAACAATTTACTAAAATTATGTTCTAAGGACGAATTTTTATTTCAAAATATAATGTTGGAAGAACCTGGGACCCCGAGCAGTTGCTCGGAATTTTTTTCCAAAAGTTGCCAAGTTTTATGACTTAGGTTTAATGGGGCGAACAATTTTAAAAATAAAAGTTTTGGTTTTTTGCTGTGTGAATTGTAAAAAAAGGCCGTTCTATCGTTTTTAAGGGAATTTTTTGAATTTTTATAAACATTTTTGCCTTGAAAATATTGACACTGTTTATAAATTTCTTGAAGTTTTACAAAACAAAACAAAAATATTTGAATATACATATATTGACATTTTATTTCAGAACAAAACAAAATTTAAAAACAAAAACAAAACAATATTAATAAATTATTCACACACTTGTTGATCAACCACTTTAATAGAGAAAAAAAACCACAAAAATAAATTTTTCCGAAAAAAACACCTCGACAGATCGATTTGCAATCTCTCAATCTCGCTAATATGTGCATATCAAAGAAATCCTTAGAGCCGTTTTCGACCTCAAAAAAGCTACTTTTATAGCTAATATTTTCATTTTACTTAAAAGTTTTTCATTCAATTAATAAAACTCATTTGGAACACATCAACGTATTTCTCATTCAGAAAGATTAACTGAAATACATATATAAAGCACATCGAATTTATTTTTGCTAGCACATTTTCACAAATGCAATATTTTTTTAGGTCAACACTGTTGATATACTTATATGAACGCTAAGAGGAAAAGAGAAATCATAACAAAATTATTAAAGCCGTAGATCATGTGAAGAAAAGAGAAATCCTAGTGTACAATGTATTTTCTTAAAGAAAAATTAAACACAGCTTTGACATACCACCGATTTCACGTAAAGCTTGTAATGATGAACTACTCGCTACGTAAAAGTTAAAAAATGCGAATTTAGAAGCGAATCGTTCAGAAGCGAGCAAGTTAATCGCTAACGATTCGGAGATCAGAAATGCACACAATAGTTTCACTGCTGCGTGAGAGAGAGTTGCTGTTGCAGTCACTGCAAGGTTGTGTTTTGGCTGTTATGCTTTAAACAGAACCAAGGCGGCGTAGGGATTCTACCGACAACAAATGATTAAAATTACATTGCTCTTATGGAAAACAAGAAAAAAAATTTTTTGCGGTAGAAACCAATATGTAAAAGATATCCGGATGATATACATATGTGCGTACCATTGCGAAGGCATTAAAAATATCTTTTATTTATGTGAAATAATATTTTATCCAAAATCTTTTACTTTTGGAGAAAATTAAAACTTTTATGTCTGGTTTACACAGTGCGAGCTAGCGTACGAGTCAGCCTTGCGAGTAGCTGCACTGTAGAGTTGTGTAGTTCCGGACATGTATAGTTCCCGGAGACGTATTCGCACTCGGAGATGTTTCCAATCGTTCCGATTGAAATATTTTAACATGTCCGAATAGTTCCTATTTCAAAACAAGCAAATGTAAAGTCTTCTCTTTTTCCCATTCTTTAACAATCGGTTTTATTGGAATGAGGGAAGGAGACAACCAGTTAATAAATCGCTGTTTATGGCGTGGTTACATGAGCAACATTTGTTTTTGTTTCTAAGCAAAAAAAGACGCAAAACTTTTGTGACGCTCATTTTTTGCTTAGAAACAACAACAAGATGATGCACATGTCACAACAGGGAAACATTTCATAAACGGAAACAGCTCTCGAAGCTAAACAGTTCCTCAGAGATGTTAACGAAATAGTTCCTCGGAGATGTTAATAAAATGCATAGCTCCTGGAGATGTTAACTATTTGCATATCAGAATGAATGTAAATAAAACATGTCCGAAATGATACGACGTCCACTGAATGAGTGCGAATAAGTGAGATATTTTTTAATGTTAATTATTATAATCAGTTATTTTATATAATCACCTATAAATTATAAATACAAAAATTTCAAATTTTAAGTATTTTAAAGAAATTTTTTTTAGAAATGTATATAAATTTTCTAAAAATAGTTTGATAAGGTATAAAACCAGTAATTATACAAAATCAAAAAAGAGTAAGGGATTGTGATGGGATGTCAGCTCTTTTGCTTTACAGTAAAAACAGTGTCAAATAAATACTGTGCTCGTGTTTTTTCCGGGAAACGTCTCCGTTTCCAGGGAAAAGAATCGTTCCATGTTCGTTCTCTCTCCGGAACTGTTAAGACCAACTCTACTGCACTGCAGTAACTCGCAACGTTTGGACGTAACTTACGAGTAACTCGTACGTGTGAGTTGGTTAGTAGCTCGCATCCGAGTTACTTGAACTTTTTTTGTTTTCACTCGCCTGCTCGCCCAGCAGCAGCATCGTTTGGACGCGTTCGGCAATAGCTCGTCAGTGATAGCCGGAAAGCTGTGTGTGAAACACGTGTTTTTTTTTGTGTACTACGCCGAATCGTTCGAAATGGCTGCGGATAGATGGTCTTCTGACAATAATATTTCATTCATGAAACTCTACAGAGACCAAGAAAACCTGTGGAATTGTTTCGATAAAAACTATCGAAGGAACATATTTACTTTAGACAAGTGACTCCAATTTTTTTTTTTTAATTTTTTGTTGTTAGTGCTCCTTTTCCTGACCCCAACAAGCCAAAAAAAAATGTCGCTCTCCCTTGGGAGCGGGGCTAGAGCCCTTTGAAATTTGAAAAAAAACCCTTAATATCTCTAAAACTGTAGAAGATATTTAGATGTTATTAGTACCGTTAGAAAGCTAATAAAAATGTCGTTAATTTATGTAAATTAACTTTTTATCGAAATATGTTTAGTTTTATAAATAAACGCAACTTAAGGTTTTTAATACTATTTTTTTTGATAAAATAATTTTTTCCAAAGAAAAATGTGTAATTAACCCAAGAAAGTATACTAAAAATAAGATAACATATATTTTAAGCTTTCTGAGGAAATTTATTTCATTCAAATCGGTGCAGTACTTACGGAGAAAACGCATTTTTAAACGTAAGTATAAACTACCAATTTAGAATTTTACTACTATACATATTTTTAATAATGCGAACGTACTGTTCTCGTACTGTTCGAACGTACTTTAACTCCCATGAATTCTTCTCAATTATGCTTTTTTATTTTCTCTGAACAGATGCTTGGCTTTCTGAAAAAGAAGAACAAGCAAGCGAGTCCCGATTTTACGTATGTTGTTAGTTTTCTTACATGCTTTTCAGGTCTGTAGATGAAAACATACGAATTTCAACCACTTTTAGAACCTGATGTGATGCGTCTCTCACATGTCATACAAGGCCCATCGCAAAACCATGCGTCTGCACACAACTATCCGAAAATTTGTGAATTATTTTTCTAAATTCTTATAAAAACACATTTAGATACACTTTATTACTTCAATTTGCATTTCTATCTAATGTATTTTGCAAAATATGCACAAAATATTGTAAAAAAAGAATTTAACCCAAATTGCGCACCACCAAAAAAAATACTTGAAGGCACGTTTTTGTTTACAGGCGGCCATTTTTTAACCAACAACAATCTTCGACATTAGCTCTAATCACTTTATCTCTTTTCCACGCGTTTATTTATACCCATGAACACAGCCGAAACAAAGTTCCATTGAAGTCTCTTTTCTACACCTAGGTTTCTGTATACCAGCTCACATAGCTGATAAGACATGTCAGCAAACCGATGTTACCAGATACCACTAAAGCGAATTTTCGCTGCAAAATCTTTACATTTTTAAAAATTACTTAAAGGAATATGTAAAATACTTCAAGCTTGATAACAATGTTTCGTCTGAGTTGGTATAGTGAAATACAACAAATGAAAGCCAAAGAAAAATAAACAAAAATCCTTACGTAGAATCATCCCATACGCTCGAAATATGTATGTTTTGACTGATGGGACGCGCCAGTCACTCCCGGGCCTTCAAGGCCCGGGCGTTCAGGAATAACCGCCAATATTCAATTTGTGATTTGTTAGTGTGGTTATTAAGCATTATGTATGAAACAAATATAAATGAAATATTTCAGATTTTGCAATATCAATTAAGTGCCGCAGGCTAAAAATTTTGAAGAGAAATCGCGCGATTTTTCTTCAAAGTTTTTCATTTTTAATTCATATGAAAATCTAAAGAAATAGGGCCGTCTATTGTTACTTTGTCACTAACACCACCGCAACCATTACAGCAAACATAATGCATAGTACCAGAGACACATTATTGTAAAAAGGTATAATAAGATAATTTCAGAAAGTAGTTTCTTATCAATTTAAAAACAAGTTTTCTTTATAAATACATCTTGCTTGTTGGACCAAGAGCACTAACAAAAAAAAAAACAAAAAAAAAAAAATTGGAGCCATTTGCGTAAAGTAAATATAAGCCCTATCGAAATAGAAATATGAGAAAAGCACCTTTTTTTTTTTGATATTGGCTATGGATATAGATATTTTCCAATTCCTGACATAATATTGTTGTCATAGAGCGTATCACAGTTTTTTTTATTAAAACAAGTTCACTCGACATCGCGACTCGACTAGGACTGGGCAGTAGCTAGGTGTCGTGTAGACAGCAAAGGCGAGCCGAGCTGCTGCCTAGGAATTTGACAAGCCTAGTAGCTGTCTACTGGCCAGGCAGCAGCTTGCACTGTGTAAACGAGCCATTAATATTTAATACTATTTTTTCAATTAATTTATTTTTGTTCTCTATAAAATTAAAGGAACAGGTTTACCGTTTGAGCCATGCCCCAATTTTTTTGCTTTTTTGTCGTTGTTGTTGTTTTTGGAGCTGATTCTAATGAAGCCATCAGTTTTTGTCGCTCTCCTCTAGTTTAAGAGTTATAGCCCTCTAAAGTTTAGAATTGACATGCCTATAACTCATAAACCAGAGAAGTTCTTTTTATTATATTGGTACCGTTAGAAAGCTCTCTAAAAGACCTTTAATTTCTTTCGTTTCAAAGTGTGTAATTAACCTATTAAATCTTTGGAAGTATTTGTGGAGAAAATAGCCCTTAAAGGTCAGAAGAACGTAAGTAAAACCTATTTTTTTCCCTTATACTACTATTAAGTTATAATTCTATTGTTGGGAATTGTTGTTTTTAAGTAATTTTTTAAATTTTTGCACAATAAAAACATTCTTTGAATCGCGCGATTTTTTTTAAAAAATTTTAATTTTTAAACGATATAGAAATCTATGGAAACAGCGCCGCAAGCGCAAGCGATAAGGTAAATACAAAGTGTAGGTTTATTGTGAGATTTTCAATAGACGAAGTGATTAAAAGAAATTAAAGTGTTTTTTATCACCTTCGTCCTAAAAAGCGATTTCTAAACTGTAAAAATGATTAGAAACGATGGCTTCGACCCTGTCGTTGAGTAACGAACGATATCGGTTATTAATCGATGGAAAAATTCTTCAAAATCGCTCTCATCTCACTCATTCGATCACTTCGTTCGTTTACTGAAAATGCAAAAATATGGATTGAACGAAAAAAACAAAGTAGAATCGACAAGAATCACTTCGTTCTTGTATTGAAAATCTTGCAATTAGAGTGTAGTAGTATAATGGAAAAAATGAGTTTTTACTCACGTTCTTCTGACTTTTAACAGCTATTTTCTCCTCAAATAATAGACTGATAAAAATTAATAAAATACTCAAAGAAATCTTACGGTCTCAGCTTTATTGTTATTCCAAAAATTTAATAGGTTAATTATACACTTTGAAACGAACAAAAATTATCAAATGAAAAAAAAAAAGTACTAAAAATGAAAAATTTCGATTTGCGTAAAAACTACAGTTTTCTGAAAAATGTTATATTAAAGAAATTGAAGGGTTTAAGTTATAATCGAAATAACTTCTCTGGTTTACGAGTTATAGGCATGTCTTCTAAACTATAGAGGGCTATAACTCATAAACTAGAAGAGAGCGACGAAAACCGATTGCTTCATTAGAATCAGCTCCAAAAACAACAACAACAAAAAATGCAAAAAAATTGGGGCATGGCTCAAACGGTAAACTTAAGCCAAATTGGACTTTATAATTAACCCATATAGCTATGCCCCTATTAAAAAACCCGAGGTTTTTAGCTTCGCAGGCATAGTTTTTTCACCAGTATCGGTGTAGGATTTTAGGAGAAAATGAATTTTAAAGCTCACTGAATGCAAAAATACCTTTCACTACCCAGAGGATTTTGTTGATTTTTGTTGTTTTTACGCAATAAGACTGTATGCGAGAATACTTTACATTACCGAAACCATTTTGCTGATTAAGGATTATGATCCCTGCCGCGGACGAAGGCCGCCAATACGCGAAAAACCCTGTATGCAAAACACTTCACATTACCGAGAGGATTCTGCTGGTTGAGGGTGATGATCCCTGCCGCGGCCAAAGGCCACCAATACGCGGAAAATCCTGTATGCATAAAAAATTCACATTACTGAGAGGATTCTGTTGATTGAAGGTGATGATTCCTGCCGCGGCCGAGTATTGTGAGCTTTAAAATACATTGTCTCCTAAAATACTACACCGATACTGTTTTAAAATATATATCTGCAAAGTTAAGAATCTGGGCTTTATTAATATTGACATAATTATATGGGTTAATTATAGAGATGAGCGATATTTCAGTACCGGTGACTTTGTCACTGTTACTTTGATGTCACTGGTCACTGTAGTGACAGAAAAATATTTTTACCAGTGACAGTGACAGTGACTTCCGCCTTCGTTGCAAGATATTCACACACAAATATTCATTACTGTCACTGACTTGTATCCGTCGCCGTGAATTCAACAATTTCAAATTTGACAAAGCATATGAGCCTGAGGTGTCTTTACCATTACCGTTTAAAACAAGAAAATGACAATGCGGAATGGGCGATAAACGAAAGTTTTATATTTTATATTATATATCTATACTAATATTATAAATGCGAAAGTAAGCCTGTCTGTCTGTTACCTTTTCACGGCAAAACCGCTGCACCGATTTTGGTGAAATTTAGTGTGGAGATAGCTGGAACCCTGACGAGGGACATAGGGTACCTATTTTATGAAAAGTCAACCTCTAAATAGGGGATAAAGGATTGTAGGGGAATTCAGTCTCAATTTTAAATTAAGTTAACATTGTGCTGGACAGAATAGATGTCAATAATAAATGAATTTATATCGTGGTAAGACACAAACAAGCAAGAAGTATCTCTTGGACCCTCGAGTTATCAAGGAAACCCTATAACGGGCCCCTCCTATCCAAATAAAAAGTGTCGTGTATATCATATGTACGAGTATGTATGCAAGCGAACGATTGTGATGTGTACATATGCATATCATTCAATCAAACTAAGTTAGAGCGAGCACTATTCCACGCGAACGAAGTTGCGGGCAGCAGCTAGTACTTAATATTATAAATGCGAAAGTAAGCCTAGTTTGTCTGTCTGTTACCTTTTCACGGCTAAACCGCTGCACCGATTTTAATAAAATTTCGTGTGGAGATAGCTGGAACCCTGACGAGGGACATAGGGTACCTATTTTATAAAAAGTTAACCTCTAAACAGGGGATAAAGGATTGTAGGGGAATTCAGTCTCAATTTTAAATTAAGTTAACATTGAGCTGGACAGAATAGATGTGAATAATAAATGAAGTTATATCGTGGTAAGACACAAACAAGCAAGAAGTATCTCTTGGACCCTCGGGTTGTCAAGGAAACCCTATAACGGGCCCCTCCTATCCAAATAAAAAAGTGTGGTGTATATCATATGTACGAGTATGTATGTACGCGAACGACTGTGATGTGTACATATGTATATCATTCAATCAAACTAAGTTAGAGCGAGCACTATTCCACGCGAACGAAGTTGCGGGCAACAGCTAGTTTTACATAAATTAGGGATATTTTCAATAGCTTTCTAATGGTATTCTACTACCATTTTCCTAATATCATACTAATACGTTACACAGTTTCAGAGATATAGACGATTTTATTTCAAACTTCGCAGGGCTCCAGCCCCGCCCCCAAGAGAGAGCGACGTTTTTTTTTTGCTTGTTGGAGTCAGGATAAAGAGCACTAATACCCAAAAAATCAACAACAAAATTGGAGCTACTTGACAAAGGTAAACATAAGCCGGCAGTTTTTTGTGGCAGAAGATGCTATCTACGCAAAGTGTAAAACATGCAAAATTAAAATGTCGTACAAGACAACAATTTCAAATTTGACAAAGCATATGAGCCTGAGGTGTCTTTACCATTACCGTTCAAAACAAGAAAATGACAATGCGGAATGGGCGATAAACGAAAGTTTTATATTTTATATTATATATACTTAATATTATAAATGCGAAAGTAAGCCTAGTTTGTCTGTCTGTTACCTTTTCACGGCTAAACCGCTGCACCGATTTTGGTAAAATTTCGTGTGGAGATAGCTGGAACCCTGACGAGGGACATAGGGTACCTATTTTATAAAAAGTTAACCTCTAAACAGGGGATAAAGGATTGTAGGGGAATTCCGTCTCAATTTTAAATTAAGTTAACATTGTGCTGGACAGAATAGATGTGAATAATAAATGAATTTATATCGTGGTAAGACACAAACAAGCAAGAAGTATCTCTTGGACCCTCGGGTTGTCAAGGAAACCCTATAACGGGCCCCTCCTATCCAAATAAAAAAGTGTGGTGTATATCATATGTACGAGTATGTATGCAAGCGAAAGACTGTGATGTGTACATATGTATATCATTCAATCAAACTAAGTTAGAGCGAGCACTATTCCACGCGAACGAAGTTGCGGGCAACAGCTAGTTTTATATAAATTAAAGATATTTTTAATCCCTTCTCATTGCTACATGCATATGTATATTATCCAGATATCATATACAGTTTAAGAGAGGCTATGACTCCTAAACCATATGAGCGGCAAAAAATGTTGTTGTTGTTGTTGGGATCAGCGATAAAATACAACAACAACAAAAACATCAAAACAATTGGAGAATTTGTGCTGTCCTCAATCTGTTCCCCATTTTCTTGCTAAAGGTCTCGTTCGGATTTCTTTTGAAGCGAAATTTCAAGCAGAATTGAATTACGTAAATATTAACAATAGGATGGATATAGAATAAAACCTAATAATGTTAGTGCGTGGACATGGGTTTGTTAGCAACCATCGAAGCTGTATTTCGTGCAGCCTCCAAACAAATGTTAGCGATACTTGCATCTCGTAAAATCGCCGCATTGGTTCTGTTTATAGCACTAGAATGAAACTAAATCATATGAAAGGTCCATCAATAATCATTTTTTAGACCATAGCTATTTTCCCTTTTCTGACCCGTACAACGCAAAGTAGGAAAATAACATAAATTGGCACCACTATTTGACACTGCGAAATCGCAATATTTATTGCTATTTTTATAAAGACCAAGAATTTGTATGAGAATTTAGAATTCGACTAATTGGACGACGAAATGCACGATGCATTTTGAATGGATTTTTGTACATAAGTTCCAAATACTTACGTTCAATAAAATTACAATTCGATACCAGTCAGCTTGAACGAAATTGGCATTGAAATCAAGTGCTTTAAATCGAAAATTCAAAACGACAACCAGCACGATAGTGACTCATTCGTAGATAATATGAAAAACACATAAATCCAAACCTTTTTGTATAAATTGCTTTCATAAGTCTTCAGAGTTTTTTGGTTTTATTTGTTTATCTTGTAGTATTTATGATTTGTCATAAGTTTAAAACATTATGAAATTTTAAGAAGCGAAATAACTAGATGATTTTATTAAATTCAAGAATTTTACACTCCGAGTGTATTTCTCACGTCTACCCGTCGTCTTCTTCTTTCTTCCAGCAAACAACTATGGCGGCCAATGCTTCGTTGATGGTGTGCACAAATATCACTTGCTTCGTTTCGCTTAGTGTGGTTCGTGTAAAGAAGACAGTCAAACGTCAATAGATGACACTATGAAACAAAACAAGAGCTTTAAATTGAATAAAAGTCGATGAGAACGAACGAGAAATATATAAAACTGAGAATGCGCTTGAAAGCGTTGGAACTCATGCAAAAAGGAAACAGCATGACAGTATTAAAAAGTTTTAATACTTCGCTTATTGGTGTAAAATTCAATTATTGATAATTTTTAATTGCTATAAGTAAAAAAACTAGGCTTAAGTTTACCGTTTGAGCCATGCCCCAATTTTCTTGCATTTTTTGTTGTTGTTATTGTTTATGGAGCTGATTCTAATGAAGTAATCGGGTTTTGTCGCTCTCTTCTAGTTTACGAGTTATAGCCCTCTAAAGTTTGGAATTGATATGCCTATAACTCATAAACCAGAAAAGTTATTTCGATTATATGGGTACCGTTAGAAAGCCCTCTAAAAAACCTTCAATTTTTTTAAATAACACTTTTCCGAAAAATGTATAGTTTTTATGCAAATCGAAATTTTTCATTTTTGGAACTTTTTTTTTACATTTAATAATTTTTTTCGTTTCAAAGTGTGTAATTAACCTATTACATCTTTGGAATAACAATAAAGCTGAGACCGTAAGCTTTCTTTGAGTATTTTTTTCATTTTTATCAGTCAAGTATTTGAGGAGAAAATAGCTGTTAAAGGTCAGAAGAACGTAAGTAAAAACTACTTTTTCCATTATACTACTACAGTCTAAACCTACACTTTGTATTACTCGTCTAAAAATTAAAAATTTTTAAGAAAAATCGCGCGATACACTTCGAACCTACACTTTGTATTACTCGTCTAAAAATTAAAAATTTTTAAGAAAAATCGCGCGATTTTTCTTAAAAATTTTTCGCCTGCGCCGCAGACTCAAAAAATTTTCTTATTATGTAAAAATTTAAAATATTTTTTAAAAAATTACGTGAAACAAACAATAGATTAATAACTTAATAACTTAATAGTAGTAGAATGGAAAAAAGTAGTTTTTGCTTAAGTTCTTCTGACTTTTAAGAGCTATTTTCTCCTCAAATATTAGACTGATAAAAATAAAAAAAAAAATACTCAAAGAAAGCTTACGGTCTCAGCTTTATTGTTATTCCAAAGATTTAATAGGTTAATTACACACTTTGAAACGAAAAAAATTAGTAAATGTAAAAAAAAGTTCAAAAAATTAAAAATTTGGATTTGCATAAAAACTATACAGTTTTTGGAAAAATGTTATATCAAAGAAATTAAAGGGCTTTTGGAGAGCTTTCTAACGGTACCAATATGATCGAAATATCTTCTCTGGTTTATGAGTTATAGGCATGTCAATTCCAAACTTTAGAGGGCTATAACTTTTAAACTAGAGGGGAGCGACAAAAACTGATGGCTTTATTAGAATCAGCTCCAAAAACAACAACAACAACAAAAAATGCAAAAAAATTGGGGCACGGCTCAAACGGTAAACCTGTTCCAAAAACTAAATTAAATACTTATTATGCTAAATTGTAATCTTTAACTATACTATAGCGTGGCCTTTACCAGCAATTAATATAAAATTACCAACAAGCAATACTTTTCGGTATGATGAATAAAACAAATGGCTTATATTTACTTTTGACAAGTGACTCCAATTTTTTGTTACATTTTGTTAGTGCATAATTTTTTTAGATAAAATAATTTTTTCCAAATAAAAATGTAGTCAATCCAAGAAAATATTTTTTTATTATAATAAAAATAAGAAAAAGTGTATTTTAAGCTTTCTGAAAACTCATTTTCAAATTGATAATAAAATGTGTACTTTCTGAAATGATCTTATTATACCTTTTGACAACCATGCGTCTCTGGTACCAGAGATAACGAGATAGGAAACTGCGTCAAGGCTCGAAAAACTTGCAACTCTGATCTGCGATTTGACGCCAAATCGTAAAGTAGTGTTCGTGAAAAAGCCAAAAATTCAGCTCAGAAACTCAACATTACAGACGATTAAGAGTGTCGGGGAAAGGGAACGGGGTTTTTTGTATAGGAAACTGAAAGTTACGTGCCCCTGTTGTTGGTGAGACGTTTGCGGCGGAGGGGTTACTACAAGAGAAACTCAACATTACAGACCCAATGAAGAGTAATCGGGACGGAGAGTTTTCAGCTTTGAAACACCAATGACAATTCAGATTTCTAAGTCAAATCGTTTTTTTTGAGATACCAACTTAGTTAATTATTCATATAAGTAATGAATTCGAAGACATAAATTTTTATTTAATTATTTATGCCAATATTTAGTCTATTTAATATCCATTTTACTTTTAAATAGTTTATTACTTAATTATAACCAATTTGGTAAAAGTATTTTTTTAGTTTAGAAGTAATTGCAAGTGCAGATTAACAACAAAAAATCTGATGTAAATTGTTTTATGCGCTCAAATCCGCCACTATTTTATACCAGAAACTGTATGATCTATTCTATGAACAATTCAAGCAAAATAAATCATTGTAAAATTTAATTGATTATCCAATTAAAATAAAAAACCAGACATAAAATGGCGTTGGTATACCCTCAAATTTTTCGTTCACCTCGCCATTGAATTTGCCGATACTAGTGTTGCCCGTTTGTATAGAACGCATCTATTTTTGCGCCTGTTATGAATTCTGGTACCAAAGCAGTGTTGTCGGTATGCTACAATATCAAATAAATTTGATTTTTTTCTTAATTAGCAAATATATTAGTGCATAAATGTGCTTGAACTTTTAACAAAACGTTTATTCTTGCTTCGCGGAGTACAAATTACTTCCTAGAATAGAAAATTATTGTGTTGTTTACACCGAGTACTACAAAAAGTTCTTTTACCTTTTTCGTACTTTCTGAATTTTCTTTTGTTAACGTAAAATGTAACGCTGCTTTATAATATCATTGATTTTTTTCACCACAATTGACGAAATGAATAAATTTTAGATGAAATCTTCTATTTTATTCATGGATATCGTATTTAACGATACAAATAATGTTAACTGAATGTACAGAGTTCCGCCATTTGTTTGTTTAGGTGTATTCTTTATTTTCAGTAGTTATGAGTAACTTTCTTTCCTTTTATCTTTGCTGCAATAGCTAAACATTCTAGCGAAATTTCAAAAGTTCAATAACGAACATGGTTGTGAAGTTATAAATCTTCTGGACGCAAGATTGCATGTGTTCCAAACAACCATGTTGGTATTGTATTTAATACCAAACAGCCTATTATGACCAAGTATATTCGTCCCAAATTTCACAGTTCTATTAGTTCTCCCTTAATCGTGATTTCTACAGACGGACGGACTGAGACTTACAGGCAGACGCCTCCTTTAATGCGATACAAACGGAAGCACAAAGTGAATCTATCCCTCATCCTTTCGGGTGTAGGGTAAAAAAGAATTGCTTTTAAATAATAAGAATTTAAGTTCTTTCATGTATTTATTTACTTATGCATACAACCACATCAGGTGTTTATCCGATACATAACATTTAAGTTATTAGATGAATAATTTTCCCTACAATATTATGTAGTAACATTTAAATATACAGTCTGAATTATAAAAATAATATGTTGCACATTTCATTGTTCTTTTGATTTAAAGCTAAAGTAAATCCGGCGGATTTGTGCGTGAGTAAATCGAGCAACCGTGTGGCCAAGTACAGCAACGCCCGTACTAGAAAAAAATACAAAAACATCACATAAAACACTTAAATAATAATTTAATCATTAATTAAAGTACCTTTTCTTAATTTCTGCATTTTCGTTGCGATTTCAAATGCTAAGTTCATTTCCATTTCCATTCCACTTCCATTCAAATCGATTGACTGAGCCCCGAGCAATTGCATTAAGACCGTGGCTCCCGACGATAGTATCACATAGTGTTCATGATTGTGCGACAAGGTGGTGCCTTGATACGCTGGCATCGGATCCGATGCGGTTTCACTCAAAACATGACCTATCAACTCCGATTGGCCGGCCCTGCACTGAAATTTCCATGCCTGCTGTTGCAGGCCAATCATCCTGCTCCAAAATGGCAAGCCGTTCATATACAGCCCCGGCAAGTGCTACTTGCGAGGTCCAGTGCATGATTTAACTTCATTTAAATTCACTAAAAACGCTAATTTCTTTGCAAAATAGCTGATAATTTTTCACATGCTAAACACTTTTTATCTGTTAAAATAATAAACAAAGAAAATGTCATATAAACGTGACGTCTTGTGGTGAACTACATATACACGTCACATACACTATACGTGTTTCACCTAATTACCGAATTTCGTTTTGTTTGACATAAACGATGGGTCTTGACGCAGTTTCCTATGTCGTTATCTCTGTCTGGTACTATGGACTATGTTTGCTGCAATGGTTGTGGTGTTAGTAACAAAAGTTGCATTCAGAAACGACAATCAGCTCTGATGGCTTTTTTTTTCTCTGAGGGGGTAGAAAGGTCAGAAGGGCTGACAACACGGTCGCCATTTTTTGCTAGCGAAAAATTTGTACGCTGGACTCATTTCTTTTGTCATTCATTTCAGTGTTTGTTTACCTTTGTTTATCTTTTTTCTGTATATGTACTATCAGCAACGCGTTCAGAGCACATGATTAATGCTGGATTTACATAGAGTTGGGCTTAACAGTTCCGGAGAGAGAACGAACATGGAACGATTCTTTTACTCTCCGTATTCTTCTACTATACTCCGATTCTTTTACTATAATTACATTACATTAAAAATTACATTATATAATTACAATTATAAGGTTTTATACCTTATCAAACTATTTTTAGAAAATTTATATGCATTTCTAAAAAAATTTCTTTAAAATACTTAAAATTTGAAATGTTTGTATTTATAATTTATAGGTGATTATATAAAATAACTGATTATAATAATTAACATTAAAAAATATCTCACTTATTCGCACTCATTCAGTGGACATCGTATCATTTCGGACATGTTTTATTTACATTCATTCTGATATGCAAATAGTTAACATCTCCAGGAGCTATGCATTTTATTAACATTTCCGAGAAACTATTTCGTTAACATCTCTGAGGAACTGTTTAGCTTCGATAGCTGTTTCCGTTTATGAAATGTTTCCCTGTTGTGACATGTGCATCATCTTGTTGTTGTTTCTAAGCAAAAAATTAGCATCACAAAAGTTTTGCGTCTTTTTTTGCTTAGAAACAAAAACAAATGTTGCTCATGTAACCACGCCATAAACAGCGATTTATTAACTGGTTGTCTCCTTCACTCATACCAATAAAACCGATTGTTAAAGAATGGGAAAAAGAGAAGACTTTACTTCTTGTTTTTTGCTTGTTTTGAAATAGGAACTATTCGGACACGTTAAAATATTTCAATCGGAACGATTGGAAACATCTCCGAGTGCGAATACGTCCAGAGATAACGAGATAGGAAACTGCTGAAAAATGCTAAGAAATGCAACTCTGGCATAAAGTAGTGTTTGTGAAAAACCTAAAAATGCTTAGAAAATCAAACATTAGACCCGTTATGAAGAGTGTCAAGGAAAGGGAACGAGGTTTTTCGTATAGGAAAATCATAGTCACCACCCCTGTTGTCGATGGCACGTTCACGGGAGAGGGGTTAACATCAGACCACTGATGAAGTGTGTTCGGGATTGAGAGGGGTAACATCAGACCCTGATGAAGAGTGATCGGGACGGAGAGGGTTCTGCTTTGAGACCCCAATGACAATTCAGATTTTTAAGTCAAATCGTTTGTATTGAGATAGCAACTTAGTTAATTTTTCATATAAGTAATGAATTCGAAGACATCAATTTGTAATTATTTATTTATGCCAATATTTAGTCTATTTAATATCCATTTTAGTTTTTAATAGTTTATTTCTTAATTATAACCTATTTGGGAAAAGTATTTTAGGTTTAAAAATCATTGCAAGTGGAGATTAACAACAAAAAATCTAATGTAAATTATTTCATACGATCAAATCCGCCACTATTTTATACCAGAAACTGTATGACCTATTCTATGAACAATTCAAGCAAAATAAAACATTGTAAAATTAAATTGATTATCCAATTAAAATAAAAGAGCAGACATGAAATGGCGTTGGTATACCCTCATATTTTAGTTCACCTCGCCATTGAATTTGCCGATACTAGTGTTGCCCGTTCGTATAGAACGCATCTATTTTTGCGCCTCTTATGAATTCTGGTACCAAAGCAGTGTTGTCGGTATGCTACAATATCAAATAAATTTGATTTTTTTCTTAATAAGCAAATACATTAGTGCATAAATGTGCTTGAACTCTTAACAAAACGTTTATTCTTGCTTCGCGGAGTGCAAATTACTTCCTAGAACAGAAAATTATTGTGTTCTTTACACCGAGTACTACAAAAAGTACTTTTACCTTTTTTGTACTTTCTGAATTTTCTTTTGTTACCGTAAAATGTAACGCTGCTTTATAATATCATTGATTTTTTCACCACAATTGACGAAATGAATAAATTTTAGATGAAATCTTCTATTTTATTCATGGATATCGTATTTAACGATACAAATAATGTTAACTAAATGTACAGAATTCTGCCATTTGTTTGTTTAGGTGTATTCTTTATTTTCAGTAGTTATGAGTAACTTTCTTTCCTTTTATCTTTGCTGCAATAGCTAAACATTCTAGCGAAATTTCAAAAGTTCAATAACGAACATGGTTTTGAAGTTATAAATCTTCTGGACGCAAGATTGCATATGTGTTCCAAACAACCATGTTGGTATTGTATTTAATACCAAACAGCCTATTATGACCAAGTATATTCGTCCCAAATTTCACAGCTCTATTAGTTCTCCCTTAATCGTGATTTCTACAGACGGACGGACTGACAGACTTACAGGCAGACGCCTCCTTTAATGCGATACAAACGGAAGCACAAAGTGAATCTATCCCTCATTCTTTCGGGTGTAGGGTAAAAAAGAATTGCTTTTAAATAATAAGAATTTAAGTTCTTTCATGTATTTATTTATTTATGCATACAGCCACATTAAGTGTTTATCCGATACATAAGATTTAAGTTATTAGATGAATAATTTTTCCTACAATACGATTCTTTTACTATAATTACATTACATTAAAAATTACATTATATAATTACAATTATAAGGTTTTATACCTTATCAAACTATTTTTAGAAAATTTATATGCATTTCTAAAAAAATTTCTTTAAAATACTTAAAATTTGAAATGTTTGTATTTATAATTTATAGGTGATTATATAAAATAACTGATTATAATAATTAACATTAAAAAATATCTCACTTATTCGCACTCATTCAGTGGACATCGTATCATTTCGGACATGTTTTATTTACATTCATTCTGATATGCAAATAGTTAACATCTCCAGGAGCTATGCATTTTATTAACATTTCCGAGAAACTATTTCGTTAACATCTCTGAGGAACTGTTTAGCTTCGATAGCTGTTTCCGTTTATGAAATGTTTCCCTGTTGTGACATGTGCATCATCTTGTTGTTGTTTCTAAGCAAAAAATTAGCATCACAAAAGTTTTGCGTCTTTTTTTGCTTAGAAACAAAAACAAATGTTGCTCATGTAACCACGCCATAAACAGCGATTTATTAACTGGTTGTCTCCTTCACTCATACCAATAAAACCGATTGTTAAAGAATGGGAAAAAGAGAAGACTTTACTTCTTGTTTTTTGCTTGTTTTGAAATAGGAACTATTCGGACACGTTAAAATATTTCAATCGGAACGATTGGAAACATCTCCGAGTGCGAATACGTCCAGAGATAACGAGATAGGAAACTGCTGAAAAATGCTAAGAAATGCAACTCTGGCATAAAGTAGTGTTTGTGAAAAACCTAAAAATGCTTAGAAAATCAAACATTAGACCCGTTATGAAGAGTGTCAAGGAAAGGGAACGAGGTTTTTCGTATAGGAAAATCATAGTCACCACCCCTGTTGTCGATGGCACGTTCACGGGAGAGGGGTTAACATCAGACCACTGATGAAGTGTGTTCGGGATTGAGAGGGGTAACATCAGACCCTGATGAAGAGTGATCGGGACGGAGAGGGTTCTGCTTTGAGACCCCAATGACAATTCAGATTTTTAAGTCAAATCGTTTGTATTGAGATAGCAACTTAGTTAATTTTTCATATAAGTAATGAATTCGAAGACATCAATTTGTAATTATTTATTTATGCCAATATTTAGTCTATTTAATATCCATTTTAGTTTTTAATAGTTTATTTCTTAATTATAACCTATTTGGGAAAAGTATTTTAGGTTTAAAAATCATTGCAAGTGGAGATTAACAACAAAAAATCTAATGTAAATTATTTCATACGATCAAATCCGCCACTATTTTATACCAGAAACTGTATGACCTATTCTATGAACAATTCAAGCAAAATAAAACATTGTAAAATTAAATTGATTATCCAATTAAAATAAAAGAGCAGACATGAAATGGCGTTGGTATACCCTCATATTTTAGTTCACCTCGCCATTGAATTTGCCGATACTAGTGTTGCCCGTTCGTATAGAACGCATCTATTTTTGCGCCTCTTATGAATTCTGGTACCAAAGCAGTGTTGTCGGTATGCTACAATATCAAATAAATTTGATTTTTTTCTTAATAAGCAAATACATTAGTGCATAAATGTGCTTGAACTCTTAACAAAACGTTTATTCTTGCTTCGCGGAGTGCAAATTACTTCCTAGAACAGAAAATTATTGTGTTCTTTACACCGAGTACTACAAAAAGTACTCTTACCTTTTTTGTACTTTCTGAATTTTCTTTTGTTACCGTAAAATGTAACGCTGCTTTATAATATCATTGATTTTTTCACCACAATTGACGAAATGAATAAATTTTAGATGAAATCTTCTATTTTATTCATGGATATCGTATTTAACGATACAAATAATGTTAACTAAATGTACAGAATTCTGCCATTTGTTTGTTTAGGTGTATTCTTTATTTTCAGTAGTTATGAGTAACTTTCTTTCCTTTTATCTTTGCTGCAATAGCTAAACATTCTAGCGAAATTTCAAAAGTTCAATAACGAACATGGTTTTGAAGTTATAAATCTTCTGGACGCAAGATTGCATATGTGTTCCAAACAACCATGTTGGTATTGTATTTAATACCAAACAGCCTATTATGACCAAGTATATTCGTCCCAAATTTCACAGCTCTATTAGTTCTCCCTTAATCGTGATTTCTACAGACGGACGGACTGACAGACTTACAGGCAGACGCCTCCTTTAATGCGATACAAACGGAAGCACAAAGTGAATCTATCCCTCATTCTTTCGGGTGTAGGGTAAAAAAGAATTGCTTTTAAATAATAAGAATTTAAGTTCTTTCATGTATTTATTTATTTATGCATACAGCCACATTAAGTGTTTATCCGATACATAAGATTTAAGTTATTAGATGAATAATTTTTCCTACAATATTATGTAGTAACATTTAAATATACAGTCTGAATTATAAAAATAATATGTTACATATTATTATATACATTATATAATGCATATATATAATACATTTCATTGTTCTTTTGATTTAAAGCTAAAGTAAATCCGGCGGATTTGTGCGTGAGTAAATCGAGCAACCGTGTGGCCAAGTACAGCAATGCCCGTACTAGAAAAAAATACAAAAACATCACATAAAACACTTAAATAATAATTTAATCATTAATTAAAGTACCTTTTCTTAATTTCTGCATTTGCGTTGCGATTCCAAATGCTAAGTTCATTTCCATTTCCATTCCACTTCCATTCAAATCGATTGACTGAGCCCCGAGCAATTGCATTAAGACCGTGGCTCCCGACGATAGTATCACATAGTGTTCATGATTGTGCGACAAGGTGGTGCCTTGATATGCTGATATCGGATCCGATGCGGTACCACTCAAAACATGACCCATCAACTCCGATTGGCCGGAGAAAAATACCAGAGCTCGCAACAAAATTCCCTGCACTGAAATGTCCATGCCTGCCGTTGCAGGCCAATCATCCTGCTCCAAAATGGCAAGCCGTTCGTATACAGCCCCGGCAAGTGCTACTTCCGAGGTCCAGTGCATGATTTAACTTCATTAAAATTCACTAAAAACACTAATTTCTTTGCGAAATAGCTAAACAATTTTCACAAGCTAAACATTTTTCATCTGTTAAAATAATAAACAAAAGAAATGTCATATAAACGTGACGTCTTGTGATGAACTACATATACACGACACATACACTATACGTGTTTCACCTAACTACCAAATTTCGTTTTTTTTTGACATATACGATGGGTCTCTAAGCAGTTTCCTATCTCGTTATCTCTGAATACGTCTCCGGGAACTATACATGTCCGGAACTACACAACTCTAGATTTACATCGTATGAATCAGTTGATACGTTGTATAAAGAATGAGAGTTCACTTGAAGTCAAATTTGTTTTAACATTGGAGTAAGCGAGAGAATAGTAACGATTTGCTATAAAATTGTTACACATTTCTGCATGAATTCCATATCAATTTTATAGGAGTTGGTACAGAAAGATATACTAGCTTATCTTTTTTGTATCAATCGTATGCCGTCCTATAAATTATCCATATTTTCGTTCACCTCACCATTGAACAGAGAGATAAGGAGATAGGAAACTTCGTTCCCGCCAAAAAATATGTCGAACAAAGACTGAATTTCTTCGTATGTTTTTACGTGGGGACACACGTATAGCATATGTGTGCTGTATGTGAAGTTCACCGCATGTGTCACGTTTGTTTGACATTTTCTTTGTTTATCATTTTATGAGAACAAAAATTTGGCGCTATGAATTAACTTCCAATGAATTAACTCCCAAATCAAAAAATGAATTAACTCCAAAAAAAATGAATTAACTCCCAAAAAAAATGAATTAACTCCCAATGAAAATATGAATTAACTCCCAACTTTTTCCAAGTATGAATTAACTCCCAAAAAAAAAATGAATTAACTCCCAATGATAATATGAATTAACTCCCAACTTTTTCCAAATATGAATTAACTTCCAAAAAAATATGAATTAATTCCCAATGAAAATATGAATTAACAACCAACTTTTTTTGAAATATAATATACTCCCAGGGCAATGAAATAACTCCCAAAAAGAATGCTGTTTCAACCGAAGCCGGGGTTTTGCCTACTGGGAGTTGCAATCCTTGCCGCGGCCGAAGGCCGCCACACGGAAAAGCCTGTATTCAAAA
The DNA here is from genome assembly GCA_949752815.1 of Conops quadrifasciatus. Lineage (NCBI taxonomy): Eukaryota > Metazoa > Arthropoda > Insecta > Diptera > Conopidae > Conops > Conops quadrifasciatus. Next base: position 20,783,019 of record OX457077.1, on the reverse strand, counting down.
AACCTTACATGACCGTGAGAATTTTGCTGATTGAGGGTTAAGATCCCTGCAGCGGCCGAAGGCCGCCACACGAAAAAGCCTGTATGCAAAAAACCTCACATGACCGTGAGGATTCTGCTGATTGAGGGTTATGATCCCTGCCGCGGCCGAAGGCCGCCACACGTAAAAGCCTGTATGCAAAAAAACTCACATGACCGTGAGGATTTTGCTGATGGAGGGTTATGATCCCTGCCGCGGCCCAAGGCCGCCTGTATGCAAAAAACTCACATTACCGTGAGTATTTTGCTGATTGAGGGTTATGATCCCTGCCGCGACCGAAGGCTGCCACACGAAAAAGCCTGTATGAAAAAAACCTCACATGACCGTGAGGATTCTGCTGATTGAGGGTTAAGATCCCTGCCGCGGCCGAAGGCCGCCACACGAAAAAGCCTGTATGCAAAAAAACCTCACATGACCGTGAGGATTCTGCTGATTGAGGGTTATGATCCCTGCCGCGGCCGAAGGCTGCCACACGAAAAAGCCTGTATGCAAAAAACCTCACATGACCGTGGGGATTCTGCTGATTGAGGGTTATGATCCCTGCCCGGCAAGGCTTTTTCGTGTGGCGGCCTTCGGCCGCGGGAGGGATCATAACCCTTAATCAGCAGAATCCTCAGGGTCATTTGAGGTTTTTTGCATACAGGCTTTTTCGTGTGGCGGCTTTCGGCCGCGGGAGGGATCATAACCCTCAATCAGCAGAATCCTCACGGTAATGTGAGTTGTTTTACATACAGGATTTTCCGCGGCAGGGAACTTAACCCTCAATCAGCAGAATCCTCACGGTCATGTCAGGTTTTTGGCATACAGGCTTTTTTGTGTGGCGGCCTTCGGCCGCGGCAGGGATTTTAACCTTCAATTAGCAGAATCCTCAGGGTCATTTGAGGTTTTTTGCATACAGGCTTTTTCGTGTGGCGGCTTTCGGCCGCGGGAGGGATCATAACCCTCAATCAGCAGAATCCTCACGGTCATGTGAGTTGTTTTACATACAGGATTTTCCGCGTGGCGGCCTTCCGCCGCGGCAGGGATCTTAACCCTCAATCAGCAGAATCCCCACGGTCATGTGAGGTTTTTTGCATACAGGTTTTTCCGCGTGGCGGCCTTCCGCCGCGGCAGGGATCTTAACCCTCAATCAGCAGAATCCTCACGGTCATGTGAGGTTTTTTGCATACAGGCTTTTTCGTGTGGCGGCCTTTGGCCGCGGAAGGGATCATAACCCTCAATCAGCAGAATCCTCACGATAATGTGAGGTTTTTTGCATACAGGTTTTTCCGCGTGGCGGTCTTTGGCCGCGGCAGGGATCATAATCCTCAATCAGCAAAATCGTCACGGTAATGTGAGGTTTTTGCGTACAGGCTTTTTCGTGTGGCGGCTTTCGGCCGCGGCAAGGATCATAACCCTCAATCAGCAGAATCCTCACGGTCATGTCAGGTTTTTGGCATACAGGGTTTTCCGTGAGGCGGCCTTCGGCCGCGGCAGGGATCATAACCCTCAATCAGCAAAATCCTCACGGTCATGTGAGGTTTTTTGCATACAGGCTTTTACGTGTGGCGGCCTTCGGCCGCGGCAGGGATTTTAACCCTTAATTAGCAGAATCCTCACGGTCATGTGAGGTTTTTTGCATACAGGCTTTTTCGTGTGGCGGCCTTCGGCCGCGGCAGGGATCTTAACCCTCAATCAGCAGAATCCTCACGGTCATGTGAGGTTTTTGGCATACAGGCTTTTCCGCGTGGCGGCCTTCGGCCGCGGCAGGGATCATAACCCTCAATCAGCAGAATCCTCACAGTCATGTGAGGTTTTTTGCATACAGGCTTTTTTGTGTGGCGGCTTTCGGCCGCGGCAAGGATCATAACCCTCTATAAGCAGAATCCTCACGGTTATGTGAGGTTTTATGCATACAGGCTTTTTCGTGTGGCAGCCTTCGGCCGCGGCACGGATCATAACCCTCAATCAGCAGAATCCTCACGGTCATGTGAGTTGTTTTACATACAGGATTTTCCGTGTGGCGGCCTTCGGCCGCGGCAGGGAACTTAACCCTCAATCAGCAGAATCCTCACGGTCATGTCAGGTTTTTGGCATACAGGCTTTTTTGTGTGGCGGCTTTCGGCCGCGGCAAGGATCATAACCCTCAATCAGCAGAATCCTCACGGTCATGTCAGGTTTTTGGCATACAGGGTTTTCCGTGAGGCGGCCTTCGGCCGCGGCAGGGATCATAACCCTCAATTAGCAGAATCCTCACGGTCATGTGAGGTTTTTGGCATACAGGCTTTTCCGCGTGGTAGCCTTCGGCCGCGGCATGGATCATAACCCTCAATCAGCAGAATCCTCAGGGTCATGTGAGGTTTTTGGCATACAGGCTTTTCCGCGTGGCAGCCTTCGGCCGCGGCAGGGATTTTAACCCTCAATTAGCAGAATCCTCACGGTCATGTAAGGTTTTTTGCATACAGGCTTTTTCGTGTGGCGGCTTTCGGCCGCGGCAAGGATCATAACCCTCAATCAGCAGAATCCTCACGGTCATGTCAGGTTTTTGGCATATAGGGTTTTCCGTGAGGCGGCCTTCGGCCGCGGCAGGAATCATGACCCTCAATCAGCAGAATCCTTACGGTCATGTCAGGTTTTTGGCATACAGGCTTTTCCGTGTGACGGCCTTTGGCCGCGGCAGGGATCATAACCCTCAATCAGCAGAATCCTCACGATCATGTGAGGTTTTTTGCATACAGGTTTTTCCGCGTGGCGGTCTTTGGCCGCGGCAGGGATCATAATCCTCAATCAGCAAAATCGTCACGGTAATGTGAGGTTTTTTGCGTACAGGCTCTTTCGTGTGGCGGATTTCGGCCGCGGCAGGCATCATAACCCGCAATCTGCAGAACCCTCAGGTATCATAACCCTCAATCAGAAAAATCATCACGGTTATGATAAACTCCCAAAAAAATGAAATAACTCCCAATGAAAATATGAATTAACTCCTAACTTTTTCCAAATATGAATTAACTCCCAAAAAAACTGAATTAACTCCCAATGAAAATATGAATTAACTCCCAACTTTTTCCAAGTATGAATTAACTCCCCAAAAAAAATGAATTAACTCCCAATGAAAATATGAATTAACTCCCAACTTTTTCCAAGTATGAATTAACTCCAAAAAAAAAATGAATTAACTCCCAACTTTTTCCAAGTATGTATTAACTCCCAAAAAAAATGAATTAACTCCCAATGAAAATATAAATTAACTCCAAACTTTTTCCAAGTATGAATTAACTCCCAAAAAAAAAATGAATTAACTCAATGGAAATATGAATTAACTCCCAACTTTTTCCAAGTATGAATTAACTCCCAAAAAAAAAAATGAATTAACTCCCAATGAAAATATGAATTAACTCCCAACTTTCTTCAAAGATGAATTAACTCCCAATTAAAATGAATTAACTCCAAAAAAATATGAATTAACTCCCAACGAAAATATGAATTAATACCCAACTTTTTTCAAATGTGAATTAACTCCCAATTAAAATGAATTAACTCCCAAAAAAAATGAATTAACTCCCAACGAAAATATGAATTAACTCCCAACTTTTTTCAAATATGAATTAACTCCCAATTAAAATGAGTTAAGTTCCAAAAAAAATGAATTAACTCCTAATGAAAATATGAATTAACTCCCAACTTATTCCAAATATGAATTAACTCCCAAAAAAACATGAATTAACTCCCAATGAAAATATGAATTAAGTCCCAACTTTTTTCGATTATGAATTAACTCTCAATGAAAATGAATTAACTCCCAAAAAAAATGAATTAACTCCCAAATTTTAACTCCCAAATTTGTATGGAAGAATTTTGGGACTTAATTCATTTTTGATTTGGGAGTTAATTCATTGGGAGTTAATTCATAGCGCCAAAAATTTATTAGATTGCGAAAATTGTTTAGCTATTTCGCAAAGAAATTATGGTTTTTAATGAAGTTAAATCATGCACTGGACCGTGCAAGTGGCACGGCAAGTATTAGGAATTATTAATTCCGGACAGCAATGATGTCATTCGTCAAGAGCAACTGCGCGAGCTAATGAACAATACCAGCATAACCGATCATGATAGCTAAGTTGCATGATTATGTGGAGTTGCAACTACTGGAAGTGGTGATGGTGGCCGCGACGGCGCATCACAAATTGGTAAAAGCTTACCACCACATCAAGGCTACAGGTAGAGTGAATGGCATGCTTGCGGAGTTTTGAATTTCATAATTTTTTGTGGATTTTTAGGACTTTGGCTTAGCCCTCTTTTGCCAAAAATTCCATACCGCCAAAACAGAAAGTTATGTCCATACTTGAGAAGGCCAGAAGTCCTATGGATGAAACGTACGAATAGGTTTTATGATCAAAATATATATTCTGTCTTTTTCGGCTAATAGAAAATGTCAAGTCGACTGAGTTTAGAGACCGAAAGATGTGAATTTTTATTGTGAAAGTAAATTTTCCTTCCTTTCATTGCACACGAGGTTACGACGAACACGTTGCTTACAAGCAACAAGCTTATGATAGCTATAGCTACGGATATGCTCCAACGAATGCGGCTCCTCTGCACGGACCGCAGAACAGTAGTATTAGCGTTTCTGGCATAGGTGTACGCGGACGGACGGCCCTTATAACACACCCGAATACGAACCGGAATATAATTGCAGATTATTATAAGCAAAATTATATGACCTCACGGTCATGTGAGGTTTTTTGCATATAGGCTATTTCGTGTGGCGGCCTTCGGCCGCGGCAGGGATCTTAACCCTCAATCAGCAGAATCCTCACGGTCATGTGAGCTTTTTTGCATACAGGTTTTTCCGCGTGGCGGCCTTTGGCCGCGGCAGGGATCATAATCCTCAATCAGCAAAATCGTCACGGTAATGTGAGGTTTTTTGCGTACAGGCTTTTTCGTGTGGCGGCTTTCGGCCGCGGCACGGATCATAACCCTCAATCATCAGAATCCTCACGGTCATGTCAGGTTTTTGGCATACAGGTTTTTCCGCGTGGCGGCCTTTGGCCGCGGCAGGGATCATAACCCTCAATCAGCAGAATCCTCACGGTCATGTGAGGTTTTTTGCATACAGGCTTTTTTGTGTGGCGGCCTTCGGCCGCGGCAGGGATTTTAACCCTCAATTAGCAGAGTCCTCACGGTCATGTGAGGTTTTTGCATACAGGCTTTTTCGTGTGGCGGCTTTCGGCCGCGGCAGGGATCATAACCCTCAATCAGCAAAATCCTCACGGTCATGTCAGGTTTTTGGCATACAGGGTTTTCCGTGAGGCGGCCTTCGGCCGCGGCAGGGATCATAACCCTCAATCAGCAGAATCGTCACGGTTATGTGAGGTTTTTTGCATACAGGCTTTTTCGTGTGGCGGCCTTCGGCCGCAGCAGGGATCTTAACCCTTAATCAGCAGAATCCTCACGGTCATGTGAGGTTTTTTTTTTCAGGGATCATAACCCTCAATCAGCAAAATCCTCACGGTCATGTCATGTTTTTGGCCTACAGGGTTTTCCGTGAGGCGGCCTTCGGCCGCGGCAGGAATCATAACCCTCAATCAGCAAAATCCTCACGGTCATGTGAGGTTTTTTGCATACAGGCTTTTTTGTGTGGCGGCCTTCGGCCGCGGCAGGGATTTTAACCTTCAATTAGCAGAATCCTCACGGTCATGTGAGGTTTTTTGCATACAGGCTTTTTCGTGTGGCGGCCTTCGGCAGCGGCAGGGATCATAACCCTCAACCAGCAGAACCCTCAGATATCATAACCCTCAATCAGAAAAATCATCACGGTTATGATAAACTCCCAAAAAAATGAAATAACTCCCAATGAAAATATGAATTAACTCCTAACTTTTTCCAAGTATGAATTAACTCCCCCAAAAAATAAATTAACTCCAAATGAAAATATGAATTAACTCCCAACTTTTTCCAAGTATGAATTAAATCCCAAAAAAAATGAATTAACTCCCAATTTTTTCCAAGTATGAATTAACTCCCAAAAAAATGAATTAACTCCCAATGAAAATATGAATTAACTCCTAACTTTTTCCAAGTATGAATTAACTCCCAAAAAAAAATGAATTCACTCAATGGAAATATGAATTAACTCCCAACTTTTTCCAAGTATGAATTAACTCCCAAAAAAATATGAATTAACTCCCAATGAAAATATGAATTAACTCCCAACTTTTTCCAAGTATGAATTAACTCCCAAAAAAAAAATGAATTAACTTCCAATGAAAATATGAATTAACTCCCAACTTTTTTCAAAGATGAATTAACTCCCAATTAAAATGAATTAACTCCCAAAAATATGAATTAACTCCCAACGAAAATATGAATTAATTCCCAACTTTTTTCAAATATGAATCAACTCCCAATTAAAATGAATTAACTCCCAAAAAAAATGAATTAACTCCAAACGAAAATATGAATTAATTCCCAACTTTTTTCAAATATGAATTAACTCCCAATTAAAATGAATTAACTCCCAATTAAAATGAATTAACTCCCAAAAAAAAAATGAATTAACTTCCAATGAAAATATGAATTAACTCCCAACTTTTTTCAAAGATGAATTAACTCCCAATTAAAATGAATTAACTCCCAAAAATATGAATTAACTCCCAACGAAAATATGAATTAATTCCCAACTTTTTTCAAATATGAATTAACTCCCAATTAAAATGAATTAACTCCCAAAAAAAATGAATTAACTCCAAACGAAAATATGAATTAACTCCCAACTTTTTTCAAATATGAATTAACTTCCAATTAAAATGAATTAAGTTCCAAAAAAAATGAATTAGCTCCTAATGAAAATATGAATTAACTCCCGACTTTTTCCAAATATGAATTAACTCCCAAAAAAATATGAATTAACTCACAATGAAAATATGAATTAAGTCCCAACTTTTTTCGATTATGAATTAACTCCCAATGAAAATGAATTAACTCCCAAAAAAAATGAATTAACTCCCAAATTTTAACTCCCAAATTTGTATGGAAGAATTTTGGGACTTAATTCATTTTTGATTTGGGAGTTAATTCATTGGGAGTTAATTCATAGCGCCAAAAATTTATTAGATTGCGAAAATTGTTTAGCTATTTCGCAAAGAAATTATGGTTTTTAATGAAGTTAAATCATGCACTGGACCGTGCAAGTGGCACGGCAATTATTAGGAATTATTAATTCCGGACAGCAATGATGTCATTCGTCAAGAGCAACTGCGCGAGCTAATGAACAATACCAGCATAACCGATCATGATAGCTAAGTTGCATGATTATGTGGAGTTGCAACTACTGGAAGTGGTGATGGTGGCGGCGACGGCGCATCACAAATTGGTAAAAGCTTACCACCACATCAAGGCTACAGGTAGAGTGAATGGCATGCTTGCGGAATTTTGAATTTCATAATTTTTTGTGGATTTTTAGGACTTTGGCTTAGCCCTCTTTTGCCAAAAATTCCATACCGCCAAAACAGAAAGTTATGTCCATACTTGAGAAGGCCAGAAGTCCTATGGATGAAACGTACGAATAGGTTTTATGATCAAAATATATATTCTGTCTTTTTCGGCTAATAGAAAATGTCAAGTCGACTGAGTTTAGAGACCGAAAGATGTGAATTTTTATTGTGAAAGTAAATTTTCCTTCCTTTCATTGCACACGAGGTTACGACGAACACGTTGCTTACAAGCAACAAGCTTATGATAGCTATAGCTACGGACATGCTCCAACGAATGCGGCTCCTCTGCACGGACCGCAGAACAGTAGTATTAGCGTTTCTGGCATAGGTGTACGCGGACGGACGGCCCTTATAACACACCCGAATACGAACCGGAATATAATTGCAGATTATTATAAGCAAAATTATATGACCTCACGGTCATGTGAGGTTTTTTGCATATAGGCTATTTCGTGTGGCGGCCTTCGGCCGCGGCAGGAATCTTAACCCTCAATCAGCAGAATCCTCACGGTCATGTGAGCTTTTTTGCATACAGGTTTTTCCGCGTGGCGGCCTTTGGCCGCGGCAGGGATCATAATCCTCAATCAGCAAAATCGTCACGGTAATGTGAGGTTTTTTGCGTACAGGCTTTTTCGTGTGGCGGCTTTCGGCCGCGGCACGGATCATAACCCTCAATCAGCAGAATCCTCACGGTCATGTCAGGTTTTTGGCATACAGGTTTTTCCGCGTGGCGGCCTTTGGCCGCGGCAGGGATCATAACCCTCAATCAGCAGAATCCTCACGGTCATGTGAGGTTTTTTGCATACAGGCTTTTTTGTGTGGCGGCCTTCGGCCGCGGCAGGGATTTTAACCCTCAATTAGCAGAGTCCTCACGGTCATGTGAGGTTTTTGCATACAGGCTTTTTCGTGTGGCGGCTTTCGGCCGCGGCAGGGATCATAACCCTCAATCAGCAAAATCCTCACGGTCATGTCAGGTTTTTGGCATACAGGGTTTTCCGTGAGGCGGCCTTCGGCCGCGGCAGGGATCATAACCCTCAATCAGCAGAATCGTCACGGTTATGTGAGGTTTTTTGCATACAGGCTTTTTCGTGTGGCGGCCTTCGGCCGCAGCAGGGATCTTAACCCTTAATCAGCAGAATCCTCACGGTCATGTGAGGTTTTTTTCATACAGGCTTTTTCGTGTGGCAGCCTTCGGTCGCGGCAGGGATCATAACCCTCAATCAGCAAAATACTCACGGTAATGTGAGTTTTTTGCATACAGGCGGCCTTGGGCCGCGGCAGGGATCATAACCCTCAATCAGCAAAATCGTCACGGTAATGTCAGGTTTTTTTCATACAGGTTTTTCCGCGTGGAGGCCTTCGGCCGCGACAGGGATCATAACCCTCAATCAGCAGAATCCTCACGGTCATGTGAGGTTTTTTGCATACAGGCTTTTTTGTGTGGCGGCCTTCGGCCGCGGCAGGGATTTTAACCCTCAATTAGCAGAGTCCTCACGGTCATGTGAGGTTTTTTGCGTACAGGCTTTTTCGTGTGGCGGCTTTCGGCCGCGGCACGGATCTTAACCCTCAATCAGCAGAATCCTTACGGTCATGTCAGGTTTTTTGCATACAGGCTTTTCCGTGTGGCGGCTTTCGGCCGCGGCAGGGATCATAACCCTCAATCAGCAGAATCCTCACGGTCATGTGAGGTTTTTTGCATACAGGCTTTTTCATGTGGCGGCTTTCGGTCGCGGCAGGGATCATAACCCTCAATCAGCAAAATCCTCACGGTCATGTCAGGTTTTTGGCCTACAGGGTTTTCCGTGAGGCGGCCTTCGGCCGCGGCAGGGATCATAACCCTCAATCAGCAAAATCCTCACGGTCATGTGAGGTTTTTTGCATACAGGCTTTTTTGTGTGGCGGCCTTCGGCCGCGGCAGGGATCATAACCCTCAATTAGCAGAGTACTCACGGTCATGTGAGGTTTTTTGCGTACAGGCTTTTTCGTGTGGCGGCCTTCGGCCGCGGCAGGGATCTTAACCCTCAATCAGCAGAATCCTCACGGTCATGTAAGGTTTTTTGCATACAGGCTTTTTCGTGTGGCGGCCTTCGGCCGCGGCAGGGTTCTTAACCCTCAATCAGCAGAATCCTCACGGTCATGTGAGGTTTTTTGCATACAGGCTTTTTCGTGTGGCGGCCTTTGGCCGCGGCAGGGATCATAACCCTCAATCAGCAGAATCCTCACGATCATGTGAGGTTTTTTGCATACAGGTTTTTCCGCGTGGCGGCCTTTGGCCGCGGCAGGGATCATAATCCTCAATCAGCAAAATCGTCACGGTAATGTGAGGTTTTTTGCGTACAGGCTTTTTCGTGTGGCGGCTTTCGGCCGCGGCACGGATCATAACCCTCAATCAGCAGAATCCTTACGGTCATGTCAGGTTTTTGGCATACAGGTTTTTCCGCGTGGCGGCCTTTGGCCGCGGCAGGGATCATAATCCTCAATCAGCAAAATCGTCACGGTAATGTAAGGTTTTTTGCGTACAGGCTTTTTCGTGTGGCGGCTTTCGGCCGCGGCACGGATCATAACCCTCAATCAGCAGAATCCTTACGGTCGTGTCAGGTTTTTTGCATACAGGCTTTTCCGTGTGGCGGCTTTCGGCCGCGGCAGGGATCATAACCCTCAATCAGCAAAATCGTCACGGTAATGTCAGGTTTTTTTCATACAGGTTTTTCCGCGTGGCGGCCTTCGGCCGCGACAGGGATCATAACCCTCAATCAGCAGAATCCTCACGGTCATGTGAGGTTTTTTGCATACAGGCTTTTTTGTGTGGCGGCCTTCGGCCGCGGCAGGGATTTTAACCCTCAATTAGCAGAGTCCTCACGGTCATGTGAGGTTTTTTGCGTACAGGCTTTTTCGTGTGGCGGCTTTCGGCCGCGGCACGGATCTTAACCCTCAATCAGCAGAATCCTTACGGTCATGTCAGGTTTTTTGCATACAGGCTTTTCCGTGTGGCGGCTTTCGGCCGCGGCAGGGATCATAACCCTCAATCAGCAGAATCCTCACGGTCATGTGAGGTTTTTTGCATACAGGCTTTTTCATGTGGCGGCTTTCGGCCGCGGCAGGGATCATAACCCTCAATCAGCAAAATCCTCACGGTCATGTCAGGTTTTTGGCCTACAGGGTTTTCCGTGAGGCGGCCTTCGGCCGCGGCAGGGATCATAACCCTCAATCAGCAAAATCCTCACGGTCATGTGAGGTTTTTTGCATACAGGCTTTTTTGTGTGGCGGCCTTCGGCCGCGGCAGGGATTTTAACCTTCAATTAGCAGAATCCTAACGGTTATGTGAGGTTTTTTGCATACAGGCTTTTTCGTGTGGCGGCCTTCGGCAGCGGCAGGGATCATAACCCTCAATCAGCAGAACCCTCAGGTATCATAACCCTCAATCAGAAAAATCATCACGGTTATGATAAACTCCCAAAAAAATGAAATAACTCCCAATGAAAATATGAATTAACTCCTAACGAAAATATGAATTAATTCCCAACTTTTTTCAAATATGAATTAACTCCCAATTAAAATGAATTAACTCCCAAAAAAAATGAATCAACTCCCAACGAAAATATGAATTAATTCCCAACTTTTTTCAAATATGAATTAACTTCCAATTAAAATGAATTAAGTTCCAAAAAAAATTAATTTCAAATATGAATTAACTCCCAAAAAAATATGAATTAACTCACAATGAAAATATGAATTAAGTCCCAACTTTTTTCGATTATGAATTAACTCCCAATGAAAATATGAATTAACTCCTAACTTTTTCCAAGTATGAATTAACTCCCCCAAAAAAATGAATTAACTCCAAATGAAAATATGAATTAACTCCCAACTTTTTCCAAGTATAAATTAAATCCCAAAAAAAAATGAATTAACTCCCAATTTTTTCCAAGTATGAATTAACTCCCAAAAAAATGAATTAACTCCCAATGAAAATATGAATTAACTCCTAACTTTTTCCAAGTATGAATTAACTCCCAAAAAAAAAAATGAATTCACTCAATGGAAATATGAATTAACTCCCAACTTTTTCCAAGTATGAATTAACTCCCAAAAAAATATGAATTAACTCCCAATGAAAATATGAATGAACTCCCAACTTTTTCCAAGTATGAATTAACTCCCAAAAAAAAAAATGAATTAACTTCCAATGAAAATATGAATTAACTCCCAACTTTTTTCAAAGATGAATTAACTCCCAATTAAATTGAATTAACTCCCAAAAATATGAATTAACTCCCAACGAAAATATGAATTAATTCCCAACTTTTTTCAAATATGAATTAACTCCCAATTAAAATGAATTAACTCCCAAAAAAAATGAATCAACTCCCAACGAAAATATGAATTAACTCCCAACTTTTTTCAAATATGAATTAACTTCCAATTAAAATGAATTAAGTTCCAAAAAAAATTAATTTCAAATATGAATTAACTCCCAAAAAAATATGAATTAACTCACAATGAAAATATGAATTAAGTCCCAACTTTTTTCGATTATGAATGAACTCCCAATGAAAATGAATTAACTCCCAAAAAAAATGAATTAACTCCCAAATTTTAACTCCCAAATTTGTATGGAAGAATTTTGGGACTTAATTCATTTTTGATTTGGGAGTTAATTCATTGGGAGTTAATTCATAGCGCAAAAAATTTATTAGATTGCGAAAATTGTTTAGCTATTTCGCAAAGAAATTATGGTTTTTAATGAAGTTAAATCATGCACTGGACCGTGCAAGTGGCACGGCAAGTATTAGGAATTATTAATTCCGGACAGCAATGATGTCATTCGTCAAGAGCAACTGCGCGAGCTAATGGACAATACCAGCATAACCGATCATGATGGCTAAGTTGCATGATTATGTGGAGTTGCAACTACTGGAAGTGGTGATGGTGGCGGCGACGGCGCATCACAAATTGGTAAAAGCTTACCACCACATCAAGGCTACAGGTAGAGTGAATGGCATGCTTGCGGAATTTTGAATTTCATAATTTTTTGTGGATTTTTAGGACTTTGGCTTAGCCCTCTTTTGCCAAAAATTCCATACCGCCAAAACAGAAAGTTATGTCCATACTTGAGAAGGCCAGAAGTGCTGTGGATGAAACGTTCGGGTAGGTTTTATGATCAAAATATATGTATATTCTGTCTTTTTCGGCTAATAAAAAATGTCAAGTCGACTGAGTTTAGAGACCGAAAGATGTGAATTTTTATTGTGAAAGTAAATTTTTCTTCCTTTCATTGCAGACGAGGTTACGACGAACACGTTGCTTACAAGCAACAAGCTTATGATAGCTATAGCTACGGATATGCTCCAACGAATGCGGCTCCTCTGCACGGACCGCAGAACAGTAGTATTAGCGTTTCTGGCATAGGTGTACGCGGACGGACGGCCCTTATAACACACCCGAATACGAACCGGAATATAATTGCAGATTATTATAAGCAAAATTATATGACCTCACGGTCATGTGAGGTTTTTTGCATATAGGCTTTTTCGTGTGGCGGCCTTCGGCCGCGGCAGGCATCTTAACCCTCAATCAGCAGAATCCTCACGGTCATGTGAGGTTTTTTGCATACAGGTTTTTCCGCGTGGCGGCCTTTGGCCGCGGCAGGGATCATAATCCTCAATCAGCAAAATCGTCACGGTAATGTGAGGTTTTTTGCGTACAGGCTTTTTCGTGTGGCGGCTTTCGGCCGCGGCACGGATCATAACCCTCAATCAGCAGAATCCTTACGGTCATGTCAAGTTTTTGGCATACAGGTTTTTCCGCGTGGCGGCCTTTGGCCGCGGCAGGGATCATAATCGTCAATCAGCAAAATCGTCACGGTAATGTGAGGTTTTTTGCGTACAGGCTTTTTCGTGTGGCGGCTTTCGGCCGCGGCACGGATCTTAACCCTCAATCAGCAGAATCCTTACGGTCATGTCAGGTTTTTTGCATACAGGCTTTTCCGTGTGGCGGCTTTCGGCCGCGGCAGGGATCATAACCCTCAATCAGCAAAATCGTCACGGTAATGTCAGGTTTTTTTCATACAGGTTTTTCCGCGTGGCGGCCTTCGGCCGCGACAGGGATCATAACCCTCAATCAGCACAATCCTCACGGTCATGTGAGGTTTTTTGCATACAGGCTTTTTTGTGTGGCGGCCTTCGGCCGCGGCAGGGATTTTAACCCTCAATTAGCAGAGTCCTCACGGTCATGTGAGGTTTTTTGCATACAGGCTTTTTCGTGTGGCGGCTTTCGGCCGCGGCAGGGATCATAACCCTCAATCAGCAAAATCCTCACGGTCATGTCAGGTTTTTGGCATACAGGGTTTTCCGTGAGGCGGCCTTCGGCCGCGGCAGGGATCATAACCCTCAATCAGCAGAATCGTCACGGTTATGTGAGGTTTTTTGCATACAGGCTTTTTCGTATGGCGGCCTTCGGCCGCGGCAGGGATCTTAACCCTTAATCAGCAGAATCCTCACGGTCATGTGAGGTTTTTTGCATACAGGCTTTTTCGTGTGGCGGCTTTCGGCCGCGGCAGGGATCATAACCCTCAATCAGCAAAATCCTCACGGTCATGTCAGGTTTTTGGCCTACAGGGTTTTCCGTGAGGCGGCCTTCGGCCGCGGCAGGGATCATAACCCTCAATCAGCAAAATCCTCACGGTCATGTGAGGTTTTTTGCATACAGGCTTTTTTGTGTGGCGGCCTTCGGCCGCGGCAGGGATTTTAACCTTCAATTAGCAGAATCCTAACGGTTATGTGAGGTTTTTTGCATACAGGCTTTTTCGTGTGGCGGCCTTCGGCAGCGGCAGGGATCATAACTCTCAATCAGCAGAACCCTCAGGTATCATAATCCTCAATCAGAAAAATCATCACGGTTATGATAAACTCCCAAAAAAATGAAATAACTCCCAATGAAAATATGAATTAACTCCTAACTTTTTCCAAATATGAATTAACTCCCAAAAAAACTGAATTAACTCCAAATGAAAATATGAATTAACTCCTAACTTTTTCCAAGTATGAATTAACTCCCCCAAAAAAATGAATTAACTCCAAATGAAAATATGAATTAACTCCCAACTTTTTCCAAGTATAAATTAAATCCCAAAAAAAAATGAATTAACTCCCAATTTTTTCCAAGTATGAATTAACTCCCAAAAAAATGAATTAACTCCCAATGAAAATATGAATTAACTCCTAACTTTTTCCAAGTATGAATTAACTCCCCCAAAAAAATGAATTAACTCCAAATGAAAATATGAATTAACTCCCAACTTTTTCCAAGTATAAATTAAATCCCAAAAAAAAACGAAATAACTCCCAATTTTTTTCAAGTATGAATTAACTCCCAAAAAAATGAATTAACTCCCAATGAAAATATGAATTAACTCCTAACTTTTTCCAAGTATGAATTAACTCCCAAAAAAATGAATTAACTCCCAATGGAAATATGAATTAACTCCCAACTTTTTCCAAGTATGAATTAACTCCCAAAAAAATATGAATTAACTCCCAATGAAAATATGAATGAACTCCCAACTTTTTCCAAGTATGAATTAACTCCCAAAAAAAAAAATGAATTAACTTCCAATGAAAATATGAATTAACTCCCAACTTTTTTCAAAGATGAATTAACTCCCAATTAAATTGAATTAACTCCCAAAAATATGAATTAACTCCCAACGAAAATATGAATTAATTCCCAACTTTTTTCAAATATGAATTAACTCCCAATTAAAATGAATTAACTCCCAAAAAAAATGAATCAACTCCCAACGAAAATATGAATTAACTCCCAACTTTTTTCAAATATGAATTAACTTCCAATTAAAATGAATTAAGTTCCAAAAAAAATTAATTTCAAATATGAATTAACTCCCAAAAAAATATGAATTAACTCACAATGAAAATATGAATTAAGTCCCAACTTTTTTCGATTAGGAATGAACTCCCAATGAAAATGAATTAACTCCCAAAAAAAATGAATTAACTCCCAAATTTTAACTCCCAAATTTGTATGGAAGAATTTTGGGACTTAATTCATTTTTGATTTGGGAGTTAATTCATTGGGAGTTAATTCATAGCGCAAAAAATTTATTAGATTGCGAAAATTGTTTAGCTATTTCGCAAAGAAATTATGGTTTTTAATGAAGTTAAATCATGCACTGGACCGTGCAAGTGGCACGGCAAGTATTAGGAATTATTAATTCCGGACAGCAATGATGTCATTCGTCAAGAGCAACTGCGCGAGCTAATGGACAATACCAGCATAACCGATCATGATGGCTAAGTTGCATGATTATGTGGAGTTGCAACTACTGGAAGTGGTGATGGTGGCGGCGACGGCGCATCACAAATTGGTAAAAGCTTACCACCACATCAAGGCTACAGGTAGAGTGAATGGCATGCTTGCGGAATTTTGAATTTCATAATTTTTTGTGGATTTTTAGGACTTTGGCTTAGCCCTCTTTTGCCAAAAATTCCATACCGCCAAAACAGAAAGTTATGTCCATACTTGAGAAGGCCAGAA
This sequence comes from Conops quadrifasciatus, assembly GCA_949752815.1. Classification (NCBI taxonomy): domain Eukaryota; kingdom Metazoa; phylum Arthropoda; class Insecta; order Diptera; family Conopidae; genus Conops; species Conops quadrifasciatus. The sequence goes on along the minus strand of OX457077.1, from coordinate 20,766,955 downwards.
GTGCTGTGGATGAAACGTTCGGGTAGGTTTTATGATCAAAATATATGTATATTCTGTCTTTTTCGGCTAATAAAAAATGTCAAGTCGACTGAGTTTAGAGACCGAAAGATGTGAATTTTTATTGTGAAAGTAAATTTTTCTTCCTTTCATTGCAGACGAGGTTACGACGAACACGTTGCTTACAAGCAACAAGCTTATGATAGCTATAGCTACGGATATGCTCCAACGAATGCGGCTCCTCTGCACGGACCGCAGAACAGTAGTATTAGCGTTTCTGGCATAGGTGTACGCGGACGGACGGCCCTTATAACACACCCGAATACGAACCGGAATATAATTGCAGATTATTATAAGCAAAATTATATGACCTCACGGTCATGTGAGGTTTTTTGCATACAGGCTTTTTCGTGTGGCGGCCTTCGGCCGCGGCAGGGATCTTAACCCTCAATCAGCAGAATCCTCACGGTCATGTGAGGTTTTTTGCATACAGGCTTTTTCGTGTGGCGGCCTTCGGCCGCGGCAGGGTTCTTAACCCTCAATCAGCAGAATCCTCACGGTCATGTGAGGTTTTTTGCATACAGGCTTTTTCGTGTGGCGGCCTTTGGCCGCGGCAGGGTTCTTAACCCTCAATCAGCAGAATCCTCACGGTAATGTGAGGTTTTTTGCGTACAGGCTTTTTCGTGTGGCGGCTTTCAGTCGCGGCACGGATCATAACCCTCAATCAGCAGAATCCTTACGGTCATGTCAGGTTTTTTTGCATACAGGCTTTTTCGTGTGGCGGCCTTTGGCCGCGGCAGGGATCATAAACCTCAATCAGCAGAATCCTCACGATCATGTGAGGTTTTTTGCATACAGGTTTTTCGTGTGGCGGCCTTCGGCCGCGGCAGGGATCTTAACCCTCAATCAGCAGAATCCTCACGGTCATGTCAGGTTTTTTGCATACAGGCTTTTTCGTGTGGCGGCCTTTGGCCGCGGCAGGGATCATAACCCTCAATCAGCAGAATCCTCACGATCATGTGAGGTTTTATGCATACAGGTTTTTCCGCGTGGCGGCCTTTGGCCGCGGTAGGGATCATAATCCTCAATCAGCAAAATCGTCACGGTAATGTGAGGTTTTTTGCATACAGGCTTTTTCGTGTGGCGGCCTTCGGCCGCGGCAGGGATCTTAACCCTCAATCAGCAGAATCCTCACGATCATGTGAGGTTTTATGCATACAGGTTTTTCTGCGTGGCGGCCTTTGGCCGCGGTAGGGATCATAATCCTCAATCAGCAAAATCGTCACGGTAATGTGAGGTTTTTTGCATACAGGCTTTTTCGTGTGGCGGCCTTTGGCCGCGGCAGGGATCATAAACCTCAATCAGCAGAATCCTCACGATCATGTGAGGTTTTTTGCATACAGTTTTTTCCGCGTGGCGGCCTTTGGCCTCGGCAGGGATCATAATCCTCAATCAGCAAAATCGTCACGGTAATGTGAGGTTTTTTGCATACAGGCTTTTTCGTGTGGCGGCCTTCGGCCGCGGCAGGGATCTTAACCCTCAATCAGCAGAATCCTCACGGTCATGTGAGGTTTTTTGCATACAGGCTTTTTCGTGTGGCGGCCTTTGGCCGCGGCAGGGATCATAACCCTCAATCAGCAGAATCCTCACGATCATGTGAGGTTTTATGCATAAAGGTTTTTCCGCGTGGCGGCCTTTGGCCGCGGTAGGGATCATAATCCTCAATCAGCAAAATCGTCACGGTAATGTGAGGTTTTTTGCATACAGGCTTTTTCGTGTGGCGGCTTTCGGCCGCGGCAGGGATCATAACCCTCAATCAGCAGAATCCTCACGGTCATGTCAGGTTTTTGGCATACAGGGTTTTTCGTGTGGCGGATTTCGGCCGTGGCAGGGATCATAACCCTCAATCAGCAGAACCCTCAGGTATCATAACCCTCAATCAGAAAAATCATCACGGTTATGATAAACTCCCAAAAAAATGAAATAACTCCCAATGAAAATATGAATTAACTCCTAACTTTTTCCAAATATGAATTAACTCCCAAAAAACTGAATTAACTCCCAATGAAAATATGAATTAACTCCCAACTTTTTCCAAGTATGAATTAACTCCCCAAAAAAAATGAATTAACTCCCAATGAAAATATGAATTAACTCCCAACTTTTTCCAAGTATGAATTAACTCCCAAAAAAAAATGAATTAACTCAATGGAAATATGAATTAACTCCCAACTTTTTCCAAGTATGAATTAACTCCCAAAAAAAAAAATGAATTAACTCCCAATGAAAATATGAATTAACTCCCAACTTTTTTCAAAGATGAATTAGCTTCCAATTAAAATGAATTAACTCCCAAAAAATATGAATTAACCCCCAACGAAAATATGAATTAATTCCCAACTTTTTTCAAATATGAATTAACTCCCAATTAAAATGAATTAACCCGCAAAAAAAATGAATTAACTCCCAACGAAAATATGAATTAACTCCCAACTTTTTTCAAATATGAATTAACTCCCAATTAAAATTAATTAAGTTCCAAGAAAAATGAATTAACTCCTAATGAAAATATGAATTAACTCCCAACTTTTTCCAAATATGAATTAACTCCCAATGAAAATGTGAATTAACTCCCAATGAAAATATGAATTAACTCCCAACTTTTTTCAAAGATGAATTAACTCCCAATTAAAATGAATTAACTCCCAACGAAAATATGAATTAACTCCCAACTTTTTTCAAATATGAATTAACTCCCAATTAAAATTAATTAAGTTCCAAGAAAAATGAATTAACTCCTAATGAAAATATAAATTAACTCCCAACTTTTTCCAAATATGAATTAACTCCCAATGAAAATGTGAATTAAGTCCCAACTTTTTTCGATAATGAATTAACTCCCAATGAAAATGAATTAACTCCCAAAAAAAAATGAATTGACTCCCAAATTTTAACTCCCAAATTTGTATGGAAGAATTTTGGGACTTAATTCATTTTTGATTTGGGAGTTAATTCATTGGGAGTTAATTCATAGCGCCAAAAATTAATTAGATTGCGAAAATTGTTTAGCTATTTCGCAAAGAAATTATGGTTTTTAATGAAGTTAAATCATGCACTGGACCGTGCAAGTGGCACGGCAAGTATTAGGAATTATTAATTCCGGACAGCAATGATGTCATTCGTCAAGAGCAACTGCGCGAGCTAATGGACAATACCAGCATAACCGATCATGATGGCTAAGTTGCATGATTATGTGGAGTTGCAACTACTGGAAGTGGTGATGGTGGCGGCGACGGCGCATCACAAATTGGTAAAAGCTTACCACCACATCAAGGCTACAGGTAGAGTGAATGGCATGCTTGCGGAATTTTGAATTTCATAATTTTTTGTGGATTTTTAGGACTTTGGCTTAGCCCTCTTTTGCCAAAAATTCCATACCGCCAAAACAGAAAGTTATGTCCATACTTGAGAAGGCCAGAAGTCCTATGGATGAAACGTACGAATAGGTTTTATGATCAAAATATATATTCTGTCTTTTTCGGCTAATAGAAAATGTCAAGTCGACTGAGTTTAGAGACCGAAAGATGTGAATTTTTATTGTGAAAGTAAATTTTCCTTCCTTTCATTGCAGACGAGGTTACGACGAACACGTTGCTTACAAGCAACAAGCTTATGATAGCTATAGCTACGGACATGCTCCAACGAATGCGGCTCCTCTGCACGGACCGCAGAACAGTAGTATTAGCGTTTCTGGCATAGGTGTACGCGGACGGACGGCCCTTATAACACACCCGAATACGAACCGGAATATAATTGCAGATTATTATAAGCAAAATTATTCATCTAATAACTTAAATGGATTGTATAAAAACTTAAATGGTTGTATGCATAAATAAATAAATACGTCGAAGGACTTAAATTCTTAAGGCATTAAATTCTTATTATTTAAAAGGAATGCTTTTTATACCCGAAGGGATAAGGTTATATTCAATTTGTGTGTTTTATTCGTTTTCGTTTCCAACGCATTAAAGGAGGCGTGGTATAGAAAAGTATATATAATCTGGCTCAGAATCACCTCCTAAGTCGATTTAGCCATGTCCCTCAGTCCGTCTGTAGAAATCACGATTCAGGGAGAACGAGCTATGAAATTTGGGACTAATATACTTTGTCATACTAGGCTGCTTGGTATTAAATACAATACCAACATGGTTGTTTGGAACACATACATATGCAATCTTGCGTCCTGGAGATTTATAACTTCGCAACCATGTTCTTTATCGAACTTTTAAAATTTTAACAAAAAAAATGTTAACAAAAGGAAATTCAGAAAGTATGAAAAAGGTATGTAAAAAGGTAAAGTACTTTTTGTAGCACTCGGTGTAAATAACACTATAATTTTCTATTCTAGGAAGTAATTTGTACTCCGCGAAGCAAGGATAAACGTTTTGTTAACAGTTCAAGCACATTTATGCACTAATATATTTGCCTATTAAGAAAAACAGCAAATTTATTTTATATTGTAGCATACCGGCAACACTGCTTTGGTACCAGTATTCATAACAGGCGCAAAAATAGCTGCGTTCTATACAAACGGGTAAAACTTGTATCAGCAAATTCAATGGCGCGGTGAACGAAAATATGAGGGTATACCAACGTCATTTTATGTCTGCTCTTTTATTTTAATTGGATAATCAATTTGATTTTATGTTTTATTTTGCGTGAATTGTTCAAAAAATAGGACATACAGTTTCTGGTATAAAATAGTGGCGGATTTGAACGTATAAAACAATTTACATTAGATTTTTTAATGTTAATCTGCACTTGCAATGATATTTAACCTAAAAATACTATTCCCAAATAGGTTCTAATTAAGTAATAAACTATTTAAAAGTAAAATGGATATTAAATAGACTAAATATTGGCATAAATAAATAAATAAAAATTGATGTCTTCGAATTCATTACTTACATATATGAATAATTAATTAAGTTGCTATCTCAATACAAAAGATTTGACTTAAAAATCTGAATTGTCATTGGGGTCTCAAAGCTGAACCCTCTTCGTCCCGATCGCTCTTCATCATGGGTCTGATAGTTGAGTTTCTATTTCCAATTAACCCCTCCCCCGCGAACGCGCCACCCTACACAAGGGAACGAACAATGACTTTCCTATACGAAAAACTCTGTTTCCTTTCCTTGACACTCTTCATCAGAGATTATGAGATGAGACACTCGTTACCACATGCATTTTTCTCGATACAATCGCAAAATCGGAAAAAATTAGTCGGAATTTAGTGCAGATTTCCTAGGAAATCCATCGGCGTCTTTTGCATTGGTATCGATTCTAGGGGGTGTTTCTAATTCAAAACGTAAAAAACTGAGGTCAATTTTCTCGTTGTTTTAAATAATTGTAAATGACTTTTCTCCTTAGTTTTGTTTCCTTTCAAATAAAAAATAATTAAATAACAAATAGAAACTTGAAACTTATGCAGTCGCAGTTTATTTGACTAATAATAATATAAAAAAATATATGTATCTCTTATATAACTCTTCTGTTGTATAAGAAAAAATTGGTAAATAAGAAAAATAAAAGTGTTTCACTGCAACAAATTGAATGACCCCATAATGTATATAAATTAGATATTTTTTCTATAAACTTTTGAAAATAAAAAAATTGGGGGACATCCTACTCCATGGCACCCGCTTATATTGACTGGAAAAATTTTACCTCTTTTGTTAATGTGTGGTGAAAATGATAATTGTCAAAACACAGTACAAAAATTTGCTGCATTTGCAAAAGTTTGTCTGCAATCGTAAGTAAAAACATATAGGATTATAGCTTATGGTCTCTCTTTTTGATATTCTTTATTTTCTTCTAGATTGTGGCGCTTGATCAATAATTTTGATACCACATCGCCTCTGCGTTATCATGTTTATTATGATCTTGTGCAAGTTGCCAAACAATGCGACCAAATTTTGGAAGTCTTCTCCGGAGCAGATCATCTTAAAGCCCAGTTTTCCAACTGTCCTCCGTCCGGCGAACAAAAGCAAAAACTTTAACGTCTTCTGCAGGATGTTACTAAGGATACAAATCTTTACTTTTATCTTAATTCCAGAATTGAATTCCAGAAACATGTACTGCAGAAACCGCTTATGTTGCTCGCGAAGATGCTTTGAAATGTGTTGTCACTGCCTTGGCCGATCCCAAAACATTTTTATTGAATCCATTGCTGGCATTTAAGCCAGTGTTAATTTTCAACGGCGCTCTGTATACTGCTGAACATTAAAATAAATATTTATATCTTCTACTATATTAAGCATTGGTTATCACTAACTTAAATATATTAAGTATGTATATTAAAATAATATTATTGCACTTAACATTTTTGGATTCACAGTTTTGTTAGATTGTTAAATTAACCTCTCATTTCATTTTATTGGGAATTTTCGATCATTGTTATTAATATTTCATTTATTTCAAAGTATTTTACCAACTAACTCAGTAGTTTGTTTTGTTTTATATGGGTGTGATAGGCCTACTGGGGAACCGAACATCCTAAAAAAATCGGTAACGCACCACAATGTGTACCTCTTGGGTGGCGTGGAAACACATCTTGTTATTATTGTTGGATGTTATTTATTATATTTTATAAAATTTTATAGTAGATTTTTCAATGCAATGTTGTTTTTTTCAACAATACTCCCAATTAAATCTTTTCTTTCTTCTATGTAAGCATATTTCAAAAATACTTGTATGGAATGCGTTATTTTTTATATAAACTTTAATACAATATAGAGTATTAATACTCGTATAGTTTATCATCAAATAAAAATTTAAATACTTTAATGGAAAAATAATTGTTCCTTAAAAAACAACAAGCCGGGCGCACAGTGGTTTTTTTTTTTCAATCAAACAGGCTTCACATTTTCTTTGCTAACGTGCTTCATTAGTGCTTTTATATAATCTTTTGTGCATTAGCACGACGTCGTAGTTGTGGACGTAACTGATAGGTATCGTTCTTTCAGCGCGCATATAAACGGTAGCTGTAAGAACAGTTTACATAAAAGTTATTTCGAAAGAAGTTAGCTCCCAAATTGAATACAACTGACTCACTATAATTCGGTTTTGATTTCCATTAACTTGGTGTAAAACACCTTATTCTTTACAATGCCTACATCTTGCAAGGTATCGATTTCCAGACGCTTTTTGATCAATGCTTCGGGTATAACTTTATCAAGGTCCTTGACTATTTCGCAGAATATAAGGCCAAATATATCTGTCATTTATCTTGAATGCCGTCAGTCATTAGTGAGGTCTGATCATCAAGAATATTACAATATCCAAAATTACAGACGAAAACTCATCGTGAATTGGCTGTTAAAATGCATTATTAATAAAAGTTTAAAGATAAAAGCATCGTCGTTGCATTGCAGTCACGTACCCCTATCTTAACGGTATCTAACGTAAACACTATCTTGTAATCCCGCTAGCACTATTTCCTTTTTGATTGTGCAGCGCAGCCCATGCCACATGAGGTCATAAATTTCGTTTCTGCAAGGTAATATTAATATTAAGAAAATTAATTTTTTAACTAGTTATGTTTTATTATTATTGACTACCTGAAAACAACAACTGTTGTGTCACATATTTCTTCAATGCACACTTTATCGCAATAACCCAGCTCTTCTTGGCTGGGTTTTGTAATTCAGGGTAATATAGTAGCATTGACAGCCGAGTCAAATGACGCAAGTCGGAGTCAAGCGGTCAGCCAAAATATAAATTCGTAAGGAATTCTTCTTGTCCATATTGCTTCGACATAAATGCAGCAGTTACTAGACATTCTTTAACTTATATGTCGCGGAAATCTTTGATATCATGACACCAGTTTCAGTAGTATCTCTGAATTATCCAATGCTTTTTCATATCAATCCGCAATTTCCGATGTGGTTATACCCAGACGTAGCAATTCTTCTGCAGCCTCTCACAGTGCCCAGCAAATATAACCACAAAATTGGTTCCATCTCCCACTTCAGCGTCTTGTTCAACATCTAATTCCGCATTATAGTACCCGCATCACTTGTTGGTGCTTTTGGTACAGATAAAGACATTTTATTAACAGATTTTTAGTGGAAAAATATCAGAAAATTTGTAACTCGTCTGCCCAACTAAATATTGAAACTTCACAAATCCTGTGTGACGTTTAACTTTTGCGGTTGTTGTTGGACAATGTTGTTGTAAACGATGTTGAACAAAAGTTTTTCACCATACTCGATACACATTTCAACGATTCGCTATAAAATTGACAATAAGCAAAAACAACAACAGGGCAAGCTTTCACATATTGTGTATGTGAATTCAACATAGCATAAAAAATACGCGTCAAACGCAATTTTTTTAGATGACTCATCGAGTGTCGTATCTCCTTATCTCTGCTCTTCATCAAGGTCTGATAGTTGAGTTTCTGAGAAGCTCTTTTCAGGTTTTGCACAAACACTACTTTCACTATGCCACAGACACTATGTCAGAGTTGCATATTTTAGCATATTTCAGCAGTTTCCTATCTCCTTATCTCTGGTAAAAACACTGAGCGTTGCGTCGTATCTCTGGAATTATTTGAAACCGTTTCGTGTTTAGTTTGTTTTGTCAGCAATGAGTTCTGAAGATTGGTCGCATCTAACACCCGTATTCCAAAAGACGATATCGTTCCGAAAATCGTCTTTTTATATGCAAAACAAAAACAAAAATTGTCTCTTTGTTGGAATACGGGGGTAAATATTGGTACATAGAATTAGAGTAGTGATAAATTTAAATTATTAAAAAATTTGTGTAGAGCAATAAGTGCAAGGATATCGTCTTTAGTCTTTACATGTTTATTTTGTACAGTAAATAATTTTTTAATAATTGCATGGATATTAGTTAAAAATTTTCTTTTATATAAAAAAGAATTATTTAGGGCCTGTGCGAAATGTGACTAAATATTAGTGATATACTATTTGCTGTCGAACTGCTTTACAACCTTTCTGAACTGTGCGAATTACTTTCCAATTCTAAATCAAATTAATGACAGAATTTTATAAATTGAAATTTTTGAAAAAACCTTATTTTTACTTAAAATTTTCCGAAAAATATGGAGAAGGACATTAATTATATGATTCCCAACTATTTACAGCCATATTGCTTTTCAAAATCATTTTCAATTATTCCTTACATTCAAATAGTGAGGTCGAAAAATTACTAAATTTTAGTTCAAAAAATTGTTGACATTTAGTGTGTACTGCATTGCCGGCGTAGCCTTTTTTATCGACATTTCCAATGATTCAGCAAAACACTAAATTTTAGTGTCAATTCGCACAGGCCCTTAGTCTCTTTTGCAAATATTTCTTTTTCACTTTAGTAGAATTATAGTAGAATTCACACATCATATCAATTAATTCATACGATGTAAACCCAGCATTACGCTGACAAGAACCAGCAACAACGAGTATAGATAGTGAAAAGATATTATGGGCCTGTGCGAAATGTGACTAAATATTAGTGATATACTATTTGCTGTCAAACTGCTTTACAACCTTTCTGAACTGTGCGAATTACTTTCTAATTCTAAATCAAATTAATGACAGAATTTTATAATTTGAAATTTTTGAAAAAACCTTATTTTTTTTTTTAATTTTTCGATAATTATGGAGGAGGACATTGATTCTATGATTCCCAACTATTTACAGCCATATTGCTTTTGAAATCATTTTCAATTATTCCTTACATTTAAATAGTGTCGAAAAAATACTAAATTTTAGTTCAAAAAATTGTTGACATTTAGTGTATACTGCAATGCCGGCGTCGACATTTCCAATGATTCAGCAAAATACTAAATTTTAGTGTCAATTCGCACAGGCCCTATGACTAAAAATTTTCGGCACTCGTCAAATTTTCATGTGCCATTATTGGAATGCAGTCGATAGCTCTGCTTGTGCAAATGCTAGCAGAGTAATTCGAGGTGAATTTGTTCTACTTCATAAACGAATATGCGTAAGAAGAGTTGTCCGAAGCAGCAATCGTATGCGAGATGAGGAGTAAAAGAAACGATTTATCGATTAGTGGATTACAGCGGGTGACGAGGGAACGATGCAATTCCGCTTATTCTGTTTTCTACATGAAAGTAAAATTAATTATTGCTCAGAGTTTTTGACTGCGAATTTTGGCAGGTTTATATATAAAGTTCCAACACGCAAGCATCTACACAAATTAGCATTTGTTTTGACACATACTACTTTCATTCTTTCTTTTAAGGTGACAATGTACATGTGCATTCTCTTTTCTACGGCCAAGTGCAAGCTTGCAATAGTAATGGGCGAAACCCATAGCGGCATTGAAGCGCTTCAGAGAAACCAAAAAGAGCAGATTACATGTATTTCTTACGGAAAAATTGAAAGGAGATATTTTGCTTTCTTGCTCGAGAGGCACAAAAAGCACGGCAGCGCTTTGGCAGAGTTTTGGCAGAAATTGTCTAAAATATTCCAGATTTTCTCCCTGGCGCATATGAACCAATGTTGCGTTTTGCGTCAAATAAAGAAAGAAAGAAAGAAGCACTGCTGCGTTTTTTGTCTTCAACTTATTTTTATTTACAAAATAAATGTAAAATAAATATTGTTGTAAAATATTGCAAGAGTAGTATCTGCTTTTAAGTAAAGATGTCTTTCTTTGCTTTTACTGTTATATAAAATTATAAAATAAATGAATTTGGTATAAGTAAACAATAGGTGTCTAGCTCCGATTTTTTTTTTTAATTTATGGGGTATCACCCTCATCGCCCCTAGTCCAAAGGTGATAAAAGTTTTTGCCACTCTCGTGTAGTTTAGGACTTATAGGCCTTGGAAAGCCAAAAAATAAAGTGCTATATCTTCAAAATGAGTTGAGATATCAACGTAGCATTAGCGGCGTTCAAAAGTATATTTCAGGACCGTTTTTTTATCTAATAACAACGTTTGCGATTACTGCCACTATTATGGAGATAACTCAACTTTAAAAAAAAATCTTACTTCGTTTTACAAAATAATTTTTTTCTTCCTTAAATGACAATTAAGGTATAAAATAGAATCACAATTTGTATAGCCCATAGCATTACCTTTCAAACGGTATAAAATATGTTTAGATATCTTTCGTGTTTTTGAGCATATTAGAGTGTGTTCTTTGACAAAAAAAGCACTGTTTGGGGTTATAATAAAAATGCTTTAAAAAAAAAATCGGAGCTAGGCACCTATTTCTAACTTATTCCAAAAACCTTTTTAATTTTAGTTCACAAAAAGCATATAAAAGAGGATTTATAATTATTTAATAAAAAACTGATAAATTTCAGTTTAATGATTTTATTATTAAACGCATAACGGATAACTAGATATAAACTAACTAGTATAATGATGCTTTTTACTTGAAAGAATTGATATTTTTCAAGTTTTTATTTTAAACCTCTAGTTTTCAACTTCTACCCCACTCACGTCCTTATAATAATTTTTCGCCCGTAAAGCCACAAAAATTTAATTAAAAATTCAACCGTGGTTCTCCGTTTTGGGTAGAAACAAAGAAAAAGCTCTCTTGCAAGAGTCACTCTTATGAAAAGCGTAAATGAGGGTAACTTGAGGCGCTTCACGGATCCAGCCATTGGGTTTACAGCTTAAAAGCACCCATACGCGCATGCGTGACTGCTTGTGGTATAGGAATCTAAAAATAGAACAATGAAACTGATTTCCGAATTTTGAGAGGAGGAGAGCAAGCAGCCGTTTGTTCTATTCATTAGTTCCTTCCCTTTGTCCTTTCTTCCTTTGTCTATCTTTCCCCCCATTATTCTATCAAACAAAGCAAACCAAAGCAATAGAAAATAAGTAAAAGCGTTATCTTCGGCCTGGTCGAAGCTCATATACCCTACACCCGCATCATTCGAAATAATAAAAAGTGAGCGGGTAGGCGACACTTACTTTCTTTTTATTTACAGGGAGTAAATTTTTATCTATTAACCTAATGGGCGGACCACGCCCATTTTTTAGAGTATATTTTAGCCTAAGACGGTGGATTAATAAAATCAAGATTAAGAAATTAATAAATAAAATTTTAGCTTAAAATTCTCTCTACCAGATGAGAGATTGAACAGATAGGTCTAAATCGACTCAGGAGGTGATTCTGAGCTAGAATATATATACTTTTCTATATCTGACAAATCTACTTTAATGCGTTATAAATGGAAGAACAAAGTGATAAACCCTCATCCCGTCGGATGTAGGGTATAAATATCAACCTTAATATGGTAGATATCATGTCGCACTGCAAAAATTACACCACATTAACCTTGCTGCGCTGCATTAAGAGCGGCAGTGCTATGAGTGATTTATGCTAATAATGGCGCATAGAATGTTGTTGCTGTTTGAGTCATAATATCTCTTTACTATCTATACTCGTTGGTCCAGTACTGGACCGATTTCTCACTCACTTTTGAGTATTTTGAGCTCCACTCTCTTCTCCATAGCAATTGGCAGTTTTTGATATGGAAGACGAATCTCCAACGAGTATAGATAGTAAAGAGATATTATGACTCAAACAGCAACAACATTCTATGCGCCATTATTAGCATAAATCACTCATAGCTCTGCCGCTCTCAATGCAGCGCTGCAAGGTGAATGTTGTGTAATTTGTACAGTGCCAAATAATATCTACCATATTAACGTTGATATTTATACCCTACACCCGAAGGGATCAGGGTATATTCACTTTTTTCTTCCATTTACATATAACGCATTAGAGTAGACGTGTCAGATATAGAAAAGTATATATATTCTAGCTCAGAATCACCTCCTGAGTCGATTTAGCCCTATCCGTCCAATTTCTCATCTTGTAGAGAGAATTTTAAGAATTTTTCATTTAAAATTTTATTTCTTAATCCACCGTCTTAGGCTAAAATATAATCTGAAAAGTGGACATGGTCCGCCCATTAGGTAGGGAGTTAATAGATGAATATTTACTTCCTGCAAATAAAAAGAAAGTAAGTGTCACCCGCCCGCTCACTTTTTATCACTTCTACTGATGCGGGTGTAGGGTATATGAGCTTCGGCCAGGCCGAAGATATCGCTTTAATTGCTTTCTATTGCTTTGGTTTGCTTTGTTTCATAAAATAAAGGGGGAATGATAGATAAAGGGAAGGAACCAACGAATAGAACAAACGGCTGCTTGCTTTCCCCTCTTACGATTTGCAAATCAGTTTTCGTGCTCTATTTTTAGATTCCTATACCACAAACAGTCACGCATGCGCGTGTGAGTGCTTTTACTATGGCAAGCTTGCACTGGGCCATAGAAAAGATAATGCACATGTCATGTCTGCTTAAAAGAATGAATGAAAGTAGTATGTGTGAGAGCAAATGCTAATATGTGTAGATGCTTGCGTGTTGGAACTTTATATTTGGCAATTTCGTTTGCGAAATAATTTTTTAATTTCGTGAATATGAGGCTATAAAATTTAAATAAATATGTAATATTTGGATCATTATAAAACAAAATTTTATTGAAATATTTACGAATTTACAATTAGTAAATATGTATTGATTTTTGGAATTCTGTATTTAATCATAATTTTTTTCTGTTTAATTATTTTAAAAATATAAAATAATTAAAATATAAGTATCATGTATATTTTAAAAGTTAAACTCCTTTTTTATTAATTTTAAAAATATCTTGAAATACATATGTACTTCTAATAACTAAAATATCCTAACTTAAAAATAAAATCATAGAAAACACAGAAATAGCAAATAGCAGAAAACCCCAAACAGTCAAAAACTTCAAAAACTGAAATAGCCAAATTTGCCAAAATTCGCAGTCAAAAACTCTAAACAACAACAAATTTTACTTTCATGTAGAAAACACAATAAGCGGAATTGCCCCGTTCCCTCGTCTCCTGCTGTAATTCACGAATCGATCAATCGTTTCTTTTACTCCTCATCTGGCATACGATTGCTGCTTCGAACAACTCTTCTTACGCATAATCGTTTATGAAGTAAAACAAATTCACCTCGAATTTCTCTGCTAGCATTCGCACAAGCAGAGCTATCGACTGCATTCTAATAATGGCACATGAAAAGAGTCACAATATCTCTTTACTATCTATACTCGTTGGAATCTCATATAAATTTTCAGCGGAAAAATTTTTTTTCTCTTCTCGCGTCTCCATGCCAGGTGTTTTTTTTTGGCTAGCGATGGGTAGAAGAAGAAGAATTTACAATGTATATATTGTATATTCTTTGGGAGAAGTCTTTTGAATGCATGTGTTTGTGTCATTTATCGGCTGTGTGTCATTTAGAATGTGTGTGTATAGGATAAGCGATGAGCTTTGTGTGGCTTTTCTTGATTTCTCTGATTTGACGCTAGACGTCGACAATAGATGAAAACGAGACAGGAGAATGCCTTTTTAAGCTGCGTACAAACAGAATGCGTAAATTTTTTCGTACTCCGACAAGATTTTGTCGGACTTCGTTTTGGTGTACGAACAGAACACGATGCGACACAAAACGTGTTTGTTTATCTATCGAGAGCAAGGTGCCATATTTACAGAAAAGGTTAATTTTTTGGAAAGTTTTTCCTTCAAACTTTCAACTGTCTAACAATAACTGGTAATCTGAACTCTGGCAACTTCAAAAATTGTAGAAATGAACTCACACACCCACAAAACACTAAAACCAGTAGGACATTTTGTAAATTTTCACAACGCATCCGACTCCGTATTTTTTGTCGTTCCGTATGTAAACTACGTTTTTTCTCTGTCTGTACAGCTCCATTGAATTCTGTGCAATACAACGGCTCCGTATGCATCCGACAAAATTTACGCATTCTGTTTGTACGCAGCTTTAGCAATAAGAAGATAAATATGTAATCTTTGGACCATTATAAAACAAAATTTTATTGAAATATTTACGAATTTACAATTAGTAAATATGTACTGATTTTTGGAATTCTGTATTTAAAAATAATTTTTTCCTGTTTAAAATATAAATATTTTATTTTAAAATATTTTAATTTTTAAAAAAAATAAAATAATTAAAATACATATAAGTAAAATGTATATTTTAAAAATTAAACTCCTTTTATCCATAGGATAAAAAAAACTCCTTTTATCCATCCTTTATTATCCATAATATCCTAATTTAAAAATGAAATCTAAAAAGCAGAGAAAACACAGAAATAGCAAATAGCAGAAAAACCCAAACAGACAAAATCTTCAAAAACTGAAAAAGCCAAATTTGCCAAAATTCACAGTCAAAAACTCTGGCCAACAACAAATTTTACTTTCATATAGAAAATACAATAAGCGGAATTGCATCGTTCCCTCGTCTCCCGCTGTAATCCACTAATCGATCAATCGTTTCTTTTACTCCTCATCTGGCATACGATTGCTGCTTCGGAAAACTCTTCTTACGCATACTCGAATTTCTCTGCTAGCATTCGCACAAGTAGCGCTATCGACTGCATTCTAATAATGGCACATGATAATCTGACGAGTTCCGAAAATTTTGAGTCATAATAGCTGCGTTCCTTTTACCTAATCTAATCCGGATTTAAAAAAGGAACGGCAAGATAAAACACATGCAGGTGTCAGCACTAACCCCACCAAAAAAAAAAGGATCAGCTGTTTGACATCGAATATCTGTTGTAAAAATTGTGTGAAAATGGTCAAATTGAGTCACGTACACCAAAATTTGGAACACGAAATGACTAAACTGTAAGAAATTTAATCACGTACACCAAAATTTGGAAGATGAAATGGCTAAAATGTAGGAATTCGCCTTTCAGTGCCTTCTAAAATTTTTGCATCAGCGCCATCTAAGCGTCAAATCAAGACAAGCACCTTTGGATTAGAATTTCTAATCGTTTCTAATCGTAATCGGGAGCAGGATTAGAAATTTGTATGCAAATCCGGATTAGATTAGGTAAAAGGAAATTTCTTACAGTTTAGTCATTTCGTCTTCCAAATTGTGGTGTACGTGACTCAATTTGACCATTTTCACACAATTTTTACAACAAATATTCGATGTCAAACAGCTGATCCTTTTTTTTTTGTGGGGTTAGTGCTGACACCTGCATGTGTTTTATCTTGCCGTTCCTTTTTTAAATCCGGATTAGTTTAGGGGGGTTATTCCTGAACGCCCGGTCCTTAAAGGCCCAGCAGTGACTGGCGAGTCCCATCAGTCAAAACATATATATTTCGAGCGTATGGGATGATTCTACGTAAGGATTTTTGTTTATTTTTCTTTGTCTGTCTTTTGTTGTATTTCACTATACCAACTCAGACGAAACATTGTTACCCAGCTTGAAGTATTTTACTTATTTCTTTAAGTAATTTTTAAAAATGTAAAGATTTTGCAGCGAAAAGCCGCTTTAGTGGTATCTGGCAACATCGGTTTACTGACATGTCTTATCAGCTATGTGAGCTGGTATACAGAAACCTAGGTGTAGAAAAGAGACTTCAATGAAACTTTGTTTCGGCTGTGTTCATGGCTATAAATAAAAGCGTGGAAAAGAGATAAAGTGATCGGAGCTAATGTCGAAGATTGGTAAACCGCCTGTAAACAAAAACGTGCCCTAAAGTATTTTTTTTTAGTGGTGCGCCATTTGGGTTAAATTCTTTTTTCATAATATTTTGTGCATATTTTGCAAAATACATTAGATAGAAATGCAAATTGAAGTAATAAAGTGTATCTAAATGTGTTTTTATAAGAATTTAGAAAAATAATGCACCAATTTTTGGATAGTTGTGTGCAGACGCATGGTTTTGCGATGGGCCTTGTATGACATGTGAAAGACGAATCACATCAGGTTCTAAAAGTGGTTGAAATTCGTATGTTTTCATCTACCGACCTGAAAAGCATGTAAGAAAACCAACAACTTACGTAAAATCGGGACTCGCTTGCTTGTTCTTCTTTTTCAGAAAGCAAAGCATCTGTTCAGCGAAAATAACAAAGCATAATTGGGAAGAATTCATGGGAGTTAAAGGCCCGGGCGTTCAGGAATAACCCCCTAGGTAAAAGGAACGCAGCTAATATCTCTTTACTATCTATACTCGTTGACCAGATTTCTAAAATGTAAACAAAGAGTTTCAGCCATTTTGTTGTTGTTTTTTTGCTAGATAATAATCAAAATATATGAAAACATTTTCATTGATTTTTAGATATTTAAGCATTTTTTAGAAAGTTGAGGCGTATAGGCAATAATAAAGTAATATTTTAGAAATATTTTGGTACCAAAATTATAATCATAACCACCTTAGTACACAAGATATTTCAATAAATATACCAACTTTTTAAAATTGATTTTTTATATAGTTAAACATTTTTTTGCTAAGTTTAAACTTATAAATAATTTATTATACAATATTAGAAGAGTTTCGCTAACAAAATTATAATCCTATTAACTTAGGTTCAAAAGATATTTCATTAAATATACATAAGGAAAATTTTAAGTATCGTTATAAGGTACTTAAACATTAACTAGATAGTTGAGGCATATGGGCAATAATAACGCACTATTTTAGATATATTTTGGTACCAAAATTATAATCATTTTAGTACACAAAATATTATCTAAAATAGTTTTTATTTTAAATGGATGATAAAGTATACATATTTACAATCATACGATTAGAATGACAACCTGTTGGTTCAAAACTTTGAAGTTTTTCCTATATTTTGATACTTCAATGAGGCCAATCGGTGCAATACAACTTGATAGAATTGCAAAAATATAACTTAATAAGAATTTTTTTGCCATCAGAAATACGTAGCTAAGTATTCGTAGCTAATTTCACGCTTTCTAGCCCTAAACTCACTTTTCACATATAGTTCACAATGAATTTGTGGAAGCCAAAACGCTGTTAATCTAAATAAGAGATAGCTAATCTGTTAACTTCTGTTTTGCTTATTTTTGCGAGCAAGATTGAAGGAGTGAAAGAAATGAGAATATAGACCAATTTGTACTTATATACATATAAATGGGTTGGCGGCCATTTTTAAGAAGTTTAAAAAAGTAAACGAAATGGAAATTGGGAGTAGTCGTTCTGTCACCTTTTGTTTTGTTTGTTTTTGTTTACAAAGTTTCGGGAGCAAAGGAAATGTAAACAAAGGGTCAGCCATTTTGTTGTTGTTTTTTTGCAAGATAATAACCAAAATGTATGAAAATATTTTCATTGATTTTTAGATTTTTAAACATTTTCTAGAAAGTTAAGGCATATTGAAAATAATAAAGTACCATTTTAGAAATATTTTGGTACCAATATTATGATTCAATTGACCTTAGTATACAAGATATTTCAATAAGTATAGCAACTTTTTAAAATTGATTTTTGTATATTGTTAAAAATTTTTTTGCTAAGTTTAAACTTATAAATAATTTATGATACAATATTAGAAGAGTTTCGCTAACAAAATTATAATCCTATTATAATTAGGTTCAAAAGATATTTCACTGAATAAAAATATTTATTCAAATAAACGTTTAAAAATGTATAAGTATGTTCACTTCCGAAAGGGCCTTCCGAAAGGGCTAATATGAGTCTATTGAACTGTGTTTCGATTTTATAGTTTATGTTGCATTGTCATCCAGTTTTGAGCTGTAGTTAAAATTTCGAGTATTTAGCCATGAAACTGGTTTAGAAACAATTTTAAAATTTGTAGCGACATTTTGAAAGTGCAAATTTTACGCGAACATTTTGTACGCGAATTTAGTTTAACGCGATTTCTAACAAATATTTTATTTCTTTTTTACGCGATTTAATTGGACTTAACGCGGTTTAAGAAATTTCCATTCAAACGTATGATGTTACTGAACGTATGATTTTTTTTTTTTTAATTTTTTGCTGTTAGTGCTCGTGGTCCTGACCCCAACAAGCAAAACAAAAATGTCGCTCTGTCTTGGGGGCGGGGCTGAAGCGCCTTGAAATTTGAAATAAAATCTGTATCTCTGTAAAATCGTCTGTATCTCCGAAACTATGTAAGCTGTTTGGGTGGAATTAGTACCGTTATAAGGATAATTAAATTGTCATTAATTTATGTTAAATAAGTTTTTATTGAAATATGTATAGTTTATAAATAAACACAACTGAAGGTTTTTACTACTATTTTTTTTGATAAAATAATTTTTTTCCAAACAAAAATGTGTAATTAACCTAAGGAAATATGCTAAAAATAAGATAGCATATATTTTAAGCTTTCTAAGGAGATTTATTTCGTTCAAATCGGAGCAGTATTTATAAAGAAAACTCGTTTATAAATTGATAATAAACTACTTTCTGAAATTATCTTATTATACCTTTTTACAATAATGCGTCTCTGGTACTATGCACTATGTTTGCTGTAATAGATGTGGTGGCGTTAGTAACAAAGTTGCTGTTAGTAAAAATAGACGCAGCTATTTCTCTAGATTTTCGTATGAATTGAAAAAAAAAAAAATTTAACGCGCGATTTTTCATAAAAATTGTTTAATTTTTTACTTTAGCACCGCAGGCGGTAACATACGACTCCAGACCATCACGCATTTTGTTGATTTCTTCTCTATCGCTCGCGAACAGTGTGCCACCGTTTCGATGGCAAATAAAATTAGTGTCTTCACTTTCAGTGAAGCCTCCTCCGGATAAATATATATTTAAATACAAAATCCAAATAAGAAATAAACAAGTAAGAGCGTTATCTTCGGCCTGGCCGAAGCTCATATACCCTACACCCGCATCTGTCAAAGTGATAAAAAGTGGGCGGGTGACACCTATTTTTTCTAATTTACAGGGAGCACATTTGGATCTATTAACTCATCTACAACACCGTTTTCCTACCAAACACCTCATTATATGGTATAGTATATAAGTGGGCGTGTCACGCCCATTTTTGGAAATATATTTACGTCTAGGATGGTGGACTCGGAAATAAAATTTTAGCTGAAAATTCGGTCTACAAGCTGAGAAATTGAGCTAAAAGCACGGATGAGTGCATATTTTCTATAAAAAGTAGGCGTGGCAGTGGTCCGATTTTTCCCATTTTCCCAATACCAAACAGCGTAGGATAACAAAGAATATTCGTGCCAAATTTCATGATAATACCTCTATTCTTTCTTTTGTAATCGAGATTTCCACAGACGGACGGACAGACAGACAGACAGACCGACGGACATGGCTAAATCGAATCAGGAGGTGATTCTGAGCCAGAATATATATACTTTTATATACCTGCCACGCCTCCTTTAATGCGTTACAAACGGAAGAACAAAGTGAATATACCCTCATCCCTTCGGGTGTAGGGTATAAAAAGGAACAACTTAAGAATACGTGCCAAACGCCGATTTTTTTCAAAAATTTTTTACCGTTATATGTAACCGTAAGGATCGGAAGTAGCCATTTCTTTTCCGGCGGAAGTCAGCCATCTTGGATATAGAAGCCTTCAAAGTGTAACCACTTAAGGGTTGATATCTTAAAAACTAAAAGAGATATTATGACAAATAATATACCGTTAGAAAGATAATTTTATTCACCTTAGTATACATATGTTAAATTTTTTGGAAAATTGTCCAAATCTTTTTTAAATGAAAAATTATTTCTCCTATGGTGTATAATATCTTATTATAAAATAAGAAAATTAGTTTACAAAAATTTCGTAATCAGATTCGAAATCTTCATTTTCCTTCTCAGTTATGTTGGTGCAGAGGGGATTGTAAAGACGCCCGGCCATTTTAAAAAATTCAGAAAACATATCTACTTCTTCCATTTTAAATTTCCTTAAAAGTATAAATTTGCGCGATTTTAAATTTTAAACTTTTAGCCTTATCAAAATAGCGCCGCAGGGGAAAAATTTTAAAGAAACATCGCGGGATGTCAAAAATTTTTTTGAACTTAAAAATTATGAATGAAAAAATTATTATATTTATGTTGTAAAATGCAATTTAGGCATTGTTAAATTATTTAAATTTAATTTTAATTTAATAAAAGAGTGAAATATGTGCTTCACCCCAACACACGAATTGTTGAAAAGCACATTTGACGTATAAAAATTTTTTTATTAAATAAAAACGACATATTCCCAATTTGTTGTTTCAAAAATTGACATCTGAAGCTTAAGCCCAGGAAATCTACCGCTTAAGTAAAGCGTCACTTTAAGGGCCAGTTTTTCAGTGGCCGGTTACCGTAGTTTCTCAGTTAAACTCCGTTTAAACTACACATTGTGTTTTCAGTTATCAGTTGAACGGAGTTTAACCGAGCAAAATCGGTGAGTTAAACTCCGTTTAAATTATCTGTTTATGTTAGATAAAGAAACCGCTGTCATATTTTTAAAAATTTTTGAAATTCGACATAATAAAAACCTATTAAAATAAAATGAGTTCTGATGATGAGAGTGATGATGAAATGCAGCAACTGATAAATGCATCTATTTCGAGGAGACTGGGAGTTTTTAGAAGTCGCGCAAATCATTTTAATATTTTTGGAGAAAAATACTTTTACCAAAGGTTTCGGCTGACAAAGGCTACAGCCCGAAACGTCTTAGATCTGATTGCGCCACATATTAAAAGTAGAACCAATTGGTAAGTTGCTTGTTTCTTCTAATTCGTGCCATTTTTAAAGCCAACATTTCGTAGGAACCATGCTCTAACTGAGGAGCAGATGTTCCTGATAACATTAAGAGTTTACGCAACCGGTGGCATGCTTCGTACAGTGGGGGACGTGTATGGAGTCTCGACATCAAGTGTCTCAAAATCTGTGAAGATTGTTTCACATTTTATTGCGATGCTGAAATCTCGATTTATAAAATTTCCCACCTCTGCTGCGGAAATAACAGAAACCAAGCGAGGCTTCTACAGCATTGCTAAATTCCCCAATGCAATCGCGGCACTTGACTGTACGCATGTGAAAATTATTTCTCCAGGTAACGGAATGTGAAAATGTTGTTTGGCCAACCCTTTCCAGCAAATTTTTATTTACAGGCGGAAGCAGTGCTGAGTTGTACAGAAATAGGAAAGGTTTTTTTTCTATTAATGTGCAAACAACATGCGATGCAAATTTGCAAATAACAAATATTGTAGCTCGGTGGCCAGGATCAGCGCATGATTCCAATATTTTCGGAAACTCGAAAATATGCGCCCGACTTGAAAGTGGAGGATTGGGTAACTGCTTCATCTTAGGAGATAAGGGATACCCAAACAAGAAATATTTGATGACTCCATTGCGTGAAGTGAACACTCCCGAGGAAAATTTATACAACGAGTCTCACATAAGAACGCGTTGCTCTGTTGAAAGAAGTTACGGCGTGTGGAAAAGACAGTTTCCTATTCTATCATTGGGACTTCGCTTGAACTACAAAAGAATTCAAGCAATAATCGTAGCAACAGCAGTTCTGCATAATATTTGTTGTATAAATAGGGAGGAATTACCAAGCCTAGAGAGCGAGGTTTCGCAAGCTATTGAATTTGTTTTATCAGTGCCTCCAAACAGGGAGCGCGAACACGAAAACCTAAACAACGCGCCTCGGCGGGTACTAATCAATGATTATTTTAAAAATTTGCTACGAAATTAATTATCAATCAATAAATTGAATATCCCAAGATATTAAACAAAGTCATCAAATTCAGGCTTATTTTATTAATTTACTTTACTATAATTATATGCTGTTGGAAATAATAAGGAATCACAAGTCGGTTTTAGAATGTAAAAAAACCGACAGGACAAGTGTCGATGAAAAGGAGCGTGCGTGACATTTAGGAAAAATCCAAAGCAGAACTGAAACTCAATTATCTTTTTTAAGTTTTTCAATTTCTAATTTAACTTTTTCTTGTTCCAAGTTATTTATTATTTTTATGTGCTCTATTTCCAAATTTAATTTTTGCAGCTTCAAATCACTTTCTAATTTTAAAAACTCCAATTCTGCTTTGGCTTTTTCTATTTTGACCGCTGCCAGCTCCGACCACTCGGTGCAGAGAAGCTTCGGAGTCTTTGTTGTCAGTTTTTCATGTCTTTTCCTCTTCAGCATTGATGGCGTGTAATTTTTCCACTTTTCTGCAATTGAAACTAAAATTACAATCAAAGAATACAAAATCCGAAGAATATTACCATCCAAAACATGTTCGTCAACAACACAAACCTCTTTGTCACTCTGCGCCTCTTCAACAACTTTAATGACTGTAAAATTTATTATGCGTTATTATCGAATTTCAAAAATTTAAAAATGTAAATACCTTCCGTGATGTTGTCGTCATCGTACACCGATGGCAAGCCAGAAAACTCTTCTGCTTGGTAGATACTGATCACCGCTGCATCTGTCTCTGTTACAACAGATGAATTCCTGCCACCACCAGTGAGAAACGTATTCCGTTTCTCCTCAGAAATGTTTTTCTTTGCCACTTTTTTTATGTTCTCAAATTTGGTCCGAAGACTTTTGGAACACCTAAAGGGTCCTAAAATTAGAAATATTATTTTAGTGTACGAAAGTCAATATTTTTAGGTGCATATTTACCTGAAGTTGTTGCATTAAATTGCACTTCAACTTCTTTCCAAGCACGCTCCTTTTCATCGACACTTCTCCTGTCGGTTTTTTTACACTCTAAAACCGACTTGTGATTCCTTATTATTTCCAACAGCAACTCAATCTCCCCGGATGAAAAATTCAAATTTCTTTTGGACATTTTTTTTTGTTAATTGAAGAAAAACTAACACTTCACAATAATTTTCTGATTGTCAAAATGTAAAAATTTTGAAGTTAAAATTTTGAAATTCATGAAGTGCTGCCATTAAAGTGATTAAAAAGATAAATTTTTAAGATAATATACGTTTAACGTAGATAACTTAAACGCGCACTGAAAAACCGCTCCATAATTTAGCTACAGTTAAATTGAAAACGGCGTTTAGTTAAACGGAGCTAAAAACTCCGTTTAAACTTGCACTGAAAAACAGGCCCTAAGTTAGGCTTATTTCTTAAACTCACACTGTAAAACGCCTCAAAAAGATAAACTGGAGTTTAAGCCTCAGGTGGAGCTTAAGCTTGCACTGAAAAACCGGGCATTAGTTTTATTAAAATAGCGCCGCAGGCGAAAAATTTGGAAGAAAAATCGCGGGATTTTTCTT
The DNA here is from genome assembly GCA_949752815.1 of Conops quadrifasciatus. NCBI lineage: Eukaryota > Metazoa > Arthropoda > Insecta > Diptera > Conopidae > Conops > Conops quadrifasciatus. The sequence goes on along the minus strand of OX457077.1, from coordinate 20,742,837 downwards.
AAAAATTTTTAATTTTTAATCTTATTAAAATAGCGCCACAGCCAAAAAATGTTCCGACTTCAACTCATATTAAAGCCTGTAGGGATGTGAATCAATATAGTAATAATAACACATTATATATAGTTCTAAAGCTATTTATTTTATACCTTACTGTACTCGCTTAAGAGAAAAAAATTAAAGATTCCCAGCGAAAATAATTTTTTTTATAAATTTTATTATAACTGATTAAATCTTAATGATAGACTAAATAAATAGCTTTCTAACGGTACATTAAATGTTCCTATAGGCCGCTCGGTTACGGAGTTATGACGTGTTTTTATTTAAACTTTACACGCTTCTGAATCCAAGATGGCTAACTTCCGCCGGAAAAAATATGGCTACTAGGCTACAAATACATACATTAATGAGTGCCTACTAGACGTGTTTTGTTTCGGCTGGTGTTATTCCTTTGATTTTTCCGTGTTTGCTGAAGTTTTTAATTCAACCTACGGTGAAAAACGGTAGAACGGTGGAATTTCTGATGTGGTTATCTCTGGAATTCCACATGATAATGAAGAAAATTTAAAAACGGTGTTCTCGCACATATGCAATGCAGTTGGTCTCAAAAGCAATGATGTTCCTATTGTTCGAGATATTTTTCGAATCAGAAATAATAACAATAAAAACAACAACAGAGAAAACGCAAACAATGGACAAATTATTGTTAAAATGCAGTCTCCTTACGATCGCTCGAAGTTCCTGAAGGCAGGTTCTCTCATTTACCGCGAAAAACATCGTGCGCTTACTCTTGACGAGCTGGGGTTGCGAGGTGAAAGCAAGGTTTACATTCACGAAAGTTTGACCAGATCAATCAGAGAAGTCCTGCATTTTGCTCTTCAACTAAGGCGCGATAATAAACTTCATGCCGTATTTACATTCCATGGCAAAGTTCTCATCAAACTGACCCCCGACAGTACCGCGGTTAGTGTAAATGATGTTCCAAGTATCCAGTCTTTAGTCGGCGTTAAATGACATCACGACAGCATATGATGTGTTATTGTTTTTCCTTACATATTTCTTTTATCTGTACTCTTACTCTCTTGTTTTATATTCTCTCTCTCTATTGTTTCTACTCTCATGATTCTCTTATTTGTAGTACTTTTGTCCTTCTCTTTTTTTTAGCTAGTTGCTTAATAACAAAAATTCGTTGTTTGATGCGTGTGCTTACTCTGTTCTTTATTTCTCCTGAATTCGATGAGGTACAGTGATGGCGCTGACAATAGAACCCTTGTGGAGATTGTAACTAAAATGAAGTCTGGTTTAAAAGTGGTGCATTTCAATGCCAGAAGTTTAAATTCGTCCAAGTTGGATTATGTCAGGCATGTGTTTGAAGATTCGTCTGTTGACATCATTTGTGTGTCCGAAATCTGGTTTTCACATGATATTAATGATTGCATTTATGCAATTAAAAATTTTAACTTATTAAGAAATGACAGGCATGGAAAAAGAGGTGGAGGTGTTGCTATATATTGTCGAAAATCTTTGAATGCAATAGTCGTCAGTAAGTCTTCTCCTGATAATGGTGTCGAGTATCTTAATGTTTGTGTCTCTGACTCTCAAACAAAAGTTTTTGTTTCATGTGTGTATAATCCCTCCAGAAGCTGTTCTTTGGATAGGTTCTTCTCTGATATTTTAAACAACATTATAGACTTTACTTTTTTTTAATTTGTGGCGATTTCAACATTAATCTCTTAAGTGATGATTCCACCTCCAAATTGTTTCGTGATGATTTTGAGTCCCTTGGGTTATCTGTTGTAAATGATTGTATGCCGACTAGGTTTTCTTTCAATGATACTCCTAGTCTCTTGGATTATTTTATAGTGTCTGATAAATCACGTGTAGTTTTGTTTGATCAGTTGTATTTTGTTTCTGACCATGATTTATTATACTGCACTGTCAATGTACATTTAAACCATAACATGCAAAATTATTTTTATTATCGTGATTTCAAATCTATTAATTTTCAAGCTTTATTCTCTGATATATGTTTATTGCCCTGGAACGATATTTGGTTTTATTCATCTATTAATAAAAAATTGTCAATTTTTGTAAATTTTGTTAATAAATTATTTAATAGACATGTCCCATTAAAAAGGGCTGTCTTCAAAAACTCGTCATGTCCCTGGTTCAACTCCCAGATTCTCGATGCTCTTCGCAAACGTAATAGGTTGCGTAGTTTTTGGGCTAAAAACCCCACTACTGAGAATTGGGAAAATTACCGCAGAGCTAGAAACGTTTCAGTGAAATTAATAAAGCATGTGAAAATCTCATACTACTCCAAGAAACTGAGTACGTCCCTACCATCCAAGGTCCTTTGGAGAAACCTATCAAAATTGGGCATTCGCTCTATTGAGAAAAATTCCTGCAGCATTGATCCCAACGTTATGAACAGTCATTTTTTATCACATCAAACAATTTACAATAAACCCTGTTCTGATAGAATCAATGAAATTTCTAGTCATCCTCCTCGATTAACAGAAAATTTTGAATTTACTGCTGTTAGCGAGTATCAGGTAATCAGGTGCCTTAATAAAATAACTTCTGGAGCTGTCAGCGTGGATGAGATAAATATTAAATTCCTTAAAATAATCTTTCCTTATATCGTTGGGCACTTTACACATATTGTTAATCATTGCTTTACCACTTCTACTTTCCCCAGTCTATTAAAAAAAGCCTTTGTTTTTCCATTAGCAAAAAAATCTTATGCCTGTGAGGCAGCTGATTATAGACCCATTAGCATACTCTCTCCGCTGTCTAAGGTCATTGAAAATCTGATGGCTGAGCAAATATCTGACTTTCTTAACATACACAGTTTATTGAATCCACTTCAATCTGGATTTAGAAAAGGTCATAGTTGTACAACGGCCATACTAAAAATACTCGAAGACGTAAGACCCTCATATGACAACCATTTGTTGACTTTCTTATGCACGTTAGACTTCTCCAAAGCCTTTGATGTTGTTAACCACGATCTTCTTTGTTGTAAATTGAAATATTTATTTGGTTTTAATGAATGTGCAACGCGACTGTTAAGATGTTATCTGTCCAATAGAGTGCAGAAGGTCAACGTTGATAATAATTTTTCTCAGTTTCTGGAAGTCAGATGTGGTGTTCCGCAGGGTTCAGTTCTTGGTCCGCTCTTGTTCTCATTGTTTGTGAATGACATCTTTCAGGTATGTAGATTTGTCTCTATTCATGCGTATGCTGATGACGTCCAAATTTATTTGTCGGGTCTATGCGATTTGAAAGAAGGCCTAATTCCGCGATTGAATGATGACTTGCAGAGTATATTTAATTGGACGGTAAAAAATGGTTTATATTTGAATGTTGCTAAATCGTATATTCTCCCTATATATAGAAAACCACTAAACTTTAATGATTTTCCTGCAGTGTTAATCAACAATAATCAACAATAATCATTTGAATTTTGTTACGAGCGTGGTGAATCTCGGATACTCCATAAATACAACCTTGTCCTGCACTGATCACATCAATACGGCTTTGCGTAAGATTTATTTCACTCTAAGAAATCTTAAAGCTGTTGCCGAATATACTCCCATATCCGTCAGAAGAAAACTTGTCGTTCAACTTGTCCTACCAATTATAATGTATTTTTCTGTTGTTTATAGCAAACTTGATTCACGGTCGTTGTTAAAGTTATCTATAGCCTTTAACTACGCGACTAAATATGTGTTTGGACTCCGTAAATTTGACCACCTGTCGAATTATCGTTATGCGTTATTGGGCTGCAATATTGAATGCTACCTTAAATCTAGAAACTGTATATTTATGCATACTTTAATTTATACTAAGACGCCAAAATATTTGTTTGACAAACTGCATTTTGGACTCTCGCAAAGAAGTCCTTTGTTAATTATTCCGTCTTTTAGATCTCTGAATTCCTCAAGGTCGTTCTTTGTTAACGCTGTCAAGCTATGGAATTCCCTACCAAATCATATAAAACTTGTAACTGCTAAAGACAGATTTAGGCGCATTGTTTACCGATATCATCGGGTAGTATACAGACCTCATGCGTTACTCGCTTACACCCTAAGCGAGAAGCGAAGTGCTTCGGGTCCAATGACACGTACGGGTTAAAGTAATGTACAAAATTGATGGAGAATCGAGTCGATACGGCATACAAAATCATGAGGGTATCAGCGGTGATGTCATAATGATATTTACCACTGGGTTGTAACTGCTAAAGACAGATTTGGGCGCATGATCAGAGAACATTTTTCATATGTGAGCCATAACTAGCTTTTTCTACTTAATTTTTTTCCTATCCTGTCTCTATATGTAACTTCTGCCTTTCAATTCTTTAATTTATGTCTTCTAAATTTATAATATGGTTATATATAATTTAACTATTATAATTATTAATTTAAGTATATATTTATTGATTTAATTTGAAGTATATATATTTTGAGTGTACTAAAAAAGAATTTAATTCTTATTGTACAGTAAACATTTTTTGAATAAACTATAAACAACTTCTGTCCTGACGGTAAATACTAACGGTATAAAAAGTTTGATCACAATACGCGTAAAAAATACGCGTCAAACGAAATTTTTCGAGATGAGTCATGGAGTGTCGTATCTCCTTATTTTTGGTGTCAATGGACTTTAACTAGTTTTGGGAACTATCGAGTTATTTTAACTATCGATAGTTAGTTGCTGAATGATTTTTACCAGAGATAAGGAGATACGACACTCGATGACTCATCTCAAAAAATTTCGTTTGACGCGTATTTTTTATGCTCTGTTGAATTCACGTACACAATATGTGAAAGCTTGCCCTGTTGTTGTTTTTGCTTATTGCCAATTTCATAGCGAATTGTTGAAATGTGTATCGAGTATGTTGAACAAATTTTGTTCACCATTGTTTACAACAACATTGTACAACAACAACCGCAAAAATAGACGTCACATACAATTTGTGAAATTAAAATCTTTTAGTTGAGCAGAAGAATTACAAATTTTCTAGTACGAAAGTTGATTACTGAAAATCTGTGAATAAAAATGTCTATCTGCCAAAAGCACCAAGTGTATCAAAGCAACAAGTGAAGCGGGTAATAAATATAATGTGAGAATTTGATGTTGAACATCCCGTAGCAAAATTGATGGTAATGGCCTGGCAGATGCAAGACGCTGAAGTGGGAGATGGCACCAATTTTGTGATTATATTTCTGTGGCACAGTTAGAGGCTGCAGAAGAATTTCTATATCTTGGTTTACCCACATCGGATTTTTCATAGCATTGGATAAGTCAGAGATACTACCGAAACTGGTGTGTCATGAAATCAAAGACTTCCGCGACATTTCAAAAGTCAAATAATATGGACAAGAAGAATTCGTTACGAATTGATATTATGGCTGACTGCTTGACTTCCAAATTCGACTTGCCTCGTTTGACACGCGCTCTCAATGCTTACCCCGAATTACTGGGTTATTGCGATAAAGTGGGCATTGAGGAATTAGGTGAAACAACAGTTGTTGTTTTCAGGTAATGGCCAGTAATAATAAAACATTATAGAGTTTTGAATTAATATACTTAATATTACTTTGCAGAAACGAAGACGTCGACTTACGCATTTCTACAATTGTACGCGGCGCTGCCGATAATGTCATCGGTGACATTGAACGAGCAATTGATGATAACGTTAATAATTTGAACGAACTTTTTCGTGATGGCCGCTAGGTGCCCGGTGCTCGTGCCACTAAAATTGAACTTGCCACCCATCTGGCGGCATACGCTGACACACTCCCCGGATTGGAGCAATATGCCGTGGGAAAATTCGCGGTTGCTTTGAAAGTATTTTCAAAGGCATTAGCAAAGAATATTTGAAGTTATTTTTAGGCCTATCCAAAAGAAAAGGAACGTTACTTTGCCTGCTTGCTAGTAAACAATTCCGATAAAATTAAAGTGTAGAATTTCACAAATAAAATCGATTTATATTAAGAAAAACTTGGCTTTCTTTATTTTTTATATTTATATGGCTTACTTTAGATATATAATTATCTGTACATACTTCAATCTGTAAAAATCGCTTGTTTTGGAACGGATCAAATAATGTGTTAAAAGGAAAAGGAATCTGGCATAAGAACATTTAAGATTACAACAATATTTAATAAACTAATTTCTGTCTGCGCACCAAATTGGCCTGCAGACACGTTAGTTAGGCCCTCAAGAACACAGTTCAACATCTGCTTCACTGATTTGCAACTCCTTGGTAAGCGTTTTAAAAGACATCTCCGGATTACTCTTAGCCAACAGCATGAATGTCAGCAAACGCATTTTCTTCATGTTTTGCTCATGATTGGAGCCCGTTACGAACTCCGTTGGGACGTTACGAACTCCTTGTGATCCTCATAGAATTGTATATATAATGGCAATTTATCCGGCACAAAAATCCAGTAGATCGTGTATTATGTCTCCTTCTAGGAAACACACTGGCTTAAATGCCAGCAATGGATTCAATAAAAATTTTTTGGAATCGGCCAAGGCAGTGACAACACATTTCATACCATCTTCGCGAGAAACACAAGCCGTTTCTGCAGTACATGTTTCTGGTAATTTAAACATTACTTTGGCGTAAAGGACAAGATTTTTATCCTTAGTAACATCATGCAGAAGACGTTAAAGTTTTTGCTTTTGTTCGCCGGACGGAGGACAATTGGAAAACTGGGCTTTAAGATGATCTACTCTAAAGAAGACTTCCAAAACTTGGTCGCATTGTTTGGCAACTTGCACAAGATGATAAAACATGATAACGTTGAGGCGATGTGGTATCCAAATTATTGAATAAGCGCCCCAATCTAGAAGAATATGATATGATATGATATGATGATATGATATGATATGATGATATGATATGATATGATATGTTTTTACTTAGGATTGCAGTCAAACTTTTGCAAATGTAGCAAATTATTGTACCGTGTTTTGACAATTATCATTTTCACCACACATAAACAAAAGAGGTAAAATTTTTGCAGTCAATATAAGCGGGTGCAATGGAGTAGGACGTCCCCCAAATCTTTTATTTTCAAAAGTATAGAAAAAACATCTCATTTATATACAATATGGGGTCATTCAATTTGTTGTAGTAAAATACTTTTATTTACCAATTTTTTCTTATACAACAGAAGAGTCATATAAGAGATACATATGTATATTTTTTATTATTATTAGTCAAATAAACTGCGACTGCATAAGTTTCAAGTTTCTATTTACTATTTAATTCTTTTTTATTTGCAAGGAAACAAAAATAGGGAGAAAAGTCATTAACAATTATTTAAAACAACGAGAAAATTGACCACAGTTCTTGACGTTTTGAATTAGAAACACCCCCTAGAATCGATACCAATGCAAAAGACGCCGATGCAGGTTTCCTACGAAATCTGCACTAAATTCCGACTAATTTTGGCCGATTTTGCGATTGTATCGAGAAAAATGCATGTGGTAGTAACGAGTGTCTCATCTCATAATCTCTGATTTTTACTATCGAATGATTTTTTTCAATCATTCATGTATGAGAATATGAGTATGTATGTCTCGTTACTACTACATGCATTTTTCTCGACACAATCGCAAAATCGGCCAAAATTAGTCGGAATTTAGTGCAGATTTCCTAGGAAACCTGCATCGGCGTCTTTTGCAATGGCATCGATTCTAGGGGGTGTTTCTAATTCAAAACGTCAAAAACTGTGGTCATTTTATTTCGTTTAAAATTTTTCGTTTGAAAGTTCGTCAATTTTCTCGTTGTTTTAAATAATTGTTAATGACTTTTCTCCCTAGTTTTGTTTCCTTGCAAATAAAAAAGAATTAAAAAGTAAATAGAAACTTAAAACTTATGCAGTCGCAGTTTATTTGACTAAAAATAAGAATAAAAAATATATGTATATAAATATATCTTTTATATGACTCTTCTGTCGTATAAGAAAAAACTGGTAAATAAAAGTGTTTCAACAAATTGAACAAATGACCGCTGCAACAAATTGAATGACCCCGAATGACCCGAATATATAAATTAGATATTTTATCTATAAACTTTTGAAAACAAAAAATTTCGGGGACATCCTACTCCATCGCACCCGCTTATATTGACTGCGAAAATTTTACCTCTTTTGTTTATGTGGTGAAAATGATAATTGTCAAAACACGGTACAAAAATTTGCTACATTTGCATAAGTTTGTCTGCAATCGTAAGTAAAAACATTATAGCTTATGGTCTCTCTTTTGATATTCTTTCTTTTCTTCTAGATTGCGGCGCTTATTCAATAATTTGGATACCACATCGCCTCAACGTTATCATGTTTTTATCATCTTGTGCCAGTTGCCAAACAATGGACCCAAGTTTTGGAAGTCTTCTTCGGAGTAGATCATCTTAAAGCCCAGTTTTCCAATTGTCCTCCGTCCGGCGAACAAAGGCAATAACTTTAACGTCTTCTGCATGATTTTACTAAGGATACAAATCTTGACTTTTACGCCAAAGTAATGTTTAAATTACCAGAAACATGTACTGCAAAAACGGCTTGTGTTTCTCGCGAAGGTGGTATGAAATGTGTTGTCACTGCCTTGGTCGATCCCAAAAAATTTTTATTGAATCCATTACTGGCATTTAAGCCAGTGTGTTTCCTGGGGGACATAATACACGATCTAATCGATTTTTGTGTCGGATAAATTGCCATATTATATACAATTCTATGAGGATCACAAGGAGTTCGTAATGTCCCAGGGCCTCAATCATGAGCAAAACATGAAAAAAATGCGTTTGCTGACATTCATGCTGTTGGCTAAGAGTAATCCGGAGATTTCTTTTTAAACGCTTACCAAGGAGTTGCAGGAGTTGCTTCCAGTGAAGCAGAGGTTGAACTATGTTCGTGAGGGCCAAACTAACGTGTCTGCAGCCCAATTTGGTGCGCAGCCAGAAATTAGTTTATTAAATATTGTTATAATCTTAAATGTTCTTATGCCAGATTCCTTTTCCTTTTAACACATTATTTGATCCGTTCCAAAACAAGCGATTTTTAAAGATTGAAGTATGTACAGTTCATTATATGCATATATAAAGCATATAAGTATAAAAAATAAAGAAAGCCAAATTTTTCTTAATATAAATCGATTTTAATTGTAAAATTCTACACTTTAATTTTATCGGAATTGTTTACTAGCTAGCAGGCGAAGTAACGTTCTTTTTCTTTTGAATAGGCCTAAAAATAACTTCAAATATTCTCTGCTAATGCCTTCGAAAATACTTTCCAAGCAACCGCGAATTTTCCCATAGCATATTGCTCCAATCCGGGGAGTGTGTCAGCGTATGCCGCCAGATGGGTGGCAAGTTTAATTTCAGTGACACGAGCACCAGGCACATAGCGGCCATCACGAAAAAGTTCGTTCAAATTATTAACGTTATCATCAATGGCTCGTTCAATGTCACCGCTGAAATTATCGGCAGCGCCGCGTACGACAATTGCAGAAATACGTGAGTCGACGTCTTCGTTTCTGCAAAGTAATAAGTATGTTAATTTAAAACTCTAGACTGTTTTGTTATTACTGGCCATTACCTGAAAACGGCAACTGTTGTTTCACCTAATTCCTCAATGCCCACTTTATCGCAATTTTACCTAGTAATTCGGGATAATATAGTAGCATTGACAGCGCGTGTCAAACCAGGCAAGTCGAATTTGGAAGTCAAGCAGTCAGCCATAATATCAATTCGTAAGGAATTCTTATTTTTCATATTATTTGACTTTTGAAATGTCGCGGAAGTCTTTGATTTCATGACACACCAGTTTCGGTAGCCTCATACCCAGATATAGAAATTCTTCTGCAGCCTCTAACAGTGCCACAGAAATATAACCACAAAATTGTTCCATCTCCCACTTCAGCGTCTTGCATCTGGCTGACCATTACCATCAATTTTGCTACGGGATGTTCAACATCAAATTCTCCCATTATATTTACTACCCGCTTCACTTGTTGCTTTGATACACTTGGTGCAGATAGAAATTTTTATTCACAGATTTTCAGTAATCAATTTTCGTACTAGAAAATTTGTAATTCTTCTGCCCAAATAAAAGATTTTAATTTCAGAAATTGTATGTGACGTCTACTTTTGCGGTTGTTGGTGCACAATGTTGTAAGCAGTGGTGAACAAAATTTTTTCAACATACTCGATACACATTTCAACGTTTTGCTATGAAATTGGCAATAAGCAAAAACAACAACAGGGCAAGCTTTCACATATTGTGTACGTGAATTCAACAAAGCATAAAAAATACGCGTCAAACGAAATTTTTTGAGATGAGTCATCGAGTGTCGTATCTCCTTATCTCTGATTCATGTATTCATTCGATTTATTTCTAAAACCTATCCAACGATTCACTCGTTGAATATTTTTTGAATTAGAACGTGGCCAATTAATAGGTTTTAGCTCGGGGTAAGTAGGGGTGAAAAAATTTTACTCTGGTAAGTAAAAAGTTTGATTCTAGCTGTACCAATTCGTCAAATAAATTTAATTCCATTTTCAAAAAAAAAAACACAATAAATCATGCACAGCAGTTTTAAATATGAAAGTAATTAGTTACCAGACTGCATTAACCCCTTTGTCCTATTTATTAACAAGATGAAGCTATCAAGTTTGATTGTTGAGAGATCCTTCAGGTTTTCAAAGAAGGGCTTCCCGAGGCTGATTATTCTGTTTAGGGATATAGCTGGACACCTGCAGAGGTAATGCTCCACTGTCTCCTCCTCGTTAGCATCTCCACAGCTACGAGCCCCAGTCTAAAAAAGAAAAGCAAACGCGTTTTCGTTTACGTTTCGTTTCTACATTATCTGCAATCAAGCAAATTGTATATTATTTCCACTTTACAACAACAATACTAACAATAACGGTAACTGCCGTCATAGCTTAAATAGCTAAAAGACACAACGGTACAAACCAGTACGTTCGCATTATTAAAAATATGCGTAGTAGTAAAATTATAAATTGGTAGTTTATACTTACGTTCAAAAATTAATTTTCTCCGATTTTAATGAAATAGATTTTCTCAGAAAGCTACTGCTCTCTACTTTCTTAGTTTTTGAATACTTAGATAAGTCAATTACATTATTACAAAAAGAGTACTAAAAAGTTTAACATGCATTTATTTTCAAAACTGTTTACATTTCGATAAAATGTTATTTAACGTAAATTAATGGTACTATATATTTTTCATAAAATCTACAATTAATATTATAAATGCGAAAGTAACTTTGTCTGTTGTTTACCTTTTTACGGCTAATGCCCAAAATACATGTGCAGATAAAACGCATGCAGCGCTGCTAGATTTACAGCAGTCAAAATACATGTGCAGATTTTGTTTGACATTTTGTTTCTATGCATTTGAAATTGGAAGTTTTAAGCAGAGATAACGAGATAGGAAACTGCGTCAAGACCCATCGTATATGTCCAAAAAAAACCAAATTCGGTAGTTAGGTGAAACACGTATAGTGTATGTGTCGTGTATATGTAGTTCACCACAAGACGTCACGTTTATATGACATTTCTTTTGTTTATTATTTTAACAGATGAAAAATGTTTAGCTTGTGAAAATTGTTTAGCTATTTCGCAAAGAAATTAGTGTTTTTAGTGAATTTTAATGAAGTTAAATCATGCACTGGACCTCGTAAGTAGCACTTGCCGGGGCTGTATACGAACGGCTTGCCATTTTGGAGCAGGATGATTGGCCTGCAACGGCAGGCATAGACATTTCAGTGCAGGGAATTTTGTTGCGACCTCTGAAGCTCGTTTCTGTAACTCTTTTCGATCGCTCTTTTCTATTAGTTTTTTCGATTATACGTCATGCTGACGTCATTTTCTATCCTACTGTTTCTGTAAAAAAGCAATCGAAATAGGAAAATATTCTAACCGTCTAATTTTGCGATTGACATTTGTTTCAATCCCAATGTTATAGGAATGTATCGAAAATAGTGTTTCTGTAACAAAAAGGAATAGAAAAGATTCGATTGTGTTTTTCTATTGCTTATGAGCTGTCGAAAAACCTTTGTCATTTTTGAAATTCAATTTAAATTTGAATTTTCATAAGTTAATTTTTACGTGGGTAAAAAAAAAAATATCTATAAAGAAGAAATGTATGAAAAAGTATACCATTCTTTGTGCCAATTCTTTGGATTAAGAAATTAATTTTTTTATTCGTGGTAATTTTAATTTTTTTTAATCCATATTTATTTATGAAGGATTGAAACGGAACCTTCTTTGTATAGTACGCCGAGCTTTAGGTATTTTCGGAAGGCTTATGTACTTAGGAATTAAATAATTTTGAATAATTAATGTTCTTTTGTTAATTATGCGGCTGACCATCGTTTTAGATATTGGGCATAGAAAGTCTTGACCGACATCTCGTAAAAAAAAAAACTTCCCGTGACATAAAAATGGAGGACTGTGCAAAGCCGCAATGAATGCAGAATAAAGGTCGTTCTCCTGCCAATATCCAAAATGGCGAAAATTTCGTTCAGCAGCTGGATGGCTGCTTCCTTTGAAAAACGTAAGAGGTCCATGAAGCGAGCCTCCGGAATCTGGAAGGGATCCGTAGAATCTCTTAAATAACGTCTTTTAATCCGGAGCATATTCCTTCGGTTATGCTCAACAGCATACATAATTAAATGCATTTCGCTCATCTATATATATTTTTGAAGAATATTATTTTAACATGGTTTTTAAGTTGGATATATGTATACTGCGGGAATCGTACACAGGCTACGATCAGACAGGTATCGATTTGGAATCCAACTGCATTTAAACAAAGCACTAGTAACAATTTTGATGGAAATTTAATTATATTATAATTTGTGCATAGGAATTGAGCATTAAAATCATTTTCGGTCATGAAATGACCCCAACAACGTATTAGGGTTAAAGATTTTCAAAATTACTTATATTTGTATTTTTAAAAATACTGACAATTGGTTCATTTCCGACCTGTTTCTTTTCTATTAATGTTTCTTTATCAAAGCATAACAGCCTCTTTTCGATTTCCTATTACAGAAACACTAAACTTTTCACAATCGAAAACATCTAGTCGAATCGAAACGACGTCATAAAAATAGAAAAGATTTTCGATTGATATACAGAAACTCGCTACTGGTATTTTTCTCCGGCCAATCGGAGTTGATGGGTCATGTTTTGAGTGGTACCGCATCGGATCCGATATCAGCATATCAAGGCACCACCTTGTCGCAAAATTATGAACACTATGTGATACTATCGTCGGGAGCCACGGTCTTTATGGCGTATAGTCGGGGCTCAGTCAATCGAAATGACTGTCAATTGAATGGTAGTGGAATGGAAATCAACTTAGCGTTTGGAATCGCAACGCAAATGGAGAAATTAAAAAAAAGTCCTTTGACTAATGATTAAATTATTATTTAAGTGTTTTATGTGATGTTTTTGTATTTTTTTCTAGTACGGGCGTTGCTGTACTTGGCCACACGGTTGCTGGATTTACTCACGCACGAGCTCGTTAAACACGCATATACGACAGATTCATCAAAATTGCGAATATCAGGATTGCCTGCATTGTGGTCGCACTGTACTAAAATCCTTCTTTAAGACACATCAGCGTCGTCACTTTAAGAAGGCAAAATTTCTTTGCTCCGAGTGACGTAAGTAAAAGAAGGGGGGAATAATTCTTGAAGCATTTCTAACGAAAGACTCTACAGCCAACACCTTCACGAGCAGCTACACATTGAAGAAACATTTGCATATTCATTCTAAGAACCGTGATCGCAATATCGAGTGCGAATTGTGGGGTCGCCGATTTTATACCATCGAATCTTTTCGCATGCATCAGGTTATTCATCAAGATCCCAAGCAACGTGAGAGCTACAACTGTAGTCTGTGCGATAAATCTTTCTTGCGCCAAACCAATCTTATTTACATATTTTCTTTTATTCTCTACATTTTAGGTATTTTAGTACCAGATCCGTTACTCTCAAAGCTGCCAAATCAAAAAGCTGTACAAAGCTGTAAAAGCTGTATGGTACATTCTAAATACTCGAACAAATCCGCCGCATTTACTTTAGCTTTTCTTATAAGAACTTTATAAGAATCTCCTTCTTTTAAATTTCAGCTAAACCAAATAGAAATTCTTTCTGCTTTCCAAGCACAGAAAGACTTCGCAGCACATTCCCAGCACATTTTAATGACTTCATCGACTACGGCAGGGCCAACAGCGACATGCAAGCTGCAACAAATTAGGAATTAGAACATAAAATAGGCAATATACATATATTTAAATTATTTCCGAAAGAGGAACAGAAAATAGTACAAAGTTTAATTTTTTCCATTAAATTCTTATTATCTAAAAGCAATTCTTTTTTAATTTAAATTTATTATGTACGTAAAATATTTTGTAATATTTAATGAAAGGTGCATTTCCACACCACCCAAGAGGTATGCACTGTGATGCGTTACCGTTTTTTTTTTTTTGGGTGTTCGGTTCCCCAGTAGGCCTATGGCACCCATTACAATTAAAATAAGACATGCAATGTTAATTCCAAAAGTATACAATAGTCTAATACCCAAGTTTGTTAATAAATGCAAATACATTAATAATAATTTAAAAGTACATGCATTGCACCATAAATTTACTTTGTTAGAGAACATGCTAATAATTTACATTCAATTATAAAGAAAATTAGAATTAAATTACAAAGCAAATATGAAACTTTTAATAAATCAATAGTATTATTAGCGCATAAGAAGTAGTGCATTTTAAACCAATTATATAAAAGCAAGCAAGCATATTGTATAACTACAATAATACGGGAAATAATTTTATTATATACATATACCTCAACGATCAATATAATGTGATGTGCATTCTTAAATAATTTTGAATTTTGAAAATACAATCAGCCTAAAGATGTGTGACGCAAAGGATCTTTTTTTTAAAATTTGGATTTTTTTGGTCTCTATTGAAAAATTTTAAAACGAAGTATATTCTAATTCGAACAAATAGCGCTACAAAATCGCGGCTTGAAAAATTTGGACAACACGCGTGGGGTTCTAAGTCTACCATCTGGGAAATTAAAAAGCTACTAAGGCCTATTTTATGGCATGCCGAATCAAAAATTTGGAAAAACCGAGCGTCTAAGTTTTGAACGTATACTATAAAATCCCGAGGAGGCTTAACTAATTTATAATTTTCAAATTCCTTTTCTACCGTGAAAAGGAATTCTTCAGTTATGGCTTCATTTCCAAAATTTGGCAAAGGCTCAGAACAATCGTGAAGTTTGTGATACTTCAAATACAACCAACCGCACACATATACAAAAGCATTTTCTTTTAATACATTAAACTCATTAAAATTTATTTCAATTCGGACTGTGTCAATAGCGGAAAGTTGTGGCCTTGGCAAACTTTGGAATTGCTGCCATGAATTATCCTGTACTAACGAGTCATTGTATACCTGATTTAAAATTTCTGAATTACTTTCCTCAATACCTATTTCTTTTAATGACTCGCAATTCCCCCTTTTAACAATGTCTACATAGTTTAACCCCCATCGCTTCTGGAACAAACCAATAAACATATGTGGGGTTATAGTGACACAGTTCCCGCCACTTCTCCTAATCTGTCCAAAAAAATGTTCCAGGGAATCCTGGCAAAGCCGTCTGGTCTTAAGATGTGAAAATCCTTCCCGGGATAGGAAATTCCAAAAGAGACAAAGACTGGAAATATTTAGGAGCCAA
Organism: Conops quadrifasciatus; assembly: GCA_949752815.1. Classification (NCBI taxonomy): domain Eukaryota; kingdom Metazoa; phylum Arthropoda; class Insecta; order Diptera; family Conopidae; genus Conops; species Conops quadrifasciatus. Next base: position 20,727,039 of record OX457077.1, on the reverse strand, counting down.
CCCTTAACAAAAGAAAATGTATTTTTAATGTCATTACCCCCGGAATCTAAAATTTGTAAAGAATTTAAATAGGATTTGGCTCGTTTTAGAAAATCTACCTGCTCTTCATTCCCGGAAAATACTTTTTTCGACGGACATTGGACAAGGGGATCGCTGCTATTGAAAATGTTAAATAGTTGATCTATAAACAGTAGAAACTCCACAGTGTTCGGAGTTGTAGGGGCCTTAGTTACATCAATCCGCCCTGAGGCATACAAAGTGTTCATGCCTGAAGCAACTGTGTTGCTGCAAACCTGAGCAGCTAAAGAAACGCGCATTTTTTCGAAATTGTTTGGACGGATATGAGCAGAAGTCAGCTTAGGCGCACATCTAATCGGTAATTTGGAATCTAAATTATAAAAATGGACAATATCGGTCCAACTGACTTTTTTATTTTTAAATATTACTGTATTTTTTAAATTCTCCAAACAATTCCGAGTACTTTTGAGAAGATGTGGGGAATCATGGAAAAAAAAGATTTTTTTGTCATTGACAATGAAAAAAGGACGGATTTCAGTCACCCCTGCAATTTTAGCGAAGCTAACGAAGTTCGATCCTTGATCGCAGACAAAATGGCAGGGAGTAAGGTTGATGCTTTGTAGCTTAGAAATTATATCGACAACGTATTTTTTAATTACTTCCCCTTTGCATGGGCCACGACAGAAGAAATAAGCAAGGGGTTGTTTCCAGGCTGCTCCTCCAAGACCTTGGACATACAGAACCATCACGCTGTCGGCCGTTCTGGACGTACGATTCTCGTCTCCAAAATCTTCGAGTCCGATAATTTTATCCCCATGTCTATTATAATTTAAATTACATTTAAGTGACATTTCGTCACACGAAATCGAAACAAAGCGTTGTTCTGAGGTAAAACCACGGCTTCGAAATTCTAAAGACTTAAGGCAGCTGGAAGAGCATCCTGGAGATTTTGACCAATCTGAAACAAACTCGCGAAGAGTTCTTTCTTCAGGCCAATTAAGGGATACTTTAAGATAACTGTAAGCTAAAGGCGACAAAAAGAACACACCCAACGCAAGTGTTTTCAATTTGTCGTCATATCTACGTCCGTTGGGGTGGCAGACCATGTTTTTTGCACTATTTTCCACACAATGTCTAATGTTTGTTGGAAGCGATTTACAAAAATCTCCTACTAACTTCCCTTTATCTTCCCTAACTAATTCCAATTCCTTTCGTAAAAGTTCTTTTTCCATTTTCAATTTCGCAATTTCTTTATTTTTTCGATTTAAATTCCGATTTTTAATATTTACTTCCCTTTGTAAAGTTTGGGTTTTAAATTTTAAATTTTTTACTGTTTGAAGCAAACGCAGCTTCCTAGGAGTTTTGTTTGAAATAAATTTAGGTGTCTGAACCTTGCGACTAGCTTTCTCGGTTGATTGATCTATGGCGAGATCAACCATTGGCAGTGGGTCTTCAGGCAAAGACAACTGATTGTTTAAAAATAATGGAAAAAGAATTTTTCGAGAACTCGAGGCGTCACATATCTCGGACGATTCATCGGATTTATTTACCGATGGATCATCTGGCATAAAATCCTGACTCTTTTTTTCAGGAGAGTTAGTAAAATTATAGTTTTCTTTTGTATCTTGTGTGGTGATCGTTGAGGTTAACAAGTTTAAATCTAAGTCGGGAATCGCATCCCGCCGTAACTTTTCGCCACACATATCGTCTGAAAAATGTTTACCACATGCAAACAGCCATGTGCTTTGGCTATTACCTACGCCTAGGCGTCGGCACCATTCCAATCTTCTATTTACATATATAAACATATTACATAAAATAAAAGAAAAACACAAATTACATTTTGGAAAATCATGCACGATCATTTTAAAAGGAAAGAAGTTGTTGAAAAACTACTAAGACGGGCTAACTAACCCATGGTTAATGATTTTGAATGATATTGATCCGCGCAAGATGGCGGATTGATGGCGACGACAATCATCAAATTGTTAAAATCAAAAAATGGCTATAAGTTGATTTCGATAAGCGGACCTTTCAATTGCTATTCATCAAGAATAGTCACGGTGGTCATATCTCTTAAAACATTTCCAATTGTTAATGTCAACAAACAGTGAGAAATTAATTTCCATTGCTACATAATACATTATAATTGATTTTGTGCTTGTTATATTATGGTCAATGATTTTGAATGATATTGATCCGCGCAAGATGTGGTTTCAACAGAAACGAAACCTTACGTACTACATGGCGACGACAATCATCAAATTGTTAAAATCAAAAAATGGCTATAAGTTGATTTCGATAAGCGGACCTTTCAATTGCTATTCATCAAGAATAGCCACGGTGGTCATATATCTTAAAACATTTCCAATTGTTAATGTCAACAAACAGTGAGAAATTAATTTCCATTGCTACATAATACATTATAATTGATTTTGTACTTGTTATATTAATTTTTCTGCTCGGGTGTCAGCAATGGACTATATGCTAGGTTTAAAATTAGTTCCCATGGCTATTTAATGCATATTAATTGGAACAAAAGATCTATAATTTACCAATTGGAAATTTTTATTGGTTTCAACCAATTGGCAAATATCAACATATGAACTTACCGTTTTCCATGTTTGGCCGCATCAGGAAATCGGTAGAGTCTTTTATTTCCAGGGCATCCAGTTTTACAACAAATTCTTGTTCTCGGCATCTTATTTGATGAAACTCTGTATTAAAATCTGGAATTATAGGCACTTTTAATAAATTATTAATTCGATAGTATTAATTTGCACGTATTAATTTGCAATTTGAAATCGTGGTGAAGAAATCAGGAAGCAGCGTTACAGTTTACATCAGCAAAAGGAATAAATAAAGTACGAAAAAGGAAAAAGTACTTTTTGTTGCACTCAGTATAAAAATAATATAATATGCTATTATAGAAAGTAAATGTTTTCTTTACACTTCAAGCGGTAAATGGGTAAAATACTTTACTGAAATACACTGTTCTATATATATGTAAACTAAAGCAAAAAAAAACCAATTTATTTTATATTGTAGCATACCGGCAACACTGCTTTGGTACCAGAATTCATAAGGGGCGCAAAAATAGATGCGTTCTATACAAACGGGCAACACTAGTATCGGCAAATTCAATGGCGAGGTGAACGAAAATATGAGGGTATACCAACGCCATTTCATGTCTGCTCTTTTATTTTAATTGGATAATCAATTTAATTTTACAATGTTTTATTTTGCTTGAATTGTTCATAGAATAGATCATACAGTTTCTGGTCTAAAATAGTGGCGGATTAGAGCGCATAAAACAATTTACATTACATTTTTTGTTGTTAATATGCTCTTGCAATGACTTCTAAACTTGATATACTTTTCCAAATAGGTTATAATTAAGTAATAAACTATTTAAAAGTAAAATGGATATTAAATAGACTAAATATTGGCATAAATAAATAAATAAAAATGTATGTTTTCGAATTCATTACTTATATGAATAATTAACTAAGTTGCTATCTCAAAACAAACATTTCGACTTAAAAATCTGAATTGTCATTGGGGTCTCAAAGCTGAACCCTCTCCGTCCCGATTACTCTTCATCGGGGGTCTGTAATGTTGAGTTTCTCTTGTAGTAACCCCTCCGCCGCGAACGTCTCACCCACAACAGGGGCACGTAACTTTCAGTTTCCTATACAAAAAACCCCGTTCCCTTTCCTCGACACTCTTCATCAGGGGTCTGTAATGTTGAGTTTCTGAGCTCAATTTTCGGCTTTTTCACGAACACTACTTTACGATTAGACGTCAAATCGCAGATCAGAGTTGCAAGTTTTTCGAGCCTTGACGCAGTTTCCTATCTCGTTATCTCTGCCGTATTATCTCAGGGAGACATTGGTTCAGATTTGCCAATCTCCTTTGCTAGCCGTTCTCTTGTTAAGTACGAAATTAACAAACCAATAATAGAAAAAGAACTTCTGGCCATACATTGGGCAATAAATTATTTCAGACCGTATTTATTTGGTAGAAAATGTACAGTATCATTACATACAGTATCATTATTTACTCATAAGAATCCATCATCAAAACTAACTAGAATAAGATTAGATCTTATGGATTACGATTTTAAAATAGTTTTTAAACAAGGCAAAATGAACTGTAACGCTGATGCCTTATCAAGAATAGAAATTAATTCAGATTCGCTGAAGGAAATGATGCCTTCTACAATAAATGTAGTAACGAGAAGTAAAACAAGAGAAAATGAAGGAACTCTGAATCATCAAGTTGCGAAATCAATCAATACACATGAGCCTGATCAACTCTATCAGGCATGTTCTGAATTTCACTTTCACTCGAAAGTAATGACGAATACGAAAAGCCCTGTTCTGAATTTCGGTTTGACATTTTCGATTTCACACTTTTTTCGAATATTCAAATTTAGTGAAATTTCCTGTTCCGGAAAACGATTTTTACGTTTTATCACCATTTTAAAAACGGTACGGAAAAAAAATTGTGATTTGTTTGTGAAATTTTTCAAAAATGTAAGTACGATTATCCAGACTTTCGGCTAATGTTTTATGATTAATGCATTATGTTTAATGATTATTTTTGCAGGGGGAAACATAAGAATGCCAATCAAGAGTCAATATTGATTGAATTCATGGAGAATCATCCGGATCTGGCAAATAATTTCTTTAAAGGCGATCGTGTTGTCGCAGAAAAGTTGTGGGTTGAGTTGGCTGCAAAGCTTAACAGCGAGGGTCCACCGAGAAAAGAAGCTCTTGGCTGGAAAAAGGTTATACGGCTAAGGATTTAGTAAAAAAATTATAAAAGATTGTTCTCTTTGATTCAGGTATGGAGCGACTGGAAAGCCAAAATTCGCAAGAAAATGGCACACAACAAGTGCGAGAGCAGAGCAACCGGTGGAGGGATATTTAATGAATTCGTTTTCACATCTTCCGAACAAAGTGTTCTAACAATTTGTGGGATGCACTCAACAGTCGATGGGATACCCGGAACCAAATCATTCGACATAGAAGACGAAACTTTATACAGAGCTGAGAACCATGATGCTTTCTCCAAAAATAATGATGTTCCAGGGACAAGCTCTTCATTTAACACCCCAAGAAAGAGAAAACGCCCAGACACAATGCAGGATTGCTTAAAGGAGCACATGATGAAACAGACAGGAGCACTTGAGAACATAACCCACGTAATGCAAGAAATGCTAGAGCATAACAAGAGCAGCATGAAAAGAATTTACAGAACTCTAAAGAAAACAACTGAAATATTAGAAACGCAAAACAAAGAACGACGAACTTTTTACGCTGCAATGTTAAAAAAATAAAAATCTTGTAACGAGCTCTCCTGTAACAGTGTTCAAGAATAAATTTAATTTAAACAATGTTTACATTTTATTAGCATTTGCTTTATTGAGGTATCTGCATTAAATTTGATGAGATTTCATCTCTTACATTGCGCCCAATATCCTGCAGAGCAGTATTCTCGTCTTCATCTTCAAATATTTCCTCTTCTAGCTCATCGTCTGGTCTTGATACGTTTTCTCCTGATATATCCTCTAGTTGATAATGTCGACATATGTTATGCAGTGCACTGCACACGTTAATAATTTTTACAACCTTTTGTGGAGCGTAAGGCAAAGTCGTTTGTAAGCATTTGAATCGACTTTTTAATACACCAATAACTCTTTCGACAATATTTCGGGCTTTAGCATGTTGACGATTAAATGAATGTTGCGAAGATCCTGCCTGTGGGTTCCTGTATGGTGTTAGAAGAAAGCTCTCGATGCGATAACCAGAATCACCAAGCAGCCAGGACCCACGAGCACCAGACTCAAATTTGATTTTAGATAATGCCTGGCTCTACTTATATTGAAAATAAAAGCGTCGTGACTGGCTCCAGGATGGCAAGCGTCAACAGCTCGAATTACCATGTTGTGATCGCATATCTAAAAAATTGATACAGTCGTATTGGAAAACTGGTAGAAAAATGCTAAAATTTTATAGAAACTAAGGGAGTGACGGGCACTCAAAGCTTACGATCATTGAATTTATTGAAAAACATCCTTTTCTGCTAAAATAGAGGTGGCAATTTTCATGGGGTTTTATAATCTTTATGTGGGTGCCATCAACACAACCGATAACTCCCGGTATTCCAAAGTTTTCACTAAAATATAATTTTGAGATGTGGCACTCTTCTTGACTCATTTTTAAGGTGATCCATTTTGGATAAATGACTCTTTCGAGTACATTCAAAATTTTAGTCAAAACTTTCGAAACTGTGGACCGTCCGAGAGAGATCTCTGTCTCCCTTCCGATTCCACGCTGAAAACCACCTTCTGCGAGAAATCTCAAGGTTGTCGCCAACTGTTGTGATAGAGAAATCGATTTTACTTCCACGTATGGCATAATATCTTCGAGGATGTCTCTAAAACAACCCTTGCTGAGGCGGTAGCACTGAATGAATCTGAATAAAATTCAATTGAAGGTTGTGTACCATTATCTTAAAATAAATCTCCTACACTGATTCTGCAACGTCAAAAGGATTTGCATGATCTCTTAAAAAACGTCTTCTAATTATTTCAGTTCTCTTTTTTTCCTCTTCCGTTATCCATAATGAGCATACAATTAAAGCACTCATCTTTTTTAATATTTTTAATAATATTTGTAATTCTTAAAAATTTATTATTTATTTTGACAATGTCAATCAGTTTTTTCGAAAGTGATTTCGAAATTTATGAAATCGAATGATTTTCAGAACACCTTTAAAAATTTCATACGTTTTACGATTTAGGTTTCTTTTTGAAAACGAATGGAATTCAGAACATGCACTATATATACGACAATACGATTTCGACATCGAATATCGAAAAGGAGCCTTAAATGTAGTCGCAGACACTTTATCTCGGCAACCCCTACCAGAAACCGCTCAACTCTTCCAAATCCAGAAAGCAGACTGGTACGAGCGACAAATACAAGAAGTTCATATCAAATCTAGCAAATATTCAGAATTCCACATACACAACCAAAAATTATACAAAAGAAAAAACAGACCTCAGGAAAATCAACAACAATGGCAACTCTGTGTATCCACCAATCAAATACCACAAGTCTTACAAGAAGTACACGACCAAGCACCCGCCGGACATTTCGGATATAAGAAAACACTAAGAAGAGCTCGCGAACATTTCTTCTGGCCAACCATGCATCAAGATATCAAGAATCACATCCGCTCTTGTCTTCCCTGTGCTCGCTACAAAACCAAGATCGGCCCTCCTATTGGACTAATGACCACAACTGTAGCTCACGAACCTTAGCAAGTCGTCTCCTCGGACTTCATGGGACCCCTTCCTCGTTCCCGCAAAGGACATACAGCGCTCCTCGTGTTTGTTGATAAATTTACGAAATGGGTTGAACTGATTCCCGTCCGCCAAGCCACGGCCAACATTGTCTATTAGTTATTAAGAGAGCGAGTTATCTTTCGGTATGGCTGCCCTAAAATACTCATCACCGACAACGGCACACCCTATACTAGCAAACTTATCAAACAGCTCACCAGTGAGTACGGAATTCAACACCAACTGACCGCAGCGTATACACCACAAGAGAACCCTACTGAACGAACCAACCGCGTAATCAAAACCATGATGGCAATGTATACGAAAGAGGATCACCGAGACTGGGATACACGATTACCAGAGATCAGCTTCGCCATAAATACTGCAATGCATGAGTCCACTCAGCAAAGTCCAGCAGAATTAAATTTTGGAAGGAACCCTACCCCGCCTCTCAGCCTGGCACAACCCATTCACCAACACACATCCATACCTAACTTTCAGGAACTATACAAAAAATCCTTTCAACGAAATCAACAAGCCACCCAACAACAAAAAAAACAATACGACCTACGTCGAAGACCGTGGAAACCAGAGCTCGGCTGCATGGTACTAAAAAAAATCACGTACTATCATCCGCCTCTAAAAATTTCTCAGAGAAACTAGCACCCAAATATGTATATCGGACCCTTCATAGTCCAGTCATTTACTTCACCAAATATTGTCTTACTACAGGACCCACAACAACCAAAAAAATTATTGAAGGTACACATCAATGATATTAAAGCTCATTCTTCGTCAGTAAGCGCGCAGCCTTTCGACAGACAACACCTCCAGTTATCGCCTCAGCTTCATTCTTCGTCCTTTGCCACCAGAACAGGTACCACACCTAAACTGTTAGGAATACCATCACAAAGGGTCGCCCACACGACGAACCAACCTATAGTACACCAAGCCATGCGAGTCACAACCATCAGACCGCCACAACGGGCCCCCAGGAAAACCCCAAAAAACCTACGCCACTGTTGACCAACAGTATCCGAATGTGTAAGAAAATGGCACAACAAACTCCTCAACAAAGAAGCCAACCATCATCATCAAACATCATCCTCAACAAAGAAGCCAATCCACACCATGTGGAGATCCTCAAGGTCGAAATAATTTTGCCACCAAAGAAAAATTCTCCGCCGCTGGAATCGGGAACTGCAGAAGAAGTCAGCGCCTGGATACAAGAACCAATGAACTTAGACCCAGAAGCCAGTACCTCACATGTAAAAACCCAACCGGTAAACAATGAAGAAAAATTGGAAAAAATAGTTAAAATAGGGAAAAACACTAAGTTCGATCCATTCGAAGGGATCAAAATAGGACCACAGAAAACGCATCGACGACGGAAATTCTCCATTCAAAAAAAGTATGGAACTATTGACATCATTGTCCAGAACGGTTGGGCCCAACTCCGGTTTAAAGCAACACGAAAACTAGTGACAACAAATCCGGACCATTCAACCATACCACCAAACTTTAATTAAAACTTTTTTTTTTCTTCTACCATTGTTAAATTACTACCTATTTGAAATTACCTGTTATGTTAAAATTATTTCATTACATACATATGTTATACTTCCTTATCATGAATTGAATTCTTTTGTTTATTTTCTCATATGCATATGTATGATAATTAATATATAAATCGAATTAAACAAAATCAAAAAAAAAAAAAAAAAATTTTTACTTATTAAAATTCTTCGAAAGCCGAGCTGAACTTCTCACGAGGTCAGTAAAAAATTCTGCCTAGAGCAGAAGTGCATAAGTCGCTTTCATCCTTTCTTTTGTTTTTCTGTCTTTTCCCAAGTGGGAATAGAGTGTAACGAACACATTCGTTACAAAATACTTCTTTCCTTAAATCAACAAAATATCATTAAGCTTAATAGCGTAGTAGTTAGGGTGGTTGACTAACAACCAAAGACGGCCGAGGTTCAAACCATCATACCGGCAAGTCAAGAAAAACCTTGCAATTAATTTTTTTTAAATAAGTAATTTAGTTACTAAAAATAATAAAATATCAAATCAAATTTGAAAAGAAAAAAAATAATAATAATAATAATAACAACGGCTGTAGAACGAAAGGGCATACCAATACAGGCAAATGTAAACATAAAGAGTACAGCTCCGCAAGCTGAATAAAGCTTTATTTTTATTTTTGCCTTCCTTCACATATAAATTTCACACAATATAATTCCGCATCAGTTCATGGAAGAAAGCCGTCTTAATAAACATTTCGAAACTCTTTGGTTACCTTAGCTCAAGCAAGAAAATTTATAAACTGCTTTAGCCCAGGTCCACTCTTAGGCAAGCCTCGTCATCTTTCGACAGGCTTCGCTAAAAACTTTTGGTGCCAGACATCGTCAATTTCGACGGAAGTCTTGCAGAAAGGGCTCTGCCCATATATGTACATTGTTTTATTTTTCGTTGCGAGCACTCCGTGGCTCTTCCGGCTATGCCGATTATTATATTTTTTTCGTTGCGAGTACTCTGTGACTCTTCCGGCTATGCCAATTCTTATATTTTGTTTTGTTGCGAGCACTCCGTGACTCTTCCGGCCATGCCGAAATTCTTATAAAGAAGAATACTCTTTAAAAAAAAACACACACACTTATATTAAGTTTTATATTAAGTAAAAACCAGTGTTACCCAACAATTGTACGCGACCCTCCGTCGCCAGGCACTCTGCCTTTCTAAGAAATTGTATTAGTTTTAAGTCAAAATAAACCCTCTATCGTTCGAGCCGAACTACCGGAAGGTAGTCGGTGAAATAATTGACGAACTCGTCAATTGTGCGCAATTCGGCAATAAAGGTGGTGACCCGATAACAAGGGGGTTACGAGATCCCACCAAAATGAACTCTGGGACGACTGAGCCTACCTCAGCCGGAAATAAAAATTCGTTACACCCTCATATTTTCGTTCACCTCGCCATTGAATTTGCCGATACTAGTTGCCCGTTTGTATAGAACGCATCTATTTTTGCGCCTCTTATGAATTCTGGTACCAAAGCAGTGTTGCCGGTATGCTACAATATAAAATAAATTGGTTTTTTTTTGCTTTAGTTTACATATATATAGAATAGTGTATTTCAATAAAGTATTTTACCCATTTACCGCTTGAAGTGTAAAGAAAACATTTACTTTCTATAACAGCATATCATATTATTTTTATGCTGAGTGCAACAAAAAGTAATTTTTCCTTTTTCGTACTTTATTTATTCCTTTTGCTAACGTAAACTGTAACGCTGCTTCGTGATTTCTTCACCACAATTTCAAATTGCAAATTAATGTGTACGTGCAAATTATTACTATTCAATTAATAATTTCTTAAAAGTGCCTATAAATCCAAGAACAAGAGTTTGCTGTAAAACTGGATGCCTTGGAAATAAAAGACTCTACCGATTTCCTGATGCGGCCACACATGGAAAACGGTAAGTTCGTATGTTGATATTTGCCAATTGGTTGAAACCAATAAAAATTTCCAATTCAACAGATATCGAAAAAGTTTTTAGTAAAAAATAGAATGTCAAAATTTAAATTTGAAAATAAACAAAAAATTTCATGTTTTACTATACACCAATGGAATATCGTCAGTTATATTTTTTAATGCATTTACTACAGTCAAAATTTTGTCAGTAAAAAATAGTACGAAGGGGAAATGATTTTCGTTCTCACTTGCGTAAATTTTCTCAGTTATCGAACGAGTTCTAGTAAAAAATAGTAAAGTTTGTGCTTTCTAGTACTAGCAAGCACGTTATCAAACGAACCTATTATAAAAAAAAACTAATTTTTTATAAAATAATAAAATTAATTTTAATTTAATTCTAATATTTATTCGAAAGATGAATAACAACAACCAACAACAAAGTATTGACAGTCAGTTGTTGTCATTGTTTGTTGACAATAACAATTGAAAATAATTTAAGGGATATGACCACCGTGGAGAACTGTTCTTGATAAATCGCAATTGAAAGGTCCGCTTATCGAAATCAACTTATCGCCATATTTTGATTTTAACAATTTGATGATTGTCGTCGCCATATAGTACGTAGGGTTTCGTTTCTGTTGAAACCACATATTGCCCGGATCAATGTCATTCAAAATCATTGACCATGGGTTAGTTAGCCCGGCTTAGTAGGTTCTCAGCAATTTCTTTCCTTTTAAAATGACCGTGCATGATTTTCAAAAATGTAATCTGTGTTTTTCTTTTATTTTATGTAATATGTTCATATATGTAAATAGAAGATTGGAATGGTGCCGGCGCCTAGACGTAGGTAATAGCCAAAGCACATGGCTGTTTGCATGTGGCAAACATTTTTCAGACGATATGTGTGGCGAAAAGTTATGGCGGGATGCGATTCCCGACTTAGATTTAATATTGTTAACCTCAATGATCACCACACAAGATACAAAAGAAAACTATAATTTTACTAACTCTCCTGAAAAAAGAGTCAGGATTTTATGCCAGATGATCCATCAGTATATAAATCCGATGAATCGTCTGAGATGTGGGACGCCTCGAGTTCTCGAAAAATTCCCCAGATAGACACATTTGCATCATAATGATATCATATGACAATATCATAGGCAATATGTGTACAATATGATCTACATGAAATGTTCTAATTTTTTTTCGAAAATTAATTTTGAACCTGTCAAAATGCCGAACGTATATGTAACCCAGGGTTTACACGTGCAAGTAACAGTTCGAAAAACGGAACACAGTCAAACCTTATTTACTAACACACTCACAGCTTTCAAACTTGCAAGGCTTCTGGCAATGAAATTTGCTTGCCAGTTAATTTTTGACAACAGCTTCAAGTAAAATGATTGATGTGTACATTTTGTTTTTGTATTTTGATAAATGCTACAGTGTTGCTTTAATTTTTTACATATATTTTAGAAATCATAATTGCCAAGACTTTTTTAAAAAGGATGTTGTATTGTTTTGTATATTACCAGAGTGCGAAATATGTTTGTTACAAGCTAAAGTTATATCACTTTAAAATATTACTTTGGAAATAGAAAAAGTTTTATAAATGAAAAATTTTTTTAAATTTTTATAAATTTAATTGAGGTTATATAATATAACATAAGAAAAACATGAAATAAGAATTATTTTAAAATTTTGATTTTTAAAACTAGTCTTTGTTAAAGATAATAAATTGATGGCCAAATATAATAAATAATAGAGGAGAGAATATTTTCTATCAGGGCCAGTTTCCAATCTTTTAATTGTTTCCCAGCGTAAATGCGATTGCATTTCAAAAGTGTGCCAATATAAACGAATAACAGTTTAAAAATTAAATTAAACAAAAGTTGAGATAACTAAAGTTATTAGTTTATATCGTTCACATGAGCTATTATCTGGATCTGAGTAGTCCTGTATATATATATACATATACAACGAGAACTTTCGCCAGAACCAGAGCTGGGGAAAGGGGGAGATCCTTCCATTAACTCATATACCAATTGGTACAAAAATTGTTTTGCTCAAATCCCCGCCTTTGACACTTTTGGGGGCACCCGACTCCCCTCTGACCCTATCCGAAATACGTTTCGTTACGTTTCCGATCAATTCCTATAATAAAAAAAAAATTTTGGGTAAAAACACCCTTGTGACCACTTTGGGGATCTCCATCCACCGCCCACCCAATCAATTTAATTATTAATATAACATTATATAATATATATATATATATAATATTATATACATATACATATGTACTATCATACACACAGTAAGGTCTCAATCGCCAGCAAAGGACTTAATTCCTCAAAAGGAATTAAAATCTTCAATTCCAAATCCAATTCCAAAGAATTGGGACTTACAATTTCATTCCATGTGAAAGGAATTTCTTTGCTCAATTCCAAGTCCAATTCCTTTCAAAAAGAATTGAGGCTCACTCAATTCCATTTCTTTTGCTTGAAAAGTACTTAATTCCAAAGTCCTAATTCCTTGGAATTGGAATTGAGGTGGAATTTAATTCCCAAAGGAATGAGTACTCCCCAGCTCTGGCCAGAGCCTTCGTGCTCGTAGACATTTTTTAAATGAACTTGCACTTGCCCGTGTAAACTCGCTTGCAAGTTGCTGCTCATTTTCGAAACATGTATACAATTTCGAAGACAATACGTATTCCCAACTTGCAACTTGCAACTGGCATGTGTAAACGCAGGGTAAGTAAAATTTCATAAACCAAATATATATAGGGCATAGGCAGGAGCATAACATGCTGGCTTGCGGGCCCAACAATCGCAGGTTCAATTCCCGGTTTGGGAAACATTTTTTTAATTATTTTATTTCATTTATTTGTGTTTATTATTAATGTTGATCATCATTACTGCCCCGCATTATAATTTAAACTTAATTATCTATGATTTTTAATTTAGTTCGTATTTAAAAATTTTCTTCTTCTTCCGTCCCTTACTCCTTCGGGGAGCATAGGGCCTCCACAAACCGCTTCCAGCGGACCCGATTCGCCGCCAGGAGATTCAGGTCACTCCACTGCTTTTCCTGAGATCTTGCTTCCTCCTCGACAGTTCTCCTCCACGTCATTCTCGGACGGCCAACTCGTCGGCTCCCCTGCGGGTTCCATTCAAGTGCCTGTTTGGTTATTTCGTTCGGGGGCTTCCTCAGCGTATGGCCGATCCAGCTCCATTTGCGCCTTTTGATGGTAACACCGACTAGCTCTTGATATGTACGTCTCCACAGCCCCTCGTTACGGATCCTTTCTGGCCAGCGAATATTCAGTATCCTCCGTAGGCATCTGTTAACGAAGATCTGGAGACGAGAGTTGAAACTTCTCGTGACTTTCCAGGTTTCACAGCCATACAAGAGTACCGAGAGAACGTTTGATCGAAATATGCCAAGTTTTAAGTTTCGAGAGATCTGTGTGGATCGCCAGGTGTTAGAGAGCATCCCAAATGCTTGCCGCGCTTTGTTGATGCGGGCTCGTACATCAGTGTCTGCCCCACCATCTCTAGACATGACGCTACCGAGATAACTGAATTCGCCGACTTCAATCCGCTGACCGTCAACAAGCAGGTTACATGCCGCACGCTCAGTTGTACGGAGGAGCTTTGTTTTCCCGATGTTGATTTTGAGACCAACTTGTCTCGCGTAGTAAACAAGTTTGTCCAGCTTGTGTTGCATGTCGCCGGCAGAGTGAGCTAGCAGGGCGATGTCGTCGGCGTAGTCTAGGTCCTCAAGCCGGTGAAATACATTCCATTGAATTCCTTTCGGAGTGCGATTGACCTTCTTCATCATCCAGTCAACCACTATGATGAAGAGCAGTGGTGATAGAGTACAACCTTGTTTTACGCCCGAGTAGATGGAGAATGGGCGTCCCAGCTTTCCTTTATGCAGTACTTGGCAGGTAGAATCACGGTAGAGCTCCTTAATAATATTAATTAGTTTCTCCGGAATGCCATAGCTGGACAAAATTTGCCATATCATACTGCGTCCCACACTGTCAAAAGCGCGCTCAAAATCAACAAACACTACGTACAGAGGAGAGCGATACTCAACTGACTGCTCAATGATAATGCGCATGGTGTTGATTTGATCTGTGCAGGAGCGGTTTGGGCGGAAACCAGCTTGTTCTTTACGCAAGACTGGCTCCAAAACCTTTTGAATACGCTTCGCGATGATAGATGACAAAATTTTGATGATGGTGTTTAACAGGGTTATACCTCTCCAGTTAGCGCAGTTGCTCATATCTCCTTTTTTGGGGATCTTCACAATTAGGCCTTCTTTCATGGGTGAGGGAATTGCTTCCGACTACCAGACTTCCTAGAGGATGTCACGAATGCGCTTCGCGGATAACTCAACGTCGGCTTTCAGAAGTTCAGCATAGATGTTGTCGCTTCCAGCGGCCTTGCCTGATTTGAGAGCCGAAACTGCCGTCTTTATCTCGGCAAGTGCGGGGGGTGTTTTTTTTACAGGGAAAACTTGTCTGTCTGACAATCATGAAATGATATCAAATGTATTTCACGTGGATATATTTTCGTGTAATATCATTCTTGGATATCAACATGAGTTTTAAATGATTGAAACATATCACGCATTAAAATATGTCTTTAAATATGCTGCGTCTGTGACAAATGAGCTAAGAACATATCTTGCTATCAAAATGATTTCATTTTGTAGGAAAAATTGCGATATCATGTTATGATTATCATGCTTGTCTATCTGGGAAATTTAAATTAAAAAAGAATTTTTATTTTAAATAATAAGAATTTAATGGAAAAAATTAAACTTTGTACTATTTTCTGTTTTTCTCTGTGGATCTTGTTTTCTGTTTCTCTTTCGGAAATATATAATTTAAATATATGTATATTGCCTCGTTTATGTTCTATTTCCTAATTTGTTGCAGCTTGCATGTCCGCTGTTGGCCCTGCCGTAGTTAATGAAGTCATTAAAATGTGCTGCGAGCATTGGATTATTTTGTGCTTGCATTGGTGGTGTATCAACCTTTGTTGTTATTGCTGTTGTCGTTGTATTTGCTGCGCTTAAAGCAAGTGTCACGACTGTAAAAATCTTCTACTTGAAAAGTAGAAAGAATTTCACTTGGTTTACCTGAAATTTAAAAGAAGGAGATTCTTATAGATTTTTTACTTTCCAAATCTTGCAATAATATGGTCTTTTTATGCTGCCTTAAGATTAATATACCCGGAACCTATCCGCTGGTTTTCGAGTAGGTCGCCTTCGGTGACAAAGATAATCCTTTCGCGTCCTATTAAAATTCGCGTACATTAAAATTCCTAATACTTGCCGTGGCTAAAATATATTTTACCTTATCACCCACTGCCACAAGTGCTGCTTTCGCAGTTCAGTACACGCATTGCTGTGTCCAATGAGCATTTTGCAATTAAAAAGTTGAAGTTTAAGTTCATTATAAAGCCAATACCTATTTATGTGGTTAGATTTACAAATTTTACAATTTGTGCAGACTAGGGACGCGTCCGCAGTCTTTCATTTTCGTCCGTTTAGTTAGATGTATTTGGTATTCCACCAGAAACTTTGTATATTTAGAAAATATCATTTTGCACATTTCATTGTTCTTTTGGTTTAAAGCTAAAGTAAATGCGGCGGATTTGTGCGAGTATTTGGAATGTACCATACAGCTTTTACAGCTTTTTGATTTGGCAGCTTTGAGAGTAACGGATCTGGTACTAAAATACCTAAAATGTAGATAATAAAACAAAATATGTAAATAAATCAAAGAAAGCCAAAAAGGCAAAGGGAATGATGAATGTATAAACTTACGAGAGTGTAACTTCAGAATGTTGCAATTGCATGCAGACTTCTACCGGAATAAAAATCAATATCCGCCTGAAGGTTTATCTTTGGTTCTTGAATGAGTCTAAATAGCCCGTAGTGGAAAAAAATACAAAAACATCACATAAAACACTTAAATAATAATTTAATCGTTAGTCAAAGTACTTTTTCTGAATTTCTCCTTTTTCTTTTTCTACTTTTACTAGTAGTACTTTTAATACTTTTTCCGAATATCAGAGGTCGCAACAACGTTCCCTGCACTGAAATTTACATGCCTGCCGTGGCAGGCCAATCATCCTGCTCCTCAGTCAAACCTTGATGCCCGTATATATTCGTATATAGTCCCAGCAAGTGCTACTTGCGCATTCCAGTGCATGATTTAACTTTATTAAAAACCCTAAATTCTTTGCGAAATAGCTGACGATTTTTCACATGCTAAACATTTTTTATCTGTTAAAATAATAAACAAAGAAAATGGCATATAAACGTCACGTCTTGTGGTGATCTTCAGCTGGCTGCCGAATTATTTTGCTTCTTGTACATATTTTGTGAAGTAGTGGCTACCTATAACGAATACATATACATACATACATTTACGAATATGCATACAATCGGTCAGCAAGCTTAAGCTAAAATAATGCTACAAGTTGATATCGCTACTCGTCAAGTTTCTTTTATCAACAATTTTATCAACAACGTTTAGCATCTTTATTGATAAACTTATTATAGAGAGTCACTACCCTGCAAGACAGCCACCTGGTAATTCACCTGTTATTTAACTGGTAGCACGCGCTACCAGGGTAGAGAAGAGCGCGCGCAGAAAAGTCGACATAATGTTCCTACTAGCCTGTAGAGGCGTGAGAGAGTATGCGTATCCATCACAACTACTCCCCGAGTGACTTTCAGTGAAAGTTTTGAAAGACACGTTTCGGGTATACGTTCTTATTGGTTTGGTTGATCCCCAGTGATGCGGTTGCTCTGGTTTAAATGTGAATTTTTAGTCATATGGTGTATTCTTGTCAGTTTTATTTATATAAAAGGGTTTGAGTCTTTCTATAGAGACGTTTTTTCCTCACCGTTTATGTCGATTTTGTACGGATTGTCAATCATTCATTTGATGACTTGATAAGGGCCTTGGTATGGAGGTTTCAAGGGTGCTATAACATGGTTACAAAGTAGGTCTGGTGAACAGGTGTGGAGATCTTTGCGCAAGCATATTTTTGCTTTTGAATGGTGAGCTGTTGGTGTAGGGCGTATTCCGCGCATGTTCTCGCGGTGCCTTTCCACGAAAGTTTAGGGATCCACGGTTGAATCTGCTGAGACGAAAACTTCCCCAGGTACTCTTAGACATGTTCCATATAACATTTCAGCGGGAGTATCCTGTGTATCTTCCTTGAAAGAGCTTCTGAGTCCGAGGAGTATTGTTGGTAAAATATTGATCGGGTAACACATTACGTCAGCTTTTAGAGTTCTGTGCATGCGTTTCACTATGCCGTTTGATTGTGAAGGGGATAGTGTTTTTATGGTTTTCTTGGCACCCACAATATAAACAAGAGCTTGAAAAAGGGTTGCTTCAAATTGCGTGCCTTGATCGGTGGTTATAGTGATTGGAGTACCATAGTGAGAAATCCAATCGTTGAAAAGTGCTGTTGCGACGGTGTCAGCTGTCATGTCTTTTATGGGAACTGCTGCTGGCCATCTTAAAAAACGATCGATTTTTGGTTAAAAAAAAATATTATGGTTCAAAATACTGGTAACCATGGACGTTTGGTAGGAAAATTATGTCAATATGAAGACGATGAAATCACGTGCTCGAGACTTTGATTTGGTTTGGCTCGATTCTTGTTTGTCGATGTACCTTGGCCCTTTGACAGGTGATACATTTACGTGACCAATGTAAAGCGTCTTTGCGTATGCCTGCCCAAATGAATTTCTCTCGCAGGAGTTTCGATGTATTTCTGCCACTGGAGTGGACTGATACCTTGCCGAAATCTCTTAGGCCCAGTTTCACAGTACGCACTTAAGTTTAGGACGCCCCTAAAAGTATTTCACAGTTTTCGCACACGCACAGTACACTTAAGTGCACGAGTTTGAGCACTTAGATTTTCCTTAAAATTTAAAAAAAAATTTTTGACGTTACTTTTTTTTTTTAATTTTCATAGAAGAAATTGACAGAAAAACATCTTTGTTTTGGCTTTTTGACAAAAAAAGTCAGAAACCTTTTTCGTTTTTTCAACATATTGAGGAAAATTTAAGGGTGCACTGTGAAACAGAGAAAAGCTTCAGAGTGGGGAAAAGCTCACAGTTCACTTAGCTAAGTTTTTTCTTAGTGCGTACTGTGAAACTGGCCCTTAAACATTCAAGAACTTAAACTCATCCAAAAATCGTTTTTTACTCACGTGAAGTATAGAATCTATCAACACACACGTTTGCTTGCGTTCGTACGTCTGAGTTCCTCTATGGTGTTTGGTTTTTTGTACTAAAAAATTGCGTTCACACGATTATTAATGGGAGTATAACCATTAGGCGCTGTTCAGACATGGGACATATGTCGCACGAGGGACACGAATTGTTGTTGTTTCCCAGCAAAACTACAAAATGAACTGTGGACTATGAATAAATGAATCTGTCCCTTGTGCGACACACGTGTCCCCTGAAATATCAAGGGACACGAGTAAACAGAGTTGTCGTACTGACGAAGAAAAATATTGTCTCTGTAATCAGGTATGCATTTTCGTGATATTGAGAAGAAAATGTATACAAATTGATATAATTAAATACAAAACAGCAACACCAACGTTTTTGCATATAGCCCTAAAAATTTCTCTAAAAACTGTGGGTGAGTAATATGAAATACAATTTTTATTCTTTTGTTTATAAAGCATATATTATAGACATGTGTTTGATGTGGTCAAAAAACCTCACGGAAATACTTATTAGCCTCCTGCAAAATGAAACATCGTTATGGGATATAAAAGACCAGAAGTATCACGACAGGTGCGCAAAGGAGGCGGCGTACAATAAAATTCTGAAAGAGATTAAAAATTATGCTCCTGAAGCTGGTATATAATTATATATAGTTATATATTTATATAATAGAATTTATATCAGTATGTCTGTATTCACCACCAGTGGTTGGAGTTTTATAGTTGTCACAACTTAACCAGAATATCAGTGATGACTTCGAGTGACAAAAAGAATGAGATATATGTCATGAATGACATGTCACAGCACGCCAGAATAGGACTGTTAATCTCAAATAATTATTGATGCTGAAAAATTTCACACCTTATTTTTAATGAACTGAAAACCCAGATTATTAAAAAACTCAGATAATTAGGTAACTATTTAACACGGTATAATAAAATTAAGTTTACAAAGGTTTATATTCAAGAAGTAATAAAAAGCATTAAATGGTAGCAGAAAGGTATTAAATTATATCAGAAAGTATTAAAAAAATCTTGTCATAAAATCAACCATGTCACTCGACCCACAATCCAAATGAGAAACATGTTTGAACACTTCAGGGGACACGAGCGATGAATAGTTCCAAGCTGGGGACATATGTCCCGTGTCTGAACAGCGCCTTAGCATTGATGTGGTAGCCCAATTCAGAAACCATTGTGTAGAGAATGAGGAAATTTTGTTCAAACCTCTCTTGCTTAATAGGCCCATACACGGTGAGTCTGACTCGCGAGTCAGTTTAGATGTGTTAGTGAAATTAAGTTTGTGTGAGTTACACCGACACAATTTTGGCTTGACTCGCGAGTCACAGCAAAATATCAAATGAGTTTCATATTTTTCTGTGACTCGCCGGTCAATCTGTCAGTTGGTGCACAGCTGATTGTCAAATTCTTTCATATTTCCGCTAAAACATGTGCGCGGAAAAAACAATATTCAAGAAAAAGGATTTCTGCTGGAATATATACAAGTTTATCGCTCCTCAACTTCTTTGTGGGCCGTTTTCTCAATTTTTTCCTTCGCCTTGCCCAAAATAAGAGCGATTGCAATTAGAACGTCGATATTCATGAACAACCTCTCGCTACGAAAGTTTAAAATAAATAATGGACTCGACTGTGTGTGGGCTAAGCGCGAGTCAACACGTACACAATTGACTCGCGAGTCAGACTCACCGTGTATGGGGCCTATAAGAGATAAAATAGGAATAATTTATATCATTGACCCTTAATCTATTTAAAATGTATGGTTGGTGGCTGTATCATGTATATGAAGACTTTTAGTTCTTTAGGCAATAAATGGTTGTTGTTGCTGTCACCAACTGCCCCAATTTCTGACCGCGTTTTTAGTTTTCCTGATTATTTTGTAGTGTTGTTGTAAAATTACACGGTTGTGTGTAGTGCCGAACGTCGTTTTCCCCTATCTTAAATGGTAATAACAAATACCTTTATGATTTAGGGTAAGTGATGTTGGTCTAGTTAGATGGCAGTTTTTCTGGCAGTGATCCTTCCGTAGATCCTTCAGCGTATTTCTACACCTCAGCACTATCTCCGAATTAACCATCTCCGAATTTAAAGACTTCAATGCCGCCTGACTGTCCACACACAAATTGATAACAGTTTGTGGTATCCCTTCCTGAAGGACATACGAGGCTGCTCTTTCAATGGCATAAACCTCCGCTTGGAAAACACTACATTCGTCGCGCAATCGAAACGATTGCCGTGTCTGAAGTAATTCCAGAAAGAAGCCCGCTCCAGTTCCTTCGGCCGTTTTCGAGCCGTCCGTAAAAATTTTGATGTCCTTGATTGGTACACCCTCGTCAGACAGCCACTCGTTCCTGTTCGGAAAGAAAACAGTCGAGATCCCATTAAAATCATATCTTGTCAGTAGGTAGTCCGTCGGCTGAAACAAGACAGGCCTTGCACAACCGCTAATTCTCCTTAATTTAAGCAGCACACTTGCATGTCCAAAAGGAGCTTCTCTGCAGAGCTTCAGCTCTTTCACCCTAAGGAAGCTTTTGCCCGCTGAGCTCATGATGAACAAGTCCAGGGGTAGTATATGTAACAACATATCCAGTCCTGCCTGTGGTGTGCTTTTTACGGCTCCTGTAATCCCTATGGCAGCACATCTTTGAACCTTATTTAAGACCTTTAGATTGCTGCCCCTTTCTGTCGCTTTCCACCAAACAAAGCAGCCATAAGTAAGAATTGGTCTTATTACTGCCGTATACAAGCAATGAACGATGTAAGGTGGCAAGCCCCAATACCTACCAATGGCCGTCTTGCAGGCATAGAAAGCATTCATCCCTTTCTTCATCCTCTCGACTGTGTACTTTCTCCAAGATAACTTGCTATCAAGAACAATGCCGAGATATTTTACTTCCGCCGATAGACTTAGTTCAATGCCTTTAATGCTAGGCAGTTTAAAGTCCGGAATCTTATATTTCTTAGTGACAAGTACCAGCTCGGTCTTGGATGCATTGATACCAAGACCACGCCGATACGCCCACCTATAAATCTTTCCTAAAGCGGTTGACAATAGCTTACTTAGAGTAGACAAGAATTTGCCAAGGACCAGTATGGCTGTATCCTCCATATAAGCTATGATTACTCTGCTAATTAATTACTTTGCTACATAGCATTTTCTTAATCCAGTCAACAATGAAGCATGGCACGTCAAAGAACAGGAGGGTTCCAATAATTGCTTCTGTTTTAACGTTGTTAAAGGCCCCCTCTATGTCAAGGAAGCCCCCTAACGCATACTCTTTATGTTCAATAGCTTTTTCAATGGTCCCAATCACACAGTGCAGTGCACTTTCCACAGATTTGCCTTTGAGATAGGCGTGCTGGGAGGTGCAGAGCCGACGTGTGATCGTGCTTCTCAGATACAGATCTACCAATCTCTCTAGTGTTTTAAGTAAAAACGATGAGAGTGTGATTGGCCTAAAACCTTAGGTGAGAAATGAGTCGGCCTACCAGCTTTGGGTATAAATACGACCGTGACATTTCTCCATTCAGTCGGGATTGAACGCTCCCTTAAGCAGCCTCTGAAAAGTTACACCAACATCGGGTTTATTAAGCCAAGCGATTGCTGTATCATGGCCGATATGATGCCATCCGTCCCGGAAGGAACCAACCGCCCAGGCAACCTTACGCTTATTCACAATATCCTCGATGTTCCTGAGGGAGCGCTCGGGCAGTCGAGGAGTGGCCTGACGGGTTTCCATAACAATATCCGAGCACCCCGGAAAATGGGTATCTATAAGCAGTTCCAGGGTTTCAAGGCTTGACCTAGTCCACGAGCCGTCCACACGCTGGATTAGCCCGATGGATACTTTGTCCTTGGACAAGATCCTGCGTAGTCTGGCCGCCTCATTGACCTCACAGATCGACTCACAGTATGATCTCCATGAGTTCCTCTTGACAGCCCTGGTTCTGCTCTTATAAATCCTAAGACCTGCTTTATACAGAGCCCAGTCTTCATCATTGTTAGTTTGCTTAGCCTTGTTAAAAGCCGTCTTGTATTTCTTCTTAATGCTAACAGCTCCGAAGTCCACCAAATGGCATTGGCTTTCCTACGGGGGTAGCTAGTGGGACAAGAGGCTTTAAACGCGCTATTCATACATCCCGTTAAAAGTTTCACCAGGTCTAAAGTGCTCTCTGTTCCGTATCCCTTGTTGCCCCCAGACAACTTTAAGGAAACCAGATTCGAGAAGCGTACCCAGTCTGTCTTTCTAGGGTTCCTAAACGGTTCAATTTTTGGTTTCCCTAGCTTAATATTGAAGAATATCCTGGAGTGGTCCGAAAAGGAGCACTCGGTGGATACCCTCTAATTATCTATTCTTAAATCAAAAGAATTCGCAAGGGTTAAGACTATAACTTCCGACCTAGCTCTGTTACGGAAGGTAGGTGTTACCCCTGTATTACAAATAACTAGATCAGATATTAGAAAGAAGTTCAAAATAGACTCACCTCTCGTGTTGATATCACTACTTCCCCACTGGACATGATGTCCGTTTGCATCACAACCGATCACCAACCTCAATTTGTTGTTGCTGGCAAAGGTCGTTAGTGATCGGAGCAGTTGCGATGGGGGCTCTCTGTCCTCGTATGGGAGGTATGCGGAGGTGAGCAGGATTGAACCGTCCTGCTGGGTCTCACATACCACCATTATCTGGTCCGCTGCGCTGTATGGAGAAAAAAGAAAAGCATTCATATTATTCTTTACCAATATACAGGTCCTGAACTTTTCGGTGGTCTCCGGTGCCACGAGACGGTACATACGCGACTCCAATCCCGTAACCTTACCACCACACAACCAATGTTCTTGGATTAGAGCCACGTCTATATCGTCCCGGGACATGGTGAGCAGCAGGTCATCGGAGGCTGCTTTGCAGTGGTGCAGATTACTTTAGACCACCCGAATGTGCCACCTCGCCACCACCTCCTCCGTCTCTTTCGTCCCCCGGAAGTCGGACCCTTGTGGATCCCAATCCGAAGCGGATTACCCCTCTCGTCACCCTTAAAGCCTCTAGAACGATTTCTAGAGACTGTTGGCTCACCCTGAACCTGTAATCCCTCCCTGTACCACTCTTGGGCACCAAGGATGAGACCAGCTCCCATTTGTTCACTCCTAAGGAGCGGTTTTATTTGTCCAGTAGTCTCAGAATCGATGCCCCGATTCCGGAACGGGAGGGGGAATCCACACTGAGATCACCGGACGCAGTGGAAGTGCGGAGCGAGGTAAGACCTCGAGTTTCGCCTTCGGCCAAACTTGGCCAAGGCCGCTGATGATGGCAGTCAGAAAGTCCAAAGACTTCCTATTGCCACACCCAACGACTTTGACTCCCTTTTGCCCGCCAGCTCCGTCGAAGTCCATCTCTTCCGCCGTCCTTTCGTCCTTTATCATCTCCGTCAGCAGCCTCGCCTCTACTAGCAGCCAGTTCGCTGACACAATCTTTCCATCGGGGTCCGACCTGTCAACGATGGCCACCTGCAAGTCATCTTCAGATTTGAAACTAGCTGACCGCTTAATCTTCTTCGCGTCGTTCTTTTGACCTTCCTCTGTGGACCGATCTCGCTTTACCGCTCTACTGGTGGTGGGTTGCAAGCCCAGGCCCACTTTAGCGGCCTTAGACGACTCAGCTGCCGGGAGCAGACCTTCTACCGTTGTCCCTTTTGAGGACGTTGGTTGGAGGTCACCGAAGCCTTCCGCCCCGCGCCCCGGCAGTGGTTCAACAGGTACCTG
The DNA here is from genome assembly GCA_949752815.1 of Conops quadrifasciatus. Classification (NCBI taxonomy): domain Eukaryota; kingdom Metazoa; phylum Arthropoda; class Insecta; order Diptera; family Conopidae; genus Conops; species Conops quadrifasciatus. The sequence goes on along the minus strand of OX457077.1, from coordinate 20,702,139 downwards.
AGTGGTGGTAGCTTTGGCTTTTTCAAACCGTGTTACCTTTCTCTGATTTTGTCTCCTAAGGTTCCTTTGTCTTTCGGTCAGTTCAAAAGGATCGATGTCAGCTAGCTTCCAAAGGAAACACTTTGCCTATTGTAGGCTTGCCGCTTTCGGTCCCCCTTTGACCGAGACCCCCCTGTCCTTGTACTGCTGAGTGGCGCATCCTCCAACAGTGCAGCTTCAGCTTCTAGGTCTATCATAGTTGCTTAGCTGGACTGTGAGAGAGTTAAAGACTCACTATCGCCCACCTCGCTTATGGTCAGACCCGTTAGCTGAGAACTGCATAAGTCTTCATCGGATGAACAACTCGTACGGCGTTGTTGTCGATGTTTGTCGCCAGAAGCAACGTCACCGGCAACAGCACGGTCGGTGTCAGGTTTAGCGTCGCTGTTCGCGTTACTGTCCTTAACCGCCCGTCTCGTCTCGTTATCTTCAGTTTTTTGTTTGGTTTTTGTGTTTAAGTCATCAATTTTGGTCCCACGAGTATTGGACAAAAGAGGTCCGCCCGCGCAGAGGTCCATGTGCGCGGGTAAGGTTGGTTAGTACCGAAGGTGTCCGGTACGCTCCGTTCCCGACTGAGCTAGTTTTAAAGTCTGGGCCCCCAACCAAGCTGGTCCTAGGCACGGGTCGCATGACACCTTGATCCGGCCCAGAAAGAGGATAGGAGAAAGGTATAGATATGAAAAATTGAAAAGTATAGAAGAGGAGAGGAAAAGAAAAATTGTGTGGACAATATACCGTCCCACAATCGGTCGCCAGAGCCTCGTCTGTGAAAACAGGGAGCATCGCGAGAAGGTGAGGATGACAATTGCGAGGGAGAGGCTATCAGTGACGCTTCCCAAGCCTTAAACCCCCCAGCGTTCAAGGATAGTATTTTTTAAATGTGTGTACTTATCTTGTACGGAAGGTTGATTCACGACGTCTTGAAGTTGTATATGGAAAGTACATGAAGTATATGAAGTACATATATGGAAAGGCAATTCCTTGAGAAGCTGTACGTATTTCTGTGCATCACTAGTAATGCGATTTGCAGTGAAATCTGCTTCAGCTATGGCGGACCAAAGATCTGTTAAATCTAAACTAAATTGTGGAAGTGGAAGTCTCCGATTGACTGCGTAGATGACGTCATGTGCAGGATTTTGTAGATCATGGTGTAATGATGATGGTAGTCCTGGTACAAATACATTGGTCCCAGCCGCATCTTAAGAACTGAGTTGGAATGGCCTGGTTTTGCTGGTGTTTGTTGAGTTTAGTAATGTTTTAAATAAGAGTTTCTTTCTTTACAGGAGTATTCTGAGAGTCACTAACTATTGAATCGTACCGAAATTGCATTGCAAACAACAACAAAGAGACGAATTTTGTTTTTGTTTGCAATGCAATTTCGAGACGATTCAATAGTTAGTGACTCAGAATACCCCTGTCAGTAAGATTAGATATGTTTCTTTTAGAAAAGTTTCTTTCTTTATTTTGTAGGAAAAAATTTTTTTATTTCTGAGACACACTTTTTAGTTCAAAATGGCGGTTCAGTTGCTTTTGTATAAAAATTTTGGATTTGGATCACCATTTTTTGGAAAACATTTGGAAAACATTTGGATCACCAATGTGGGGTTTTAAGTACTATTCAATCACTAAATCTAATCTTATTAAACGAGCTAAAATTGTATTTATATTTGTAGCTTTTTTTGATTAAATGTTCACAAAAAATGTTTTTATCTAATATTATCTAAAAAATGAATATTAAATTTTATTATTTTAAAGAATTTACAGCTTATCTCGATTCTCATAATGACTAAACTGACTGCATAATTGACTTTATGTTTTCGTCGCTCTTGGTAACTTTTAATAGCACCTATTCTTTAATAGTTAGTTCTATAAAAAAGAAGTTATGATTGGACTCATAACATCAAAACCGACTTACAACTACAATGAACAAAAAAAAAAACAAACAAGAGGAAACAAAGGTCAGTTAACGGTAATTTTCTAATTTTCTTTGATTGATATTCTAATGTCAAGTGCGTAGCTCAAAAGTATCATTTGTTATTATAACTTCTGCGTCGTCAGGAGCAATTACTTAAAAATTGGAATTTAAAGCAAGTTTAATATGTAGAATTAAAAAAAAAAATTGCTCTGGTTCAAATTCACTAAAAATAAATTTATTTCACTTTTAAAATTAGTCACGTCATGTCACTGACTCCTGTAATTGTAAGTAAACCCTGAAACCCTTGCATAGTCAAACATTGTTATGACAATATAAGCTATGTTTGTTTCTATGTAGATGGAATCATTATCTGGGAAAAGGAAGCAAAAACAAACAAGTAAGAGCGTTATCTTCGGCCTGGCCGAACCTCATATACCCTACACCCGCATCTGTCGAAGTGATAAAAATTGGGCGGGTGACACCTACTTTTTTTAATTTACAGGGAGCAATCTATCTATGATCTATTAACTCATCTACAACCCCGCTTTTCCTATAAACACCTCATTATATGGTATACTATATAAGTGGGCGTGTCACGCCCATTTTTGACAATATATTTTAGTCTAAGATGGTGTACTCGGAAATAAAATTTTAGCTGAAAATTTGGTCTACAACCCAAGAATTTGAACTAAAAGCATGGATGAGTGCATATTTTCTATAAAAAGTAAACTAAACATTTACGTTGTTTTTTTATTTAGTAAAAACTTAAATCCAGAATTATATGAACAATTTCTTCAAAGTCAATGATTATAGAAAAATATCATAAGTATAATATTATGGCTTATATCAAAAAACTACACAACATTTTTTCAACGACACAATTATAAAAATAAAGTAACATTATTCCAAACCATATTAAAATAAGTTACATTTAAAAATTCAGGCGGTTTTCGCAGATTTTTGCGTTTTTATAGATGCAGACAAAAACCACTTCTATTTTTTGTCACGTCACGTGTCCTTGTTTGTTTGCTAATATCTTAAAATCATACTTTTGGCAGCACCCAGCTTTTACACTATGTATAGCGCTATTAAAATGCTATAAAAAATTAAAACAAAAAACATATATTTGAATCTTTCTTTGTTTTTCTTCATATTGAAGACGTACGACTGTCACGTGCGTATCCATGGAAATGCCCATATTTTAATCTTTTTTTTGTTTTTCTTCATATTGAAGACGTACGACTGTCACGTGCGTATCCATGGAAATGTTCATATATGTATTATAATTATATCGAAAATTAATCGCAACTATCGTATACTAAAATTTTACACTGTGAAATACATAATTGTAAACAATGGACATTTCAACGATTTTGACTTCAACAGTAGACGGACTGAAAACGAAACTAAAAGAACTAAAGTTAGATCAAAACGGACTTAAAAAAGAATTGCAAGCGAGACTGCTTCAACATTTCGGTCATTCTGAGCGATTAGAAAATGAGGACAGCGATAAAGAGTCCAGTCAATCCGAATATGCAGACGTTGCATCAGGTCAACGCAATGTGTTTATCGAAAAAACCTATTTCACTCTCCGCGATATTGAAGACTGCGTGTCGTCCTTTTCGGGAACGAATTCACTTGACATTAATCAGTGGATTCAAGAGTTTAAGGACAGCGCTGCCACCGTAAATTGGAACCCCTTACAAAAATTTATATACGCAAAACAGCTTTTGAAAGGTGCAGCGAAGCTTTTTGTAAGAAGTCAGACTAATTACGGTGTTTAGAATGTTAAGAAACCGTCGAAAAAATACCAACGAAATTCTACGCGAATACCTTTATACGAGTACGCTAATTGAAATACGGCTTTGAAACGGTATTATAAGACTGCTCAGTTGAAAATTTGGAATATTCTTCCCAGTTGAAGGGGTCGCCCTATAATTTCTTCAGCCCGGCGTGGAACGCCGTTGGGCTCAGTCAAAGGTGCCGTTCAAGGCACTCTTCTTTAAAAAAAAATTACTTTGCCGTTATAAGGCAAAAGAATTTAGAAGCCGGTTGGTTTGGCTGTTGAATAAATTCTGTCTTTATTCTGGATCGCTCGGGTTTTTATATCCGAGCTGATCCCGTTCTTTTCCTTAGAGTAAGCGTAAAGTAATTTTACATATATATATTTGTGTTATTCTTACTAAAGCATTTTCTTACCATTTCACTTTCACTCAAAAATTTCTTTAAAATATTTTCGAAAAGTTTACATTAATTTTGAGTACTTTTTTATTATTTATCCAATTTTAAGATTGGCTTCAAAAATTGGGCGGATCAAATATGTAATGTAAATGCTCTGCTTCAGCGCAGTAGCTAGCGTACACGAAAGTATTGATTCTGGGTTAAGCGTGCTTGAAAGTGCAAGTGCCGCAAAAATATGTATTGACTGTGTTAATAGGAAATGTGTACAGGAGCGGATTGTGTGTATGAGGGTACACTACACCCTCACCCTTAAGAGGAAAATTATATTGTTAAATAGAATTTTTCAAAGTAAAATGGAAAGAAAGCTTTTCTAATTACATATTTGTAGGTATATCTTAAGGTTATGTTATAACTTAGTGATATTAGTTGCTTAAATGAAAGTTTGGTATATATATATTTTGTATTTTTATATAAAGTTTTACATTTTTAAGTTTGTAAATTTATACTTAAAATTAAAATCTTAAGATTAAATATCTAATGCATTATATGGTTTTAATAAATTGTTGTGTAACTCTTTTTGTATGCCATTTATATCTATAATCGAATTAACACCTTTTCTTTCTATAATTTTATATGGTCCTTTATATGGACTATTATATTTTTTCCTATTTTCTACTTTTACTAGAACTAAATCTCCAATATTCAAGTTAAGTGGATTCGTGTATTTATTTGTTTGTTTTTCATTTCGTCTCTTTTTTTCGTTTTCAATATTCTTTTTTGCTATGTCAATTGAAGTTCGTAATCTGATCCTAAGTTCATTGGCATAGTCGTCAATGTTGTTATTTGTTGTTGTACTCATAATAGTGTCAGTTGGTAAGTGTGGTAATTTACCGAAAATTAATTCGTGCGGTGAGTAATTTGTTGTGATATGTGGGGTAGTGTTATATGCAAACATGTAATATGGTAACCAAATGTCCCATTCATAATTATTCGCAAAATTTAATAGGAATTCGTTTAACACTCTGTGATTTCTTTCTACGGAGCCTAATGTTTGATGATGGTACGGGGTAGAAAATACTTGTTTTATTTTTAAGATGTCACATATATTTTTTAAAAGTTCATTAGTAAATTCTGTCCCTTTATCTGATTTTAATATTTTGAAATGTCCGAATTTTAGAATTAATTGTTCTACTATGGTTTTGGCAATAGTCTGAGCATCTTTAGTGGGAATAGCATGTGCTATTATGTATTTTGTTAAATCGCATTGCATAGTTAGAATGTATCTGAAACCATTTGATATTTTTAGGGGGCCTACTGTGTCTATTGATACTACTTCGAAACTACTGTTTGATGTGTCTGTGATTGTCTGTTTCTCTAATGTATGCTTAGTAATTTTGTTTCGTGCGCATAAGTCACAATTATTTACAAATTTTTTAACCATTTTTTTCATATTTTTCCAAATTTATTTTTGTTTGAGTGTTGTTAATGTCTTGCGAATACCTAAGTGTCCTTTATTATGGAATTCGTCAATAAGTTTGTATCTTAAATTAATATTTTCAAATGGGGACCATAATTATTAATTATATTTGCGTACGTCTTTTTAAATTCTTCTTTTTCGCATATTTTAAATATTTCATTGTTATTTTCGAGCGCTAAATATTCTATTTTTTCCTTCTTTATTCTGGATAATAGCTTCCGCAGAGTCGAATCTAGTTTCGCTGCATTATCGCTACATCCTACGTGCACGTTGTTATTTTCAATCGTAATTTTACAATTAGTTATATTTTTGTCGACATTGAATTTTAATTTTTTTATATTTCTGACGTCAGTTATGGATGTGCAATCCCATATATGAAGTTGATCAGGCTTCTGATGAGGTTTGCTTTTCCCCTTGTTATTCTCTTTCTTACTCATTCCCCTTGTTATAATAAGTGTTTTTTTGTTGTGTTGTCGATTTCAGTTGGTATCATATTTTTTAGTATGTCTGAATTGATATGTATTCTTGATAATGCGTCTGCATTTGTGTTTAGTTTTCCTTTTTTATAAATAATTTCGAAATCATAGTCGCATAAATCCATTCTTATTCTTGTCATTTTTGAAGATGGATTTTTGTGTGTAAATAGAGATATTAATGGGCGATGGTCTGTTATGACCGTGAATTTTCTTCCGAATAGATATGGTCTAAAGAAATTTATACTCCAATGTTTTGCTAGGAGTTCTTTTTCTATAACGGGTTTGTTTAAATCGTGCTTTTGTAAGGCTTTGCTGGCATATGAAATCGGTAAATCGTTTCCTATTTCTCCTTGTGATAGAACTACACCTAGTGCATAGTTTGATGCGTCTGTTGTTAAAATAAAGGGTTTATCGAAATTGGGATACTGTAATATAGGAGGATTCATTAATTTGGATTTTAACATTTCAAAAGAATTCTGGCAGTCATCGGTCCATTGAAATTTAATGTTCTTTTTTAATAGTTTGTTTAAGTCTTTAGCTAAGTTTGCAAAGTTAGGTATGAAACGTCGGTAGTAGTTGCAAAATGCAATGAATCTTCTAACATCATCTGAATTTTTAGGAATAGGATAATCTTTAATAGTTTGAAATTTTGCTGGGTCAGTTTTTACTCCGTTATTTGTTATTAAATGACCTAAATATACTACTTCTGGGCGTAGAAAACAACATTTATCTGCATTTAATTTCAAATTGAATTTCTGTAGTCTCTCTAATACGCGAATTAAATTTGTGTTATGGTTTTTGAGGCTACATCCGAATACAATTATATCATCTACGTATAGAAATGCTTCGGATTCTAGACCAGAAAGTGCTATAGTAAACATTCTTTGAAAACTATTTGACGAGATTTTTAATCCGAAAGGAAGTCTTTTGAATTGAAAATGACCGTTAGTTGTGGAAAATGCGGTTAGTGGTCGAGAGTTTTGGTCTAAACTTATTTGATGAAAAGAGCTGGTCATATCAAGAGTGGAAAACCATTTAGCTCTTCCTAGTTTATCGAGAATTTTAGGAACTAATAGAAGTGGGGCATTGTAGGGACTGGTTGATGGTTCTATTATGTCGTCGTGTAGCATTTTGTTTACTTGGTCGTTTATTATGTTTGTGTGTGCTTGTGGTAATCTATAATTTTTTATGTAGACTGGTGTTTTGTCCGAAAGGGAAATCTGTTGTGTATAAAAATTGTTTATTGTTAAGGGATAGTTTTCTAAATGGAAAATATTTTGATATTTTTTTAGGATATTTAATAATTCGTTCTTTGCTACTTTGTCAGGGCAATCAATTTGGAGTTTATTTACTATGTTTTTGAAACGATCTTCGTCTTGCGTCGTGTTGTTGTAGCAAATGTCGTAATCTTTAAGTGGTTCTGTTGTGAATGTTAAGTTTTTTATGGTGGCTTCAGTGGTTCTTGTATTTAGAATTTTAATGTGGGTCATTCCTGTTTTGGGTGCAAGAGAGTTACTTAGGAAAATACCTGGTTCTATTTCTTTACTTAATATGAGTTTTTCTTCCGTGAGATTAAGTTTAATTGGTTGAATGATTTCTGTTCGGGGGGGAATTTTAATTTGAAATATTTTTGCATGCATCGGCACGGTTATAGTGTTTTCATTTGTATATATTGATAATGTAAATGTTTCGTAGTCTATTTTGCATAAAAATTTTCTTAGGAAATCTCTTCCTATTATTCCATCAGTTTCTATTGGGAATTCTTTGTCTACTAGTTGAAAATTATGTGTAAGAGTTTCTTCTCCAATGTTTAAGTTTATTGTCCCTAAAGAATAAATTTTTTCTATTGTGATGCCAGTAAGTCCACATTTTTGGTCAGTGTAGTATTCTTGGTTGTTTAATTGTGTACAAATTTTGCATAATGATATGTCAGCGCCAGTGTCTACTAGAAATGTTAATTTTTTGTTTTTAAATTCAAGAGTTATATAATTTGTTATATTATCCGATATTGTGTACACTTTTAAATCTGGCTGTCTAGAACGCTTGGGCGTTCTAAGCCTATTTCGTTTCCCGATTCTTGTACAATATTTACGTTTCTGTTATTTGTGTTTCTGTTCTGATATGTATGATTTATGTTGCGGTTGTTGTTATTGTTGGAAGAATTGTTGGTGTTGTAGTTGGAATTTCTGTTGGTACGATTGAAATTGTTATTGTTGTATCTCGTTGTGTTGGGTTGGTAATTTGTATTATTGTTTCGATTTCGATTACTGTGGTAATTGTTGTTGTTATATCTCTGGTAGTTAATGTTGTTGTTATTATTATTTTGTCGTTGATTGTAGTTGTTGTTGTATCTGCGGTTATAAGTCTGCGGTCTGTTTTGGTAATTGTAATTTGAGTTTCTGTTATGTACATATGCTATTTGAGCACGGTTTTGATTTTTTGTTTGCTCTAATTCAAGTGCAAGGGTTACTGCGTCAGAAAATGTATTCGGCTGAGAGGCGAATAGTGTTTGTTTGAAATCTTCATTGATTCCATTTTTGAAAATTGTAAGAGCGTAGGTGTCGGTTATTTTGTTTATTGTTGTTTTTTGCTCTGTAGTAGGGTTTGCACCAAATTCCTTTATCTATAGACTATTTAGCTCAGCAATCGTTGTTAGAATCTTGTCTTTGTAGTTTGTAATGTTCCCTTTTTGAGTTATTGTAGTTAACTCCGTGTGTAGTTGTGGTATAGTCTTGTTGGTTTTATATCGTGTTTCTAATGCTGTTTTCAGTTCTATTAGTGTTTTTGGTGTCTGAATAGAATTTAGTGCAGTCTTGACATTCGAGCTTAGCTTTATATGATAAGCGAACTCTATTAAATCTTGCTTTGCTGTCAGTGTTAGTGTTTTGTCAATGAATTCTAAAATTTTGATAGATGATTCTAATTCTTTATAGTTTCCAGAAAAAATTGGAATGATTTTACTAGCAGTTTCCATATTAAAAGTCGCCATGTTTTCTATTGTTGTGTTGGTACTAGTCGAACTTGTTTATCTTTCAGTTTCTGTATTTAGTAGTTGGTTATTTAATAAAGTTTTAGCGATTTCGTAAGTTTTTGAGAAGTGTTCTGTTGTATTCGTCAGTACTTCGTCCTTGACGTCAATGGTTCCAATTTATTTATTTATTTATTTATTTATTTTAATTATATAAACAGGAATTGCCCTAAGAATGAATTCTTTTGTAGCAAAAAAAAAGAATATAAATTTAAGAGTAACAAAATAAAAGATATAATGAAGAAGAAGCGTACTAATAAAAGAATCTTAAGTATTAAGTATTAAAGTATGAAAAGTGAAAAGAAAAAGAAGGGGAAACAGAAAAAGAAAAAGAGAAGAAGAAAGAAAAAATAAGCTCTTGACTGAATAGAGAAATACAATTTAAATATTACGAAAATATTCTCCAGCAAGACGCCTGAAGGCTCTCTCTCCCACGGTATTTTTTAATTTATTTGGCAAACTATTCCACAGCTTGATAGTGTTGACAAAGAAAAGTCTTCCCGTACTAAGATGTCTATACTCAGGAATGATAAGATTACGTGATCGATTTGAATTTCCAAAGCATAGTTTTTCAAACAAATAATTGGGTAGTCCCGAATAGATTAGCCTGTGTAAGAAAACACAGTTTCGATAATTTATCAGGTCAAAGAGATCACAACCTATGAGTGAGTGTCTCGAACCACCGAGTCGGTCAAAGCGTCTTAGACCACATACAAACCTAGTTAAGTTATTGAATAAGACCCTTAATTTATTCGACGATAAAGAATCAAAGTTACAATACACTAGTTCACTGTACGTTATTATAGGCAATATGAGTTGCTGTACAATCCTTTTACGTGTTTCTTGTGGAAGATAATTAGCCGCAAAGTGGAAGTTACGTAAAACACCATACGATTTACTCACTACAACATTGACATGATCAGTACATGTTAAGGTTGAATTAATACAAAAACCAAGATTTGTGATTTTAGGGACAAATTTGATCATCTCATTCCCGATAAATAGTGGCGGAATGTTAGTCAAATTAGCAGCATTACGAAATACAGGCAAGACGAATGACTTGGACACATTGAGTTGTAGACAGTTTTCATTAGACCACTGGACAATATTTCTGAGATCACTGTTAATTTTAAAACATAAATTTTCAACAAATTCAACACTACTAGACAGGTATAACTGCACATCATCTGCGTAAGCATGCATAGTCACATAACGGACTACTGTAAATATATCATTCAGGAACAAGATAAATAAAAGAGGTCCTAATACGGAACCCTGAGGAACCCCAGCAACAACCGGCTTAAAGTCAGAGTAAGCAGACTGAATTTGAACTCTTTGAAACCGGTCACTTAGGAAGCTGCGTATTAGCTTAGTCGCACTGGCGGAAAATAGGAAGTATTTCCTCAGCTTAGAGCATAAAAGCGAGTGATCAACACAATCAAATGCTTTAGAAAAATCAAGCAGACAGAGAAGTGTTACATTCTGCCTGTCAAATGCTACCCGTATGTCGTCAGTGATTTTGAGCATTGCTGTAGAGCAACTGTGCTTAGAGCGAAAGCCAGACTGAAGAGGGTTAAGCAAGTTTTTGCTAGAAATGTAACAATTTATTTGAGATGCAATCAGTGATTCACAAACTTTGGAAAGAACAGGCAGGATACTTATAGGTCGAAAATCAGATAGTTCATAAGCAGCAGATTTTTTTGGTATTGGAACGACTGTCGCTAATTTCCACAAGGAGGGAAAAGAGGAAGTAAGAAGAATATGATTGACAATGGCTGTAAGTGGCGAAACTAAGTAAGGTAGAATTAACTTTACAAATTTTATTGGAATTCTATCAATACCCACTGAAGATGATTTAATAGATAAGACTTCTTTAATAACATCCGCTTCCAAGATATTAGAGAAATGAAATAATTCGTCTTCATTAGAATTAAAAGTTGACTCTTCAGTGTGGGAGACATTAGTATGACTCCTAGAAAGAAACTCATTAAAGTCATTTGGATTTAGAGTAACATTTGAGGGTCTTTGCCGACCAAGTCCAATACTTTTTAAACGTCTCCAAAGCTGTTTAGAGGACAAATTAGGTTTAAACCTAGATGCAAAGTACCTTTCTTTTGATTTCTTTACCATTAAAGTAGCAAGATTGCGTGCTCTTTTGTACAAGTCCCAATTTTCCTGAGAAGAATTTCTTTTGAACCTTGTGTGGAGGAAATTTTTTTGTTTAATAACAGTTTCAATACGCAACGTGGACCACGGGCATGAATTAGAACTAACATTTATTGTTCGGACAGGCACAAACGAGTCAAACAGAGATTGAACTACACTGACAAAAAACCCGATCTTGTCATCAATGAAGGGGGCAGCCCAAAAAGGTGCCCAGTCAATAATTGCACTTGCCCGAAATAAATCCACTGTATTAATAGCACTATAATCAAAGAACGAGAACGAAGAAGGTGAAGAATTATAGCTAAAACGGATATCAAAAGAGCTAAAAAGTAAGTCATGGTCAGAAATGAAACTAATCTGGGTAAATAATAAAACTAAAGACGGCTCAGAGACAGCAAAATAATCAAGTAAGCTAGGTTGGACGTTATTACCAAATCGGGTCGGAGATGATTCGTTCACAATAGAAAGACCTACTGTAGAGAACAAGTTCCGAATCAGTGAAGAATAAGAGTCATTAGATAAAAGATTTATATTAAAATCGCCACAAATTATTAAATGATTAACTCTTAATGAATTGTCAGCTAAGATATTAAAGAAGTTAGTTAAATTTAAATTTTTATTAGGGTTATAAACACATGAAACAAGTACTTTAGGGACTGAATCAGACACAGAAATAGACAAATACTCAGTATCAGAATTATCAGACTTAAATTCTAACCTTGAACAATACATAGATTTAACATAAATTGCGACACCACCACCACGACGACCAGGTCTATCACAGCGAAAGAGTGTATAATTGTTTATGTTAAGAATAGATTCATTCAATTCGGGTCGGAACCAGGTCTCTGTCACACATATAATATCAATGGACGAGCACTCGAATAAGTTCCGAACATAATCTAATTTATGACCACTGAGGCTGCGAGCATTAAAGTTAACAATATTAAACGCATTATTTTGTTTGCAAAAAATATCAATCAGCAGTCTATTATCACAATCAACACTACCAGTCATAGAAGAGATACTCATCTAAAACCTATGTAGAAGGAGAGCCCAGGCAGTAAGCTAAGAGAACAGAAAACATATTTCTCCAAGCATTCAAGAGAATTACTAACATAGACCAAGAAGCTAAAAGTAAAGTAAATGAGGCGAAAATATTGGAATATGTAAAGAGACAGAGAGGAATTAAGAAGAGAGTAAATGAGAAAAGTAAATGGAAAAAACTTGAGTAAGTAGATGAGGAAAAAATATTGGAACAGATGAAGAAAGAGAAGAAGAGACGAAATTAAAAGAGTGTAAATAAGGTAACTTCGAAATAATTTAAAGTTAAAGCAGAATAACATCAAAAACTGAAGCTAATTTTTTCAAGAACTAACAATTTGAAGATCATTAATATCATTAACAATAGTTGGCGAGCTGTTTAAGTCATACTTGACATATATATTTCCTCCTCTAGAATACGCCGCCACAAGTTTCTCCTCACGCTTCAACTTCAGCGCACGCTGAAGAAGTTTCAATTTAGTTTTTCCCAAACTTTCGTAGACATAAATATTTTTATCTCCCTCAATGCCCAAATCACCAGTATTGAGCGGTCGTTGATTACTACGGCAAAAAGATGAAAGGGAGTGCATGAGTCTGAACCGGTCACGCTTCGATCTTAGTTTAACAACAACAGGGCCATCAGATGCTTTGTTTTTATTTTTTCGAGTTCGAAAAATATCATAAACAGCTAGCGAAGTCTTGTCAACGCAAACAGTGTTGCACACTCTTCCAAATACTGATTCAAGATCTTCGCTCTCAGAAGCCGGAATACCAGTAATTAGTACGTCTGTACCCACGGCATCATCCTCAAGCTTAGAGACTCTGGAACATAGACCATCAATATCAGCTTTTGTATCAGTAAAAGCAGGTGTTTCCTTTTCCAGCAGCTCAACACGCGCAACTACATTCCGCAGCTCAGCCTTCAAGTTCGCAACTGTAGCAACTAATTCCCCAAATCTGTGTAAAATTCGGCCTTCAGATTCCGAAATGCTCTCACCTATCTGGTTGACAACACTCTCACGAAGCTCTGCCAGTTTGGCATCCAACGAAGCTGGAGAGTCGCCAGTCGTGCTGAGAGAGGCATTAAACGGGCTTCCTGGACTGGAAATTGTTACATACTTATTGTTGTTATTATTACGAAGTACTCGTTTCTGAGTTCCAGCAACAACTTTGTTTACCGGTGCAGCAGCCTTATCTCGAGTGTTTGACATTATAAGAAAATTTTTCCTTTTTAATTTTTTTACTTAAATTGCAACTCGAAGCACAATCGAACAGCCGCGACAACGAGAATTATCGAATTCAAACCTCAAGGCAATTCCAGCGAAATTTCAACCAAATCAACATAAACGAGACCAAATTGCTAGCGCTCGAAAAAAAAACACGTCTACTCTTCACAATATCTCATTCCCGAAAAGGGAACTTAAATTAAAAATGAATTCGTCTTTTAATTCTTTGATCTCATTCAATTTTAACTCTATTGTTTCTTTTGTGTAAGACCTACTGCCTGTCTTTTTTATATTTGTAATTACCTTTTCTATAGCTGTTATAATATCTTTTAATCTTTCCATAGGATATTTTTCTTTTCTTTGTTTGTTTTTTTTTTTTAAAATTCATTTTATTAAACATTATTTATTGCTCTTAAATTTATCCTCTTATTTATATAGTTTTTTAGATATACGTGTACTTAATATAAAAAAGGTTACTACTATTGCTATAATGCATATAAAAAATACTTCCACAATGCTGAACGTTGATAGTCCATATGCGCTGCTGTTGTTGTTGTTATTGATGTTTATTAATTTTTCTTTTGATTGACTCTTTCCCATTTTTCCTAGACTGTATCTTCTTTTCTATTTCATCAATCTCAGCCCAGAGACGGCAGGATGTGGTCCACGGGATGAGGTTCTCTTCGTCAAGCACGATAGTTTTTAAATACGCTAATCGTTTCCTCAGCTTCACTAGTTGACCACCTCGTCTTTTTGGGGGTTTTGACGTTTTCGGGATTGCAGTAGCTGCTTCGGTTTTTCTTTGCGCAATTCTTCTGTTGTAATCTTCAAAGGATAGCGGAGCAGGACCTTGCTTTATTTTCTTGCTAGGTATGTACGTTGGTGGCTGGTCGGTGCTGGATGATTGTGGTACGTATTCCATGCTAGGTTATCTACTGTCTTGTTTGCCTCACGCACTATTCTTTCGTGTTGTGCTAATATATGTCCGTCTAATTCGTTTTTCTCAATACTGGCCTCGGAGATGAAACAGCGTGACAGAGGCATGTATCTTCTTAAAAAAAATGTACGGATGCAGGATCTACGAAGTTGGCAGGATCGCCATATTATAAGACTGCTCAGTTGAAAATTTGGAATATTCTTCCCAGTTGAAGGGGTCGCCCTATAATTTCTTCAGCCCGGCGTGGAACGCCGTTGGGCTCAGTCAAAGGTGCCGTTCAAGGCACTCTTCTTTAAAAAAAAGGACTTTGCCGTTATAAGGCAAAAGAATTTAGAAGCCGGTTGGTTTGGCTCTTGAATAAATTCTGTCTTTATTCTGGATCGCTCGGGTTTTTATATCCGAGCTGATCCCGTTCTTTTCCTTAGAGTAAGCGTAAAGTAATTTTACATATATATATTTGTGTTATTCTTACTAAAGCATTTTCTTACCATTTCACTTTCACTCAAAAAGTTCTTTAAAATATTTTCGAAAAGTTTACATTAATTTTGAGTACTTTTTTATTATTTATCCAATTTCAAGATTGGCTTCAAAAATTGGGCGGATCAAATATGTAATGTAAATGCTCTGCTGCAGCGCAGTAGCTAGCGTACACGAAAGTATTGATTCTGGGTTAAGCGTGCTTGAAAGTGCAAGTGCAGCAAAAATATGTATTGACTGTGTTAATAGGAAATGTGTACAGGAGCGGATTGTGTGTATGAGGGTACACTACAACGGAAAACCCATAAATGAGACAAAAATAGTCTGATTGAATATTTTATCGAAGGCATTCCCGATTCGAAGTCGAACAAAACAATTTTATACCAATCGAAATCAATTTCGGAACTTAAAGACCACATTCAAATATATGAGAAAATTCATCCTACACATTATCAATTTAATAAATGGTCTCCGAAACCAAATTATCGGGAAACGATTTTCGTTCAAGACAATATTTCAAAGACGCAGATAAAACACATTTCAGTCCAACATATTCAAACAAACAATTTAGATGCTTTAAATGTAATGAGGTAGGACATCGCTCGTACGAATGCACGAATGCAAACAACAACGTACGAACGTACGAATGCAAATACCAAGATCAAAGTTCAGATAAAGAACCATTAATCCGAAAGAATAATGCAAACACAATTTTTAACAATAATTCATATTTGAATACGAGTTACGGATTAATATTTAAAGATATTTGCGTACTAAACACTAAAAATTCTGCATTAATCGACACTGGATATGATGTTTGCCTGATGCGTTTTGATACGCTAGAAAAACTTAACAGTCGAGTAAAATTAAGCCAAGAAAAGAAACATTTGGTAGGTATAGGCGAATATAAACTTACAACTTTAGGCAGCTTTACTACTATAGTTAAAATCGACGAAGTATTATTAGACATAACTTTCCATGTTACTAAAAGTAGTGATACGGTTCGAAACAGTAATAGGGAGTATAATTTTAAAAGATGTTGAACTAACGGTGAAGAAATGTAATGCAGAATTTATACAAAGCAAAGAAGAAAATGAGAACATTTTTAAGAATGACCAAGAAAATAACAATGTTTTGAAAAACAACACAGTTGATTAAAACAAGAACTTTTACTTTTAAAAATAAAAGTAAAAGTTAACTGTTAACTTTTACTTTTAAAAATAAAAGTCTTGGAATAACTGTTATTCAAAGACTTTTAAAATAAGTCTTTCGATAACTCTTATTCAAAGACTTTTAAAATAAAAGTCTTTGGATAACTGTTATTCAAAGACTTTTATTTTTAAAAGTCATTTATAAAAGTCTTTTTTTGATGATGCGGTGCTCAAAACGACTGAGGTTTTTAACACGTGGTAGGTGAGTAACGACCCCCAAAGTGACCCTCTGGGGATAGGAAATGTCGTGAAATGGATTTTGGACATGGTGGGCGGTGGGTGTGGACCCCCAAAGTGGTCACACAGGGGTATTTTGACAAAAAAATTTTTATTGCGCAAATTGATAGCAAATATCATGAAACGTATTTTGGTCATGGTGGGCGGTGGGTGGGGACCCCCCAAGGTGGTCACACGGGGGTTTTTTTACCAAAAAATTTTTATTGCGCAAATCGATAGCAAATATCGTGAAACGGATTTTGGTCATGGTGGGCGGTGGGTGGCACCCCCCAAAGGAGCCACAGGGGTGTTTGTTGACCAAAAAATTTTTATTGCACCATTCGAAAGGAAATTTACAGCTTATCTCAATTGTCATGATGACTAAACTGACTGCATAATTGAGTTTATGTCTTCGTCGCTCTTGGTAACTTTTAATAGCATCTATTCTTTAATAGTTAGTTCTATAAAAGAGAAGTTATGATTGGACTCATAACATCAAAACCGACTTACAACTACAATGAACAAAAAAAAACCAAACAAGAGAAAACAAAGGTCAGTTAACGGTAATTTTCTTATTTTCTTTGATTGATATCCTAATGTCACGTGCGTAGCTCAAAAGTATCATTTGTTATTATAACTTCTGCGTCGTCAGGAGCAATTACTTAAAAATTGGAATTTAAAGCAAGTTTAATATGTAGAATTAAAAAAAAAAATTGCTCTTGTTCAAATTCACTAAAAATAAATTTATTTCACTTTTAAAATTAGTCACGTCACGTCACTGACTCCTGTAATTGTAAGTAAACCCTGAAACCCTTGCATAGTCAAACATTGTTATTACAATATAAGCTATGTTTGTTTCTATGTAGATGGAATCATTATCTGGAAAAAGGTAGCAAAAACAAAAAATATAGTTTTACATGATGCTTTATCTTTTTTTGAATGTGCACGAAACCACATAAATGGGGTTCACTTAATTTATAATACTTCAAAGCAGTTTGAAGAGCTTTGAAGAGGAGGTGCCAAATATCCTTTGCATCCGTCAACTTCATTGGTTATCATGTGATGAAAATTTTATAATAAAAGTAGCTCGAAAATGTTTTTTTTCTTCGAAAAAAACATATTTCAAATTTCATATTTTTTACTATATATCTAAAATAATGTACTGACACAAAATTTACGTTGTTTTTTTATTTAGTAAAAACTTAAATCCAGAATTATATTGTTGTAGTTCCTAGCGTTGTAGTCTTCCTAGAGTCGAGTCCTCCCAGGAAACGTACACTTTATGATGCTCCTGCTGCGGAATGCGGACCTTTCCCAAAATGAAACACTTCACTCCAGTTAAGCTTTAGTTTATTCACAGTATGTTCGATTTCCTCTTGGACACTTTACAATAACGGTTTCCCGCCTACTTAGAACCGACTGAACCACTACTTGGAACCAACTGAACTACTTCGCAAACTCACTCCGTACAGAGCCAACTTCGTCAGGAACTAACACTCGTACTCTTGGGGTACGGGTTTATAAAGTGGCAGAGCCACGGTCGTCACCAGCACGGCCGCCAAGATTCTTCCGTGTTCTCTATCTTCCGCTGGGTCAGCGCAATGGAAGAATTGCGTCTGACGCGGAAGGAGAACCTTGACCAGTTTTCCGCTATTAAAAAATGCTGGCCGCGGAAGCTGGCCTTATACATTCCGCTTTCGAGTCGCGACCGCTAGCCAGTGGCTGAGTGCTTAGCTCAGCCATCGCAATAAATTCGGCCTAAAAGTATGCCAATGAATCGAATTGAATTGGCGATCGCAACTCGACAGCAGATGTTTAGCAACATGCTGACTGACGATACACAACATCCCTCCACCCCTAGGGAAAGAAAAAATTATTGTCGAGAAGCGACAGTAATTTTTTCTTCTGACAAATATTTGGGTGGCTTAAAAATACTATAGCCGTGCGGAGCTTACAGACTACTTATTCTATTACAAAGTATTACAAACTACTTATTACATTACAATGGTTTTTTATGTTACTAGAGGTAATATTCTTATATTACTATTCTTATGTTACAGTATTACAGTATATTATAAACATTTCCTAATACTTATTCTACACTTAAACTATCTCTTACATAAACTTAAAACCTACACTTATCTGCTCGTTCAGCTGCTGGGGTGCTGCTTGCTCGTTCTGACCCTTGATTGCTGCTGCTCGCGGTAGCGTTTCTAATGCGGTGGTGATTACTGCAGCAAAGGTAATGGTACCGTTAAGGACGTCTCGCGCTGGGTGCCAAACTCAAAGGCTTGGGCTCGGCGCTTGTGCTTCCTACCGGCACTTCAGCGCTGCTTATGTCATCGTTCTCGTCGACTTAACGAGTCGACTATTTCGGCATTCCTTCGGGTGTGCACTACGGCGCATGGTACTCGAAGTGCTGTACCACCGCTGGAAATGGTCGCACGACCCTACTGACTTCTAATTTGGACGCCTACCGTGGCCGGTCCGGCAGTAATGCGGCATAATGGGTGTCAATGTGTTCGCGGTGACCACCTCAGCCGTCGTACCCCAGACTAATCCACAAAACTCTGTCTGTCAACTTTTCGAAAACCAGCTACCCGCCTTCGGCACTCTTCGCTGCTGCTGTCGGTACCATCACTGTTGCTGACGCCGCCGCTACCGCCTCTGCTGCTTCTGCATACTTTTCTCCCTCAAGCAATTCCCCTCGAATGTACCCTTCTCCACCGTTCTCGAAATTTTAATTTCTAATTTTAATTAAAGATTAACTAAACTAATATTAAACATAAACATATTCTTACATAAATACAAATTATTACGAGTTACCGCAAACGCCATGAGCATCACGACCTTGACAAACTAACATTGTTTGTTTCGTTTGGGTTTTCTATCTAGTACTTCGTACTTTATTTTTGCCATTATCTTAAAAATTTAGTATATGTACATTCATTTCCCCTACAACGGGTTATTACTTAAATTGTATATGCATATTCTATATGCATATTCTATTAACGCTATCCATCATTGCAAGTATGATAGTTAAAGTGATCCAATTAATAATAGTTAAGTGTTAATTAATTAATAGTTAATAGTTAAGTGATCCAATAGTTAAAATGTATTTTATACTTTGAAATCTGTGTTGAATCTCTTAAAAGTTGTTATTACTGTTAATATATTGTTATCGTTAATATATTGAAACCCAAGCGGTCTAATATTCAACCAAAAATCACACATACGTTTACATACTACGTTGTCTATGTTGAAACGTGTACATCTACGCTAAATGTTGTAAACGTTGTGACGTATGCATATACACATGCGTATACATGTACATATACGCGTGCATATACACTTACGTGGGACTTGCACATTATTGCGCGAAGAAAGACAAACACTGCTCCTGAGCTAACTATAGCTGGGCCAATGCTGGTCTTTCTGTGTATTCTATTCATGTTTAAATTGTTGTTTTATTCATGTTTAGGTTAAACATATTCTGTCCATGTTTATTTCCCCTTGCTGAAGGCTTCATCTTCGTGTCAACCTGCAAATAGATGGATTAATAACGTCAAACGAAACAAACCCCTTGTACCTAACTTAGAAATTCCTGGAAATTAATACTAACAATACTAAATAACTACTAACAACAATACTAAAAACCCATAATGAATAAAAACTAAACTGAGAACTATCCTAACTCAATGAAGTGACTAACTAAAACTAATATTAACTAGAACTGACCCCCCCACTAACACTGCTTAAAACTAAGGGTGTACTAGTTCATGCAACTTTAGTTTCACCCGCTATTGTACAGCTTCAGCAGATTATTATGGAAGGACTTTTCCCTCCCTTTCACAGATAACACTGTGGTAACCGGTGACTTCACCGTTGTCACCACGTAAGGCCCGATCCAAATCGGCGAAAACTTGTTCTTCCTAGTCTGGTTTTTAAGCAACACTTTATCCCCTACCTTGAACTCGACAGGATTTGTGTTTCTGTCGTAAAGTTCTTTCGACTTTCTTTTCGCGACCTCCTGGTTCTGCCGAACCAACTCGTGCGCTCTCTGTATCTGGTACTTCAATACCTTAGAGGGATCGTCCACATTGTATACCGGACTGCATCTGCGTTTCAAATTCGTGGGAAACTCTGAGTCAAAACTGTATAAGGTACGAAAAGGTGTTTGTTTCGTGGATGTGTGCGACTTGTTGTTATGCACATGCATAGCCGCCGAGAGCCACTGGTCCCTGTTGGAACCGTCCTCTTTGGCGAAGCTGCGCAGATACTCGGCCAACGGCCTATGGCTGCGTTCCAGCGAGCCGTTCGCTTGAGGGTGGTAAGGCGTAATGTGCAATTTCCTTATTCCTAACATCTTACACACATCGGAGAATACCTTGGAAACAAAATTCGTACCGTTGTCGGTAACTAGAACCTTAGGTATGCTATGTCGGGTTATGACCTCGTC
Organism: Conops quadrifasciatus; assembly: GCA_949752815.1. Lineage (NCBI taxonomy): Eukaryota > Metazoa > Arthropoda > Insecta > Diptera > Conopidae > Conops > Conops quadrifasciatus. Next base: position 20,681,287 of record OX457077.1, on the reverse strand, counting down.
AAAAAACGCTTTGGCCACCGTGCTGGCTTCCGCATCTGGTATGGCTACGCAAGCCATGTATTTCGAGAAGTCATCCTGAAAAGTTAGAATGTACTTATTCCCCGACGTCGTCTCAGGTAAGACGCCGACTATATCCATATAGACCTTCTCGAATGGCCTAAGTGGAGTGTCGGTCAGTACCAGAGGCATCCTCGTCAACCTACTACCTTTATTAGCCTGACACTTTGGACAGTTTCTAACGAATTCCTTCACTTGCCGTTGCATTCCCGGCCATCTGAACTGTTTGCGAATCCTTAAGTAAGTTCTCACCGCTCCTTGGTGACCTCCTAGGGGAGTGTTGTGAAAATCGTTCATCACAGTCTCAATCTCCCTGGGGTCTTTCAGTAAAATCGCCGAATCATTCCTCAGACTACGAGTTTGATCCTCCTCCTCACTACCTTCAGGTTCTACTTGAGTTTCTCGTTGTTTCCGCTCCTTAGCCTTAGACCTAGTCTCAACGGCTGCTACGATCTCCCGTTGTGGAAACCTGCTTAAAGCGTCCGCGTTCAAGTTTTTCTTCCCCGGTTTGTACACAATCTCGAATTGGTACTCGGAGAGCTTATGCCTGAACCGAGCCAACCTGGACGTTTGATCCTTTAGGTTAGCTATACCCTTCAGCGGTTGGTGATCGGTTACTATTTTGAACGGCCGGCCTAATAAATAGGCCCGGAAGTTCTTCGTAGCCCAAACAATGGCTAGAAATTCCCTTTCGATCGTAGAATAACGCTTCTCCGCGTCATTCAAAGCCCTGCTCGCGAAGGCTATTGGTCGGTCTACCCCTATCCTTCCCTATGAAAGGACGGCCCCCAATGCCTCGCCGCTAGCATCTGTCGTGAGAATGAATTTTTTAGAAAAGTCTGGATACGCTAGGACTGGAGGAGTTACAATAGCCTCCTTCAACCTGTCGAAAGCTTCCTGGCAGCTTCTCGTCCAGTTAAAAACAGCGTCCTTCCTCAACAACTTGTTAATGGGCAGCGCTATACTCGCTGTGCAGGGTATGAATTTCCGGTAGTAATTCACCAGACCCAAAAACGCTTGTACTTCTTTTTTATTCTTTGGAGGTGGAATGCCTTTGACGCACTCCACTTTCTGCGGGTCGGGAAGGGCACCCTGCTCTGAACATTTATGCCCTAAGTAAATGACCTCGCGACGTAAGAACTGACATTTACTAACGTTCAGCTTCAAATTATTCTCCCTTAACGCCTCGAGAACCCTTATCAACCTCCATTCATGCTGTTCTAAGTTTCTTCCATACACCACAATATCGTCTAAATAGACGAAACAGTCCATGCCCTGTAGACCCGTAAGAATATGATTCATAATTCTTTGAAAAGTGGCAGGTGCCCCCGTTAGACCGAATGGCATTCTGGTGAACTCGAAATGACCTAACGCCGAGCTAAAAGCCGTCTTTTCCCTGACACTGTCGTCCATTAAAACCTGATGGTAGCCGCTGGCTAAATCTAAAGTAGAGAAATATCTGCTGTTTCCCAACTGATCCAGTATTTCATCTGTCCTGGGTATGGGAAACACTTACTTAACAGTCGCTTCATTGAGCTTCCTGTAGTCTATCACCAACCTCCATTTCTTCTCCCCGTCTCTCCCACTCTTCTTTGGAACTAGAAGCAGTGGGGAGTTCCACGGTGAGGTGCTCGGACGTATCATACCGTCCTCTAAAAGCTTATCCACCTGTCTGTTCACCTCTTCCCTATGCGTATGAGGAAGTCGGTATTGCTTCTGGTTAATGGGCGCTTGACCCGCTACAGTGGGAATCCTGTGCGCCAAGACAGGTGTGTAAGACAATTTATCCCCTTCCAAAAGGAACACATCGTTGTAGGATGCACAAACCCTTTCAATTGACTCCCTCTCTTCACTATTCAGATTAGTGTCCAGCCTTAACTCACTCATTAGCATGTTTAGCCTTTCCTTAATGTCAGAACTCACGATACTATTAATCGAGCTTGCTTGGGCTGGTTGTTTATACTTTCTGAAGTCACTGAATTCCGGAACGAATTTGTCGTTGAGAGCGAAATCTTCTTCCGTGGAATTCAGAATTGGGACATAGACCCTATTGCCTACTACATTCACTAGAGTTTGTCCCAGGTAAATCCCTGGAGAAATCTGCCTCTTGTGGACTACTACAACTGGAATCTTTGTTTTCAATTTAAGAGGTACGATACACGTCGACCGAGCTTTTACCACGCTATGCGTCGCACGTGTTTCCTCGTCCACTCCATCTAACTTTACAAGTGGCACCCTGGCAACATGTTTGCCCTCTGTGTCGAACAATATCAAACTCTTCTTTACCGAGTTTATAATGGACTTGTTTCACAGGTTGTCCCGGCCAAGTATACCGTCCCCTGGCAACCCTTGTTCAAATGACACCATGTGTAGCTTTAAACCAAGGTTTGCACAGTTCGCGTGGGTAACATTGACCGTTCCTTTCGTGGAAGCACAGCATCCGAAAGCTCCACTTAGAGCTCGGTCCTCACTGCGGTCAATTGGTGTGTCCAACTTCAAAGACCTCTCTTTCACCAGGCTAGTGTCCGCACACGTGTCCACCAGCAAGACAAGTTTTTCACTAGTTGCCTCTACGCAAGGAAACTCAACGAACACATCATCTTCCGGTTTCTTACTGTAACGGACTTCGTCGATATCAACCTTCACCCTAGAATCCTCGGCATGCGTTTCCCGTTCACATGCCTGTCTCCCCCCTTCCATACTATCGATTTCCACAGTGGGAAAACCATTTACTATTACGCGCTCGTTAACCGATCTCTTACTTCCTTTAAAAACTTCCTTTGTAGCAGATTGCTGGTTCCCAGCATTTGTTTCTATTATTCTATTGGTACTATTCTCCCTATTATCCGACGAGAGAATTTCGTCTCTAACTGTTCCTACACTCACTGTTTTCCGTTTAACCCCTTCTGTACTCGATATATACGACCCCTGCGCAACCTTGTCCCGGCGCGCAGTTGAATTCACTGCCCCATCGGACGTAAAATTCAACTCACTGATTCGTTGTGGCCTTTTGTTACTCTTGTTTTTGGGTTCCCAGGTTACTGGCCTTGCCTGGGCCCCTGGTAGTTTCCCTGCCGCGAATCCCAATTTCTTTTGGCTTCGCAGTTCATAACCACGTGGCCTGGTCTGTTGCACCAATGGCAAACTATCGTACTTTTACTTTGAGCCACGTTGACGGTTTGTCTGGAATTCCCTGGGACTACTGGCGGCTGTGGTCTCCTGCTATTTGCACCAACCCTGTTGCCTGACCATTGCTGGTTACCCTGCTTTGTGGGATATGACTCCCTTCTCTGGACTGTCTCCTGAGGTTTCGGTATTTGTTTACCGCACTCCCAGTTGGCTTCATGTCCATAGACAAAACACCTCTGGCAAAACGGGGTGTTCTTCCTCGTTAGGCAGTCTTCCCTAGTATGACCTTTCTTGCTGCAAAAACTGCAGACTATGCTCGCTGTAGATTGCTCGGAATTACCTTCGTCTACCCTGGCAGTCTGTTTGTTCACTGGAGCCCTATAGTGCCCGCCTTCGGATGAATAGCGAGCCCAATTCGAAGGGAAAGCTCCGGTCTTGTTCGGCGATGTGTACCGCGCCGTCGGCGAACTTTCTACTATCCCGACGAGCTGGCCGGACTGCCTAACTCCGGCTTGGTGGACGTTGTCCGCCATCTCTACTGCTTCCCCCACTAATTCCTTCACTACGTCCCCTTTTTCGACCCAAACAGGTACAGCCTCAATAGTTGTCTGTTAACCCGAGTTTGAAAGCCTTCGTTATCGTGTTCTCGACCACAGACCGTAAAGGTCCATCCGACTGCCCGTTGCAGATGGTCGCCATTAAGTCCTCAGCCTGAGACTTCAAATACATGAGCCTCTCTGCGAACTGGCGTATATCCTCCCCCGGTATCTGGCGTACCCCCTGTATTTCTGCCAGCACCGTGTCCAACGACTTGTATTGAAGGTAGCTCTTTTTGATAGTGGAGCATAACTCTTCAATACTGCTGAACTTTTTCGAGCGAAGAAGGTTGTAGGCGTTACCGTGAAGCCTTTGCTTCACACAAGCTATAAAATCTTGCACTTCTGAAGCGCTTACACCCCTTCCCGCTAGGTCGCACCCTTCTATAAATTTATAGACCTCACTATGGAGGTCCACTGAGGGCGCACCTGAAAATAACGGTACCAACGTGTTCACCGCCTTCGCAATTTCGGCAATACCCATTTTTACAAGACTTCCGCGGGTTCCCTGGGAGGTTTCGTGTGGCTCTGCAGTAGGACCCTTTGGTTCCTTATGAAACAAGGACGTTTCGTGCGCTAACAAGACCTCCTGCTGGAGTAGTCTATTCTCAACCGTTAGCCGCCGAATACGTTCCTTGGCGTCTTCCAAGCTCGAGAAATCCTCCCTTATTCTTTGACTAGACGAACCCGGCAGAGTAGGATCGTCTACACCAGCGTCCTTCAACAAGTCCCTCAACTGATGATTCTCAATCTCTAATTCCCTCAGGCAATCCTCTTGACGCTGCCTTGTCGCCACTAACTTATCGTAATGATTTTTAAGGGACTCGAATTCCCTCCTCCACTCCTGCAGCTCCTTCGTGGTCGATACGTTCCTGTGGTCAAGAAAACCCAACAGTTCCTCTATGACCAGATCGGCCTGTTCTATTTTCGATAAGTCTTTACAACCGCCTATCTTCCCTCTAATTAACTCGACGTTCTCCTTATTGTTTACCGTGAGACTTAAGTTCGCCCAGGCTTTATCGACAAACCTGTCTATCTCACCCGTCAAATAAAGATATCTTATCTCCAACTCTTTGTAGTGAACCTCCCATTCACTATCACCAGCCATTAACCACCCAGCCAAATTCGCCTGTACCGCTGGGTTCCCACTCAACCGTTTCTTAAAATTATTAATTCTACTCTTTTTTGCCTACTTCGATTACCATGTACGCGGCCCGTGCCGTGTAAGAACAAATTACAGTTGTTTTTTCTTTTTTCCCTTATTCCTGTTTCAGCGTACCATCGGCGCTATTGACATTGTATAACAACGCTTGTGTTTCACTGCTTGAAATTTAAGCTCTTACCGCCGAGCGAGCAGTTTCGAGCAATCGACAAGTTCAAGTTCAGCGGACGGCCTGATACGTATGTATGTATGTATGTACGTATGTCACCGTTTATTCGCTTTCGAACAACGCGCAAAACTGCTTACTCGATTTACTAACTATAAATATACAAACATGAATTCCCACCAGCGTGAATAATTCATATGGAAAAACCAACGTATCCAATTTATTTCACTATCTTTATTATTTACATTTCCATTGATCGATTTATTATTTTATTATTTTAATAAACTAATTGTCATCAAATTAAATCAGAAATTAAAATTTTACTCTTAAGCCCATATGCGAGCTTAATAAGCTTAATTAATTCAGCAAGTCCACTAAATTACTGCCAAACGTTCTGCCTACTCTAAGCTAACCTTCTGTTTCATCATTTTCACCACGGAACACAATACACTGGTTAAGACTACTGGTTAAGTCGACTACTAAAGCACGAACCCTTAACCCGATAGCTTAAACAGCGACTTACGAAGCGCGCCTGCTTATCTATCACCATACGTATTTCCGTGCTAAGAAAAACTTAAAAACATGGTAAATGGTACTCATCCTACAGTAGCATCTAAATCTACCCCAATAATCTCGCATACAATACTACAAAAAATACAACTAAATCATACTATCCTAATCTACAAATACATAAAGTACCACTTACCTTGCGATTTTCGGTACGAAAAACCGGCTGCGCCAAATGTTGTAATTCCTAGCGTTGTAGTCTTCCTGGAGTCGAGTCCTCCCAGGAAACGTACACTTTAAGATGCTCCTGCTGCGGAATGCGGACCTTTCCCAAAATGAAACACTTCACTCCAGTTAAGCTTTAGTTTATTCACAGTATGTTCGATTTCCTCTTGGACACTTTACAATAACGGTTTCCCGCCTACTTAGAACCGACTGAACCACTACTTGGAACCAACTGAACTACTTCGCAAACTCACTCCGCACAGAGCCAACTTCGTCAGGAACTAACACTCGTACTCTTGGGGTACGGGTTTATAAAGTGGCAGAGCCACGGTCGTCACCAGCACGGCCGCCAAGATTCTTCCGGGTTCTCTATCTTCCGCTGGGTCAGCGCAATGCAAGAATTGCGTCTGACGCGGAAGGAGAACCTTGACCAGTTTTCCGCTATTAAAAAGTGCTGGCCGCGGAAGCTGGCCTTATACATTCCGCTTTCGAGTCGCGACCGCTAGCCAGTGGCTGAGTGCTTAGCTCAGCCCTCGCAATAAATTCGGCCTAAAAGTATGCCAATGAATCGAATTTAATTGGCGATCGCAACTCGACAGCAGATGTTTAGCAACATGCTGACTGACGATACACAACATCCCTCCACCCCTAGGGAAAGAAAAAATTATTGTCGAGAAGCGACAGTAATTTTTTCTTCTGACAAATATTTGGGTGGCTTAAAAATACTATAGCCGTGCGGAGCTTACAGACTACTTATTCTATTACAAAGTATTACAAACTACTTATTACATTACAATGTTTTTTTATGTTACTAGAGGTAATATTCTTATATTACTATTCTTATGTTACAGAATTACAGTGTATTATAAACATTTCCTAATACTTATTCTACACTTAAACTATCTCTTACATAAACTTAAAACCTACACTTATCTGCTCGTTCAGCTGCTGGGGTGCTGCTTGCTCGTTCTGACCCTTGATTGCTGCTGCTCGCGGTAGCGTTTCTAATGCGGTGGTGATTACTGCAGCAAAGGTAATGGTACCGTTAAGGACGTCTCGCGCTGAGGGTGCCAAACTCAAAGGCTTGGGCTCGGCGCTTGTGCTTCCTACCGGCACTTCAGCGCTGCTTATGTCATCGTTCTCGTCGACTTAACGAGTCGACTATTTCGGCATTCCTTCGGGTGTGCACTACGGCGCATGGTACTCGAAGTGCTGTACCACCGCTGGAAATGGTCGCACGACCCTACTGACTTCTAATTTGGACGCCTACCGTGGCCGGTCCGGCAGTAATGCGGCATAATGGGTGTCAATGTGTTCGCGGTGACCACCTCAGCCGTCGTACCCCAGACTAATCCACAAAACTCTGTCTGTCAACTTTTCGAAAACCAGCTACCCGCCTTCGGCACTCTTCGCTGCTGCTGTCGGTACCATCACTGTTGCTGACGCCGCCGCTACCGCCTCTGCTGCTTCTGCATACTTTTCTCCCTCAAGCAATTCCCCTCGAATGTACCCTTCTCCACCGTTCTCGAAATTTTAATTTCTAATTTTAATTAAAGATTAACTAAACTAATATTAAACATAAACATATTCTTACATAAATACAAATTATTACGAGTTACCGCAAACGCCATGAGCATCACGACCTTGACAAACTAACATTGTTTGTTTCGTTTGGGTTTTCTATCTAGTACTTCGTACTTTATTTTTGCCATTATCTTAAAAATTTAGTATATGTACATTCATTTCCCCTACAACGGGTTATTACTTAAATTGTATATGCATATTCTATATGCATATTCTATTAACGCTATCCATCATTGCAAGTATGATAGTTAAAGTGATCCAATTAATAATAGTTAAGTGTTAATTAATTAATAGTTAATAGTTAAGTGATCCAATAGTTAAAATGTATTTTATACTTTGAAATCTGTGTTGAATGGGAGACAGTCAAAATCCCGAATTACAAAATCCCGAAACGACAAAATCCCGAAAAATTTTAAAATCCCGAAACGACAAAATCCCGATGCGACAAAATCCCGAAACGACAAAATCCCGAAAAATTTTTAATACCGAAATGAGAAATCCCGAAAATCACGAAATAAAATTTAAATTAATGAAGAAATGACATTTAAGTCAAAGTTTTTTCCGAAGCGAAGTACGCGCCTACTTGCCTTTCTTTACAATGGCAGAAAAGCAAAGTTGTAATATCGAGAGAATTTTGTTGTCTGAAGGTTATAGTCTACAATATGCAAAAAACTTCACATGACCGTGAGGATTCTACTGATTGAGGGTTATGATCGCTGCCGCGACCGAAGGCCGCCAATACGCGGAAAAACCTGTATGCAAAAACTTCACATGACCGTGGGGATTCTGCTGATTGAGGGTTATGATCCCTGCCGCGGCCGAAGGCCGCTAATACGCGAAAAAACCTGAATGCAAAAAACTTCACATGACCGTGAGGATTCTGCTGGTTGAGGGTTATGATACCTGCCGCGGCCGAAGGCCGCCAATACGCGAAAAAACTTGTATGCAAAAAACTTCACATGACTGTGAGGATTCTGCTGATTGAGGGTTATGATCCCTGCCGCAGCCGAAGGCTGCAAATACGCGGAAAAACCTGTATGCAAAAAACCTCACATCACCTCACCTCAGAGCCTTCGAGAGGGCTCTGCTAAAATTTTTTTAATAATGTTTTTTTTAATTTTTTAATAATAATTTTAGAGAAGTAAAATAAGAGTAATTTTTTATTATTTTCTTGGAATTGTTTGCTAGTGTTTTTAAAATGTTCAAGAAGATGGAAAATACCGAAAAACTAGTTTTGTAATTTCGGGATTTTGTTATTTCGGGATTTTGTCGTTTCGGGATTTTGTCATTTCGGGATTTTGTCGTTCGGGATTTTGTCGTTCGGGATTTTGTCGTTCGGGATTTTGTCTTTCGGGATTTCGTTACCAACCCGTGTTGAATCTCTTAAAAGTTGTTATTACTGTTAATATATTGTTATCGTTAATATATTGAAACCCAAGCGGTCTAATATTCAACCAAAAATCACACATACGTTTACATACTACGTTGTCTATGTTGAAACGTGTGCATCTACGCTAAATGTTGTAAACGTTGTGACGTATGCATATACACATGCGTATACATATACATATACGCGTGCATATACACTTACGTGGGACTTGCACATTATTGCGCGAAGAAAGACAAACACTGCTCCTGAGCTAACTATAGCTGGGCCAATGCTGGTCTTTCTGTGTATTCTATTCATGTTTAAATTGTTGTTTTATTCATGTTTAGGTTAAACATATTCTGTCCATGTTTATTTCCCCTTGCTGAAGGCTTCATCTTCGTGTCAACCTGCAAATAGATGGATTAATAACGTCAAACGAAACAAACCCCTTGTACCTAACTTAGAAATTCCTGGAAATTAATACTAACAATACTAAATAACTACTAACAACAATACTAAAAACCCATAATGAATAAAAACTAAACTGAGAACTATCCTAACTCAATGAAGTGACTAACTAAAACTAATATTAACTAGAACTGACCCCCCCACTAACACTGCTTAAAACTAAGGGTGTACTAGTTCATGCAACTTTAATTTCACCCGCTATTGTACAGCTTCAGCAGATTATTATGGAAGGACTTTTCCCTCCCTTTCACAGATAACACTGTGGTAACCGGTGACTTCACCGTTGTCACCACGTAAGGCCCGATCCAAATCGGCGAAAACTTGTTCTTCCTAGTCTGGTTTTTAAGCAACACTTTATCCCCTACCTTGAACTCGACAGGATTTGTGTTTCTGTCGTAAAGTTCTTTCGACTTTCTTTTCGCGACCTCCTGGTTCTGCCGAACCAACTCGTGCGCTCTCTGTATCTGGTACTTCAATACCTTAGAGGGATCGTCCACATTGTAAACCGGACTGCATCTGCGTTTCAAATTCGTGGGAAACTCTGAGTCAAAACTGTATAAGGTACGAAAAGGTGTTTGTTTCGTGGATGTGTGCGACGTGTTGTTATGCACATGCATAGCCGCCGAGAGCCACTGGTCCCTGTTGGAACCGTCCTCTTTGGCGAAGCTGCGCAGATACTCGGCCAACGGCCTATGGCTGCGTTCCAGCGAGCCGTTCGCTTGAGGGTGGTAAGGCGTAATGTGCAATTTCCTTATTCCTAACATCTTACACACATCGGAGAATACCTTGGAAACAAAATTCGTACCGTTGTTGGTAACTAGAACCTTAGGTATGCTATGTCGGGTTATGACCTCGTCAAAAAACGCTTTGGCCACCGTGCTGGCTTCCGCATCTGGTATGGCTACGCAAGCCATGTATTTCGAGAAGTCATCCTGAAAAGTTAGAATGTACTTATTCCCCGACGTCGTCTCAGGTAAGACGCCGACTATATCCATATAGACCTTCTCGAATGGCCTAAGTGGAGTGTCGGTCAGTACCAGAGGCATCCTCGTCAACCTACTACCTTTATTAGCCTGACACTTTGGACAGTTTCTGACGAATTCCTTCACTTGCCGTTGCATTCCCGGCCATCTGAACTGTTTGCGAATCCTTAAGTAAGTTCTCACCGCTCCTTGGTGACCTCCTAGGGGAGTGTTGTGAAAATCGTTCATCACAGTCTCAATCTCCCTGGGGTCTTTCAGTAAAATCGCCGAATCATTCCTCAGACTACGAGTTTGATCCTCCTCCTCACTACCTTCAGGTTCTACTTGAGTTTCTCGTTGTTTCCGCTCCTTAGCCTTAGACCTAGTCTCAACGGCTGCTACGATCTCCCGTTGTGGAAACCTGCTTAAAGCGTCCGCGTTCAAGTTTTTCTTCCCCGGTTTGTACACAATCTCGAATTGGTACTCGGAGAGCTTATGCCTGAACCGAGCCAACCTGGACGTTTGATCCTTTAGGTTAGCTATACCCTTCAGCGGTTGGTGATCGGTTACTATTTTGAACGGCCGGCCTAATAAATAGGCCCGGAAGTTCTTCGTAGCCCAAACAATGGCTAGAAATTCCCTTTCGATCGTAGAATAACGCTTCTCCGCGTCATTCAAAGCCCTGCTCGCGAAGGCTATTGGTCGGTCTACCCCTATCCTTCCCTATGAAAGGACGGCCCCCAATGCCTCGCCGCTCGCATCTGTCGTGAGAATGAATTTTTTAGAAAAGTCTGGATACGCTAGGACTGGAGGAGTTACAATAGCCTCCTTCAACCTGTCGAAAGCTTCCTGGCAGCTTCTCGTCCAGTTAAAAACAGCGTCCTTCCTCAACAACTTGTTAATGGGCAGCGCTATACTCGCTGTGCCGGGTATGAATTTCCGGTAGTAATTCACCAGACCCAAAAACGCTTGTGCTTCTTTTTTATTCTTTGGTGCCTTTGACGCACTCCACTTTCTGCGGGTCGGGAAGGGCACCCTGCTCTGAACATTTATGCCCTAAGTAAATGACCTCGCGACGTAAGAACTGACATTTACTAACGTTCAGCTTCAAATTATTCTCCCTTAACGCCTCGAGAACCCTTATCAACCTCCATTCATGCTGTTCTAAGTTTCTTCCATACACCACAATATCGTCTAAATAGACGAAACAGTCCATGCCCTGTAGACCCGTAAGAATATGATTCATAATTCTTTGAAAAGTGGCAGGTGCCCCCGTTAGACCGAATGGCATTCTGGTGAACTCGAAATGACCTAACGCCGAGCTAAAAGCCGTCTTTTCCCTGTCACTGTCGTCCATTAAAACCTGATGGTAGCCGCTGGCTAAATCTAAAGTAGAGAAATATCTGCTGTTTCCCAACTGATCCAGTATTTCATCTGTCCTGGGTATGGGAAACACTTACTTAACAGTCGCTTCATTGAGCTTCCTGTAGTCTATCACCAACCTCCATTTCTTCTCCCCGTCTCTCCCACTCTTCTTTGGAACTAGAAGCAGTGGGGAGTTCCACGGTGAGGTGCTCGGACGTATCATACCGTCCTCTAAAAGCTTATCCACCTGTCTGTTCACCTCTTCCCTATGCGTATGAGGAAGTCGGTATTGCTTCTGGTTAATGGGCGCTTGACCCGCTACAGTGGAAATCCTGTGCGCCAAGACAGGTGTGTAAGACAATTTATCCCCTTACAAAAGGAACACATCGTTGTAGGATGCACAAACCCTTTCAATTGGCTCCCTCTCTTCACTATTCAGATTAGTGTCCAGCCTTAACTCACTCATTAGCATGTTTAGCCTTTCCTTAATGTCAGAACTCACGATACTATTTATCGAGCTTGCTTGGGCTGGTTGTTTATACTTTCTGAAGTCACTGAATTCCGGAACGAATTTGTCGTTGAGAGCGAAATCTTCTTCCGTGGAATTCAGAATTGGGACATAGACCCTATTGCCTACTACATTCACTAGAGTTTCTCCCAGGTAAATCCCTGGAGAAATCTGCCTCTTGTGGACTACTACAACTGGAATCTTTGTTTTCAATTTAAGAGGTACGATACACGTCGACCGAGCTTTTACCACGCTACGCGTCGCACGTGTTTCCTCGTCCACTCCATCTAACTTTACAAGTGGCACCCTGGCAACATGTTTGCCCTCTGTGTCGAACAATGTCAAACTCTTCTTTACCGAGTTTATAATGGACTTGTTCCACAGGTTGTCCCGGCCAAGTATACCGTCCCCTGGCAACCCTTGTTCAAATGACACCATGTGTAGCTTTAAACCAAGGTTTGCACAGTTCGCGTGGGTAACATTGACCGTTCCTTTCGTGGAAGCACAGCATCCGAAAGCTCCACTTAGAGCTCGGTCCTCACTGCGGTCAGTTGGTGTGTCCAACTTCAAAGACCTCTCTTTCACCAGGCTAGTGTCCGCACCCGTGTCCACCAGCAAGACAAGTTTTTCATTAGTTGCCTCTACGCAAGGAAACTCAATGAACACATCATCTTCCGGTTTCTTACTGTAACGGACTTCGCCGATATCAACCTTCACCCCAGAATCCTCGGCATGCGTTTCCCGTTCACATGCCTGTCTGCCCCCTTCCATACTATCGATTTCCACAGTGGGAAAACCATTTACTATTACGCGCTCGTTAACCGATCTCTTACTTCCTTTAAAAACTTCCTTTGTAGCAGATTGCTGGTTCCCAGCATTTATTTCTATTATTCTATTGGTACTATTCTCCCTATTATCCGACGAGAGAATTTCGTCTCTAACTGTTCCTACACTCACTGTGTTCCGTTTAACCCCTTCTGTACTCGATATATACGACCCCTGCGCAACCTTGTCCCGGCGCGCAGTTGAATTTACTGCCCCATCGGACGTAAAATTCAACTCACTGATTCGTTGTGGCCTTCTGTTACTCTTGTTTTTGGGTTCCCAGGTTACTGGCCTTGCCTGGGCCCCTGGTAGTTTCCCTGCCGCGAATCCCAATTTCTTTTGGCTTCGCAGTTCATAACCACGTGGCCTGGTCTGTTGCACCAATGGCAAACTATCGTACTTTTACTTTGAGCCACGTTGACGGTTTGTCTGGAATTCCCTGGGACTACTGGCGGCTGTGGTCTCCTGCTATTTGCACCAACCCTGTTGCCCGACCATTGCTGGTTACCCTGCTTTGTGGGATATGACTCCCTTCTCTGGACTGTCTCCTGAGGTTTCGGTATTTGTTCACCGCACTCCCAGTTGGCTTCATGTCCATAGACAAAACACTTCTGGCAAAACGGGGTGTTCTTCCTCGTTAGGCAGTCTTCCCTAGTATGACCTTTCTTGCTGCAAAAACTGCAGACTATGCTCGCTGTAGATTGCTCGGAATTACCTTCGTCTACCCTGGCAGTCTGTTTGTTCACTGGAGCCCTATAGTGCCCGCCTTCGGATGAATAGCGAGCCCAATTCGAAGGGAAAGCTCCGGTCTTGTTCGGCGATGTGTACCGCGCCGTCGGCGAACTTTCTACTATCCCGACGAGCTGGCCGGACTGCCTAACTCCGGCTTGGTGGACGTTGTCCGCCATCTCTACTGCTTCCCCCACTAATTCCTTCAACGTCCCCTTTTTCGACCCAAACAGGTACAGCCTCAATGAGTTGTCTGTTAACCCGAGTTTGAAAGCCTTCGTTATCGTGTTCTCGACCACAGACCGTAAAGGTCCATCCGACTGCCCGTTGCAGATGGTCGCCATTAAGTCCTCAGCCTGAGACTTCAAATACATGAGCCTCTCTGCGAACTGGCGTATATCCTCCCCCGGTATCTGGCGTACCCCCTGTATTTCTGCCAGCACCGTGTCCAACGACTTGTATTGAAGGTAGCTCTTTTTGATAGTGGAGCATAACTCTTCAATACTGCTGAACTTTTTCGAGCGAAGAAGGTTGTAGGCGTTACCGTGAAGCCTTTGCTTCACACAAGCTATAAAATCTTGCACTTCTGAAGCGCTTACACCCCTTCCCGCTAGGTCGCACCCTTCTATAAATTTATAGACCTCACTACGGAGGTCCACTGAGGGCGCACCTGAAAATAACGGTACCAACGTGCTCACCGCCTTCGCAATTTCGGCAATACCCATTTTTACAAGACTTCCGCGGGTTCCCTGGGAGGTTTCGTGTGGCTCTGCAGTAGGACCCTTTGGTTCCTTATGAAACAAGGACGTTTCGTGCGCTAACAAGACCTCCTGCTGGAGTAGTCTATTCTCAACCGTAAGCCGCCGAATACGTTCCTTGGCGTCTTCCAAGCTCGAGAAATCCTCCCTTATTCTTTGACTAGACGAACCCGGCAGAGTAGGATCGTCTACACCAGCGTCCTTCAACAAGTCCCTCAACTGATGATTCTCAATCTCTAATTCCCTCAGGCAATCCTCTTGACGCTGCCTTGTCGCCACTAACTTATCGTAATGATTTTTAAGGGACTCGAATTCCCTCCTCCACTCCTGCAGCTCCTTCGTGGTCGATACGTTCCTGTGGTCAAGAAAACCCAACAGTTCCTCTATGACCAGATCGGCCTATTCTATTTTCGATAAGTCTTTACAACCGCCTATCTTCCCTCTAATTAACTCGACGTTCTCCTTATTGTTTACCGTGAGACTTAAGTTCGCCCAGGCTTTATCGACAAACCTGTCTATCTCACCCGTCAAATAAAGATATCTCATCTCCAACTCTTTGTAGTGAACCTCCCATTCACTATCACCAGCCATTAACCACCCAGCCAAATTTGCCTGTACCGCTGGGTTCCCACTTAACCGTTTCTTAAAATTATTAATTCTACTCTTTTTTGCCTACTTCGATTACCATGTACGCGGCCCGTGCCGTGTAAGAACAAATTACAGTTGTTTTTTCTTTTTTCCCTTATTCCTGTTTCAGCGTACCATCGGCGCTATTGACATTGTATAACAACGCTTGTGTTTCACTGCTTGAAATTTAAGCTCTTACCGCCGAGCGAGCAGTTTCGAGCAATCGACAAGTTCAAGTTCAGCGGACGGCCTGATACGTATGTATGTATGTATGTACGTATGTCACCGTTTATTCGCTTTCGAACAACGCGCAAAACTGCTTACTCGATTTACTAACTATAAATATACAAACATGAATTCCCACCAGCGTGAATAATTCATATGGAAAAACCAACGTATCCAATTTATTTCACTATCTTTATTATTTACATTTCCATTGATCGATTTATTATTTTATTATTTTAATAAACTAATTGTCATCAAATTAAATCAGAAATTAAAATTTTACTCTTAAGCCCATATGCGAGCTTAATAAGCTTAATTAATTCAGCAAGTCCACTAAATTACTGCCAAACGTTCTGCCTACTCTAAGCTAACCTTCTGTTTCATCATTTTCACCACGGAACACAATACACTGGTTAAGAGTCGACTACTAAAGCACGAACCCTTAACCCGATAGCTTAAACAGCGACTTACGAAGCGCGCCTGCTTATCTATCACCATACGTATTTCCGTGCTAAGAAAAACTTAAAAACATGGTAAATGGTACTCATCCTACAGTAGCATCTAAATCTACCCCAATAATCTCGCATACAATACTACAAAAAATACAACTAAATCATACTATCCTAATCTACAAATACATAAAGTACCACTTACCTTGCGATTTTCGGTACGAAAAACCGGCTGCGCCAAATGTTGTAATTCCTAGCGTTGTAGTGTTCCTGGAGTCGAGTCCTCCCAGGAAACGTACACTTTAAGATGCTCCTGCTGCGGAATGCGGACCTTTCCCAAAATGAAACACTTCACTCCAGTTAAGCTTTAGTTTATTCACAGTATGTTCGATTTCCTCTTGGACACTTTACAATAACGGTTTCCCGCCTACTTAGAACCGACTGAACAACTACTTGGAACCAACTTAACTACTTCGCAAACTCACTCCGCACAGAGCCAACTTCGTCAGGAACTAACACTCGTACTCTTGGGGTACGGGTTTATAAAGTGGCAGAGCCACGGTCGTCACCAGCACGGCCGCCAAGATTCTTCCGTGTTCTCTATCTTCCGCTGGGTCAGCGCAATGCAAGAATTGCGTCTGACGCGGAAGGAGAACCTTGACCAGTTTTCCGCTATTAAAAAGTGCTGGCCGCGGAAGCTGGCCTTACACATTCCGCTTTCGAGTCGCGACCGCTAGCCAGTGGCTGAGTGCTTAGCTCAGCCATCGCAATAAATTCGGCCTAAAAGTATGCCAATGAATCGAATTGAATTGGCGATCGCAACTCGACAGCAGATGTTTAGCAACATGCTGACTGACGATACACAACAATATGAACAATTTCTTCAAAGTCAACCATTATAGAAAAATATCATAAGCCATGTCATTATGGCTTATATCAAAAAATCACACAACATTTTTTCAACGACACAATTATAAAAATAAAGTAACATTATTCCAAACCATATTAAAATAAGTTACATTTAAAAATTCAGGCGCTTTTCGAAGATTTTTGCGTTTTTATAGATGCAGAAAAAAAAAACTACACAACATTTTTTTCAACGACACAATTATAAAAATAAAGTAACATTATTCCAAACCATATTAAAATAAGTTACATTTAAAAATTCAGGCGCTTTTCGCAGGTTTTTGCGTTTTTATAGATGCAGACAAAAACCACGTCTATTTTTTGTCACGTCACGTGTCCTTGTTTGTTTGCTAATATCTTAAAATCATACTTTTGGCAGCACCCAGCTTTTACACTATTACACTATTAAAATGCTATAAAAAATTAAAACAAAAAAAAAAAATATATTTGAATCTTTCTTTGTTTTTCTTCATATCGAAGACATACGACTGTCACGTGCGTTTCCATGGAAATGCCCATATTTTAATCTTCTTTGTTTTTCTTCATATTGAAGACGTATGACTGTCACGTGCGTATCCATGGAAATGCTTATATATGTATTATAATTATATCGAAAATTAATCGCAACTATCGTATACTAAAATTTTACACTGTGAAATACATAATTGTGAACAATGGACATTCCAACGATTTTGACTTTAACAGTAGATGGACTGAAAACGAAACTAAAAGAACTAAAGTTAGATCAAAACGGACTTAAAAAAGAATTGCAAACGAGACTGCTTCAACATTTCGGTCATTCTGAGCGATTAGAAAATGAGGACAGCGATAAAGAGTCCAGTCAATCCGAATATGCAGACGTTGCATCAGGTCAACGCAATGTGTTTATCGAAAAAACCTATTTCACTCTCCGCGATATTGAAGACTGCGTGTCGTCCTTTTCGGGAACGAATTCACTTGACATTAATCAGTGGATTCAAGAGTTTAAGGACAGCGCTGCCACCGTAAATTGGAACCCCTTACAAAAATTTATATACGCAAAACAGCTTTTGAAAGGTGCAGCGAAACTTTTTGTAAGAAGTCAGACTAATTACGGTGTTTAGAATGTTAAGAAACCGTCGAAAAAATACCAACGAAATTCTACGCGAATACCTTTATACGAGTACGCTAATTGAAATACGGCTTTGAAACGGAAAACCCATAAAATGAGACAAAAATAGTCTGATTGAATATTTTATCGAAGGCATTCCCGATTCGAAGTCGAACAAAACAATTTTATACCAATCGAAATCAATTTCGGAACTTAAAGACCACATTCAAATATATGAGAAAATTCATCCTACACATTATCAATTTAATAAATGGTCTCCGAAACCAAATTGTCGGGAAACGAAAATCGTATATCAAGACAATATTTCAAAGACGAAGATAAAACACATTTCAGTCCAACATATTCAAACAAACAATTTAGATGCTTTAAATGTAATGAGGTAGGACATCGCTCGTACGAATGCACGAATGCAAATAACAACGTACGAACGTACGAATGCAAATACCAAGATCAAAGTTCAGATAAACAACCATTAATCCGAAAGAATAATGCAAACACAATTTCTAACAATAATTCATATTTGAATACGAGTTACGGATTAATATTTAAAGATATTTGCGTACTAAACACTAAAAATTCTGCAATAATCGACACTGGATATGATGTTTGCCTGATGCGTTTTGATACGTTAGAAAAACTTAACAGTCGAGTAAAATTAAGCCAAGAAAAGAAACATTTGGTAGGTATAGGCGAATATAAACTTACAACTTCAGGCAGCTTTATTACTATAGTTAAAATCGACGAAGTAGTATTAGACATAACTTTCCATGTTACCAAAAGTAGTGATACGGTTCGAAACAGTAATAGGGAGTATAATTTTAAAAGATGTTGAACTAACGGTGAAGAAATGTAATGCAGAATTTATACAAAGCAAAGAAGAAAATGAGAACAATCTTAAGAATGACCAAGAAAATAACAATGTTTTGAAAAACAACACAGTTGAGAACGAAGATATTTTCAAAGAATTTAGAAATATATTGTTGGCAAATGAATCAGATTTATCTAATAAATTCGGTTTAGACATTTCGCATCTTGAAAACCCTTATTTTAATACTATTGTAACAATGGTGGAAAATAAAAACCGTCATTAAAATCGAATTCTCCAATTCTCCAAAAGATCGTAGAAGATCAAATGAAAACGTGGCTATCAGAAAAATAATTCAGCCTAGTACATCAGAATTTACCTCGCCTATTGTTTTAGTATCAAAAAAAGACGGAACTGAAAGACTTTGCTGTGATTACAGAAAGCTAAGTACTAAAATTATAAAATACCATTTTCCCAATTACGTTCATAGATGACGCACTCGAAAAATTACAAGGCGCTAGAGTATACACTACCTTAGGCCTAAAAAACGGATTTTTTCACGTTCCGGTCGAACCAGCATCGAGAAAATACACATCGTTTATAACACATAATGGCCAATACGAATTTATGTATGTTCCAATCGGCATATCAAATTCACCAGTCGTCTTTGCAAGATTCATTCAATCAGTTTTGAGAGATTTAATAAACAATGGAACTATTATCGTTTATGTCGATGACATAATTATACCTACCCAAAATGAAAAAAAAGACATTGAAGAGCTTAAAACCTTCCTCAAAGTTGCTAGCGAGAATGGTTTGAACATTAATTGGAAAAAATGCGAATTTCTTAAAAGGAAAGTAGAATTTCTTGGTTACACTGTAGAAAACGGAACATTAAAACCATCAGAAAAGAAAATTAACACAGTGAAATCTTTTCCAGTACCAATAGATAAAAAGGCCTTACAACGATTAACGGTTAACGTCTTATTTCAGGCAATTTATGAAAGATTACGCCCTTATTACAAAGCCTTTATCTGATCTTTTAAGAAAAGACTCAAAATTTAAATTAGAAGAAGAACTAATACTATCTTTTCAACATTTGAAGCAACTTCTTATTAATGCACCTGTACTTAAGATATACAATCCAAAGGCTATTACAGAGATACACACAGACGCCAGTAGTTACGGCTATGGAGCTGTCATGCTCCAAAAAGATGAGGAAGATCAGAAATTTCACCCAGTACAATATATGGGTAGAAAGACCAAGCCGGCTGAAGAGAAATATCACTCATACGACCTTGAAATATTAGCAATTGTGGAAGCTTTAAAGAAATGGCGAACGTATGTTTTAGAATTGAAATTTAAGATTGTCACAGACTGTAATGCTCTAACTATGACCCTAAAGAAAAAAGATATTCCTCCAAGAATATCTCGCTGGGCAATGTTCCTACAGGAATTCGAATATAAAATTGAGCATCGTTCAACAACCAGAATAAAACATGTTGATGCATTAAGCAGAGTATGTTTGTTCATAGGAGATACTTTCATAGGAGATGGAGGACGATTGGATAAGAGCCGTGCGCAAAATACTGGAAAGTACCCAGTACAAAGACGTTTATAATAAACAAGACATAGTTTATAAAGATCCTAACAAGGATTTGATCGTAGTGCCAGTAGTTATGGAAGAGGAAATCATTAAAATTACTCACAAACAAGGACACTTTTCTATTAAAAAACCCAAGATAATTTAGAAAAACCTTTTTACATTCCTCATTTGATACCAAAAGTCACAAAAGTCGTTCGTAGTTGCATAGAAAGCACTATGAGTGAAAGAAAAGCGGGAAAGAAAGAAGGATATTTGTCACCAATAGAAAAAGAAGATAAGCCACTGCAAACATACCACATTGACCATGTTGGACTTTTAGAAAACACTCATAAAAAATATAACCACATTTTTGCAGTAGTCGATGCTTTTTCTAAGTTTGTATGGTTATATCCAACTAGAAGTACAAATACTGCAGAAGCAGAGCCTGAAAATAACTCTTATTCAAAAAATTTTTCAAATAAAAGTCAACTTTTAACTTTTATTTTTAAAAGTAAAAGTTAACAGTTAACTTTTACTTTTATTTTTAACTTTTACTTTTATTTTTACTTTTAAAAATAAAAGTAAAAGTTAACTGTTAAAAGTCTTGGAATAACTGTTATTCAAAGACTTTTAAAATAAAAGTCTTTCGATAACTCTTATTCAAAGACTTTTAAAATAAAAGTCTTTCGATAACTGTTATTCAAAGACTTTTATTTTTAAAAGTCTTTTATAAAAGTCTTTTTTTGATGATGCGGTGCTCATTTACACGTGGTAGGTGAGTGACGACCCCCAAAGTGACCCTCTGGGGATAGGAAATGTCGTGAAATGGATTTTGGACATGGTGGGCGGTGGGTGTGGACCCCCAAAGTGGTCACACAGGGGTATTTTGACAAAAAAATTTTTATTGCACCATTGGATAGGAAATGTCGTGGAACGGATTTTGGACATAGTGGGCGGTGGGTGGGGCCACCCCAAAGTGGTCACCCGGGGGTTTTTTGACCAAAAAATTTTTATTGCGCAAATCGATAGCAAATATCGTGAAACGGATTATGGTCATGATGGGCGGTGGGTGGTGACCCCCCAGAGTGGTCACACGGGGGTTTTTTTACCAAAAAATTTTTACTGCGCAAATCGATAGCAAATATCGTGAAACGGATTTTGGTCATGGTGGGTGGTGGGTGGCACCCCCCCAAAGGGGCCACAGGGGTGTTTTTTGACCAAAAAATTTTTATTGCACCATTCGAAAGGAAATTTACAGCTTATCTCAATTGTCATGATGACTAAACTGACTGAATAATTGAGTTTATGTCTTCGTCGCTCTTGATAACTTTTAATAGCATCTATTCTTTAAGGTAACGGAGTTTTTTTAGTTTAGTTTAGTTTAGTTTATTCAAAATGTTTACTGTACAATAAGAATTAAAATCTTTTTTAGTACACTCAAAACATATATACTTCAAATTAAATCAATAAATATATACTTAAATTAATAATTATAATAATTAAATTATATATAACCATATTTTAAATTAAGGAGACAGAAATTAAAGAATTGAAAGGCAGAAGTTACATATAGAGACAGGATAGGAAAAATTAAGTAGAAAAAGCTAGTTATGGCTCACACATGAAAAATGTTCTCTGATCATGCGCCCAAATCTGTCTTTAGCAGTTACAACCCAGTGGTAAATATCATCATGACATCACCGCTGATACCCTCATGATTTTGTATGCCGTATCGACTCGATTCTCCATCAATTTTGTACATTACTTTAACCCGTACGTGTCATTGGACCCGAAGCACTTCGCTTCTCGCTTAGGGTGTAAGCGAGTAACGCATGAGGTCTGTATACTACCCGATGATATCGGTAAACAAAAATCAAATACAGACTTATTCGCTGTATGCCTACGTAACGCATATGAAAACAGCATTTATCCTGTTCCACTTTCCACATTCGATAGTCATGCATTGTGGATGATACCCCATTCGCTTTTCGCTTCGGCTGTAAGCACCTTTTCATCGAGCAAACCAATAAATTCCGCCAAGAAGTAGGCAATAAATAAATTCAAAATAATTTAATAATTTAATAATCTTTTATTAAAAATAGGGGACGATATATACGATATACATTACATTTATACATACAATAAATTACATTTATATTATAAAAATAAAACAATTACAATTATTATATTATTACCATTATTATTGCCATTATTATTACCATTATTATTAATCCGTCAAGCTTCCTTTCGATTTTATTTTGACGTTCTAGAAGAATTGCTTGCAAATTTTGAATTATGATTTTTGCAGAGTCCTTTTTGCAGAAACTTTTTTGTTCATATTTGCCATTTTCTGAAATTATTATCATTATTATTATCATTATCATTTATTTTCTATAAGCTTTAACCTTAAGCTGGTTAATTTGAATAAATTGTTAATATGACTTACCTTTTTTAGTATTGTTCACAAGATCAAACTTCTTCTATTTCTTTTATATAAATTTTCTTCAAACTTAACTAACAAAAACGTTTTCTCGCTACAATGACAAGGAGGTCAATGAACTTCGAAAGCTGAAACAAATTTTTTGAAAAACTTGTTGTTCGGCAATCAAAAACCTTCTTCGCATTCACCTTACGCTGTAAGGGAGATCCGTTAGTAGGTATTGTTCTCGCTTACAACTACCTTCGTGGCGAAGTACTTTGAAATTCATCAACAAAATCGGTGCGCAATCATCAATGATTTACAAAGGCCTTCGCTACATTTACCGCTAGGAAGCTTTATATGATTTGGCAGGGAATTCCACAGCTTGACAGCGCTAACAAAGAACGACCTTGAGGAATTCAGAGATCTAAAAGACGGAATAATTAACAAAGGACTCCTTTGCGAGAGTCCAAATTGCAGTTTGTCAAACAAATATTTTGGCGTCTTAGTATAAATTAAAGTATGCATAAAAATACAGTTTCTGGATTTAAGGTAGCAGCCCAATAACGCCCAATAATTGGGCTGCAATATTTAATTCTGGATTAAATATTGCAGCCCAATAACGCATAACGATAATTCGACAGGTGGTCAAATTTTCGGAGTTCAAACACATATTTAGTCACATAGTTAAAGGCTATAGATAACTTTAACAACGACCGTAAATCAAGTTTGCTATAAACACCAGAAAAATACATTATAATTGTTAGGACAAGTTGAACGACCAGTTTTCTTCTGACGGATATGGGAGTATATTCGGCAACAGCTTTAAGATTTCTTAGAGCCATATTGATATTGATGTAATCAGTGCAGGACATGGTTGTATTTATGCAGTATCCGAGATTCACCACGCTCGTAACAAAATTCAAATGATTATTGTTTTGATTAACACTGCAGGAAAATCATTAAAGTTTAAAGGAAAATCATTAAAACCACTTCTATATATAGGGAGAATATACGATTTAGCAACATTCAAATATAAACCATTTTTTACCGTCCAATTAAATATACTCTGCATGTCATCATTCAATCGCGGAATTAGGCCTTCTTTCAAATCGCATAGACCCGACAAATAAATTTGGACGTCATCAGCATACGCGCGAATAGAAACAAATCTACATACCTGAAAGATGTCATTCACAAACAATGAGAACAAGAGCGGACCAAGAACTGAACGCTGCGGAACACTACATCTGACTTCCATAAACTGAGAAAAATTATTATCTACGTTGACCTTCTGCACTCTATTGGACAGAGATAACGAGATAGGAAACTGCGTCAAGACCCATCGTATATGTCAAAATAAAACGAAATTCGGTAATTAGGTGAAACACGTATAGTGTGTGTGTCGTGTATATGTGGTTCACCACAAGACGTCACGTTTATATGACATTTCCTTTGTTTATTATTTTAACAGATAAAAAATGTTTATCTTGCCATTTTGGAGCAGGATGATTGGCCTGCAACGGCAGGCATGGAAATTTCAGTGCAGGGAACTTTGTTGCGACCTCTGGTATTTTTCTCCGAATAGTACATTCCCAAAACTCGCACAAA
This sequence comes from Conops quadrifasciatus, assembly GCA_949752815.1. NCBI lineage: Eukaryota > Metazoa > Arthropoda > Insecta > Diptera > Conopidae > Conops > Conops quadrifasciatus. Next base: position 20,657,139 of record OX457077.1, on the reverse strand, counting down.
TCCGCCAGATTCACTTTAGCTTTAAATCAAAAGAACAATGAAATGTGCAACATTTATAATTCAGACTGTATATTTAAATGTGACTACAGAATATTGTAGGAAAAATTATTCATCTAATAACTTAAATGTTATGTATCGTATAAACACTTAATGTGGTTGTATGCATAAGTAAATAAATACATCGAAGAACTTAAATTCTTATTATTTAAAAGCAATTCTTTTTTTACCCTACACTTGAAAGGATGAGGAATATATTCACTTTGTGCTTCCGCTTGTAACGCGTTAAAGGAGGCTTCTGCCTGTAAGTCTGTCCGTCTGTAGAAATCACGATTAAGGGAGAACGAATAGAGCTATGAAATTTGGGACGAATATTTTTTGGTATTAAACAGCATACAGCAAACATATGCAATCTTACATCTTAGAGCAAAGATCCAAGATTATCGAACTTTGAGAAACTTTGCTAGGATGTTTAAGCTATTGCAGCGAAGATGAAAGGAAAGAAAGTTACTCATAACTACTGAAAATAAAGAGTATTTCTAAACAAACTCATGGCGGAATTCTGCACGTTTAGTTAACATGTTTCGTATCGTTAAATACGATATCCATAAATAATTTAGAAGATTTCATCTAAAATTTATTCATTTCTTCAATTGTGGTGAAAGAATCAATCATATTATAAAGCAGCGTTACATTTTACGTTAACAAAACGAAATTCAGAAAGTACGAAAAAGGTAAAAGTACTTTTTGTAGCACTCGGTGTAAAGAACACTATAATTTTCTATTCTAGGAAGTAAATTGTAATCCGTGAGGCAAGAATGAACGTTTTGTTAACAGTTCAAGCACATTTATGCACTTATATATTTGGTAATTAAGAAAAACATCAAATTTATTTCATATTGTAGCATACCGGCAACACTGCTTTGGTACCAGAATTCATAAGAGGCGCAAAAATAGATGCGTTCTATATAAACGGGCAACACTAGTATCGCAAATTCAATGGCGTGGTGAACGAAAATATGAGGGTAGGTAGGTAGGTAGGTTCTTGTGGCTGTCCCAGAGGACACACGTAGACCACTGCTGGGTCCATTGTGATACCACGCGGATCTTATTGCCCCTGTTTAATTAAACCATAAGGAGCTATTTATATAGCGGATGAGTTTCCCTATGTCAAGAGGTGCTACATCACAGAGATCATTATAGAAGAATGCCCCCATGCAGGTATATCTTCTGTTGGCTAGCGCTGGGCAACTGCACAGCAGATGCGGAATGGTCTCCTCCTCCTCCTCATCCCTGCAGCTTCTGCAAAAATCATTTGAAAATAGCCCCAGACGTTTTGCATGGGCTCCAATGAGGCAATGCCCAGTTACAACTCCTATCACTCGCCGAATATTCTCTCTACTTAAGGAAAGGAGACTCTTAGAATTTTGTAGATGATAGAGAGGCCAGACCTGTCTAGCAATGCTACAGGTCAACCTGTCCTCCCATCTTTTATTTGCATGACTTTTAGCATCTTCCATAAGAATGTGCTTACCGGTAGCCAGTGGCATACCCACCTCCGCCTTCTCAGGTATAATATCCATTTCAGTCCCTAGGCGAGCCAGCTCATCCGCACGGCAGTTCCCTGGAATATCTCTGTGACCTGGAACCCAGCACAGATTTATTGAGAGCTCTTCTGCCATCTCGTTAAGAGATTGGTGACAGCTTCTAACCACCATGGATGTGGTGAAGGTTGATTCCAGGGACCTTATCGCTGCCTGACTGTCGGTAAAAATATAGATATCGGTGTCAAATATCTTATTTTCCTTCAGCCATGACAGTGCTTCACGGATTGCTACTACCTCCGCCTGAAACACACTACAGTAGTCGGGAAGACGAAATTTGCCTGCTATACCACAGAAACTGGAGAAAACCCCTCCACCTACTCTGCCGTCCAGCTTTGAGCCATCGGTATACAAATGTATACCGCTCCTGTGCGGCAATGACCCACCCTCCCAGTCTCTTCTGTCCGGTATTTGCGTACCAAACTTTTGAGCCGGGAGCATGGTCGGGGCAGTGTAGTCCAGGTTCTCAAAAGAGGATGCTAATCCTTCCATTATTTTCTGGTGTCCGACTTTGGTGTCGGTCCACTTACATACGGCATTGAGCCTCATGGCTGAGCATTTAGCCAATAATCTTTCCATTATATCTATTGGAAGAAGGTGCATTAGTACTTCAAGGGCTGCAGTCGGTGTGGACCTCAATGCTCCCCCAATACATAAACAGGCAGACCTCTGAACTCTCTCCAAAAGTTTACAGTTTGTTGCCTTTTTTAGGGAGGGCCACCAGATAACCACCCCATATAGCAGTATAGGCCGAACTACTGCCACGTACAGCCAGTACGCAATCTTTGGGGACAAGCCCCACTTCTTACCTATGGCTTTCCTACCTAGGAGTAAAGAGCCACCGTGGCTTTCCTCACCCTTTCCAAAATATTTTGTTTCCAGCTCAGTTTCCTATCTAGGATTAGACCGAGAAATTTTGCTTTCTCCTGAAACTTGAGCCTAACTTCTCCCATTCGCACGGGTTCTATTTGAGGAATTTTATGCTTCCTTGTAAATAGGACAAGCTCTGCTTTCTGGGGGTTAACCCCCAGGCCCCTAGGATTTGCCCATCTTATTATTGCGTTTAGAGCAGCCTGTATTAGGTCCCTGATCACACTTAGATATTTGCCCGAAGCCATTACCGCAAGGTCATTGGCGTATGCAATGACTTTCAGGCCCAATCCTTCCAGAATTTTTAGTAATACGTCTACCACAATATTCCATAGAAGAGGTGAGAGGACACCTCCTTGCGGGGTTCCCCTCCCCACCATCCTCTTAATTCGAGCGTTCCCCAGCCGCGCCTCAATGGTCCTGCCTTCTAGCATCTGACCAATGAAGGACACTAGCCGTTCCTCGACATTCAAAGATCTTAGAGCACTTAAGATCGCATTAGCCTCCACATTGTTGAAAGCTCCCTCGATATCTATGAAGGCCACTAGGGAAAATTCTTGCCAACCTAATGATTTCTCAATAGTGCCTACCAAAGAGTGTAGTGCAGTCTCCACAGACATGCCTTTGCGATACGCATGTTGGGAGGAGGATAATTTGGAGAGATACTTCCCTCTTATATGCAGTTTGATGATCCTTTCCAGTGTTGTCAGTAGGAAGGATGAAAGAGTAATGGGTCGTAGGTCCTTAGCGGTGTCGTGTGAACATTTACTGGCCTTCGGTATAAACACCACTTCGCTATTTCTCCACTTCAACGGAATGTACCCTAACCGTAGGCAACTTTTATATATGGCCACCAGCCACGGTGTAACCAGATTCTGTCCCGCATCTTGACATCCGGTCCCGCAGACTTGAACGGTTTGAAACTGCTTATAGCCCAGGTCACATTTCTATCCGTAATTAGATATTCCAAATGTTGCAAAGAGGAGTAATGAATTTCAGCGTCACTTTCCTCAGCATCACTGTTGCCTGGAAAGTGGGTATTCACCAGTACCTCCAATGATTCTAGTCTTGAGCATGTCCAGGACCCGTCTTCCTTCTTTAACACACCAACAGCAGTGGGGTTGGAAGATAGAACCTTTCTCAATCTACAGGCTTCCGAGGTGCTCATGATATTTCCACAGAAGGTCTTCCATGAGGACCTCTTTGCCTTTCTAATTTCTTTCTTATAGCTGCTTAGTACATCTCTGTAGCTGTCCCAGAGCTGGGACTGATTTCCAGCTTTGGCTTGATTAAAAAGACGCCTGCATCTCTTCCGTAGATCCAAAAGGCTAGAATTCCACCAAGGTGGTTTCCGTTTGCCTCTGGGATTTATAAGAGGACATGCTTTTTCAAATGCCTTATTAAGGACATTAGAGAAGAGTCCGACTTTCTTATCTAATTCAGTATAATTTGTTATTATTCCCGGACCGACAGACAGCAAAGCCTCAACCTCAGCCCCATACTTAGACCAATCTGTTCTCCTGATATTTCTAAAGGACTGAATTTGGTCAACAGGGAGCCCACTAGGGGCAAAAACAATGTACCTATGGTCAGAGAAGGAATGTTCATTCGAGACCCTCCAATTGCTGATATGAGAACCAATGCCCTGAGAAACAATTGTAAGGTCCAGAACTTCCCTTCTATTCCTAGTAATGAAGGTTGGTTCCCTCCCTATATTACATATATATAGATTTTCGCTTAAAATGAAATCAAAGAGCGACTCACCTCTCTCGTTTGTGTTGGAGCTGCCCCAGATGGTATGGTGTGCATTTGCATCGCATGCAATGACCAGTCCCGCCTCACAGCGCTGTGCCGCCTCCACCAGAGCTCTAGTGACGGCTGACGGAGGATCCACCTGCTCGGATGCCATATAGATAGAGGCCAGCCAGTATAGCCTGTCTCTGGCCTCCACCGCTACAGTGGTGACATCGCCTACACTGAAATTATTAAGAAGGAAACCATTATATTTACTCTTCAATAGAATACAGGTCCTGGGCCTACCTTCACCCCTCCTGTAGTAAAGTGTGTATCCTGGAGCCCGTAGTCTACACACCTGGCCTTCAATGACCCAAGGTTCTTGGATTAGAGCGACGCACAGTGGTCCAGAATAGAAATTCATCGGCCAAAAATCTGTAACTTTTGAACGGATAGGAATTTTTGAATGCGGTTTTTTGCAATCGACAGAGAAATGTTGAAATATCTTTGCACTGGCAAAGATCTTTGCACTGGCCGAGATCTATGTAGATGTCTCAGGGTCAGAGCCGTAGGGCTCCAAATTCGAAAAATATTTTAATTTTTTTAAATTTTGGCAAAAAAACGTATTCAAAAGTAAATTCTTGAAACTTTTTTGTACTTATCTATAAATTGAGGATATATTCGTAACGGCTGTGAAGTTTCAAGTGCATCCGTTGAGTTTTTCATAACTTTTTGGCCCCCTGAAAAGGGGTCTATTTTTGGATGCTTTGAAACTAAATATCTCCGCCATTTTTAAAAATTTCGATTTCCGGTTTTTTTTATTATATTATATGGTGTAAGAGTTTTAAAAAAATGGGGAAAAAAATTTATATATATTTTGAAAAAAAATTTTTTTTTTAAAAAAAACCACGGAAAATTAAAAAAATTATAGCCCAACAGTCGACAACAAAAAAAAATTACATTTTTCTGATAGCCTTTGAGATAACCTTTAACCGTATACCCGGTTTTGTACCCGGCAGACCACGGCCCTAGGCGCTGAAGCCCTCTAAATGGTCTACATTTTTTCTTTTAAAAAAACAACGAAAAATTAAAAAAATTATGGTCGACAACAAAAAAAATTAGATTTTTCTAATAGCCTTTGAGATAACCTTTCATCCTATACCCAGTTTTATACCTGGCAAACCACGGCCTTAGGCGCTGGAGCCCTCCAAATGTAGAATTTTCAAAAAAAGGGTACTTCAGACACTAAATGCATAAGTATTTCTTTTTTTAACCCTAATTTTTTTTCTTTATATACTCCTGAATATTACCTATTTAAAAGTACCTGCTTCAAGTCCAAAAACGAAAATAATAAAATACCTGCGAGGTCAATGTTGCGGTTAATTACAATTTTTATATATTTCTTTATATACGAGTATTATACAATTTTTGTAAAAACAGATTGTAAATATTTTTCTCTTTCCGAATTTTCATTAATATTTAATAGTAACAATTTGGCTTCTGGACTTATATCTGGGTTTTTTGTAGTTCACACATACCGGATGCTGGAAATATATGGATCCGATGTGGCTAATAAAATTCCAAAAAGGTCTTCATTTGTTGCTTCTCTACTACATTTTCTAGTGTTATGTTCCTATATAAGATTATATAAGAATCTATAATCTTTATTTCTTTTTTCTTGAGCTTCTTCTGATAAATCTCCTATTGGCAATAAATGGTGTTGAATAATGCTTTCTCCATGAAACAGAATTTTGTGGACTGTTGGTGACATATTTCGCCATGGGTACAATTCATTATATAATTTTATAAGCTTTCATTAAGATCTTTTAGTTTCCGTCTCTGGGATCTTTTACTGCTCTCTTCAAACTCTTTAGTTGGCCTTCCACGTCCTTCGTTGCTATCTGCCTGATAAATGATGCAGAGTTCGCCTTCCATCCACTCCTTTAAACTAGCATACACTTTATTTTTGTTGAAGTAGGAAGACTTGTAGGGTCTAGACACAATGGACACAAACGAGTTTATTTGTGCTAAAATTTGTTCCTGAATTTTTTTGCTACATGAATCAAATGGTACTTTAATTTTAATATATTCAACTATATCTTGTGCGCTTCTGTTTTTAAAATATACATCTGATAATTCTTTGTAGCTGTATGACTCCATGGCTGAAAGACGCTTGGTTTGATAATGCCAAAAATCTTTCAAATGTTTAATATTTATATAAAAAAAATACATATAAAGAATTGGAATTTTTGAAGAAAATTGTAATTAACCGCAACTTTGACCTTCAGGTATTTTATTCTTTTCGTCTCTTGCCTTGAAGCAGGAACTTTTTAACAGGTAATATTCAGGCGTAGAAACCGCAACATTGACCTCGCAGGTATTTTATTATTTTCGTTTTTGGCCTTGAAGCAGGTACTTTTAAACAGGTAATATTCAGGAGTATATAAAGAAAAAGAATTAGGGTTAAAAAAAGAAATACTTATGCATTTAGTGTCTGAAGAACCCTTTTTTTGAAAATTCTACATTTGGAGGGCTCCAGCGCCTAAGGCCGTGGTTTGCCAGGTATAAAACTGGGTATAGGATGAAAGGTTATCTCAAAGGCTATTAGAAAAATCTAATTTTTTTTGTTGTCGTCCATAATTTTTTTAATTTTTCGTTGTTTTTTTAAAAAAAAAAATGTAGACCATTTAGAGGGCTCCAGCGCCTAGGGCCGTGGTCTGCCGGGTACAAAACCGGGTATACGATTAAAGGTTATCTCAAAGGCTATCAGAAAAATGTAATTTTTTTTTTTTGTCGACTGTTGGGCTATAATTTTTTTAATTTTCCGTGGTTTTTTTTTAAAAAAAAATTTTTTTTCAAAATATATATAAATTTTTTTCCCCATTTTTTTAAAACTCTTACATCATATAATATAATAAAAAAAACCGGAAATCGAAATTTTTAAAAATGGCGGAGATATTTAGTTTCAAAGCATCCAAAAATAGACCCCTTTTCAGGGGGCCAAAAAGTTATGAAAAACTCAACGGATGCACTTGAAACTTCACAGCCGTTACGAATATATCCTCAATTTATAGATAAGTACAAAAAAGTTTCAAGAATTTACTTTTGAATACGTTTTTTTGCCAAAATTTAAAAAAATTAAAATATTTTTCGAATTTGGAGCCCTACGGCTCTGACCCTGAGACATCTACATAGATCTCGCAAGTGCCAGTGCAAAGATATTTCAACATTTCTCTGTCGATTGCAAAAAACCGCATTCAAAAATTCCTATCCGTTCAAAAGTTACAGATTTTTGGCCGATGAATTTCTATTCTGGACCACTGTGCGACGTCATCTTCATCCCTGGAAAGACGAAGAATAAGAGCAGCCGACGCTGCTTTGCAGTGGTGAAGGTTAATCTGGATCAGCCGTAGATCCACGGCGCCCTTTGACTACGTCCACCACGGTATCCTCCAGCTCTGAACCGGAAGCGAGCAGATATTCCTCATCTAGGGAGGTTCGAGAGAGTCTCTCCATAATGTCACCTTCCGACCCAACGTCGGAATCCCCGGTTTCCACCACGAGAGGCTTCTCTCGAGCAAGAGAGGAAGCGGATTCGGCCGGACTCTCTGAAGCAGGTTCCGTCTTGGCACCATCCCCTGCATTAGCATCCTTTTTGGCCTCCTCCTGGTCTTTCTTGTAGACCTTCAAGGTCACCGATGTAAAGCCATAGCCCACTACCCAGTCTGCCTTCTCTAGAGGCTCCAGAGACTCCTTGTTGATGACCAAGGCCACCGACCTGAAGTCCCCTTTCGGTTCTTCTAGTTTTAGAACTTTCCAGTTCGAAGTGGGCAGATCCGGGTTACTATATTGGAGGATTTCCAACACAGCGGAGGCGTCTGATGGCTCAATTGGAACCCATGCTCTGGCACGAGGCCGACATGGGATCTCATCCCGAGGAATGGCTTCGAGTTGTGCACCCGGCCAAACCTCTCCCACCCTGCTGATCGCCAGTTTATAAAGACCATTGGATCTTTGATCCCCACAGGCGATTAGCTTAGCCCGGCCCTGATGCCAACCAGCATCCCTAAATACGGGTACAGGGCCTGGGAACTCCCTCATCATGGGAAGGATGCTTGAAGCCAATTTGACTTCAACCTTCCTCCAATGCTCGACAGATATTGTGCCGTCAGGGTCAGCGCGATCGACCACTGCCAGCACTAACAGGTCCTTCAGAATTTCACTGAAGGATTGGTGCTTGTCTGCCGCACCAAGCACCTTGGCTTTTTTCCCGACCGGCGGAAGCATCTCGTCAGCCGATCTCTGTCTTTTGGACGGAGGATCGACTTTCGAAAACTCCACCGGACCGAGAATGTCCGCCACCCAGTTTAAAGGCATGGCATGTCGTCGGGTGCGGTAATTTGCCTTCCTATCCCGTCCACCATCCTGCCCCGTTCTTAAGGAACCAGAGCAAGACGGTTGATCGTCCGTTTTCGTCTCGGACAGCGCCTTCTCCTGACGGCCCCTGGCTTCGCTCTGGCCAGACACAAAGTTCTCAGCCTTCGCCCCCACTGCCACCGTCGGAGTTTTATTTACCCCACTTCTACCACCTTCGTCACCACTGGGGCCAGGCCTAGAGGCCACAACCCCCGCAGCTCCAGTAGTAAGAGCAGGGCTTCCACTAGCCGATTTTTTAAGAGTGTCAGCCAACTATTTTTTGTTGTTTTGGTTTGGTTTTTTTTCAGACATAAGAGATCCCACGAGTTGCGGAGAAAGGGTGGTCCGCCTGTGCAGAGATCCGCATTACACAGGTAAGGCTGGCTAATCCGGAGGGCGCCAGGTATCCGGATACTCCGTTTGAGACTGAGCTATTTATTATACTGGGCCCCCAGCCAAGCTGATCCTCGGCACGGGTCGTATGACACCTTGATCCGGCCCAGTTGGTGATTGTTTGTTCGTCTCCGACTAAGCGACCTTTTTGACACGAGTGGCCCCACCAGAACAGCCAATTTATCACCGGCGTCCCGTCAGTTTAGCTCACAGAGTCGAAGACTTAAGCCCCTACACCACGACAAGGTCACCACCAAGTAGGAGAAATATGAGGGTATACCAACGCCATTTTATGTCTGCTCTTTTATTTCAATTGGATAATCAATTTGATTTTACAATATTTTTTTTTGCTTGAATTCTTCATAGAATAGGTCATACAGTTTCTTGTATAAAATAGTGGCGGATTTGAGCGTATAAAACAATTTACATTCGATTTTTTGTTGTTAATCTGCACTTGCAATGATTTCTGACCTTCAAATACTTTTCCCAAATAGGTTCTAATTAAGTAATAAACGTTTTAAAATTAAAATGGATATTAAATAGACTAAATAATTGGCATAAATAAATAAATAAAAATTGATGTCGAATTGATTATTTATATGAATAATTAACTAAGTTGCTATCTTAAAACAAACGATTCGACTTAAAAATTTGAATTGTCATTGGGGTCTCAAAGCTGAACCCTCTCCGTCCCGATTACTCTTCATCATGGGTGTGTAATGTTGAGTTTCTCTTTTAGTAACCCTTCCGCCGCGAACGTCTCACCAGCAACAGGGGCACGTAACTTTGAGATTCCTATACAAAAAACCCCGTTCCCTTTCCTTGACACTCTTCAACAAAGGTCTGTAATGTTGAGTATCTGAGCTGAATTTTTGGCTTTTTCACGAACACTACTTTACGATAAGACGTCAAATCGCAAATCAGAGTTGCAAGTTTTTTAAGCCTTGACGCAGTTTCCTATCTCGTTATCTCTGGTATTGGACAGATAATTGGGCCTATTCTGGCAAATCTTTTATATAAAAGATCTGTTATTCTGTTACGTTTTTCCATACAAAATTTCGATCTGTCAAATTTTCTTTCAGCATAAAAGAAATTGGTATTCTCTACAGCAAAATCTCTAACAGAATCTGGTAAAATCCGTAACAGATTAAAAGGCAGATTTTTGTATCTGTTATGATAACAGTTTGTGTCAAATTTCAAGTTTTCAATTTAAATTTTATTCTTGATGTCGAAGGATCAAAAAATCGTGGAATTCCTACAAAATGTGTTACGCCAATTTACGCCAAACCGAACGTAAATATTACATATAGTTTTTACATTATTAGATTGCTTTAAACCGATTCTCTTTGGTAGAGTGATTGGCCAAAAATATAATAAAAACAAGACAAACAAGCTCATACAAAAAAGTACGAATGTTGGAACTTGGAAATTGCAGGCAGATACCAGCGACATCAATAAGGCTACTTTCAAGAAAGAACTGGTCCGCATACGAAATGAAATTCGCGATATTATGCGCCAGATTTCTGTGACCATTGTCTATCTTCCATTACTGGAGTGCATCTGTACTTTTGATAAATGATACGTCCGTCATACGCTGCAAAACTGTAAAATTCTAGAAGCCTGGGATGAAACAGGAGCAAATCTCAGGCTGTTCGATCAGGCTGGACACTGTGGTCAATTATAAAATGTCGACATAAATGTTTTTGGTTATGAAGTGAAATATATTCCAATTTAAACAAATTTTAAAATGAACTCATTCGAATTGTTGTGTCGAAACACCGACTGGAGCCATTTACGAAGGCCTTAAGTATTGATCTGGCAACTGTAGTGTCTCCATTGTAGAGTCCGATACGCATCGGAAAGATTTTACCCTGCAAGACTGCTACCTGGTAATTCACCGGTTAATTACCTGGTAGCGCTACCCGAAGTTTCGGTTAAAGTTTCTATTATTTTCTTAAGAGCATCGGGAAAAAAGTACCAGAAACTTTTGTGTACCTACGTGTGATCGTGTATCCCTTTCTTTCCTATACAACAAATCCATATGCTTAAACGTATAGTGCGCTCTTTCGCACCATTCGCACTCTGGTAGCGCTACCTGTTAATTAACCGGTAAAATACCAGTTTGCGATACCATTTCCAATTTTTAACTAATAAAATACAAGTTATGGTAAATATCATGTTTTTATTAATGTTGTTTGTAAAGAAATTAAAGAAATGGTTTAAATAAAAATGAAATTATTAATTAATATGATATCACAAATGGTAAAATCACAAAATTAAATTACATTTAATGTTGAAGTATGTACTTTGTATTCCAATTATATTTGTATTCCAAAATAGAGCAGGAACTGTGTGGTTTCATGTAGTTGGATTTCTTCAGGAAATCTTCAGAACAAATGGAAATGTTTCAGAACATCTAACAAGCTGAAAATAAAAATATTTTGTTTAATGTTTGTATCTTTTTTGTTAATTTTTGGAAATAACACTTCAAACACAACTTTCCTTGTTCACGTTGATTTTTTTCTGCGCTCTTTTCTGGCACTAGTAATGGCAGAATGAGAAAAAATCCATTTCAGCCACGTTAATATTGGCATTTCTTTCCCACTCAGCCACCATTGTCAAAAAATAGTGAGACCGTGTTAGTGATTCTTGAAAATAATGCAATAGTGTGTGCGACTCGGTTATTCTTGTTTTGCTGGGTAGTGGAGTCTGATTCGGATACTCATGGAATCAGCTGAATTAGAACTGAAATATATGACAAACAAAAATTCAGCCTGCATCAAGGGCCGAATTAAAACACTTGAGGCCCTAGACATTTGCTTCTTACTGAACCGAGGGAACCGGCTCCTCAAGAAATAGTGCACACAAAAAATATAAAACAAATAAGATAATGTGAAAAACTTAAATAGTTCTTTAATTTTGATTTAATATATTTTTCCCATAAATTCAATAATGAAAAATATAATTTAAATTAAAGCCAAGATAGTTTAAAAAAAAAGTGAATACGCGATTTTGTATTTAGCACAGAGCACAAAAGAGTTTTTACATTATCTTGTAATAAATATAACTCTTATCGCTTAAAAAATTCTTTTTCACAAATATTTTTAACATTAAAAATTTAACCGGGCCCTAGAAAGTCGTCTCATTTGTCTATATTTGAGCCGGCCCTGCCTGCATCGTTTTTTAATTTTGAATAATTTTCTGGCATCTGTCTATTTTAAAGAATTTGTAATAGATTTTTCGTTTGGAAAACAAATAACAGACAACCATAAAATATTAAAACACAGAATGCCACTTTTAACAAATCTGTTATGGTCACAATCTTTTATGAATGCATAACAGAATTTCATAGCAGAATAACAGAAAAGCCAGAATAGACCCAATTATTCATTATTCAAATAATTAATTTTTAAAGAATAAACGGATCATATATTTAATATAACTCTTATCGCTTACAAAATTCTAAATTTTTGGAAGTTTTACTTTCAATAGAACAAACATCCAGTTTCGTTAGATTTTAAAATGCACAATAGCCCTATAAGAGGCAATATATTCTTGTGTTAATAAACACCTTTCCAACAGGAAAGTAAAGATAGTTTACTTCCACAAATATTTTCAACATTGAAAACTTAACCGGGCCCTAGAAAGTCGTCTCATTTGTCTATGCTTTGAGCCGGCCCTGCCTGCATCGTTTTTTAATTTTGAATAATTTTTTGGCATCTGTCTATTTTAAAGAATTTGTAATAGATTTTCTGTTTGGAAAACCAATAACAGATAACCATAAAAGATTAAAACACAGAATGCCACTTTTAACAAATCTGTTATGGTCACAATCTGTTATGAATGTATAACAGAATTTCATAGCAGAATAACAGAAAAGCCAGAATAGGCCCAAATACTTGAAGACGTAAGACCCTCATATGACAACCATTTGTTGACTTTGTTATGCACGTTAGACTTCTCCAAAGCCTTTGATGTTATTAACCACAATAATGAAAAATATAATTGAAATTAAAGCCAAGATAGTTTAAAAAAAGTAAATACGCGAGTATAAATTAGAATAGAATTTATTTAAAAATTCTGTTTTTTAGTCTTTCTATTTAATTATCAATTATTTTATATTAATTAATATTATTCATTATTCAATTATTCAATTTTTAAAGAATAAACGGATCATATATTTAATATAATTCTTATCGCTTACAAAATTCTAAATTTTTGGAAGTTTTACTTTCAATAGAACAAACATCCAGTTTCTTTAGATTTTAAAATGCACAATAGCCCTATAAGATGTTATAAGTCCCAAAGTGACCAGCCCTCGACATGGTAAGCCACAGCTAGCTCACGCGGCCACTGGTCGTTCGTCCTTAACCCTTCATGTCGACGGCCTGGGACCAGACAGTAAACCTTTCGCAAGAGCTAAAAAAAAATCGAAAACTCACCACCACAGCCCCTTCAGGCTACCCTCCCCAGCGAACCCGTAACACAAAAATAAACTAATCCATCATTTTACATAGGATGATACACTTTATTATAATGAGCGTTTCGCTGTCCACATAGGTTATGCAAATACCAATTAATCTGATTTATTCAAACTATTATAAATTTACGAGAGTGGATTCTGATGGCAGGGATTATAACGAATCCAATCTTTAAATTTAAAATACCACAACTACAACCAACCTTCTCACACCACCTTCCCCGAAGAGCTCTTTGAGGCTAGGATGTCTCGTGGTTAAATCTATTCCAAATAATAATAATAATAATCCCCGCCCTGATCCTACCCTTCACAGAATCAAAGAAAAATCGTGACACTTCACAAAAAAAATAGAAGTAATTTACTTCACAATCACTAAGCGGATAAGTTAATGTTAATGACGTCACGCAGTACGCCTAACCGTACCTTATCCAAACTATTACAAATGCACACAAAAAAAAAACAAGTTAAACAAATGCAAAATACTTATTCGGTAACCAGGTCTAGGTAAGGCGGCCACACGCCACACACGGTCGACTAAAATACGCCACCTACAAGCAGGCGATCCTCGCCAGTCAGCGCTCTAACCGGCTCTGAATTCCCCAAGGCTGTATGTAATCAAGGCCGAATGCAATCAAGGCAGAATGTTAACAAAAAAACCGGCGATCAGCAGCAGTTTTCTGTTTTCTAGCGCTCAAACTAGCTCAATCTTTAAAATTCACTAAGGCCAAATATGGCGAGTTGGCGATTAGCAGCGGTTTCTTGACTGCCAACACTCAAACCAGCGTGATCTCCAAAAACTACCAAGGCCAAATATGGCGAGTTGGCGATTGCAGCGGTTTCTTGACTGCCAACGCTCCAACCAGCGCGAATTTCTTTAAAATAACAAAGATACTTGATGAGCACTTATCTGTCGTGTCAGCGGTCTGCGTACAGTTCCGTCCAGATTGATGAAGGTAGCCTTGACTTCTTCCTGGACCAGCGTTACCACGGATTTTGTGAAATTTATCAAATCGAAATGCTATTTATTACTGCGGAATTAACTTTCGCTCTCGTATGTTTTTCTATTTTCAAAGTATTTCAAATTCAATGGTTTCTTACTGCAAAACCTTTACTACCGTGTACAAGGCAACTTCCGCTCGCGACACACAACACGACCTCCTTCGGTACCGGCTTATTTCCATCTCCACTAGAAATTTTTCGTCAAAACTCAACTGACCTAAAACTTCTCCGATCAGTTATTCGGCCTTGAAAACTGCTAAACAAGTATATATGTATATTGACTGGTAAAGTAAATAAATATCATTTTGCCGCCAACCGTCTATATACTTACAACCTGTCATTTCTTTTATCCTAAAACTATTTAATACATTATGTTTAAAAAAAAAAACGAACGTACATAATCGCTCACTTAACTCTGAGGTCTACCTCTCCCACTTAATTTGGAACTGCTTCTATTTTTTTGCTCTCATAGCCATTCTCCTACCCGGCTCTCAGAACACGCAATCACCTTATACGGCCTCATTGATACTCAATCCTAAGCCACAGATCTGCGTCTTTTACGTCTGGCAACACTATCCCCTACTCACGTTCCCGTTCAACCGACTATCAGAAAACGAAAAACATCGCCAGAAAATAGCGATGGCTGGCATTGTAACTAGCAACACCCACTTCATTCTAGCATGAACACCGCCACTTCACCGACGTGACGTCAGTGCCGACCAACTGACAACAGAGAAACGCCATAACGTAAGTGCACACGAAATCTAATCCCATCTGTCTACTTTATTCTCTTTTCAGATATAATTTCACATTATCCGAGACCACATGCAACAAAGAGGCAATATATTCTTTTGTTAATAAACACCTCAACATTGAAAACTTAACCGGGCCCCAGAAAGTCGTCTCATTTGTCTATGCTTTGAGCCGGCCCTGCCTGCATCGTTTTTTAATTTTGAATAATTTTTTGGCATCTGTCTATTTTAAAGAATTTGTAATAGATTTTCTGTTTGGAAAACCAATAACAGATAACCATAAAAGATTAAAACACAGAATGCCACTTTTAACAAATCTGTTATGGTCACAATCTGTTATGAATGTATAACAGAATTTCATAGCAGAATAACAGAAAAGCCAGAATAGGCCCAAATACCTTAACAGTCGCGTTGCACATTCATTAAAACCAAATAAATATTTCAATTTACAACAAAGTAGATTGTGGTTAATAACATCAAAGGCTTTGGAGAAGTCTAACGTGCATAACAAAGTCAACAAATGGTTGTCATATGAGGGTCTTACGTCTTCAAGTATTTGGGCCTATTCTGGCTTTTCTGTTATTCTGCTATGAAATTCTGTTATACATTCATAACAGATTGTGACCATAACAGATTTGTTAAAAGTGGCATTCTGTGTTTTAATCTTTTATGGTTATCTGTTATTGGTTTTCCAAACAGAAAATCTATTACAAATTCTTTAAAATAGACAGATGCCAAAAAATTATTCAAAATTAAAAAACGATGCAGGCAGGGCCGGCTCAAAGCATAGACAAATGAGACGACTTTCTAGGGCCCGGTTAAGTTTTCAATGTTGAAAATATTTGTGGAAGTAAACTATCTTTACTTTCCTGTTGGAAAGGTGTTTATTAACACAAGAATATATTGCCTCTTATAGGGCTATTGTGCATTTTAAAATCTAACGAAACTGGATGTTTGTTCTATTGAAAGTAAAACTTCCAAAAATTTAGAATTTTGTAAGCGATAAGAGTTATATTAAATATATGATCCGTTTATTCTTTAAAAATTAATTATTTGAATAATGAATAATTGGGTCTATTCTGGCTTTTCTGTTATTCTGCTATGAAATTCTGTTATGCATTCATAAAAGATTGTGACCATAACAGATTTGTTAAAAGTGGCATTCTGTGTTTTAATATTTTATGGTTGTCTGTTATTTGTTTTCCAAACGAAAAATCTATTACAAATTCTTTAAAATAGACAGATGCCAGAAAATTATTCAAAATTAAAAAACGATGCAGGCAGGGCCGGCTCAAATATAGACAAATGAGACGACTTTCTAGGGCCCGGTTAAATTTTTAATGTTAAAAATATTTGTGAAAAAGAATTTTTTAAGCGATAAGAGTTATATTTATTACAAGATAATGTAAAAACTCTTTTGTGCTCTGTGCTAAATACAAAATCGCGTATTCACTTTTTTTTTAAACTATCTTGGCTTTAATTTAAATTATATTTTTCATTATTGAATTTATGGGAAAAATATATTAAATCAAAATTAAAGAACTATTTAAGTTTTTCACATTATCTTATTTGTTTTATATTTTTTGTGTGCACTATTTCTTGAGGAGCCGGTTCCCTCGGTTCAGTAAGAAGCAAATGTCTAGGGCCTCAAGTGTTTTAATTCGGCCCTTGATGCAGGCTGAATTTTTGTTTGTCATATATTTCAGTTCTAATTCAGCTGATTCCATGAGTATCCGAATCAGACTCCACTACCCAGCAAAACAAGAATAACCGAGTCGCACACACTATTGCATTATTTTCAAGAATCACTAACACGGTCTCACTATTTTTTGACAATGGTGGCTGAGTGGGAAAGAAATGCCAATATTAACGTGGCTGAAATGGATTTTTTCTCATTCTGCCATTACTAGTGCCAGAAAAGAGCGCAGAAAAAAATCAACGTGAACAAGGAAAGTTGTGTTTGAAGTGTTATTTCCAAAAATTAACAAAAAAGATACAAACATTAAACAAAATATTTTTATTTTCAGCTTGTTAGATGTTCTGAAACATTTCCATTTGTTCTGAAGATTTCCTGAAGAAATCCAACTACATGAAACCACACAGTTCCTGCTCTATTTTGGAATACAAATATAATTGGAATACAAAGTACATACTTCAACATTAAATGTAATTTAATTTTGTGATTTTACCATTTGTGATATCATATTAATTAATAATTTCATTTTTATTTAAACCATTTCTTTAATTTCTTTACAAACAACATTAATAAAAACATGATTGTTCAAATCCAGAATACCAAATTTCACTCTATTTTTTATTACTTCAGAGTTTATTAACTCCAATGTTTTTAGCGGTCATCGCACCTTAAACGGTAACATAATGCCGTCTAGCTGCGAACATTTCTGCTCGCAGCGCTGCAAGCAGCACGCGAAGTCTTCGAACCCAAGCGTGCTGACTTGCACTTCTGCATTTGAACAGTTCTGAAACCGAAACTTCTTCCACCATTTTTTGTCACTGTCTCATGCACTCTTTTTTGTAATCGTTTCAAGCATTTTTTATACATGCTTTACTATACTTTATTGATTAAGCGTTCAATGTAATTTTTATTTATAAGGTCGAAAATTAATCAATAAAGTCAGTGTGTTTTTAAATATCGGAACGAACGCGTCTTCATTCTTCCATACGTTAGTAATTGGTTAAAGTGCCGATTGTTAACCATCATCCACACCTCTTGAACGCGTCTTTATTCATCCAAACGTTAGTAATTGGTTAAAGTGCCGATTGCTAACCTATCACCTACATCCGTTAGTAGTTGGTTAAAGTGCCAACTGCTAACACATTATCAAATAAAGTCTGGTAAAGAAATAGCTGGTTTAAGAGCCAGATATTTCTTACAATCACCAGCAACCAAACAGAGACGCAAGTAACATCTTGCGTCTATAAACAAAACATTGGTGACCCCGACGTGATCAATGGATAGTCCGACTCTTTGAGGCGCTTCTGTTCGCCGTTGTCGCGTACGATGAACAGGGAGAAATTGTCCGCAGGGCTATCGACCTTGTACTTCTCAAGCACTAAGTTGATGACCTCTTGCGTGGTAACCATGGAGGTGACCCACACCGACATTTGTGAACCATAAGGCGGCGTAAAGAAAGAAGTTTCACGATTATAGAAATGACCATTAATGGAGCAGCGACGCTTTAGCTTTGTACGCGACCTTCTGTTGCCACTCCTGCGTTTTATGGCAGCAGCTCCGGTGCGCGGTGGACGTCTTAATACCACACCGTCCTCTGTTACATGCAAAGGCTGTTCTTCATCGGCCCTGCTATCAGCACCACTTGCAGCCGTAAGCATTTCGTCCGTTTCCGTTTGTGTCAGTTCATCTCCAGCCACAGCGCCGCTATTCGCGGAGGAAGGAGCCTCCCTACGACTAGATGCACACTCACTGCTGCTTTTCTCAGCACGTGCTCGCGCTTCTCCGTGCTCCTGGGGATAGCAATTTATTTGAATGTTCACGTAACGCGGTGGCACGTCGCTGCGTCTAATTGTGGCTGAACGCTGTGGCTTCAAAGTTGAGTCGTCATCGTCACTGTCCGAGTAGACAAAACACGACGGTCCAGACTTGGAGCGATTTATGCCCTTCTCGAATAGTTGTCGTCCATGATGAGCTTGGTGATGGTGATTGGTATTGGCAGCCGCCGCCGCGACGGAAGCCGATCCGCTCTTCTCCAAGGTGTAAGCACGACTGCTGCTGCTTTTCGGGCTCAAATCATCCGTCGGAGCGATGGAACGCAAAGCGTGTTCACAATTGAAGCTTTTACTCATCGGATTCTCACCATAAAATTTCAACGAATCATTAATACGGGAAGGGTCTATCGGCTGATTGCGTTTGAGAGAGCTGTCGTTAGCGGTTAAAAATGAGTTTGCACCATTGACGTAATCCTGATGCACACTGCGCTTAAAGTCCTCGAAGTCGATGGGTTTCAGGGTGGCATCGTCGGATGTTTCGTAAGCCTCTACTGTGGTCGTGTTCGTATCAACCGTGTCGCTGCTGGTTGCTGCAGTGCCGGTTGTGGTCAAAGTGAGCGATTCTGTGGCAGTCATGAAATTGTCTGAGGAAGTGGTGGTGGCGGTGGTGGAAGGCGACAACAATGACGCAGACGTGGTGGATGCTCTGGAAGCACCATCCGTTGTTGTGGTTGTACTCTCAGTACTATTTTCCGTCGATATTGTTTTGGTTGGTGAGCTCTCAGTGGACGATTGCGCCGACGAAGGCAACTTTGTGGGCATGGTCTCATAGATTTTATCCTTTTCGCTTATGCGTCGTTCGACCTGCAACAAGTCGTCTATTTCATCCCAGTGCAGTTTCTCCAATTTTTCTAATTTCGATGGTAGTGAAGTGGAGACACAGCTGGTGGATGCTGTACTCATTGTGATGGTGGCAGTCGATTCGCACAAGGTGGTGCTGCTTCTGTCCGAGCTGTCAGCAGTCGAAATCCCATTCGCTACAGCCGCGCTGCATCCAGCATCTCCACTGGCTGTCAGATGGGCCGAGGCGTCGTCCTCTGGCGTGGTTGGCAAATCGGAAATTGGGTATTCATTGAGACTGCACGAATCGAACGTCATGCTCTCCGAAAGCGAAATATCGGTGGACAATGCATCGACCTCGTTGGCGGTTGATGTGGCCACCAAGGAGTCACTGCCATCGTTCTCCTTATCAGACATACTATCTTCGGCAGCCTTCGACATACGGCACGAATTGCGCTTGCGCACCACAAACGTGCGTTGATCGTCGTCTTCCTTCAAAAATTGTCGCTAACCACTAGACCAACGTCAATGAGCATTGAGGGCATAGGAAGAACCACAAAGGCAGCTAACCGACGCGTGCACGTTACAATCCAATCATTAACAAGCAAATATTCATCTCCATTTAAGGCATTTGTACTGCCACAAATAATTTCCACGCAGCCATCTTCACAGCTAAATACATCAACATGGCCTATTCCCAAAAATATAACTCTAGCAGACCCTACATTTTACCGTCCAGATAAGGTAGATGCATTGATAGGAGCTGAACTCTACCACGAATTATTATCAACAGGAAAGATCCAGTTAGCAGAAAGGTTACCTGTGTTACAGAACACCGCCTTTGGATGGGTTGTGGCCGGAAAGGTTGGAATTGTACAACCAAGTATAGTGACCTGCGGCGTGGCCAGTTCTGAAGATGAGGCAACCGATAACATATTGGAAAAATTTTGGCAGCTGGAGGAAGTCTCGGAACCATCGCAGCAGTTATCTACACCAGAAAATTCACTATGTGAAACTCACTATGTTCAAAATGTGAAAAGAAATCAAGAAGGACGATTTGTGGTGAAATTTCCTTTGTCAACATGTCCAACTGCATTAGGAGAATCAAGACAAATAGCATTCAACAGGTTTGCAGCGCTGGAAAGAAGGTTAACAAGAAACAAGGAACTGAAGCAACAATATATTCAATTCATGAAAAAATACAACGAGCTCGGTCACATGACAGAAATCAAGCAAAATGACATTTTGCCAACACACTATTTCATTCCGCATCACTGTGTCCTCAAACCGGACAGCATCACTACTAAATTAAGAGTAGTGTTCGATGCATCATGCAAAACTTCAACAGGTTTGGCCCTCAACGACATCATGTACACAGGACCTTGGGTACAAAGTGAATTATTCTCCATCTTACTACGATACCGATTGCCACGATTCATATTCACCACCGACATTGAAAAAATGTATAGGCAAATTTTAGTGCACCCAACCGACCAAATGCTTCAATTAATTCTCTGGAGAGAAGATCCATCTTTACGATTAAAATACTACAAATTGAATACAGTTACATATGGAACAAGGTCAGCACCATATCTTGCCACAAGATGCTTGCAAGAGCTGTCAAGGCAAGCCAGACACAAATACCCGCAGGCAGCAAAGGCATTAGAGCGAGACTTCTACGTCGACGATGGTATCATAGGTAGTGATAGTCTTGCTACAGCTAAATTAATACAGGAACAACTCAGCGCTATTCTCAGTTCTGCCGGATTGAAACTGCGGAAATGGTGCGCCAACCATCCGCAGCTTCTACAAGGTATACCAATAGAAGACCAGGTGATCAATCTTAACCTAGACGAAGGAAAGGAAACACTAGTGAAAACCTTAGGATTAACGTGGCTTCCAAAAGAAGACGCATTATGCATCAAAAGCAATGTGAACACCGGCACTCGAATCACAAAACGTATAGTCGCATCAGAACTAGCAAGAGTTTTCGACCCATTAGGAATCATGTTGCCTGTAACTGTCACAGCTAAAATATTCATACAAAAACTATGGGAATCAAAAATATCATGGGATGAGCCACTGCCATTAGAACATCACACCACCTGGACAAATTTTCGCGAGAGTCTAACGCAATTAAATGATGTAAGGATTCCTCGTCACATGTTTTCGCAACAAATTCCAAAAGCAATCCAAATTCATGTATTTGTGGATGCCTCAGAAAAGGCATATGGTACTTCAATATACATCAGATCAATTTTAGCAAACAATACAGTTCTTGTCAGATTATTGTGTGCCAAGTCTAGAGTGGCACCTATCAAGGTTCAAACAGTGCCCAGACTCGAGCTTTGTGCCGCACTACTAGGTGTACAATTGGCAGCGCGAGTCAAGAAAGATCTCTCTTACGAGTCGAAACAGATCTTCTATTGGTCTGATTCGCAAATTGTTCTTGCATGGATCAACTCAAATGCAGCGTCATACCAAACTTTTGTCGCAAACAGGATTGCAAAGATTCACGAACTATCGCTTCCTGAGCAATGGAGACACGTAGGAACGAAAGACAATCCAGCAGATATTTTATCCAGAGGCCTATCACCAAAACGGCTATCATCAAGCAATCTGTGGATGTATGGACCACTCTTTCTACATGGACCAGAAACCAGCTGGCCGGGAGTAATTAGCAGAGACTCTCTGGCAACTCCTCTTGAAAGAAAGCAACAATCACCCTTAATAACAACAACAATTACAATTAGCCAAGGAGACATAATCTACAGTATTAACCATGGCAACTCATTCAAGCAACTTCAACGAATTGTAGGGTACATGCTGCGCGCAATCAACTACATGAGGAAGCAGCAGCGCCAACCACAAAATGATGTTCCATCATTGACGTCCCAAGAGATGGATGAGGCCCTGCTTCTAATCGTCAAATCAATTCAATACTCCGATTTCAACGAAATTATAGAGCAATTAAAGAATAAAAGGGCACTCAAGCGAACAGAATCCTTAAACAGCCTTTCACCTTTCCTAGACGATCATGGAATTCTTCGTGTAGGAGGCAGACTGGAATCAGCCCAGTTATCTTACGATGCCAGGCATCCAATGGTCTTACCATACAACGATGTTTTAGTTAAACTTCTAATGAAGATGATACATGAGCAAAATCTTCATTGTGGTGCCCAGGCTCTGTTAGCGAACACACGCCAACGCTTTTGGCCTTTGAAAGGAAAGTCAATGGCAAGAGCTGTCGTACAACGTTGCGTGAAATGTACAAGGGCAAGCCCAAAACTCTACAATCAAGTCATGGGTAACTTACCTACACTCAGGATCCAACCCGCTAGGCCCTTCATCAACTCAGGAGTCGATTATTGTGGACCATTCTGGGTTCACTATAAAATTCGTGGCAAAAAACCACATAAGGTCTATATAGCAGTATTTTGCTGCTTCGCAACAAAGGCCGTTCATTTGGAGGTAGTCAGCGACTTAACTACAGAAGCATTTATTGGGTCAATAAAACGGTTCATAAGTCGCAGAGGACACTGCAAGAATTTATATTGCGACAACGCCACCAACTTTGTGGGAGCAAGCAATCAGCTTGCTGAACTAAAGGAAGCAATCTACTCCTCTACAGCAAAACAGGCTCTAACAACGGTATGTGCAGACAAAGGAATACAATTTCAATTTATTCCACCGAGAGCCCCTCATTTTGGAGGATTGTGGGAGGCTGCTGTCAAGTCAGCAAAACATCTCCTTGTTCGAAGCGTCTCCACTGCTAACTTAACATACGAAGAGTTAGAAACAGTCGTAATTGAAATAGAAGCAATTCTAAATTCAAGGCCTTTAACACCAATGTCAAGCGATCCAAACGACTTAGCAGCACTAACTCCCGGTCACTTCTTAATCGGAGAACCATTGACTGCACAAGTAGATGTGAGAGCAGCTGATATTAATGCTTCAACTTTAAAAAGGTGGAACTTGGTTTCCCACCTCAAACAGGAATTCTGGAAACGTTGGTCAATCGAGTACCTCAACGAGTTGCAATATCGATGGAAGTGGCGAGATCGTTCACCAGACGCACAAATCGGGACATTGGTCATCCTCAAGGAAGACAACATTCCACCTTTACAATGGCCACTTGGAAGAATTATCAAGGTCTACACAGGTCCAGATGGTGCGGTCAGAGTAGCAGACGTGAAAACCAAGAACGGAGTTATCAAACGCGCTATTCACCGATTGGCACCACTTGGATTGGAGGCAAGTTCACCATCACCGAGTAAACCACCAAGCATTACCACCATTTTCCAACAAAAAGAGCAAAACCTTAATAAGGAGGTGTCCGCATCATCGAAGAGGGATGCACAATCACTACCTGACACTAGTGGTGAAGCTTCGTCTTCGAAAAGGCGGCCAAGAGCCTCAACATTCACATATGATTAACTATTATGCATATCTACATCGTAAACATACATACATATGTATTAATTAACATTATAATCAATGTAATATTTATAATCGACATCATTTTCTTTATTTTTTGTAATATTTATAATCGAGGTCATTTCTTTATTTAGTTGAACGAAGAAACCTTCGCTCAACGGGGGGCAGAATGTTCAAATCCAGAATACCAAATTTCACTCTATTTTTTATTACTTCAGAGTTTATTAACTCCAATGTTTTTAGCGGTCATCGCACCTTAAACGGTAACATAATGCCGTCTAGCTGCGAGCATTTCTGCTCGCAGCGCTGCAAGCAGCACGCGAAGTCTTCGAACCCAAGCGTGCTGACTTGCACTTCTGCATTTGAACAGTTCTGAAACCGAAACTTCTTCCACCATTTTTTGTCACTGTCTCATGCACTCTTTTTTGTAATCGTTTCAAGCATTTTTTATACATGCTTTACTATACTTTATTGATTAAGCGTTCAATGTAATTTTTATTTATAAGGTCGAAAATTAATCAATAAAGTCAGTGTGTTTTTAAATATCGGAACGAACGCGTCTTCATTCTTCCATACGTTAGTAATTGGTTAAAGTGCCGATTGTTAACCATCATCCACACCTCTTGAACGCGTCTTTATTCATCCAAACGTTAGTAATTGGTTAAAGTGCCGATTGCTAACCTATCACCTACATCCGTTAGTAGTTGGTTAAAGTGCCAACTGCTAACACATTATCAAATAAAGTCTGGTAAAGAAATAGCTGGTTTAAGAGCCAGATATTTCTTACAATCACCAGCAACCAAACAGAGACGCAAGTAACATCTTGCGTCTATAAACAAAACAATGATATTTACCATAACTTGTATTTTATTAGTTAAAAATTGGAAATGGTATCGCAAACTGGTATTTTACCGGTTAATTAACAGGTAGCGCTACCAGAGTGCGAATGGTGCGAAAGAGCGCACTATACGTTTAAGCATATGGATTTGTTGTATAGGAAAGAAAGGGATACACGATCACACGTAGGTACACAAAAGTTTCTGGTACTTTTTTCCCGATGCTCTTAAGAAAATAATAGAAACTTTAACCGAAACTTCGGGTAGCGCTACCAGGTAATTAACCGGTGAATTACCAGGTAGCAGTCTTGCAGGGTAAAATCTTTCCGATGCGTATCGGACTCTACAATGGAGACACTACAGTTGCCAGATCAATACTTAAGGCCTTCGTAAATGGCTCCAGTCGGTGTTTCGACACAACAATTCGAATGAGTTCATTTTAAAATTTGTTTAAATTGGAATATATTTCACTTCATAACCAAAAACATTTATGTCGACATTTTATAATTGACCACAGTGTCCAGCCTGATCGAACAGCCTGAGATTTGCTCCTGTTTCATCCCAGGCTTCTAGAATTTTACAGTTTTGCAGCGTATGACGGACGTATCATTTATCAAAAGTACAGATGCACTCCAGTAATGGAAGATAGGCAATGGTCGTAGAAATCTGACGCATAATATCGTGAATTTCATTTTGTATGCGGACCAGTTCTTTCTTGAAAGTAGCCTTATTGATGTCGCTGGTATCTGCCTGCAGTTCCATGGAATACCATGGAATTCCATGGATAACCATGGAAATCTTGTTTATCTTGGGTGTTATTATTTTTGGCCAATCACTCTGCGAAAGAGAATCGGTTTAAAGCAATAAACCGATAATGTCAAAGCTATATGTAATATTTACGTTCGGTTTCACGATTTTTTGATCCTTCGACATGTAGAATAAAATTTAAATTGAAAACTTGAAATTTGACACGAACTGTTATCATAACAGATAAAAAAATCTGTCTTTTATTCTGTTACGGATTATAGCAGATTCTGTTAGAGATTTTGCTGCACAGAATACCAATTTCTGTTATGGTAAAAGAAAATTTGACGGATCGAAATTTTGTATGGGAAAACGTAACAGAATAACAGATCTTTTATATAAAAGATTTTCCAGAATAGACCCAATTTTTAGTATGGCCGTTGTACAACTATGACCTTTTCTAAATCCAGATTGAAGTGGATTCAATAAACTGTGTATGTTAAGAAAGTCAGATATGTGCTCAGCCATCAGATTTTCAATGACCCTAGACAGCGGAGAGAGTATGCTAATGGGTCTATAATCTGCTGCCTCACAGGCATTCGATTTTTTTGCTAATGGAAAAACAAAGGCTTTTTTTAATAAACTGGGGAAAGTAGAAGTGGTAAAGCAATGATTAACAATATGTGTAAAGTGCCCAACGATATAAGGAAAGATTATTTTAAGGAATTTAGTATTTATCTCATCCACGCTGACAGCTCCAGAAGTTATTTTATTGAGGCACCTGGTTACCTGATACTCGCTAACAGCAGTAAATTCAAATTTTTCTCTTAATCGAGGAGGATGACTAGAAATTTAAGTGATTCTATCAGAACAGGGTTTATTGTAAATTGTTTGATGTGATAAAAAATGACTGTTCATAACGTTGGGATCAATGCTGCAGGAATTTTTCTCAATAGAGCGAATGCCCAATTTTGATAGGTTTCTCCAAAGGACCTTAGATGGTAGGGACGTACTCAGTTTCTTGGAGTAGTATGAGATTTTCACATGCTTTATTAGTTTCACTGAAACGTTTCTAGCTCTGCGGCAATTTTCCCAATTTTCAGTAGTGGGGTTTTTAGCCCAAAAACTGCGCAACCTATTACGTTTGCGAAGAGCAGCGAGAATCTGGGAGTTGAACCAGGGACATGACGAGTTTTTGAAGACAGCCTTTTTTAATGGGACATGTCTATTAAATAATTTATTAACAAAATTTACAAAAATTGACAATTTTTTATCAATAGATGAATAAAACCAAATATCGTTCCAGGGCAATAAACATACCTAATAGATTTAGATAATAGACATACCTAATCTATTAATAAACATTAATAGATTTGAAATCACGATAATAAAAAGAACTTTGCATGTTATGGTTTAAATGTATGTACATTGACAGTGCAGTATAATAAATCATGGTCAGAAACAAAATACAACTGATCAAACAAAACTACACGTGATTTATCAGACACTATAAAATAATCCGAGAGACTAGGAGCATCATTGGAAGAAAACCTAGTCGGCATACAATCGTTTACAACAGATAACCCAAGGGACTCAAAATCATCACGAAACAATTTGGAGGTGGAATCATTATTTAAGAGATTAATGTTAAAATCGCCACAAATTATAAAAAAAGTAAAGTCTATAATGTTGTTTAAAATATCAGAGAAGAACCTATCCAAAGAACAGCTTCTGGAGGGATTATACACACATGAAACAAAAACTTTTGTTTTAGAGTCAGAGACACAAACATTAAGATACTCGACACCATTATCAGCATTATCAGCATTATTTTATCAGCATTATCAGCAATGCAGCAACTCGCAACGTTTGGACGTAACTTACGAGTAACTCGTACGTGTGAGTTGGTTAGTAGCTCGCATCAGAGTTACTTCAACAAACAGCTGTTTTTTTTTTGTGTACTACGCCGAATCGTTCGAAATGGCTGCGGATAGATGGTCTTCTGACAATAATATTTCATTAATGAAACTCTACAGAGACCAAGAAAACCCGTGGAATTGTTTCGATTAAAACTATCGAAATAGAGATATGAGAAAAGCATCTTTGGAAAATATCGCAAAAGGAATGCACCTAGGTAAATCATTGAGGTAACCAAGAAAATAAAAAATTTACGATCCACCTACAATCAAGAAGTGAATAAAATCGAAAAAAGCAAGAGTGGCGCTAGCGCAGACGAGGTGTAAAAACCATCCATAAAATGGTTTGATGTAATGGATTATATAATGAAAACAATTAATTTAAATTGTTATTAATTAATTTAATAGCAATATTAATTTATTGATATTGGCTATGGTTATAGATATTTTCCAATTCCTGACATAATATTGTTGTCATAGAGCGTATCACCGTTTTTTTTATAAAACAAGTTCACTCGACATCGCGACTCGACTAGGACTGGGCATTAGCTAGGTGTCGTGTAGACAGCAAAGGCGAGCCGAGCTGCTGCCTAGGAATTTGACAAGCCTAGTAGCTTTCTACTGGCCAGGCAGCAGCTTGCACTGTGTAAACGAGCCATTAAAGATTTCCGTGACATTTCAAAAGTCAAATAATATGGACAAGAAGAATTCCTTAAGAATTGATATTTTGGCTGACTGGTTTGGACTTCCAAATTCGACTTTCCTCGTTTGATTTGGGCTGTCAATGCTATTTTATTACCCCGAATTACTGGGTTATTGCGATAAAGTGTGCATTGAGGAATTAGGTTAAACAACAGTTGCTGTTTTCAGGTAGTTAATAATAATAAAACAATATATAGTTTTAAATTAATATACTTAATATTACTTACTTAATATTAATACTTAATACTTTATATTACTTACTTACTATTACTGCAGAAACGAAGGCGTCGACTCACGTATTGCTACAATTGTCGTACGCGGCGCTACCGATAATTTCATCGGTGACATTGAACGAGCCATTGATGATGACGTTAGTAATTTCTACGGACTTTCTCGAAATAGTTGCTATGTGCCCGGTGCTCGTGCCTCTGAAATCGAACTTGCGACCCATCTGGCTGCCTACGCTGACACACTCCCCGGATTAGAGCAATATGCTGTGCGAAAATTCGCGGTTGCTTGGAAAGTATTTTCCCAAGGCATTACAGGAGAATATTTTAAGTTATTTTGAGGCCTATCCAAATGTAACATTACTATGCCTGCTTGTAAACAATTCTGATAAGGTTAAAGTGTAGAATTTTACAAATAAAATCGATTTATATTTAGAAAAATTTGGCTTTCTTTATTTTTTTTATTTATATGCTTTACTTTAGATATATAATTAAAATCTGCAAAAATCGCTTTTTTTGGAGCGTATCATATAATGTGTTAAAAGGAAAAGGAATCTGCCATAGGAAAATTTTACGATTATAACAATATTTAATGATCTAATTTCTGGCTGCGCGCCAAATTGGGCGGCAGACACGTTGGTTAGTCCCTCACGAAGACGGGTCAACTTCTGCTTCACTGATTTGCAACTCCTTGGTGAGCCTTTCAAAAGACATTTCCGGATTACTCTCAGCCAGCAGCACGAATGTCAGAAACCGCATTTTCTTCATGTTTTGCGCATTATTGAGGCCGTGGGACGTTACAAACTCCTTGTGATCCTCATAGAATTGTATGTGCGATGACAACTTATTGGACACAAAAATCGAGTAGATCGTGTATTATCCCCCCTTCTAGGAAACGCACTGGCTTAAATGCCAGCAATGGATTCAATAAAAATGTTTTGGGATCGGCCAAGGCAGCGACAACACATTTCAAAACATCTTCGCGACCAACATAAGCGGTTTCTGCAGTACATGTTTCTAGAATTTAATCATTTCTTTGGAGTAAAGGTAAAGATTTGTATCCTTAGTAACATCATGCAGAAGACGTTAAAGTTTTTGCGTTTGTTCGCCGGACGGAGGACAGTGAGAAAACTGGGCTTTAAGATGGGCGGAGAAGACTTCCAAAATTTGGTCGCATTGTTTGGCAACTTGCACAAGATCATAATAAACATGATAACGCAGAGGCGATGTGGTATCAAAATTATTGATCAAGCGCCACAATCTAGAAGAAAATAAAGAATATCAAAAGAGAGACCATAAGCTATAATCCGATATGTTTTTACTTACGATTGCAAACTTTTGCAAATGCAGAGAATTTTTGTACCGTGTTTTGACAATTATCATTTTCACCACACATAAACAAAAGAGGTAAAATTTTTGCAGTCAATTTGTGCAATGGAGTAGGATGTCCCCCAAATTTTTAATTTCAAAAGTTTATAGAAAAAATATCTAATTTCCATATACATTATGGGGTCATTCAATTTGTTGCAGTGAACACTTTTATTTTTTTATGTACCAATTTTTTCTTATACAACAGAAGAGTTATATAAGAAATACATATATTTTTTATTATTATTATTATTAGTCAAATAAACTGCAACTGCATAAGTTTCAAATTTCTATTTATTATTTAATTATTTTTTATTTGAAACGAAACAAAACTAAGGAGAAAAGTCATTAACAATTATTTAAAACAACGAGAAAATTGACCACAGTTTTTGACGTTTTGAATTAGAAACACCCCCTAGAATCGATACCAATGCAAATGACGCTGATGCAGGTTTCCTAGGAAATCTGCACTAAATTCCGACCAGAGATAAGGAGATAGGAAACTGCTGAAATATGCTAAAATATGCAACTCTGACGTAAAGTAGTGTTTGTGAAAAACCTGAAAAATGCTTCTCAGAAACTCAACTATCAGACCCTGATGAAGAGTGTCAAGTAAAGGGAACGGGGTTTTTCGTATAGGAAAGTCATTGTTCGTTCTGTTGTGTTGGTTGCCACGTTCGCGGGGGAGGGGTTAATTGGAAATAGAAACTCAACTATCAGACCCTGGATGAAGAGTAATCGGGACGAAGAGGGTTCAGCTTTGAGACCCCAATGACAATTCAGATTTTTAAGTCAAATCGTTTGTATTGAGATAGCAACTTAATTAATTATTCATATAAGTAATGAATTCGAAGACATTTTTTTATTATTTATTTATGCCAATATTTAGGGGGTTATTCCTGAACGCCCGGGCCTTTAACTCCCATGAATTCTTCTCAATTATGCTTTGTTCAGTTTCGGGTGTTTGCTGGTAAACAACAACAACAATGGAAAATAACAAAGCAAAATCGAGAAGAATTCATGGGAGTTAAAGGCCCGGGCGTTCAGGAATAACCCCCTTAGTCTATTTAATATTCATTTTACTTTTAAATAGTTTATTACTTAATTAGAACCTATTTGGGAATAGTATTTTAAGGTTAAATATCATTGCAAGTGCAGATTAACATAAAAAAATCTAATGTAAATTGTTTTATACGCTCAAATCCACCACTATTTTATACCAGAAACTGTATGACCTATTTTTTTAACAATTCACGCAAAATAAAACATTATAAAATCAAATTGATTATCCAATTAAAATAAAAGAGCAGACATAAAATGACGTTGGTATACCCTCATATTTTCGTTCACCTCGCCATTGAATTTGCTGATACAAGTGTTACCCGTTTGTATAGAACGCCGCTATTTTTGCGCCTGTTATGAATTCTGGTACCAAAGCAGTGTTGGCGGTATGCTACAATATAAAATAAATTTGCTGTTTTTCTTAATTGGAAAATATATTAGTGCACAAATGTGCTTGAACTGTTAACAAAACGTTTATTCTTGCTTCGCGGAGTACAAATTACTTCCTAGAATAGAAAATTATAGTGTTCTTTACACCGAGTGCTACAAAAAGTACTTTTACCTTTTTCTTACTTTCTGAATTTCCTTTTGTTAACGTAAAATGTAACGCTGCTTTATAATATCATTGATTTTTTCACCACAATTGAAGAAATGAATAAATTTTAGATGAAATCTTCTATTTTATTTATGGATATCGTATTTAACGATACAAATAACGTTAATTACATGTACAGAATTCCGCCATTTGTTTGTTTAGAAGTATTCTTTATTTTCAGTAGTTATAAGTAATTTTCTTTCCTTTTATCTTTGCTGCAATAGCTAAACATCCTAGCAAAATTTCAAAAGTTCGATAACGAACATGGTTGCGAAGTTAAAAATCTCCAGGACGCAAGATTGCATATGTGCTCCAAACAACCATGTTGGTATTGTATTTTTTAATACCAAGCAGCCTATTGTGACAAAGTATATTCGTTTTCCAAAGTATATTTCCTTAATCGTGATTTCTACAGACGGACGGACGGACATGGCTAAATCGACTTAGGTGATTCTGAGCCAGAATATATACATATACTTTTCTATACCACGCCTCCTTTAATGCATTGCAAACGAAAGCACAAATTGAATATAACCTCATCCCTTCGGGTATAAGCATTCCTTTTAAATAATAAGAATTTAATGCCTTAAGAATTTAAGTCCTTCGACGTATTTATTTATTTATGCATGCAACCATTTAAGTTTTTATACGATACATAACATTTAAGTTATTAGATGAATAATTTTGCTTATAATAATCTGCAGTTATATTCCGGTCCGTATTCGGGTGTGCCATAAGGGCCGCGTGCACCTATGCCAGATACGCTAATACTACTGTTCTGCGGTCCGTGCAGAGGAGCCGCATTTGTTGGAGCATGTCCGTAGCTATAGCTATCATAAGCTTGTTGCTTGTAAGCAACGTGTTCTTCGTAACCTCTTCTGCAATGAAAGGAAGGAAAATTTACTTTCACAATAAAAATTCACATCTTTCGGTCTCTAAACTCAGTCGACTTGACATTTTTTTATTAGCCGAAAAAGACAGAATATATATTTTGATCATAAAACCTACCCGTACGTTTCGTCCATAGCACTTCTGGCCTTCTCAAGTATGGACATAACTTTCTGTTTTGGCGGTATGGAATTTTTGGCAAAAGAGGGCTAAGCCAAAGTCCTAAAAATCCACAAAAAATTATGAAATTCAAAATTCCGCAAGCATGCCATTCACTCTACCTGTAGCCTTGATGTGGTGGTAAGCTTTTACCAATTTGTGATGCGCTGTCGCCGCCACCATCACCACTTCCAGTAGTTGAAACTCCACATAATCATGCAACTTAGCCATCATGATCGGTTATGCTGGTATTGTCCATTAGTTTGCGCAGTTGCTCTTGACGAATGATATCATTGCTGTCGTCCGGAATTAATAATTCCTAATACTTGCCGTGCCACTTGCACAGTCCAGTGCATGATTTAACTTCATTAAAAACCATTAAAAAGCTATTAACTTCATTAAAAAGCTATTTGCGAAATAGCTAAACAATTTTCGCAATCTAATACATTTTTGTTCTCATAAAATGATAAACAAAGAAAATGTCAAATATACGTGACGACATGCGGTAAACTTCACATACAGCACACATATGCCATACGTGTGCCCCACGTAATAAAAAACAAAGAAATTCAGTCTTTGTTCGACATATTTTTTGGCGGGAACGAAGATATCTCCTTATCTCTGCTTTACAGCCAAAGCACATTGCGGCAGCGGCAGCAACAGCAACAGCAAATTATATAGAGGCTTATGGGTGCTGCCGCTGCCCTGAAAAATAGATTCTATTACGGCAGCAAGCAAAACTCTCTTTTTTCCACTCTCTTTTTCACTCAGTGTTGCCAATTTTCACTGAAAATCCGACAAATTGTATTGAAAAATATACGGAGAGTAAGCTCTCTTTCAAGACGAGAGAATGAGATACAGAATACAAAAACAAATAGCCGACTTGCTGTCTCTGCTCTAATGTACTTTGCTGAGCAGCGAAAAAGAGTTGCTGTTGCTGCCGCTGCCGCAATGTGTTTTGGCTGATAGATTCTATTACGGCAGCAAGCAAAACTCTCTTTTTTCCACTCTCTTTTTCACTCAGTGTTGCCAATTTTCACTGAAAATCCGACAAATTGTATTGAAAAATATACGGAGAGTAAGCTCTCTTTCAAGACGAGAGAATGGGATACAGAATACAAAAACAAATAGCCGACTTGCTGTCGCTGCTCTAATGTAGTTTGCTGAGCAGCGAGAGAGAGTTGCTGTTGCTGCCGCTGCCGCAATGTGTTTTGGCTGTTAAACGCTGTGAGCCATTTGATTGTGTTCAGACTACAAAAAGAAAATATATTTTGTCTTTTTCAGTTGAGTTTAATTTCGGGTTTTCAGTTTGCATTAAATTTATTTGGAATGTTAATCGAAGTAGTTAAAATAAAAAATGACTAAGTAGTAGCAAAATATAAGAAAATTCTTAATTAGTTCACTCCGCAAAATCCACAAATTTTATGCCGAAGGAAAAATTACCTCCGTGTCCTAGACGGAATGGAAGATCTAATTATGGCACCAATAGTACAGAGGAATTGTTAAAGAACATTCCCAACGAGGTGATAGAGGAGAAATTAGACGAGGTGTTAGTAGCAGTGATAGCAGTCGATAATCTATGCAAACATCCACACTGCAAAACAAAAACATCTATAATAGGGCAAGACTGTGCATTCTGTAGAAAGCGGTTTTGTTTTAAGCACGGGCTCCCAGAAGTGCATGGTTGTGGAGAAGCCGTGAAAAATGAAGAACGAAAAAAATTTCTTCACCCGAAACCTGTGAAAACTGTTCGGATGGAACAAGAATTAGCTCAAGCTAAGACTAAACTGGAAACGAAACTCAAGGGTATGCAAATTAGCCGATTGCAGAAGACCAGTAATAAAAGGAAATAATGTTGGTTCTCAATAAAAAAAAAGTAAAAATTTGTAATGATGCCCTTAAATTTTAATAATACCTTAAAATGTTAATTCATGTTAAATAACATTTTATCGAAATATGTATTTGTAGTTTTTGAAATAAACACAATTTAATCTTTTTAGTACATACTATTTTTGGCTTAAGTTTACCGTTTGAGCCATGCCCCAATTTTCTTGCATTTTTTGTTGTTGTTGTTGTTTATGGAGCTGATTCTAATGAAGCAATCGGTTTTTGCCGCTCTCTTCTAGTTTACGAGTTATAGCCCTCTAAAGTTTGGAATTGACATGCCTATAACTCAAACCAGAGGAGATATTTCGATCATATTGGTACCGTTAGAAAGCTCTCCAAAAGCCCTTCAATTTCGGCTTATATTTACTTTACGCAAGTGGCTCCAATTTTTTTTTTTGTTAGTGCTCTTGGTCCTGACCCCAACAAGCAAAAAAAAAAATGTCGCTCTCTCTTGGGGGCGGGGCTGGAGCCCCTTGAAATTTGAATTAAAATCGTCTGTATCTCCGAAACTATGTAAGCTGTTTGGGTGATATTGGTTTATTTAGAAAACTAGAGATATTTCGATAAAAAGTTATTTTACATAAATGAATGACATTTTAATTAGCTTTATAACGGAACCAATATCACCCAAACAGCTTACATAGTTTCGGAGATACAGACGATTTTATTTCAAATTTCAAGGGGCTCCAGCCCCGCCACCAAGAGAGAGCGACATTTTTTTTTGGCTTGTTGGGGTCAGGACCAAGAGCACTAACAAAAAAAAAAAATTGGAGCCACTTGCGTAAAGTAAATATAAGCCGAAATTGAAGGGCTTTTGGAGAGCTTTCTAAAGGTACCAATATGATCGAAATATCTCCTCTGGTTTGAGTTATAGGCATGTCAATTCCAAACTTTAGCGGGCTATAACTCGTAAACTTGAAGAGAGCGGCAAAAACCGATTGCTTCATTAGAATCAGCTCCATAAACAACAACAACAACAAAAAATGCAAGAAAATTGGGGCATGGCTCAAACGGTAAACTTAAGCCAAAAATAGTATGTACTAAAAAGATTAAATTGTGCTTATTTCAAAAACTACAAATACATATTTCGATAAAATGTTATTTAACATGAATTAACATTTTAAGGTATTATTAAAATTTAAGGGCATCATTACAAATTTTGGCATTAGTTAAGAATAGGTGCCTAGCTCCGATTTAAAAAAAAAAATTTTCCGGGATAGCCCTGATCGCCCCTAGTCTAAAGATGATGAAAATTTTTGTCGGTCTCGTGTAGTTTAGGAGTTATAGGTCTTGGAATGCCAAAAATGAAAGTGCTATATCTTTAAAACGAGTTCAGATATCGACATAACATTGGTGCTGTTTAAAAGGTTATTTTAAGGCCTTTCTTTTATCTCATAACTATTTTTGTGATTAATGCCATATTTACGGAGATAATTAAACTTTTTAAAAAAATTGCTTACTTTGTTTTATAAAATAATTTTTTTCTCCTTTAAGTGACAATTAAGGTATAAAATGAAAGCACTTTTTCAATAGATCATAACATTACCTTTAAAATGATATATAATATGTTTGGGTATCTTTCGTATTTTTAAGCAAATTATTGAAAATATCTAAAACTTCTGTGATTGCTTGCTTACAAATACTGTATACGAGTACTGCGAAGTTGTTGTTTACATGCGCATATTCAGGATTATAATAAAAACGCTTTATATTAAAATAATACGACTTCACATTACCGAGAGGATTTTGCTGATTGAGGGTTATGATTCCTGCCGCGGCCGAAGGCCGCCAATACGCGGAAAAACCTTTATGCAAAAAAAATTCACATTATCGAGAGGATTCTATTGATTGACGGTTGAAAAGCGATATAGAGAAACACACGTCAGAACGGTTTTAGGGAGAATTTGAAACTGATTTTTATTTTCTATTTTAAAAACTACGATGCCTAGTACATGGTACGAACGCAGTTCGCACCATGTGTATATCTTAGAGATAAAGACTACTTCCATGACCTTGGCCACCGGGATCGAATTATCTGCTTATTATCAGTACAGACAGCCGAACCCAATGATCTTATCATGTGCATACGCTATCCTAAGTAAACTGTACCAATTGGTTTATTTATATAGGATTTACATTCGAACACTTGTAAAAATACAGTGTGAATCCTTATCTTTAAATGTTGTCCCTTTTACATGGGAAGAATATTGTTGTGACCGTCTCAAAACAGACGGTCATAAACGACCCAAAAGCAATTGGTACAGTTTTATAATTAAACATACTCCCCGCATTGAATGAGTTTACTCTTTCAAAAAACATATTTCAATATTTTCAAACATAGGTACATATGTACATATATCGTTGTAAAAGTTTTAATATTTTGATACATTAAAGTATTGTTGTTTTGTATATGTAACAACAAATAATATGACAAATAGTATATATAATATGAGAAATAATATATGTCAAATATTATAATATGACAAATACTTCACAATGTTTTGTTCTAAGATAATACAATAATTAATACAGTAAATTAGAATAATCTATTCATTCTTAGCGGGGATGAGAAGGTCGAAAATAAAATGAAAGTACATTTCAATATTTTACTGCCCTAATCTAAAGATTCCTGTTCCTTAAATCATCGGCCAAAGGCAAAACCTCCAATAGGAATGACACCAGATGTTGCAGCGCACAGCCTTCTTATCACGATGAATGCGACGATTACTGCGGCTACCAGCAAAAATAGATTAGTTGCGCTCATTCCATAATGCATAACATCGTGAAGATCAACATCCCAGTTTATTGGAAATCCGAAAATTTCTTTAGGCCTCGGAATTTTCGGAATTTTAAAAGTTTCCAATTCTCCTTGAATTTTCAGATGCTTTAATGGGGGAAGGTGATCAGTAATATTCAGCAGCGGAACCTGATATTCTATCTCGGTGAAGAGTTCATCAGATGCTAATAAGTTAACTTCAGCAGTTGTAGCTAGGCATCCTGGGTTTAACTGCAGAATTCCTTGATCGTTGAGTGTGATTGATGTACGGAACCCATCGCAGCTTACGTCCATTAAAGTTTCATCAACCACAGAATAAATCCAAGAATTCGCTGCATGCAGTTGTTTCCAAAATTCTTGCGGCGGCATGACATTCACTTCACATTTTTGAGAGAGTGTGTGTTTTTTCAAAAACAATTCCACTTCACATTTTGCGGAGTTTATATTGTAGATTGGATGAGTCTGTGGACATAATAGCAATTCTTCCATCTTTTGGCAATGGAACATTTTTTCTTCTGTCAAACCATAGTATATGCTTTTATGATTATTTAAAAGTAAATACTGGAATGACGGCTTCACGCTCACGTACAATCCATCATGAAGTGTAGGATAGGCAAATATTGCGAAAACTTCGAATTTTTCTCTGTGTATAAGCGGTATTTTGATATTAAATATCACAGAGCTGTTTCTCGAACGACCCGTTACTGTGGCGATATGGCCGAGCTCCAAGGGATCAATCGTTGGCAATTGCAAGCTCTCCTCTATGTTTAAAACAATGTTTTTAATTTGTTGTTGAAACTTTTCCAAGGGCAGAAGTCTTTCAAGGAAATTTCCTTTGACGTTCCAGAGAAGGTTTATTATATCTCTTTGAAGGAGTTCAAACGATTCTAGTGCTACTACAAAACTACTGGCAGCATTCCAGAACAAGTCATCACTCAGTTGGTTGTTTATTGCTTCGTTTAACTGGTACACAGAGTTTCCAAGAGTCTGTAGATTTTTCCACATCACCTCATTCTGCTTCTTCATAATACCTTCCGTGATGTCTTGGACCGATGACTGATTTCTCATTAGTTCTAGCAAATATTCCTCATTTTTCTGACTTCGAACCACCTTATTTTCGAGCTTTTCAGCATGCTCTTCATCCATTAGGCCAAAAAGCGAATGATAAATTGATCCCACAAACGGCAACACAGATCTGGGGAAGCGTTTTGTCTTCTTTTGCCTGTTGTAAAATATGATCTCATCGTTGGATAAGATTCGATCATATCTGCTACAAATCTGATCCATAATATTTGCTACTAAAAGGTTGCCACTCGTCGTCGCATTCATTTCCCGGAGACTGGAAAATCCTTTTTGCAGCTTGTCCTTGTACGCCAGATAGTCGCTGAGGTCTGCATGAAGTATAAGATTCCATGACGTCCTTGTTAATCCTACTCTACCCTGACTCTCAAAAAATATGCCTGCTTTGTTTTTTAAATTTTCTATTTTAATTTGAGCCCTTATAGGCATTACTAATAACAAAGTTAATAAAGTTAAAATACAATTTTTATTTTTTATCCTATTCGACCTTCTCAGTTTTTCTTTTTCCACTTCTCTTTTTTCTACCATTTCATCGAAGGTAGGAAAAGGACAAACATTGTGTACGGAGCGTTTTGTCTCCCCAGTGCTGGTCCTTACGTCTACCATTCTACAAAAGCCATCTTTCCCTATTATGGCTTTTGTAATCCTCCCCCTCCTCCAATTCATTGGAGGAACATTGTCTTCTTTTAGAAGGACTAATTCCCCTGGTTTTATATTTTCCGAAGGATGCTTCCATTTAAATCTTTTTTGAAGCTCTGTCAAATATTCAGATGACCACCGTTTCCAAAATTCTTTGGAATTCCTTTCTACCGCCTTCCAGTGGTCCCGCAGCCCGTGATAACATTGATTATCACTACTATCTACTATAGTTGACAGAGCTTCGCCGGATAGAAAATGGCCCGGTGTCAAAACTTGAAAATCATTCGGATCATCCGAAAGGGGAATCAGTGGTCTTGAATTAAGGATTGATTCAATTTGTGTCATTAATGTGCACACTTCTTCAAAGGTCATAACACCTTCTACAACCTTAAAGAAATGTTTCTTCACAGCCTTCACAGCAGCTTCCCATAATCCGCCTACGTGGGGAGATCTAGCAGGTATAAATATCCATTCGATTTCGTGTTCTGCACAAAAGGTTGATAAAGCTTTAAGGTGTTCTTCTTCTTTAAATAATTGAAAAATTTCTTTTAAACTATTCGCAGCTCCTACAAAATTAGTGCCGTTATCGGAATAAATTTTTCTTGGACAGCTTCTACGTGATACGAATCGTTTTAAAGCGCCAATGAATGCAGCCGAACTTAAATCGGAAACTACTTCAAGGTGCACTGCTTTTGTTGCAAAGCATACGAAAACGCACACATATGCTTTATCAGCCTTTTTCCCTCTTATTTTGTGGTGAATATTTATGGGGCCCAAAAAATCTGTGCCAACATTTAAAAATGGTCTTGTTCCAATTAGCCTGTCTTCAGGTAAATTTCCCATTAATTGGTGAAGAGGCCGAGGATTGGCTTTAAAACATCTATAACATTTGCTAACAATTTTCTTTGTTAATTGCCTACCCTTAAGTGGCCAGTATTTTTGCCTTACAATTGCTAGCAGCCCTTGAGGACCAACATGAAGATGCTTCACATGCATATATTCAATTAACAGTAACACATAATGATCATTATAAGGGAGGAGAATCGGATGTTTTGCCTCATAAGACAGTCTGCTTTCTTCTATCCTTCCTCCAACTTTTATGAGGCCTGATTCATCAATTATGGGGGAGAGAGTGGCGATTTTCGATTTTCCCGGAAGTCTTTTGCCTTCCAAAAGTGACTTTTTCTCATCCGCAAAATGCCTTTCTTGGATATCTTTTAATATCATGACCAGAGCATTTTGCCTATAGAAGAGCCACGTTCGCAAAGGTTTCTTAAGCAAAATGTCCTTAAACTTCATAATCTGAGCAACAACATTTTGCAGAAACGTGAATTTGTTCCTGTGGTTAATTCTATTTACGATAGACACGCGAGTGGTAACAGCTGCAATAATTTTAGATTTTTTAATATCAGGCATGTCTTTTGTGGGTGTTGCATAAAAAATCTGAGGAGGAATTGTGGGTTTCTTAAGG
The DNA here is from genome assembly GCA_949752815.1 of Conops quadrifasciatus. Classification (NCBI taxonomy): domain Eukaryota; kingdom Metazoa; phylum Arthropoda; class Insecta; order Diptera; family Conopidae; genus Conops; species Conops quadrifasciatus. The sequence goes on along the minus strand of OX457077.1, from coordinate 20,616,799 downwards.
AATTCAGGCCCTTCGAACCATAATTTGTTGTCAATTATTTCTTCTGCCAATATACCCCTAGATATAAGATCCGCCGGATTGTTCTTTGAACTGACATGCCTAAAATAACTACTGTTGCAATTTGTTTGAATATAATTTACTCTATTAGAAACAAATATTTGCAATGTTGCGGGATCTAATTTCAGCCAACTTAACAAAATTTCAGAATCTGTATAAAAAACTGTTTTATCTATTGAAATTTTGAGGCTATCCAAAACTTTTTTGTATAAGTCTATCAATAAAACTGCTGCACAAAGTTCTAGCCTAGGCAAGGTTACAACTTTGGTAGGTGCAACTCGTGATTTTGACGCGGCTATGTTCGTATAAAAAGACCCTTTTTCATCACTGGATTTAATATAAATGACTGCTCCATATGCCTTCATTGAGGCATCACAAAAACCATGCAATTCTACTCCATTTATTGAGTTACTTATAATGGGCCTGGGGATTTTTACTTTATTTAAGTTCGGCAAATCCTTTTTAATTTTGTTCCACTGATCTTGAATATTAGATGGTAACTCTTCGTCCCAATCAATTTTCAATTTCCAAAGTTCCTGTAACAAAATTTTGGTAGATAGAATTACGGGATTTACTAAGCCTAACGGATCAAATAACTTCGAAATATCTGATAAAATGTTTCTTTTTGTAATTTTATTATTACACTCCCAATTGCACTTTATCAGAAATTCGTCTGTTTTTGGGGCCCAAGTTACACCTAACGCCTTTACTTTATTTGTTTGGTCATTTTCAATAGTTAACTCTATTTCTCGATCTTCCTTTGCTATGGTTTCTAATAATTTAGAGCTATTGGAGCACCATTTTCTTAATTTAAATCCATACTTGCCTAAAATTGTAATTAATTCCTTTTGAAGAATTTCTACTTCCTGCAAACTGTTCCCCCCTGTCATTACGTCATCCATATAAAAATCTGAATTTATGATTTCAGCTGCTTTTGGATATTTCGCCTTTTCCCTTGCAGCTGTTTCTTGAAGACATTTAACAGCTAAATATGGTGCACAAGATGTACCATAAGTTACTGTTTTTAAAGCGTATGTCTGTAAGGGACTTTCAGAGTTCCAGCGCCAATAAATAAGCTGAAATTTTTGATCATTTTCTTTTATAAAAATTTGCCTATACATTTTTTCAATATCGGCAGAAAATACATATTTATGCCTTCTAAACCTTAAAAGAATATTAAATAAATCTTCCTGCAGTTTGGGACCTGTAAGCAAAATATCATTCAAAGATACATTATTGGATGTTTTAGCTGAAGCATCAAAAACTACTCTCAGCTTTGTTGAAGAGCTTTCAGGGCGAAGGACGCAATGGTGTGGAAGATAATATTTTAATCCAAATTCCGAAGTATTTTGTATTAATTTCATATGCCCTAAATTTAAATATTCTCGCATAAACTTATGATATTGTTCTTTAAGGCTCTTATCTTTATTTAGTTTGCGTTCTAAATTATAAAACCGTCTTTCAGCTTGCAAGGCTGAGTCGCCCAATTCTTTAGGGGATTTATTAAAGGGCAATGCTACTATAAACTTATTATCAGTTCCGAATTTCGTATTATTTTCGAAATGCTTTTCGCATTTTTTCTCGGCAACTGTTTGATGCTCAACTTTATGTTGTATTTCTTCTAGCTCCCAGAACTTCTTTAACTGATGTTCCAAGCTTTCCTCTGAGTGGGAGACAATACCACAATAAAGCGAGTTAGTGTCTATATTTGCTGGGCCACAAGCTATCCAGCCAAACACACTGTTTTGTAGAACATATTCTTCTCTACTTAAAGTTATTTGACCTTGTTTCAGGAGTGTATAAAATAATTCTGCTCCTAATAAAAGATCAATCTTGCTCGGAATGTCAAACTGAGGATCGGCTAATTTAATATTCTCTGGAATTTCTCCTCTCACAATTTTTTGTGCTGGAAGATCGGAGAAAATTTTATTTACTACTAATAATTCAATATTAGTACAATAATTTGAATTAATTGATCGAATTTTTACATTAATTCTTTCATTAATGCTCGATTTATTTTCTCCTATTCCTTCAATAACCGAATGATTCTTTTTTGAATTTACTTTTAACTTGTTTTTGAAATTATTAGAAATCAAGTTAACCTGAGAACCACTGTCTAACAACGCTCTTGCTTCTATAATTTTTCCATTTGCACCTTCTACTTGGATTCGTGCTGTTGAGAGAAGAATATATTTATTCTTTTCCCCGAGGCTTCTGATCCTTTCGGAGGATTTCACAACTGCACTCTTCGCGGGAGCTTGCTCTTTATGTAGAAGTGAGTGGTGCGTACTATTGCAACTTTTGCAATTAACAGCAATGCATGACTTACTAGTATGCCCAGGTTTTAGGCATTTTACACATAATTTGTTTGCAAGCGTCTTATTCCATCTCTCATTTATAGATAATGCTCTAAACTTAGAGCATTGACTAGGTAGATGGAGCACCTTGCAATTCATTATGCATTTTTCTTTTACAAAATTATTTAACTTATTAATTGACACATTATTAAAATGATTTAGCATTGGTTTTTGAACAACCTCCAATGCAGAACACTCATGGTCCAAAAATTTTAATAATGAGTCAATTTGAGGAACGCTTTTCGAATCTTCTAAGGTCATCTCATATCTTAACCTTAAATTATCATCGAGCTTTCTTACTAAAACAAAACTTATAAAAGCTTGTAATATTTGCTCAGATGACAGTTTTAAATTATTTAATGCTTGCAAGGATTCATTAACTGTCCAATGAAATGCCTTGACATTACGAGCAGATTCTGTTACAAATGGTGCATCAATCAATTTCTTAAAATACACATTTGCAATGCATCTTTTATTAGTGAACTGCTTGTTGAGTATGTCCCATGCTACAGAAAAATTTGTGCTTGTAGATGGTAAATTAGCTACGCAACTAGCAGCATCACCTTTTAATTTTGATTTCAGTATACACATTTTTTCAATGTTGGCGATATTCTTGGAGCCAACTAATTGTTCAAACAACTCTTTGAACGTCTCCCATTTAGAATAATCACCATCAAAACAGGGAATATCTACGGAAGGAAGGCTATACGATAATTTTTCTTCCTTCTTAGTATTTCTTTTTTTTGAAATCGTAGCATATTCATCCCTTAATTCGTAAAACGATTGGACAAGTTCATCGTCTTGAAAAATGTCAACATATTCGTAAAAAAATTTTTGCGCCGTATCTCTCGATTCTTTGACTGCCTCGAAGCATTCGCTGCCTTCCTTGAATGCATCGATGGTGTCTCCGAATTCGGATAGGGCAAACTGGAACCGCCTAATCAGTCCACCATTCTTGGTAGAATGCTGATGTTCGACAGTTTTCTTAGAAGCTATTAACTTACCTTCTTTTTCGATTTTTTCAATCAAGTAATCTATTTTTGTCGTTGCTGTAAGCGCCAGTGCACTTACAGTGGAGAAAATATTTTCTTTGAAATATTTATCCTTCTTCAACCCGCTTTCACCTTCCAGCTGCTTATGGTTTTGCTGGAATACAACAAACTTACTCTGCAGCTTTTCCTTAAGTTGAAGAAGGATTTCATAATTATCTCCATCTGATCCAACAGCTTGATGATAGAGTTTCTGGATCTCCATTGCCAGCTCTGACTGTTGACTCATTACCGCTTCCATTATTCACTAATTTGTTATTCGTTAATTAATTATTATTACTTTTATTTTACTGATGCGTATAACACACTACGCTTTATACAGTAAAGTTTTTAACTAACAATTTTATTTTACTGATGCGTAAAACTGACGCTTTATACAGTAAAAACAATTTTTAACTCGCGATTTTGTATTACTGATGCGTATAACACTACGCTTTATACAGTAAAAACTTAACTCACGATTTTAAATTACTGATGCGTATAACACTACGCTTTATACAGTAAAAAAAAAAGGTACGATTTTTTAAAACACAAAATTAACAATTATCTATCAATTCGTCATAGACGTTTTATATGATAGAAAAGTATGCTGATGCGAATAATACGCTTTATACAGCACAATTTAAAAAAATAACTGAGTTAAAAACACAACACAAATATTAGAAATTTTTTTTTTTTTAAAAAAATTAATTTCAACACACGCGCACAGATCACGTCGGGGTCACCAAAATGAAAAGCGATATAGAGAAACACACGTCAGAACGGTTTTAGGGAGAATTTGAAACTGATTTTTATTTTCTATTTTAAAAACTACGATGCCTAGTACATGGTACGAACGCAGTTCGCACCATGTGTATATCTTAGAGATAAAGACTACTTCCATGACCTTGGCCACCGGGATCGAATTATCTGCTTATTATCAGTACAGACAGCCGAACCCAATGATCTTATCATGTGCATACGCTATCCTAAGTAAACTGTACCAATTGGTTTATTTATATAGGATTTACATTCGAACACTTGTAAAAATACAGTGTGAATCCTTATCTTTAAATGTTGTCCCTTTTACATGGGAAGAATATTGTTGTGACCGTCTCAAAACAGACGGTCATAAACGACCCAAAAGCAATTGGTACAGTTTTATAATTAAACAACGGTTATGATCCCTGCCGCGGCCGAAGGCCGCTAATACACCCAAACAGCTTACATAGTTTCGGAGATACAGACGATTTTATTTCAAATTTCAAGGGGCTCCAGCCCCGCCACCAAGAGAGAGCGACATTTTTTTTTGGCTTGTTGGGGTCAGGACCAAGAGCACTAACAAAAAAAAAAATTGGAGCCACTTGCGTAAAGTAAATATAAGCCGAAATTGAAGGGCTTTTGGAGAGCTTTCTAAAGGTACCAATATGATCGAAATATCTCCTCTGGTTTGAGTTATAGGCATGTCAATTCCAAACTTTAGAGGGCTATAACTCGTAAACTAGAAGAGAGCGGCAAAAACCGATTGCTTCATTAGAATCAGCTCCATAAACAACAACAACAACAAAAAATGCAAGAAAATTGGGGCATGGCTCAAACGGTAAACTTAAGCCAAAAATAGTATGTACTAAAAAGATTAAATTGTGTTTATTTCAAAAACTACAAATACATATTTCGATAAAATGTTATTTAACATGAATTAACATTTTAAGGTATTATTAAAATTTAAGGGCATCATTACAAATTTTGGCATTAGTTAAGAATAGGTGCCTAGCTCCGATTTAAAAAAAAAAATTTTCCGGGATAGCCCTGATCGCCCCTAGTCTAAAGATGATGAAAATTTTTGTCGGTCTCGTGTAGTTTAGGAGTTATAGGTCTTGGAATGCCAAAAATGAAAGTGCTATATCTTTAAAACGAGTTCAGATATCGACATAACATTGGTGCTGTTTAAAAGGTTATTTTAAGGCCTTTCTTTTATCTCATAACTATTTTTGTGATTAATGCCATATTTACGGAGATAATTAAACTTTTTAAAAAAAATGCTTACTTTGTTTTATAAAATAATTTTTTTCTCCTTTAAGTGACAATTAAGGTATAAAATGAAAGCACTTTTTCAATAGATCATAACATTACCTTTAAAATGATATATAATATGTTTGGGTATCTTTCGTATTTTTAAGCAAATTATTGAAAATATCTAAAACTTCTGTGATTGCTTGCTTACAAATACTGTATACGAGTACTGCGAAGTTGTTGTTTACATGCGCATATTCAGGATTATAATAAAAACGCTTTATATTAAAATAATACGACTTCACATTACCGAGAGGATTTTGCTGATTGAGGGTTATAATTCCTGCCGCGGCCGAAGGCCGCCAATACGCGGAAAAACCTTTATGCAAAAAAAATTCACATTATCGAGAGGATTCTATTGATTGACGGTTATGATCCCTGCCGCGGCCGAAGGCCGCTAATACGCGGAAAAACCTTTATGCAAAAAAAATTCACATTACCGAGAGGATTCTGTTGATTGATGGTTATGATCCCTTCCGCGGCCGAAGGCCGCCAATACGCGGAAAAACCTTTATGCAAAAAAAATTCATATTACCGAGAGGATTCTGTTGATTGATGGTTATGATTCCTGCCGCGGCCGAAGGCCGCCAATACGCGGAAAAACCTTTATGCAAAAAAATTCACATTACCGAGAGGATTCTGTTGATTGATGGTTATGATCCCTGCCGCGGCCGAAGGCCGCCAATACGCAGAAAAACCTTTATGCAAAAAAATTCACATTACCGAGAGGATTCTGTTGATTGATGGTTATGATCCCTGCCGCGGCCGAAGGCCGCCAATACGCGGAAAAACCTTTATGCAAAAAAAATTCACATTACCGAGAGGATTCTGTTGATTGATGGTCATGATTCCTGCCGCGGCCGAAGGCCGCAAATACACGGAAAAACTTTTATGCAAAAAAATTTACATTATCGAGAGGATTCTGTTGATTGATGGTTATGATCCCTGCCGCGGCCGAAGGCCACAAATACACGGAAAAACCTTTATGCAAAAAAATTCACATTATCGAGAGTATTCTGTTGATTGATGGTTATGATCCCTGCCGCGGCCGAAGGCCGCCAATACGCGCAAAAACCTTTATGCAAAAAAAATTCACATTACCGAGAGGATTCTGTTGATTGATGGTTATGATCCCTGCCGCGGCCGAAGGCCGCCAATACGCGGAAAAACCTTTATGCAAAAAAATTCACATTACCGAGAGGACTCTGTTGATTGATGGTTATGATTCCTGCCGTGGCCGAAGGCCGCAAATACACGGAAAAACCTTTATGCAAAAAAAATTCACATTACCGAGAGGATTCTGTTGATTGATGGTCATGATTCCTGCCGCGGCCGAAGGCCGCAAATACACGGAAAAACTTTTATGCAAAAAAATTTACATTATCGAGAGGATTCTGTTGATTGATGGTTATGATCCCTGCCGCGGCCGAAGGCCGCCAATACGCGGAAAAACCTTTATGCAAAAAAAATTCACATTACCGAGAGGATTCTGTTGATTGATGGTTATGATCCCTGCCGCGGCCGAAGGCCGCCAATACGCGGAAAAACCTTTATGCAAAAAAATTCACATTACCGAGAGGATTCTGTTGATTGATGGTTATGATCCCTGCCGCGGCCGAAGGCCGCCAATACGCAGAAAAACCTTTATGCAAAAAAAATTTACATTACCGAGAGGATTCTGTTGATTGATGGTTATGATCCCTGCCGCGGCCGAAGGCCGCCAATACGCGGAAAAACCTTTATGCAAAAAAAATTCACATTACCGAGAGGATTCTGTTGATTGATGGTCATGATTCCTGCCGTGGCCGAAGGCCGCAAATACACGGAAAAACTTTTATGCAAAAAAATTCACATTATCGAGAGGATTCTGTTGATTGATGGTTATGATACCTGCCGCGGCCGAAGGCCGCCAATACGCGGAAAAACCTTTATGGAAAAAAAATTCACATTATCGAGAGGATTCTGTTGATTGATGGTCATGATTCCTGCCGCGGCCGAAGGCCGCAAATACACGGAAAAACTTTTATGCAAACAAATTCACATTATCGAGAGGATTCTGTTGATTGATGGTTATGATCCCTGCCGCGGCCGAAGGCCGCCAATACACGGAAAAACCTGTAACCGTTTTTTACTAATAGATAATAAAATAAATAACTAGATAAAAATATTTGAAAATGTGGCTATTTAGCCAAATTTATGCTGCTCCGAAAATTTAAATATGAGAAAACGGATATGCTCACTGAATTTTTTCAAATGGCTGGGCGGTTATATAACCCTCTTTGCCCTCACAACAATGTAGAACTAGAAGGCGACGATTCTGATTACGAAATTTTAAACGAATCACTACAGTCATCGACAGAAATATAAATAAATCGAAAGAAATATATATACAGTACTATTTTATAAATATTAAATTTTATAAAAAAAATATATCCATCGCCATCTTTCAAATAAGCTAAAGTTACATGAACGAAAGTAGTAAGTGTACCATATTATATTTCGTTTTAAAGGTAAAACAACAGGGTTTTCAGATATATAATCTATTCTGTATCTTAATGTATTCGTTTAGGAGAAAAAAATTATCGTTTCCAGGAAAAATATACATATTTTCACAAATATTGGTATAACTCCTTAAACGTTATGATATGGATAAAAAAGGTGTTTACATAAATAGTAGGCAGTAAAAATACATTTCAAACGGTATCTTCCTCGTCTCGATATCTCACTTAGTTACTGAGATATTAAGCTTTTAGTAGTTGCATTTATTTGACTTTTAAATGCTTCTAAATCCAAGATGGCTGACTTCCGACAAAAAAAAAATTGGCTACTTCCGGTCCTAACGGTAAAAAGTAACGGTAAAAAAATTTTTAAAAAAATCGGAGCTAGGCACCTATTCTTAACTTGTTCCGTTTTATTTAGAGCTCTCTAATTTCGAAAATGATCGGTTCACCACGCCTACTTTTTAGGTAAATATTAATGCATCTTTTTAGGTAAATATTAATTTCAGACCTGAATTTCTCAGCTTGTAGTTCGGATCCGAAGCTGAAATTTCAGTGCCGCGTTTACCGTGTTAGTGAGACTCATCGCACCAAAAATTAGCGTGACACGCCCACTGGTATACCATAGCATATAATGATAATTTATATTGAGAAAAAAATTGCTGTAAATGAGTTAATAAATCAGATGTTACTATCTGTAAGTGATATGAATGTGGGCGTCTTCCGCCCACTCTTTATCCTCACTTCGACAGATGCGGGTGTAGGGTATATGAGCTTCCGCTAGGCCAAAGTTAACGCTTTTTTAAGCGTTAAAAATCGCGCGATTTTTCTTAAAAATTTTCCAATTTCATATTAGCGCCGCAGGCGAAAAATTTTGAAGAAAAATCGCGCGATTTTTCTTTAAAATTTTTCATTTTTAATTCATATGAAAATCTAAAGAAATAGCGCCGTCTATTGTCACTTTGTTACTAACACCACCACAACCATTACGGCAAACATAATGCATAGTACCAGAGACGCATTATTATAAAAAGGTATAATAAGTTAATTTCAGAAAGTAGTTTCTTATCAATTTAAAAACGAATTTTCTTTATAAATACTGCACCGATTTTAACGAAATAAATTTCTTCAGAAAGCTTAAAATATATGTTATCTTATTTTTAGTATATTTCCTTGGGTTAATAACACATTTTTCTTTGGAAAAAATTATTTTATCAAAAAAAATAGTACTAAAAACCTAAGGTTGCGTTTATTTAGAAAACTAGAGATATTTCGATAAAAAGTTATTTTACATAAATGAATGACATTTTAATTAGCTTTATAACGGAACCAATATCACCCAAACAGCTTACATAGTTTCGGAGATACAGACGATTTTATTTCAAATTTCAAGGGGCTCCAGCCCCGCCCCCAAGAGAGAGCGACATTTTTTTTTTGGCTTGTTGGGGTCAGGACCAAGAGCACTAACAAAAAAAAAACAAAAAAAAAAAATTGGAGCCACTTGCGTAAAGTAAATATAAGCCAACAATAACAAGGAAGGTGTGCTTTTGAGAAATCAAATCATGGTCTTTTGGGCGCGAGCAATTTGAAACTTCCAGGACACCAACTAAACGCCCAAGTAAATTGTTAAAATTGGACTAAAAGTTTATTGAACCTTAACTAACTGCAACTCGTAATCCCTTCCGTTAGAACGCTGATACTATGATTCTTTTTGACGACCATTAAAGGAATCACCTATTAGTATGGATTTAGAAGTGTTTCCACTGTGCACAATTAATGACTTGGTAACACCAAAGATGAAACACAGAACAGATGAAGATATAAACAATATTTTAGAAAAGGTAAAGACCAGACAAAAACAGTTTTATATAAAATAAAATTATTAATTTTTAGAGTGCTGGTGATGCCAACAGTGACAGAAGTAACCAGGAATCTGATTCTGAGTTAAAGTCCGAGGTAAGTGGTGTTATCAAAGAATATGCTGAATTCTAATATCTTATTTTTAGGCTACAACATCGTGATCTGTTGACAAGTCTGCACTCTCGTTGCCCAACTTAACGGATGCAAAGAAGATGAAAATAATAGAAATATGTATATACAAGTTTTCCTTGTCTTTGAGATACGCAACACAAGTTTCCGCACCAAAGAGCAACGAAATGAAGACATCCTATTAATAATCCCGATCAGTACATTAATGATTAGTACTGATGATCAGTGATTAATGATTGTACTGATAAATCGATGCACAAGGATTCCACAGGAAATCATTACTTCTGTTCTTCCTCTTCCTACAATAGTCCGGATAAATCGTCTAAACGCCAGCGCATAATTGAAAAAATTCATTATGAAGACTATGGCGAAATGGAAATTTTTGGAAATGGAAACTCCTGAGCAGATGATGTCACAGATAAGCATAGAAGAAATCACAACAAATAAATCTAACGAAAGTGCCTGCATGCGCCGGTGCCTATAAGTAATTATGAGTTCCATAACGATTCGCGTCAGATAGAAGAGACACTGATATTTATGTTATGTTGAAACGAAACGATGTATACGAAATAATGTAAACATATACATATACAAAATAATTTTTTATTTATGTTAATGGCAAATCTGCGACAAAAAGCAAACGCTTAAGTTTAATTTGCTATATTAATAAAATAAATACATTGAACAAAATAATAATGTAGCGGTTTTTGACAGTTTCTTCCCATTGCAAGGTTTTTCTTCTTGAAGACTACTTTAAAATGTGATGAACACTAAAAGGCATGTTTTACTTCGCCCTTATTTGTTTTTCACTATTATTATTTTGAACTTATATTCAAAAGATCAATCATCAATTCTGATCAATTTCTCTGATAGGATTTCTAAAATTAATTTTTCACCATATGTAAACAAACAAAGGTGAAGTGATATTATTTTCAAATATACAAATTTTCTATTTTAGCGCGAACTTTTCTTCGCGAATGAGATTTAACGCGATTAAAAAAATGTTTCATTCCTTTTTACAATTTAAGGCGGTCGAAGAAAATCATTTAAAAAAAATTTAGTTTAGAACAAGTAAGAGCGTTAACTTTGGCCTAGCGGAAGCTCATATACCCTACACCCGCATCTGTCGAAGTGAGGATAAAGAGTGGGCGGAAGACGCCCACATTCATATCACTTACAGATAGTAACATCTGATTTATTAACTCATTTACAGCAATTTTTTTCTCAATATAAATTATCATTATATGCTATGGTATACCAGTGGGCGTGTCACGCTAATTTTTGGTGCGATGAGTCTCACTAACACGGTAAACGCGGCACTGAAATTTCAGCTTCGGATCCGAACTACAAGCTGAGAAATTCAGGTCTCAAATTAATATTTACCTAAAAAGTAGGCGTGGTGAACCGATCATTTTCGAAATTAGAGAGCTCTAAATAAAACAGAATATTTCATGATGATGGTTCCACTCGTTTTCCTGTAATCGTGGTTTTTGTCACCACGAGAAAATTCATATTTTCTATAAAAAGTAGGCGTACCAAAAAGCCTATGGTGACAAATACTATTCGTGAGCCAGAATATATTTACTTTTCTATACTGCCACGCCTCCTTTAATGTTTTACAAACGGAAGCATAAAGTGAGTATACCCTCACGTTTGTCCCCGTTGCTAGTCTTTTTATGATAATACACAGGATTATTACCTTTGAAATTGTAACTGATTTATTATTTCTATTATTTTTATTCCTAAAATTATGAATCATTGTATTGCAAGATACCATTGCATAAAAATAGAAGCAAAATATATACGATGAATTCGCATAAAATTAAGGCAACAAGTACATTTATCACAATTAAATCAACAAATATTTTGTAAAATAGGAGTATACATTTATTAGCATTATGAGAAAATGGAAAATATATTATATATATTTATATTATAAGCATAAACAAAACTTTAATTTCTCAAATATATTTTTTGACGTTTCGAAAAGCACCCCCTAAATAAAATTTTAAATGCGTGCATGCGATACATGCTTCGCGGCGAAGTACGATTTTTTTGCGGCGAAGTACGAGTTTTTTGCATTTTTTTGAAGCGAAGTACGAGTTTTTTGCAATTTTTTGTGAAAGTGGTAGTGAAATTCCAGCAAAAATGCATATGTGTTGAGTGGCGAATTCGAAGTGTCTTTTCTCGTATTCTCCGTTTACAATAATGCGCGGAACTCTCTCTCGTCGCGCGATGCCCTTAAATAGATTTCGCGTGACGCTGTTAGAATTTGTTTACGTTGTTTATGCAATAAAATGCATATTATATTTGCATTTTAAAAATTTGTTGAAGAAAATCCTTTTACTTCTAAGTTTGAATAAATTTTCAAATCTAAAACATATGCTTTTAGCTTACATTTTCCTTAGGTTTTTTCTGCAAGAGGTGGCCATTTTTTTTCTAAGAGTGAGTAAAAACAAAGACAGTAAAAACCAGAGATTATGAGATGAGACACTCGTTACTAATACATGCATTTTTCTCGACACAATCTCAAAATCGGCCAAAATTAGTCGGAATTTAGTGCAGATTTCCTAGGAAACCTGCATCAGCGTCATTTGCATTGGTATCGATTCTAGGGGGTGCTTCTAATTCAAAACGTCAAAAACTGTGGTCAATTTTCTCGATGTTTTAAATAATTGTTAATGATTTTTCTCCCTAGTTTTGTTTCCTTGCAAATAAAATATAATTAAATAAAAAATAAAAACTTGAAACTTATGCAGTCGCAGGTTATTTGACTAATAATAATCATAAAAAAATATATGTATCTCTTATATCACTCTTTTGTTGTATAAGAAAAAATTGGTAAATAAAAGAGTTGCAGTGAAACAAATTTAATTACACCATAATGTATAAAAATTAGATATATTTCTATAAACTTTTGAAAATAAAAAATTTGGAGGACATCCTACTCCATCGCATCTGCTTATATGACTACCAAAATTTTACCTCTTTTGTTAATGTGTGGTGAAATTGATAATTGTTCAAAACACGACTACAAAAATCTGCTACTTTTAAAAGTTTGTCTGCAATCGTAAGTAAAAACATATCGGATTATAGCTTATGGTCTCTCTTTTGATATTCTTTATTTTCCTCTAGATTGCGGCGCTTATTCAATAATTTGAATACCACATCGCCTCTATCCATCGTTATCATGTTTATTATCATTTTGTGCAAGTTGCCAAACAATGCGACCAAATTTTGGAAGTCTTCTCCGGATCATCTTAGCAACACTTAGCAAACACTTTAACGTCTTCTGCATGATGTTACTAAGGATACAAATCTTTACCTTAACGCCAAAGTAATAATTAAATTACCAGAAACATGTACTGAGATAATACACAATGTACTCGATTTTTGTGTCGGATAAATTGCCATCGCATATACAATTCACAAGGAGTTCGTAACGTCCCAAGGCCTCAATCATGAGCAAAACATGAAGAAAATGCGGTTTCTGACATTCGTGCTGCTGGCTGAGAGTAATCCGGAAATGTCTTTTAAAACGCTCACCAAGGAGTTGCAAATCAGTGAAGCAGAGGTTGAGCCGTCTTCGTGAGGGACTAACAAACGTGTCTGCCGCCCAATTTGGCGCGCAGCCAGTAATTAGATCATTAAATATTATTATAATCGTACAATTTTCTTATGCCAGATTCCTTTTCCTTTTAACACATTATATGATCCGTTCCAAAACAAGAGATTTTTACAGATTTTCATTATATATCTAAAGTAAATACTTTCCAAGCAACCACGAATTTTCGCACAGCATATTGCTCCAATCCGGGGAGTGTGTCAGTGTAGGCACCCAGATGCGTGGCAAGTTCAATTTTAGTGGCACGAGTACATAGCGGCCATTTCGAAAAAGTCCGTAGAAATTACTAACGTCATCATCAAGGGCTCGTTCAATGCCACCGAAGAAACTATCGGTAGCGCCGCGTACGACAATTGTAGCAATACGTGAGTCGACGCCTTCGTTTCTGCAAAGCAATATTAAGTATATTAATTTAAAACTATATAATGTTTTATTATTATTGACTACCTGAAAACAGCAGCTGTTGTTTCACCTAATTCCTCAATGCCCATTTTATCGCAATAACCCAGTAATTCGTAGTAATGTAGTAGTATTGACAGCGCGTGCCAAACGAGGCAAGTCGAATTTGGAAGTCAAGCAGTCAGCCAAAATATTTCATGACAAACCAGTTTCGGTAGTATCTCTAAATTATCCAATGCTTTTTCATAGCAATCCGATGTGGTTATACTCAGATGTAGCAATTAAACTGTGTGTTGTTTCTGCAGCCTCTAATAGTTCCCCAGCAAATATAACCACAAAATTGGTGCCATCTCCCACTTCAGCGTCATTCATCTGGCTGGCCATTTCCATCAATTTTGCTGCGGGATGTTTAACATCAAAATCTTCACATATTTATTACCCGCATCACTTGTTGCTTTAATACACCTGGTGCTTTTGCTACAAATAGACTTTTTATTCACAGATTTTTAGTGACCAACAAATAATCTTACTAGAAAATTAGAAATTTGTCTGTCCAACTAAATGATTTCAATTTTACAAATTATGTGTGACGTCTATTGTGTGTGACAATGTTGTTGTAAACAATGGTGCACAAAAGTTTTTCAACATACTCGATACAAACTTCAACTATTCGCTATGAAATTGACAATAAGCAAAAACAACAACAGGGCAAGCTTTTACATATTGTGTACGTGAATTCAACAGAGCAAAAAAAATACGCGTCACTGTGGAACCACAACCTGGCAGCGGCAGCAACGCTCTCTCGCGCCACGCCCGGATTATATGTGGCAGTATCAAGAGCAGCGGCATCTGTCATTTCTTTGTTTACATTTTGTTCATTTCGTTGTGCATTCTGTTTGGGTGAAGAATTTTGTGCGAATTATATTAAATATTTAAAATGCTACCCGATGTGATTTTGTTTAGTGCGTTTGCCCAAATAATAAATGTTTTAAGTTTAATATGGGCGGCTTACAACTACATAAATGGAAAGCGGAGGTGGTGGGTTCGGCCAGCATATAGAAGCAGAAATGAACTAGGGTTTTTTGAAACCTGCATGAAGCACTTGAAACAAGGTGACCAAGACCATTGGTTTTGGTCAGATTTGGTCAGGTTTTCGGTCAACCAAAGATTGATGTAAGTTTCTGAGTCGATAAGATTCATTCACACCTACAGGTAATTATTTGCTACTTACAGGTATTTGGCTCATGGCTGAGGAAAAATGAACTAGGGTTTTTTGAAACCTGCATGAAGCACTTAAAACAAGGTGACCAAGACCATTTTTATAAAGCCGTGCGGATGAATAGAGACCAATACCATTTGCTATTAACATTGCTAAGGGAAAGGCTGACTCGTAATTACAGAAAATCCATCCCACCAGAGATGCGGTTTTCGATCAGATTGATGTAAGTTTTTGAGTCGATTAGATTCATTCACACCTACAGGTAATTATTTACAACTTACAGGTATTTGGCTCATGGCTGTACAATCCAAATTTTGGCGTGGTCTTTAAAAATTAGCGTGTCCACTGTACGGAAAATTGTATACGACACTTGCGACGCCATTTGTCAAGAATTGTAACCGATTTATTTGGCGCCGCCAACCGTATCGCAGTGGGAGCAAATTTTCCAAAGATATTTTGAAATGACGGGAATGCCACATTGCCTTAGAGCAGTAGATGGCAAATTAATAAATATAGTTTGTCCACGCCGTAGTGGAAGTTTATATATTTCAGCTACAAAAAACCTCTATTATATTGCTAGCTGCTTGCGATGTAGACATGGCGTTTACGTTGGTGCATGTGGGTGCTGTGGGCAGCCAAAGCGACAGCGGTGTTTTTGTCTGAAGTGCCTCTGGAAGAAGTATTTTGCAAAACACCCTTCCGGTTCCAGCGACAAGAAACTTACCACGGTCAAACGTTGCTGTCCCGAATTATTTTGTAGGTGATAACGCATTTCCTTTAAGAACAAATTTGATGCGGCCATTTCCTGGGCGGAAGTTGCCTAGTGACGAAACAAATTTTAGTTTCGGAAAATATAGATAGGACCGGAAAATATAGATAGGATCGTGCTGGCAACAGTTGTGCTGCACAACTTCTTGATTCTGCAAAAGGACAGCACCTACTACAAGCAAACGATATCAGAGGATTAGATGAAAATGCTTTGCTATCCGCTAGAAGGCCATTCTCTAACAGATCATCTCAACATGCTATGGAAATCAGAAACATTTTAAAGGATTATCTCCAATAATATTTGTATCTCCATTAATATACAAAACATTTGTGTTTGACAACATATCAATAAAGAGAAAAAAATAAAAACACAATTTTCTACTGTTCCGCTCTTTTATTTTTGAAGTCTTTTAACTTTCCGAAAACATACGCTGCAATGCCGCTTTCGATTTCTTCTAGTTCATCTTCGGTCAAATTTGACCGAGATATTCTTCCGGCCAAGCTTTCTAGAAGCTGCGATGTGCTGTTGGCTGTGTGCTGTGCAGCTTGTTGGCCGTCCAACGCGACACTCTTACGGGGTCGCTCCATTGACGTACTATTCGTTCCGGTAAAACACGGTGTGCTGTAATTTTCTTTACTGCCGGTAGCGGGTGAAGCTGGCAGGTCTTCACTGCCTGTAAGGGTGAAGCTGGCAGGTCAAAATTTCCGATTGTCAAAATAATCAATAATCAATAATCAAAAATAATCAAAATAATCAAAATTAAAGATTCCTCTACTCACAGTCTGGTGGAAGCAGTATAATCTAAAAATGATAAAAGCTGGAAATACTTCCAACGCTCACAACCGGAATAGTCTGCAGCACTACCCGACGGGAGCTCCATACGGTGCTTTTTCCGTTTGTATATGCCCCGGAGTGTCTTCCATCTTTTCTTGCATATTTCAACTAAACAAAATTAATTAATAATTACATTTTCAATAAAGTAAATTTATAAACGTACCGGGAACAATCAAACGTGCTGCTATATTTTCCCAGCATCCTTCTTTCAAAACAACATTTTTATAATTTGTTGATGACAAATCTATATAATAAAAGTGGATGTTTGTCTGTGTGTAACAAGACACTAAAACTAGAGAACCGATTGATCTGAAATTTACACCGAATATGTGTCTCTTCGAGCCCGATGTAATAGGATAGTTTCTGTAAAAATCCGATAGGTGGCGCGCAGAAAAACTTAAAAATATTAATTAACTTGAGAACCAGTCAGCCGATTGAACTGAAATTTACACCGAATATGTGTCTCTTTGAGCCCGACCTAATAGCTTAGTTGGAAAAATCCGACAGACGGCGCGCAAGAAAACTAAAAAATTCATAAACTTGAGAACCAGTCGGCCGATTGAACTGAAATTTACACCGCATGTGTATCTCTTTTAGGTCGATGTAATAGCTTAACATCACAAAAATAGCAAAAAACTTATTTCATTTAAACTTAATCCCTGACTGCTACAAGCCCTGCTGAAAACAACATGCAAAACTACAGTTGTGTCTAGGTAACACAAACTCTTTTGTGTACTTTTGTATACTTTTGTGTCTAGGTAACACAAACTCAAAGCGAAACGCGGCGCCGCACAGTGGCTCGTCTAGAACAAGCTAGCTGGACAAAAACAATAATTTACTATCGTGAAAATTCGTATCGCAATACAAAGAGAGAACCCACACAACTAGAATTCGGAAACATTTTTTCCCCGGTCAACCTACTATGATGACTTACGCGGGTAGGTACATATATTGGAAAACGTAAATTTTTAAGGAAAATTTGCTGCGTTTGTTCATCTGATAATACGATTATTATTCACGTTAAAGAAGTTCTGGACTATTTTTGTATTATGCAGCTTTAAACTGAGGGTTAGTCGTATTCTTTAAGGATAAATTTAATAGTTATATGTTTTAGGAATAATTTATAAATACAATCTTAAAAAAAAAAAAAAATTTTTTTCCTTTTTCAACTTCACAAGAAGAAAACTTAAATGTCGCCTCATGTCCCCTCTCTGAAATTTATATATATTATACGCGCGTTCATCTATTTTAATTTGGTAAAAAATTTCATTGCGATATATTTGCACATCTATGTTTTTTCCCTTACATTCTAAAGGATGAGGACATACATATTAACTTTGCCCTTCCGTTTGTAATGCAGTAAAAAAGGCGTGGCAGGTACAGAAAATTATATATATTCTAGCTGAAAATTACCTCCTGAATCGATTTAGCCTATCCGTCCATCTGTTTGTCTGCCTGTCTGTCCGTCAATCCGTCCGCCTGTGGAAATAACAATTGCAGGCGAACGAATAGGTATCCTCATGAAATTTTGTACGAATATTCTCTGTTATCCTAGGTTGTTTGGTATTGAAAATAGGGAAAATCGGACTAATGTCACGCCTACTCTTGATAAGGAATATGGATTCATCCGTGCTTATAGCTCAATTTCTCAGCTGGTAGAGTGCATTTAAAGAAAAAATTTTTAGCGCGAGTCGACCGTAAATATATTGCTAAATCTCAGATGTAAATATATTGCTAAAAATGGGCGTGGTCTGCCTATTGGTGACAGAAATAAAACTTTAGCTTAAAATTCCTACTGAGAAATTGAGCTCTAAGCACGAATGAATTCATATTCACTATAAAAAGTAGGCGTGACACTAGTCCGATTTTCCCTATTTTCAATACCAAACAGCCTAGGATAACAGAGAATATTCGTACCAAATTTCATGACGATACTTATTCGTTCTCATGCAATTGTTATTTCAAAGGGCAAAGTTAATATGTATGCCCTCATCCTTCAGAATGTAGGGGAAAAAACATAGATGTGCAAATATATCGCAATGAAATTTTTTACCAAATTAAAATAGATGAACGCGCGTATAATATATATAAATTTCAGAGAGGGGACATGAAGCGACATTTAAGTTTTCTTCTTGTGAAGTTGAAAAAGGAAAAAATTTTTTTTTTTTTTTTAAGATTGTATTGATAAATTAATTTGAAACTAAACTTAAATTAAATGAAGAACTCACATGTATGCATGTATTTGTGTAAATAAAATAAAATAAAATAAAATAATTTTTATTAAAAATGTCTACTTTGATTATATTTACACTTATGCCCGGTTTTTCAGTGCAAGCTTAAGCTCCACCTGAGGCTTAAGCTCCAGTTTCTCTTTTTGAGGCGTTTTACAGTGCGAGTTTAAGATATAAGCTTAACTTAAAGTGACGCTTAACTTAAGCGGTAGATTTCCTGGGCTTAAGCTTTAGATTTCAATTTTTGAAACAACAAATTGACATATGTCGCTTTTATTTACTAAATTAATTTTTATACGTCAATTGTGCTTTTCAACAATTCGTGTGTTGGGGTGAAACACAAGTTTCACCCTTTATTACATTAAAATTAAATTTAAATAATTTAACAAAGCCAAATTGCATTTTACAACATAAATATAATAACTTTTTCATTCATAATTTTTAAGTTTATAATAATTTTTGACATATAACGACTTTTTGAATATAATAATTTTTTCATTCATAATTTTGAAGTTCATAATAATTTTTGACATATACCGACTGCGAGACCCGTTTACAATAGATAATTTACAAAAATAACTCACAATAGCACCACAAATGTGTCTTAGCTAAGCCTATGACATAAACCGCACTGTGAAACCCGTCAGGCTTAAGAGTGAAGCTTGAGTCTTGGAGGTGGTTTAGCTAAACTTGAGTTTAAGCTAGCACTGAAAAACCGGGCATTACTGTCCTCATATCGGTTTGTCAGCAAACATTGATTTTTTTTAAAACCGTACCACTTAGAACCATACGGTTTTCAACATTTTAACAAGAATTTCTTAGGATATTTTGTTATAGAAAAATTCGATTCAACAAGTGTTTTTACGTGTTTTCTATACATTTTTTTTCCCCCCAACCGGCTAAACGGGGGGAGAAGCAACCCCGCTCCCATACATTTTTTTTCTTGTCACAACCTAACAAATACAAAAAACCAAAAAAATAATTTTGTCCAGCTAGCTTGTTCTAGACGAACCACTGTGCGCCGCAGAGCAGAGAAAATAATTTCCAGTGTGTTTAATTGTCAGAATTATGGTTTGTTATCGCGAGACGGTCACAATCTTTTTCTAAGGAAAAAGAGACCACGCACATCTAATCAAGATATGGATTCTGGGAATCTTATGTAAATCAATAAATGTGTTTAAATGAAAACCAAATGGGACAGTTTACTTAGGATAGCGTATGCACATGATGAGTGCATTGGGATTTATGATGTTCCTTATCATGTAGGTAGTTTTTATCTTTAAGTTATACATATATGGTGCGTTTGTAGCATGGTATAAATAGTTATAAGATCCTTTAAAATAAATCAGTACAGAAATTTCCATCAAAAACGACGTATTTCTATTTCCCTATATTTGTTAAACAGTGAGTTAATTTATAAAAGACACCCAAAAAATAAAGTGAGGAAAGTTTAAAACAATTGATTTGCAATAGTTTCGGCATCACAGTAACTATTGAGTAAGTAGTAAAAATTACGTGAATTGAGAAAACGAAATGAGAAAAATTAATTGATTCGATTTTTGCCATTTGTAGCATTCAGTCGTCATCCCATTAGATTAACTTGCTTGACAAAATGCCGCGAAGTCGCAGCGTACATTTGCGCAGACATGGCAGAGGATACGAGTGGCGACGAAATGCTTAATTAAATTAAACTCCAGAACAAAGAGAACAACATTGACAAAACACAAGAGAACGAGTGGCAAGATCACGTGCTAATCAAACTGATGCACAAAGAGAATTACGCCAACAACAAAATGCAATTCAAACAGGAAGATCACGTTCACGTGAAACAGTCGGACAAAGAGCCGAGCGATTCAAACCGACATCAGAGATAAGGAGATACGACACTCGATGACTCCTCTCAAAAAATTTCGTTTGACGCGTATTTTTTATGCTCTGTTGAATTCACGTGCACAATATGTGAAAGCTTGCCCTGTTGTTGTTTTTGCTTATTGCCAATTTCATAGCAAATCGTTGAAATGTGTACCGAGTATGTTGAAAAAATTTTGTTCACCATTGTTTACACGAAAATTTATTACTGAAAATCTGTGAATAAAAATGTCTATCTGCACCAAGTGTATCAAAGCTACAAGTGAAGCGGGTAATAAATATAATGCGAGAATTTGATGTTGAACATCCCGTAGCAAAATTGATGGTAATGGCCAGCCAGATGCAAGACGCTGAAATGGGAGATGAAATAATTTTGTGGTTATATTTCTGTGGCACTGTTAGAGGCTGCAGAAGAATTTCTATATCTGGGTATAACCACACCGGATTTTTCATAGCATTGGATAAGTCAGAGATACTACCGAAACTGGTGTGTCATGAAATCAAAGACTTCCGCGACATTTCAAAAGTCAAATAATTGGGTCTATTCTGGAAAATCTTTTATATAAAAGATCTGTTATTCTGTTACGTTTTCCCATACAAAATTTCGATCTGTCAAATTTTCTTTTACCATAACACAAGTGGACACTGTGGTCAATTATAAAATGTCGACATAAATGTTTTTGGTTATGAAGTGAAATATATTCCAATTTAAACAAATTTTAAAATGAACTTATTCGAATTGTTGTGTCGAAACACCGACTGGAGTAATTTACGAAGGCCTTAAGTATTGATCTGGCAACTGTAGTGTTTCCATTGTAGAGTCCGATACGCATCGGAAAGATTTTAGTGGAGTCTGATTCGGATACTCATGGAATCAGCTGAATTAGAACTGAAATATATGACAAACAAAAATTCAGCCTGTATCAAGTGCCGGATTAAAACACTTGAGGCCCTAGACATTTGCTTCTTACTGAACCGAGGGAACCGGCCCCTCAAGAAATAGTGCACACAAAAAATATAAAACAAATAAGATAATGTGAAAAACTTAAATAGTTCTTTAATTTTGATTTAATATATTTTTCCCATAAATTCAATAATGAAAAATATAATTTAAATTAAAGCCAAGATAGTTTAAAAAAAAAGGAAATACGCGATTTTGTATTTAGCACAGAGCACAAAAGAGTTTTTACATTATCTTGTAATAAATATAATTCTTATCGCTTAAAAAATTCTTTTTCACAAATATTTTCAACATTAAAAATTTAACCGGGCCCTAGAAAGTCGTCTCATTTGTCTATATTTGAGCCGGCCCTGCCTGCATAGTTTTTTAATTTTGAATAATTTTTTGGCATCTGTCTATTTTAAAGAATTTGTAATAGATTTTCCGTTTGGAAAACAAATAACAGACAACCATAAAATATTAAAACACAGAATGCCATTTTTAACAAATCTGTTATGGTCACAATCTGTTGTGAATGCATAACAGAATTTCATAGCAGAATAACAGAAAAGCCAGAATAGACCCAAATATGGACAAAAAGAATTCCTTACGAATTGATATTATGGCTGACTGCTTGACTTCCAAATTCGAATTGCCTCGTTTGACACGCGCTGTCAATGCTACTATATTATCCCGAATTACTGGGTTATTGCGATAAAGTTGGCATTGAGGAATTGGGTGAAACAACAGTTGCTGTTTTCAGGTAATGGCCAGTAATAATAAAACATTATAGAGTTTTAAATTAATATACTTATTACTTTGCAGAAACGAAGACGTCGACTCACGTATTTCTACAAGTATCGTACGCGGCGCTGCCAATAATTTCATCGGTGACATTGAACGAGCCATTGATGATAACGTTAATAATTTGAGCGAACTTTTTCGTGATGGCCGCTATGTACCCGGTGCTCGTGCCACTGAAATTGAACTTGCCACCCATCTGGCGGCATACGCTGACACACTCCCCGGATTGGAACAATATGTGGGAAAATTCGCGGTTGTTTTGAAAGTATTTTCGAAGGCATTAGCAGAGAATATTTGAAGTTATTTTTAGGCCTATCCAAAAGAAAAGGAACGTTACTTTGCCTGCTAGCTAGTAAACAATTCTGATAAGGTTAAAGTGTAGAATTTTACAAATAAAATCGATTTATATTAAGAAAAATTTGGCTTTCTTTATTTTTTATATTTATATGCTATACTTTAGATATATAATTTAAATCTGTAAAAATCGCTTGTTTTGCCGTATCAGATAATCAGAACATTTAAGATTATAACAATATTTAATAAACTAATTTATTTGGCTGCGCAGACATGTTAGACATAACTGCAGACACGTTAGTTAGGCCCTTACGAACAGGGTTCAACCTCTGCTTCACCGATTTGCAACTCCTTGGTAAGCGTTTCAAAAGACATCTCCGGATTACTCTTAGCCAACAGCATGAATGTCAGCAAACGCATTTTCTTCATTCTTTGCTCATGATTGAGGCCCTGGAACATTACGAACTCCTTGTGATCCTCATAGAATTCTATATAAGATGGCAATTTATCCGACACAAAAATTGATTAGATCGTGTATTATGTCCCCTTCTAGGAAACACACTGGCTTAAATGCCAGCAATGGATTCAATAAAAAATTTTTGGGATCGGCCAAAGCAGTGAAAAACACATTTCATACTATCTTCGCGAGAAACACGAGCCGTTTCTTCAGTACATGTTTCTGGTAATTTAAACATTACTTTGGCGTAAAAGTCAAGATTTGTATCCTTAGTAACATCATGCAGAAGACGTTAAAGTTTTTGCTTTTGTTCCCCGGACGGAGGACAATTAGAAAACTAGGCTATAAGATGATCTACTTCAAAGAAGATTTCCAAAACTTGATCGCATTGTTTGGCAACTTGCACAAGATGATAAAAACATGATAACGTTGAGGCGATGTGGTATCCAAATTATTGAATAAGCGCCGCAATCTAGAAGAAAAGAAAGAATATCAAAAGAGAGACCATAAGCTATAATATGATGTTTTTACTTACGATTGCAGACAAACTTTTGCAAATGTAGCAAATTTTTGTACCGTGTTTTGACAATTATCATTTTCACCACACATAAACAAAAGAGGTAAAATTTTTTCAGTCAATATAAGCGGGTGCGATGGAGTAGGATGTCCCCCAAATTTTATATTTTCAAAAGTTTATAGATAAAATATCTAATTTATATACATACATTATGGGGTCATTCAATTTGTTGCAGTGAAACACTTTTATTTACCAATTTTTTCTTATACAACAGAAGAGTCATATAAAAGACATATATATTTTTTATTATTATTTTTAGTCAAATAAACTGCGACTGCATAAGTTTCAAGTTTCTATTTACTATTTAATTCTTTTTTATTTGAAAGGAAACAAAACTAGGGAGAAAAGTCATTAACAATTATTTAAAACAACGAGAAAATTTACCACAGTTTTTGACGTTTTGAATTAGAAACACCCCTAGAATCGATACCAGAGATAAGGAGATACGACACTCGATGACTCATCTCAAAAAATTTCGTTTGACGCATATTTTTTATACTCTGTTGAATTCACGTACACAATATGTGAAAGCTTGCCCTGTTGTTGTTTTTGCTTATTGTCAATTTCATAGCGAATCGTTGAAATGGGTATGTTGAAAAACTTTTGTTCACCATCGTTTACAACAGAGATTATGAGATGAGACACTCGTTACTACCACATGCATTTTTCTCGATACAATCGCAAAATCGGCCAAAATTAGTCGGAATTTAGTGCAGATTTCCTAGGAAACCTGCTTCGGCGTCTTTTGCAATGGTATCGATTCTAGGGGGTGTTTCTAATTCAAAACGTCAAAAACTGTGGTCAATTTTCTCGTGTTTTTAAATAATTGTTAATGACTTTTCTCCCTAGTTTTGTTTCCTTGCAAATAAAAAAGAATTAAATAGTAAATAGAAACTTGAAACTTATGTAGTCGCAGTTTATTTGACTAAAAATAATAATAAAAAATATACGTGTCTTTTATATGACTCTTCTTTTGTATAAGAAAAAA
The DNA here is from genome assembly GCA_949752815.1 of Conops quadrifasciatus. NCBI lineage: Eukaryota > Metazoa > Arthropoda > Insecta > Diptera > Conopidae > Conops > Conops quadrifasciatus. Next base: position 20,591,791 of record OX457077.1, on the reverse strand, counting down.
TTGGTAAATAAAAGTGTTTCACTGCAACAAATTGAATGACCCCATAATGTATATAAATTAGATATTTTATCTATAAACTTTTGAAAATAAAAAATTTGGGGGACATCCTACTCCATTGCACCCGCTTATATTGACAGCAAAAATTTTACCTCTTTTGTTTATGTGTGGTGAAAATGATAATTGTCAAAACACGGTACAAAAATTTCCTACATTTGCAAAAGTTTGTCTGCAATCGTAAGTAAAAACATCATATTGTTACGTAAATTTTATATTTGACGTTTTCGATTCTCTCGGTTCGATCTCTGGATTGCAAATAATCCAATAAAACACAAAAGTTTACTTGTTTATAATTTTACAGATTTATTATTACACTTATTATTTACACTTATTATTTTCTACACTTATAATTCAACACTGGTCAGTTTGTAGAAGGCACGATGTTTCTTGTTCAACGATTAAATTCGATACTGTACTCGCTGCGCCATCTGCGGTCTATTTATATGCGAGCTGACACTTGTGTGGAAGGTTCTGGAATTATCTAGTAACTTGTCGATCTCTCTCTACTTTCTATCTCGCGATAGATGTCGTATTCATTGCATGCATGCTGTCGAAGATTCTCGAACTATCTATTTCTTTCTATCTCGCGATAGATGGCGCGTTCATTGCTTGCATGCTTTTACTCATGCTTTTATTATTCACGATTACTCACCATGTGTTTTCTAGTGTTATCGTGAACCTTCGATTATAAATTCGTCACACTGCCCTCCACTTAAGTCTGATCGTCCCGATCAGACACAAAATTCCTTGAGCCAAATGGGGCTAGTCTCTCTAAATGGACGACTTTTATTTTACCTCGTCTCTGCGTGTGAAATTGTATGCGATACACAACATCGTTCAGTCGCTTTATGACTTTATATGGCCCTTTCCACGATGTTTGCAGCTTTGGAGACATACCCTTTTTCCGTTGGGGATTGTAGAGTAACACCAAGTCGCCTTCTCGAAATCCTTCAGAATTCATAGCTCGGTCATATCGATCCTTCATTTTATTGCTCATCAGCTGTGTTCGCTGCCTCACATGTTGGTGTATTTCATCCATTTCTGCCTGAAGCATTTCCCAATAACTGCCTCCAGTTTCAGTAAGTTCATTGTTTCTTCCAAATTTAAGATCTGACGGGAGTTTTAACTCTGTGCCAAAAATAATCCTCGCAGGTGAATGGCCGGTAGTGTCATGGACTGCTGATCGGTAAGCCAATAGGAACATTTTGCAAATTCAGCGTTGAAAACCATTTCGCACCGGATAAAGTGTCCAAGGTGTCATCAATTCGTGGCAGTGGGTAGCTGTCCTTTTTAGTGACATCGTTCAGTTTCCGATAGTCAACGCAAAACCGGGTGCTTCCATCTTTCTTTTTAACTAACACAACCGGTGAACTCCATGGGCTTGTTGATGGTTCAATAACTCCACCTGTCTTCATCTCGTCTATTATCTTTTCCGCCTCTTCTCGTTTTGCCAGTGGGACTCTGCGTGGAACTTGCCGAATAGGTCTTGCATCGCCAGTGTCTATCCGATGCTGTACGATGGCAGTTCTTCCAAATTTATTGCCATCGTTAGCAAATATGAAACTATACTTTTGTAGTAACCGTTTTGCTTTTACCCTTTCTGGCCCGCTCACCTCATTCAACCAAGTACCCATGATGGTGGGAGTTTTTGTCTCCTCTTTGAAAACCTTGTTTTCGCATTTCTGCGGAGGATCGTCACAATTAACCACGGCTTCCAGAGCTTGGCATTGTCCTACTAGTGCTCCTTTATTAAGAGTGATCGGTGACCTGAACTCATTCATCACTCGAATTGGGATCTGCTTGTTCTTTCCCGTTTGTACCAAGGTTCGTCCAACCAAAATATTCGCAGTGCTTTCTGATGGCTCTACAACGGGAGACAGTCAAAATCCCGAATTACAAAATCCCGAAACGACAAAATCCCGAAAAATTTTAAAATCCCGAAACGACAAAATCCCGATGCGACAAAATCCCGAAACGACAAAATCCCGAAAAATGTTTAATACCGAAATGAGAAATCCCGAAAATCACGAAATAAAATTTTTAATTAATAAAGAAATGACATTTAAGTCACAATTTTTTCTAATTCGAAGTACGCGCCTACTTGCCTTTTTTTTACAATGGCAGAAAAGCAAAGTTGTAATATCGAGAAAATTTTGTTGTGTGAAGGTTATAATCTACAATATGCAAAAAACTTCACATGACTGTGAGGATTCTGCTGATTGAGGGTTATGATCCCTGCTGCGGCCGAAGGCCGTCAATACGCGAAAAAACCTGTATGCAAAAAACTTCACATGACCGTGAGGATTCTGCTGATTGAGGGTTACGATCCCTGCCGCGGCCGAAGGCCGTCAATACGCGAAAAAACCTGTATGCAAAAAACTTCACATGACTGTGAGGATTCTGCTGATTGAGGGTTATGATCCCTGCTGCGGCCGAAGGCCGCCAATACGCAAAAAAACCTGTATGCAAAAAACTTCACATGACCGTGAGGATTCTGCTGATTGAGGGTTACGATCCCTGCCGTGGCCGAAGGCCGTCAATACGCGAAAAAACCTGTATGCAAAAAAACTTCACATGACCGTGAGGATTCTGCTGATTGAGGGTTATGATCCCTGCCGCGGCCGAAGGCCGTCAATACGCGGAAAAACCTGTATGCAAAAAACTTCACATGACCGTGAGGATTCTGCTGATTGAGGGTTATGATCCCTGCCGCAGCCGAAGCCTGCCAATACGCGGAAAAACCTGTATGCGAAAAACCTCATATTACCGAGAGGGCTCTGCTAAAATTTTTTTAATGTTTTTTTAAAAGAAATTTAGTGGCCAAATTGAAGTTTGCTGGTGGTTTTAAATTGTTCAAGAAGATGGAGAATACCGAAAAACTAGTTTTGTAATTTCGGGATTTTGTTATTTCGGGATTTTGTCGTTTCGGGATTTTGTCATTTCGGGATTTTGTCGTTCGGGATTTTGTCGTTCGGGATTTTGTCGTTCGGGATTTTGTCTTTCGGGATTTCGTTACCAACCCCTCTACAACCCACAGCTTACCTGCTCCACAGTCTCCATCCACACATGCCCACAGAACTGCTTCGGACTTTGGTGGAATCTGCTGACGGTGACTTACACTTACATTCCTGATCTGAGGCCGTTCATACACAGTGCTTAGGGGTATCTCCATATTCTGGCACGTCAGAATTCTTTCCTTCAGATCTAGTAAGACCATGGGCTAGCATAAAATCCACGCCAATTATTACCTCGTCCATTATTCCAGCCACTAAGAAGGTGTGAATTACTTCTAGCGTTCCAATCTGAACCTTAGTCTCCAATTTTCCGGAAATCACAGCTTCCTCTCCTGTCGCTGTTCGTAGTTTACAACCACTCATCGGTTCAACGTTATCTCCTGCGAGGTCTGATCTAATGATGGAATGTGTTGCGTCCGTGTCAAGGGTTAAGACCAGCGATCGTCCATTTACAGTCCCGTTTACTGTTAAATTATTGTTTTTGCGATGTATTTGTGAAACCGAGACAGTGGGGGCAGTCAGTTGCGGGAGCCAGCTCACGCCCCTTTGAGCTGGTCCGTTTTAGTTTAACCGTTGGTTATTTCCACAAGCACCAATTCCATTTTCGGCGCTTCTCTTCTTCGCATTTTCGTTTTTCCTATAGGCCGCATTACAATTACGTGCAGAGTGTCCTGCTTTTCCACAGCTGTAACATTTTACTTCAGAGCCTTTTCGTGAAGTTGGCATCATTCGAGAAATAGTCTGGATAAAATCTTTCATGGTTTTCTCCAGAGATTCACTTGGCTCAACTTCCAGCCTATGAACTTTATGTGTTTGTTTGCTTAGAAGGCTTGCTGTTTCCTGCGTTAAAGCAAATGACACTGTTTCGGCAAACGGTTTTTTTGGCATGGACAAGACTGCGCGTTTGGTATCCGCATCTCGTATTCCGTTCATGAACGCCTGAATTTTTAATAATTCTATCATTTCCGCTGGTGCGTCTGCGTTAGCCAAATGCGCGAGCCGCTCTATCTCCGTCGCATATTCTTGTAACGGCTCGTTCGCTTTTTGGTAACGATTCATCAGCTCCATCTGGAACATTTGTTTTCTATGGTCGCTACCATATCGCCGTTCAATCGCTGCGATTAACGCTTCGTAGTTACCACGTTCAATTTCGGGAACTGTTTGCAAAACCTCAGCGGCGGAGCCCTTCAATAAAACCACCAAAGCTGCCACTTTGTCTGCCGTAGTCCAGTGATTAGTCTGTGCTGTGGTCTCGAACTGTAGTTTAAAAATTTTAAACGGTACAGTTCCGTCAAATGTTGGTGCTTTCAACTTCGTTGCACTAACAGCTGTAACTGGTCCACTGGACTGGATTTATCGCATATGGTTATTCAACCGCAATATTTCTGATTCAAATTTTTGGGTAACTTTGTGTAATTCACCCTCCATTTGATCTTGTCTCGCTTGCAGTATGGCAGAATTGCCTTCAATGCGCGATAGTTGGTCCTGAAGTTGTGAAGTGTGTTGTACTAGCTGCTTCTCCATGCGTGAGGACTGCTGCGCCATTGCCGCTAAAAGCACATTCATGTCAAATGCTTGAGCTGGCTGCGGCTCTACCAACTGCTCCTCGACTTTCGATGTAGCTCCTGAAGCATCGAAACAAAACTCATGTTCTTCAACATCGATGCCTTCATTCTCCATTGCTTTCCGCAACCGTGCTTGCAGATCTGCCTTATAACCTGTACCAGGCAATCCACGAGACTCCAACTCTTCTCTTAGCTGAGGTATTCTCAGATCAATAAACTTCACCATGATTTAGGATTATTCTACAATCCCACTTCTGACACCAATTGTTACGTAAATTTTATATTTGACGTTTTCGATTCTCTCGATTATTTTCTTAAGAGCATCGGGAAAAAAGTACCAGAAACTTTTGTGTACGTGTGACCGTGTATCCCTTTCTTTCCTATACAACAAATCCATATGCTTAAACGTATAGTGCGCTCTTTCGCACCATTCGCACTCTGGTAGCGCTACCAGTTAATTAACCGGTAAAATACCAGGTTGCGATACCGTTTCCAATTTTTAACTAATAAAATGCAAGTTATGGTAAATATCATGTTTTTATTAATGTTCTTTGTAAAGAAATTAAAGAAATGGTTTAAATAAAAATGAAATTATTAATTAATATGATATCACAAATGGTAAAATCACAAAATTAAATTACATTTAATGTTAAAGTATGTACTTTGTATTCCAATTATATTTGTATTCCAAAATAGAGCAGGAACTGTGTGGTGTCATGTAGTTGGATTTCTTCAGGAAATCTTCAGAACAAATGGAAATGTTTCAGAACATCTAACAACTTAAAATAAAAATATTTTGTTTAATGTTTGCATCTTTTTTGTTAATTTTTGGAAATAAAACTTCAAACACAACTTTCCTTGTTCACGTTGATTTTTTTCTGCGCTGCTTTTCTGGCGCTAGTAATGGCAGAATGAGAAAAAATCCATTTCAGCCACGTTAATATTGGCATTTCTTTCCCACTCAGCCACCATTGTCAAAAAATAGTGGGACCGTGTTAGTGATTCTTGAAAATAATGCAATAGTGTGTGCGACTCGGTTATTCTTGTTTTGCTGGGAACGTTCCTTTTCTTTTGGATAGGCCTAAAAATAACTTCAAATATTCTCTGCTAATGCCTTCGAAAATACTTTCAAAGCAACCGCGAATTTTCCCACAGCATATTGCTCCAATCCGGGGAGTGTATCAGCGTATGCCGCCAGATGGGTGGCAAGTTCAATTCCAGTGGCCCGAGCACCAGGCACATAGCGGCCATCACGAAAAAGTTCGCTCAAATTATTAACGTTATCATAGATGGCTCGTTCAATGTCACCGATGAAATTATCGGCAGCGCCGCGTACGACAATTGTAGAAATACGTGAGTCGACGTCTTCGTTTCTGCAAAGTAATAAGTATATTTATTTAAAACTCTATAATGTTTAATTATTACTGGCCATTACCTGAAAACAGCAACTGTTGCTTCACCTAATTCCTCAATACCAACTTTATCGCAATAACCCAGTAATTCGGGATAATATAATAGCATTGACAGCGCGTGTCACACGAGGCAAGTCGAATTTGGAAGTCAAGCAGTCAGACATAATATCAATTCGTAAGGAATTCTTTTTGTCCATATTATTTGACTTTTGAAATGTCGCGGAAAGCTTTGATTTCATGACACACCAGTTTCTGTAGTATCTCTGACTTATCCAATGCTATGAAAAATCCGATGTGGTTATACCCAGATATAGAAATTCTTCTGCAGCCTCTAACAGTGCCACAGAAATATAACCACAAAATTATTCTATCTGCCACTTCAGCGTCTTGCATCTGGCTGGTCATTACCATCAATTTGGCTACGGGATCTTAAACATAAATTTCTCGCATTATATTTATTACCCGCTTCACTTGTAGCTTTGATACATTTGGTGCAGATAGACATTTTTATTCACAGATTTTCAGTAATAAATTTTCGTGCTAGAAAATTTGTAATTCGTCTGCCCAACTAAAAGGTTTTAATTTCACAAATTGTATGTGACGTCTACTTTTGCGGTTGTTGTTGCACAATGTTGTTGTAAACAATGGTGAACAAAAATTTTTCAACATACTCAATATACATTTCAACGATTTGCTATGAAATTGGCAATAAGCAAAAACAACAACAGGGCAAGCTTTCATATATTGTGTACGTGAATTCAACAGAGCATAAAAAATACGCTTCAAACGAAATTTTTTGAGATGAGTCATCGAGTGTCGTATCTCCTTATCTCTGGTTTACAACAACATTGTGCAACAACAACCGCAAAAGTTGGACGTCAAGCACAATTTGTGGAAATAAAATTTTGTAGTTGGACAGTCGAATTACTAATTTTCTAATACAATTATTTGTTGATTTCTGAAAATCTGTAAATAAAAAGTCTATCTGTAGCAAAAGCACCACAGTAATAAATATAATGCGTGAATTTGATGTTGAACATCCCGCAGCAAAATTGATGAAAATGGCCAGCCAGATGCAAGACGCTGAAGTGGGAGATGGCACCAATTTTGTGGTTATATTTGCTGGGGCATTGTTAGAGGCTGCAGAAGAATTGCTACATCTACAACCACATTGGATTCCTATGAAAAAGCATTGGATAAGCCAGAGAGAAACTGGTTTGTCATGAAAATAAAGATTTCCGCGACATTTCAAAAGTCAAAGAATATCTAACTGCTGCAATTACGTCGAAGCAATATGGACAAGAAGAATTCCTTATGAATTGACATTTTGGCTGACTGCTTGACATCCAAATTTGATTCCCTTGTTTGACTCGCGCTGTCAATGCTACTATATTACCCCGAATTACTGGGTTATTGCGATAAAGTGTGCCTTGAGGAATTAGGTGAAACAACAGTTGCTGTTTTCAGGTAGTCAATAATAATGAAATATTACAAGTTTTAAATTAATATACTTAATATTACTTTGCAGAAAAGAAGGCGTCGATTTACGTATTGCTACAATTGTCGTACGCGGCGCTACCGATAATTTCATCGGTGACATTGAACGATCCATTGATGCTGACGTTAGTAATTTCTACGGACTTTTTCGAAATGGCCGCTATATACCCGGTGCTTGGCCACTGAAATTGAGCTTGAAACCCATCTGGCTGCCTACGCTGACACACTCCCCGGAGTGGAGCAATACGCTGTGCGAAAATTCGCGGTTGCTTTGAAAGTATTTTCCAAGGCATTAGCAGATAATATTTTAAGTTATTTTTAGGCCTATCTAAAAGGAACATTATTATGCCTGCCAGTAAACAATTCCGATAAGATTAAAGTGTAGAATTTTACAAATAAAATCCATTTATATTAAGAAAAATTGGGCTTTTATCATTTTTATATTTATATACTTTACTTCAGATATATGTACAAATTATCTGTAGTTTAATCTGTAAAAATCGCTTGTTTCGGAACGGATTTTATAATGTGTTAAAAGGAAATGGAATCTGGCTAAGAAAATTTAGGATTGTAACAATATTTAATAAACTAATTTCTGTCTTTGGCAGTGCCAAATTGGGCTGCAGACACGTTAGTTAGTCCCTCACGAACACGGCTCAACCTCTGCTTCACTGATTTGCAACTTCTTGGTGAGCGTTTCAAAAGACATTTCCGGATTACTCTCAGCCAACAGCATGAATGTCAGCAAGCGCATTTTCTTCATGTTTTGCTTATGATTGAGGCCCTGGGACGTTACAAACTGTATAATTGCCATCGAATTGTATATACGATGGCAATTTATCCGACACAAGAATCGGGTAGATCGTGTATTATGTCCCCTTCTAGGAAACACACTGGCTTAAATGCCAGCAATGTATTCAATAAAAATTGTTTGGAATCAGCGAAGGCAGTGACAACACATTTCATACCATCTTCGCGAGAAACACAAGCCGTTTCTGCAGTACATGTTTCTGGTAATTTAAACATTACTTTGGCGTAAAGGTCAAGATTTGTATTCTTAGTAACATCATGCAGAAGACTTTAAAGTTTTTGCTTTTGTTCGCCGGACGGAGGACAATTGAAAAACGGGGCTATAAGATGATCTACTCCGAAGAAGACTTCCAAAACTTGGTCGCATTGTTTAGCAACTTGCGCAAGATGTTAAAAACATGATAACGTTGAGGCGATGTGGTATCCAAATTATTGAATAAGCGCCGCAATCTAGAAGAAAATAAAGAATATCAAAAGAGAGACCATAAGCTATAATATATGTTTTTACTTACGATTGCAGACAAACTTTTGTAAATGTCGCAAATTTTTGTACCGTGTTTTGACAATTATCATTTTCACCACACATAAACAAAAAAGGTAAAATTTTTGCAGGCAATATAAGCGGGTGCGATGGAGTAGGATGTCCCCCAAATTTTTTATTTTCAAAAGTTTATAGAAAAAATATCTAATTTATATACATTATGGGGTCATTCAATTTGTTGCAGTAAAACACTTTTATTTACCAATTTTTTCTTATATAACAGAAGAGTCATATAAGAGGTACATATATTTTGTATTATTATTATTAGTCAAATAAACTGCGACTGCATAAGTATCAAGTTTCTATTTACTATTTATTTCTTTTTTATTTGCAAGGAAACAAAACTAGGGAGAAAAGTCATTAACAATTATTTAAAACAACGAAAAAATTGACCACAGTTTTTGAATTAGAAACACCCCCTAGAATCGATACCAATGCAAAAGACGCCGATGCAGGTTTCCTAGGAAATCTGCACTAAATTCCGACTAATTTTGGCCGATTTTTCGATTGTATCGAGAAAAATGCCTGTGGTTGTAACGAGTGTCTCATCTCATAATCTCTGCCGACATTCTAAACGGCGTTAAACAGAAACAAACGCACAAACTCAATGGCTGCGTTCAGGGACAACAAGCGGTGTGTGCTTTTTGCTGGTTTTTTGTCTGACGGGGAAGAAAGGTCAGAAGGGCTGACAAAGCGGTCGCAATTTTTTCAAGCGAAAAATTTTTATGTTGGATCTGCTCAGAACTTTCTTCTCTGTCACTCATTTTCAGTGTTTTGTTTACTTCTCGTGTGGTGGCAACGTGGAATTTGGCAATGCAGTGTGGTTGTTGTTTAAATGTTGTTGTTTATCAGCAACGACTCAGCAAGGCGTTCGGAAAACATGATTTATGCTAACAAGAAAAAGCCAACACAGCTTGTTGTCCCTGAATGCAGCCAATATCGACGTATAGCACAATCAGAGAGAACTGCGCGTGCACGTTTAGTTCAATATACAGAACAGCGTGTGCACAATCGCTCAAATCCACGCAGTTCAGCTTCAAAGCTCAGTTTCATAGACTCTGTTTGCGTGCGTATCCGTCAGGAATCTATTACAACTTACGGATAGCGACGGAACAGAAAATTTTCAAGTTTCATAGAATCCGTTCAAGAGCTGCGCAAACACAGGGATACAACTGTTCTCATAATTCTATAGGAATTTTATTTCATATGTCAAGCTAAAATCCTTTGTAGTTGTCTGCTTAAATAGAACACTAAAGTTATTTTTAATTGGTTTGCGACATTTAACTCATAAACTAGCGTTTTAGAGCAAAATTACTAAAATTTGTAAGCCGAAAATTTTTCACCTCAAAAAATTACATTTCTGTTTCATCCCTAATAATTTGCAGTTGTCATTCTTTCTCAAGACAACGATTGTAATAGAATGAACGGATCGACGGATGAAAAAGTAGAAAATTTTTCACTTTCTCTCCGTTTACGCATGTGAACGCACGGAGCCTATGAAACTCATCCCATATGTTTACATATATTTCAACTTTTCTTGCGTGAGATTTCTGACGGATACGCACGCAAACGGAGTCTATGAAACTGAGCCTTCAGTCAGAGGACGTCGTACTATTGACTTGAAACGCAGCGCATTAGCATATGATCCCACAGTCGATTACAGTTCGCTTCCAACAATTACAATTGGCGCAATGGATGTAGTTTGTCCCTATTGCAATGCGAAACGATACAAAAATGAAGCTCCCAGAATGTGTTGTGCCAGTGGAAAAATTGAGTTGCCTGTGTTACAACCGCCACCAAAACCATTGTTAACATCAGAGATAACGAGATAGGAAACTGCGTCAAGGCCCATCGTATATGTCAAAAAAAAAAACGAAATTCGGTAATTAGGTGAAACACGTATAGTGTATGGGTCGTGTATATGTAGTTCACCACAGGACGTCACGTTTATATGACATTTGCTTTGTTTATTATTTTAACAGATAAAGAATGTTTGGCTTGTGAAAATTGTTTAGCTATTTCGCAAAGAAATTAGGGTTTTTAGTGAATTTTAATGAAGTTAAATCATGCACTGGACTTCGCAAGTAGCACTTGCCGAGGCTGTATATGAACGGCTTGCCATTTTGGAGCAGGATGATTGGCCTGCAACGGCAGGAATGGAAATTTCAGTGCAGGGAACTTTGTTGCGACCTCTGGTATTTTTCTCCGGCCAATCGGAGTTGATGGGTCATGTTTTGAGTGGTACCGCATCGGATGCGATGCCAGCATATCAAGACACCACCTTGTCGCAAAATCGTCGGAAGCCACGGTCTTTATGCGTATACTCGGGGCTCAGTCAATCGATTTGAATGGTAGTGGAATGGAAATCAACTTAGCATTTGGAATTGCAACGCAAATGGAGAAATTAAAAAAAGTACTTTAAGTAATAATTAAATTATTTATTTTTCTAGTACGGGCGTTGCTGTATTTAACCACACGGTTGCTGGATTTACTCAGGCACGAGTCTAAAGTAAATTTAGACTCATTCAAGAACCAAAGATAAGCCTTTAGGCGGATATTGATTTCTATTCCGATAAAAGTCTGCATGCAATTGCAACATTCTGAAGTTACACTCTCGTAAGTTTATACATTCATCATTCCCTTTGCCTTTTTGGGTTTCTTTGATTTATTTACATATTTTCTTTTATTCTCTACATCTTAGGAATTCTAGTACCAGATCCGTTACTCTCAAAGCTGCCAAATCGTACAGTAAAATACGTCCGTGAAATTAGCAACGATAGTTAGCAACGATCAGGGTGGTTTACACCCCTGGGAAATTTTTTTTCCTTTCCTTATTTTCAAAAGCTCATAAAAAATAAAGGAAAACTTTAAATAAAAAAGGAAAAACGCAGTTTTCTTGCAAATTTTATCAGGCTCTATCAGGCTGTGTAAATATTTAGGCTCTATAGCTTAAATAATCGGAGATATGATGTAAAATGTCTGACCATTATGTGGAAGATATCAGAAAATCACGGGTTTTAGCTACTAAAACATTTTCTCGGCCAAATAGGTATATATTATCTAAAAGCCTGTACTCTTACAAATCTTTTGACATCAAAATTATATGCCTGAGTAATTTAGTATAGACGCTATAACGGAAAAAGTGGAATACAATCCAAGCGTATATATTGCTACTTAGACTTAAATTTCTTTTAAAAAACCTATCTGGATCTATGAAGGGAATGGCCATAAACGTTTCTAAATAAAAATATTTGAAATATTACCAAGAAAAAAAATTTTATAGGCAAAAACTCTAAAAATTTTAAATCTAAGATTTGGGCACCGTTGCTGGGCTTGTAAACATTTTCTCGGCGAATGAGGTGTAATATATCTCAAAGAGGGTTCTTTTCAGAATATTTTGGTATCATTAGTTTTATCGAATTCAATTTCGTATTTGAGATATAGAAGAAAATCTGGAACAACAATAAAATAGCTTTTTTTGTGATTTTCAATTAAAATCCTTAAATGACAATACTCTCGTTGGAAAGTATTTATTTTTCCCTAAATATTGATGCCTAAATCATGACTCTAGCTTTAATAGTTTTTGAGAAATTCAAAAAAGAAATTTAAATTATATAAATATTTTGATTTCTTAAGATTTTTTCCAGTAACACGTGGTGGAACGTAACTATTGCCGTCTATACAACGAGTAAATTTATCCTCGTTGTATATATTGTCGTTTAGCAACGATTTCAATTACTTTATAGGTAATATTTTTTTTAAAATCAGAATTTAATAAAATTATATAATATTTTTGTTAAAAAAACCAAAATATTTGAAAAAAATAAATAAAACTGATTACGTTTCCAAAAACATTTTCTTTTTGTTTTCTATGAAAGCATTGCTTATGATTAAATATTTAATTACTAATATAAAAGTCTATAAAGGGATGATATAAAACACCGTTGCTAAGTATCTTAGACCAAATCTCGGTGAATGGTATTTACAGGACATAAAGTAGAATACTTGAAGATGTATCTGATACCTTTATCATATCACAAATCCATTTAGTTGTTGAGATATTTTAGTTAGTTTCAAAAAAAAGTTTCAAAAAAAATAAAGAAAAGTTTTAACAAAAAAAGTAAAAATGCAATTTTATTATAAATTTAATCCTCTATAAGGTTATATAACACCCATGATTCTCAAGTTTGAAGAATCTGAGATATTCTGTAAAATATCTGACCAATATTTGGAACATATTAGAAAATCACCGTTGCTGGGCTTATAAACATTTTCTCGGCGAATGCGGTATAATAGATCTTAAAGAGGGATGTTTTAAGAATATTTTGGTATTAATATTATTATCGAATTCAATTTCGTATTTAAGATATAGCAGAAAGTCTGTAAAACCAATAAAGTGGATTTAAGGTGATTCTGAATTACAATCTGTAAAAGACAATACTTTCGTGAAAACTGCTTATTTTGCTCTAAATATTGATATCTTAACCATGTCTGTAGGTTTAATAGTTTTTAAGAAATTCACAAAAGAAATAAAAGTTTAGTTAAAAAAATCATTTTTTCTACTTTTCTAGTTGATAAGTTAGCAACGATTTTGTAGCGAGTAGATACTAGGGAATTTATCATCAAACGTTGGACAATTTTAGTAATCGTTGAAAATATTTTCACAGCAAATACTCTCGCTTCGAGTAGGTGCGTACATTGACTAAAAGAGATAAAATTTTACTCACAATATGCCTTTCAATTCATAATCACTGTTTTGATACTTCGAACTACAAATACAGTTATTCAAAAACGGCTCGCTTCAGAAATTTTTTCATACAACAACGAATTCCATTGTTTTGTAAGAAATATTTTTTAATTTTTTTTTATGATTATACCAAAAGTTTTATAAAAAGTAAAAAACTAAAAATGCAGTTTTCTTGCAAATTTTATGCTATATCATGCTTTATCAAAATCAAGACCCTAAAGCTTATCTAATCCGAGATATTGTGTAAAATATCTGACCAATATTTAGAATATATCAGAAAATCACCGTTGCTGGGCTTAAAAACATTTTCTCGGCGAATGAGGTATAATACATCTTAAAGAGGGATGTTTTAAGAATATTCTTGCATCAATATTATTATCGAATTCAATTTCGTATTTAAGATATAGCAGAAAATCTGCAACACCAATAAAATGGATTTCAGGTGATTTTAAATTACAATCTGTAAATCACAATACTTTTGTTGGAAACTGTTTATTTTTCTCTAAATATTGATATCTTAACCATGTCTGTAACTTTAATAGTTTTTGAGAAATTCAAAAAAGAAAGACAAATTTAGTGAACAAAATAATTTTTTCTACTTTTCTAGTTGATAAGTTAGCAACGATTTTATAGCGTGTAGATACCAACGAATATGTATTAGCAATCGTTTGACGAGTTGAGTAATCGTTTCATACTTACTCATCATAAGTCCAATAGATGGCGCTTTTTAGAATTTTGTATAGCGACATACTTTGCACGAATGCAATTTTTAAATTTAAATTATAAAATTTTATAAAATTTTTATAAAAAAATCAAAATATCAAAAAGAAATAAATAAAAATCATTATGTTTCTAAAAGCCCTTTCTGTCAGTTTTTTATGAAACTATTTCGTAGAATTAAATAATTAATAAGTTATATAAAAGTCGATAAAGTCTTTATATAAAACACCGTTGCTAGATATCTTAGACCAAATCTCGGCTAATGAGATTTACAGGGCCTAAAGTAGAATACCTAGATATAGTTTTGATGATATTACCATGTCCCAATTCAATTTAGTTGCTAAGATATTTCAATTAGTTTAAAAAAAAAATTCATAAAAAATAAAGGAAAGTTTTAGGTAAAAAAGTAAAAATGCAGTTTTCTTGAAAATTTTATGCTCTATAAGGCTTTATAAAAACTCTTATTCCAAAGTTTATCTAATCAGAGATATTATGTAAAATATCTGACCAATATCCGGAACAGTTTAGAAAATCACCGTTGCTGGGCTTAAAAACATTTTCTCGGTGAATGCGGTATAATACATATTAAAGAGGGATGTTTTAAGAATATTTTGGTATCATTATTATTATCGAATTCAATTTCGTATTTAAGATATAGCAGAAAAAATGCAAAACCAATAAAATTAATTTTTGGTGATTTTTAATTACAATCAGTAAATGACAATACATTTGTTGGAAAGTGCTTATTTTTCTCTAAATATTGATATCTCAACCATGTCTGTAGCTTTAATAGTTTTTGAGAAATTAAAAAAAGAAATACAAATTTAGTTTAAAAAATCCTTTTTTCTACTTTTCTAGTTGATAAGTTAGCAACGATTTTGTAGCGTGTAGATACCAACGAATATACTTACATACATATGTATGTATTAACGATCGTTAGACGAGTTGAGTAATCTTTTCATATTCATTCATTGTAATTCCAATAGATGGCGCTTTTTAGAATTTTGCAAATCTTCATTGGAAGAATGTTTTTGCTAATACTACTACTAATACTATCACTACTAATACTAATACTACTACTACTTTGCAAGAATTTTGATATGCCAATAATTTCAATCGGTTTTATTAAATTATAAAGCCGAAGAAAACTAAGAAATTAATTTCTCATCTTTTAGTCATGTTCTAGTTAGCAACGATTTTGTAGCGAGAAGACATCAACGAATAACATTATTCGTTGAAACACGCCCGTACAGAATTCCCAGAAATTAGCTACAGAATTCTCACTAATTTTGGACGATGTTACTAAGGGCGATATAACATTGCAAATTTTTAATTAATCAATCTCTCAATTGTTTTGGTTATATCCAGTACTGATTCCAGAGTATCCAGATCCGATACTCTTTTAACCCTGATACAAATTGCTTTGGGGTCTATTTTTTATGCTTTGTGAACCCACGTTCACTATACGTGAAATTTTTCCACATTGTGTTTGTCAATTTTGCTTGCCAGTAGGTAGTTGTTGTTTTTCTTTTCTTCCAATTGTGTTTGCCAGTAGATTGTAGTACAGTGATGGCGAACCTTTTTTCCGTGTGGTCAATATTATGTAGTATAGAATTAAATATTTAAATTTAACAGCGTGGGTCAAAATTATAAAAATTTTACATTTAAATTTGACAGTAGGCAAAATACTTACCATGATTTAAATTTTATGTCGAAATAAATCTTATTAAATTCGATTTTATGCAAAATAAATTGCATTGTATTTTTGAGATGTTTGAACTGGTTAAACCTTATCCAGGAAATAAAAAATGTTTTACGAAATGGTTAAAATATTGCATGGGCCATATAAAAATGTGGCATGGATCAGTATGTAATCCGCGGGTCATAGGTTCACCATCACTGTTGTAGTAGGTGCGAAAGAGGTACAAGTCCCCATGATGATGCAGTTAACCCTCTAACCGTTAAGAGTGCCTCAAGGCACGCATCTCAAAAATAACGTTTACCGCGTAACGGTATTTTTTTTACTGCAACATTTGTCAGGGAATTGTTTAACATACATATATAGTTTGATTTTATGCTAAAGTTTATCATTGTGATAGAGAGTTTAGCTAGTATTATCAAATTTGTGTGAAAAATTGAAAGAAAAAAACAAAAAAGAAAAAAAAAAAAGGAAAAAAGAAAAAGAAAAAAAAAGTGTGAAATTCTAAACCGATTTGAGTAAAAAATTTTTGTTTGAAAAGGTACAGTATTTTGCTTTCAATTTATTCAATTTAATTTATAAAAAAACGAATTTATGTGTGTGTTTAGACCCGAAAACTGATCAGAGCCTCAAGGCACTGTTGCGGTTTGGTGTATATTTTTATTCGTTATATTTTATACGTTATATATTTTTAAATATCGTTAAAAATGACGATCTTTTATAGACATTCAAAATTATCCGTCTTGACTGATGAACAGGTGCGGGAAATAATGGAATTGGTGCAATCGGATGAGGAACTTGATTTTAGTAGTGACGATAATATCGACGATCGAAACTACGAGCCAGGTGGAATCAGTTAGAAGATCACAAATGCCTATCACCGATCATTAGAACAATGCAGAGTTGGTGAAAAGGCAAAACATCCGGTTGATGATATCCGTTTCGACAGCATTGACCACTTTCCGATTGGTTGTCGAAGAAAGATGGCAAAAGGTGGTGCAGATTTTGTAAAAAGTCACTTTCAAGAAAAGTGAATGTTCATTTGTGTTGTTCAAACTAAAACAACTGTTTCAGAGAATACCACAAAAAAAAATAAATAATAACTGATTAAAAATTAAAAAATAATAAGTATGTTTTTTTTTAAGCTAAACCCGCAAAAGTGCCTTGAGGCACTCTTCCCTGTTTTTGATCTGGGAGGTTACCGAAGCTACCAAATGACTTTTGGATGATTTTTTCCGATTTAGATGGCCATAATTAAGTAAGAAAAAAATATTTAAACATTTCTCTGCCGTTTTTAAAGATTTGCGGGTTAGAGGGTTAAGTAGATAAAAACGGGACTAGTTTCAATGTAATGTTTTTATTTAATTAATTTTTAGTAGTTAAGTTACAAAAAGTGAAAAAAAGTTGAGAGAAGTTAGAAGATATACATACATATTAAAAATTGTATGACATTTTTAATAAAGCGACTTCTAAGAAGAAATACTCAGTGTGTCTAGGCAAAAACGCTGACACAGTTTTCTAGGAAATCTGTACCAAATTCAGATTAATTTTGGAAGATTGCGATTGAATCAGAAATGCGCTTGTAGTGGAGAAATTGTCGCATTTTATTATATCTCCTTAACAGTAGAAATCAATCACTGGAGCTGTGCAGCTCAGCTCTTCATTTACATATGTATATACAAGCTTATGGAGCTTCATAACTGCACAGGTGCACAGCTGAAATTGATGGTGTAACCAGAACCAAGGCGGCGATTTGACGAGATGCAATCATCGCTGCTATTTGCTTGTCGGCTGCACGAAATCACAGCTGCGATGGTCGCTAACAAACATTTATCTCCACGTACTTACTCTTTCCTTTATATTCTTAATATTGTTAATATTCACGCAATGCAATTCTTTTCTGCTTGAAATTACGTTTTGTCAGCTAGAAAGTCTAAACATACCACTTGTAATAAAAAAGAGACCAGTGACGAAAGCCGCCAATATCAGATCAGACAGGCGCTTAGCTGCATGTAGCTACATATATAAAGGTTTTGTTTAATGCTTACATTTATCCCAAAATGTATACTTTTTTGGAAATGTATTTTCTGTCGAAAACATATACATATCTTTTGTTCACTTTTGCTATCTACATTTGATTTCAGTAAAAGGTAGGCATCGCTGGTTCTTGTCAGCGTAAATCATGTGCTCTCAACGCGTTGCTGAGAAAAAATGATAAACAAAGGTAAGTAAACACTGAAATGAATGACAGAAGGAATGAGCTGAGCAGATTCAGCGTACAAATTTTTCGCTAGAAAAATTAAATGGCGACCGTTTTGTCAGCCCTCAGACCTTTGTACCCCCTCAGAAAGAAAAAAAGGCATCAGCGCTAATTGATTGTCGTTTCATTTCGCAAAACATTTTTATTTCCTGGATAGGTAGGTAGGTATTAAATTTGACCTATTGTCAGTTAAGTAGGTCAATTTAAATTTGGTACCTACTGTCAAATTTAATAGAAAATTTGTAATTTAAATGTAAATTTTTATAATTTTGTACTACACTGTACTACAATCTACTGGCAAATACAATTGGAAGTAAAGAAAAACCGCAACTACCAAGCAGAATTGACAAAAAACAAAAACAATGTGGGAAAAATCTCGCTTATAGTGAACGTGGGTTCGTCCACAGAGCATAAAAAATAGACCCTAAAGCGATTTGTATTAGTTGGTTAAAAAGCAAAAATTTGCAATGTTATATCGCCCTTAGTAACATCGTCCAAAATTAGTGAGAATTCTGTAGCTAATTTCTGGGAATTCTGTACGGGCGTGTTTCAACGAATAATGTTATTCGTTGATGTCTTCTCGCTACAAAATCGTTGCTAACTAGAATATTACTAAAAGATGAGTTTTAAAAATTAATTTCTTAATTTTCTTCAGCTTTATAAAACCGATTGAAATTATTGGCATATCAAAATTCTTGCAAAGTAGTAGTAGTATTAGCAAAAACATTATTGCAAAGTAGCTTTGCAAAATTCAGAAAAGCGCCATCTATTGGACTATATGAGTAAATATGAAAAGCTTACTCAACTCGTCAAACGATTGCTAATACATATTCGTTGGTATCTACACGCTATAAAATCGTTGCTAACTTATCAACTAGAAAAGTAGAAAAAATGATTTTGTTCACTAAATTTGTCTTTCTTTTTTGAATTTCTCAAAAACTATTAAAGTTACAGACATGGTTAAGATATCAATATTTAGAGAAAAATAAACAGTTTCCAACAAAAGTATTGTGATTTACAGATTGTGATTTAAAATCACCTGAAATCCATTTTATTGGTGTTACACATTTTCTGCTATATCTTAAATACGAAATTGAATTCGATAATAATATTGATGCAAGAATATTCTTAAAACATCCCTCTTTAAGATGTATTATACCTCATTCGCCGAGAAAATGTTTTTAAGCCCAGCAACGGTGATTTTCTGATATATTCTAAATATTGGTCAGATATTTTACACAATATCTCGGATTAGATAAGCTTTAGGGTCTTGATTTTGATAAAGCATGATATAGCATAAAATTTGCAAGAAAACTGCATTTTTAGTTTTTTACTTTTTATAAAACTTTTGGTATAATCATAAAAAAATTAAAAAATATTTCTTACAAAACAATGGAATTCGTTGTTGTATGAAAAAATTTCTGAAGCAAACCGTTTTTGAATAACTGTATTTGTAGTTCGAAGTATCAAAACAGTGATTATGAATTGAAAGGCATATTGTGAGTAAAATTTTATCTCTTTTAGTCAATGTACGCACCTACTCGAAGCGAGAGTATTTGCTGTGAAAATATTTTCAACGATTACTAAAATTGTCCAACGTTTGATGATAAATTCCCTAGTATCTACTCGCTACAAAATCGTTGCTAACTTATCAACTAGAAAACTAGGAAAAATGATTTTTGAAAACTTAATTTGTACTTCTTTTTTTAATTTCTTAAAAACTTTTAAATCTACAGACATGGTTAAGATATCAATATTTAGAGCAAAATAAGCAGTTTTCACGAAAGTATTGTCTTTTACAGATTGTAATTCAGAATCACCTTAAATCCATTTTATTGGTTTTGCAGACTTTCTGCTATATCTTAAATACGAAATTGAATTCGATAATAATACTGATACCAAAATATTCTTAAAACATCCCTCTTTAAGATCTATTATACCGCATTCGCCGAGAAAATGTTTACAAGCCCAGCAACGGTGATTTTCTGATATGTTCCAAATATTGGTCAGATATTTTACACAATATCTGGGATTATATAAAGTACAGAGTTTTAATTTTGATATAGACAGGTAGAGCATAAAATTTGCAAGAAAACTGCATTTTTACTTTTTTTACCTAAAACTTTCCTTTATTTTTTATGAATTTTTTTTTGAAACTAATTGAAATATCTTAACAACTAAATTGAATTGGGACATGGTAATGTCATTAAAACTATCTCTAGGTATTCTACTTTAGGCGCTGTAAATTTGATTAGCCGAGATTTTGTCTAAGATATCTAGCAACGGTGTTTTATATCAAGACTTTATCGACTTTTATATAACTAGTTAATTATTTAATTCTACTACATGGTTTCATAAAAAACTGACAGAAAGGGCTTTTAGAAACATAATGACTTTTATTTATTCCTTTTTGATATTTTGATTTTTTATTAAAATTTTATAAAATTTTATAAGAATTTCTTTTTAAAAAATAACATTCGTGCAAAGTAGCTATGCAAAATTCTAAAAAGCGCCATCTATTGGACTTACCATTGGACTTACGAGCAAATATGAAACGATTACTCAACTCGTCTAATGATTGATAATACATATATTCGTTGGTATCTACACGCTACAAAATCGTTGCTAACTTATCAACTAGAAAAGTAGAAAAAATGATTTTTTTAACTAAACTTTTATTTCTTTTGTGAATTTCTTAAAAACTATTAAACCTACAGACATGGTTAAGATATCAATATTTAGAGCAAAATAAGCAGTTTTCACGAAAGTATTGTCTTTTACAGATTGTAATTCAGAATCACCTTAAATCCACTTTATTGGTTTTGCAGACTTTCTGCTATATCTTAAATACGAAATTGAATTCGATAATAATATTAATACCAAAATATTCTTAAAACATCCCTCTTTAAGATCTATTATACCGCATTCGCCGAGAAAATGTTTATAAGCCCAGCAACGGTGATTTTCTAATATGTTCCAAATATTGGTCAGATATTTTACAGAATATCTCAGATTCTTCAAACTTGAGAATCATGGGTGTTATATAACCTTATAGAGGATTAAATTTATAATAAAATTGCATTTTTACTTTTTTTGTTAAAACTTTTCTTTATTTTTTTTGAAACTTTTCTTTGAAACTAACTAAAATATCTCAACAACTAAATGGATTTGTGATATGATAAAGGTATCAGATACATCTTCAAGTATTCTACTTTATGTCCTGTAAATACCATTCACCGAGATTTGGTCTAAGATACTTAGCAACGGTGTTTTATATCATCCCTTTATAGACTTTTATATTAGTAATTAAATATTTAATCATAAGCAATGCTTTCATAGAAAACAAAAAGAAAATGTTTTTGGAAACGTAATCAGTTTTATTTATTTTTTTCAAATATTTTGGTTTTTTTAACAAAAATATTATATAATTTTATTAAATTCTGATTTAAAAAAAAATATTACCTATAAAGTAATTGAAATCGTTGCTAAACGACAATATATACAACGAGGATAAATTTACTCGTTGTATAGACGGCAATAGTTACGTTCCACCACGTGTTACTGGAAAAAATCTTAAGAAATCAAAATATTTATATAATTTAAATTTCTTTTTTGAATTTCTCAAAAACTATTAAAGCTAGAGTCATGATTTAGGCATCAATATTTAGGGAAAAATAAATACTTTCCAACGAGAGTATTGTCATTTAAGGATTTTAATTGAAAATCACAAAAAAGCTATTTTATTGTTGTTCCAGATTTTCTTCTATATCTCAAATACGAAATTGAATTCGATAAAACTAATGATACCAAAATATTCTGAAAAGAACCCTCTTTGAGATATATTACACCTCATTCGCCGAGAAAATGTTTACAAGCCCAGCAACGGTGCCCAAATCTTAGATTTAAAATTTTTAGAGTTTTTGCCTATAAAATTTTTTTTCTTGGTAATATTTCAAATATTTTTATTTAGAAACGTTTATGGCCATTCCCTACATAGATCCAGATAGGTTTTTTAAAAGAAATTTAAGTCTAAGTAGCAATATATACGCTTGGATTGTATTCAACTTTTTCCGTTATAGCGTCTATACTAAATTACTCAGGCATATAATTTTGATGTCAAAAGATTTGTAAGAGTACAGGCTTTTAGATAATATATACCTATTTGGCCGAGAAAATGTTTTAGTAGCTAAAAACCGTGATTTTCTGATATCTTCCACATAATGGTCAGACATTTTACATCATATCTCCGATTATTTAAGCTATAGAACCTAAATATAGAACCTATAAAATTTGCAAGAAAACTGCGTTTTTACTTTTTTATTTAAAGCTTTCCTTTATTTTTTATGAGCTTTTGAAAATAAGGAAAGGAAAAAAAATTTCCCAGGGGTGTAAACCACCCTGATCGTTGCTAACTATCGTTGCTAATTTCACGGACGTCAGTAAAATGATACATTCGAAATATTCGCACAAATCCCCCGGATTTACTATAGCTTTAAATCAAAAGAATAATGAAATGTGCAACATGATATTTTTATAATTAAGACTGTATATTTAAATGTTATTACATAATATTGTAGGAAAAATTATTCATCTAATAACTTAAATATTATCCCAGCAAACCAAAGTAGACACTTACGTTAAGCACATTTGGTAATAATATTGTAATTTCAATATTCGCAATGAATTTCCAAGTGTATTTGGGAAAAGATTACTGACACAATCTTTTTCCAAGTATACTTGGGAAAATATTACTGATACAATCTTTTTCCAAATATACTTGGAAAAAGATTACTGACGCAATCTTTTTCCAAATGTTTTACATTTGCTATTGGAGAAACACTCTTAGCCTTCTAAAAATTTTGATAAAAGACAAAGAAACAAAATATTATATATATATAAGAAACAAAATTCCCAGTTTATGTTGAAAATTTAAACAAAAAACACAAAAATTTTTCCAAATAAAAAAAAATTGTTATAATACAATTCTATTATTGTAATACGATTTACATAATTTAAGACTTGGTAAATTGATACTTGTTTGACTTAATACTTGTTTGAGTTTATAATTGATTGATACTTATTAAAAAGTTATTAAAACTTATTAAAGACTTATTAAAAAATAATTGAAATTTGAGTCTCCTCGGCAGACGACAAGGGTTAAAAAAGGAGAATTATTGTAGAAATGGAATTACAAGCAGAACTATTCACAAGCTTTTTAAACAATTACTTATAAGCTTTGAAAATTATTGCAAGAAAGTCTTGGAAAGTAACTGTAAATTATGCTTGTAAAACTATTGCATTAAAAGATTTGTACAAGCTTTTTAAACATGTACTTGTAAGCTTTGAAAATTATTGCAAGAAAGTCTTGGAAAGTAATTGTAAGTCATGCTTGTAAAACAACTTATATTATAAGTAATTTACAAGCTTGTTATGCAGGGAGCCTTTTCGATTTTTCGATAATTATAATTCAACGTATTCCAATTATTTTCAAAGTTTTTTTCCAAATGTGTCGCTTATGAAAATAAGTTTACCATAAATTTATTTCCAAACGTTTTGGTTTGTTGGGATGTATCGTATAAAAACTTAATGTGGTTGTATGCATAAGTAAATAAATACATCCAAGAATTAAAATTCTTATTATTTTAAATCAATTTTTTCCCTACACCCGGAAAAGGGTGAGGTATATATTCACTTTGTGCTTCCGTTTGTAACGCATTAAAGGAGGCATCTGCCTGTAAGTCTGTCAGTCCGTCCGTCTGTAGAAATCACGATTAATGGAGAACGAATAAAGCTATGAAATTTGGGACGAATATTTTTTGTCATAATAGGCTGGACGAAACAGGAACGTGAGCAACAGACGAAGAGCGAGCCGGGCCTAGTAGGTCGTCGGTACGTTACAGCGACAGAGACAACAACAAACGGAGAGCGAGCCGGGCCTTGTAGGTCGTCGGTACGTTACAATGACAGAGACAACAACAGACGAAAAGCGAACCGGGACTAGTAGGTCGTCGGTACGTTACAAGGACAGAGACAACAACAAACGGAGAGCGAGCCGGGTCTTGTAGGTCGTCGGTACGTTGGAAACAACAGAGGCAACAACAGACGGAGAGCGAGCCAGGCCTAGTAGGTCATCGGTACGTTAAAACAACAGGGACAACGAGAGAACAAAGAGCGAGCCGGGCCTAGTAGGTCGACGGTACGTTACAGCGACAGAGACAACAACAAACGGAGAGCGAGCCGGGCCTTGTAGGTCGGCTGTACGTTACAATGACAGAGACAACAACAGACGAAAAGCGAGCCGGGACTAGTAGGTCGTCGGTACGTTACAGCGACAGAGACAACAACAAACGGAGAGCGAGCCGGGCCTTGTAGGTCGTCGGTACGTTACAATGACAGAGACAACAACAGACGAAAAGCGAGCCGGGACTAGTAGGTCGTCGGTACGTTACAAGGACAGAGACAACAACAGACGAAGAGCGACCCGGGCCTAGTAGGTCGTCGGTACGTTACAATGACAGAGACAATAACAGACGAAAAGCGAGCCGGGCTTAGTAGCTCGTCAGTACGTTACAACGACAGAGACAACAACAAACGGAGAGCGAGCCGGGCCTAGTGGTCATCGGTACGTTACAACGACAGAGACAACAACAGACGAAGAGCGAGCCGGGCCTAGTAGGTCATCGGTACGTTACAACGACAGAGACAACAACAGACGACAGAGACAACAACAAACGGAGAGCGAGCCGGGCCTAGTAGGTCATCGGTACGTTACAACGACAGAGACAACAACAGACGAAGAGCGAGCCGGGCCTAGTAGGTCATCGGTACGTTACAACGACAGAGACAACCACAGACGAAGAGCGAGCCGGGCCTAGTAGGTCGTCGGTACGTTACAACGACAGAGACAACAACAGACGAAGAGCGAGCCGGGCCTAGTAGGTCATCGGTACGTTACAACGACAGAGACAACCACAGACGAAGAGCGAGCCGGGCCTAGTAGGTCGTCGGTACGTTACAACGACAGAGACAACAACAGACGGAGAGCGAGCCGGGTCTTGTAGGTCGTCGGTACGTTGGAAACTACAGAGGCAACAACAGACGGAGAGCGAGCCAGGCCTAGTAGGTCATCGGTACGTTAAAACAACAGAGACAACGAGAGAACAAAGAGCGAGCCGGGCCTAGTAGGTCGACGGTACGTTAAAACAACAAGGACAACCACAGAAACCATTTTTTTTTTTTACATATATTTAAATATCTCTTTAAAAAAAGAGAGCCGGCGGAATCAGTACTATAGTGACTAAGACTCTAATTAATTTAAGAATAGGAAAAATTTAAAAAAGTGAATAAAAGAAAAAAAAAGAAACAGTGTTTTTCTCTTTCCCGGTCCTCTGCGAATCAACAAATTTTCTGTCACGAACCCTGGACATCCATCGAGCGCATCCGGAGCAAAGAACGGTTCGTCACACATTGCTGTTATTAATAACTATACAAGTTGGAATTTTAAAACAAAGGTTGGTGAAATGAAAGCTGAAATGTCATTCGGAGTCTATGATATTATTGATATTATTTATGGTATCAAAAATGACGTAATTTTTTAGATGAGACCCCTTAGATGAGACCCCGTCCTTTAGATGAGACCCCTTGATGAGTCTCATCTACAGCGGCATCACAAAAATTACGTCATCAGGAATCACGGGGAGCCTTTTTTATATCTGCTAATTTTTGTACAAAAATACGTAAACGACTTGCAGACAACAACAATACAACAAAAAAATACTTCAGCATAACTTACGTTTCGAACTTAACAACAACAGATAAACTAAAAGAAATAATAAACAAAGATAATATAATTTTTGCACATAAACCAAACATAACCCTGAAAAACTTATTCACAAACACTAAAGACAAAATACCTAAAGATAAACAAAACAACGTTGTATATCAGCCAAAACACATTGCGGCAGCGGCAGCAACAGCAAACAGAAATTATATAGAGGCTTATGGGTGCTGCCGCTGCCCTGAAAAATAGATTCTATTACGGCAGCAAGCAAAACTCTCTTTTTTCCACTCTCTTTTTCACTCAGTGTTGCCAATTTTCACTGAAAATCCGACAAATTGTATTGAAAAATATGCGGAGAGTAAGCTCTCTTTCAAGACGAGAGAATGGGATACAGAATACAAAAACAAATAGCCGACTTGCTGTCGCTGCTCTAATGTACTTTGCTGAGCAGCGAGAGAGAGTTGCTGTTGCTGCCGCTGCCGCAATGTGTTTTGGCTGTATAAAATAACATGTAAAGGAGATAAAAAAGAAAACTGTAACAAAGTATATATAGGGACGACCAAACGAACATTAGAAACTAGAATAAAAGAACACCAAAAAGACACCAAAAACTTGAAACAAACCACAGCATTTAGCCAACACGTAATTAAATATAATCACACCATAGATTTCAAAAACACAAAAATTTTAGACAAAGAAAACAAACACAACACCCGGTATACATTGGAAAGTCTACGAATACAACAAAAACTATATAGAACGATCAACCATAAAGAGGACGTCGACAAAATCAGTAAAATTTACAGTATCGCTTTAAAAAAGTAATAACAGCATCAGACAAAGACCAACATCGGCTTAGAGACATAACCAACTCTCTAATAGAGCTGGGCGATATTTCATGAACTGTGACTTTGTCACAGATACATAAAAATCACGAGTCACAGTTGCGACGACGATTGCTTTTAAACTGTGCCACGCCGTCACAGTTTGCCTCTGGAGCAGATATTTCAGTCACAGTTCTGTTTGAACGAGTATTTTCTACTAAATAAATGACGTGTGACAGCCTCTGGAGCAGATATTTCCGTCACAGTTCTGTTCTAATGAGGATTTTCTACTAAATAAATGACGAGTTGTCACAGTTTGCCTTTTGCAGTAGATATTTCAGTCACAGTTCTGTTTGAACGAGTATTTTCTACTAAATAAATGACGAGTTGTCACAGTTTGCCTTTTGGAGCAGATATTTCAGTCACAGTTCTGTTTGAACGAGTATTTTTTACTAAATAAAAGACGAGTTGTCACTGTTTGCCTTTTGGAGCAGATATTTCAGTCACAGTTCTGTTTGAACGAGTATTTTCTACTAAATAAATGATGAGTTGTCACAGTTTGCCTTTTGGAGAAGATATTTCAGTCACAGTTCTGTTTGAACGAGTATTTTTTACTAAATAAAAGACAAGTTGTCACTGTTTGCCTTTTGGAGCAGATATTTCAGTCACAGTTCTGTTTGAACGAATATTTTCTACTAAATAAATGACGTGTGACAGCCTCTGGAGCAGATATTTCCGTCACAGTTCTGTTCTAATGAGGATTTTCTACTAAATAAATGACGAGTTGTCACAGTTTGCCTTTTGCAGTAGATATTTCAGTCACAGTTCTGTTTGAACGAGTATTTTCTACTAAATAAATGACGAGTTGTCACAGTTTGCCTTTTGGAGCAGATATTTCAGTCACAGTTCTGTTTGAACGAATATTTTCTACTAAATAAATGACGAGTTGTCACAGGTTGCCTCTGGAGCCGATATTTCCGTCACAGTTCTGTTCTAATGAGTATTTTCTACTAAATAAATGACGAGTTGTCACAGGTTGCCTATGGAGCAGATATTTCAGTCACAGTTAACTTTCGAACTGTTTGAATATTTAGATTATTGGAGCAGAATGTAAAAATTAAAAATAGGGGTAGGATGTACTATTATTATTTAATTGTAAAGATTATTAATAGAGGCTTTTATTAAATATTAGTTCATGTAAAATTGTCAGAATTTTATCATTTTTATCAAAAAGGACACTTTTTGCCTGCGCAGAAGAACCATCTCCTTGATAAAAAGTCTTGCTCTATCCAAGGTCCTTCTACGCAGGCAAAGTGTCCTTCTGCATGCCGGCCTTCGGCCGTGGCAGGGATTAAAACCCTCAGCCAACAAAACCATATCCTTGTTGAAAAGTCTTCCTCTATCCAGGGTCCTTCTGCATGCCGGCCTTTGGCCGTGGTAGGGATTAAAACCCTCAGTCAGAAAAACTATCGCCTTGCTGAATAGTATTTGTATATTAACCCGTCCAATAAGTCTAAGAGCTGCTTCGTAGCTAAAACATTTCAGCATTTATCGCCAAATTTGGCCTTATTGCATTTTTTTTTTGGTCTTTTTTTGTCATTAAACATAAATGCTGAATGCAGGAAGACTTTTCAACAAGGAGATGGTTTTGTTGGCTGAGGGTTTTAATCCCTGCCACGGCCGAAGGCCGGCACACAGAAGGACACTTTTTGCCTGCGCAGAAGGACCCTGGATAGAGGAAGACTGCTCAACAAGGAGATGGTTTTGTTGGCTGAGGGTTTTAATCCCTGCCACGGCCGAAGGCCGGCACGCAGAAGGACACTTTGCCTGCCGGCACTCAGAAGGACCCTGGATAGAGGAAGACTTTTCAGCAAAGAAGATGGTTTTGTTGGCTGAGGGTTTTAATCCCTGCCCCGGCCGAAGGCCGTCATGCAGAAGGACACTTTGCCTGCGCAGAAGGACCCTGGATAGAGGAAGACTTTTCAACAAGGAAATGGTTTTGTTGGCTGAGGCTTTTAATCCCTGGCACGGCTGAAGGCCGGCACACAGAAGGACACTTGCGCCAATACGCAAAAAAACCTGTATGCAAAAAACTTCACATGACCGTGAGGATTCTACTGATTGAGGGTTACGATCCCTGCCGCGGCCGAAGGCCATCAATACGCGAAAAAACCTGTATGCAAAAAACTTCACATGACCGTGAGGATTCTGCTGATTGAGGGTTATGATCCCTGCCACGGCCGAAGGCCGTCAATACGCGGAAAAACCTGTATGCAAAAAACTTCACATGACCGTGAGGATTCTGCTGATTGAGGGTATTGATCCCTGCCGCAGCCGAAGGCTGCCAATACGCGGAAAAACCTGTATGCAAAAAACCTCATATTACCGAGAGGGCTCTGCTAAAATTTTTTTAATGTTTTTTTAAAAGAAATTTAGTGGCTAAATTGAAGTTTGCTAGTGGTTTTAAAATGTTCAAGAAGATGGAGAATACCGAAAAACTAGTTTTGTAATTTCGGGATTTTGTTATTTCGGGATTTTGTCGTTTCGGGATTTTGTTATTTCGGGATTTTGTCGTTCGGGATTTTGTCGTTCGGGATTTTGTCGATCGGGATTTTGTCTTTCGGGATTTCGTTACCAACCCGTTTTTATTAATGTTGATCATCATCTCTGCTGCACATTATAACTTAAACTTAATTATCTATGATTTTTTAATTAGTTCGTATTTCAAAATTTTACCTATAATTTTTTTCATGGCGTCGTCGGGATTTGAACCTCTACTCTTTGTATTCCAAACCAAGCACACATCCTCTAGGCTACGGACTGCTTTTGTTTCCAAACTCTTTTTAGTTAGTTTTTTGTTTTTTTTTACGGGGAAAACTTGCTGTACTGTTTACTTTAACATGGCTGTACTTTTAAAAATATCATGTACATTTTATTAATTTTTTTGTGATTTCGTATGGAGATATATATCATGTAAATTTAACAAGGCTCATGTTAAGCATTATTTTTCTGATTGTGGTCTGGTTTTTCTTCTATAACTTCTATACTAAAGTGGTTAGAGATATGACCTTGTTACCTTAAGATTCCTAAAAGAATGAGCTATCGACTGCAATAGGTGCTTTATGTCTAGAAAATGATTTAGGTGCCAGCAACGGCCCCTAAACCTTTTTAACATTTTTCTTTTTGGCCGTAGAATTTTTTCTCTTTGCTCGAATTCAAAATTTTTTGTACAGAAATGTAGGCTCCTGTCCCTAGTATACTACTGTATACGATTCGGTAAGATCAATGGCCTATATGTAGCTTGATTTTTGATTCTTCATTGATTTTTAATTTACAGAGGCATTCCAAGATTCACGAACTATTGAAATCGTCTTTATAAATCGTCTTTAGACGATTGAAATCGTCTTTCGTATTCCAAGATTCACGAACTATTGAAATCGTCTCTCAAATCGTCTTTAGACGATTGAAATCGTCTTTCGTATTCCAAGATTCACCGAAATAGTTAAAATTCTTGTAAAACGTTGAAATTATCGTCTTTTGGTATTCCAAGAGACGATTTTATCGGATTTCTTCTCCTAAAAAAGACGATCAGAAATTAGCTCTCGTTCCCTAATAAAAATGTAATATTTCAATGAAAAATCTGGTTATATATTTTTTGATTCACTTGTATAGTTATTATTTTCTATTTTTATTTATAAAATAGATAATAAATAGTAAATACATAATTGTTATAAATAATACTAATTCCAATTTTGATTTCGAACGCGAATTAATTCCTTCTCAGAGTCTTCAGCAAAAAATTCCACTAAAGGAATCCATGTTTTTCAATGAAGCTTAACACACGAGAACAATTCTGCTTGCATTAAACCGTCGCTTGTGGGCGAGGGAGATGAAGAGCATGGTAGTTCGTGCATTGAAATTCTTCACTCTTGGACCTGCATGAACAGAGCACAAAACTAACACATACACAATTTTAATTAGCCAGGGTTCTGAATATTTTACCAACACATACAAGTGACAGGCCAATCAAAATATTCAACAATATACATACCCGGAATGTTTTCACTTGAACTGTACAATACAAGTGGAATTTTCCATTGTTCACAAGTTCGTACAGTGTTGGAAAATTTCTACCAAAAAAAAACAATGGTAATTTTATTTTGCTAAAATCTAAGCGAAATTATATAAAACACAATATTACTCGCGAAAACACAAATATTACTCTACATATAATTCGCGATGTATATTCTATATTTTGGTAACGTTTATAGCTTTATTTTTCGCAAAAAAAAACAATTTTTTTAGGTTTTTATTTATTATAACTACATATAAAAGTTATAATAAACATAACTACAATAATAAAAGTTTTGCCTCCTAGCACTGAAAATGTCATCTTGAGCTCAAACTGCAGTAAAAGCAAAAGACGATTCGAGTTTCGTGAATCTTGGAATGTCTCGTTCCCTTTTTCGTGACTTTTTTGCCGAGATATAGCCTGAACACAGTCAAATTTCGTTGACTACAAATGACGTCGCTAGTGTCAAAATTACATTGGCTCTTATGGGAAACGAGAAAAAAATAAAATTTCGTTGCATTCGTCGACGAAAATTCGACGAAAATTCGTCGCTCGTGTTCTAATTCCTTAGCCACATAGTACGTCTTGTTCTTCTTTTCTTGTTTGTTTGACAACTATCATCGCTCATCGCTCATCGTCGACGAAATGACGGTGTTCAGGCTAATAGTTTAACGATTCAACTCGAATCTCAGAATGCCTCTGTTAATTTTGAAAATCAGTATTCCAAAGCTCTGTTAAGTCAGTGTAAACTGCCATGTAGGGCGATTCTCTAACTTCCTAATATGGCGTTCACACGGACCGAATTTTCGATTGAAAAGTCGACCTTTCAAAAGTTCTCTGAAAAGACGACGAAAAGCTGCTTTTCGTTCATGCAAATACTGTCAAACAAAAAGCAGCTTTTTGGCGTATTTTCAACGAAAAGCCAGGGAAAAGTCGCTTGCAACTCTGAATTCAATTACATTTCAATCAAAGTGACATTCGGACACTTTCAGAGAACCAATTTTAGCAGCATTTTTATTTCGTTTTAAGTTTTATGTGTGTGTATGAAAAACTATTTTGAAAATTCGCTTTTGCTTATACTTTTGATTCAAATTTTGTCGTCTGAACAACAATTTGAAAAGTCGACTTTTCAGTCGAAAATTCGGTCCGTGTGAATGCCATATAACGACGGAATTCGATATCGTTAGTAAGCTAATTTTATAGCTTACGATAACGAGAGAAATCGTTGAGAGTGATTCTCTAAAATTACTCAAGCGATTTTTGTCGGTTCAAATTTGTTGAAAAATACCGATAAAAATCGGTAATAGAATTTAAAAAATTACGGCATCCCACTGTTGTCCAAATGTCAATAAATTCGAAATTTTGGACATATTTAAATTTTGAGAAAATTTAGAAATTTTCAAAAACCCTTGCCAAAGATGGAAGATCCGACAAAGGTGATGTGAGTATAGTATTTATAAATTCATAGACTTCATAGCCTTCATAGACTTGTTTTTTTTTTTTTAGTTTCGTTGCAATATTTGTGTGCAAAATAAAAACAAATAGTTGTTAAATTTAATTTAGAAGAAAGAAAACTAGAAGTTGACGTGCATCTGCGTATCACTTTTGCCGTGATGATTTATACGTTGCAAAATTGTGAGATTCCGGAAGCCTAACGAAACAGGCGCAGTCTTTGTTTCCAATGCGTAGGCTGTTTAATTTCGGTCATCCGCGACTGGGCTGCGCAAAGTGGACACTGGTAAATCAAAAATTGTCAACATAAATGTTTTTGTTAATGAAAGAGTGAACTTTCAGAGGCAAATCTCGAATATGGAGACGTTAATTTTGCTTGCACTTTAGATGACTTTGTATTTATGAAAGTTTTTAATTCGGAATTTTGTAACCTAATATTTTTTAATTGAAATAATTTAAATATGTATATACGAGTATTAAGTATAAAATATATAATTATACTACTACTACTACTACTACTATTATTATTATTATTATTATATATATATATATATATATATAAAATAGCGTCTCTCGCAATCTATGGCGTGAGTTAAACTGGAGCAATTCCAAGTGTCTTCTCGCTGTTAGCAGGGACCAGCTAGAATTGCGATAGAAGTAATCATCTGTCCCATAGGCCACATGGTGGCAAAATGGAAGACGGGTGCCAGCGTAGATTACTGTAGATCATGCCAGGATGTTGATGAGGAAGAAACGGTACATCATCTCCTTTGCCGCTGTCCAGCGCTTGCAAGCCGCCGTTTTCGATCATTGGGAACTTGGTTTTGCTCGGAGTTTACGGATGTTGCAAAGGTTCCGAGGCATATTAAATTTACTTTGAGCGCCAAATCGGCGTTTTATAAACCCCGCCACGATCTTAGTTTATTTAATGGTGGGGTGTGAAATCTAAATGAGTACACGGTAGGTTCCACAACTTTATTAAGGCAATCACAAAGGGCCAAATTTGGCCTCCGTGGATGGGATCCAGCATTCCAAGCCTTCCTAACCTAACCTAACCTAGTGGAAAGTGTTTTATTTGGATTGTTAAAAAAATAGAAACGTTAATTTCGGCATGGTGGAAGTTCACATACCCTACACCCGCGATTACAAAAAGTGGGCTGGTGACACCCACTTTCATTTAACTTACAAATAGTAAATTTTTATCTATAAACGAATTTACAACACCGTAGGCGTGGCAGTAGTCCGATTTTTTCCATAAACTTCAAGAAGCCCTACATGAGAAATATTCAGGCCAAATTTCATGACGATACCTCTATTCGTTCTGTCGTTCACAAAATTTAAAGTATTAAATATTCGGTAGTCTTATAACAATGCCTTCAAAGACTTGTCTGCAAATCTGATTTTTGGTTATAGTGACCTTCTTTTTAGGTAGATAATGGGTTTTGTTGAAAATTTTCAACGTGGGCTGGAGGTCGGTAGATGTTTATTGAAAATACAGTTTTAACGCTAGTTCCCAACGTTTCGTGAAATTTTTCTTCACTTCATCAGGGGCTTTATTAGTGACGATTTCTTTTTGTTATTACACTAAAAAAAACATGCACAATGTAAATATATACCAGAAATTAAAATTTTTTGTTCAAACTTACTTATTAAATAAATCTAATATGTAATTATTAGAGAGTAGAGCTGAGCGATATAGTGATATAGTGATTATAGCGATATAGTGATTTCCAACCAGTGACAGTGACAGCTCTGTCACAGATACAAAAACCTGTGACTCGTGACAAAAACGTTATGCTTTGCTATAACACTTTTTTGTGTTTCGAAGCAAATATTAAAGCATAAGGTTAGATAAATGTTCCGTTCGCTTATCTGAAATAAGACTGTAAATTGGAGTTTAAAAATACAAGCATTTTAAGCTTATTATCGCTTAGACTGCTTCAACGATCTGTCAGTATCTGTCCAGCTTTAGAGAATAACCTTTCGCATGGGACTGACGTCGCCAAAGCACAAAGCTTTTTTTGTGCCACAATCGACAATGCCGGAAATTTATATCTATTATTCCGCCACCATTCTAATGGATTGGATATACGCGAAACTATTTCCTCTTCCAAATACCGCTGAATCTCCAAAATTGCTTTTGAGTTACTGGTCCCGGAACATATTTACTTTAGACAAGTGACTCCAATTTTTTTTGTTGTTAGTGCTCCTTTTCCTGACCCCAACAAGCCAAAAAAAAAATGTCGCTCTCCCTTGGGGGCGGGGCTAGAGCCCTTTGAAATTTGAAAAAAAACGCTTAATATCTCTAAAACTGTAGAAGATATTTAGATGTTATTAGTACCGTTAGAAAGCTAATAAAAATGTCGTTAATTTATGTAAAATAACTTTTTATCGACATATTTTTAGTTTTATCAATAAACGCAACTTAAGGTTTTTAATACTATTTTTTTTGATAAAATAATTTTTTCCAAAGAAAAATGTGTAATTAACCCAAGGAAGTATACTAAAAATAAGATAACATATATTTTAAGCTTTCTGAGGAAATTTATTTCATACAAATCGGTGCAGTAATTACGGAGAAAACGCATTTTTAAACGTAATTATAAACTACCAATTTAGAATTTTACTACTATACATATTTTTAATAATGCGAACGTACTGAGTTTGCACCGTTGGGTCTTTTAAGCTATGACGCCAGTTATCGTTTTTCTTGGTATTGTTGATGTAAACTGGAAACAATATTCAATTTGCGATTTGTTTGTATGGTTATTAAGCATTATGTATGAAACAAATATAAATAAAATATTTAAAATGTTCCAATGTAAATTAAGCGCCGCAGGCGAAAAATTTTGAAAAAAAATCGCGCGATTTTTCTTAAAAATTTTTCAATTTCATATTAGCGCCGCAGGCGAAAAATTTTGAAGAAAAATCGCGCGATTTTTCTTAAAAATTTTTCATTTTTAATTCATATGAAAATCTAAAGAAATAGTGCCGTCTATTGTCACTTTGTTACTAACACCACCACAACCATTACGGCAAACATAATGCATAGTACCAGAGACGCATTATTGTAAAAAGGTATAATAAGTTAATTTCAGAAAGTAGTTTCTTATCAATTTAAAAACGAATTTTCTTTATAAATACTGCACCGATTTTAACGAAATAAATTTCTTCAGAAAGCTTAAAATATATGTTATCTTATTTTTAGTATATTTCCTTGGGTTAATTACACATTTTTCTTTGGAAAAAATTATTTTATCAAAAAAAATTGTACTAAAAACCTAAGGTTGCGTTTATTTATAAAACTAGAAATATTTCGATAAAAAGTTATTTCACATAAATGAATGACATTTTAATTAGCTTTATAACGGTACCAATATCACCCAAACAGCTTACATAGTTTCGGAGATACAGACGATTTTATTTCAAATTTCAAGGGGCTCCAGCCCCGCCCCCAAGAGAGAGCGACATTTTTTTTTTGGCTTGTTGGGGTCAGGACCAAGAGCACTAACAAAAAAAAAACAAAAAAAAAAAAATTGGAGCCACTTGCGTAAAGTAAATATAAGCCCTGGTCCCATGAGGCTTGAAACTCGAAACGATGCAGTAGAAAGAATTCCATAAAGACAGTTCGTTGGATGTTGAAGATGCCACTGGTTGAGGTATTTCAAGCTGCGCTGGAGAACTTTTTTCCATTAAACCTGCTACTTTTTCAACGTTTTCTGCAGCTAGTAGGTCAGCAAATGCAATATTCTTGAATCTTGGATCCAAAAATGTCGCAAACTGCAGGGACTGGCTCCGCTCAATATTTTCAAATCGCTCACATAAATTTTCGTTAAATTTTTCCAGCATGGGTTTGACGCAGATGGGAAGGTTTTTTTTTAATAAATTTTTGTATACATTTATTAATCCATTCGTTGTTGGAATAACTAAGGATGCTGTGCAATAATTCTCCGAACTGATTGCGACTGTAGCATCCTCAAATGGTTTTAAAATCATACATAAATTATTTACAACTTGCCAGTCTGCTGTCGTAAGGCTTGGACGTTCGCTTTCAATTAAAGCCATAGTGCTTTTGATAGCGTCTGGAAGAATGAAAAACCTTTGTAACATATGTAATGTGGAATTCCACCTTGTCTCTACATCTTGCAGAAGCTTAAAAACTTCACCAGTTGAATTTTGTTGTCGGATAAAAATCGCATTTGAAGTCGAACTTCTTTTAAAATGTGATAAAATTTTCTTCACTTTTTCCACGACTAACATGACTTCACTCTGCTTTAAACCATCCTTCACTATAAGATTTATAGTGTGCGCCAAGCACCCAAAATGTTTCCACTTTAAATTATTAATAATTGCGCTTTTTATATTTGCTGTGTTATCAGACACAGCTAGCATAATTTTATTCTCAATACCCCAGTCATTAACTACCCGCTTTAATTCGGTTGCTAAGAAGATGGAGGTATGAGAATGGTTTGCTGGGCAACATTCTAATAATATTGAATGTAAATTAAAATCAGCGCCTAAGAAATGTGCAGTAACGGCTAAAAAACTTGTGTTGTTTCTCGATGTCCAGCAATCTGTTGTAACGCAAAATGTCAGTCCTTGTGAAATAACTTTTTTTGTTTTTACTCGACACTCTTCATAGAGCGCCGGTATTCTAGTTTTTGACAAGGGATTCAGCGCGTGCACTAGTGCCTTAAAACCAATATCTTCTACAATCTGAAATGGTTGGTAATCGCAATAAAAAAGTTTTAAAATTTCCTTGTCTATCTTCTCTTTAGATTGCTTGGAAAGGTTTTGTAATCCGAGCAATGATGGAATATTTTGCTGGACATATATGTTCCTATTCTGGGAAATATCAACGTCGTTGCAAGCTAGGGGTTCCCGCTGCCGAGCCTTAAATAAATAATTTTTTAAATAACATAATGTACAATTCCCATGCCTTATTGAGATTCCTGCTCTAATTTCAAACGCTAAATCACTAACTAAGCGCAGAACCATTTAACGGGCAGAATATAGTTTGTTGTTAAAAGATTTATTACTTACGCATTCCGATTCCATTGAGGACTCATCAGTGTTAGGATCAATAGGATTAACAGAAGATGCAGTTTGCTGCGGACGAGCATTCTGGAAATTAAATTAAGTTGAATCTAAGTCTCTCTTTCCTACTTCTTACTCTACTCACATTATTTATTTTAGACGTCCTAGGCAAAGCTACTGTTGGATGCCTTCTCTGCATATGTTTTGTTAAATTTGTTGTGCTCGTTCTATACGAACACATAGCTTTGCAAATATTGCACCTAGCAAAATTTTAATTTTCTGATTTGAAAAATTCCCAAATTTCACTACGCTTTTTTGCTTTTAAACTCATTATTTGATAAAAATATATGCACAAAGGAAACAGCGAAATAACGAAATAACGAACGGCTAATTTGAACATTAACGCATTCAAATCAACGAATCAATACCGAGAATTTTTAAAATGAAGTCGAAAGCTTTATATTATTCGTTGGGGCAGACTCATCAACCAACGAATTTTCAGCAGAGCGAAAGACCTGATATATTAATTTTGGGGAAATATAGATTGATTTATATAAACTTTTTCAGCTCAGACATAACTGAATACAATATTTATATTGCATTTATATATGTATATATATGTATATCAATATATCCGTTTTCATGTTTGTTAACATAAAAACGTTACATATGAGCTTATATTAACGTATAATCTATTACTCTACTTAAAATTAGATGAGCTTTCATTTTAATATTTATGCTCATGACCAAGCCGATCTCCATGTGATAATCTTCTTTTCTTTTTTATACCCTACACCCGAAGGAATGAGGGTATATTCACTTTGTGCTTCCGTTTGTAACGCATTAAAGGAGGCATGGCAGGTATAGAAAAGTATATATATTCTGGCTCAGAATCACCTCCTGAGTCGATTTAGCCCTGTCCGTCCGTCTGTCTGTCTGTCTGTCTGTCTGTCCGTCTGTCTGTGGAAATCACGATTACAGGAGAACGAATGGAGGTATCATCATGAAATTTGGTACGAATATTCTTTGTTATCCTACGCTGTTTGGAATTGAATGTTTGGTATTGATATTTGAAATGGGGAAAATCTGACCAGTGATACGCCTACTTTTTATAGAAAATATGCACTCATCCGTGCTTATAGCTTAATTTCTTAGCTTGTAGACCGAATTTTCAGCTAAAATTTTATTTCCGAGTCCACCATCTTAGACTAAAGTATTAACTAAAAAATGGGCGTGACACGCCCACTTATATACTATACCATATAATGAGGTGTTTAGTATGAAAAACGGTGTTATAGATGAGTTAATAGAAAAAAAAAATGTACTCCCTGTAAATTTAAAAAAAGTAGGTGTCACCCGCCCACTTTTTATCACTTCGACAGATGCGGGTGTAGGGTATATGAGCTTCGGCCAGGCCGAAGATAACGCTCTTACTTGTTATAATTTAAATAATAGACAATTTTTTAGGAAGCATTCTGACAATTTTACATGAACTTATATTTAATAAAAGCCTCTATTAATAATCTTTACAATTAAATACTAATAGTACATCCTTACCCCTTTTTTTTAATTTTTACATTCTGCTCCAATAATCTAAATATTCAAACAGTTCAAAAGTTAACTGTGACTGAAATATCTGCTCCATAGGCAACCTGTGACAACTCGTCATTTATTTAGTAGAAAATATTCGTTCAAACAGAACTGTGACTGAAATATCTGCTCCAAAAGGCAAACTGTGACAACTCGTCATTTATTTAGTAGAAAATACTCGTTCAAACAGAACTGTGACTGAAATATCTACTGCAAAAGGCAAACTGTGACAACTCGTCATTTATTTAGTAGAAAATCCTCATTAGAACAGAACTGTGACGGAAATATCTGCTCTAGAGGCTGTCACACGTCATTTATTTAGTAGAAAATATTCGTTCAAACAGAACTGTGACTGAAATATCTGCTCCAAAAGGCAAACAGTGACAACTCGTCATTTATTTAGTAGAAAATACTCGTTCAAACAGAACTGTGACTGAAATATCTGCTCCAAAAGGCAAACTGTGACAACTCGTCATTTATTTAGTAGAAAATACTCGTTCAAACAGAACTGTGACTGAAATATCTACTGCAAAAGGCAAACTGTGACAACTCGTCATTTATTTAGTAAAAAATCCTCATTAGAACAGAACTGTGACGGAAATATCTGCTCTAGAGGCTGTCACACGTCATTTATTTAGTAGAAAATATTCGTTCAAACAGAACTGTGACTGAAATATCTGCTCAAAAAGGCAAACAGTGACAACTCGTCATTTATTTAGTAGAAAATACTCCTTTAAACAGAACTGTGATTGAAATATCTACTGCAAAAGGCAAACTGTGACAACTCGTCATTTATTTAGTAGAAAATACTCGTTCAAACAGAACTGTGAATGAAATATCTGCTCCAGAGGCAAACTGTGACGGCGTGGCACAGTTTAAAAGCAATCGTCGTCGCAACTGTGACTCGTGATTTTTATGTATCTGTGACAAAGTCACAGTTCATGAAATATCGCCCAGCTCTATTAGAGAGTTGGTTATGTCTCTAAGCCGATGTTGGTCTTTGTCTGATGCTGTTATTACTTTTTTAAAGCGATACTGTAAATTTTACTGATTTTGTCGACGTCCTCTTTATGGTTGATCGTTCTATATAGTTTTTGTTGTATTCGTAGACTTTCCAATGTATACCGGGTGTTGTGTTTGTTTTCTTTGTCTAAAATTTTTGTGTTTTTGAAATCTATGGTGTGATTATATTTAATTACGTGTTGGCTTAATGCTGTGGTTTGTTTCAAGTTTTTGATGTCTTTTTGGTGTTCTTTTATTCTAGTTTCTAGTGTTCGTTTGGTCGTCCCTATATATACTTTGTTACACTTTTCTTTTTTATTTTCTTTACATGTTATTTTATATACAACGTTGTTTTGTTTACCTTTAGGTATTTTGTCTTTAGTGTTTGTGAATAAGTTTTTAAGGGTTATGTTTGGTTTATGTGCAAAAATTATATTATCTTTGTTTATTATTTCTTTTAGTTTATCTGTTGTTGTTAAGTTTGAAATGTAACTTATGCTGAAGTATTTTTTTGTTGTATTGTTGTTGTCTGCAAGTCGTTTACGTATTTTTGTACAAAAATTAGCAGATATAAAAAAGGCTCCCCGTGATCCCTGATGACGTAATT
This sequence comes from Conops quadrifasciatus, assembly GCA_949752815.1. NCBI lineage: Eukaryota > Metazoa > Arthropoda > Insecta > Diptera > Conopidae > Conops > Conops quadrifasciatus. The sequence continues at coordinate 20,551,105 of OX457077.1, read as the reverse complement.
TTTGTGATGCCGCTGTAGATGAGACTCATCAAGGGGTCTCATCTAAAAGACGGGGTCTCATATAAATCTAAGGGGTCTCATCTAAAAAATTACGTCATTTTTTATACCATAAATAATATCAATAATATCATAGACTCCGAATGACATTTCAGCTTTCATTTCACCAACCTTTGTTTTAAAATTCCAACTTGTATAGTTATTAATAACAGCAATGTGTGACGAACCGTTCTTTGCTCCGGATGCGCTCGATGGATGTCCAGGGTTCGTGACAGAAAATTTGTTGATTCGCAGAGGACCGGGAAAGAGAAAAACACTGTTTCTTTTTTTTTCTTTTATTCACTTTTTTAAATTTTTCCTATTCTTAAATTAATTAGAGTCTTAGTCACTATAGTACTGATTCCGCCGGCTCTCTTTTTTTAAAGAGATATTTAAATATATGTAAAAAAAAAAAATGGTTTCTGTGGTTGTCCTTGTTGTTTTAACGTACCGTCGACCTACTAGGCCCGGCTCGCTCTTTGTTCTCTCGTTGTCTCTGTTGTTTTAACGTACCGATGACCTACTAGGCCTGGCTCGCTCTCCGTCTGTTGTTGCCTCTGTAGTTTCCAACGTACCGACGACCTACAAGACCCGGCTCGCTCTCCGTCTGTTGTTGTCTCTGTCGTTGTAACGTACCGACGACCTACTAGGCCCGGCTCGCTCTTCGTCTGTGGTTGTCTCTGTCGTTGTAACGTACCGATGACCTACTAGGCCCGGCTCGCTCTTCGTCTGTTGTTGTCTCTGTCGTTGTAACGTACCGACGACCTACTAGGCCCGGCTCGCTCTTCGTCTGTGGTTGTCTCTGTCGTTGTAACGTACCGATGACCTACTAGGCCCGGCTCGCTCTTCGTCTGTTGTTGTCTCTGTCGTTGTAACGTACCGATGACCTACTAGGCCCGGCTCGCTCTCCGTTTGTTGTTGTCTCTGTCGTCTGTTGTTGTCTCTGTCGTTGTAACGTACCGATGACCTACTAGGCCCGGCTCGCTCTTCGTCTGTTGTTGTCTCTGTCGTTGTAACGTACCGATGACCACTAGGCCCGGCTCGCTCTCCGTTTGTTGTTGTCTCTGTCGTTGTAACGTACTGACGAGCTACTAAGCCCGGCTCGCTTTTCGTCTGTTATTGTCTCTGTCATTGTAACGTACCGACGACCTACTAGGCCCGGGTCGCTCTTCGTCTGTTGTTGTCTCTGTCCTTGTAACGTACCGACGACCTACTAGTCCCGGCTCGCTTTTCGTCTGTTGTTGTCTCTGTCATTGTAACGTACCGACGACCTACAAGGCCCGGCTCGCTCTCCGTTTGTTGTTGTCTCTGTCGCTGTAACGTACCGACGACCTACTAGTCCCGGCTCGCTTTTCGTCTGTTGTTGTCTCTGTCATTGTAACGTACCGACGACCTACAAGGCCCGGCTCGCTCTCCGTTTGTTGTTGTCTCTGTCGCTGTAACGTACCGTCGACCTACTAGGCCCGGCTCGCTCTTTGTTCTCTCGTTGTCCCTGTTGTTTTAACGTACCGATGACCTACTAGGCCTGGCTCGCTCTCCGTCTGTTGTTGCCTCTGTTGTTTCCAACGTACCGACGACCTACAAGACCCGGCTCGCTCTCCGTTTGTTGTTGTCTCTGTCCTTGTAACGTACCGACGACCTACTAGTCCCGGTTCGCTTTTCGTCTGTTGTTGTCTCTGTCATTGTAACGTACCGACGACCTACAAGGCCCGGCTCGCTCTCCGTTTGTTGTTGTCTCTGTCGCTGTAACGTACCGACGACCTACTAGGCCCGGCTCGCTCTTCGTCTGTTGCTCACGTTCCTGTTTCGTCCACTCTAAGGTCTTCTGTGCAGTGCACCGATCTTACTTACTTGATCGCCGCCGCTTGACTGACTTGACTTCAATCGTTTCAGTGTTTTCATAACCTCATGGTCTGTCCTGTTTGAGTCTCGCGAGAGTGTTTCGAGACCCTCGAGATCAGCTGTTTTCTCATACTGACTCATACTGTTATTCCCACAGGGTGATCATAATCACGCTTTTAAACTAATACTAGATTATCTTAACTCTATTACATTCTTATTTTAAATTCATTTTTATAAATTATAAATTAAAATTTTAATAAATTTATAAATTAAAGATGCATGTATGCGAGTGCGTGGTCATTGTTGGTGGGATGAAATCGAGGTGGACCGACTTTCACTCTCACACTTTCCCCTTACTGGGCCATCGGGAGCTCAGTGACCTTCACGTTTCCGCTGCGGCAGATCAAAAAGCTTAGCTGTCGGCCGGTGCCGGAATTTTACAATGGATCGCTGAAATCTTTCCTCTTGGGATGGCTTGGATTGATCGTCCGCAGTACTTTGGTGCTAGTTTCGCGTTAAAGTCGTCAACAGCTTTTGAGGCCAGATGTTGCTTGACTAGAACCTGTTGCCCAATGTGTGGTACCCAATGGCGCCGTCGTAAGTTATAGTGTCGAGCTTGGTCTTGCGCAGTCCGTAATAGATTGTATTGAACTATTTTTATAACCTCCTGGAGTCGTGACTGATCCCGCTCAATCTGCACCGGTCCCGACCGTAACCGCATAATACAAATCGTCTGGCAATTGTGGTTGCCTGCCCTGTCAAAAAGCCTGCACTGAAGCCTGTAGAATCCGAGAAAGCAGTGTTAATAGCGAATGAGATTTCTGGTAAGAGATCATCCCAGTTCGTCTGTTAGTTTTGAATTAGTTGCGCTATCATAGTTTTCACCGTACGATTTGTCCTCTCCGTCGGATTTTCTTGTGGAGTGTAGGGAGGTGTAAACAGCTGGCGAATTTCGATGTTTTCTATATATCGCTGGAAGCTTCGGCTGGTGAACTGCGTCCCATTGTCGCTGATAATCACTTTGGGCACCCCATACCTGGCCAAGATCCTTTCGCGAAATCCTTTTATTAGCGTCTCAGTTGTGCCCTTTCGGAGCGGTATTAGCTCCGTCCATTTTGAAAATATATCTACTATCACTAAAAGCATCGGGTTCCTATGCTTAGACCGCGGTAGTGGTCCTACGAAGTCAGCACATAGCGTTGCCCATGGTTCCTCGGGCACTCGGGTGAGCATTTCTCCGGCCGGTGCCTGCTAATTTGTTTTATATCGTTGACACGAGTCGCAAGTCTGCACATAATGACTTATGTCGCGAAACATACCCGGCCAGTAATACCGGTTAGTGATCCGATGTATAGTTTTGCGGATCCCTAGATGACCGGCGCTGGGAGCGTCATGGTTTTGTTTTATTACTTGTCACGTCTTCGTTGTTTGGATTTCGTGGAAAGTGTCGGTATAGTTGCCCATCTATGAATGCGTAGTCTGAATACTTGCTGGGATTTTGTTCGACCTCACTGCACTTCTTCTGGAACCATGCATGACTTGGGTGAGAACTGCTCCAAGGCCGAAAGCGCTGGCGTCGGTCTGTAAGGTGAATTTTTGTGTAAAGTCTGGGGCTTCTGTTAACTTGTTTTTGAGGTCTTCGAACGCTTTCTGTTGCGCGTCGCCCCACTTCCAATGCTTACTCTTCTTCAGTAAGGACGTCAATGGTTATACAGTTGTAGCGAAATCTTGTACAAAACGTCTATACCAAGACGCGATGCCCAGGAATCGTCGTACCTCTCGTACGTTTTGTGGGGGTGCGAGCTCTTGAATGGCGGCTATCTTATCTGGATCTGTATGGATGCCCACCTCACTGATGACGTGCCCAAGGTATTTTACCTTTGTTTTGAAAAAGTCGCATTTTTCTGTGTTGATGCGTAAATTGGCTGCCCTTAATCGGCGCATAACCTCCTTCAGGTTTCTTAAAACCGCCTTCTCTGTTCAAGGGTTCAAGGGTTTCCCTAGTAACGATTATATCATCCACGTAAGTGAAAGCAAAGGGTTCCATTTCGGGTCCAATAACTCGATCTAGTGCCCGTTGAAACGTGGCAGGCGCGGAGTGGAGTCCAAAAGGCATAACTCGCCATTGAAAAAGGCCACTACTTGGTACCGTTAAGGCTGTATACTTCTTGCTGTCAGCTTCCTTGGAGATTTGCCAATATCCGTCCTTCAAGTCGAGGCTGCTGATATACTTGGCATTACGTAGTCTAGCCAAAATGTGTGTGATCCGTGGTAGGAGGTAGGCCTCAGGTATTGATTGACTATTCAGCTGTCGGTAGTCGATGCAGAGACGCCCCCGTCTTCTTTTTTACGAGCACAATGGGTGCACTGTAGGGACTGCGTGATGCCTCAATGCCTCATCCCTTTTCTAATGATTTGGGAATTTCCCCGTTTATTACCGCCTGCATCGCCGGATTCCGTGGTATGTATCGTTGTTTGATGGCGCGATCATCGTTGATCACAATTTTATGTTCCGTGACATTAGTGACACCTTTCATGTTTGCAAACTGTTGTAACTTCGTTTCTCGAAATTCGGAGACCTTCATAGTTTCCCCAGGCTTGGTGTCCGCAGTGATCCTACGATTCGTTAGGTTTTTATTACTAAGCGTCTTACCTAGAGTCAAATGTTTTCCACCGCAACTGAAGGAGGCGCCGGCTTCACGTAGGAGGTGTATTCCAAGGTTACATCGTCGGTGACTTTAGGCATAATCATAAAGTGAAATTAGCCATTAAAATTCCCCAGCGTTAATTCTGTTGTTACGGCTTGGTGCAGTAATTGTACTGAGCCATCTGCCATGGTTACGTCTGCTTCCATGGGCACATAATTACATTGGTTCCCAAGTTTTCCTACGAACGCCCTACTCGTAAAACTCGCTCCAGTGTCGATGGTGGCTGCAGCAGGTATGCCGTTCAGCTGAACGTGAGCACGAATGCGGTTGGCTTCGTCTTGTAAGCTATTGGAGGATGTATTCGTGGGGAGATGGCCTATCCTCAGTTCGCACCATTCCGTAGCGTTTCCCGGCTTCTTACAGCACTGTATTGTGCGCACTCCTCGACGTCCACAATTCCAACAGAAAAGGAGCTGTGGATTCTGGCAACGACGAGCGAAATGTCCCTCCTGCCCGCACTTTCTGCAAGCCGATCTTGGGTTAATAAATACCTCGTCACGATCGTAGTTAAGCGCCTGTGATCCAGGTGGTTGCGTGGTTTGGGCTTCCGTATCCTGGATGATTAATCGATATTGCTCTTTTCGGAATTGTTCTGGTTGGCGTTCCTTGATGCTTTCCAAATCTTCGGCCATGGAAATCAGCTCGGTTAACGTGGCGAAATCCTTCCGGCGAATGTACCATTGATAATCTGGGTGAGCATTCTCGAAAATTCGTTCGAGTTGTAGCTCTGCAGAGTAACCAGCATGTCGAATTAAGTTCTGTATTTCTAACACATATGTTTTGAAGGGCTCCTTGATCGTTTGATGTCTGTTACGAATATCGTCATCCAAACGTTGCCAGAATCCCGCTGGTAGAAAGAATTTTAGGAAATCCTTTTTGAACATCCCCCAGGAGGTTCAATGCTCGTTATTATTCCGAAACCATGTTAGAGCGGTATCTTTCAAAAGCTCCGGCATAGTCCGGGGTATTTGAGATTAGGGTCAATGTTGTATGCTTCTGTCAGCTCTTCAACCCTCTCTATGAAGGATATTGGATCCTTTGTCCCATCATATCTCATTGACCACTTCCGAACCTGATCAATTACCATCATCGGTGGGCTGTTCTGTTGCGGCTGGCTATGGTTTGTGTCTGTTGTATTCCGAATGCTTTGAATTTTGAGCGTGTCCTTGACTTCCGGGATGACGACTTTGGGAAGGAGATCCTCGGCGCTGGATTCTTGAATCTCTTGGTTTGGCGAAGGCTCACGCTGGTGTTTTATTTTCAATTCTGCTAGACGCGCCTGTATATCGTCGTCCGGAGCTTGGCTGGTGATGAAGGACACTAGACGCTTTCGTAATTCGGTAACGTTCCCTGTTGTGTCGAGACCAAATTCTACTGCGTAGCTGTATAGGCCCCCCTTTTTTTAAATAGTATACCCATGAGGTAATCGGCATGGTGACAATTGTTTGTTTAAAAATCACTGAGCTAAATAATAATTAAAATTATTTAATTTTTAATTAAATTCTCTTCCCCTTTTTTTTTGAAAGTTCCTAGCTCACTTAGTCACTTTTCTTTATTATATCAGTTCATTTACGTTCGGTATTATTTCAGTTCTATCTTTTATTTCAAAATTATATTTTATTATTATTTGTTTTATTACGACTTATTGTTTATTTTTCACTTCACTTTGTCTCTTTCTCTGCTGTTGAGTCCCTGCTCGGGATGTCCAGGGTTCCTTACTGAAAATTTGTTGATTCGCAGAGGACCGGGGAAGAGAAAAACACTGTTTCTTTTCTTTTATTCACTTTATTAAGTTTTTCCTATTCTTAAATTAATTAGAGTCTTAGTCACTATCGTACTGATTTCCGCCGGTTCTCTTTTTTTAAAAGAGATATTAAAATATACATATGTAATAAAAAAAATGCCCACTTCGTTCTCTGTCTGTTGTTGTCGTTGTTGTTTTAACGTACCGTCGACCTACTAGACCCGGTTTGAGCAAAAGGAAAGAGGGAGAGCTGTTTTCGTTTCTTTCGTTCTTTTGGAGTTTAAGCGGAGAAAAAAAGAGATAGGAATGCCTTAACAGTAAAACTGCCACTGAAAATTTTCGAACAAGCAGTAAAAATTACTGTCGGTCGGGTAAAGGCACCACAGTTTTGTTATTTACTGCAATTTTCGTACGACAATACAGCAGTCGTGTCGATTTGTGCCTAGCTGTCTTGCAGAGATATCGAGATAGGAAACTGCGTCAAGGCTTGAAAAACTTGCAATTTTACGTCAAATCGTAAAGTAGTTTTCGTGAAAAAGCCAGAAATTCAGCTCAGAAACTCAACATTACAGACCCCCGATGAAGAGTGTCGAGGAAAGGGAACGGGGTTTTTTGTATAGGAATCTCAAAGTTGCGTGCCCCTGTTGTCGGTGAGACGTTCGCGGCGGAGGGGTTACTAAAAGAGAAACTCAACATTACACACTCCGGATGAAGAGTAATCGGGACGGAGAGGGTTCAGCTTCAAGACCCCAATGACAATTCAGATTTTTAAGTCGAATCGTTTGTTTTGAGATAGCAACTTAGTTAATTTAATTCATATAAATAATGAATTCGAAGACATCAATTTTTATTTATTTATTTATGCCAATTATTTAGTCCATTTAATAACCATTTTACTTTTAAATAGTTTATTACTTAATTAGAACCTATTTGGGAAAAGTATTTGAAGGTTAGAAATCATTGCAAGTGCAGATTAACAACAAAAAATCGAATGTAAATTGTTTTATGCGCTCAAATCCGCCACTATTTTATACCAGAAACTGTATGATCTATTCTATGAACAATTCAAGCAAAAGAAATCATTGTAAAATCAAATTGATTATCCAATTAAAATAAAAAAGCAGACATAAAATGGCGTTGGTATACCCTCAAATTTTTCGTTCACCTCGCCATTGAATTTGCCGATACTAGTGTTGCCCGTTTGTTTAGAACGCATCTATTTTTGCGCCTGTTATGAATTCTGGTACCAAAGCAGTGTTGCCGGCATGCTACAATATAAAATATATTTGATGATTTGATATATTTGAGATTTGATTTTAATTAGCAAATATATTAGTGCATAAATGTGCTTGAACTGTTAACAAAACGTTTATTCTTGCTTCGCGGAGTACAAATTACTTGCTAGAATAGAAAATTATAGCGTTCTTTACACCGAGTGCTACAAAAAGTACTTTTACCTTTTGTAAAGACCTTCCTTACCGCTCAGGCTTGGGAAGCAATTTAATTTTAGTTCAATTATACCGTACCAATGGATTTCGTCAATTTCATTTTGCAGCAATGTATTGTTTCGTTTGTGTGCAGAGGGTGAGAGAAAATGGTTTGGAGGAACACCTGGACAAGCACGTCAGGATTTTTGAAAGAGCGGAGAAGATTGTGAGGGAGTTAAGCAAAGCGGCGGACGAAACGCTTTTAAAGACTTGTAAGGTGATTCCTAAAAAGAAGGCGAAGCGGTCGCATCGAGTCAGAAGTGAGAAGTACTAGGGCATTTACGAAGCACGGCGGAAGGGAAAAAATAAAGAACACTTTTAAAACTACCACAGTATTTTATTTTCATATTCAGTTTTATTTTATATATTCAATTTTTAGTTGATTTACTTTTTGAATATTGTCGCAAGGGGTCGACAATGGTTTATTGTTCTTATTTCGTTGAGAGTAGGAAGGAGGGGTAGACGGAAAGTTGGTTGGTAGAGTGAACGCAAGCTCGTCGGGTGTCGAGTTGCGTGGTCAGCATTTTCCGCGACGTCAACGTTTCAACGTTTTTTTTTTCTCTTCAACGTTTTGTTTTTTTTTCGTTGTTTCGCGCTTTGGCGTGCGCCGAGCAGTGGTAACGCGATACTTCGTTTGTGTTAAAAGAAGAGATTGTTTTCGCACGCCTGGTACATTAAACGAAAAGAGTAGGTTTAAAGTAATCGGAACAGTAGAAGTAAACGGAGAACAAGCGGCTAAGAGACCTTTTAAGGGACGGCGGCCTTGCCGAAGAGGCACTCGAGGAGGTCGTGCACCAGAGGTCTAAGGAGGATTTCACAAGTTTGGAGCAAGCCAAACAGAGGATCCATCAGCTGAAAGAGGAGAACCGGTTGTTGAAGCAGGAAATCGCGTTGGCGAGTGAGACGACCCTGTACCATAAGGAAGCATTGAAAGCAACTGTGGAGGTAAACAGGGACTCGCCCATTTTTCAACCGAGACGTACACCCGCGGTCAGAATGGGTATAGAGGAAATATCGAAAACGGTAACCCGCTTGGTGCCGTTATTCTCGGGAGCACCTTCGGTGGACCTCCGCAGCAAGGTCTACAAGTTTATCAAAGGTTGCGATTTAGCAAGAAGGAATATAGGCGAATCGGAAATACCGGATTTCCTCGCTTGCGTGAAGCAAAGATTGCATGGTAATGCTTACAATTTGCTCCGCACGAAGAAGTTTGACAGCCTGGAGGATCTTTTTGCTGTCATTAAAAAAAATTATCTGCAATAACGATCGTTTGACGCGGTTCTAGCGGACATACAAAGCATTCGGCAGCTACGGGAAGAGGACATACGACGGTTTGCTGAGAGGCTGATATCACTGAAATTCCAAGCGGAAGATATTGTGACGAACGTCTACAAGGGTCAGTATGATGTAGCCCTGCGTGCGGAAGTTGAAAGGACTGTAAAGAAGTCCTTCAAGTTAGGTCTGAAGGACAGCACGCTCAGATTGCACATGGGAGATTGCACATGGGTCCACGGGAGAGATCCTTGAAGACCTGGTGGAACAGGCCCTGGGAATTGCTGAGGATGTTCGCCAAGCGGAGGCCAGGCAGCCTGGCCCGCTCATTGGTCTAGTGGAAGGTTTGCGCGACGGCTACCAGGTCGCGGGTTCCCCGTTTCATCAACAACAGAGGCAAGCTTTGCCGAGGCAGCGTCAAGGTGGTCAGCCGCGAGGGCCCATAGTGAACAGGGATTATGTAAAGCGGGACAACGGACACTATTTAAATCAAGCCGTGTCGAATGTAGTTTGTAGTTTTTGCAATAGACGGGGCCATACGAGGGAGGATTGCTTGACGAGGAAGAATTCTCCATTCTGTCAAAAATGCTTAGTGTAGGGGCATGAGGCCAGCCGGAACTGTGGTGTGCAAGGATCGAGTGCCCGAATGTCGCAGGGGGAGAGTCCGCAACCTGCTGGTCAGAGAACACAGTGGGAAAACAGGACGCAGACAGGCAAAGGCAGCAACTACCAGTCAACGGGTCCTGGTAAGTCAGGCGCCAGAACCGCTACGCCGGCACAGAATAAGTCAACAATGGTTTTCCACTGGTGCAACAGGCCAGGCCACTTTTTAAGGAACTGCGACGCTAAGAAGAACTGGGAGGCAGTCCAGGGAAACTGCCAGGGGCTCAGGCGAGGCCAATAACCTGGGAACCCCAAAACCTTAGTATAAGCAGGCCAGACAGACGCACTAGGGGGAACTATACATCAACTGGGACAGTTAGTTCACCCCAACGTCAGTGCGAAAGGGAAACGTTGAGAGGAGTAGGGAATAAATCAATTGTAGGAGTTATTGAGAGCAGAATCTCCACAACAGTAAGTAATGATATGAGGAAAACGTCCAAAAAGGAAAATTCAGAAGAAACTTATGAGGAAGGTATCAAGGAGCTATTTAATTCGCAAGTTGCGGAGGAAGAACAAATTATAATCAATTCAAAGGCAGTGGCGTAGCTAGGGTTTATGCCACCCGAGGCGATTAATCAAATTGCCGCCCCAACTAAGTGCTAAAATTTTAAGGTAAACTTATTTGTGTTATTATTTCGTTATTATTTATTAATTTTTATTAAATATAATTAGAAAAAGATAGAAGATAGATCCGATATTGCTGACCGATAATGTTTTTTTCCATTTTTCTAAAATACGCGCACACCCGCTTCCACACGCGGTCAAAACAAAACTACGAGTCCGATTCGGCTGAAACTTTGACAGTAGGTGTCTACAAGAATGTACTACACGAAAGTAAATTTTTCTTGCGATCGTGGCGACCATCGGGTGGTGAGGCTAAGTACTTATTAGACTGCCCTCGTATCTAAATACGGGAGACGGACAAAATCCTGAACGACAAAATACCGGCCGTTTTTAGCAATCCCGAACGACAAAATTTCGAAACGACAAAATCCCGAAAAAATGGGATTATTTTCGTAAAATAAGCGCAATATCCGCAATTTTTCGGGGAGTTCTATTGGCTGAGAGTAAACTTAGCAGCAAACACAACGGTTTGTTTACCAAGGGTTACAACTCCTGCCACATGCAAAAACTCTGTATGCGAAAATTATACTCGTATAAGCAGCGAAGCCGACGTTCTGCTTACCCAAGGGTTCTGCTTACCCAAGGGTACCCATGCCGTGGCCGAAGCCCGGCACGCAGAAGGACCCTGGATAGAAAAAATCTTTCCAGCATTAAGATGGTTCTGTCGGTTGAGAATTTTAATCCCAGCCCCGGCCGAAGGCCGCCATGCAGAATGACTCTTTTTGCCTGCACAGAAGGACCCTGGATAGAGGAAGACTTTTCAGCAAAGAAGATGGTTTTGTTGGCTGAGGGTTTTAATCCCTGCCCCGGCCGAAGGCCGGCACGTAGAAGGACCCTGAGTAGAGGAAGACTTTTCAGCAAAGAAGATAGTTTTGTTGGCTGAGGGTTCTTATCCCTGCCACACATTCAGTGCAAGAATTTCGAGATTTTTCCGGATTTTGTCGTTCGGGATTCTGTCGTTTCGGGATTTTGACGTTTCGGGATTTTGTCTTTCGGGATTTTGTCGTTCGGGATTTTGTCTTTCGGAATTTCGTTGCCAACCCTCTAAATACAAATTTTTATGATACGAAATTAATAAAATAATAAATTTATTATTTAAAAATAAAATTTCAGTATGAAAATTTTCTTAGAGGTACATATTTAATTTTTAAAATTTGCCGCCCCCGAAATCGTGTCGCCCGGGGCGGACCGCCCCTACCGCCCCCGTCTAGCTACGCCACTGCGTCTCGGCCGGAGACGGTATCGTTGCCGTAGCACCTGACCCTGGTGCAGCAGCAGCCGGTAGCGGTAGGCCATCTCCGGATGAAATACAATTAGTCTGCGCAGACGGTCTTCGAATATTTCGTTTCTAATTTGATTTTAAAGATCCGCAGAGGTAAGTGTCAAAACTCACTATGAGTCTACTACCCGCGAAAACGCAGTTTATAAACGACAGAATCCATGACAAAGCCCAAAAGACAAAGCTTCATCAGCGAAAACTGAAATTTTGAATATGGAGTTACGCAAGACGGCAACTACATAAAAAATGTCCTAGTTTCCCATATAAAGAAAAGAGGGGGGGGGGGGGTTTCTCTTGGTAGAATTTGACATTTTGTGTTTTTTAAATAAAGTCCGTACGTAGTATAAAAGGTAATTTTTATATTTTCAAAAAAAAAATAGTGTTGTACAATACAGTGGAATCCCGTTACTGTGAATACTCGTATATAAAAACTACGCATTAACGTGAACCGGAAAATGTGTACCTTTATTATTCTATAATGCCAATAATTTAAACAACCCCGCTGACATGAACAGTAATATTTTCGAGTTCACATTTACGACAATCCACTGTACTACCGCAATAGCCACGCTTAAAAATCAAAAGAAAAAATAAATTAATCAAAACCAAAACTAAAAAGGAAAGAAAACAAGTCGACATCAATTATAGGTCACTGTAATATTGCAACAAAACTTTTCGCGCAGCAATCAGCATTTATTGAATTCATAAACGACCAAATTCATATTTTATTTTTTTTGAAAAAAAAAACAAAAAAAACAAACCCAACATATGCTGACAACAAGTAAGCAATTAAAGTAAGGGCCGGCATTGACCAAAATAACTTAAAAGTTATATTGCAATCAATGTCTGTCCTTCCAACAAATTTACAATATACATATATTCACAATATATATATATATATATTGTTACCTAATATTGCCTTCGTCGAGTCGTTTTCGCCTCGTATTACGTTGCATGGTCTCCTGCATGGTCCCCCGCCAGCTCAGTTTACTCAGGGGTGTGGTTCCAACCCACCATGCAGGAAACGGACGAGCAAGATCCGTAACAAAAAAAAAATTTATCACATAAAAAAAAAACGATTCCTACACTTCCTGTTTCCTGTTTCGGCCAGCCCTCGCCATCCTTACTCTCAAACCCCACAACACAATAAGTTTAGCAGATCATTTCATTTATTACAAATGCTTAATCTTAAAATGACCAAAAATACATATAGGCACGTCCTACCGCAAAGGTCCGGAATGTCGTTGCGTTCAACAGCCTTTCTTTTAACCGCCTTTGTTTTAAACTTTGGGCTCTAGGCCTTTTCCTGAGAGAGCTCTCCACGGAAATTTCAATCCTTCAAAATAAAACAAAAAGAAACCGACCGTAAAAAAAAACCAATCCGACCAATGGGTCACATTAACCACTAACTCCCTTTTAAAAAACAAGAAAATACAAAAAAAAAAAACCAAAAAAAAACACACATTAAGAAAAATGAATACAGGCAATAAATTAAACTAAACTACATCAAAATAAAACACTAACACTAAGTAAATATAGAACATATACCAAATAAATAAAATTTAAAATAAATCCAATATAATTTCCCACAGCTTAAATTAATCGTATATCTGATAATCGTACAAACTCCTCTTCTAGCAACTTAATTGAGTTTGTTCTGCCAGCAATTCGGTTGTGTTAGCTCTGCCGGCGACTCTGCTGTGTTATGTCGCTCTATTATGTAATGCCGGCTATTCTGTTATGTTTTGTTACTCTGCCGGCTACTCTGTTAGGTGGCGTGGCTCAGCAGGCTGTTCCGCTCACGACTGCTCTGCCGGCAATTATGTTACCTAATGTTGCTTAACAGGTGTGGCCGAGTGGTGAAAACAAGTTCTACCTCGGAGTAGTTTTTCATCCACCCCAAAACTCTGTGCCGCCCGTGGTCCGGTTCCGTATGCTCATTAAGCGCTCGAGAGCCCAATCTTTCAAAAAAAAAAACATTACCAATAAAAACCTCCTACCTTTTATCTTCCTTTCTCACCCTTAATCGACTACTCGGCTGCAAATTCTCCAGCAACTCCAGGGATTTTTATTAATTTATAATCCGGAATTATTTCTATTTCGACGGGACTTCTCGGAAGTCTTCACTTCTTTGAATTTAACTTTGATACCATTTAACTTTGATACTTTTAACTTTGATACTTTAAAGCATTAACTTTATATTTTTAACTTTACAAACTCGGAACCATAAAATACCACCGCGGCACTACTTGCTTATTCCACACACAAGATTTGAATAAAAGCTCGCGCTCGACAACTTTTTGCAAAGTCCGACCCGCTAGTTGGCCTTGAATAACTATTTATCCGTATATGTGCGAAATTCTATTTATTACTAAATCTGCACATATACCATAAATATTTTGGCGCGAAACCTTTCTTCCTATTTAAATCCCTGCCCTACTCTTCTCCCCTTCATTCGACGCATTAAAAAACCCAAGGTCAACCTTCCCTACCTGGTCTGCACTAGGCGCCCAGCAACTTCACAGCAAATTTTCTTTTGCTCCGACTTTTCTACCTTTATCATGCCTTCACATTTCCTCTAAATTTTCTACCCTTCCTATGAATGGGAATTTCTAGCTGGCAACCTTTCTCGTAACAACAAATACTACCAGCACTTGACGTACATTACGCCCGCTCTTCCATCCTACGCTGAATAGCTCTGGTGAATTCGATCATCAATCATAGGATACTCTTCACCATAGAAAAATATTCACAATTACTTGACAGTTCCTGGCATACACACGCCAAAAAATTTATTCATACTGCAAACATCAATCTAACTAAATATTTATTCTTTTTTTTTCTTTACAGGTCTGGCGAAGACTACATGCAACAATATATATATAATAATATATATATATATATGTGTGCTGTGTACACAAAGTAAACTGGAATAGAGTAAGCTGAGCCTATAATGTAATAATTCTTGGTTCCTATAATATAAAACATTCCTCAAACATATAAATTTCCACACAAATAGAAAAAACTAACAACAAGTAATTTAATAATTAATCACTTAGCAATAGTCATAACCTAGATATAACAATTAGCATATAAGGAAGACAAAACGCAAAGCAGTTTCAAATAGCCAGCATCGATTCCATCATAATCACAATATCACAATATCAGCATCAACTCCATCATAATCACAATTTCACGATGACATCGCGAGAGGACACACGTTTGGGAGAATGGGAACAGTTATCAGAAAAAGAATTCGATTGAGATGTACGGACGATTAAAAATGCAACATATAGCGAGTGTTCGGTTTACAAATCACTTTACTTGTAGTAACAATTAAACAGGAGTTCACTCTGACAATAAAGTCCGGGGTACGAAGACTCAGGTGGTCACCAAGAAAACAGTGCCACCACCACTATGTCGCATTACTGCCGTACTAGCCAGATATTTGAACTGTTCAAGTCTGAATAACAAGAAAATCATACTTTGCTGAACGTCGCCAAACAAACTCACCAGCAATAAACATAAAAAAGAAAAACAAATCCTGGAAGTCCTAACAACAACAACCTCCTCAACTGTCCCATATAACTAACGTTTCCCGAAACAACATCGAAGTCAGACAGCTTCATCCAGCTAAACCGTTACCAGCAAAGGAACTACAAAGGAGCCAACTACGAAACAGCTGAAACAGAAAAATAAGAGTCGTATCGACAAATCATGGAACGTAATATGAATGATGTAATGTAATATGAAATAAGGAATGAAAGTGTAATTTAATAAGAAATAAGTAACACATAATTTAGCATGAAATAAGCAAAACAAATCAAATCGAACAAATATTGTAAAAGAAAAAATTACTATCGCTTCTCGATAATAATTTTTTCTTCCCATAAGGGTGGAGGGATGTTGTAGGTCAGAGTCGCCCTGACTGTAACAACGCCTCACGTTGTGATGGTGTGGTTTTTGGTTTGGTGGCGTTGGCTACTATCGGTAACAAAGTCCGAGCGCGGAATAAAGCTTGCATACTTTCAGGCTCCACCAGTATCAACTAACATGGTGAAGCCTGAAAGTATTCAAGACACTCATCTTATACGAGTGCCGCGTTAGCCAAGACATAGAGCAAAAACAAACAACAAGCCAGAAGCCACAAGAAAGAAAAGTGAAATAAGGTCGAAATATTTTCTGTGACCATTGCGTAATGGTTACAGAAAATATTAAAGAAATAATTCCTGAGATCGTTTGTACCTTCTCAAGAATTATTATCAAAAATAATTCTTGAGATGGTTGCAAAAAATATTGTAAAAATTAGGGCGACCAGACCAAAGTCCACTCCAAGGATTACTTTATAAACGAAGTGAATTGTGAAAAGTATATTAATTCCTAACGTAGTGGGTTAATTAAAGTAAAAGAGTTAAACGAAAAGGTGTTTCTA
Source organism: Conops quadrifasciatus (assembly GCA_949752815.1). Taxonomy (NCBI): domain Eukaryota; kingdom Metazoa; phylum Arthropoda; class Insecta; order Diptera; family Conopidae; genus Conops; species Conops quadrifasciatus. The sequence continues at coordinate 20,535,018 of OX457077.1, read as the reverse complement.
CACATAATACAATTAAAGGAGAATAAAACAAAAGGTGTTTTATTTTGGAAGGAAATCCTTGTTTGGGAACAGTTGCAGTTGGATTTGGAGAAAGTTTGGGGTCAAAGGACGCAAAGAATGCTGATAGTGTCTTCAATGCTTCGCAATTCTTTGTCAAGGGATTTTGGAACAAGTAGAGAATAGGTGAGTGGCTTAAATTTTTTTCACGTTACTTTTGACCGTTAGGACCGGAAGTAGCCATTTTGTTTTCGTCGGAAGTTAGCCATATTGGATTTAGAAGCTTTTCAATGTCAAATAAATGCAACTAGTAAAAGCCTAATATCTCTGTAAATTAGTTAGCTATAAGGTTTTATACCATTTAAAAGGTATTTTTACTACCTACCATTTATGTAAAGCACATTTTTGCTTTTATGATAACGGTTAAGGAGTTATACCAATTTTTGTGAAAATATGAAATTTTTGTGAAATGTGAAATTTTTCCTCGAAACAATAATTTTTTGGCTTAAATTTACCGTTTTGACACAGCTCTAATTTTGTTGTTATTTTTGTTGTTGTTGTTGTTTACGGTCCAGACCCCAACAAACACAAAATTTTTTGTCGCTCCCTCCTGGGGGCGGGGCTGGAGCCCTTTGAAGTTTGAAATTTAAACACCGATATCTCCGAAACTACAAGAGAAATGTTGACGATAATGGTACCGTCAGAAAGCTAGTAAAAATACCGTTAATTCATGTGAAATAACATTTTATCGAAATACTTTTAGTTTTTGAAATAAACGCAATTTACTGTTTTTAGTACTTTTTTTTCCCACAAAAAAATTTTTTACAAGAAAAAATGTGTGATTAACCCACATAATTATCCAAAAATTAAGAAAGCTGATGCTAATACCTTACTGAGAAAATTTATTTCATAAAATTTGGTGCAGGATTTACGGAGAAAACTAATTTTTAAATTGAAAACAAACTACTTTCTGCAATTAGCTTATTATACCTCTTTTTAGTAATTCGACTCTGGTAGACTGGCATGTTGTTGTAATGGCATTGGTGTTGTTAGCTTTGAATTGATATTAACTGCGACGCTATTGCAAGGGTTTTTTCAATAAATTGAAAATGAAAAATTTTTAAGAAAAAATCGCGCGATTTTAAAAAAAAAAAAAAAAAAAAAAAAATTAAAAATTAAAAATTAAAACTAAAAATTTTTCGCCTGCGGCGCTAATTATTAAACCTTCAAAATAAACTGCAAATGAAGATGAACATTTTTTGTATTCAGTTTGCTTTCTTTCTTTCAACTCAAAGTTGCATACTTGGTAAAGTCGTACTACTAAAAGTATGCATAGTAGTAAAAGTTCAAAAGAGTACTTTATACTTACGTTAAAAAATTAGTTTTCTCCGTAAATCCTGCACCAAATTCTATGAAATAAATTTCCTCAGTAAGGTATTAGCATCTGCTTTCTTAGTTTTTGGATAATTATGTGGGTTAATTACACATTTTTTCTTGGAAAAAATTTTTTTTCTGGGAAAAAAAGGTACTAAAAACAGTAAATTGTGTTTATTTCAAAAACTAAAAATATTTCGATAAAATGTTATTTCACATGAATTAACGGTATATTTTACTAGCTTTCTGACCGTACCATTATCGTAAACATATCTCTTGTAGTTTCGGAGATATCGGTGTTTAAATTTCAAACTTCAAAGGGCTCCAGCCCCGCCCCCAAGAGGGAGCGACAAAAAATGTTGTGTTTGTTGGGGTCTACAGCAAAAACAACAACAACAAAAAAAATAACAACAAAATTGGAGCTGTGTCAAAACGGTAAATATGTTCCATTTTTTTCTCCTAAACGAATGCAATAAGACAAAAAAAAAATATATTTCTGAAAATCGTGTTCTTTTACCTTCAATACGGTATATAATATGATGTACTTACTACTTTAGTTTATATGATTTTCGCTTATTTGAAAAATGTTAGCAGAAACCTCTCGAAAACGTGAATTTCTTTGCAAACAGGTTTTTTCGCGTATTGGCGGCCTTCGGCCGCGGCAGGGATCATAACCCTCAATCAGCAGAATTCTCTCGATAATGTTAAGTTTTTTGCATACAGGTTTTTCCGCGTACTGGCGGCCTTCGGTCGCAGCAGGGATCATAACCCTCAATCAGCAGAATCCTCTCGGTAATGTGAAGTTTTTCGCATACAGGTTTTTCCGCGTATTGGCGGCCTTCGGCCGCGGCAGGGATCATAACCCTCAATCAGCAGAATCCTCTCGATAATGTTAAGTTTTTGCATACAGGTTTTTCCGCGTATTGGCGGCCTTCGGCCGCAGCTAGGCTCATAGCCCTCAATCAGCAGAATCCTCTCGGTAATGTGAAGTTTTTCGCATACAGGTTTTTCCGCGTATTGGCGGTCTTCGGCCGCGGCAGGGATCATAACCCTTAATCAGCAGAATCCTCTCGATAATGTGAAGTTTTTTTGCATACAGGTTTTTCCGCGTATTAGCGGCCTTCGGCCGCGGCAGGAATCATAACCCGCAATCAGCAGAATCCTCTGGGTAACGTGAAGTTTTTTGCATACATATGATAACGGTTAAGGAGTTATACCAATTTTTGTGAAAATATGAAATTTTTGTGAAATGTGAAATTTTTCCTCGAAACAATAATTTTTTTCTCCTAAACGAATGCAATAAGACAAAAAAAAAATATATTTCTGAAAATCCTGTTCTTTTACCTTCAATACGGTATATAATATGATATACTTACTACTTTAGTTTATATGATTTTCGCTTATTTGAAAAATGTTAGCAGAAACCACTCGAAAACGTGAATTTCTTTGCGAACAGGTTTTTTCGCGTATTGGCGGCCTTCGGCCGCGGCAGGGATCATAACTCTCAATCAGCAGAATCCTCTCGATAATGTGAAGTTTTTTGCATACAGGCTCTTCCGCGTATTGGCGGCCTTCGGCCGCGGCAGGGATCATAACTCTCAATCAGCAGAATCCTCTCGATAATGTGAAGTTTTTTGCATACAGGTGTCTTCCGCGTATGGGCGACCTTCGGCCGCGGCAGGGATCATAACCCTCAATCAGCAGAATTCTCTCGATAATGTTAAGTTTTTTGCATACAGGTTTTTCCGCGTATTGGCGGCCTTCGGTCGCAGCAGGGATCATAACCCTCAATCAGCAGAATCCTCTCGGTAATGTGAAGTTTTTCGCATACAGGTTTTTCCGCGTATTGGCGGCCTTCGGTCGCGGCAGGGATCATAACCCTCAATCAGCAGAATCCTCACAGTCATGTGAGGTTTTTTGCATACAGGCTTTTCCGCGTGGGGCCTTCGGCCGCGGCAGGGATCAAAACCCTAAATCAGCAGAATCCTCTCGATAATGTTAAGTTTTTGCATACAGGTTTTTCTGCGTATTAGCGGCCTTCGGCCGCGGCAGGGATCATAACCCTCAATCAGCAGAATCCTCACAGTCATGTGAGGTTTTTTGCATACAGGCTTTTCCGCGTGGGGCCTTCGGCCGCGGCAGGGATCAAAACCCTAAATCAGCGGAATCCTCTCGGTGATGTTAAGTTTTTTGCATTTATGTGATACTATCGTCAGGAGCCACGGTCTTTATGCGTATACTCGGGGCTCAGTCAATCGATTTGAATGGTAGTGGAATGGAAATTAACTTGGTATTTGGAATCGCAACGCAAATGGAGAAATACAGAAAAAGTACTTTGAGTAATGATTAAATTATTATTTAAGTGTTTTAGGTGATATTTTTGCTAATGCTCATAAATTGTTTCGGTTTTTCATGTTCTTGTTTTTGAAAATCTTTGAATAAATTTTTTTTTTAATTTTTCAACGTTTTGAAGAAATATCTTAAGGAAATCTTTAACACAATTAAATTTAACTGAAGCCTTTTAACTGACAGTTCAATTTAATCAAATGTAAAAAAACGATTTTTGACTGGGACTGTCAATCCCGAATTTAAAAATAAAACATACAACTAAAATAAAGTGAAAATCAAGGAATTTAATTGAGAGTGGATAAAACAACATTAACCTTTGTTACAAGGGAATGCGGTCAACATGGGGCATAAATAAGTTGACCATTCTTAGCGAATTTTCCGGGACAGTCGCGGATTGAAACCCCGTGTCCCGTGTAAATATACATACATAGGTCCGATTACCTAATTCCCTGAAGTAAGGGATTTGTCTCTTTGTTATACTAACCTCATACGAGGTCTGTTCAAAAAGTATCGCGAATTTTGAATTCCCGCGGGTTACGTATATTGGATATTCACTTTTGTTGCGATATGGTGGTACTCATGTCCCTCACTTAAGCCTTAAACATATGTAGGAATGAAACTGCGAACTGCATTTTTCAACCATCAACATTTACATGGGCCTTATGGGAAACGAGGAAAAAGTTTTATTTCCCCTTTGCAGTTATGGTTTTTGCAGTTCGCAGTCGAGCTTATTCTAATTTTGACAACTGCGTTTTGCGTATTCCGTATTGTTGTTGTTGTTATTTTTTTTGTGTATTTGTTGTTGCAGTTTCCGCTATGGTTGTGTTTCACGGCCAGAGCTTGACTACAGTTCGCAGTTGCGGTTCTGACTGTGTTTAAGATATTATGTTGAAAACTTCGGTCACTTTGAATGTTCAGTTAATTTTTGACAGCTATTTTGCTTAGACGCGTTGTGGCTCGTGTTCGATTTTTGCCAATAGATTTTTGCCGATTGGGATGACTTTGGTTTCCACGTCACAACAATAAACCCCATGTTTCGTCACCAGTTATGACCTGATGAGAAAATCCTTCCATCGCTAGAGGAACTGTGGCTGGTTCCGAAATGGCCATATGATCTGCCCAAAAATTAATCTTAACGATCTGCCAAAAATTAAATATAATTAATTTCGAAAAAATATGATCTGTTGCGTCCTTTGACCCCAAACTTTCTCCAAATCCAACTGCAACTGTTCCCAAACAAGGATTTCCTTCCAAAATAAAACACCTTTTGTTTTATTCTCTTTTAATTGTATTATGTGTAGAAACACCTTTTCGTTTAACTCTTTTACTTTAATTAACCCACTACGTTAGGAATTAATATACTTTTCACAATTCACTTCGTTTATAAAGTAATCCTTGGAGTGGACTTTGGTCTGGTCGCCCTAATTTTTACAATATTTTTTGCAACCATCTCAAGAATTATTTTTGATAATAATTCTTGAGAAGGTACAAACGATCTCAGGAATTATTTCTTTAATATTTTCTGTAACCATTACGCAATGGTCACAGAAAATATTTCGACCTTATTTCACTTTTCTTTCTTGTGGCTTCTGGCTTGTTGTTTGTTTTTGCTCTATGTCTTGGCTAACGCGGCACTCGTATAAGATGAGTGTCTTGCATACTTTCAGGCTCCACCAGTATCAACTAACATGGTGAAGCCTGAAAATATTCAAGACACTCATCTTATACGATTGAAATAAAGTGTGTATTTTCAAAAACAAGAACTATGAAAAACCGAAACAATTTATGAGCATTAGCAAAAATATCACCTAAAACGCTTAAATAATAATTTAATCATTACTCAAAGTACTTTTTCTGTATTTCTCCATTTGCGTTGCGATTCCAATTACCAAGTTAATTTCCATTCCACTACCATTCAAATCGATTGACTGAGCCCCGAGTCAATCAAAAAAACTTAAAACACTTAAAAACTTAAAAAAAACTTAACATCACCGAGAGGATTCCGCTGATTTAGGGTTTTGATCCCTGCCGCGGCCGAAGGCCCCACGCGGAAAAGCCTGTATGCAAAAAACCTCACATGACTGTGAGGATTCTGCTGATTGAGGGTTATGATCCCTGCCGCGGCCAAAGGCCGCTAATACGCAGAAAAACCTGTATGCAAAAACTTAACATTATCGAGAGGATTCTGCTGATTTAGGGTTTTGATCCCTGCCGCGGCCGAAGGCCCCACGCGGAAAAGCCTGTATGCAAAAAACCTCACATGACTGTGAGGATTCTGCTGATTGAGGGTTATGATCCCTGCCGCGGCCGAAGGCCGCTAATACGCAGAAAAACCTGTATGCAAAAACTTAACATTATCGAGAGGATTCTGCTGATTGAGGGTTATGATCCCTGCCGCGACCGAAGGCCGCCAATACGCGGAAAAACCTGTATGCGAAAAACTTCACATTATCGAGAGGATTCTGCTGATTGAGAGTTATGATCCCTGCCGCGGCCGAAGGCCGCCAATACGCGAAAAAACCTGTTCGCAAAGAAATTCACGTTTTCGAGTGGTTTCTGCTAACATTTTTCAAATAAGCGAAAATCATATAAACTAAAGTAGTAAGTATATCATATTATATACCGTATTGAAGGTAAAAGAACAGGATTTTCAGAAATATATTTTTTTTTTGTCTTATTGCATTCGTTTAGGAGAAAAAAATTATTGTTTCGAGGAAAAATTTCACATTTCACAAAAATTTCATATTTTCACAAAAATTGGTATAACTCCTTCACCGTTATCATATGTATGCAAAAAACTTCACGTTACCCAGAGGATTCTGCTGATTGCGGGTTATGATTCCTGCCGCGGCCGAAGGCCGCTAATACGCGGAAAAACCTGTATGCAAAAAAACTTCACATTATCGAGAGGATTCTGCTGATTAAGGGTTATGATCCCTGCCGCGGCCGAAGACCGCCAATACGCGGAAAAACCTGTATGCGAAAACTTCACATTACCGAGAGGATTCTGCTCATTGAGGGCTATGATCCCAGCTGCGGCCGAAGGCCGCCAATACGCGGAAAAACCTGTATGCAAAAACTTAACATTACCGAGAGGATTCTGCTGATTGAGGGTTATGATCCCTGCCGCGGCCGAAGGCCGCCAATACGCGAAAAAACCTGTTTGCAAAGAAATTCACGTTTTCGAGAGGTTTCTGCTAACATTTTTCAAATAAGCGAAAATCATATAAACTAAAGTAGTAAGTACATCATATTATATACCGTATTGAAGGTAAAAGAACACGATTTTGAGAAATATATTTTTTTTTTGTCTTATTGCATTCGTTTAGGAGAAAAAAATTATTGTTTCGAGGAAAAATTTCACATTTCACAAAAATTTCATATTTTCACAAAAATTGGTATAACTCCTTAACCGTTATTATAAAAGCAAAAATGTGCTTTACATAAATGGTAGGTAGTAAAAATACCTTGTAAATGGTATCAAACCTTATAGCTTACTAATTTACAGAGATATTAGGCTTTTACTAGTTGCATTTATTTGACATTGAAAAGCTTCTAAATCCAATATGGCTAACTTCCGACGAAAACAAAATGGCTACTTCCGGTCCTAACGGTCAAAAGTAACGTGAAAAAAATTTAAGCCACTCACCTATTCTCTACTTGTTCCAAAATCCCTTGACAAAGAATTGCGAAGCATTGAAGACACTATCAGCATTCTTTGTGACAACAGAAGTACTCTCTTCAACTAATGGCTATTACGCAAGGTAGAAGCATATATGTATATACATAGATGTACGTCACCACTTTATCAGGAAAAGATCTGAAAATCACGATGTAGTGTTTCTTGGTATTAAAACGGATGACCAGACAGCGGTTTACTAAAGGATTATTTCGAGATAAGCACCAACATCGTAGTAAAAATGTGGGTCTGTATTTTGTATAATTCGAGCGGGGGTGTTAAAGTTCGAATTATAAATAAATTGTAGCCATATGTACTTGTAACGTTTTTAACAAAAGAACATTGTATATTTGTTTCTATAAAATTTATTGTACAGAATATATTTTTTCACTTCTCAATAAAAACTATCTGCTATCACTATTGTTCTAGAAAGACTCTAAATCGTAATTGCTAAGTGTTGGCAGAGTTCTGTCGCGTTGGAATTTTTTCATTTTGGAATTTACAAAATAACCGGGATGTTGTTGTTTCGGGATACGTGTTACTGCATCTCAAAAATTATTGATCATAGTGCAGTAACGATGAAAAAATAAGGTTCAATGATGACAGCTTAAAAACCTCACCAAACTGTGCATATTTCTGGATGTAAGTCTGTCAAAATTTGCCAAAATTTTTCAAAATTTTGAGTCTGTAGGGTCTCTTGTGAATTGTTTATCGCTTTACACAACTTTGCGATACGCTTAACACAAAATGCAACGAGTCAGACATTAAAGGCCAGTCAGACGAGATGGCCCTGCTCTGCAATTCCTGCGATCGACGAGGAATCGATTAATTTTGATCTTCTTTCATATACAGCGTTCGACGGATCCTAATTATAAGTTGCGCGAATCGAGTGATTTTCAAAGTAAATTTGAATAATTTGGCAGCGTTATTTTCAAGCGTAAGTCTGATATGATTTGCCAAAGTATACAAATAATAAGTATCGACCAGTGAGCGAGTGAACCGAGTGTAGATTTCCATTTAAACCTCTTGCAGCGATTATCACACCTATTAATTAGTAAAATTAATACAGTAAAAGAAATATAAACTTAGGTTAGGTTAGGTTATGTGGCAGCCGATGGATCACAGCTCACTTAGGCCTGGTGAGGCCCATTGTGATGCCACAGGACTGACGTCCCCTCATTAGACCAAAAGCACTAATCTACCCCTGTTGCAGCAAGCTGTCCCTTAAGTAGCTGTGAACCAGCCTGAGCTGGTCACGAAGCCCCATCATTGCAATAGCGTTGCCTCTTTTAGTTCAGCCAAAGACTGAAAGAAGTGAGACCCGAGATACCTGAATCTCCTATTAGCCAGTGCCGGACAACCGCAGAGTAGGTAGAAGATGTTTTCCTCCTCCTCTGGGTCCCTGCAACGCCTACAAAAGTCATTTGATACCACCCCCAGTCTTGCCGCATGTCTTCCTATGAGGCAGTGCCCCGTAAGAACCGCTACAAGATCTTCAGTGGACCTCCTCTGAAAGTTTAGGAGATGCCTTGATCTCCTCATGTTGAAAGTTGGCCATAGCATTCGTGCAACAACACAGTTGTCCTTGCTGGCCCACCTGGAGTCTGAAAGTTCAATTGCTTTCCGTAGAGAAAGGAGTTTGTATGTGGAAAGTGGCAGGCCTATGCTCTCTTGAAAGGGCTCTCCACGTACCGTTCCAGCCCTTGCTAGCTCATCTGCCATGCAGTTGCCCGCTATGTCGCTGTGACCGGGCACCCATATTATGTGTATGTTGAAGAACTCTCCCAACTCATCTAGAGATTTCCGGCAACATATTACCACCTTAGATGTTGGGTGTGTAGACTCTAGCGCTTTAACGGCTGCTTGACTATCTGTATATATATTGATGTTCCTTGTCGATGGAACGTTCGATAGGAGCCACTTTGACACCTCTTTAATGGCCAGTACTTCTGCTTGAAAGACGCTACAGTGATCAGGAGCGCTAAAAGCAAACCGAAGACCTAGCGGCTTCGAGTATATCCCAAACCCAACCTTTTCGTTGAGTTTAGATCCATCAGTATAGAAGTTTAGATATCCCCTCCTTCCAGGGATATTCCCTTTCCACAGAATGGCACTATGCCCATACTCGTGTTGGGTCCATTGGCCGGATTGCCTTAGCCTTCTGGCCGTGTTGACCGCAACCATTTTACCATAGATGTCTAAGGGTAAAAGGTGCAGTAGGACATTTAGCGCATCACTAGGTGTGGTTGTCAAAGCTCCACTACTAACAAGCTTCAGATTAGACGGTTTTTCCAACGCTGGCCACCATACTGCTATCCCATACATAAGGATGGGTCTGACTATAGCCACATAGATCCAGTATGCAACCCTCGGAGAGAAACCCCAGTTCCTACCTACTGTCTGTTTACAAGAGTATAGTGCTACCATAGCTTTCTTTATTCTGCACTCAATGTTAAGCTTGTAATCTAGCTTCCTGTCTAGTATGAGTCCTAAAAATTTTGCCCTATCTGTGTAGGCAACCTGGACTCCGTCAATTACCAATGGTGTCAAGTTTGGCAATTTGTATTTTTTGGTGAAAAGGACAATGTCGGTTTTCCTAGCATTTACCGATAGACCGCATTTCCTCGTCCAAACGGTTAGTTTGTTTAGAGATCCCTGCATTATGTCTCTAATTCCATAGCTTCGGTGAAAGAACCCCTCCTTGCGGCGTCCCTCTAGTGACATACATTGTAATAGTCGAGGAACCCAGTTGGGATGAGATTCTTCTATTCGACAGCAGTTGAGCAATTATCCCCACAATGGACCCGTCTATTTCCAGACGCTCCAGGGATTCTATAATAATTTCCGGCTTCACTCTGTTAAAAGCCCCTTCGATATCTAAAAATGATACTAAAGTGTATTCTTTATGGGAGAACGATTTCTCAATGATGCTAGTAAGCGCATGCAGGGCAGTTTCTGTCGAACGCCCTTTTGTGTAGGCATGCTGACTAGTAGAATAAATGCCGGGATCGAGCACCCACCTGCAGTCGCCATAACGTATGTCTTGAACCCAGGTGCTTTCAGTCCAGAAATGCGGTTGTTAACAACCCAAGGTTCCTGGATGAAAACAAAGTCTGCTTCATCTGCCATCAGACGAAGCATCAACGCTGCGCTAGCCGCCCTAGAGTGGTGGAGGTTGATCTGTAGACAGCGAAGCAACTTCAGAAGTACTTCTAACCACCTCCACCACCGTCTTTTCCACCTCTTCATCCGAGTCAAGAAGACTCTCATCATCAAAGAGGCTCTTGAAAACCATGGTCTCAGAGCCGGATTCGAGAAGATTTTCCTCCTCTTCAATGCTCATTGCATTGTCCGAATCCTGAGACTGGTGAATTCTCCAGCCTTTCTGATCGCAGCCTTATACAGGTCTGCAGATCTTTTGTCACTGAACGAGATCATTTTGACTCGGCCTTGATACCATTCAGCATCCTGACAACTGGGGACGGGGCCCGGCATATCTTTTAGGACCTGAAGGAAAGTCGAAGCTAAGGCACTTTCGACCCACCTCCAGTTATCCCTTGAGATACCACCGTCCTCGTCGCCCCTGTCAATGACCGCCAGAGTTAGCGACGTTTTGGCCACCACGTTGAATGTCTTGGGCGCAGGGCCTGCAGGCGCTTTGGTGTTAGGCACCTTAGCCCTTTTTGACCCCGACGCTTGATGGTAGTCAGGGGACCGAGTCCTCTTAACAGACTCTTGGCTGCTCGTGATGGGCCGAGCGTACTGTGCATCAGTGACGCTCTTCGCCCAAGCTAGAGACGATCTTAACTCCGCTGTAAGAGTGGAGGGATCTGTCTCTCCATGTTGATGTATCAACCTTCGCGCCGCGCGGTAATTTTGATACCTAATTCGTGAAGGTCGGGCATGTTTCCTTTGACCGGCATGGACACCCACAACCCTAGAGCTACCGACCACGTCGATCTTTGCCACAGGAGCTGAGCCAGTTCCCTTGACAGCACCGACGACACGACCCTTACTTCCGCTAGCTACTTCTAGTGTAGCCCCCTTACCCTTGCTTGAGCCTGGTTTGTCCGCAACTCTACGCAGTGGAGTACTACCGCTAGCTCTCTGGTCTGGCTTCACAACCTTTGAGTAGTGAGTAGCTCCTTCTTTGGAGATGGTAGTGTTATCACCACCTGTATTTTTGGGGGGGTTTTATCACCCCCAGGGTTCGGTTTTTTAAGAGGGCCGCCCTCTCTAAAGAATTTATTTGGCTTATCAATTTTGGTCCCACGAGTGTGGGGGAAACGATGTCCTCCATGTCATAGCCCCCTCTAACATGGTAAGGGCACCGTTACACACTGAGGCGCCCAGGTATCAGTGTGGCTCCGTTAGAATACAGTCGGTTACCCCTGACTGCAAACCATCCAATAGGCACGGGTCGCGTTACACCTTAGATTAGGGGGGATGTTTATTGACTTCCCAGTCTAGATCCGTAGTCTTCTGTAGGAGCAGGGTCACCACTTGCAGGAGCGACCTAAAACGCGACTAACGGTCCTGGCAGAAAGGAGGCTATGTATTGCGCACTATCCTGCCCTGCCCTCCCGTGCACTGCCTGAAAGGGGTAGCCCTTCCTGCCTGAGAGGGCACCCCATTGCTTATTGACCCACGACCAGTAGTAGGGTGCCCCCGTGCACGACAAGCGCTCGCCATACAGTGCGCGTAAGTGGTATCGGCCCTTGAAAACCCTCAAGATCTGGTACCATGGCTTGACCCCAATAATATAAACTTGGAAAAAAAAAAGAAAAATTGTATACATATATAGGAGGGGTGTAGGGGGTAATACCGCCACTTCCGTCCCGGGTGTCCCACATGCTAGCTACGTCACAGCCTATTTGTTTGGGGCAATGTCTTTTTGAGAAATTATTGTCAATTAAGCTTGGCATTGAGCATCGTATAACAGAATTCACGCATGGCAGCGTTGCGAAAATTCCGAGAATCCGGAAATATGTAGTCAGCAAGTAATAATACGTGTAATCAGTGATTCTCAACCACTGTGCCAAGGCACTTTTGTGTGCAGCCATATTCTTAAAGTGTGCCGCCAAATTTTAGAAATGTATGTATATAGTAAAAATTATAATGCTTTTTTTAAAATTACGAGTAAAATTTAAATTCAAGAAAAGTACTTATATATCTCTATATATAAAAATGAAAGTCCTGACTGACTCATCAACGTCCAGGCTAAACGCTTGGACCTAGAAAGCTGAAATTTTGCAAAGACGTTTCCTTTACGATGTATACAAGCACTAAGAACGGATATTTCGAAATTCGACGGGGACGGGTACATCTAGTATATAATAAGTGGGAGGGACCCGAAATCTCCAAAGACAAAATCTCCACCATATACAAAATCTCCATGGTACAAAAACTCAAAATACAAAATCTCCAGGGACAAAATCTCCAAAACCAAAATCTCCAAACTAAAAAAATCTCAAAACTTTTTTTTTATACGGGTATATCTATGTTACGGTGGATTTGATTAATCCGGTAATTATTCATAATTACTGTTTCTTATGCATAATCACTGCTCGGTTCCTTTCCTTACACAGGAAGGCCCTGAATGCAAAAATACTACATTTCCGAGAGGATTCTGTTGATTAAGGGCTATAATCCTTGCCCCGGCCGAAGGCCGTCACGCAGGAAGGCCCTGAATGCAAAAAGACTTTACATTTCCGAGAGGATTCTGTTGATTATGGGTTATAATCCTTGCCTCGGCCGAAGGCCGTCACGCAGGAAGGCCCTGAATGCAAAAAGACTTTACATTTCCGAGAGGATTCTGTTGATTAAGGGTTATAATCCTTGCCCCGGCCGAAGGCCGTCACGCAGGAAGGCCCTGAATGCAAAAAGACTTTACATTTCCGAGAGGATTCTGTTGATTATGGGTTATAATTCTTGCCTCGGCCGAAGGCCGTCACGCAGGAAGGCCCTGAATGCAAAAAGACTTTACATTTCCGAGAGGATTCTGTTGATTAAGGGTTATAATCCTTGCCCCGGCCGAAGGCCGTCACGCAGGAAGGCCCTGAATGCAAAAAGACTTTACATTTCCGAGAGGATTCTGTTGATTAAGGGCTATAATCCTTGCCCCGGCCGAAGGCCGTCACGCAGGAAGGCCCTGAATGCAAAAAGACTTTACATTTCCGAGAGGATTCTGTTGATTATGGGTTATAATTCTTGCCTCGGCCGAAGGCCGTCACGCAGGAAGGCCCTGAATGCAAAAAGACTTTACATTTCCGAGAGGATTCTGTTGATTAAGTGTTATAATCCTTGCCCCGGCCGAAGGCCGTCACGCAGGAAGGCCCTGAATGCAAAAAGACTTTACATTTTCGAGAGGATTCTGTTGATTAAGGGTTATAATCCTTGCCCCGGCCGAAGGCCGTCACGCAGGAAGGCCCTGAATGCAAAAAGACTTTACATTTCCGAGAGGATTCTGTTGATTAAGGGTTATAATCCTTGCCCCGGCCAAATGCCGTCACGCAGGAAGGCCCTGAATGCAAAAAGACTACGTTTCCGAGAGGATTCTGTTGATTAAGGGTTATAATCCCTGCCTCAGCCGAAGACCGTCACGCAGGAAGGCCCTGAATGCAAAAAGACTTTACATTTCCGAGAGGATTCTGTTGATTAAGGGTTATAATCCTTGCCCCGGCCGAATGCCGTCACGCAGGAAGGCCCTGAATGCAAAAAGACTACATTTCCGAGAGGATTCTGTTGATTAAGGGTTATAATCCCTGCCTCGGCCGAAGACTTAATTATTACGAGTATTATTGTTTTTTGGTTGGAGATTTCGTCTTTAGAGATTTTGTCTTGGAGATTTTGTCTTTGGAGATTTTGGGTTTGGAGATTTTGTCATGGAGATTTTGGTTTGGAGATTTTGAATTGGAGATTTCGTACCGAACCCATAATAAGTATGATACTGGCCTCATGGGGTGGTCTCCAACAAACCAAATATATCCAACGGGGCACTGCAAAAGTTGAAGTCCTTTCCCCGCTGCTCTGGCTTTTGGTCATTAACAGCATCTTGGTAAAACTCAGCAATGGAGGAGTTAAGGTGGTAGAATACGCGGATGACGTAGTCATTTTGGTATTGTGGTATGGAGATAATAACCATGGCTCTGAGGAAAATCAGTCTTTGGGCGGCTAGCTGCGGTCTTGCCGTAAATCCCAGCAAGACAGAGCTGATGTTATATACTATGCGAACCAAGATTCCACCTTTTAGGCTTCCTCTATTGGGGAACACCGAAGTCAAGTTATCAAGCAGTGCCAAATATTTAGGTATCGTATTGGACAACAAACTTACATGGAAATGAAACATTGAAGAGCGGTTTAAGAAGCCGTGTGTAGCATTCTATGCCTGCAAGAAAATGTTCAGGAAAACCTGGGGCCTCAAGCCAAGTATGATTTTATGGACCTATAAGGCGGTGGTCAGAACTATTTTAACATATCGAGCTCTAGCGGACGGCCACATCCAAGACTTATCAGAGTGAACGCTTAGGAAGTGTAAAACGACTTGCCTGTGCGGGGGCTGTGGGAGCATTAAGGTCCTGCCCGACGGACGCTCTTAACACTATCCTACATCTTCTCCCAATTGATTTAGAAATTAAATTTACAGCAACAACAAGCGCCCTTAGACTTAGGGAGCTTAATTGTTGGAAACAGAGGATCTACGGTCACAGTAGCTTCCTGGATTCGCCGGACAAGGCGGTAATCCCGAATGAGCCAGACTACTTAAGACCGGTTGTTAGCTTTTCTCCAAAATTCCAATGCTTGCTTTCTTCAAGGTCTCTCTGGCGGGGAGGGAGGTAATCTGGCTTGATATTTCTATATTCACGGATGGATCCAAGATGGAAGAGGGTGCCGGCGCCGGTGTCTTCATTGATAAACTTAGGCTATCGCTCTGTTTTATACTTCCAATCCATGCAAACGTACTTCAAGCGGAGATTGTGGCCATCACGGACGCCTTTAAAGCCATCCTTAATGCAAATACTCCCCCTAATCAAAAGATTAGTATCTTCTCCGACAGCCAAGCTGCTATTAGGGCACTGGTGGCTGTGGAAACTAAATCTAAATTCAGTGCAACATTGCAAATATAATCTGAGACGTTTAAGCGAAAGATTTTCCATCACTGTTCTCTGGGTTACCGAACACAGAAACATATATGGCAATGAAATGGCTGATGACCTTGCACGTAAGGGTGCGAATATGGACACTCAGCCAGATGTCCAACTAGCCATTGCCTTTAGAGCAGCTGCATCTAATATCAGAAAGCATTACTTAAAGCTGGCCTCCACCAGATGGAAAGGGATTTCTAGCTGTAGGTTATCCCGCCAACTGTGGCCCTCTTATGACATTGGCAGGTCCACTTATCTCTTGTACAGGACCAGGAAAGATGCTTCCAAGTTGGTTGCAGTGCTGACTGGTCACTGGATGATAGGTAAGCACGCGGAAAGGTTAGGCTGTAATCGCAACACATCCTTTAGAAGCTGCAGGGAGGCTGATTAGGAGGGATGGTGGAGCATTACCTTTGTAGATGCCTTGCCTTATATCGAACCGCTCAGATTTGCGAAGCGGGCACCACCCAAACTAACTAACTTATATATATGAATATGTTAAAATTATTAAATAATATAATTTATAAAGAAAATGTACAAATTATTTTACCAGGAATAAGTATTTAAATCCATAAAAAAACCTGTGTGCTTATGACCCCACGATAGAAGTGAAAACTTGTATTTTCTTCTATTCTACTTTATATATTTTTTTCTATTTCTACTTCTGTTCTATTCTAAATGTTAAAATATATATGCGAGGGCGGTCCGATAAGTACTTAGCCTACAAAAGAAAAGCGAACATTTTGGAAAAGTGGCGATTTATTTCTCTACATAGTCTCCTTACAGCTCGATACACTTGACCCAGCGATGCTCCAACTTCTTTAACCCGTCTATAAAATACGTTTTCTGGAGGTCTGCAAAGTAGGGCTCCGTGGCAGCGATAACGTCCTCATTAAACTCAAATTTCTGCCCGGCGAGTGACTTTTTCAAGTGTGGAAATAAAAAGAAGTCGCACGGGGCCAAATCTGGAAAATACGGTGGATGAGGCAGCAGTTCGTAGCCTAATTCGACCAATTCGGATGTTGCGACGGCGGAGGTGTTAGCCGGTGCGTTGTCATGGTGGAAGAGCACTTTTTTCTTTGCCAACTGGGGCCGTTTTTTTGCAACTCAGCGTCGTATCGGCCCAATAATTCGGCAAAGTAGAGCCCTGTGATCGTTTTGTCCTTGTCCAGGTAGTCGATGTAGATCACACCTTTTGAATCCCAAAAAACGGTGGCCATCATCTTTTCGGCCGATAGGACAGTCTTCGCCTTCTTCTGCGCACGTTCGCCGGGTGAAGTCCACTGTATCGACTGTTCCTTGGTCTCTGGTGTATACCAGTGGATCCATGTTTCATCGACGATCACGAAACGACGCAGAAACTCCTTCGGATTGCTCCTTAACAGCATGAAATACTGCTCTGAAGTGGTCTCACGGTTGCGCTTGTTGTCTGGAGTAAGCAAACGCGGCACCCATCGTGCCGACAGCTTTCTCATGTCCAATACTTCATGCAAGATATGACCCACGCGGTCTTTTAAGGTGCCTACTGTCTCAGCTATCTCGCTCACCTTTAATCGGCGGTCTGCCATTACGAGATCGCGCATTTCGTGGCGATAGGCGTGGCTCATCAAAAACCGACGTGCGATTACGTTGAAACTCGTTAAACCAATTTTTGGCAGTTGCCATCGAAGAAGAAGTCACGTACACAGCATCCAAGCGCTCTTTGATTTCGCTGCGCGATTTCCATTCCAAAATGTTCTCAGAAGGCCGAGAAGATGTGAACGACGAAAAGCGTGCCGGACGCCCTCAGGGCACGTCAACAACAGACTGTTAATTAATGTTTTTAATGAAGTGAAGAAAATAGTATTGGCCAATCGTCGAATCACCGTTAGAGAAGTTGCTGAGGACCTAAAATATCGATTGACTCGTGCCACTCGATTTTTACCAATAATTTGGCCCTGAGACGGGTCGCCGCGAAATAATAACAAAATTGGGAAATATTGAACTCTGTTGAACTCTATAATATTGAATATTGAACTCTGTTCCCTCTCTGGGTCGTCAGAGGACGGATTTTCTCCAGAGAGGTCATAACTGGTGACGAAACATGGGTTTATGGTTGTGACGTGGAAACCAAAGTCACCCCAATCGGCATGATTGGCAAAAATCGAACACGAGCCACAACACGTCTAAGCAAAATAGCTGCCAAAAATGAACTGAACATTCAAAGTGGCCGAAGTTTTCAACATAATATCTTAAACACAGTCAGAACCGCAACTGCGAACTGTAGTCAAGCTCTGGCCGTGAAACACAACCATAGCGGAAACTGCAACAACAAATACACAAAAAGAAGAACAACAAGAACAATGCGGAATACGCAAAACACAGTTGTCAAAATTAGAATTAGCTCGACTGCGAACTGCAAAAACCATAACTGCAAAGGGGAAATAAAACTTTTTTCTCGTTTCCCATAAGGCCTATGTAAATGTTGATGGTTGAAAAATGCAGTTCGCAGTTGCATTCCTACATATGTTTAAGGCTTAAGTGAGGGACATGAGTACCACCATATCGCAACAAAAGTGAATATCCAATATACGTAACCCGCGGGAATTCAAAATTCGCGATACTTTTTGAACAAACCTCGTATGAGGTTAGTATAACAAAGAGACAAATCCCTTATTTCAGGGAATTAGGTAATCGGACCTATGTATGTATATTTACACGGGACACGGGGTTTCAATCCGCGACTGTCCCGGAAAATTCGCTAAGAATGGTCAACTTATTTATGCCCCATGTTGACCGCATTCCCTTGTAATAAAGGTTAAGGTCGTTTTATCCACTCTCAATTAAATTCCTTGATTTTCACTTTATTTTAGTTGTATGTTTTATTTTTAAATTCGGGATTACAGTCCCAGTCAAAAATCGTTTTTTTACATTTGATTAAATTGAACTGTCAGTTAAAAGGCTTCAGTTAAATTTAATTGTGTTAAAGATTTCCTTAAGATATTTCTTCAAAACGTTGAAAAATTAAAAAAAAAAAATTATTCAAAGATTTTCAAAAACAAGAACTATGAAAAACCGAAAAAATTTAAGATTCTGCGGCATACAAGACATTAAAGACATGCTCAATGAATGTGTCGCATAACGTAAAAAAACTTCACAAAATTAATTTCAAATTTTTGAAAACTTCAAAAACTTTGAAAACAAAACAAATTTAATTCCATTTGATTGTTTTCAACAGCCTTTCTCCATTTTTTTTTTTGTTGTAGAAGTGATTTTAATTATGAGTGAAAAATCGAAAACAAGGAAAATCCTCAATTAGAGGCGTTAACTGACCAAATTCGGCATGTTATCTAATTCGGATGTTACCTCTAACATCCAGTTAAATTTCTATTTGGCCTTAATTTAGGTTGAATAAAACAAATTTTTTTAATTTCCCTTTTCAATTTCACAATTAAATATAACTTGAAGTAAATAAAACGGCCCTGCAAAAATTTTTTTACAAAATTTATTTATTTTAACTCTAACTTTTTAGCTTTAATTTTCCTTTGAAAATTGTTTTAAACAATCTGTTTTAAAATTTAGTTTTAAATCTCCAGAAATGAAAATATGTTAACATTTATTACATTAAATATTTTAATAACAAATATACTGGTTCAAGTTGCAAGTATTTTCACTTCTTTAACATAAAAAAATCGATTTCATTTTTAGCCGCAACTATTTTCTCTCCACCAAACACGCTTTCATCTGGGCGAATATTTTAAAATTTTCGAATAATTTCATTTGCAAATTTTAAATCGTGCTGTTAATGTTTACGAAAGTCTAAAGTAAAATTCCATAAAGTCAACGCCGGAAGAAGGCGACGAATTAGCGTTTCCCGGCGCACCATTCTCATTATTGTGGCCATCCATGGGCTGACCATTATCGGCCTCGTTATTTTCTTCATCACCTTCTCCTATGCCTTCACCATTCGCATCATCTTCATCGGAGGATGTGTTTACGTCAATCCATCCGCCATTGTCGTCGTCGTCGTCGTCGTCGTCATCTTCATCCTCATCGTTATCTTCGTCATCCACATTCTCCCGATTATGACGGCGTCTTCGGCGTGCAAATGGTAAATCATTGTCGCTGAAGTCGAAAACTGAAAAAATTAACTAAAAACTAGGCTTATGCAAAAGATAGAAACTCATACTATGCGTCGCGTCACTATCAGATCCATCCTCATCGGACTCTGGTTCCTCTTCATCTTCCTGTAAGCAGAGATAGCAGATTAATGGCAAATAGGTCCAAGTCTTCATTGTCGATATCTATGTCAATTGCTGCGCCTGCGCCTTCAGCGCTGCTGTTGTTATTGTCTTCAACATGCCCATGCCGAAATTCGTTTGTATTTTGACTTCCAGCAATGCCACTACCACTACCGTCGTTGTAACCTCCGACTACACGTAATAGACTTATGCCGCCAGCAGCGCTGGGGCGCGGCGCACCAAGACTACCGACCCCACCGACGCCGCCATTGCCACTGGCAGCTGTCGTACTCAGTAAATTCAAATTGAATTCACCGGCATCATCGGAGCCGATACAATTCGCTCCAGAACGCACCTCCTCCTGTTGATCGTTCTTCTTCATCCCAACAGCATAAATCTTCACAAAAGTTTCCTGCTTAGAATCATAGGCCGGTTGATTTTCGACTAAAGCAATCAAACTACCATTTCCATTAACACTCAGATCATAAATGTTACGCTTAACATCTATCGTAGATATGCTTGAGTAGTCGTAAGCATCCAGCACTTTGAAGCTGGTATCGTAGTTGTTTGTTTCATCAAAATCCACTCTATTCTCGCTATCCAAACTTCTGCCATATAAGACATTCATTGGTGAAAATTTAACAAGACACTGATCAAGCACTGGCACCGTTTGCAAAAGGTGAAATGTTCGTAAATCCCAAACTTCGGTATTAGATATTATCTGCAAAAGTAAAAAGTAAGGAAAGGTTTTTTAGTGTCAGTAAGCAATCAATATAACTAACCCACCTCCAAACCATTTGGATGAAAAACACCGGACAGAGTTTGATTCAGTTTATCAAACTTGTGAATTTCCTTGCCAGATCGCACATCCCACAGTACACCGTCTGTAATAAACATGTTTATTTCCTTTTTTTTAATTTTGAGGATATTACTTATTATTATTATTTTTAATGTTATAATAGCAAAAATAATTATATTATCAAATATTCGTTTTTGATCAGAGCCTGAAAATAACTCTTATTCAAACAATTTTTGAAAGGAAAGTATACTTTTAACTTTTCAAAATAAAAGTCTTTAAATAATAAAGACAGTTATTCAAAGTTATTAAAACAGTTATTTAAAGACTTTTAAAATTAAAGTGAATAAAACTATTAATATATGTCAATATAATGGCTTTTATTTTTAAAAGTAATTTAAAAGAGTCTTTTGTTGATGAAGTGGTGCTTAAAACGACTGAGACTCTTTGCACGTGGTAGAGATGAGTGACGACCACCAGATGGAGATCCATCTGGTGCAAAATAGTTCTGGGCGCACACACATCGCGCGCATTCTGTTTGATACAGAATCACATGCCTCCTTTTTCGTGGAGTCAATTGTTCAACGTCTTGGCTTATCAAAAAGCCTGTCTTCTATTTGCATAACAGAAATTGGATCTGCGAATAGGGGACATGCAAAAGGGAAATCTTTATTCGCCAAATAAGTATTTTAAAATAAATGCGCTAATTATACTAAATATTTCTAATGATTTTCCAACGGATCGAATCACAGTTTCTTCTTGGCTACATTTAAGAAACTTGCCACTTGCTGATCCTAAGTACATGAAACCCGGACCCATATATATTTTAGTCGGAATCGATGAAATGGAGCAGCTATTTGGCTCCGGAATATTTGGCTGGACATTATTTGGTTGTGTAAGTAATGTTTAATCCTACATTACTAATACATATACGCAGGTTTAATGTACATTGCGAATTATATCAAACATTGTGCAAGTTATGGGAGTTAGAAGAGCCAAGGGAGCGTAAGGACCTCACTGCTGGAGAAATACTCTGCGAAAGGAATCTGGATTGAACTCATTTACGTACGCGAGACCGGCGCTTTTGTTAAGCTTTCGCTAAAACGCATCGTTCTTTTAGGAGTCGCGAAATCACGCTGTTCAAAATTCAAAATTTGATTCGCATGGAAAGACGATTCTCACAACATATTTCACTGCGCGAGAGCAACGATTTTATGCGAGAATTGATAGACCTGAAGCATATGAAGTATGTATTCGACATGTCAGAAAAATCCCACTACATGTCTTATCACGCCTTATCAAAGACAAAAGTACCGCAACTAAGCTGCGTGTCATTTTTAACACGTCTGCCAAAACATCTTCGTGTCATTCGTTAAATTATGCCTTATACATATATCGGGCCTCAACTGCAAGACTTATTTTTAATTTTGGCACGATTTAGAACGGCAAGTCTATATTTCTGAAAAACACGTAGATCTTCAACGAATTGTGCGGCGTAAGGATTCATCTCTACCTATAAGTTACGTACGGGTAGCAGTAGCTTCTCACCTGGCCATTAAGGCATTACACCAAACCGCAAAGACTGCTATGGAAATTCATAACGCAATGCATTCATAAAAAGTCAATGACTTTTGGAATTTGCCGCATAGTAATTATAAATGTGACACTGCTCCCATAAACATCTAGTAACAGACGGCTGTAAAACTGCTGCAGCTTTTGAGCAAGCTGCGCCATTTAGTTTGCGTTTGACGGCCGTTGGAAGCAGGCAACCTCGTGAATTTTAACGAAAATGGAAAAAAGTGAATTTCGTGTGCTGATTAAGCATTATTTTTTGCGTAAAAAACCCATTACCGAAACCAAGGAAAGACAGCCGTGCCAGGAATATCCACCATGGCAAAAATTCATAAGAGATTTGGCGAAAAGAGATTTGGCTCAAATCACTGAAACAAACAAATGGTATACCAGTAGGCGGACCACGCTCATTTTATGAGTATATTTTAGTCGAAGATAATTGACTCGAAAATAAAACTCGAAAATAAAAAGCCTAGAATAACAGAGAATATTCGTACCAAATTTAATGACGATACCTCCATTCGTTCTCGTGTAATCGTGATTTCCACAGACGGACGGACAGACGGACGGACAGGGCTAAATCGACTCAGGAGGTTATGGAGGTTATTCTAATTCAGAATATATATACTTTTCTATACCTGCGACGCCTCCTTTAATTCGGTACAAACGAAAGAACTAAGTGAATATACCTTCGGGTGTAGGGTATAACAATTTAAAAACGCTGGACTGAATGTATCCAGCAAGAAGAAGCCTAACATATGTTAGAATATAAAACGCTTTTTTGCAGAAAATGATTTCTTTTATTAAAAAAATCACTGACTTATCAACCTACCCTCGTATTAAAAGTTGGTGGTTTTAAACTGAGAAAGTGGGCATCAAACCCACTGCCACAGATTTGACAACTCATTTATCCCACACATCAATGAAAATGCGCACTATATCGCGAAGGGAAATTAGGTGCATGCTTTAGGCCTTATTTGGAATAAGGAAGTGTTTTCCTAACGTTTGCTGGTAATCTAAAAGAATCGTCACCGCTTTGGACGAAACGAAAATTCTTATCCTACGCAAGCACTCTCTTTGATCCCTTGGGCTAACACCGTGCACAACAAAGACAAAAATATGGTTTCAAGGGATTTGGTGGGCAGATATCGGATGGGATGAATCAGTTCCTTTTATTTTTAAACCTGCTGTCAAAAATCGAACTCAACCGCTGGCTGGGGTGTGAAATTGAAGGCTCAAGGACTGAGTTTTATGTATTTGCTGATGCCTCTCAGGTGGCCTATGCCGCAGTTATGTACGATCGAACAGTATACAGTAATGGTGTCCCGCTAATTGCTTCGAAGGCTAAAATTTTGCTGCTCAAGGTGAATCACTACCACGTTTAGAGCTCTGCATAGCGTTCTTGGCCTCTAAACTTACGAATGAGTTACAAAGTGCTGTCAGGGTATCAACTTTCCAGTCTATGCTTGGACTGATACAAGAGGTATCATTTCGCGTTATTTTAAAACTCTCAACTTTCAACTGGGGTTTATTAGGGTTTATTAATAATATCATAAAATTTGTTTTACATGTTCGAACTTCTCACCGATTATAAATTTTTTTAACTTTTTCGAACTTCTAACTACTTAAAAGTAATTTAAAAAACATTTCCTTGAAACTAATGTCGTTGTATCTTTTTTGCTACATCATCATGGGGAACTTCTACCTCCCATTTTATTGATCACAATGCTTTTATTGTGATTATTTTATCCAGTACAAACCAGATATGAACAAATGTTGATCACAATGCTTTTGTTGTGATTACTTTGCTATTGTAGTATAGCGAGTGCAAAACCAGCTATATCGAAATACTAAGTCTTTTGAAGTTTTATTATTGTTTTGTAGAGTATCTATTACAAAACCAGATAAACCCAAAACAACAAGGTGTTACTTCAATATGTTCTAATTTGCAATTAAATCTTATGAGTATAATATCGTGGTTTTATATGCACTGGTGACTACCGTTCCGTTGTCTCATCCCTTTGTTTGGCGCGTATAAAAAAATGCTGACGCCTGTGTGAATGGCTTCTGTGGGAACGCTGCGGAAATATAATCGCTCAAATTTGATGTGATGGAATGCCAAGGTAAGACAACAGAACGGTAGTCCAGCTGCAAATACAGTAACAATTTTACATATAAATATAGAATACTAGCTGTTGCCCGCAAATTCGTTCGAGTGGAATAGTGCTCGCTCTAACTTAGTTTTATTGAATGATATACATACCATGATACCATGATATGTACACATCACAAGGGGGGGGATAGTAGGGGCCCGTTAAAGGGTTTCCTTGATAACTCGAGGGTCCAAGAGATACTTCTTGCTTGTTTGTGTCTTACCACGATATAAATTCATTTATTATTGACATCTATTTTGTCCAGCACAATGTTAACTTAATTTAAAATTCAGACTGAATTCCCACAATCCTTTATCCCTTATTTAGACGTTGATTTTTTATAAAATAGTTGAGAGATCTCTCAACTAATGAACATTAACATCCAAATTGATTGCAAAATCGGAATGACATCTGGGACCGGGGATTGGAGGCTGCACTATAATTTTTGGGCGTTATGACTTAATGTAGCATCTTAAGGCCGGAGTGAAGATAATTATGATCAAGATGAAAAGTGTGCTGAAACTAATTCCGAGATGATAGCTTTCTGGCATAGATTTTCGAAATGATTGGTTTGCCGCTAGTTGAAGGTCTTGTATCTCCTTCTGAAGCTCCTGTATATGCGTGGAAATGTTGACGTCAAGGTGAAAGTTGCGTAACGTCAGATTATTGTCTCTGGTTACTATTTGAACGAAATTAATTTTTGGACGGAAAGAAGTGATCGAAGTTGTTTCATAAGTAGAACGTGCTGTGATGGTGGTCGAGTCGTCCTTCAAGACACATCTAGGATCGATTTTGATTCGACCGGTGCCAGAGAGTTGAATCTGGGATATTGAAGCGTTGCATAGATGACTCACGACTCGGGCGGGATAGCTGATGTAAATAACCGTGTAGTCTTTCATTAACTGAATCCAGTGCTTTGAGTTGGTAGTAACTATGGATTCGCAAAGGTTTAGTTGTGGGTTTTGTTTCAAGAAGCTCATCTCGCATGATTGTGTCGTTGTACTTAATCGGTAGATGGGATGATGTTGTTTGCAGATGTAACCGATTGTCCGAAAGTTAGAACAACGATGTAGTTCGTAGAGCAATAGTGGGTAGAACTGATCACGATGTAAATCAGTTAACAAGAACTCCGCTGTGTTTTGGATCGTAATAAAAGCATTATTGCCTAAATATGTTGGTACAGCTACGACGTGCAGGAGTTCAAAATCGTCATTTCCGAAGAGCGGCAATGCTATTTTGAAGATGATGTGCTGATTAGTTGCTCGACCTTCAATAGACAACAGTTTGTAAGTTTCCGTGATGTCTAGTCCATGACCTGGGACGCGCAACAGCGACGGTTTATGCGTTTTCATGAGGTTGAGCTGCCTTTGGAATTGTTCGGAAGTCACGAGAAGAGGGTTGACCTTGCTTTTGTGAGAATCTGTTATTACTTCCACAAGCAATTCTTGCGTTTTCTGATATTCTGATATATGTAGTGAAAGTTGTAGACATAGTGCATTAAATACTTCAGTGCGTTTATGCTTGTGCGACCATGAGAATAGATTTATTATTTGCTGCTGGGTTTTATTAAGCGCCTCGTCGAGATTTTGGAGCTAACGACGAGCTAAAATGTTGGTGGTAACATCTAGTATAGATGTATTGTTTCTGAGAAGATTCAGTAGGTGATCTTCGTTGTTGTGGATGTCTTGAATAACATTTGACATTGTTTTAGCATAGTCTGAGTCGAGGACGCCGAAGAGTGAATTCGCTAAGTTGCCAATAATGCTTAATGGAGAGTCTCTTTGGACTCTATATTGATCAGACGTAGTCACGAATTGATGGTAACTCTCGATATCCTTTATTTTTGCTTTAAGTTGTTTAATGGTAACATGGCAGGCAATTATATGATTCAGTGAAGAACAATATTTGGCGGCAGCGTTAATTCCCTCTTTGATGTTATTATATTCAATCTAATAAGGAGTCATATTAAAGAAGACGACTAAATTCCAGTCCGTAGTTGTTAGATGTGCTATACCCAACCTTTCAAAGTATAATCCGGGTTGGATTGAAAAGGGTTTCGTTTTGATGGTAGATTGTGCGAATATTGGTGCTATCAAAATTAATAGTACACATAATAATGTAGTAGAGCTGAGACCACGAAAACATTTGGTAGAATTATTATCACCTAATGCTGCCCTTTTATGGCTGGAAGAGGGTTGGGCTTGGTCGTCGTTAATATTTTGGATCGTCAGGGATTGTTTTGTTTGAGTGTCGGTAGCGTACTCATTAGTGTAAATTGGTAAAGGTGATAATCGATGAATGGCACGTGTAATGGATCTGATGCGGTCAGAGTTGGCCAAAATTTGTATTCGTTACATCCTCGTTAAAGTTACTTTAACTTCGTTACTTTTAACGAAGTCCTCGTTACTCCAAAGTAACTAGTTACTTTGCTATCGTTAAAAGTTACTTTGAGTAACGAAGTAACGAAGAAGTAACGACGTTAACTAAAAGTTACTTTCGTTACTTTTGTTCGCGTTAAAGTAACGCGTTACTTTGCTATCGTTAAAAGTTACTCTGAGTAACGAAGCCATAAAGTAACTTTTAACGAAGAAGTAACGACGTTAACTGAAAGTAACGAAGAGTAACGACGTTAACTGAGAGCAACGACGTTACTTTCTCAGTTACTTTTGCTCACGTTAATTTAACGGCGTTACTTTTCAGTTAAAGTTACTCAAGTAACGCCACGCAAAGTAACGTGTTACTTTTTTCGAATTTAGTTACTTTTTGTAGTTTCACCCAAAGGAGTGTAAATGTGGGTGAAAAATTTTTTGTTTACACCAAAAAAAATTTTATTGCGTCAATCGATAGGAAATATCATGAAACGGATTTGGGACATGGTGGGCGGTGGGTGGGGACCCCCTAAAGTGGTCACACGGGGGTGTTTTGACCCAAAAATTTTTATTGCACAAATCGATAGGAAATATCATGAAACGCATTTTGGACATGGTGGGCGGTGGGTGGGGACCCCCTAAAGTGGTCACACGGGGGTGTTTTGACCCAAAAATTTTTATTACACAAATCGATAGGAAATATCATGAAACGGATTTTGGACTTGGTCCGAGGGGCGTTGGATGGTCACACAGGGGTGAATTGACCCAAAAGTTTTTATTGCACAAATCGATAGGAAATGCCAGAAAAATTTTAGTGTTGACATCCATAGAATATATCACAAAACAAATTTTACACATGTACGGATACATACGTATACATGTATGTATATGTACATACATACATGTGTATATGCACATACATACACATATGTATGTATCCGTATATGTGTAAAATTTGTTTTGTAATATTTTCTATGGATTTCAACACTAAAATTTTTCAGGTGAAATTATCCCGTGTGACCACTTCGGCGGTACACCTTCTACCAAGTCCAAAATCCGTTTCGGGGCATTTCCTATCGATTTGTGCATTAAACATTTTTGGGTCAATTTACCCCTGTGTGAACACCCAACGCCCCTCGGACCAAGTCCAAAATCCGTTTCATGATATTTCCTATCGATTTGTGCAATAAAAATTTGTGGGTCAAAACACCCCCGTGTGACCACTTTAGGGGGTCCCCACCCACCGCCCACCATGTCCCAAATCCGTTGCATGATATTTCCTATCGATTGACGCAATAAAATTTGTTTGGTGTAAACAAAAAATTTTTCACCCACATTTACACTCCTTTGGGTGAAACTACAAAAAGTAACTAAATTCGAAAAAAGTAACGCGTTACTTTGCGTGGCGTTACTTGAGTAACTTTAACTGAAAAGTAACGCCGTTAAATGAACGTGAGCAAAAGTAACTGAGAAAGTAACGTCGTTACTCTCAGTTAACGTCGCTACTTCTTCGTTACTCTTCGTTACTTTCAGTTAACGTCGTTACTTCTTCGTTACTTCGTTACTCAGAGTAACTTTTAACGATAGCAAAGTAACAAGTTACTTTAACGCGAACAACAGTAACGAAAGTAACTTCGTTACTTTCAGTTAACGTCATTACTTCTTCGTTACTTCGTTACTCAAAGTAACTTTTAACGATAGCAAAGTAACTAGTTACTTTGGAGTAACGAGGACTTCGTCAACACGAACTGAACATCGTCAACACGAACTGAACCATCATCACCAAAAATAGGACGAATTATTCGACCCAGCTTCCATTTTAATGATGGTAGATTATCCTCATGAATGATAACAAACATGCCTGAAGCTCGTTTCTGTAACTCTTTTCGATCGCTCTTTTCTATTAGTTTTTTCGATTATACGTCATGATGACGTCATTTTCTATCCTACTGTTTCTGTAAAAAAGCAATCAAAATAGGATAATATTCTAAACGTCTAATTTTGCGATTGACACTTGTTTCAATCCCAATGTTATAGGAATGTATCGAAAATAGTGTTTCTGTAACAAAAAGGAATAGAAAAGATTCGATTGTGTTTTTCTATTGCTTATGAGCTGTCGAAAAACCTTTGTCATTTTTGAAATTCTATTTAAATTTGAATTTTCATAAGTTAATTTTTACGTGGGTGCAATCAATGGCGCCAATTACACCAGAAAAAATCTATAAAGAAGAAATGTATGAAAAAAGTATACCATTCTTTGTGCCAATTCTTTGGATTAAAAAATTAATTTTTTTATTCGTGCCAATTTTAATTTTTTTTAATCGATATTTATTTATGAAGGATTGAAACCGAACCTTCTCTGTATAGTACGCCGAGCTTTAGGTGTTTTCGGAAAGCTTATGTACTTTGGCATTAAATAATTTTGAACGACCATCGTTTTAGATATTGGGCATAGGAAGTCTTGACCGACATCTCGCAAAAAACTTTCCGTGGCATAAAAATGGGCTGTGCAAAGCCGCAATGAATGCAGAATAAAGGTCGTTCTCCTGCCAATATCCAAAAATGCCGAAATTTCGTTCAGCAGCTGGATGGCTGCTTCCTTTAAAAAACGGAAGAGCTCCATAAAGCGAGCCTCCGGAATCTGGAAGGGATCCGTAGAATTTCTCAAATAACGTCTTTTAATCCGGAGCATATTCCTTCGATCATGCTCAACATAATTAAATGCATTTCGCTCATCTATATATATTTTTGAAGAATATTATTTTAACATGGTTTTTAAGTTGGATATATGTATACTGCGGGAATCATACACAGGCTAATCAGACAGGTATCGATTTGGAATCCAACTGCATTTAAACGCAGCACTAGTAACAATTTTGATGGAAATTTAATTATATTATAATTTGTGCATAGGAATTGAGCATTAAAATAATTTTCGGTCATGAAATGACCCCAACAACGTATTAGGGTTAAAGATTTTCAAAATTACTTAAATTTGTATTTTTAAAAATACTGACATTTGGTTCATTTCCGACCTGTTTCTTTTCTATTAATGTTTCTTTATCAAAGCATAACAGCCTCTTTTCGATTTCCTATTACAGAAACACTAAACTTTTCACAATCGAAAACATCTAGTCGAATCGAAACGACGTCATAAAAGATTTTCGATTGATATACAGAAACGCGCTACTGGTTTGATGTTTGAAGATGACTGCTTCCACTTATAGCGATGTTGCAACTCGGCGAGATACTCTTTGGTCCAACGATGCCAAAAATATTTTTTCAGAGGTGATACAGCTTTCCAACGCTGATGCAGGTTTCCTTTGAAATCTGTGGCACAATTGTCGGTAGTGTTAGTAAGAGGTTCTCCAATAAAAAAATGTCCAAAGGTCAGAGTTTTAAATTCGTTTGGATCATCCGACGTTGAAGTTATCGGTCGGGAATTGAGAATGGCTTCAATCTCTACGAACACTGTTTCCATTTCCTCGTAAGTTAGGGAGGCTGCATTGACGCTTTTGTAGCATCTCGTCTTGGCTCACTTAACAGCTGCTTCCCAAAACTCACCAAAATGAGGAGAACGAGGTGGTATGAAGTGAAATGCAATTCTTTTTTTAAGACAAAAGTGTTTAATTTTTTCTTGAGCTTCTTTGCTGTGAACAATTTCCTATAACGCTTGTAGTTGGTTTCTTGCACCTATAAAATTCGTGGCATTGTCACAGTGAAGATGGCGGCAGTTTCCTCGTCTGTTTATGAAGCGCTTAAGTGCACCAATGAATGAATCTGTCGTAAGATCGCTTACTATCTCAATATGTACTGCTTTAGTAGCAAAGCAGCAAAATATAGCAACGTAACATTTTCTTGGTTGTTTGCCGCGTATCTTGAAGTGTATTTGAAAAAGGCCGCAAAAGTCTACTCCCGTGTTTACAAATGGCCGTGCTGGTTGCACACGCTGAGCGGGCAGTGATCCCAAATGTTGACTTAGGAGTTTTGGTTTGGATTTGGTTTGGCAATGGATCTGGCAATAGTTTTACCTTTTATGGGTCAATATCTTTGGCGAGTGATGGACAGCAATCCTTGAGGACCAATGTGGGAATTAGCATGATGAATATCGGTCATTAGCATTACTATGTGACCATAGGGTAATCAGAATTGGATGTTTTGATTCGTATGGAAGCTCGTTTCGATTCTAAATGAAGATTTTGGCCTTAATGATAACCGGACTTAAGGCTTAAAACTCCGAGCGGGTTGAAGATACGAACAGTGTGGGAAACAACTTGCCGTTTTGTAACATTCACCGTTTCTAATATTTGGATTTGGAGATGAAATTCGTCGTTAGTTGGATTCCATATCATACCAAGTGTTTTAATTGTGGCATCGTCAATCTGTTTGGAAAGCTCGATCTTGTAATGGAATGTTATTCCACAGTGATGGATGATTGACATACTATTTTTTTAATTTGAAACCTGCGCTTTCAAGAATATTGATGACTTGTTCTTGAATTGCTACAGCTTCAGCTATTGAATCTGCCCCAGACATGACGTCATCTACATAGGTATCCTTTTGAATGACTTCAGCTCCTTGTGGTTTTGTTAATTGATGTTGTAGTGCCAGGTTGTGCAAGCATTTGATTGCGAGATATGGAGCGCATGTAATTAATTAATGTTACAGTGTTGAGTGCAAAAAATTTGACTTGATCATGAGTCAAAATTTCTCTCCACCAAATTAATTAAAACGGTCGATCCAATTCGTCTATTACAATTTGGCGGCACATCTTTTCTATATCCGCAGTGAAGACGAAGAATTAGTGAAGACGTATCGTGGTATCCTAAATCTTAATAGTACCGATAAGAGTTCTTGCTGCAACTTTGGGCCGGTTAGAAGGATATCGTTCAAAGAATAATTTGATGATGTTGTCATGGATGCATCAAATACAATCCGAAGCTTGGTTGATGTACTCTCGGGTTTCAGAACGCAATGATGTGGTATGTGACAACAGCGCGCGTTGTTGCAGCACCTGCTCTTAAATTTTTATATATGCCTCCATGTCGTATCCTAATGATAGAGGATTGTCACACATTTCCCGCAAAGCGAAGTTTCCATCCTCGATAAGGACCCATAGCTTCTCCATTGCAACACAAAGTTGTGCTGGAGCGACGTCTTTTGTTCTGCCATTGAGTAATCGCTGTAACGAGGCAATCATTGCCCGTTGTTTGCGGATTAATGCATGAACTCGGGATTGTATTTCTTCTCCGACTACCTTGTTGTCTTGCGTAAGTGCACTGGTTGCAATTTTTGACGAGCTTTTCTTGGTGGATTTGCTCATGGCTTTCGGAATGGAGTGGTGTGACTCTAATTTTTCAATCTCTTCATTGAATGTTTGTTAGTATGAGTCTACCAAAGCCTTTATTTGATTGTAGTAATCTGATGTAAAATACTCGTTGTCCATTGAAGGATCCTTAATAATCCGAATCTTATTGTCAGTTTCTTCAAATTCTTCCCATGTGATCTGTAAGCGCTGTAGACGATCGGTGTAATACGTGACATTCTTCTTACGTTCGGCAGGATCCTTCTTGAAACTTCGGATGATTTGCTGAATTTGGCCTCCAGTGACCACTTGAGCTGCTGCCAAATTATTGAAAAGTTCCATAATGATCCTTTCTGTAATCACGTCGGGGTCACCAAATGTTGATCACAATGCTTTTATTGTGATTGTTTTATCCAATACAAACCAGATATGAACAAATATTGATCACAACGCTTTTGGTGTGATTACTATTGTAGTATAGTGGGTGCAAAACTAGCTATACCGAAATACTAAATCTTTTGAAGTTTTATTGTTTTGTAGAGTATCTAGTACAAAACCAGATAAACCCAAAATAACAAGGTGTTACTTCAATGTGTTCTAATTTGCAATTAAATTTTATTAGTGTAATTTCGTAGTTTTATATGCACTGGTGACTACCGTTCCGTTGTCTCATCCCTTTGTTTGGCGCGTATAAAAAAATGCTGACGCCTGTGTGAATGGCTTCTGTGGGAAAGCTGCGGAAATGTGATCGCTCAAATTTGATGTGATGGTATGCCAAGGTGAGACAACAGAACGGTAGTCCAGCTGCAAATACAATAACAATTTTACTTAGAAATATAGAATATGAATATGAAGCTTAGGAATGTAGATTACAGAAATGCATTATGCCGTACAGTATGCTGTACATATGTTAGAGCAAAAATATGTAGATTTGTATGAACACATGTCTTAAGCGCTGATTATACTCGCTGGGCTTGGCGTAGCGGCCAAGCTACGTCAAACTACAATTTATTATATGGGTTTGTGTGTATGCGACGGCGTAGCACGAATATCAAATTGATTTTGATATTTTACCGAAGCCAAGTGAAGTGACAGCTACAATCGTATTTCCAACTCGATTCTCTTCACGTTACGATGTTTAGTATCTACAGATTTGGCATATTGTATGGATTTGACAGATTGTGATACATTAATAGTAGATATAGATAGAATGCACTTCACTAAATACTCAAGAATTCAAGTAATATAGTATAAAATATGTTTTATGATAATGCAAACATAAAGCATATCTTGAAACAAAAACCCAATGTAACCTCCAACAAAAGTTAAAATTTATAGCAAAAGGTTGGTAAAATTTAAAAATATATATTAATTATAATAAAATAATAATAATACAATAAAAAATATAACAATGCTTAATATTTGCTTTGAGAAACAAATTAACCAACAAAATTGTTTAACAAGTGAAAATCCCCAAAAAAAACTGCAAATACCCAGAAGAAAAATATTTTTCGTTTGTAGTGGCAATGTACAAGAATCGAACAGCTCTAACGAAGTAGACTTCGGCTCAATTATTTTTTTATTACTTTTTATTACTTTGCGAAACACATACAACCTTTCCACAGCAACAGCTGTTTTCTTCTTTCTACTTGAGAAACAACGTGCCAACAGTGTTGCTAAATGAAGAAAGAAAGCAGCAGTGTTGCTTTTTTCTGTTGAACTTATTTTTACTTACATGATCAATATTAAATTAATGTTATGATTGCATGTTAAATTGTATAAATATAAATATAAATTGTATAAATAAACAATGTTAAATTGTATAAATATACATATATTGTTGTAAAAAATTTTGCGGTTAATATGTGTTTTAAGTAAATTCGCCTTTCTTTGCTTTTACTGCCATATGAAATTATAAAATAAATGAATTGAAATAAAAATTAAGCTGTTAAATAAATTGTTTATTCTATTTTTTTTTTTTTGGAAATGCACAGTTCTTCATAATGAAAATGTTATATTTCATGGCTGTAGCTCTATGCGTTCTACCGTAATCGTGATTTCCACAGACAGATAGACAGACGGACGGACAGGACTAAATCGACTCAGGAGGTGATTCTGAGCCAGAATATATATACTTTTCTATATCTGCCACGCCTCTTTTAATGCGTTACAAACGGAAGCACAAAGTGAATATATCCCTTCGCGTGTAGCGTATAAAAAGCATAACATTAAACATTTTTTTGTGTTTTAATTAGCTTTTAAGTCGACTTTTTTTATTTGCCGATAACTTCCAGACGCTTATACGACGGTCTGTTGCCTGTGCTGCTAGGACGGTAAATATCTACTGAAACATGATATTTGTGGGGAGGGAAAGAGGGAGTTTTTTCGTTTTTTATTTGCACATTTCCCGGCCTTTATCTGCTGCCTGCCTCTAGTATGTACAAAAAGCCAAAAAAGGTTGACATAAATACAATAAAAAATACATTTTTTAAAAAAATATTACTGAATGTCTGCGAGTGGTAGATTTTAAGGATACAGGTATAATCTTTAAGAAAATATGTGATTTGCAACAAAAATTTTAATATAATTATATTATTATAATATGTATATTATTATAATATGTATAACATTAATAATATTATAATATTGTTATATATTTAATTTCATTTTTTTTATGCAAATATTAAATAATATATTATTAATAATTATATATTATTATATATATAGATATATAATAATAATAGTTATATATTATTAATAATATATATATATATTATAATTGTTGGGTTCCTTCAATAATACACGTCCGATTTTCACTCAAGAATTTATTCAACTGTACCATTTATTAGAGAAGTTAGAATGTGAGAAAAGAAATGTATATAGATTATGTATATTAGAACATAAAGAACAGTTGGGTTGTAAACAGGGTGTTATACTACAATCTCCACATCAACCCAAATGGTCTTTAACTTTTACTTCTTGTTTAAACTCAAGTTAAAAAATTTCAATTCATTTTGTTTCACTATAATAACAGAAGTTATTCATTATATAACATTTTACAAAAGTATTAATGTTTTTCTTTCGTTAAACATTTTGTAAAAATATCGGCTACATTATCTGAGGATGATATATATATATTCAACATCAATTTCATTTTTACAATATTTTTTTCTTACGTAGTGATATTTTATGTCTACATGTTTACTCTTTTTCTGCGTGGAATTATTTCTGGCTAGGAATTATGCACTTTGATTGTCGCATCTGATTGTTGTTGGTTCCGAGGTGTTAAGAGTAGAAATTAATTTCTTGTAGATAACTTCTTTTGCGCCCTGGCATAAAGCAATGTATTCTGACTCCATCGTACTTAAAGCGACTGATGACTGCTTTCTCGATTCCCATTCCCTCCTTTCATAAACACCACACATATCCACTGTATGACTTTCGATCATTTGAATCGCTGGCCCAGTCGGCATCAGTATAGCATATAAAATGACTTTCGTTTGATTTATACGTTATCATAGCTTTGGGCATTTTCTTCAGATATCTCAAGACGTGCTTTGCTGCTGCAAAATGTTCATTATGCGGGTGACTGTTGAATTGTGAGTTTTGACATAGTATGAGTAAAATCTGGTCTACTGACGACGGATAAATACATTAATTGACCAATCAATGATTGATACATCTTTATGTCAACCTTCTGACAATCAGCACAATTTAGTGAAGTATTCATTGGTTTACAGTCACTCATTCCCCACTTTTCTAATAGATGATTAACGTATTTGTTCTGGTGAATAGATATATCCCCGCGTAATCCATTACGATTTATTTCCATACCCAAGTAGAATTTGGACCAAGGTTTGTTACTTCTATATATTTATTTAATCACACGTCATTCACACATCGTCAATCACACTTTTCATAGATGTTTCCTTCGCTTTGATGTTAAAATCACATTCGTCGATCTTCAACGTATTCAATATTTCAGAGATTTTCCAATTCCAAATTCGGCCTGCCGGCTTCAATTCATATAGTGATTATTCTAATTTACATACTTTTTCCGGGTGGACAACGTCGACGAAACCCTCCGGCTACTTCATGAAAACATCCTCTTCTAAATTTCCATTAAGATATGCTGCTACAATATCGAGGTGATGTATCCAATCCTAAACTGTTGTGAGCATCCCTGTGCTACTAAACGTGCCTTATACTTGTCTACACTTCCATCGGGCGAGAGTTTTTTAGTAAAAACCCATTTACATCCGATTATATTTTTATGATTTGACTTGTAAACAAGTTTCCACGTTTTATTCTTAATTAAGTTTTTGTATTCGATTTCCATTGCGTGTCTCCATGAGACAGCATCTACACTCTCCATAGCCTCTTTTAGCGAAAGAGGATTATCATGAGAGGAACTTAAAAAATTAATAACTTCTCCATTTAGTGATACTTTCCGTGGTCTACCCGGCTTACCAGTCCCTAAAATTCTTTATCTTCCAGGTCTTAATTTTGCTTCGTGGTCGTGAGCTTCCTCTTCTTCAGATGTAGTTGTGCTGGATGTTATATCCACTGTTTCTAATATTGGTGACTTACCCGCTGTTTCTGTTCTCGACCCCGATGACGTTTCTACGTCCGCCTCTTCTCTTGCACAGCTGCTTGGTGAATTATTGTTACTTTCATTTGGATATAAATTTGCATAGAAAACATCATTATTGTCGTCTTTATTACTTTTATTATCGAAAGAGTCTTCAAAAAAGTTGACATTTCTACCAATAATGATTGTATGTCGTTGCTTGCTATAGAATCGATACGCTTTCTCAGCGTCTACATAACCTACAAATGTTACCAATTCTACTTTTGGTTGAAATTTGTGTTTACCCGGACGTTTGTCAATTAGAACAGCATTACATCCAAAGGTTTTCAAATGTGAAATAGATGGAATCCGTTGACAGTAAACTTCATATGGTGTTTTTCCTTAGAGAGTTTTTGAAGGCGATCGATTTCGTAAATAAATAGCAGTATTTACCGCTTCTGATCATAAATTCTGAGAAAGATTTGAATCAACAAGTAAACATCTCGCCTTTTCAACAACAGTTCAGCGTTCTGAATGCAGCGTTCTGCAACCTCCTTTTGTTCGGGAGTATAACTCACAGTTTTTTGATGATTTATGCCTTCACTTGTCAAAAAGTTTCTGAAGGCTTCATTCACATATTCGCGGCCATTATCTGAACGAAAATTCTTTATTTTACAATTAGTCTTTCGCTCGGCATTTATTAAATATTGTTTAAACGCTATTAATGCTTTCGATTTCCTTTTTAGAAAATATATAACCGTAAACCGCGAAAAATCGTCAATAAATGTAATAAAGTATTTGCTACCACTTTGTGACGCTATACGCATCGGACCACATACATACATATGTCTGAATGGACGATCTCTAATGGATGTGAAGTAAAAATATTTTTACAACTCGCGAAAGGCTTGACAGTTATCTTACATAATGCGCACGTTACACAAGAAATATCTTTAGGCACTGTGAAACTATTCATACCCCGCACTACAGTTTCTTGCGATAAAAGTTTTAAATCTTCGAAAATTTATGCGACCGAATCTTTTGTGCCAACGCTCGTAAACACTAACAGCACTTTAAACAGTATGCTTGCTTTCATCAAATACAGTAAGACCCCGTGCTCTTCCTAGTGCTCTTTTTGCGACCGAATCTTTTGTGCCAACGCTCGTAAACACTAACAGCACTTTAAACAGTATGCTTGCTTTCATCAAATACAGTAAGACCCCGTGCTCTTCCTAGTGCTCTTTTATTTCAACCCGGGGATTCCCCGAAATTGTGCGCAGCGCTAGGTTTCCAAATATGTACATAACATATGTACAGTGTAGTTATGTTTCTTGTTTGGTGCGGTGCTGTACGGATGCATTCTTATCATTTGAAACATTTGTTGACATTATTGTAAGTATAAATTTATATAATACTATAACGATTAATACAGTGACAAATATTATGATCTTTAGTTTTTATCATCGGTGATAATATAAAACAAGAAAAGAAAGAAACCAGAAAAAGCATTTTACTAGAAACTAAAATGCAAGTGATTAGAAGATTAGATTCTGGTGAACGTTAATCTCAAATTAGTGCTGCATTGAATTTGGCCACTTCAACAATAAGGACAATTCTTAAGAATAAAGAAAAAATACTGTCATCGGCAACTGCAACTACGTCAAGCTCTGCAACTAGAATTACCCGTTCTAGAAATAACATTATAGAGGAAATGGAAAAACGACTGTCTATATGGATTGACGACAAAATTGAACGCAATATGCCATTAAGCCAATCTATCATAATGGAAAAAGCTACAAGAATTTTTAATTACATTCAGGTTGAAGCAAGTGACATAAGTGAAACTTTCATTACTAGTCGAGGAGAGTTTAATAGATTTAAACATCGAAAAAAACATAATTAAATTTAATACCTAACCAATTTTCTACCAATCTTCCCCTAACGCCATTGTTTACATGATAGCCTCGTTTAGCGCTGTTGCGCATTACGCTCTACTTTGATGGAATGTATCCCCCGCGTTAAACGGGGTCTTACTGTATATTATTTACTTGAAAAATACCGTTGCGTAAATTGGCTTCGATTACCTTTTTATTTGCCTTTGTAATCACAATCGCTTTATTTTCGCTAAATTGAACTTTGTTTCCATTCTCAATTATTTTTCCAACCGATAAGTAGTTTGCAGTTATATCTGGCACATATAAAGTTATGTAACCATGACTTGTCTTAAGTCTTACCTCTCCTACACCAATTGCTCGTATTGTGTCACCACTTGTCTGATTAATTAAGGCTTTAAAGAAATAAAAGAGTCTCTATTTTTGCACATATGTGATGACGCTCCACTATCCACAATCCATTTATTTTTTGTGTTTCTGCTCGTGCTCTTATTCACATTAGCACTTAGTACAATCTCTTCTTGATATTTCTCATTTTTTGGTTCATCTGTGTTAAAGGCTACTGCTTGAGATGACGAGTTTAAAATCCTCCTGCACTGGCGTTGAACATGACCACGCATACCGCACCTGTAACACTTAAAATTTTTGTTTTTCGATTCATTATAACTGTTTACTCGCACTTTTGATTCTCCTATTTTTCATTTCTTTGTCTGGACTTTATACCAAAAACTTTTTCATCATGTGTCTCACTTCTGTTTCCTCGACGCTCTTCTTCTTCTAACACTTTGACCTTCAAATGTACTAACGGTGGAAGTTCATCTCTGGCTTCAATAGCCACAACAAAATTGTCCATATTTTCGGGAAGACTGCACAACAAAAATATACTTAAGATATCTGCTGGCATATCCACTTTTATGTCTTTGAGTCTATCCACTATATTGCAAAAACTGTTGATTTGGTTTGAATACTTTTGGTCATCTTTAATTTTGAATCGAATT